>OX465097.1:18792066-20144566 GCA_949987625.1 Chalcis sispes
GCATCGAGAAATTTTTTTTTTGTTTTTTTTTTGTTTTTTTTGTTTTTGTTTTTTAAGCTTTTGATGGTTCGCGATAATTTAAAAGGTTGTTATTTCACCGCTCGCGTTGAGTTTGCCGGGACATTGTGCTCTTTTATTTTAGTATGATTTTTTTGCATTGCATTTAAAAAGTTTTTTCTATACGAATATTATATGTCACATTTTGAATCAATTATTTTAAAGAAATTAATTCTTTTCATACAACAATGCATTGTAATTATAACCATGTAATATTTATAACATATAATATTTTATCAGCAAACGAAAAAAACTCCCACAATCGTACAAAAAAAAAATAAAAAAAAAAAAAAAAAAAAAAAAAAATTTTCAATGCACGTACGACCTACGCCTACAAGCGTCGACTGCACCAGAAAGTAGTGGAGCCCAAGGAGCGCGAGCGCGACATAATAACGCCGCATAACAATCTAGCGCGATGGAAATGGGAATGGCATTGTATGGAAATTACGCGCTCATCTCAAGGAGGAAGACATTGTTGTACGTCGGCGATGTACGTTGTACTACCGTTGCGCTCGTCGCTATTATTTTTATATATACATACATACATTTAGTGCCACATACACTCGGTTTGAGTATATATATATATGAGAGAAGACGTACTTCGAAAAGATACTACCGCTTCTAGAGAAGGAGGGCCTTCACTCCGCCCGCGCAATTTTCTCCGCGCGTGCTGCACTTGTTGCGCTGCGCGCACCTTACTCTCTCTCTTTCTCTCTTTCTCTGCAGCTTCGATCGTTTTCTCGGTAGTAAAATTGCTACCGAGGTAATTTGAAAAGTTATTTTTTCTATTTTCGGTTACTTCTTGAATTTTGTTTGTGTTTTTAATTTTTTTTTTTTTAATTTTATGGTAATAATTTAATTTAGTAACATTACATAGTAGTGTTTATTTATAATGTCGAACGATTCAATTGTTTTTAAAGAATTTAATATTTTTATTAAATGCATATCTTCATTTTTAATGTTAACAAATAACTCTCTAAGATGTACAAATACACGCGCTTTCCTATTATAGATGGCCAGTACTAAAATTAGTCCTAGCAAGTGAAGTCCATCAACGACGCCATTCCAACTTCTAAATAGTCTCGATCCGCGTTCTCATAGAGTCTCACTGGGTCTTAGGCGTATTTTTCTCGATTCGTCTCAATCCTGTCAGCTGTCCGTCTTTGTCCATCCCGTTGGGCTTTTATCCTGAGCACCGTTTTGCTTTTTCTCTCCCCCAGAACGAAAAGCAGCTCGCGCCTGCCTCGTAATGTTCCCGTCAAGAAAGCGGCGAGCTTCGCTCACGCGCACACTAACACACATAACTGTGACTCGCGCAAACGGGACGCCATAAAATAGGACCGCTTGTCG
Source organism: Chalcis sispes (assembly GCA_949987625.1). Taxonomy (NCBI): domain Eukaryota; kingdom Metazoa; phylum Arthropoda; class Insecta; order Hymenoptera; family Chalcididae; genus Chalcis; species Chalcis sispes. The sequence goes on from OX465097.1 coordinate 18,793,474, forward strand.
AGCAGAGGGAACGACGGAAAATACGATGAGAGAGAGTGAGAGAGAGAGAGAGAGAGAGAGACAGAGTAGGAAAGAGGTGGAAGTACCGCGCGACGGTGTACGCCTATGTGCAATGCCTTGTGAAATATACTCCACGAGTTCTCCTGTTATCGTCTTTATACTCTTCTTATTTACACCTTTGCTTTATTGCGCTTTCGCTTTTTGCTCGGATGCGTATAATTTTTATTTGAAGAGAAAAGAGAGAGAGAGAGAGAGAGAGAGACAGAGAGAGAGAGAGAGAGAGAGAGAGAAATAACTAACGTTGTTACTTTGTTCTTTTGTTTTTTCCTTCATTTCGTACTTCTTTGCCTTGTCTCACAGGATCGCGAATATTTTTGTATACAGTTAGAAAATGTGATGTAAATTCTAAATTTCAATAACGCCTTTATCTATTTCGATTATTTATTAGTAAAGAAAAAAAAAATTAAATTTTAGTCTAAAACATTGATTATAATGGTCATTATGATTATTTTTAAGAAGATCGAGTCATTGTAAATGACTGTTAAATATTGTCATTGTTTAATAGTATCGTTTATAATACTTATATTAAAAAAAAATTTTGAAAAAAATAAAAGGAAGTTATCTAAATGTATTAATAAATTACTTTATTTAAAGTATTAATCTTCTTAAATTTATAAAATATAACAATATCTAACAAAGTATTTTCATACAATGTTTGTTACGCAGAAAATATCAACGTTATTGACCGCTACAAGGTACGTAGATGATTTTCTAGCAACATGCAATCTTTAGTCGAAATGAAAAAGAAACAACAAGAAGGTTATTAGACCCACTTATAGCAGCCAGGTTAGAAGTGCCCGTTTCTTCTCTCTCTCTCTCTCTCTCTCTCTCTTTCTCTCTCTTCCTCACCATTTTCCGTTTTCAAAGAATAAGCGACCATTATTTTCACGGGTGCCGACGATCTTTTAGCATATATCGGCACGTGTATTCTACTTTGTGAATAATCGAGAATATCCGCTGACATAGTGCGTTGTCTGCACAACACACACACACACACACACACACACACACACACACACACACACACACACACACACACACACACACACACACACACACACACACAAACACACATGGGTGAGCGTAAAAACGCAATGTCTCCCGGAAATGAAGCAATTGAATGTGTCGTTTATAATACTTGTAGATTAATTCGCCATCATTGCTTCGTAATTTTTTTCTTTTTTATTCTCCTTGCGTTTTACTATAAAAATTATGCAATAATTTACTTTTTTTTTACTTGTAAAATTCAAGGTTTAAAAAAAAACAATGTTTCATTATCGTTTATTTCCGTTTGCATTTAAAATGATTAATCTGAAAAGCCTTGGATACAATTTTAAAGTTTTTCATTGTAAATTTAAAATCTTTTTCGAATTTATAAGTATTATTTGAAATAATGTTAAATTAATTTATTTTATCAAACGGTGACAAAATTTATCAAACTATAAACAATTAATCAAATTTTTTTATCGTACATGCATCATTAACAAGCAACAATAGTAGAAAAAAAAAAAGGAAAAAAAAGAAATATATGAGATTAAATTTGCTATATTTTGAGTACTTAAAAATACATTTATCCTCGTCATAATTTCTCCCGTCAATTCAGAATCAATAAACCCTTACTGCCTTAATTTATTTAACAACAACCATCACCTTGGCGAATGAAAACAAAAGCACAGCATTTCTTTCTTCCCCTTTTTTCAATACTTTCTCTTTCTCTTTTATTTTTCTCCTTCTTTTTCTTTACCGACGTCTGTTCGAAAAGTTCCGAGTAGCTTGCTTATAAGAGTATATGTATACACGTATATATATATATATAGCTGACCATAATATTCCCAACAAATCGAGCTGGTGCGCGAGTCGGGAGATCGAAGAAACTATCAATTATCTCTTGCAATCATCGCAGGGTAAAACCATGCGCGACTGTGTAGCGAGTACTTGCGTACGTATACGCACGCGCGAGCGCGCACACACACGAGTCCACTTATTCAGCAAGAGTACGGGGCATCGAATCCGCTTCGCGGAGAAGAAAATCGCAGGCAAGGTCGTGGTTGAGCAGCGCTCGTATAACCCCGAGTGCGCGCGCGTGTCGTGCGCACGGAAGGTGCATCGAGCGCGCGAAAGTGAGAAAAAGGAGAGGCGTGGTAGAGAGAAGAGAGAGAGAGAGAGAGAGAGAGAGAGAGGTATAAAGTAAAAAGAAGCAAGGAGGAATAAGAGAAAAAATAAAAGGAACGAGCGCGTTCTTCGCGCGCCGTAAATTATCGGGGAGTGTGCGAGCAGAGAAGGTGCTTGCTTGCTTGCTTGCTTGCTCGCGCGCGCGCGATAAAACCACCGAATAAAATTTATAGGACGTTTTACGGAGTCGCTGCAAGATTGGTGTCAGGAAGAATCGAGCAAGACGTACGCGTGCACTTGCGAGTCTGAAAGAGAAGAAGAGAGTGAGTGAGAGAGATAAAGTCCGCAAAGAGAGAGGTCAAACTCGTATCTTTTTCTTTCTCTCTCTCTCTCTCTCTCTCTCTCTCTTTTTCTCGAGGACCTCCTGCGGACAAAGTGCGCGCGGATGAATGCATATATATGCGCGCTTGGAAGGATATCCTCCTCGTAAAAGTCCTTTAAAACCCTCGACACGTCGTGAGGGACAGGTGACCGCGGAGGAATTGCAGCAGTCTTTGATCGGCCGTGTGTGATTGCCCTGTGACCGCGCCTACGCACCTCTCTCTCTCTCTCTCTCTCTCTCTTTCTTTTACTCTCACACATGATGTAAATCATTATAAAGGCGAGAGAGAATTTCCTTTTTTATCTTTACTCTTATGGAGAAAAAGAGTAAGAGTAAGAGAGAGAGAGAGAGATTTTGCTCATACTTGACACTTGGTATACGCTCGGCGATTGTGGCACATAGCTGCAGCATCTAAGGAAGAAGATTATTATTATGTGACGGGACAGAGAGAAAGAGAAGGCGAAAAGAGTTCTTGGGACTTTTTTAACAGCCAACAGTCGAAGGTCGAAAGAGTCAACCCCCGTCGTGTATTCAGACGTTACACGTGCGATATTGTACGTTTCGGAAGACCATCGAGTTGAAATTTTTATCGTCGTCTTTAAAGCTTCTTTTTCTTATCGTGTATGTAATATGCAAGGATGACTCTGTCAATTATGCATAAGTGAAATATTGTTCTTAGTATTCTTAGTATTCTTGATATTAAATTTAAAGATTTCAATGATCAATTATTTTATTTCTTATTTGATTGAGCTTGATTTTTATTTCACTAATATTAGGAATTGATAAAATCAATTAAAAAAATTTATCGATATAGTAGGTGATACAATAATTAGATACAAATGCTTTCAATATTTTTCATAATATTTAAGCAACGATAAAAAATTTTATTTATAATATAATAAAAATGTTTTTTTTTTTATTTTTTAATAAAGTTTAGTAAAAAAATAATATAAAAATTCAAAAAATTTAAATTTAAATACCAAAACTTTAATTAAATATTTATTAATATCGTTAGCGTTAACAACGACCATGATTTAATACCAGTACAGTGATTCTGATTTTACGATCACCGTATCTCGTGTATAACCTAACATATTGTTTTCTCTTTTCAACTTCAAGCAACGACGACAGATTCGAAAGACGAACGAACGGCTCGAGTGTAGATCCTATATAATTATGCTGAAATCGTCGAAATCGTAGTTAGGTTTCTTACGCTTGCGTGTATACTCGTGTACGCATTATATACACATACACACATACGCGAGAGAGAGAGAGAGAGACGAAATTTGATCACGTATATACGCCACGGCCGTACACAACGCGGTCTCACCTGTTATTATCGGGAATAAAAGTCACCGCGCTACTACCAAAAAGAAATTTCTGCGACAATCTCGGACTCGAAAGACTTCGCCTTTCTCTCTTTCGCTCTTCTGATTTCTTTTATTGTTGCTTACTTATTATTTTTTATTTATTTATTTATTTATTTATTTATTTATTTATTTATTTATTTATTTATTTATTTATTTTTTTTAATTTTTTACTACTTTCTTTTATCTTCGTTTTATCTTTCTCTCCTTCGTTTGCGGAGTATATACGCTGGTGCACACTCTGTCATTTCTCTGTCGTTCGAAAAAGATCTAAGGCGATTTCGATAGTCTTGTCCGCGTACGTGCCGCAGGTGGTATATTTTGATGGATTTTTTTCACATGGACCAATTATTTTTGTTTTACAGCTCGGGCCCTTCTTACTGTTTGTCTTATGCTGCTCTATTTTGTCTTACAATACGCGATGCCTTATTTTTTTTTTTTTTTTTTTTTTTTTAGCACTTATTTATTTCGAGTACGACGATGAAAAAGAGTAATTGAAACGCGCTGTAATTGAAGAAAAATAAAAATAAATTCTGATATGTTGTTAGTAGAGTCTGCGTATTGTTTCAAACATTAATTAAATTAATTTCAGAATATATTTATTATTAAGAAAATATGATTTTTCCAATGATACCAAACGTTGTTTTTAAAATAATTTATTATTTTCATTTTATCACACCTTGCAACATCGTGAACCTATGTACGCATTCGCGAAATTTATGTCCAGCTTTGTACATGTATGCAATCATCCTACGCTTCGTAAACAACGTGTCGTTCATAGCACGTAAAACTCCGCCCGTGTTATGTCTCAACGACGGAAAAAAAAAAAAAAAAAAAAAAAGAAAAGAAACAATACGCGTGAAAGTCGCGAGTTTTGGTGCGCGCGCCATCTTGTTATCATCGTGTCACGATCGTATCGTCGTCGTAGCGTATATACCGCGCGTTGGCCCTTTCACACTTTGATGCTTCGCGTTTTGTTCGTATACACGTACATCGACGTTATTATGACGAAGTTGGAAAAGTCTTGAGCAACGGCGGACAGTGTGTAAAGAGTCGAACGAGTGCTCGCTCACCCGAAAAACACGGACACCGTTCTTTCTTTCGTAGAAATTTTGATGAACGACTGCTGCGTTTGTGTCATAACGACCGCGTAATAAGTTGGAATTTTTATTTTAGAGTTTCGATGAGTCTTGTAAAAAATTAAAGAATCGCTGTTTTTTTTTTTTTTAATACAATATAAATAATTTAATATGTAACGTGTCAAATTTTGATGCGCGTCACAATATATGGCTCATAAGTTTTGCATATATATTCCTTAAGATGTTATTATTATATTATACTGATTTAAAATGCAAATCCTTAAAGTATCCAAACAAATATTAAAATCACAACAATTTCATTTAGCGATATTAATTGAATCGATAAAGATTATATAAATTTCTTAAAAAGTTCAATTACAACGAATTGACATGTAATGCTAACTTAACGTTTTCGAGAATACTCTTTCGAACGATGATAGTTAGAAGTAAAAAAAATCAGATCAACTACAGTAAAATCGAAAAAACAGAAGGAAACGTGATTTTTGGAAATTTTTTTTTTTCGTTTCAACGATTTTTCGTGCTCTATACATTTTTTCATACGTCTAAAACCGGTTTGGTTGGTGTCCACGACATCTAAACTTAAAATGGAAATGGCTTCGTAGCTTAAAAATTTTTTGGTGAAGTATAATGGCGGCTGAAAGTAAAAAATTTTTTTTTAATCTTGACAAATTTTTTCCTAAAAGACCATAGACTTTATCTAAAACTTCTTAAGAACAAAGAAGTTCTAAAACTAGTCAAGAAATGTTCTCAAATTCTTTTCAGAATTGTTTCGAACAATTTTTGATTTTTGGGAAATTTACGAGATCGAAATTTCAAGACTTTGTTAAAACATTCTGAAAAATGTTGAGAATATTCCTCGACTAATTTCAAAAATTTTTTGCTCTTAAACGTTTTTTGATAAAATCTATAGCTTTCAAGGAAAAGATTCGTTAAGTTTTAAAGAAGAATTTTGTACTTCGGCTGCTAATGAGCTTCGATGAAATTAATTCAAAATAACTACTTCAGAGTTTGTGCAGCCGCTGATCACAAATTTCTCATCAGTTTTACTAAATTTCAAATTTCAGATACAAGATGGCCAATGAAACTTCGAAAAGTTATCTTGAATAATTAAACAAAGGGTGTTTCAAGTCCTATCATCATGATGTTCGTTAGCCAACAATGAAAACATCGTTGTCCATCTCTTACCATGGGCTGGTCCACAACAGAAAAAGATATTTTTTTTGTTTTTTATTTTTTGTTTTTTTTTTTTTTCAATAACTTTTTGATTTTCTTTTAGAATTTACTTAAAAATAATGAAGTTACTCATGAGAGTTTTTAAAACAATTTGAACATAGACATTTTTAACAATCGATACAGAATTTTTGGGTTCTTGAAGAACATTTCAAATGTTCAAACAATTTCACTTAACTTCAACTGTTTTTTATGTGAGTTTGCAAATTAATAGATTTATTTGTTACGAGATACTTTGAAACTACCTTTAATGTAATATCTTTCATTGTACGAACTTTTTCATAAGATGCTAAATTTTTGAGGACAGCAGCATTTGTAATGGATGCTTGGATAATTCTTATAAGAATCACCCAAGTCCACTTTTTAGATCTAATACAAGGAAACATATTGCTGCAGTAAAAATCGTGCTGGTTTACTCTACCCATAAATTTATTGTACTGTTCGGAAATATTAGGGCAAGGTACTTTAACTTTATCACGTTTATCTTTAGAGTAGCGTCTTGCTGCAGATATGGTGTAACACCAGCAGTCGTCGAGAATAATGAGACAATATTAGAATCCATGACAGTTATATAATTAATTCTACTATTTTTATCATGTTTTACAGAATATGTTCCTCATTTAGATTTTGCAGCAATATGATTAGTGACACCATTTACTCTATTCACTCTCACAGTACTCGTAGCTCGAAGAACAATTTTTCGCAAATGAACCAAAAGATCTCAGCTGCAGAAAAGATTATGAAAATAAATATGGCAACGAAAGATATTCCTTGGTGTCACAGATGTAAGAAGCTTCTGGAGCATTTGCAAAATTATGTGACTACCCAAAGCGCACTTACTCAAATTGTCTAACTGTTTTGAAGAAGAAGGGTTTGATCCTTTGCCACAATAAATATCAAAATCAACAATGTAGCCTTCTTTATTGCAAATAGTCCATAGTTTCAAGCTAAAACGTACAGGTTTATCCCTTATAAACTGCTTTAGTACAGTTCTTCCAAAAAATTTGATCGTACATTCATCAATCGACAAAGCAGTAGAAAAAAAAGCCAAATTGCTCGGCATTTTTTCGAAAAATTTCTAAGGGAACCCGTACGCGCGAATCTCTATCATCTACATTTTTACCTTCGTTCTTCGAGAGTCTAATTTTTATTTGATTTCTTCAAATTTTTGACGGTTTATAGCTGATTTTACTCTTTGACTTTTTCTTAAATTGAAGATCAATGTAATAATAATTCCGAAAAATGTATCCAGATCATGTCGAGAGAGATCATAACTATCTCAAGCTGTTGCTTCTATTATGAATGCTTCAACTCATCAAAAATTAATAATTCAAATAAAACAGTTAGAGAGTAGTTACAGATCTTCTTACAAACAGATTTTGAAAGTAAAAATTCGTATTGTAGCTCTTCATTATAACTTTTCTCGCCATCTAGCTATTCATAAACAAGATCCGGTTCTAATTTATTTTGATCTTCTGAATGGTTATTAAAAACTTTATGGTATGAAGTAGTTGGTATACTTTCAATGAGCGAGCTCAATTCAAGATTTTCATCTTCATCCAAATCAGAATTTAGATCTTCAAAATCATACAGATTTGGGATTACAATAAAATCGAAATTATCATCATTCTCTTCGATTTCACAATCAGCTTGTCGACGGGGATGTTTTTTTAGGTGGCATTTTTTCTAATATAAATAAAGATATTAGTATTTTTTATGTATAATTAGCACATAAGAAGCCGAAGAAAAAAATTTTTTTTTTTAAATTTTTGGAAACGAATTTTTTTCCTCGAAAACTATAGACTTTATTAAAAAAATTTTTAAGATCAAAAAAATTTTATTTGAAGAATATTTTCAAATTTTTTCAGAATGTTTTAATGAAATCTTGAAATGTCGATCTCGTGAATTTTTAAAAAATCAAAAATTGATTCGAACAATTCTGAAAAAATTTGAGAATATACCTTGACTAATTTTAAGACTTTTTTGTTCTTAGAAATATTTTGTTGAAGTTTACAGTTTTCGAGAAAAAAATTTGTTAAATTTGAAAAAAATTTTTCATTTCAGCCGTCATTGTGCTTCACCAAAAAATTTTTATGCTAACGGAACCGTTCCTTTTTTTAGTTTAGATATTGTGGACGCCATCTAAACCGGTTTTAGACGCATGAAAAAATGTACAGAGTACGGAAAATCGTTGAAACAAAAAAAAATTTCGAAAAATCATGACTTGTTTTTGTTTTTGTTTTTGTTTTTTTTTTATTTACTGTTTCATTCAAAAGAGCACCCTTGAAAATACAGGATTCAGTGATTTTCAAAATTTTTTTTGTTCGAATTGATTGCACGGTATCAATTCAAACACGAGCGTCGAAATTCCGTCCCGTGGAAGTTAAAGGGTTCATATGATCCTATATATTCATTTATGCATAAATCGAAGTTCTCGCACGGCTCTTCTCGGAATGAAGTTAAAAATTTACATTTAGAGAGAAAAAATTACTTTTTCAACTTCGAATCTTTATCAGAGCGTAATCACACTGCACGAACATCCAACTTCAAAGCCATAAAACTTAATAAGTAAGCATCGACTGCACAAATTTGAAGCGAATTTCATTTTAAGCATCACTGCAGAGAGGAACTACATACGCGACTTGCAATAGTACAAAAAAAAAAAAAAAAAAAAAAAAAAAAAAAAAAAAAGAAAATAAAAGAAGATTATGATGAAAGAAGCTACTTGCAGCGTTATAAATACACGTTTTCTCGAAAATCTCGTGAATGTGCGTTGTGATCGTGTACGAATACGCGCGGCATAACAATTCAGTCTAACAAAGTGTGTAATTTATATTTTTCGATGCGGCTTTGATCGGTGCCCAGTGGCTAGTTTCTCTCTCTCTCTCTCTCTCTCTCTCTCTCTCTCTCTCTTTCTTTCTTTCTCTTAAATTAGAAATCCGCACATCCTCGTGATAGTAATCTTCAACCGCGATCTTGAAGCGCGGACTTTGTACAGGTGCGCGAGAAAATGGACTTCATGCGCGACAGAATCTCGCGTGAGCATTGAGAAGAGAAAGAGAGAGAGAGAGAGAGAGAGAGAGAGAAAGAGAGAGAGAGAGAGAAGAGAGACGCGCGATGAAAAGAGTTGAAGCGTTCGCGGATTCCGCCGCGCTGAAATAAAAAATTAAAAGAAAAAAAAAAATTATACGCGGATACACCATAGCGACCGCTGCTGTTTAATTTTCAAGCGCTACGTCGCACGCATCGCTGCAGCGGAAAATCGTCCTTAAGGAGAAGAGAAAGAGCCGACACGCACACACATTGCGAGTCGATGCTTTTACATCACACGAGCGCTTGTGTATACACCTCTACTAGAGAAAGAGAGAGAGAGAGAGAGAGAGAGAGAGAAAGAAGAGAGTCGAGTGAAGTTGAATAGCTGCGCGCACGAGTCGCGAAAGGCGCGATGGATATAAGGTGAGGAAGCTCATCGCGGATAAAATTGAAATGAGCGCCAAGCTGACTAGCCGCACGCGATCCTAATCGCTCGTTCCTTATACCGAGACGGCTCTCATTTCTTTACTATATTATACATATATATATATATATATATATATATATATATATATATATGTTCATAGTAGCGACCACTCGACTCGCTAATAATTCATTGTGCGCCTCCACTTTTTAAGGAATAATGGAATGTATATTTTTTTTCTATTGTATTAAATTAAGGCATTCGAGAACGAGAATAAAAAAAATTATTATGGTTAGTTAGACAGTGATCCATATTTATCTCTTCAATTATTTATAAAAACAATAAGAAGCATAACGTTTATTATGGATATGTTTATTTAGAAAATAAATTATTATAATTTTAATTGATTCACGTTATACTTGAATTTCAAAGCGCTATTGTACGTCGAATGTTTATTGATGTTTTAGTAAAACGAATTTGGACATTTTGATAAGTTATAACCGTTATAAAATGATTCTTTTTTTTTTGCCGATTTAATTGCGAACTCACTCAACGGTTATTTCGCAAATTCCTGATATTGTAAGTAAATTTTTTTCCCTTTCTTTCTTAAAAAATATGCAAAATGTGCATTTTGCTAAGAATAATTTTAAAAACAATTTAAACTACATTAAATTTTGACGTTAGCCTGCGTCTAACGTATTTTTTTAATAATTATATTATTTCGCCTTTTTCTCGCGGCACGCGCCTACTTGCAAAAATTTCGTGCAAGCGGGCTCTCCCCCCACCACCGCGACACTTTCCACGGGCTAGGCTCAGCAGAGTCGCGCTACAGTCGCGCACCAATCGCGACTCACCACGTCGAGCCCCCACCATCCCGCTCCCGGCATGCATTGCTCTCCGCCGAGCTCGCGGAGGAGCGAACTGAGAGAATGAGTTCGAGTCGAGTCGTCACCGTGAGTAGTCGGAACGAGTTAGCGGTGGACGACCGAACTCGTAATAGTCAACTTCAGTCGTTGCGACTTTTCGCCTCTCGAACGCCACGCGACCTGCCCTCGCCAAGGCGCGACTTCGAGTCGCTCAGGCAGAAGGGGCCTCGACCCAAGACGTCGCTCAGAGCGGACCCGCTCGTGCGCCTGCGTCTAAGTCGAGTGAGCTAACCTTTTATCCCGCTCACAGCGGACCAAGTCCGCTCGAGCAAAAGGAAGGTGACGACCGTCGCCGTAGGTGAGCTCGAGACTGTCTGGCAACCTGAGAGCGAGAAGCCGAACCGAATTCCGCGTACATTCCGCGTCGCGTTCCGCGTCCGCGAAAATCTAAGCAACAGCCGCGACGGAGTAGCTCTACCGTTCGAGTTAAAGTACACGGGAAATTCGTTGAATTATTTCACCCTCCGTCCGTTCTTTTTTTTATCCCCGCCTCCCTTAACGCAGCCGGGTTCCCTCGAGCGTGCACCTCTTGAACGCTTCACTTACTAACCCGAGCTTGTGTTAATTGGCGCCCGACGTGGGGCCCTTTATTTTTACCGCGACCGCGTAAAGTAAAGGTGAGTTTGGAAGAACTCAACCTACCTACGCCCGAAACGAGGCATGTACAGAACGCCTCCATCCAATAAAAAATCAGATCCGTCAACATCGACTTCTGGCAGTCGAAAAACAGCCAGTGGCGCCCATTTACTAACAAAAACAATCATTACTAGAAGTCAGAGTGTGACTTCTCGCCTACACCAACGCTCTTCGATGAAAACGACAGCAGGCATCGAAAATATCGATATTCAGCCAACGGAGCACAGATTTATCGAAGAACCAGAAAGCAACGAGACTTCGTCAGAAAATTTACAAGTATCGATCATGGCATCTCAAGATCCACGACCAGCGCAAGAGGTACCGATGGTGCAGCAACAGCAGCAGCAACAACCGCGCGCTCCGTTACTTGAGCCGCAGCCGAATATAGATGACTGGCGTCAACTTCTGCGTGCACTAGTGGGAGGAAATCGTGAATTGCCCGAATACGGAGGAAGAGATCATGAAGATCCGAACATTTTTATTCGTGAGTGTGAGGAATCATTTGTGGCGAATAACACGGAGGCACACGCGCGCGTTCGACTTGCCTCCCGTGCCTTAAAAGAAGATGCTGCGCGTTGGTGGGCCGCTTATCGTAATTTAAATATAAGTTGGCCAAAGTTTTGTGAACTTTTACGTAACCGATATGCGTCGCAGAACGTCCTAATGAAATTATCGGCAAAATTATATGGACAACCGCAGACAGATAAAGAACCGGTCGGAATATTCCTCGAACAGCGACACCTACTTGCAAGACGCCTTCTTCCAGAAGCAGCAGAAGAACAAATAATCGCCGTTTTACTTGAAGCTCTTCGTGGATCAATAAAGAAACTTCTGCGCTCATCGAATTTCGTCACGGTTGAAGATTTAATTCTCCGCGCGGTACAGATAGAACAGGATGAGATCGAAGAACGTAACGCAGCAAGACGAAGCACACCAATTGTAGCGCCCGCTACAATACAACACGTAAAACAATATAAGGCACCGCCACCACGCTTCGAGAACACAGGACCTGCGCCAACATCGAATCAACCCTACGTCGAAAGGGTCTTACCACGCTGCCAAATTTGTCCAGGACGTCACTGGAATCGCGATTGTCCGCGCAATCAGCGTCAACAAAGGTCGGAAAACGAGCGCGGGGCAGTAGTCACCGCGGCGGAAACTGCTCCGAGACCAGCCGCAGAATAGCTGCGTCGGCGTACGCACCACTTGGACTAATAGGATTTTTACCTATAGTGATAAATGGACAAGAGACATGTGCACTAGTGGACTCGGCGGCGAGTGACTGTTTTGTGCGTGAAAAATATTTAACTCCGGACATACCACGTCAAAAGATAGAGTGCGAGATATACACAGCGGACAGAAACCATATTATGAAAGTACATAGTGCGTGTGAGTTACCGGTGACAATTGATGGACAAACAGAAACCGTGCGTTTTCTTATTTGTGATAATCTCGGATCCGAAGCGACGTTAGGAAAAACGTGGTTAAAAGCACAAAAAGTCGTGCACGATCACGAGTTAGACTGCCTTTACGTAGGAGTGAATTCGCGTCGCCGTATTTTCCTCGCACGCGATAATAGTGCACCGCCCGAACTTATTACCGCGCCGGAAGGTTTTTTCAACGAAGTGCAACATGGTTTTCCGGACGAATACGTGCAAAAACTTCAATATGTGCTACGTGAGTTCGCGGACGTCTTTTTCTGGAGTGGACCACTGCGTCAAACTCCATATGTGAAACACGATATCGAACTAATCGAGGATAAACCATTCCGTCTCGCGCCGTATCGTTATTCCGCCGATAAAAAGAAGGCAATTCAAGAACAAGTTCGCGAAATGCTTGCTGATGGCTTGATCGAATTTTCGTCGTCCGCGTACAGCTCACCGATCGTCATGGCAAAGAAGAAAGATGGACAATATCGATTTTGTGTAGATTATCGGCGCCTCAACGCTGTAACAAAAGGTACCGCGCAAAACCTGCCTATAATCCAAGAAGTCATCAAGGATATTGGAACAGCCAAGATTTTTACCACGCTTGATCTAAAACATGGTTATTGGCAAATTCCGCTGACTGACCGCGCCAAGCCGTATACAGCGTTTTCCACACCCGACGGCGGACTTTATCAATGGCGCGTAATGTCATTTGGACTCAAGAATGCGCCCGGATGCTTCAACAATTTCATTACTCAGGAAGTTTTATCCGGATTTACTAATGACTTCGTGCGATCGTATCTCGACGATTTCGTTATTTATTCTGCGTCGTGGGAAGAACATTTGAATCATCTATCGCGTGTGTTTGAACGTTTGAGACTTTACGGACTAACGTGCTCTATTAAAAAGTGTTTTTTCGGTAAAGAAAAATTAGACTTTCTCGGTCACGAGATTACAAGTGATGGAAATAAAGCGAAGAGTGAACACGTGCGTGCAATACTCTATGCTCCAATTCCACGAAATCGCAAAGATCTACGTAAATTTTTCGGCGTTTGCGGATGGCTGCGGGAGTATATACCTGAATTTTCAAGGCTGGCACTACCGTTAACGAATCTTCTGTCGACAAGCAGCGCTTGGAAGTGGAATCAAGAAACTCAGAGAGCTTTCGACGACATCAAGCAAGCCTTTAGAAAACCGCTTACACTTTGCCGCCCGGAGGCAAGGAGACCGTTCGTTCTACAAACAGATGCCTGCGCCACGGGGATGGGAGCTGTACTATACCAACTCAGCGACGAAAACGAGCGACGGATCATTACCTACGCCTCAGCAAAATTCACGAAAGTAGAGAAGAGATATCATTCCAACGAACAAGAGTGCCTGGCAGTGATATGGGCATTGCGCAAATTTCGACATTACCTCGAGGATGGTAAATTTACTTTACGTACAGACAATCGTGCGCTTACGTGGTTGGACCGAACGAAGGATGGAAAAGGAAAGTTGCATCGATGGGCAATGTATTTAAGAAGCTTCAACTTCAGCGTCGAACACGTCGCCGGAAAGGATAATCAACTACCTGACGCTCTTTCACGCGAGCCTGGGGCAGAAATTTATGAAGATAGAGCAGAAGAATTAGAAACGCTTTTGCCTCCCGAAAGAACAGCGCCGCCGCGAAGAAGACACTTAGCATCAACCGTCGCTCGAGATTTAAAAAGTAAGATAATAGAAGCTCAGAAAGAAGACGCCATAGATTTAAAAGATATTCAGCGTTTTTTACAACCGAATCAAGAACTACGATCTACGGATGACACCTACTACATCGTCGAGCAAGGAAAGGAGCCGCGCTTATACGTACCATACGCGTGTAGAAACGACGTCATTGTATATTATCACGACGATCCGCTGGCATGTCACCCAGGAGCCGAAGAAACGCTGCGTGCGATACGCGAACAACATTTTTGGCCGCGTATGCGTCAAGATGTACGTTTTGCCGTGAATACTTGTGCCACATGCCTCCTAACAAAAGCAGCTGCGCCAATCGCAAAAGGAAAAGAACGACCGCGTCAACCCTACGCACCATGGGACACCGTCGCCATCGATTTAATGGGCCCTTATCCTCGTACAGCGCGCGGAAAACGTTTTATTCTCGTCGCCACTGATACGATGTCTCGTTGGACGGAAGCCTTCGCTATTTCAAGTGCAGAACTCTCATCAATCACTCCGGTGCTAGAAAACGAGGTGTTCATGCGATGGGGCTATCCGAGAGTCGTTTTAACCGATAACGCGCCACAATTCCGCGGAAGCGCTTGGCAAAAGAACTGTGAAGCGTGGGGCGCGTTAGCCTACGTAACGCCAGCGTATCACCCACAAGCCAACCCTACAGAACGACGCAATCAGGAACTCAAGAAAGGGTTACGACTTAAACTCGCAGGCAAGCGACACAGAGATTGGGATGTGCAGCTGCCATCCATCCTTTTCGCCATGCGACGACGCACCAACAGGAACACTGGACAATCACCAAGTTATATGCTGCTTGGTCGCACATTACCGCGCCCGGGAGAATGGACATTCTCTTACGATGCGCCGACTCAAGCTCGTATCGATAGCGCTAGACAAGTACAAGGACAGCTTCCGTCTACCGCGTCGACTCCATCGAAATCAGCGCTGCAAGTTGGTGAACTTGTACTCGCGAAGAACTTCGCCTTGTCCAACGCCGTCGAGGGATTCAACGCTCGTTTGGCTCCCCGCTGGACTGGCCCATTCGCTATAAAAGAAAGGTGCAGCGACGACGTCTACATCCTGGAACGACCGGGCCAGGAGAACATTCGTCTGCACATAAGTGCTCTGAAAAGAGTGCCGCATCAACAGCATGCTGAGGCCGTGGACGCCGCCCAGCAAGCCGAAAACACGGAGCCGTCGCCCTTGCCGACGCGCTCCTGCTCATCTTCTCCACGCTGCCGAGAGACTCCATCGCCCCTGACGATGCGCGTTCTCTCACAGCAATCAGACCGCGCGGATACGTCGCCCCAGCCGACGCGCGCTCAATCACAGCAACCTGAAAATGCAGAGTCGTCGCCTCAGTCGACGCACTCATCATCGCCACCCCGCCGAGAATCTCCGTCGCCTCAGCCGATGCGCCATTCTCCGCAACAAACCTACGAAAATTCATCGTCCGAGACAAGGAATCAAGATGCATCGTTTCAAGAGAAAACTGCGTTGCAGCCGCAACATGCAAGCAAACGCGCTTCATCACCCGCTTGTAGCCACAAGCAAGAAATCAACAAAACAGTCAATTCGAACGCAGCGTCGTTGGATAACGTACGCTCAACAAGCAATTGCGCGGACTTCGCCGCGATCGCACCGCCACCGCGTAAACGCGGGAGACCGCGAAAGACCGACACTACAAAACGACTCGTGAATGAAAATCATACTGTCACGCCGTGCCCTTATTTTCTACGCTCGCGAAAAACCATAAATAACAACTAAAAATAATAAAAGAAAAAAAAAAGAAAAAAAAAAAAAAAAAAAAAGAGACATTGTTAATCAAAAAGTGACTAAAAGTAATTAGTATTATTGCGAATAAGTGTAACAAAAATGAAGGAAGAAAAAGAAATGTCAAAACAAAGGAGACCGCGAGGAGGGCGAGATGCGAAGGTTCGCATCACATTAGATATGTGCAAACTTGCACATCGACGCGGCGACAAGGAAATGAAGAAACGTGCACTGGAGACCCTTTGCATGATCTATGAAGTCGATCCAACAACACTTACGCGACAAGGAATCGGGAAACAAGCTACAATAAAAGGCCAAGTCGAACAACAACACGCGGAAATGGATATTTCGCCGCAACGTCTGCAGAGGTTGTCCACGCTGAAATGAAAACAGTGAGTTTAGATAAACGAAAAGACCTAGAGGACGGCGCAACGATTCAAGAAATCGACGAGTTCTTGGAAGAGAACTGAAGACAGTGTAAAGTGACAGTGTTCAGTGTTATTTTAGTTAAAATTGAGAAAAAAAAATTTTCTAATTTATATTATTATATATTATATTATATTATATTATTATAGTGTAGGTTTAAGTTAGTGTTAAATTATAAAAACAAAAAGAGAAAAAAAAAACGATAAAGACGTTCATTGTATAAAGATTCACATACATACACGCACACATACACACGCGCAAACATTCATCCACACTTTGATAAATTTTTGTATCTACATTCTTACACATATACACACTAGCACATCATGTTGTCAATCGCGACGTTGAATATAATTTAATTGTTAACAATAACCTGTAAAAATAAAAAAAAAAAAATAATAATAAATCATTCATTTGTGAAAGGTAGAGCACATCGTTGCGGCGGGAAAAATCGTCAAACATCGTGCAAAATCGTCAAACTTCGCGCGCCGAAGAAAAAGTCGTTCATTCAGGGGGGGGATTGACGTTAGCCTGCGTCTAACGTATTTTTTTAATAATTATATTATTTCGCCTTTTTCTCGCGGCACGCGCCTACTTGCAAAAATTTCGTGCAAGCGGGCTCTCCCCCCACCACCGCGACACTTTCCACGGGCTAGGCTCAGCAGAGTCGCGCTACAGTCGCGCACCAATCGCGACTCACCACGTCGAGCCCCCACCATCCCGCTCCCGGCATGCATTGCTCTCCGCCGAGCTCGCGGAGGAGCGAACTGAGAGAATGAGTTCGAGTCGAGTCGTCACCGTGAGTAGTCGGAACGAGTTAGCGGTGGACGACCGAACTCGTAATAGTCAACTTCAGTCGTTGCGACTTTTCGCCTCTCGAACGCCACGCGACCTGCCCTCGCCAAGGCGCGACTTCGAGTCGCTCAGGCAGAAGGGGCCTCGACCCAAGACGTCGCTCAGAGCGGACCCGCTCGTGCGCCTGCGTCTAAGTCGAGTGAGCTAACCTTTTATCCCGCTCACAGCGGACCAAGTCCGCTCGAGCAAAAGGAAGGTGACGACCGTCGCCGTAGGTGAGCTCGAGACTGTCTGGCAACCTGAGAGCGAGAAGCCGAACCGAATTCCGCGTACATTCCGCGTCGCGTTCCGCGTCCGCGAAAATCTAAGCAACAGCCGCGACGGAGTAGCTCTACCGTTCGAGTTAAAGTACACGGGAAATTCGTTGAATTATTTCACCCTCCGTCCGTTCTTTTTTTTATCCCCGCCTCCCTTAACGCAGCCGGGTTCCCTCGAGCGTGCACCTCTTGAACGCTTCACTTACTAACCCGAGCTTGTGTTAATTTAATATTTCACGTACGCGCACGGCAAGTTTTAAGCAACAATGGGTAATAATATTTCAAAGATTATTACAATGCAACGACTCTTAAGAAGCATTATTCGATGTTTGAAGTGCAGAATAGGAAATTGGAAGGGTATAAAGCGCACGGTGCGACTCGAAAAAAAAAACGGAATGGAGAGCAAGCGGAAAAAATGAGTGGGTAATTAGGCTTGTATTTTTATTGGTCAAGTAGGAGAACTATTCCTGCCTCTAGGAAACGTAAGTCACGATGCCATTCGTCGTGTCATTTAATAAAGGCTACGTCATTTCTGTACTTACTTGTTAACATATAATATGTCTGCATGTATGGCGAATAATTTCTTTATTCATAAGTAACATCTAAAGCATTCGCTTGGAGTAAATTTTATTATTTATTATTTATCTATTTATTTCTTAATATTTTTTTTTAGTATATTAAGGGATTACTAATTTTTTTCATAAATTTTAAATGGAACATTATCGGTAAAATCTGATTGTATACGTTATTCGATAAACTTAATCCATTAAACACGCAAATATAAAATATTTTTAAAATTTTAACTGTATAACTCACATGTGTTGATGAAGTTACAATTTAAGGGAGTAGATTGAATAACTTACCTGTATGAAAAAGAAAAAACAACAATTAGAGATATTAATTAAAATGGAATATTGAAAAATATATACAACATCTATAATTGATCAATAAAATGTGTTCTTTCTTTCATTCGACAAAAAAAAAAAAAAACAATCCATAATTATTCTTCTCTGAAATATTTGACATCTATGAATGCATCCAACGTTACGAATAGAAAAAGGTTCATACCACTTCGAAAAGCTAAAAAAAAAAAAGAATGCAAGAAGCGTCTCTCTTCCGTCGTCCCGGCTACTTAACAGATTCGTGTTAATATACCGAATATATTTCCTCTCTTTCTCTTTTTGTTCGTTCCCTATACAATATATATATATATATATATATGTGTGTGTGTGTGTGTGTGTGTGTGTGTGTGTATATGTCGATCCGTTACGCGTGTAAGGTTCGCTGCTCACGAGTCCAACGATCCTCTAATGCACTCAACATTCACGAGGCACATGTATGCGTATACGAAGAAGCGACATTAAAAACATACGTAACTCTCTCTCTCTCTTTTTTTTTTTTTTCTTTTTCTTATGCTCGTCACCGTTCACAAACATCTATACATACACGTACGTGTGAGGTAGAATAAGCAAAAAACAAAATGCACGCTTCAAAACGATCATTCAACGTCGACGCGCGATGATTGTTTTATAAGTGAGAAATGTTCCGGGAGTAATAAAGAATAATTATCGAGGCTCTCTTTTAACTCTTCGAGTACATCTACTTGGAGTTCGCCTCGCGTGTGCGACTGGTATACAGTACATTGAATGTACTTGGATTCGAGAGCCGGTCGTTTGAGCCTCGCGAGCAAAGTCAGCGTTTGCTTGGATTAATAGGATGACGGCAGCGGCGCGCATGCGTTGAAATTATCAATTTTCAAAGAATCGTCGTCGTATAATGTCGTTTAATTTTAAAGAGCCGATGATTATTTGATGAAGGTAAGGTAAGGCTTTAGGCTTTAGCCGCTGTTCAGGATATTGTTGTATGAGTGTGCGCATAGTATATAAGTGCGCGAGGTACGGCTATGAATTGACGAAGATTGCGGTAAATTTGTAGGATTGTCTAGATATCATAGGGCTTGGGATGCATATTATATATTAAATTGTACGATTACGTAATAAATTTATTTAAGTAATATTGAATAATTTGATGTTATAATGAATAATATTGCAAATTTACGTACAATTTTATTAGATCGCTTATTTAGCATTTAATTGTAATTCAAAATATTATTTTCAATAGATATATTATTATAATTAGTAGACCTTTTATAAATCAATATTAAACATTTTATACACAATTCCTTATTTATTATTTATTTTTCTTTTACTCTTAATAAAAATTTTAAAGCTCGATTGACTTATTCATTAAAACTAAACGAATGACATATCGCGTATTATAAAATAATTTACAAAGATTAAAAAAAAAAAAGATAGGAAAACCAATGGCTCGTGAAAAATAAAGTAATCGCGAAATCTAAAAGCTCGCCATATACGCCGATGTTACTCGCGCATTGGAATTCTCGTTTGAGCATGTAATAACGTACTTATTACATATATACCACAAGGTGGACGCGAGCGTTTATATACTCGTATCGCGTTCTCGCGCAATCTTAATACGTTTCACGCGGTGCACAGTGGGTTTCCTTCCATATATATATATATATATATATATATATATATATATATATATATATATATTCTTTATTTTCTTTCATTTTCATCTACTCTCTCACACGCAGCTAAATCTAACGTATCTCTCTTTCATTCTCGTTCAACGCTCAGATTCGAATCGCGAAATTAGCTCAGCCTCCGAGAGAGCGAAGCGTCGCGTTCGATATGCGCTCCGAGTGTACAAATACATGCCTGAGTCCTCGGGAATGCGCTTTACTCTCGGTTTTTAACTTCATAAATTTATCAGCGTGATAGAAAGAGAGAAAGAGGGAGAAAGAAAGAGAGAAAAGATTTGATCGAAAGATGGAGGCAGGGATGCGGCTCACCTTTGACCCACCGAAGTATTCGTCCAATGCATTCGTACGTACATATATATGCATACATTCTCGCTCGCAGATATTTATTGGAGATAATTACAAGGGGGCTCGTAAAGTTCTCGGACGCCGCTGATATCTTACACGGCGTGTGCGCGCGCTCGGACTCACGAGAGTCTCCTTTTTATACGCGCTTGTATAAAGCAAAGGTATATTATCTACGTTGCTCGCCGTGTCTCGCGAGTATTCATCATTAAAGGAGATGACGAAAGAGGAAAGAAGAAGGAAGGAAATAAAAAGGGTGAAGAAGCGGACGACACGGGGCGCCTATTTATTTATGCTACGGCGAGCCGCCTCCGTCGATGTGTCGGACTTCGCTTATTCGGCTTCTTTTATCGCTTGCGCCGCATTTTACGAATCCAATTTGAGTTGTTGTAATTGAACATGCTTAGAAACGATGATGTATGCTTTGTTTTCAATTATCCTCTTATTTACTCAATTATGTACGGTGTTGAGTGACGGTGAACAAGTAAATGAAATTTTTTTACTTTCGATTCTTTGCTAAATTCCTTAAATAATAAAAAACTTAAAGATAAAAACGTTTCTCCTGTAGAAATATAATTTATTATAAATTTAGCTTCAAATGAATGAAAAAA
This sequence comes from Chalcis sispes, assembly GCA_949987625.1. Taxonomy (NCBI): domain Eukaryota; kingdom Metazoa; phylum Arthropoda; class Insecta; order Hymenoptera; family Chalcididae; genus Chalcis; species Chalcis sispes. Next base: position 18,814,720 of record OX465097.1, read on the forward strand.
AAAAAAAAAAAAATTTAAGTAATTTTTATTTAAAAAACTTTGAATAAAATTTTACTACAAATCTATATATTAATAAAAATTGTGTTTACAATACAACCGATTCAATTCGAGTCAAAAATACTTCTTCCGCATTATGCAGAAAAAAAGCGAAGAAAATAGCATAACAAAGGCTATAAAAATAAAAGGAAGAATAATTGAAAAGTTACTTAGTTACGCTAAATCGATTAGGCGAACATGAAGAAAGAAAGACAGAAAGAAAGATATAAATAAAGCGAGCGAAATAAAAAGCAACGAAGAAAAAAAGATAGACAATCGAGAAGCAGTTCAATGCAAGCAGATCGCACAGCGCGTAGAGGCCACGAAATATAGCTGCTTCTTCGTGCGGCCGGATCGCGGAATGAAAATCGATCGGTGGCCACGAGCGAAAAAGGATATAAAGAAGGGAGTATGGAAGAGAGAGAGAGAGAGAGAGAGAGAGAGAGAGAAAGAGAGGAAGATAAAAAGAAATGATGCATCGATATCAAAAGCTGCGGAGTGGTTTTGCCCTCCTCGCGGCTCTTTTTCAATCCGCGTCAATTCCTCCTACCCTTTCGTTCTTACAACGAATCTCTTCTATCTTTCTCTTTTCATCTTTTTCTTTCTCTCTTTGTTCGTATACGTGTCTCCTCTTCGAGCTTCGAGACATCGTCGCTGGTAATTTTATACGCCTTCGAGTTATTCGCAATTTTCTTTATTCCATTTCAGCTGAGCGCTTCTTCTGCAGCAGCCGCGAGTATTACTTCTTACTCCATCTCTCTCATTCTCTTTTACCTTCTTCGGTAGACGTCGCGCGTGCGTCGCTTTTCGCCTCATCTTTTTTTTTTTTTTTCTTTTTTTTTTTTTTTTTTTGCTCCCGGTGTACGTGTGTACGTATATATATACATACAGAATGGAGATCCACAGCGAGCGCGGGAGATTTCGTTTCTAATTTTCACGAATGAAGCACGCGCGTGAGATCGAGTTGGTTTATGATTGTTGATGAGCGGAGAATATGTACCGAGACGACGGTGATTTTACTCGAATTATGTGTAAGATAAGAAGAATGTCGGACAAATGAGAAAAGTGTATGGTTGTATACTATGGCTGTTATTTAAGGACAATATATCTTCTTCTTATTGGATCCACTTTACTTAGTTAAATATAATATTTATAATTATTCGTTATAAATATTATTTACAGAATATGGTATCTTAATAATCACTTTTAAAATTATAAATTTAATAACATCAAAATTAGATACAATTTTAAAAAATGTATTGTTTAAAACATTATAAACTACAAATTCATGTATAACGCAACTCAAAATGATCAAAAATGAAACAAAAACAAAACAAATGGCATCGAGGTAATCGATACACCGCGATACTCCGCGTAGCCGGCAATTTTGCATAACCACTTATTCATCTATACGGGATCGGAATATTTTTTCGAAGCGGTCAGTCGATCGCTCCACATGAATTGCGGCAGTCGGGTTATATTTATATATATATATACAAGCTGCACCCACGAACGAAACAAAAAAATACAACGCTAGATATTCTATTACTTTCGAGATGAGCGCGAGTAACACTCGAGGCACGTGAAAACTGCAATTCTTTACGCGCAAAGTCTTTTTGCGCCTTATTTATCATTCATCGTCGGTCTTATTGGTTGATATTTTTATTTTAGTTCGATCGACCGAAATAATGTTCTTTCGGGTGATGACGATGGTAAACGAGCATTTTATATAGTTCGTTAGTGTTTTAAACGCGTAAAAGGAATTGCTATTAATTCGTCGAAGATAAATTTACATTAATAAACAGTATATTGTCATAACAAAAAAATGCCTTTTCTTAATTAAAATTTGATATAATGATATAGGATTCTTTGCATACTTATGTAAACCGCAAACTAGTTACAATCAACTAAGATATCACAGGCGAAATCGCCCTCTTGAATTGTTTCTTCAATTCACTTTTAATTCGGCGTGATTTTGTTTCCAAGTTTTTTATAATAAAGAGAATTCCGTTACTCACGGCGACCCGTCGTTAAAGTTTATCGCGTACGCGTACACGGTATTCTTGCAAGAGACGCGTGTATACATAAGTTTTCGTATTCGGGAGAATAACGATTCGGTCGAATTTCAGGAAAGCAATTTCAAAGCGCGTTGAAAACGATACGTGAAAGACGCGACGCGCCGTAATTAAAGCGAATGAGCAATTAGGCCGGGAACGACTTTTGGATTTTCGGGTTTGGACGCAAGACGGACAAGAGCGACGCGACGCATTGCACGACTCGTGTACACGCGATGTGTTATATTCGGTGTTATTTTGCATTGAAAAAGTATAGCTTGACTGGCGGATAAAAGAGACATATTTTTGATGTACCCTTGTCAAAGTTTTTTCATTGAGTTATCAAAACTTTTCGTACTTTAGTTACGTTTGATTTATCAATATAGAAATAAAACAGCGCAATATTAATTTAAAAAGATTAAAAATAATTAATGAGAAATCTTTTGTTTTTATTCGTGAATTTAATGAATATTCTTCACCTTTGTTTTTAGAACTAAAATCGGTTATTCTCACGTGTACTTATTTACATTAGCTAATTTGTATAAAATAACAAAAATTAAATGAACATACTTGTATGAATGATTAATAACATGACGAAAGATTCTCGTCAATCGTTTATTACGGTACTCGAAATATCCTATATTTGAAATATAAATTTTACATGAAGTAATTACAAAAGACGCGATTAAATCTTACAAATGTGACCTTCTTTCACTTGTTTATTCTTAAATTTATCTTAAACCATTCGCGATGATATTTTATAATGTTATTATACATTTTTAAATAAATTATCAATAAAAAAAAAAACTTAAAAAAGGAAAAACATGAAAAAATCCAAGGGTTACCCGTTGCCTTATCTTTTCACAGTAATAAAGAAAGTAAAAGCAATCGCTGCATATAATTTAATTGTACGGAATAATTACTCGACACGAGACTTATCTAAAATTTAATTAAACCCGCGTATCGTCATTATTATACACGTATACGCGCTAAACATTATATACGAGTCTACATATACCCATATATATATGCATATATTTATAGATACATGTATCCATCAGATGGCTCGCGATGCGCGACGCCCGATGTTGAGCCACCGCTATGTAAATTATCGAATTACCTCGGTCGTTCCGACTTCCTCGCTTCTCCATCTTCATAAGGCTCCGCCCCGTCCGCGTTTACACGTGTGTATGTTTAGCTGTATACATATATAGACACGGCGAAAGGTATATAAAATGAAAATTACGACAAAAATTTGAGTTACGATTTCTTTAATCCTTCTCGACACACTTTTATCGAATATATTTATGCGGCGATTTTTTTTTTTTTTTTTTTTTTTTTCCTTTATCTTTTTTTTCTTTTTTATTTTTGAATAATTCATGCGTTTTTATCGTGTTTTGCATAATTCATCGACGCGAATGTAAATAATATTTTTCGTCAAGGTAAAGAAAAACTTGTGTATGGAGTGTGTTAACACCGTATTATTAATGTATATCTAATATAATGAAGTGTTTACGGCAGCGTTTGGCCGATTACGAAAATTTATATGAAAAGATAACTTAAAATACGTTACGGTTAAAATGTATATGAAAATATTAAATCTAAATTTATTGAAGAATTATGCAATATTGTTATTCAGTTATTGTAATAGAATAAATTATATGAGATCAATGGAGATTGATTTTTTTGCTGTTTTAAAAATATTTTTCCCACTTAAAATTTATAAATTTAAAAAAGAATAGATCGAATTACTTTTAAATAGTATCAAGTTTTTTAATTGACAGAGATAGGTTATAAAAATGCAAATTTATAAGAGATATATAGATCCTAAGCATCTTATATAAATGTATTTAAAAATCTCGCTCAATTATACGTTACATTTTTATCCCGGAAAACTATCTGCTATTATGACTTAATAATTGTTCAAATTAAAACTGTAAAATCGCAAGCAAAAGTGCATCGAAGTAGTACAATATAATCAACGTACTCATCGCGAAAATTTTTAAATAATTGATAAAGCACGGAGAAAAACATTTTCTAGCTATAACAGACATTTGCCGAGCGTAAAAAATAATCTCGGAAAGCGTTAGTTGGTCTCTCCTTTTTATATAAAAGAAAAGAAAAAAAAAAAAACAAAGAAAAGGAGAAACAAATTCTATACACGAACAAAGAAAAATAAACGTAACGTTAAATAAAAGAGCGGCAAAAATTACCTATTTCCTTGCGCAATAACCTCGATGAGGCTCCTCGTTGCACTCATAACGTTTGCGTTGGCCAGGACGACTCGATGGGCAAACTCGACGGGAATTATATACGTACATCGTTGAAGTAAGAGCGCGATTTCAGTACGGCACCTTTCTCAATTAAATTAACATTTAAGAAAAGAAGTGCCTAGGCGCTATACACGTCCTTCTTTCCTTCTTCAATCTTCTCGTATTGCCTCTTCACGCGAGCCGACTGCCCATCAACAATAACAACTTTCCGAGCCAAGCCAGCGTGACAACGCAACGAGACCATCGCGTGTATATATCTATACTATATATATATATATATATATATATATATATATATAGCGCCGCTTTCCGATGCTTTTCCACTCGTCGTGTATCTTTCTTTCTTTTTTTTTTTGTTCTTTTTCTTCCTCTTTTCTGGTATTTTTTTTTTCTCCTTTTAACGCATAATGGCCGGTAGCTTCACGCTGCGGTGAACGGGAAAACGCGATGGAAAAAACACGGCGAGCTCACCGCTGTATATAACACTTGACGCGCACGCACGATACGAAACTATCTAGCTGGTCTCACTTCTGATCGGTGCAAAACCGCGACCTCCTTCGTATTACCGAGTTTCGAGAGCGTACCTTCTTTATTCCTTCCTTTATCTACTTCTCTCTTTCTCTTTTTCGCGTCGGCTTTTCTCATAGGTGCGTTTTTTTGCGTCATTCTCGGTAGTACCGCCGAAGGATTTATCGGAGGTACGCCATCGTTGCTATGTCATGTAGAAGGGAGAGAAAGAAAGAGAGAGAGAGAGAGAGAGAGAGAGTTGTTGAAAGGGGTAAGTCCTTTGCATTCGGAGAGCATGAACAAAAGATTCCTTACGAGGCACCACGCCCCTCGTGTTCCACCACTCCGAATGAGAAAAAATAGAGAGAGAGAGAGAGAGAGAGAGAGAGAGAAAAACGAGTATAGCGACAAAGGATAATATACATCGGGGATACTGCTCGAACGGGCCAAATTAGGGATGTGTTTTGCATGTGGATGAAAGTGTATTATGTATGTGTGTCGTGCGTGTGCGGAGAAAAATTAAAGCCCTCGGTAAATACGTGAGAGATGAAACGATGTGACGCATATTCATGGATGCTCTTGATTTTTTTTTCGCTTAATATTTTCGAGTTATTATTGATCCGAGCGGTATTAATGATTGCATAAATATTTGTTATTCATATCGCTTTTACGTTGCTTTATTACAAATAAGTACTTGTAATATAAGCCCTTTTAAAAGTTAACTTAATTTTCATGAGTATTCGATAAGCTTATCAAAAAATAAAAATTTTTTAAACTAATTGATTGTATTGTTTATTATAAAAAAAGGTTTAATTCTTGGACAATCATAATCATAATGCATACAGAAATTGACACAAAAATTTATAAATTCAGTGAAATGACAAAAAACGTAAACAATTAATCAATTAATGAAATATACTTTTAAGTAAAAAGGAAGTTTGTAAATATTAATTTTTGAAAAAATTACTACCGTTTTTTTAATCTTGTAAATTAATAAGTAAAATGGCAATTTCATAAAAAATTTTCGAAAACTAATGTTGCGACTAAGCTTCGACCAATCATTATTATCAACAGACCTTCGCGTTTATTTCGGCATATGCGTATATTCGTGTATATACATATATAGTCAGCGTCAACGAGTCCATCATATACGGTACAGTTAATACCGATTTCGTCTCTTTTTCGTTTCTTGCTCTCATCCTCGCATTCTTCCCTCTTTCGTCCGTTCCAACGAGGATATCTAGTGGAGAGTCTCTATATATGTCGAGAATAAGAGAGAGAAAGAGAGAGAGAGAGAGAGAGAGAGAAAGAGAGAGAGAAAGAGAGAGAGAGAGAAAGAGAGAGAGAGAGAGAAAGAGAGAGAGAGAGAGAGAAAGAGAGCGAGAGAGAAAGAGAGTAGATGGTGGAAAGGGGAAAACCACCGAATGTGGCCCCCTTTCGATTTAAATCCGCAGCCATGAGATAATTTCGGTAATCCTCCCACATCGATGGATTAATAGCTCGCTGGCCGTCTGTACCCCCGACGAAATTCGTCAGTGGCCAAATGTACGTATTTACGTATGTGTACGTGTGTGCGTGTGGGTGCGCGAGGATATACATAAAAGTTAGCATCGGGCATGCTTTAAATTCCGTGTATTAAAAAGCCGGTTAGGATTGTCCGTTGCTGAGTACATTTTAAGAATTTTAAGTATGCAATAGGTATAACGATTTCGAGTATAATTATCGTGCGAGATATATAGACCTTATTGTTACACGTTGCGATACGTTAGTTAAATCGGATGTTTTCGTCTTTGATTATACGTATATTGAAATAACTTTGTTAAATCAGGTATTTAAAAGTCAATAATTTCCGAAATTTCAATGATGATTATATAAAACAATTTTTTTTCAATTTTTAAAGTAAATAAAAATATTTTAGCTTTTTTTTCATTCAAAATTTTTTAAAATATTCAAAAATGCTATCAGTAATATTGCAATAAATGTAATCAATGCTACTAATGAAGTATAAAAAAAGTTGTTTCTATGTAAAACAAAAGCAAAGTGGTAAAAAAAATTTATTTTTGTAAAATGAAAAATATCATATATTGTTTTTCACGATTAATTTAACTCTCTGAATTTAGAATTATTTCTACGGAAATAATAATATATTATTTTATGAATTTAAATTCGATGTAAAATCGATCGTTAAATATCTACATTTACAAAAATTCCAATCACTATAAAATTTTAACATAAAATTGAAATATTAACGCGATTCCGTTTCATTATTTCTCGTTATAGTTTAGAATAAAAAATTTACCAAAAATTAAAAAAAAAAAAAAAACGTACCGGCGAGTTTTAATCCAACATAAATTTATTCGATATATCCGAGCCGACATCCAAATTATCCATCGAAAAGTTACATTCACATCACAAAGGGCCGCGTACTTCCACAACGAGGCAGCTAAAAGAGCCATCGACGCTGCAGAATTGAACTAGACTCGGCTCTTAACGAGAATCGCTTCGTTTTCGTTACGCGATATATACATACATTTACACGTATGCGTGAGTTCCAGCTTCCTTCCACGCGTATATAACGCGCTCTCGAGCGGCATCATTCACGATACACGTATATACATATCGAACGGTACAGAGAGATAGAGAAAGAGAGAGAGAGAGAGAGAGAGAGAGAGAAAGACAGACAGAGAGGCATAGAGAGAAAGCCCCGAGGCGACGGTCTCGCGCGCTTATAACGCGTGCCGCGTGCATTGCAACGGCGGTAACATCAATTCTGTCAATTGTCAATTCGCCGCGTGCGCATTGTAGAAAGCAAGGGGAATAAAGCGCCGAGCATATATGTATATATATATATATATATATATATATATATATATATATGTGTATATGTGCGTGTACGCGCTTTTGAAGTAGATGCGGCCCCGGCGATGCTAGCTCCGCGTAATCCTATTTCGAGGGCCGCGGGCCAAAGAGAACGAACTCGTGCAGGAGCCACTTTAACGAATTAGATGCCGTGAACTTTTTTATTTCTCTCTTTCCTCTCTCCCCTCCCCCTTTTCTCTTTATCTTTCTCTGTGAGTACGATTTTTGCAAAGTGTCGGTGGAACGTTTCATTGAGAGTTCACTTTGGAGTGAGATTTCAAAAATTCGACTCGTTTTAAGAATTTCTTTTGATCGAGATATCATCCTCAATCTCAAATATTATTTTAACGCTTATTTCGATAATATAAAATTTTCGTAAAGATAGATTACTTTCAAACAAAATCTTTCTAGATGCACATAGAAAGTTTGGTAATATATCGTTTGTTTTTTTTTTCTTTTAAATAACAGAGAATAGCGCAATTTCGCGTTTATTATATAAATCTTACGCAAACGACGTACGAGTATGTCTCCGCTTTAAATTGCGTCGAAAACGCCGAGACTCGGAGAATGGAATACACCCTTCCGAAACTTGTTATGCACCGGGGCTCGATAAAAATCGCGAGAGTGCCACACTTTAACGTAATTATCGGTTATTTTCAACGTGACATCCTGAGCCAAAATTTCGGGTAAGGACAGATACATTAAAATACGTTCGCTAGTCACGAATACGTCGTATAATGCGACGTCGTGAATTTTTCTGGGCGACAGATGATACGTACGATACCGCTAATTATACATTTATATTTTTCGAATCCGCAAACTTACTTTTATATTTCGTCGTTATTTCTTGTTGAGCGTTTTGGAGCTTTTCGGTGTATTATGTTGAGATTGAACGTATATACGTAAACTTGCCGATGGGAACGTCGTTTAAGATATGACTGTTATTTTAAAATAAATATTGCGACATCGACGATGGATGTAATAATATACACTATACGTGCAAAATTTGTGAAACGTCGTTAAATTTACAACTAAAATTAACATATATTTTGATGAATTGCGCGTTAAATTAAAAGCTTGTCATTTATTTTACAACTCAATTTATGTTGTTAAATCACGAGCTTGCATATTGTTTTTCAATTTGATGTAACAAAAATAACACTTTAATCGTATCAGAAAATTGTTAAATTATAATAAAAAATAAATTAATTTTTTGCAATAAGCAAAACAATTTATTGATAAACTATAATTTGAAATTTTCTTTTATTCCTTTTGTTAATTTCAAAGATAAAAAGGGCAGAAAATTTAAATCAATTCCATCTTCGAAACAAAATATTCATCTTTCTCAAAAGCCGCAAAACGCGGGAGAAAAAGCCGCTCTCGAGTATAAAAAAGTTCTAACGCGCAGGACTGCGTGTAGATAGGTATAGGGAACGGTAGACGGCAAATGCGATTTGCCAAGCAATTTGCGGCGCGACAAAATTTAAATCGCAAAGCGCATTTGACGTGAACTCGTTTTGCGTGCGTGCAAAGGGGAAAAGAGAGAGACAGAGAGCGAGAGAGAGAGAGAGAGAACATCACCCGGAGATATGTCCTTTGCGGCTGAACCAAAGTGGATTCCGCGTAATACGTGCGAGGCAAAGCGACGCGAGAGAGAGAGAGAGAGAGAGAGAATGGGAAGAGAGGGTGAATCGCAAATTCGAGGCGCTCGCTTGAATATCCATACACGTTTTATGTATGTATATACATATACGGGCAACGGATAATTTCATTTTTAACGTCCGACCGAGAAGTAGGAGAGCCGCTCTGCATTTGACGCGGGAGACACTCCCCATTGTATTTTCGATCCGTAGAAACTGTCACGGCTTGAGTGACAACAGTAAGCGGATTTCGATGATTAGTTTTAAATTGAATTTTTCATGAGACTTGCTCTCGATCTGAGCTCTACGGCTCTTCATTTGAAAAATTAAAGATCGCGTACTTTTCACATACTTTATGATTACATAATTTAATTTATGGTCATGCATTGTTCTTTTTTTTATTCTCTCCTTATACTCATATAATTACTTATAATCGTAATATACACTCTGATATCGGGGATAAATTTTTTTTTCTTTGCGTCACAAGAATCTTTTCAAAGATTGTATTTGTTTTTATACTTTAAAAGAAGAAAAAATAACATCATCGTAGTCGCGATTATCGTCAAAATTTTGCGAGCTTTTAAAGTCTATTTATGAAGTATACACAGTATACAAACTAACGAATAAATTTCAAACTTTTTCGCTTATCGCTAATTCAAATTTCGTGAAACTGCCGTCCATTTCGCAAAGACATACGTAAACGATGCACTTTTGAGGAAAAAAAATGGGAGAGAGTATCATTTACACATTTTGCCGTCGTCGATAAAACCTTACGACTCTTCGTTACGGAAATTCAAAAGGGAGATGTAGTAATAGCCGTACCATTTTATGCGTATATATATATATATATATATATATATATATATATATATATACTCACACACACACAAAGGGGGTTAGTTCCCAAGAAGGTTTTTAATAAGCTCGCTGGGCCCGAGAAAAGAAACTCTTGGGCTGTTCTCGAGTAAAATATGTCCACCAGACAAGGCCGTCGAATATATGTATATATATGTATAAAAGATTATTGAAAGAAGTGACCCTCCCCTATTGTCCCTCTTATTTCCTCGTTAGTATACGTGTATACACATCGACAAATATACGTTCAGGTATGCAAGCGCATCGGGGATCTTTCGTAATGCGTCGCGCTGACATTTGTCACTTGGTTTTATCGGCCGTTAAACCTTATGAACTCGGGAGGAGAGTTCTCTTTGCTCTCTTTCTCTCTCTCTCTCTCTCTCTCTCTCTCTCTCTCTCGAAATATCGGCACTGGCTTAAAACCTTAATTGTATTATTTATCGTCGTTCGAAACGGCCGAGTTGCGGCATCTTCGTATAGCTCCGTCGTTGCTTCGTTCTCTTTGTGCGGTTGGTCTACTCTATAACGTTTTCGGTCCTCGAAATCCTTTAAGCCTCTTGGGAAATTGCGTAAATCGTTTACGAGGGCAGTGGAACATGGTGTTCTTCTTTTCCTTTTTTTTTTTCTTTCTTTCTTTTCTTCAATTTATTTATATGTATAATGTGTACACACGGTGCTCTTTTTGCTCTCTTTCGTCGACGATTATTAATCCGTTGAAAGGTTTCATAATTATCACCATAAAATGTGATGATTTACGGAAAGATTTATGTGCGTGAGTAAATAGATTAAATGTTTCCGCAAAAACATATTTCTACCTCAAAGCCAAATAAAAACAAAAATTCAAGATACACATACATGCTTTCTAAACATATGTTAATTTACAACGAGATCGAGATTACTGGATCTTTTAAGATTTTTTAAATTTATTTCGTTGCATATACTTCGTTACATTATGTTTTACACGTGCGTTTAAGTAATTTTTGCATGTAATTATTAAGATAGATCCTACGCATTCAATTTCAATCATGAAACGTCACATTATTTCAATATGATTACGCCAATAACTAACTAATTAATGTTGTTGAATGGTGAGACAATGATCGAGCTAATTAAATCCTTCCTAAAAAAAAAAAAATAATCTTTGACATATTTTAACTTGCGTTTTAATTTAAAACATCTGCACGTGCACACACACGGATAAGTGCATGACGCAGCCGGAAATTTCCGACCACCAACTACGGCTACTGCTAAATAATTATTTAAAACTATAAGTAGCTCGAGTAAGCGAGAAGAGAGAGAAAGAGAGAGAGAGAGAGAGAGAGAGAGAGGAGGGGGAGAGAGACGGACAGACAGAGTAAGAGAGAGAGAGAGAGAGAGAGAGAGAAAGGAAGAATGGGGAGATTGGAGAGGGAGACCTATTGTAGCTCGCTGACCGTAATTAAGACCTTTTCTCGACCGCAAGGCCCAGACTGTAATTAGGACGGGGCGATGCTATGCGTGTTCGCGCACGCGCTATCCTCTCGCGAACTTGAAGCGCGGAGTAAATGTAGCCACGCGCCTCTCGCCCGCCTTACATCCGCCGCGAGTACGGTTTTTCTTCCGCAGCGTCGCTTTCACGAGCGCGAATTATCTTTAAATAGCGAGAATCGATTCGACCAACATAACGAGTTATTGTATAAATTCGTTCAAACTCAATTAATTAAATATTTTTTTATCGTTATAGTGTTTGATTAATTTTTGCAATCTATAAAAGGCAATTTTGTTAATTTTCTCATTCACATTTTTATCAAGTCGAGCAGTCTTTTATATATATATATATATATATTAGAACAACGAGCATGAAGAACATGTGCACGAGCACTATGTCTCCGCGCTTTCTCAAAGGGTGATACACAAAACGATACACGCAAGCTCTCCCGAGTTTGGCGCGATCTCACGATACACAATTCTTTCTTTCGCTAATCGATCGTGACGAAGCGAAGTCGTAAAAAATAAGATCGCTTTACGAGTACCCGAAGATTATACGCGAGAAAAAGAGGGAGATAGTATACGGCGAGTCGTCTTTGTGGAAGGGTTATTCCCCGTGTCACGGAAGGTGCCGAGTTCATAAAAAAAATATACATCACGCGAGCCTCCGGAGTAGCCTCCTCCTCCTTCTCCTCCTTCTTTTTCTCCTTCTCCTCCACCTTCTCCTTGAGCTCCTCGTTATACAGGTGCACGTTATACCGTCGAGGATCGTAAAACGCGCGACCCGAATCTGTCCCACGTTCTTCGAGCAGCTATATATATTTATAGGTACATATAGACGATATAGCTGCGTCCACCACACCTTCCGATGCACGGAAAACGGTGATCTTCGATGCCATAAACGAGACAGAGAGAAAGAGAGAGAGAGAGAGAGAGAGAGAGAGAGAGAGAGAGAGAGAGAGAGAGAAAGAGAGAGGAAGAGAAAGAGAATGAGAAAGAGAAATGTTTATAACTGGTATTCCGCGTCGAGTCCGCGTGAGCACTTTTCACTTCGGGGCGATCGTTCGTTCCATTGTTCGGATATATTGCGCTGACGTTTTGAACGTTGCGATCGAAGAATTATTCCGCGACTTTGTTGTTCACTTGGCAGCTTGTTTTATACGATACGCGATCGATGCGCTCCGTTGCTCGAAATAAAAATTGACTCGCGAACGAACTTTTAGTAATATTTCAAAATTCACATTCGTCTACTTTATTTTTCTATAACAATATAATTTACGTATATCATTCAAGTTTATATCTATTTCGATATACTCTTAAATTACATTTCGAATAATTGTAAAAAAAATTGATTACCAGAAATTTAATCAAGTCAAATGGAAAAAAGCCTTCCTGGAATTCATTTGCAGCTGTCAAATTATAGAAAATAAAGGCACAAGAACGAAAACAGAAAACAAATTTCAAAGTTTCGACAAACGTCAACTCGCAATTACGCGCGCGAAAATTGGACTCATCTTTCGAAAAAAAAAAAAAAAAAAAAAAAAAATAAAAGTTTTCTAATATCGTAAGTATAAATAAAAAAGAAAGCGAGCATCTTCAGCTGCTTCCTTGGATTTTTATAGATTCATAATACGGGTGCGATTTAAAATCGAAAGAAAAAAAAATTTCGTCTGGAGAAAATTGGTGTTCGAACAAAAACACGGTTAACGGCATAATTTTGTTGGCTGTGATATTTTTGAATTAAGTCATTGGAATAATAAGCGTGCAAAGCTAAATTTTTAATGATTTTTATTTGTGGCCGTCGATATCAATTTATTTTTCGAAATTTTTAAATTAAATATGTGTTACGACAAATTATTGGCGCTAATTTATTATATTAATTTTAAAGTGTGTTAAAAAGAAATATTATTAAAGTAATCAGAGCAAGTGAGCTGAAAAAAATGTGTTTAAAACATTTTAAGTAACACTTAAACGATTCGACGATAGCTCTTAAATTATTTTCGTTTTATTAAGATCTTGTTAATTTTGCAAAAAATTCTTGAAATTTCAAACACATTAATCGAACGTATCGCAAATGGTGTTGAAATCTAAAAGATATTTTTGAGCATTACAATCCAGTGATCAAATAAAGTATTAAATGACATGTTTGAGTGACAAGGTCGCCGACACGCTGACCTCCATCGTTGCGCTAACACCGTTGATAACTTTTGTATGATACAACCGACTATATCATTTGATATTTAGCCGTTAAAAAAAGTGAATTGCGCACGAAAATATCGCGTATAAAAAATCCGCATCGCACTTGGTCGCCAAATATAAAAAATCATAGCGATTTAATTGACTTATCGGATACTTTAACCGGTCGAAAACAACTTTTTTTTACAATAATAATTTGACAGTAACTGCAATTAAGAAACTTTATTACTAGTCGCGATAAAATGATGGGATTTAATGTTAATTTAATTGAGCAAAGGCACAGAAGGTCGTGAAAAACTAAAGTTGATACGTGAGTCATATTCTCCATGGTCAATAAGCACCGATCTTATTCAATAATGTTAGTACAATATTTATCTCTCTCAATAAATTCTTATCGTCAATCTATATTTAATTTAACACTGAAATAATGAAATATTGAAATTTAATTGTATGCGCATGCAGCGCTACACCAAAGAATGATAATATTCTAAAAATTTTGTACAAAGTATGTTAATGTTTAACATACAATGCATTATAAATGAAGATGATAAATGAATGTATGAAAGAAACATTGCAAAATTGAAACGTATAAATCATACTTAGTTTGTGCAATTAGTTTTAAATTTTTTATTAAATTACTACTGGGTTGCATTGATTTCAATACTTTAAAATAATTTTACGATTACAAAATATTAAAAAAAAAAAATTAAAATTTCGATGAAACCTTCCGAAGAACGTCATAAACATTTTAAAGTCTATCGACCACCGAATAACACATAATGGCTAAACAAATTAAAGTAATATATTTGGCTCTAAAAATTAAATTGAAAAAGACGGGATAAAAACTGCCCAAGACTTAAAACAGGAAACGAATAGCCCTGGACAACTATCCCAAGAAACAACAAGACTCTAACGATAAAAAGAAAATAATGAAAACATTCCGCAAACGAAGCAGCGCTCGGTTTTGATGAGGTTATACGCCTCACGAAAGAGAAACTCATAGCTTGAACCGAGATCCTAAGAGGGAGAGAAAAAAAATGAGAGAAAAAGTGGTCCTTGTCATCTCTTTCTCTTGGAAGGAAGAGAAAGAGAGTTTTTGCCGCCATAAACCGGAAGATGTGCGCATGTGCGTGTTTGTATATATATATATATATATATATATATATATATATATATATATATATATATATATATATACGGAGGTTCAGGTGCACAGCCTGTATAGAGGAAAAGCCGCGGCTCCAAGTCTCCGCTCACGTTTTACGGCTTTTCCAGAATTTTAACGACACCACTAAATGTCCAGACTCAAAACCGATAATGGACTGTTTAGTGTGGCCGCGCACCCGCACAATATATACCACACCGTGCGTCGAAAGCTTTTTCAATCTCCCTCTCAGCTGCGCTTAGCTCGCGCAACTTTCGCGTTATACTAGTAAGTCTCTCTGGTTTCATGCGTATTTCGTATGTGTACGCAAGAGGAAAAGAGCGAGCTTTCGTACATGTACTCGTATAATAATTTTGTGGCGACGCGATGGTAGATAGTACGAGAATGACCGAGAAAATGATTTTTTGCAGTTTCATCGGCTCGTACGATTGTAAATTTCTTCTTCCATAATTTTACATTTTCCTTATTTTATTTTCGTATTTCATGAATTTACAAGATAACTTAAATATTTTGACAATTGACCTACATGCAAATATAAAGATACATTTCGTTAACAATTTTAAACTCTATTTTTTATACAGTAGAATATTAGCTTACTTAAAAAAAAAAAAAAAAAAAAAAAAAACACAATTCAAACATTTAAATGAATTCAAAATTAAAGTTTCACGCAACCATATCCCATAAACCTACTAGCGACACGCATCAAAAGCGTAACGTTCAAATGCGCGTGAAGAGAATAAGAACACGGGACGAGTTGCCACCCTCGCATCGTAACGCGTTACATGTATACATACAGTACGCCGTGTATACACATTGCAACGTACACCGCATACGAAAACGAGGCGAGAGAGAGAAGACGAGCGCGCGAGCGACGTCACTTGTAAGTCACAGTCGATTCGGTTTGCGGTCTGGCGCCTCGTGTGCGCGCGCGCGCGTCCGGTTGACAGTTGACACCGCTCCGACGACGCGCGCGCACGAGCCATTGTGCCATTGTGCGGAGCCGCGCGAGCGTGGCGCTTACGGTATTGTTGTCCGCGGAGCTGCTCCGTTTCTATACGCTTCGCTGCGAGCGAACCTTAACGCTTCCTCCATCTCCGTTTCTCTTTTTCTCCCCTCGTACTCTGACCCTCACTGTTTCTCTCTTTCTCTCGCTCAGCCTCTTGCCCCCCCCCCCACCCTTAGTTCTTCTTTCCTCGTTTAATAATATGTATATCTCTTTTACTTATTGCTCTTTCTCTCTCATATTTTTTCGCCATTTACGCGCTGATTTACATTTATACGATGTCTTTCAATTATTTCAATTCCTGCGCTCTCTTTTAGAAAAGAATTTTAGTTCTATATTTGATAAAAACTATTTTACGATGTATGCGAATATTTTTAGCAAAGAAAAAACTAATATTTCTACCATTTCGATTTCGAAAATCTATAAATAATCAAAGCACGTATCAAACATCTACTCCGTTCCCTAACTCTGTCACTTTACAAAACACCTCCGCGTACTATAACCAAATGAAAAAAGCCCCGTACAAATTTTTGACACTTTCGACTACACACACATACATAAATTTTTATTTTTATAAAACATCCAGCGCGCCGCCGTGTTTCGCGACGAGACTCTCGGTGTGAATAATTTAGTGACAAGTATACGCTTGCCGTCGCATTACGCGCTTGCGTACGTATACGTAAATACATACATCGAATTCGCGAGAGTTCGCGTGTCTCCTGTGCGCGTATAGCGCATACGTGATGTCACGTCGCGTGTTACGTAAGCCAGAGAAAAAGAGAAAAAGAAAAGGTCGAAAGAGAGAAGAAAAGAACGTGACACGTGGAACACAACGAGTATATAAACAGAGAACATATAACAGAGTATGGAGGATCGTACGAGCTTTCGCTTGTGTACAACGCTTGCGCTTGAATTTGGGGGACTTTGAATGCGTGCCGTGTAACGAGGGAGCTTTTTTTTTTTGACGATGCCACATGTGAAAGCTAAAATTGCGAGCAATCTTTTGCGTATTCTTTCGAATCCGTTTGTATGCTGTACAGTAGCTTTTTCATTCTGTCATTAAGTCTATGCCTATAAGTTTATAATAATCAAGAAACAGAGACCAGTATCAGAGTTAAACAATTAACAATTCCGAAGTTCGTATTAGAAATTCTAATAAAGATATCAAAGCCTTTTATTGTTTACAAGCATACATAACTCTATAAGTTACAACGTTTTAACAAGAAAAAAAATTTCAGTCCGACACATCATTATCACCTACCGCACGAGCCAATAACGCAAAGACTCCCTCGCACTCCGCACAAAGGTACCGAGATCTTTTACCATCGGTTATACGATCACATACATACATGGCTAGATATATAGGCATCGGGGACCCTCTCATCGTTCTCTCATCATCAGCGCGCGTTTGAAAATGCATTAACGCGTACGGCGGCTCGCGCATTAGCATAGCATACGCCCATCGCATTTGAATCGAAAGAGCGGAGAGATAGATAGACGGCAAAATAGCGTCGACTCGACAGTCCCTTTATATATATATATATATTCGTACAACAAGCAGAGAAGCGCGACCGTAGAAGGCGGCAGCCACGTCCCTTTGTCATGGTAATATCGAGAAAGAGGTGGAGGAGGAGGACGACGACGATGCGCGTCATTCCGCAGACGACGAGAGGAAAGCACATCCTTCCCTCCTTCGACGCGTCGACGTCTCAACTCTCGCTTATACATATATATATATATATATATATATATATATATATATGTATATATAGCTTACGCGCTTTCGGTACACATATATATGTATGTATGTACACAGAGAAGCGTTTCCAAGAGAGGCATGAATAACATGACGGTGCAGCTCGCGTGCCAGGACACACCACGACCAAAGTATCACACGGGGATGAAGACTAAGAGAGAGAGAGAGAGACAGAGTTGAGAAAGCCGAAGGAATGGGCTACCGTTACGGTAGTGGTTGTAGTGAGCGAATGAGTGACTCGTGTCCCCCTTTAGACGAGCCAAGTCAGGGCTGTATGAATATTCTGTTTGCTTTTCGCTGGTGTGCAGCGAGTTTGTGTGTATATTATATATATATATACACAAATGTACGAGTACGAGTCTCGAGAACTGTCTTTCTCTGCTGACCTCAGCTTCTCTTGTCTATTTGATCGGAGATACATTGTTATGAATATAACCGGAGAGTTTCGAGGGAAAGAGCAAGTGTACACGTCCGATTGCCGAACGGTTTCGGATACGGTTGCGACAACACTGCAGAGTATGTTTGGATGTATAAATGTGTGTGCGTATGTGTGTATACGCGTAACTTTAGATGAAGAAAAATATACGCGCAGGTAGAAGGACTCGCGCGTCTTCGCTCCTTGAATTGATATAGAGATTTTCCGGATGTTGTACTTGACGCTTTTGTGCTGTGGTTTTTTTTTTTTATACACGCATACATCTGGCGTTGAATTTTAAATAAAAGATCGATGGTACTTTCGAGTCGTTAATGACTTCCCGAATGGAATGATGCTTTGTTTTTTCAACCGAACTGGAATTTTCTGTTAGCCGGGATGTACGAATGGATATGCGAAGAGTCGTGATACGATTTCAATTGTTTGATATGTAAATTTTTTGAAGAAAATATTTCGAGAATGCAACAACGTTGATTCTATATCGTTATGTTTGTTTTAATTTGTAACAATATTTTACAGTTTAAAAATGTAGAATATGATGATTATTCACGTTAAATTTAAAAGAAATTGCGTCTTAATAGTACTTCTATTATGATAATTTACGGCTTGACAAATGCTTCACTAAAATAAAAATACACCATTGATGAATATTTAAGTTAGCTCGTTTACATTGAAAATAAAAAATTATAATTTTAATTGAATTTCGAATACAAAAAAAAAAATTTTTTTTTTTTTTAACAAGATACTTTTGAAAAACAAAATAATGCAGACGATTCAATTTATGATCCAAGATACACACACATAATGTCACGTAATCGTCGCGATGAATTTTCGTGTGTAAAATGTGTTAACGGAGACAAGCCGACTAGAAATAAAATACTTTTATGACGACGGAATCCCCGTAATAAAATCGCTATTTGTTCCCCTTCGGCATCGTTGGATGTCCTTGAAAATAAGAGAGGCGACATTAAGCGAGCGTTTTACATAGTCATTGAGAATAATACACGAGACGTCGGATCGATAAGATACTCTTAAACTTATAAAAGGGAATGATTTGACATCAAACTTTATTGGAATTTTATGGTTCATACGAGCATGAAGTGGCATATTTCACTCGGTCGTTTGATCGGTTTTATTTTAATAGTGTCAATCAAAAGTTTTACGAAATGAAGAAAAAAAAAAAAAACACGCCCCCAAATTTATTGTTTCATCGCGATTCTTATTTCACCTTTTTAATTGTACTTATATTCCTTTAAATTACTTATAATTTTAGAGTTACTTTCTTTTAAATTATGTATAATTATATAATTACGACTGCTGAATTAATTTATATTTTAATCGAAACAATCAAAGAAAACTAACGGAATAAAAAGTTTTAATTTAAGGACCGTAACAATAGAAATATTGAAAATTGTTTATGCATAGAAAAATCTAAGAAAAAATTTATATGGCAAAATAGACTCGATCGTCTCACTTGCATCGATGCAACGTACAATATAACAACGCGATGCACGTATAACTGGTAAACACAGGGGAACAACGAAGCGAGGCAAAGTCGTGACTACGGAGCGTCGACGTATATGCACATGCACACGTACTCACATTCGCATGTATTTATATATATATATATATATATATATATATATATACATGTGTGTGTGTGTGTGTGTGCGCGCGCTTGCGTGAATGTATACATACGCGATCCTCGCGATCGCAATTAATGGCGGCCCCGATTTATCGTGGGATAAATGTCTCCAGCGCGATATGTCTCATTAGCATAAAACAGGACGCATGCGCCACGGGTGAGAGAGTCCCGTCTGCATTCGCGATATATTTATGTATGTATACACGTATCGTTAGATCCTTATCTATATATTTATACATTTCTATGTATATGAACACATACATAGGTGCTTCTTACTCGTACGTATAAATATAATAGCGACGTTGTCTCGTTATATTAAACGATTATTGTTATTCCAAAACGCGTTTTTCGCTACTCGCGCGCTACTGCCTCCCCGATGCGAGAACGTTACCCTGGGTTTTTATTATTTCGCGTACTATGACGGTTATTACGAATGTCCCGCGCAAGTCCGCGAAAAGCTTATCAGTTGTATTTAATTATGAAAAAGCTTGATTTTCAAAGTTGCTTGAGGCGTCTAGATTTTATTAATTTTCAAGGACGAATTGAATACTTTTGTTGTGATACTTTGAAATTCTTATTATTTTTTTTTTTTCAAGCTTTTTATAAATTATAATCTTTCTTTTTAAATAAAATTCGCTTATTCTAAATTTACTAAAAATTTAAATTTTCATTGAAAAATTGAAAAGAGGCATGAGTAAGTGGCTATTAATCGTTCGACTTATATTAGCTCAAGGTGATGTCATCGATAAAATGCGTTACAGAGTATAATCTGCATGAAAAACAATTGCATGAAAATCATGCCTTTAATGATAACTTTGAATATTCTTAATGAAATACGAAAGATTTAGATTGTATATAACAATAATTAATATGAAATATGAAAAGTAAATATAATCAATTCACAGCTCGTAGAATTTATTTATTGTCGTTATTTGAATTAACTAATAAATCGAACTTGTACAACCAATAGATATATAAAAATATTTTCTTGTACGAAAATGCAAAAACTTTCATCGGTTGAGTTTAAAAAAAAGTTTTTTAATTTTTCAAAATATTATTTTATGCTTTATAAAATATCGAAATCGCTACATCTACATTTCGCATTTATGAATATATCGTATACAAATGCGTATCCACTTACGTGCAATCCACTTTTATGGAAATCAGACCGTCGTGAGAAATTTCCGCGTCGATTTGAATTAGTCGTAGTTTGAGCGCAGCGTGGCACTTTGTGCTCGCGGACAATACAATGCAATTGAGTTTTCCGTTGCTCGCGGACTTAACGACGACGACGACGACGATACTTTGTAACACGTAGTTGTCCTCCGTTAAGTTTGCGCGCCAATAGATTCCGTAAAATATTTGTCCCATATAATAATGCTGGCATACGCGCATCAATAAGCTCACATATATACACATCCAAAACACTGTTTCTTCGACCGTAGAAAATATATACATATATATATGTGCGCTCGCGGCACATTAACGACAGCTTTCGACCTCGCGACAGCAAATCCGCAGTAAAAGCGAACACAACCTTCGATTGGAGATCGTTTGTATTGTATAATATATTATGTGTCTGTTCATACATGAGTATTCGATAGACTCGAAAGATTAGAAAAAGATTAGCAACAGCGTATTATAAAAAAAAAAAAAAAAAAAAAAAAAATAAAAAAAAGAAAATGAAAGAGAATCAAATACGCGGAGTTTAAATTACAACCATTAGTTATGCCAGCGATGGCAAATTGATTCTCTCGTAATAGAAAATTTAAAATATGTATTTAAAGATGGTTAGTTATGCGTGTAAATGTGACTGAATCTATATTTTTTCAAACTTCTTTCTTGTCATTTTTACGAGCATTTCTTTTAGCTCGATCGTTGTATTTCTTTCTCTTAACTCTTTAGGCCTTAACGATTTTCTTGGAAAAAGTAATTGATTTTCTTGCAACGTTTGAAATATTATTTTACAACTCTTAATTTTAATGTTGTAAAATATGTCACAAAAAAAAAAAAAAAAAAAAAAACACATTAATTATTTCAGTTTGAATGCCAACAAACTACGCGTTATTTTATACATGTGTATACAAATACACGAGAATAAGTATTTTTCTTCGGTGAGACGTTAGCTTTTTTACGCGATGATTTTTTTGCTGCTTCCTTTTAACATACCTCCGTAAAATAATTCAATGTTGAAAAGTGCGTATTTATAATTTTTCAAATAATTTAGTGTGAGAAATTAGTAATTTTTGAATAATTTAACTTTATTTTCATTATGAATTTCATATTTAATTTCATTGATTAGGAAACTAGAATAATATAGATTGACTCTCTTGTATGGCAAAAATAATTGTGAATTATTCATGAAACAATGAAAGCTGCTGATTTCTGCCTTTTTATTTGATTTAAAAATTATTATAAAACTATTTAATCCATGAAATTTTATCGATTACTGTACTCTTACGGATTCATCAATTTTTAATCAACGGTAAAAACAAGATTTATACAATATTCTGCAGAGCTCGCCAAAATTTATCGAGAATCTCTCACGAATAATTAAATCGATCGATATCAGAAAAAAAAAAGATAAGCGACAAAGCACGTACTTTATGAATTGCCGATAGTCCTCCCAGAAAAAGTCGTCTCTCAAATGTATCAGCGAGCGTATGCGGACAATGCAAAACGACTCATTAAATTTTTAGCCACGGGAGGTATGCGTACATATAGTGTAAACAGGCTAAAACTATGCGCTCAATAACGCTGCACGCGAAAATGTAACTCCTCGTTCTCTCGCGAGTCGGACTTCTTTACACGCGAAGCACACCCGCGCGTTCGCCCCTTACTCCGCCTCGAAAGAATGACGAAACTGTCGGGGAACAATAAACGTTGCGCGTACGTACACTACGCTACCTCTTGTCTCATATATATATATATATATATATATATATATATATATATATATATATATACATATATACATATATATATATACGCGTGTGCATTTACGCGTCTCTCTCTCTCTCTCTCTTTCTACCTCTACTTTTTTCTTTCATTTTTCGCTACGCCGCGGCAAAAACTACCTTTCGGTAGACTCCGCGCGTCCGTCCCGCGGGATGTATTCACGACGTCGAGAAATAAACGCGCAATTTTCCCTCTGTACGTATAGCGCTGTCATTATACACGCGTGTATATAATATATATATATATATATATATATATATATATTATATATATAAGCGACGCGCAGTTGCACGCGCCTCCTGTGCTTTTGTGCATATACATATACATGTGAACATTTAGCAGAGACATACGAGAAGCTGTATGTACGTTGTATATGATGTATATATAAATGCCTAACAGTGAGAGAAAAGGAGAGGCAATATAGGCACGAATTAGAAATGCAAAACCTCTCGCGGCGTGGCCATTATGTCGTACGCGAGCGCGAGCGCGGCAATTTTCCGCAACGCGTCGAGGAAACGGCAAGTCAGAGATAGAAAGAGAGAGGAAGATACTTAGGCACGTATACAACGCACGTCTCTCTTTTTCTTTACCGTCTTTGTCTCGTCTTTTTTCGCTCTTTACCGCCAGCAGCAGCAGCAGCAGCAGCGGCGGCGTTCTTGCCGAGGTACGCGCGCGCGCTCGGTTACTTCTTCGCTCTCTCTGTCTCGATCCCCGCGCGTTTACAGCCTCGAGGCGGGAGAATTGCAGCAGCGCGCCGCGGCTCACTTCGGAATTATCGCCGCGCGATCGATTTAATTTACATAAAGGACGATTTGGATGGGGGGAATAATGCTTCTCTCGTTCGAGGAAGTGATTTCCTATCGGCCGTGTGTTCTTGTGCGCCGTACGAAATGGCTCAAAGTCACCGTTTGCTCGACACGAACTTTTTCTACTATATATGTATGTGTAAAGATATGTTAACCACTGATACTAAAATTGCTCAAATATCGTCCATGACAACTTCTTGGAATTAACGATGTCGTTCGGAGGGAAAAAAACTTTCGCTTTTTTGCTTCGGTAAATTTCGAAAATTTTAATTTGTATAGTAATGTGCAAGTAATACTTACACTATAGCACTACAAGATATTATTTGAAATAACGTGGTATCCATTTACAATTATGAGTTCCGGATAAAAAATATAACGATGCCAATTTATATTCATTTTTGTGACAGAAATTATAATCTTTATTGACACGCTTAAAACTTTTACATCTTTAAGTAAATTGAAATGCAAATTATTTTACTCAGTACAGTGCAATTTCAAATTAATTATAACTTAAATAATGTGTGAATTTTAAATTGTATCATAAAAATATATTCGTGCATAATAACTAATAATACATTTTTATTTAATTAAACTGTTGCTAGTAGAAACGAAAGTTGTTTTATAATACTAAAAAAAAGTTTCCTATAAGATTGACAAAACTTTTAATGTTTGTAAAGTTGGAAAAAAAAAAAACGGAGAAAAAGAAAAATGTTTATTTCATTCGCAACTAGCGCAAAAGAATGATAAAATCAGCTTTTAATGTATAAATAAAACTACACAAGCAGGAATAAAGTAACGTAAACAGCGGTATCGCGAGAAAATAGAATTAAAAAAAAAAAAAAAAAAAAAAAAAAAAAAAAAAAAAAAAAAAAGAATGAAGGAAAAGCAAATTAAACAGCTTCAAACTAAAGCATTTACATAATGGCAATGCTCAGAAAAATAAGCCATTTTCACACTAGCAGCACACCATTTACGCAAGTTTAGACCGAAAGAAAGAGAGTATAACGGGAGATCGAAAGGCTTACGTACAGGGCATTTACGTACATGTACATCGATATCGGTCGAATACCAAACGCTCTTGAGAAAATGTCCGCGACTTAAAGGAGGAGAATCGCGCGGCAAAGAGAAGGTCGGTCGTTCTTCGAGGTCTCTTGTTCCTTCTACACATTTACATAGATTTATGTATATGTATATACGTACATATTCTATATACACATGCTTAAGTACGTCTATTGGTATTCCTGTACATGCATAGATAGAATGCTTAAGCTATGCGAGTTAAGCGTTTACACGTGATTGTTCGCGCGAAAAGTAAACACTATGTAAGATCGATATGTGCTCGGCTTTTTATACGTACAATAATCTCCTTTACCTTTTTTTTTTTTTTTTTTTTCAATTTAATTTTAATGAAAAAATTAATTTATGGTTTTTTAATATTTTTATGTGAAATATTATTTGTATACGTAGTACATATTAATTTGAATAATATTCATTCATTCATTTATCGAACTGATTATTATTAATTAAATTGAATGATTACTATTTTTATTGGTAAATTTTCAGTGGTGCTGTACTCTCTTAAAATAAAATTGTCCAACGAAATTGATGATTTTAAGAATATTAAGGCCAAAAATCAAGTCTGCGTGATATTTAATATTTGCAAATTAAATATACGTTTACAGTTAATTAATAATGAAACATGATTCAATATTAATTAATATAAATCATGATATTATTAGATCTTGGTAGAAGGTAGAGAATATTTCATTACATATTCGTGTATATTCTCCGCGTACTTTAAAATTAGACTAAAAATTTATCCGATTAAAAAGAAAAATTATTTTCTTAAATTTTGCTGCATCTATACGATATAATCAGCGTAATATTTTTAAATTATATAACAAACGAATCAAAAAGATCATTTCCGTAAAACAATTTTATCGCCAGATCGGAAAGAAAGAAAAAATAGGCATTCTCGGTATTTAATTAAACATCGATAATAAAAAAAAAAGGTATTCGCGCATTTCCCGCAAAGAGTAACACTGTGTGAAAAACCCTTTGTGCGATGTCGCAATGGCAGAAAATCTCAAACAAATCTCGATATATCTCTCGCTCTCTATACGTCTGTCTCTAAGTACACGCGCGTGGCGCGCGCGAAGTCGTGGCGCACCGTACATGCCGAGCGCCCCGTGTATGCGCATAAATAAACGAAGGTGTATAAGGTGCACCATGGGTTTGTACGGTGAACATTGAGAAAATTGACCTTTGCAGTGTGCAGTTAGCTCAAGATCGACGCCGTATCTCTCTTTTCTCTCGTATAATCGAGCGGCGACGTCGGCTTCGTCGTTCCGTCCTCGTTCTCTCTCTCTCTCTCTCTCTCTCTTTCTCATTCTTGTACAGTACGGTTGTCTTATCTTGAGTATTAAAAAAAGAAGTTTCGGTCGCGTAGACTGATATCTCAACGGGGCTTGGTACTACTCGAGTAGGACAGTAGCCAAGGTGGCAGAGACTTGGAAAAGTAAAGGCGTAGATAAACGAGAGATTGCGAGCTTCGTGGTTGGCAAGTTTATATTACCCTTTTCTTTGATTGATTATACACGGTTTCGGATCGAGTTGCATTGTGTAAGTCGCGCGCTCCGAGCTAACGTTTAATTATAACGATCGGCGCTTTACATGTGTGAATGATTTCGTTAAGCTTATGAATTGAAAGAGAGAGAGAGAGAGAGAGAGAGAGGAGAAAAATTATTTTGTAATAGAGTTGTATCTTTTATTGTTGTTTCAGACATCATTTATAAAGTTTAGTCCAAATATAGAAATTAATTATGTTATATTCATTTAATATCGTATGAATTTTTAGCTAATTAAAAATATCGCGCACTCGTAAATGTTTTATAATAACTTATGGCAATGATAATATATTTCATAATTTATAAATTGCTGTAAAATACATAGTATTAAATTACGCGAAATAAATTCATGAATTCTTGTGTATACACAGTGCATTCATAAATTTATATTTCAATCGTTTTTATTTATTTATTTATTTTTTTTTTTTTTCTTAAAATCATTTTATAATTTTGTTACAATGCATTAATTATTTTATAAAA
The DNA here is from genome assembly GCA_949987625.1 of Chalcis sispes. Lineage (NCBI taxonomy): Eukaryota > Metazoa > Arthropoda > Insecta > Hymenoptera > Chalcididae > Chalcis > Chalcis sispes. The sequence goes on from OX465097.1 coordinate 18,841,480, forward strand.
CATTTACTTATATGGAATATTAAATTTAAATACGGTGTATCAGATTAAAATTCATATAAACTTTCTCAATGCTAGTTTATACCGCGCGGTAAGCGTCATTAATATTTCTAAAAGAGAATCAATAAAGCGAAGAAAAAAATAACGAATAATCCTTCAATTAACTACGCGCGCATCACAACAAAACGTAATCATTAAGCGATAAATGCGCGCTTATAAATGTAATCATTAAGGCGCCATCGTAGATTAATGAATCCTTCACGGTGTCTCTTTCTCATACATTGCATACGTCGAGTGAATTTTCGTTCCTTCGATATACGTATATGTATATTTAATCAAGGCATCGTTTCAAAAGTTTTATATATATGCAAGAGTATATACGATTCTCATCGTTGGAATCAAATGTCGCGCGTGGAAAATGGGACTGAGATGCACCGGAGCGCGCTGCGAGCGATTGCAATCGTCGTTTGATACCTCGTCGGCTGAGCGCGTGTATATTTATATGCAAGATCACAAAGAAGATGGTGACCGGCAATGAGAGACAAAAGCTGTTCATAATTCGGATGAGGTCCGTGGTATACGTGTATACATATATATGTATCTTTACGCGATTGTGTGTATATCCTACATATATGCATCGTTAATTACAAGGTTGAGAAACTGCACACGCTAGCGGCGTCGTCACGGTGCACCGTGACTTTAATCCTTCTCTCTCTCTTTTTCTCTCTCTTTATTATTTTTTTCCTCTTTAATTTTATTGCGCGTCCTCTGTGCGCAGTCCATGCGACGCGCAATGACAAATCGCGCATAAATTAAATTAATGTCGCGCGTAATCGCGACTCACCGCCGTCCGGTTTTTTCTCGTCTTGTTTTCGAGACGACAAGAGCGGCGCAAGAAGAACTTTTAAATTACCTATATATATATATATATATAATACATATACGTACGTGGATACGACAAATGATGGTTTGGCAATGTGTGGAGCGTATGTAAGCATTACATTCCACGTTACGCTTCGTTCAATGTGTGCGTGTGTTTATTACGCCGACTAAGAAACTCAGAGCGCCTTTCAAAGCCTTTTAATGCTACGTGTCATCGTGCTTGCCTGCGGAGAAAGAGAGACTGGAAAAGAAAAGAGACACGCGCGCAAGCATCCTTTGGGATTGCGTGAAATTTCACGAGGCTTCGTGACGCGAGATTTTTACGATTCCCCCTTGGAATCGTATTCGATGTGATATGCTGACTTACCTAAAACATAAAGAAAACAAGAATGTTTAACATTGACATATTGGTTAAACACGTTTTATTAAATATTTATTTAATTTTCTTTTCATAAAATTTTTTGATTGTTTGATATATTAAGAGAATAAAAGAAATTCTATAACATTATTAAGGAAAATAATAATTTTTATAAAATAATGATAGATTATTTTCTCGATGCATTATATTTATTGTTAATGCAACGTTTTTTATAGGCAATAAAATTGATGGCAGGGATATAATTTTTCTTCTGCTGTATAATAAATTAATCTTAACCTGCGATTTTATATCAATCAATAAATCAATTATTGTATTACAAAAAGCATTTAATTCTATAATGCAAGTCCGATATGTTTATTCATATTATTCTTCATCGTTTTCGAACTAATTTTAATTTTTTTTTAAAAATCTACAAAAGTTTCACTAAAAACCGTATTATTACACCGTAAATTAAATTCTATTAAGACACTTTTATATGAAAGACTATAGAAAAACAACAATAGCATTATAAAGCTAATGACTTTCATTGTTCTCTAATTAATGAATCTGAAAACGGCCACCCACTCCACAAACCGATTATTAAAATCACATTCCAACATTATAAATCTTTCTGGCGGACACAGAAGAAAGAAAGAAAAAAAAAAAAAATGAGTCTTAATGAACTAGACTGCGCTTTTCGCACGACAAATGCACAGCGGTCTATTTTTTTTTTTTAAATCTCACGGAAAAGTGGCTTTCTTCTTTCACTCCGTCACGCACACATGTACCTTACAAACGATTCTTATAAGAGCGAGAAAAAGAAGAAAAAAGAAAAAGCACCGGCAGCTAATGGAGAAGATTTTTTGGGGATGCGATCAATAGCCACCGAGGAGCGAAGAAAAAAAAAAGGCAGTTCACGGCATTGGACACCTTATAAGAGATGGATAGAGTGAGAGAGAGAGAGAGAGACAGAGAAAAAGAAAAAGAGGCGAGCTGCCAAATCTCTATTTCCATTGTCGATGGGTGCGCCAGGCGTGACGAATGCCACGGAATTGCCACTTGTCGCACAATGCGAGAGGCAGTTTGCGGTCTCGGAGGGAAAGGCGACCGTACGGGCGACAAAACGACAATCTCGTGAGAGGACGACCGACCGCGGCTGCTCCTCGAAAGAAAAATATCTTTTTGAGAGCGAGGAAGAAAGAGAAAGACGTGTATCCAAGCGACAACAATGGTGTCCCCTGACGTTATTATTAGGTTAGGACGATATTTCGAACCAAGTCCAAGTTGTTCAACCTTTTCCTCTCTCTTTCTCTCTCTCTCTCTCTCTCTCTTGCTCGGCACGACTCTTTAGTGTATCTATACCTGTGCGCCAAGCAGTTTATGCAGCAGCTATATGTGTATATACAGGTGACATACACCTGTGAGCTTGGCTCGACAGTTTCCGCTCGATTGAGCTGCACGCAAGATCTGAGATCCCGATTTCAGTCGTTTATTCCCATAGAGCTGTCGCGCTTAATATTTAATATTATTATAAAGCCATATTTTTAACTTCTTTATTTTTTCATCTCTTTTATAAGCGTAATTAGAACAAAAAATAAGAAAAGTTATTGTTTTCGAATTAACTATTTAAAAATAATTATTGATTTGACCGAGTGATTTGTTTGCCTGCAGGAAAGATTTTTATCTAGTTTTTATATATTTCCAGCGATAATTAATTAGCTTTTATTATGTAAACATCGTTATTTTCATCATTATAATTTTCATTTATCAGATCTCACCAATATTCAAGATTTATGAATTAAGTTATAAAGTATACCTCATTATTTAAACTATTATAAAAAATGTTTAACGCTTAAATATATTGATTTTAGTAGAAGTTAAAAATATACATAGGAAAATTTAGAAAAAAACAATTACAAAAAATGATTTCGCAATTTTATTAAATTTAGAAAACTAGTTCCTACTCCTACGGTCTCGCACACCACATACACAATGTTCAAGCGTATAATCAATGTGTACTTAATAAGTTTCTTTCCTTTTTTTGAGTGATTTTCAAGTCACCGGAGACGAATCGAAATAGTATAATACAGCGGCAATGACATCGCGCCGAAGGTCCACGTCGCAAAGAATAACAGGATTACACGACGAGGGTACTATTCGAAAAAGGGGGACACGAAAAAAAGAAAAAAAGGAAAGAAATAAAGAAAGAGAGGGAGAGTCTAGTGACAATGGATGCAAAAGGGCAAATCGGAATCATCGGAGCTTTGTCGCGTCGACGCGGTAGCGTATAAAAAGGAGAAACGACAAGTCGGGAACGGATCAGTGGGGATTATACGTACATCGAACGCGAGGCACTTGACTTTTTAGTCACGTACCGTAAAAGCGATTCGTAAAGGAGCTCGTTGTGCTTGCTTATACATATATGAATATATAGATAGGTATCGATTTAGTTATCTAGAGTACCCTATATACATAAACATATAATATAAAAGAGTTAACATACTTTGTTTCACGGCGGATCGTGGCTGTTTGCTTTTGTCGCGTAATTAATTTACGAAGAGGGGTGGGAGGGAGGCGCGGAGAAAACAATGCTATCATAAATCATCGCGAACGGTCAAACTCAGCGCTTTGTCGTCGCTTAGTGCGCTCGCGAGCGCGTTTTATATTAATCCTAGCGCATTATCGGATAATTGACAAGGTGTCGTGGTTGTATTGTAAGATGTTTTGTAATAATGTTAAATGCCGTTATTATGGGTTAAACCCGACTCTCGTGTGGTTGATTTTACTCGGTGTTAAATTGTTTGATGATGTCGCGCGTACGGTAATCGAATTGAACAATTCGATGTAATTTTATGAATTTTTAATATCGTTTTAATATCGCTTTGACTATTAAATAATAAATGGTTTTAAAAATTGTCATTTTTAATAAAATTAAAAGTTAAAATACTTTGACTACGAATCTAGTCCAATCGAATAAAAGAAAATTCCAAGAGAAAATTATTCAACACTAATACTTTTATTAAAGTATACAATACTTAGTTTAATAATATAGACATTTTTTTGTAACAAATTTACAATAACTTAACCCTGTTATAAACGACCTAATATAAACACAATAATACCGAGAATGGCTCAAGCTCATAAATTTCAAATTTCAATATTCAGTGTAAAATAAGTAGATCCGCGTATAAATTCATAAAATCGTCGTAAATCATCGCGCAATAAATCAAAATTTACTCGGAAACATCGGTGAAAAAACGTAAAGCTTAAGCACATTCGTAATACTAAGCGGTGTCTTATGTGCGAATATATCGTTATATAAGCGATGGTTCAAAATCCGAGGCTAGAAATAGACCAATTATAATACGCGTTTAAAGCCTCTCGCGAGTTTAACGAGAAACAGAGCATCGGAATTAAACGCGCGACTGTTATAACAGCTTATACAGCGACAGTATGAAAAAAAGACCGTGTGCCACTCGCGGCATAAGGACGCGAGTGTACCGACTCGGCTCGACTCGACATTAAATACTCCACGGCGTTGGATGTATATATATATATATATATATATATATAAAATAAGGCTTCAACGGTTCAGTAGAACGGACATAGATAAAGATAATTAACGTCGACGCGAGCTTCTGCTTCACTCTCAGCTGATTCGCCTGCCACTATCGTTCCTGAACTCCAGCTTTACCTTACTTACTCTCTCTCTCTCTCTCTCTTTATCTCTCTCTCTCTCTCTCTCTCTCTCTTTCTCTTATGGACACTCTTTCTATCTCTTCCTCTCTGTGCCTCTTGCGCTGCACTCTACAACGCTATCTAGTCAATAATTAATTACACCGATGCTGATTGAGAAAGCACCTAAGTATATAAGGAGTCCGTTAATTTCAGCGGAGGTTTCGAGCGAGAGAGAGAGAGAGAGAGAGAGGTAGGTAGGTATAGAAAGGAGATGCAATGTGAGGACGTTGATTCTTCGCAGACGGCACCGGCAGCGGGAGCAGCGGCAACCGCTGCTCGATTTAGAAAGTCCGCGCGGTATTTTCTCACAGACGTGTATATTTATATGCGCATACACGTGCAGTCGATGCATCGACGGTCGTCGTCGTCGTTGTTGCCGTCGTCGTCTGTTGTATATACACAGATCGATCGGATGCTGTATTCAGTTGGCGGTGGCATGGAACAGATTAAATTCCAAGTGAATGAGAAAGAGAAAAAGAGAGAGAGAGAGAGGAATTGGTTGTGCTCGGCCACTTTGCCAATTACCTGCTCCACTCCGTATGTGTTCTTTTATACGTACGATACATACACGTATCGCGGTATTCTTAATTGAGAGAAGAGACAATTATATACGATGGTAAACTTTTGTGCGACTTGCCGTTTTGTTTTGTTTATTTTTTAATTGCTTTCATTCGGGAGTGGCCAAGTTTTATGTAGATATAAGCTATAGACACCGTGAAAAATAAAAATAACGATTTGAAAAATATTTGAAAAATAGGTTTTTTCCTTGTTAAATTCAAATAATTCATGTGCCAATTTTAATTGAAATCAGTAAACCAAAATGTACTTTGTATTTTAAAACTGGTTTTTAATTACACTGATCAATGAATTAATTGATAAAAATCATATACTTAAAACAATTTGTAATTTTCTAGCAATATGAATTCTTCTAATACAGAATTTGCCTTATATTTAAAAAAGAAAAAAAAAAAAAAATCGAAAAGAGATTGATTAAATTTTTATTTTTAATGCGATATGATTACAGCTATATGTACCTCGATAAGTACATAATTCAAGAAAAATAATTTTACATTTTTAATTGAAAAAGTTGAATTTAATATTTAACGAAGAGTAAATTTCATTCCATACATCTTATACGCTCATACGTTATATTTAAACTAGTGTAAATATAATTACAAGTTTATTAGTTTTCCAATAAAGCTCTGCAATTATTGTCATTATCTATTTTTCAAGCCACCATAGCCACGGCAATTCGCATCGACATTTTCCATCGCTGACGGCGTATATACGCGATATATACCGCACGATGTATAATGATAATGTAGCAGCGAGATGCATGATGGACTACCGCGGACCGTTCGCAAATTTATTACAAGAATTAAAACCATTAACGTTCTCTTAAAGGCACTTTTCTAAACAGCGCTAATCAACCGTATATGATTACAGGTGTGTGCGTGTGCGTGCGTGCGTGTGTGTGTATGCGCGCGAGTGTGTATACGCCCGATCTCCGCGAATCGCCATTACGTTTTTAATTACTTTCACCCGAGCGAGATACTCGCGATATTATATGCACCGGTATATATAGAGCTGGCTTTCTCGGGAATATACATACATGTACAGGAGATGAGGAAAGAATATGGGAGGGAGGAAATTCTCCAAGTGGTGAATGCCGCGCTTTTTCGCCGTTAAAAAGAATATACACGCGACGTCGATCGCGCAACTATCTACGTTTGGCCTCGTCCGAAGAATTAATCGTCGTAAATTTGTGTAAGCTGAACTTTATTACTGTCGTGTCTCGAGCGAGAGAGAAGACGTTTTTAAGATCGCGCGCGAGCGCACGCCGCGAGAGATTAAATGTATTAGACGAGGAGAGTTTCGTCACCGTGAAAAGTCTCCCCGGTTTAATGGATGGTGTATGCGCTGAAAATAGGACGAGTAATTCTAATTTATTGTTTAAATTATATTTGCGTTAAAGTGATTATCCAAAGGCAGAAGAGTTTATCGCTAATAAATTAATGTAAATATCGCGAAAGATCTTATTAGCGAGTTTTTTAAAATATATTTCAAAGATTCTATGGCTGCAAGGTGAACATATATTGCATAAAAAGTTATTGAAAAATAAACTTTCAAAAAATTATGACCTACTTATTATCCTTTTTATTGATAAAATTTATTCTCATATGTAAAAAAGTAAGTATACAAATAAAATTTTTAAGAACAACGTATATGTGAAGATATATTTAATTCAACATCATAATTAAAAAAGTTTTCAATATTTCTTCAAAAGTAATTGTATAAATTATTTTATTACATTTTTTAATAAATAAGTATACGTCAACAATCATCACGTAAACTTATTATCAAGTTTAATTTAAAGAAATAGGCAACATTTCCTTTCACACGAACACGACGAATCATCGTTATTTTTTAACTCGACTCTAATTTTCATTATCGATGCTTAAAAAAAACGCGATGAAAAAAAAAAAAAAAAAAAAAAAACGGAAAAACAAAAAAAAAAAATCTCGCAGAAATCTCGGGAGACAGTAGACAAGAAGCGTTCCACGCTTTATATAAAGATTGCAGGAGACAATGATGAAATCGGCGGTTTCAACGATCACACAGTCACGAAGGTGGGGGTTATATACTTGGCGCACGGCCACGTACGGGCAATTAACTTAAACGAAGCGGGGAGTGCCGCCGTGACACGTACTTTGTCGCGCGTTCTCATAGACGGCGGACCCACTCACCAGAGTATGAGAGAAAGAGTGAGAGGGAGAGAGAGAGAGAGAGAGAGAAAGAGAGAGGAAAAGAGAGATAGAGAGAGAGAAAGACAGAGGAACGAGGACGACAATAGCCGTGAGTCGACCGTTCAGCTACTGCCTCCGGACACTTACGCGTACGCGTGTATGTATATACGTATACTGTACGGGACTAGGGTGTTATTTTCCAGCGAACGCTAATTGACCCTTTAATGAGCACTTGTGCTTTTTGCCTTAACTCTGCTCTTTCTCTCTCTTTCTCTCTCTTTCTATCTCTCTGTCTTTCTCTTTCACACTTTTTTTACCTTCTTTTCTTACGGTTGCCAACGTGCGCTATGTCTTCATTTTGCGTAATAAAATCTCGTTACGATGTCATTTTGCGAGGTTTAACGAGAGAAGGAGAGAGAGAGAGAGAGAGAGAGAGAGAGAGAAAGAAATATTCGCTGTGCGCTGAGATAATGCGCGCCGATGATTTTTTTATTTCGAGAAAATTACGCCGCGAATAGACTCGTAACGGTATGGTTTGATGAAAAAGATAAAAAAATGTATGAACAAGACGCGTGAATTATTGAAAAATGCGAGAATTATATGGTAGACGAAATAAATTTGTTACTAAAGTTATACAAATTTTAAAAAAGATTTATATTTTAACTTAAATATCTTAATTTTAACAATAATTGAAGAATTTTATAGAAAATGATTTACAAGTTTCAAATTCAATAAACTTCATGATGACAAGGCATTGGAAGAATCCAAGTCGAAACAAGAAGTTAGAAAAAAAGCTTCATACCGTACCTAAGAACAAAAAAGTAAGGTAGCCATTCATTTAATTACCAGAAGCGGCTCTGACTAAACGATATTCTCCGCTCTAATTTATGCGTGTATGCTATATATATACACACACACACACACACACACACACACATATACATATAGCGGCATCGCCGGGCGTTAGTTTCATAAAAGCCAAAGAGAGAATCTCCACGCCGTGAGCGAGATCGAATCGAGCGGCGCCGATGACGTTTGCCCCCGTAAGTGTCCCGTCCATTAGCACTCAAAAAAGATGGCGCGCGCCGATAAACAACGGACTGGATCTCCGGGCGATAAGTTTTCTCGCGCGCAGAGAGACGGGGGGGGGGGGAGTTCTTTTGGCGGCAGATATATCCTCGCGTCGAGATTTTAGCGCACCAACCTCTCTTTTTAGCTACGAAGCGCATCTCGTTCCTGATCTATCTCGGGAAAATCAATACGGGCGCAACGATCTCGTCCTGTCATTCTCCTCTCTTTTGTTGTCTTTATTTCTCCTCGGAGAGATAGAAAGAGAGACAAAGATCGCAATAGTCCTCGCTCGTCTTTTTGACTTTTTTGCTCCGGTAGCGATCGCTTCTTCTTCTTTTTTTCTTTTTTCTTTTTTTTTTTTTGTTTTTTTATTCAAGATTGATATATTGTATTCTTCGTTGTGTTTTCTATATATCATATTAATATAGGTATTATTATGAGGAATTATAAAAGTAGATTGTTGCTTCTTTTTAAACTAAGACTTCATGTTTTTTAACAAGTACATTCAACATTATGAATGCGTATCAAATGACAACATTAATAATAATAGACGAGTGTAATAATTGTCTATCGTCGTAAATAAAACAACTCACTTTTTATAAGTTTTATTTTAATATAAAAAAAATGTTAGCCTCTTGTAATTAACAATTACGTTAATAGAAAAATAATAATACGTCTCGGTAGCCAAAAATTGTGCGTTTATTTGTTGTTTTTTCTTATATAACTTCTAGTATTCGTTCGTATTTTGTTGACAAAGCCACGTCTAATTTCCGCAAACGTCATAAAATACCAGCGACGAGCCAAAGGCGGACGGAGTTCAAAAGCCGATCGTTATGGCAAATACGTCATTCCGTCAATCGCTCTTGGAGATTCAATCTTTCAACTTTCCAAGCGGCTTCGTCGACAAATCTCTCGCCTCTTTTTCTCTCATCCCCTCTCTCTCTCCCTCTCTCTTGCATACATCTACATAAAAAGCGTCACAGCCTTTCTCTCTTTTGTCGACTTATTGTATATACATATATAGGTATATATAAAGAAAAGAAACGAGTGTCTATCGCGATAATCTGATAATGCCGGGATTAAAAGTACGTGGTGCCGACATTAAATATAGATTTCGGTAATGACAGGTCCCGTTCCACTGGCCGAAGGCGCTTTTCGCGAACAACTTGCGCAAAAGGGAGATTTAACCTTCCTGCCCTAGAGAGATATATACCATGGGGAGGAGGGGAAGAGAGAGAGAGAGAGAGAGAGAGAAAGTAAAAAAGATAAGAAGGATTGCGCTCGTCTTTAAAATATAAGCGACGGAAAAGTTTTCGCGATGAGTCGGATGTTGAGGAAGATTTTTGGGTTGCATTAGAATATTATCTATTCACCTGTAATCTTTTGCCGCCATTGAACGTAACATTTAGGTAAAGATTTTCTTGCTCAAGTTAAAAGTTTTTGACTATAATTTTAGCAGTTATATAAAGTACGGTTGCAAAAAAATTATGAAACATTACATCAATTTTATGAAACATGATATATTTTTCCAATTTCGTTTTGCTTATGCTTTAAAATTCTTTTTAAAAACGATGAGGTTCGAATCATTTATTATATTTATTTTTCTCTAAAAAGTGTAAACTAGCCGTGACTAGAAAAACTTTGAAATATCATTGGTCATTGAAAGAAAAAAAAAGTTGAAAAATCACTGTTCTTTGTCAAGCGTCATTAAAAATTTTTTTTCTATTCTCTCACGAAGATTTAAAGAAGTAGATTTCTTCGAACGAGACGTTAACCGAGTTGCGTGCCCCGGTTTTTTGTAAAAGAGGAAAAATTCCCTAAAACGTCAGATGAAACAAGAGTTTTAATGCGTTTCGAATCGCGGCGTTAACTTTTATACTTTCATGCCGTTATAACTTAAAAATACTACAAATTAGTTTCTTTTTGCTAAGTTAAGCTTAAAATTTTATTTATTACATTAAATATTATTTATGAGTTAAATTTTTTATTATATTTTTGATACAGTAAATTCAAGAAATTATTATTATTATATTAAATTATTATTATTATTATTATTATTATATTAAATTATTCTAACAAACAAAAATATGGTTATGCAACGCAGATAAATATACGAAAAAATTCTTCAATTTTTAATTTTCAAGCACTGTTAGAAACGCATGCAAACGAAACAAAAATATGATGACTTATAATTTTGAAAAGAAAGAGAGTTTACAATAAAAAGAAAAAAAAAAAAAAAATCAAACGAAGAAAGAAATAGAAAAAACAAGAAAGTCGAAATGAGTAAAAAAGGAGGAGACAAAAAAATCAGGGCATTATCTCTCCCGGAATTTGTCTCTATACACCATGTGATGACTCGTCGAGGCACGATAATGATCGACTGGCTCCTTTCCACCTGTTCTTTTTTGTTATTTTACTCGACCATAGCCAGCCTCGGAATTCGAATCGAATTTTCATTCCTAATTGGACATAGGCATATTATACGTGGGACACACACACACGCGCGCGCTTGCGCACACACACACACACACACACACACACACACACATTTATAAATATATACATACTCGCGGGATTTCTACAAAAAGAACCGAGCGTTATACTCTTGCGCTATGTCACATGGATACCTCGCTCGCTCGCTCGCGGTAATTCAAATCTCATTATATTAGGCTGCGGTCTGCGGTTTCGATACAGCAGCGGCTCTCACACTGTATACGTTTATGTACATCTCTCTGTCTTTTTCTTCTTCTTCTTCTTCTCTCTCTTTCTCTCTCTCTCTTTCTATTTCTCTATCTTTCTTCATCGGTGAAATCTTTTAACTTTTACGCTGGCAAATCTAGCGAAACCACCGCGACATACAGATTCGTTGCCTTATCGAACGATCGCTCGGTGAGCTCATAGATAAATAAGAAAAAAAAAAATGATAACGAAATAGAGACGGTTGGACGATAAAGAATAAGCGGTGATTCGCTCGATCGAGCGTCACCGAAGCTGTTTTACATTTTGCTCCGTTTAATTTTCTAAAACCAACGCGAGCGAGAGCTTAGACGGTTATTAGGTCTGCGGTTATTAATTATCGGTTTCTCTTGTTCGATGGAAATCGGTCAGTAGAGGAGTAACTTTGGTTTGCTTGGTGCGGTCGATGTAAGATGCTAAAGAAAATAGATCGTTAGAGTTTTCTTTGTCCTGACGATGAACTATTCATTCGAAAAAAAAAAAAAAAAAAAAAAAAAAAAAAAAAAAAAAAAAAAAAGCCATATTTAAAGAATTTGTGAAAAAATATTTAATTTTTATTAATGGGTTTGTTATTAATGATTTTTTTATTCGCTGTGCTTTCAATTTAGATAAATTTTATTATTACGCAAACAATCATCGTATATTTCTAAAAAAATATAATGCATCCATTACTGGTAAACTGTACATCCAAAACAATTAGTCTCCTAAGACGCATAGTTATTATCCCTTGAAAACGAAGATGATTAAAGTCGTTTTAATGGCGACGTTGCGCGGATATACACTTAGGTATTCGAGAGAAGAAATATCATGTTTGAGAAACCCGGACGGACAATGTTTACGTGCGTTAATGTGTATTGGCAATCACGCCAGCTGTGTACCTGTATATATGTGTATAAGTAAAGTGTGCGTGTAACGACAAAATGAATTACGGTGCTTTTTTCTTGTACGAGCGCGCGAGCGCTTGGAAAGGGTTATATGAAAATAATTTCGCTTGGCTGTTGGGATTCAAGGACCAAATGAAATAAAAAGAATACACGCGTTCTCTCTTCTTTTTCTCTCCTTCATATTCCATTCTTGGTTTGGTCTTGTTCGTATATAAGTAGCTTTTAGAGCTGTTCTTTCTCTCTAAGCGATCAGAAAATCGGGGCCGCAATAATTTGCCGAATAATTGCATGTATGAATATAAAGTTGGAGTAGCGAATATATTTGAACAAAAGTAAATACGAATTTTGATGATTTTTGTCTTCGTTTCTTCGCGCGAGGCAATTTTATTTTTGAATCGGTATAATACATATGTCGGCTTTATTTGTTTTATTGTGCTCGTAATTCTATAAATAATTGCGAAAACTTAATTAATTCATAATCGCGAACGAGCATTATTAAAATTAACAGAATGATTCAAAAAGTTCGCGTAGATTCTTAATTTGCAAATTTATTCAAAAAAATATACAAAAATTTGTACGTAATGATACGAGAACAGTTATTCGACCATTAATTACAAAAGGTGTACGCGAGCAATCAAAAACGAAACGAAAATGAATTCGCGACGGCGTTACGTTTACGCATGTAATTACCTTTTACACGTCGCAAGTGTAAAAAATTGATTACAAGACTCTCTCTTTTTCTGTCTCGCAGGGGCTCGCGGGAATCAATTACGAGAGCATTTATCTTTCTCGGTGTCTCTTTCTTCTTTTTTATATCTCCCGGTATCTCTCCCCTCCTCCCTCCCTAATTCTCCATAATGCGGACGATTGCAAGAGTTCGGGGACGTCTCGGCGAAGCAACAAGTGGAAGAGGAGAGACGCGTGTACGGCGAGAGCATCGGTAGCGGATGTCAAGTCGAGGGAAATAAAAAAGTCACCCTCGCAGAGAGGAGCCCCGAGGGGGTCGAGGGCTAATAAAGGCGCGCGTGCGACACACACACACACACACAACGGAATCGAGGGTTTGCTTCGTCCGGAGAGAAGGAAACGAAAAAAGACTGTGGTGCGACGCGTGCGGCCGCCGAGTTATGCGGTGGAGGAGGAAAGCTGAGAACAAAAAAGAGAGTGAGAGAGAGAGAGAGAGAAAAGAAAGAAGAGTCAAAGACTCTTGCCGTGCGGTATACACAGTCGAGGGTGAAAGAACGAAGCTTTAGAAGAGGGGAAATGAGAGAGAAAGAGAGAGAGAGAGAGAGAGAGAAGTAGCGGTTTGCCTTAAGCCCTGCCACTCTGCTCCACGACAATGGAATTTTATTCGTGGCACTTTAACCGCTCTTATTGTCGTGTAAGTGTTATGTGTGACAAATATTTTTTACCGCTTTTATTTTCTTTTCTTTTCATCTTTATTTTTTTTCTCCTTACGGGTGGGTTGTATTACAATATATAGAGGGTTTATCTCGCAAAGCTTTTCTGTTTCATGGATTATTTGTCGTTTATACGGTATTAATTTTATTTTCCATTATTTTAAAAGCGTATAATCAATGAAGTAAACATATTTTATAATTAAATTTTAATTATAATAATTTCTTTATTAATATTACGTAAAAATAATGTTTCAATGAATTATCTAATACATATAATGTATAAACATTTTTCGAAATAATCAAAGAAAAATAATTACCTTTACCTATTCAACCGTTAATAATGCGTACGACTACATAATCCCTGGATTGATTAAATTGTCAAAGCAAAATAGAACAAGCACATCAAGAGCAGATCGGTAGCGTGACCTTACGCCGAAAAACGAGGAAAAAAAAACGAAGGAAATAACTATACGAAGAAGCCTAAGCGAGCGTAATAATTTATTATGCAAACAAAGCACGAGGGCAAGTGAAGCGTGAATAAGGAAGCAGCGACGGTCTCGTTCAATTAATTCGAGGAGAGCAGGATATCTGCCTTTGATCCGATGCGTTGCGCGCGGCATATCACGGAGTCACCCCCATGGAAAGTTGTAGCGATCATTGAGCTATCGAGTTGTGCTCGTTGCGCGTCGATTTTCCCGTTTAAAAAGATAAACAAGAAAGTAAAGACAAAGCACAACGTTAAAAGCAATTTTATCCCAGGGCGGGAATGTCGATTAACGAAACGCGGATAAGATTACGTAAGCTATATATGACAAAGTTGTCCCATCGAAAATTTCGACGTTGTTCTTAGTATAGGGATCAGGACCGCGCGACACGTGTCACTTTGAAATCGAGGGTGCCGCTGTCCTTTCTCTCTCGAGCGAATCTCGTTAAGTTTTCATTTGTCCGATGGACTGGAAGTTGTGCTCGTGTATACATATATACGTCTGTTTAGGTATGTATGGGTGTGTGTAAATGATTCTCGGACTCCCGGAATCGTTGTCTCGCTCCTGAGTTTCTGCGTTATTTAATAATGAAAAGGATGAGCTCGTGGTCTCGTGTTACACCGAGGATATAATAATTTTAATACACGGCTTGGAGGTAGAAATAATACAGTGGATACAAGAGCGAAGTATGACGGGTATTATATTTTCCGAAAATGTATCGTTAATGATTAAATCATTATTTATGAAATTTTATATTTGTTATCAAATAATTTATTAGAATAAACATAAAAATGATTAACGTAAAGGTTGATTTTATTTGTGCGATACTAAAGATATAAATATTATTCTTAATAAATGAGTGTCTTGTATTTAATTAATTTTGATTCTTATGTTTCTATTAAATCAAGCGACAGACACTTTTACCGTTAAAAATAAATATTTATTTTTCTAAATAGTGTAACGTACAACACGATAAATATAGAAAATGTTATAAATTATTAACGAAATTCTAAATTATCGTCCGTACTTTCACTTTAAAATCAATATCTCCCTTTCCGAATCATTAGCCATCTCTGCTGTACGTTAACCGCTCGATCAACCGTACAATATCCGTATCAACGTAACGTTATAATCCACAAATTAAATCGTCCATCTCGGCAAAAAGAAGAAAGAAAGAAAAAAGTTAAACTACCAATGTCCTCCGCAAACTGGCACGCCGACGCGAGCAAGTGGTACATGGGAATAAGCGGCAAATTAGGCTAGGCAAACGCACCCTTGCTCGTCGAGAGCGCATCGTCAAACGAAGAGAGAGCCGCTCGGAGCGCACGGTAGCGGGCACATCCACCACAGAGAGAGAAAGAGAGAGAGACTTAACGTACGCGAGTATAAAGTAAGAGAGAGAGAGAGAGAGTGCGCGGAGCAGACCGCCGCATGCACGCGTAAGCCCTTCGGGCTTGCGACCTCTGTGATCGGTCGCCCGTATATAATCGGCAAGTATGCAGATGATTAAATTTGCAACATCATCGCGCGAGACACGCGCGCGTTTATAGAGAGAGAGAGAGACAGAAAGAGAGAGAGAGAGAGAGAGAGAGAGAGAGAGAGAAAGAAGCTGGTTAGAGGAGAGGACGGCTAAAGCTCGCAAAGCGGCAAGAAGGAGAGTTCAAGTCCGGCCAAGTTTCGTTGGCCGCCAAGTGCCAAGCGTCTTGCTAGCCTTTGCCTTCGCGTTTCTTCGCGAATAACCAACTGCTGCTGCTACTACTTAGCTCCTTGGTAAGAGAGAAAGCCGTGCCTTTCTAAGTATGCTCTAAAGAGAGTGAGTGAGTGAGTGAGAGAGAGAGAGAGAGAGAGAGAAAAGGCGAGGTCGCGGTTCGCCAAGCATTAAATCGCGACTGGCCCGCGCTGCTTCTGGCCCGGGGAAAGTTGGACATTGTACTCGCGCGAAATGAGAGAAGCGCCGCGCAAAAGGTATCTTCTTGGAGGCTTGTCCGAGCATCCGATTAGCAAGTGAACCTACTCCCTGTATGCAATCTTGGATTTTGTGGTTTTCTTGGGCACTTGTGCACCTTGCTTTCTGAATTTGCGCAATGATTTTCTCGACGAGGAAGAGGCAGCATCGATGTTGGTATTTATTTTAAAGTTATCCTTGATTGATTTTAAATTTCACCGTTGATTATTTGGTAAAACGTGGATCAATGTTGCTACATTAAAGCTGATAACTATAGAGATATCTTCGATTCATTATTATAGTATATAAGAATTTAATTAATTCAAAGTCTTTTAAAATACTATTTTAATATTGCGCATTTTTTATCATCGTGTCAGGCATAATGAGCTTGGTATGAAAAAAGAAGAAAATAAATAATTTATGAAATTTAAAGTTAAACGTGGTAAAAAACAATATTTATATACAATATGGTCAATATTGATATTGAATTATATAAGTCTTTAGTATCGTATGCCTCTATTCTTGTATCTAGAACAATTTTTTAAGCTTAAATATTCTATGGCACATTATGCAATGTACATTATGAAGAAGATATAAAGCAGTTTCTAGATGAATTTATGTAATATCTCGCTGCGATATCTTTATATTTTATTTGTGCATTGTCTATATAACAGGAAATCAATAAAATTTTATCTTCATATAAGAAGCCATATTGTTTCTCTTATTATGTATATAAATTTTTAATCTATAAATTAATAATTTTTCACGTATGAAAACTTGAATTTATTATATAACATGTATTCGTTGATATATGTACATTTTACGATAAAATTTTATCAACAAATAAAAGTTTAAGCTATTTCATTGAATTTCAGTTCACAAAAAGCAAGTGATAGTCGCATGTGTGTATATTAATATTATTTGCGATTGTCGATAAAATTCACCTTCGGAAAAGGAAATCAATTACACATCGTTCGTTAGTTAAGAGACCGTGGTAAATGTTTTTCCGACAGTAAACTGAGAAAAAAAAAAGAATTTGAGGAAAAAATCTCAGCGCCTTAAAGTACACCAAATCAAAATGGTAACGTACTTATACATATATAGATGCTCTTTGCTTACAGAGATTTACTTTTCTTTTTATTTTGCGTCCTTTGACACACGCGCGCACAAGCCGTTACATGAACGTTTATACAGATATAGCTTTCGTGTGTGCGCGGAAGCACTTACGGCGGGCGATCCGCTCATTGTCGAGGTAAGCGAGCGAAGATTTCATGGAATATCCTGGCCTTGTTCTTTCATTTCTCTCTCCCTCTCTTCCTCTCTATCTCCTTTATTTTTTGTGGGGATTTTTCGGTGCTTCGGTAACGTCATATTCTTTGACCGACCAATCACATTATTTTTGACGAGTTATGTCAGTAAGAGAAGAAAATGGGTCGCTCAATTTTTCTTTCATTTTTTTTGCCTGCCTGTTATTTATCTTTTGTATTTTAAATTCTTTGCCGCTTCTTTTTATTTGTTTGTCGGGCCAAATATTTTAGACTTGTTCTTAAAATTATAAGAGTTTTAGTTTGTGATTTTGTAATATTGTAAAGTACAAAGAATAAAGAAAAATTTAGGATTATATTGAATTTTTTAGATGTAAATATTGCGTCGAGCATAAACAGTTGCTATCGATAGTTTTGAAAAATTCATTTGACTCGCATAAACAAATAAAAATATATGATGTTTGTAATTGTAAATTATTCATCGGTATTTTAAAAATTTATAATTAGACAAACAAAATTTTTATTTTCAATAATTAAAAATATTTTGGCATAAGTAACACGCTTGTTTTGATTGTAATAATTTTTAAAGTGCGTTAGAATTTCATTTTTATGCCTGCAGAAGTATCGATCAATATTTGTACACAGAATTTTCGAAGAGAAAAAAAAAAAACTATCGTATCACCGGAAAAATTTTCCAAGCTCAGGTAACGTCATATTGTTCGTTAGACGAATCACAATATTTTTGACAAGTTATTATGTCAGGATAAAACCAAAGAGACAAAAAGACTCGGGCTCTCTCTCTTCTCTCTCTCTCTCTCGTTCAAAAGAACACGGGCAACAACACACACGTGAAAAGAAATAATATTCGGGCCATTCTATTTCTTCCTCTTTTTTACTCTCATCTTGTCATAAATGTGCACTCAACTGCGGGAAGTATACCGGATAGAGAGACATCGCGCTGCCCGAGAAAGCGTTCGATAATTTCTAAAACGACGAGGCGCACAATGCGAGGCGTGCGCGCGCGGGTATAGTCTTCTGTCCTTCGCATCTCTTAAATTTCCTTCAACAAAGACATTCGCATCCTGCTTATCCCAAAAGCGCGGCGCGCGCGAGCGAGTCCCCCGGGGATGAGAGAGAGAGAGAGAGAGATGAGCCGTGGAGCGTGCGTAACGCGCTCAGCCGCCCGTGAGTTATGAGGGACGCAATATTAATATTTTGTATCATCCTTCCTTCGGGCGGGTATATGTATGCGTGCGCGTGTATATGCCAAACGGCAACCCTCGAGACTATAGTCCTTCTTGCCTTCTGCCCGCTCTGCTTCTTCCCTTGCCGAATTTTCCTTTCTTTCTCTCTCTCTCTCTCTCTCTCTCTCTCTCTCTCTCTCTCTCTCCCTTCCTCTCTCGAATATTTTTCGTGTCTTTTGTCGTTTTTAAAGTCCCGACGCGTTTTCGCTTGCGCGCGGCGGTTTTCTGCTCTTTGATGCTCCTGGATATACTTTGGGGCTCGCTCCTGGCAACTCCGATTCGTCTTGATTTCTTTACACGACGATTCCGCATGGAATATCGCGAGAAATGCTTCCCTTTTCTTTTTTACGTTGTTTTTTTTTTTTTTTTTTTTTTTTTTTTGTTTCGTTGGAGCACTTTTTCTTTATAGAATTGTGCGTTTTCTAAGTTTGCGATTTTCTGCCCTGTTTTTTTCTTTGTATTTCTTTCATTTGATTCGACGTATGAAATCGAAATAAATATTTTGACATGTGAATTTCACGGCGATGAAATTTCGAAAAATTTAAAAATTGCATGGTACTATTATTCTATTCCGTTTTAAATCTATTTATTAGTAAAAAATATTAATTTATATAAAATTTTGATATTTTTAGAAACAAATGAAAGTAATATACCTTTAGAGAATAATTTAGTTAATTAGATAAACAGTTTGATGATAAATGTACTTTAATATTTTAAAGGAATAAACTTAATAGAATATTATTTGTCAAACATTTTTTTAAATGGTTCTCACGAAAAAAATCTCACGTAAACATATTCCTTAACTGCCTCTATCTGTTGTTGTACAAAAAACATAATCGAAAAAAAAAAAGAACGCCCTTGCTCAAAATGAGAAAGCAAAAGCTCTAATTAAGGACGGTAGTCAACGTGTGAAAGCGAAATCAAACACATTAATGTCATAGACCGAAAGACAAAGTATTTTCCCACCTACCTGGAAAAAAAAGCAACACACGGACGCGCATTACCATAAGATCGATTCAGGAATGTGCAGTCCCTTTTCTCGCTTCGTTAAAGTTCGGAGGATCGGTAACTCAGCAAGGAGGAAGACTCGGTAAGAAATTAAAAGAAAAAGAAAGGAGGAAGAGCCGTTGAAGTGTAATTTGTTACGACGACGCCCGGTGAAGATTCCGTGCCGTTAATTATACGAGCGCGCGTACCGGTGAAAACCGCTTGCGCGCGAATAATTCGGAGCGCGTTATGTGCCGTTGGCTCGTTGCGATTTGCGCAAGTCCGTCGGTTTTCTTCACTCGATTTCACCAAGTTAACACTACGACACAAAGTTGCTCCGCGACGGCGTTCGTTTCGCTTCTCGGCTGGTATTTTGTTTACGTACGAATAGAAGTGGATGTATAACGGTAGTTCGTTAAAAAGTCGTCGACAAAATAATCGTTGACAGCGGGACAATAGCGATCGGGTAATATAGCGTATCCTCGCTCGCGCGAATCCGCGACATGTCTGTAGCACATAAAGCGATCGAATAAGTCAGTCAGCGGGGGGATGGAATCAAATAGAAAGCGAAAATTATAAAGAAAAGGATGGATGCGTCTCTACCTGCGTTGGAACACTGTTGGGTCTTATTAGTGACGCATATATATATATATATTACATGACAGATTTGCTTCGATGAGCATCGACGGGGAGAAGGTGGAGTTGAGCTCGTGTGCGGAAAGCCGACAAAGCTCGAAAACAAATAAATGGTTTTTTCTTAAATTTTCGAAAGCAGCGCCCTTCGAAGAACGCGATCATTTTTTATGTTTCCTAGGCGTAGAGTTGTGTATCTGTATCTTGTGTCTTAGTGCTCTGTCGCTGATGCATTTATTTGCCGTCATAAGGCATTCTTGTTTCTTTTCTTTTTTTTTTATGCTGAATAATTGTATTTTTTTTTTGTTTTTTTTTTTCTTTGTTCTTTGTGACAGAAGATACCGCTTTTTTTAACTCCTCAAATAGTTCATACGATTACATTGTAAAAGATTATTATTTTATTTAATATAATTAATTAGAATAACTGTAAATGATGATTCTAACTGAAGCCATATAAAAAAATATTTTGACACATTGATTTTTTTTTAAATTACGTAAGTTGTTATATAATTCTATTAGGAAAAACGGTTTTATTTCTACCTCAAAATGAATATAACGTTATAAAGCATATCATATGTATTTCATAAAATTCATCAAGTTAAATATATATCAGGAAGCCAACAATAGGATTCCCGCGGCGCAAACGTTACAAGAGCAACCAACGAATATAATTCTAAAGCAGAATGAAAACATTTCTATGATAGCATGAAATCCTCCTATTATATCATATAAATAATAAAATTTAAAATTGCTTCTAATGAAATATTGTGATTGATAAATTAATTGATTATATCTATATTTACATGTTAATTACGTTTAAATAACTTATACGTAAATATAACGCAACAATGGATCCAACGATTCCTATCCAAAAGAAGTTCAATTCTAATATTGATCGGCAGAAAATTTTTCTCCATTGTCCAGAACAATACTAAGACACCGATCCATCGATACAAGACACGTATAAATTTTGGCGGAATGAAAAAGAAAAAAAAGTGCATCATCCAGCTATTACAAGCGCGGCAAAAACCTGGTAAGAGGAGTATCCCGCAGCGAGCAAGCGCCAGGAAAGAAAAGCGAAGAAAGCAAAACGATTCGTAATGCGGGCGAGAGTGAGAAAGGGAGAAAAAGAGAGAGAGAGGCAAAGCAGACGCGGTTCGATTTCCTCGGAGCGGTCTTTTTCTTCTGCGGGCCTTCGATGACACGGGGGTTTTTCTCGCAAAAACAATGGACGCAGGATGACTGTACAGATGCGCTTCGGCGCGTCGTTTTATACGTACACATATATAGCGAGCGCGCACACGCGGTAGAAAATCGCGCCCCCTTCTACCGCTTCGAGAAAGGTGTGACCGACTCCGCCCTGCCTGCGGTTCGTTACTCTGATGCCTCTTCTTTTTCTCTTTCTCTCTCTCTCTCCCTCTCTCTCTCTCTCTCTCTCTCTCTTTTTCTTTCTCTAGTTTGCCCTCCGAGGAAATTACTGGCAGAGAGAAAGAGAAAGAGAAAGAGAAAGAGAGAAAAGAATCTTCTTTTTACGGTACCGACGTTGCGTTTTCTCAACTTCTCTCTCGATGTCGGCTGCAGAGTGAAGAAAGAAGATAGACGTGCGCGAACGGTTATTTATATTATTTCAACACCCTCGCGCGGAAAGGCATAACGGCGCGCGCTGCCCTATTGTTTCCGGGCGCGACCGCAGAGTAGAACACAGAGGGACAGCTGTTTTCTTACTCGCTCTTCTACTACCTCGTCGCTCTCTTTTTCTATTTTTTTTCTCCCTCCTCATTCTCTCTCTCTCTCTCTCTCCAGTTTAGTTCTCTTTCTCCTAGATCGTAATGATGTTACCGTGGTAGCTAAAAGTTGCCGAAACGAGCCGATAATTAGACTGCGGTTTTCACTGGTTTTGGAAAATTCAAACATTTGTCAATGGATTGGCAAATTTGTTAAAATTACAGGTTTTTTGAAAGCTTTAGAGATTTATAGAGGTTAATAATAAAAAGTTTCTTTTTTTTTTGGTAGCGAGATTATTATTACCGCTGTTTGTTGGTCGACAGTTTGTTTCTGATATTTAATTACATTTTAAACATTTAACTTATAGCTTAAAAAATTAAATTTTCAATCATTATGATTATTGTAATACAACCATTCCTATAAATATCGATAAAAAATATAAAATAGCTTCTCTTTTGAAGACATAATTCATACGCATTTTATAAAATAATTTTCTTTTTGTATACTATTTGTGCATTATGGAAAATACTTGTACATTATGGCTCCACTTGTACATTATGAAAAAGAAAATGTTATATAGCTATAAATAAAGAAAAAAAAAAAAAAAAAAAAAAAGAGTAACGAAACAGAATAAGAATGGAAGCGGGCGATAAAAATGTCGCCACGCGGAAGCAAAACGAGGTATATAAAACAGCTCCACTCGCGCTTATTAGATTCGTCGTTACGGAGCAGCGGAGTTCGGCGCTATTTTTTTCTCCGCTATCGAAGCCACATAGAAATTTTCTCTCGAGGCACACATGGCCCTTTTTTTTCGATTGCCTCGCGTATCGTCAACCGGTTTCCTTGGCTTTTACGCGTACAGTCGTACCGCGTTGGCTTATAAACGTATATATATATATATATATCGCCTCTTGCGTTATTTCCGACGCGCGCGTCTCGAAGCTGAACAGATAGATACCGGCGCCGCGCGTATGCGTGCCGCGCTTCTTCTGTCGAGCGAGCCATTATTATTATTAGTTCTCGTTGCAAAACGAGCCGGAAAGTGCGCGCAGCGTTTCGATGTGCCGTTTCTCATTGTGAACCGGATGGCCAATTCCGCGGTCTTCGCGTCTTTGGCGCGTCGATGTCTTTTATTGCTTCTCGGATGCGAGAATTTGCGCGCCTCGTATTGCCGATGAAAAGTTTGTTGATGCTCGACGACGAGTGGAAAATTTTAGCCCGGGATATTGTATGTATTTGTTGCTTTGTATTTATAGCACGAGAAAAGAATTTCAAATAATTGAATCCATTTTACGCGTCGGCTTTAAAAACTATATTTTTATCATTGTTATAATTCATAAAATTATTTAATATGTAAAAATAATAATTATAACAAATAAATTCGTTTTAATAATTATATATTTAAGCCGTAAATGATTAAAAAGTTTATGTTTTATTTATAAAACGTTTTTTTTTTTTTAATTTTTTTTAATTTTTTGTAATTTTTTGTAATTTTTTGTATACTTTATGTATATAAATATTTAAAGTACCACAATTATAGTGAAAGACAAACTGATGATCGTTGATTTACCAATACTTAAATAATTTGTATTATACTTAATACTTTGCGGTTTCGTTGACATGCATAGGAAGTGACCACTTTCGAAATACATTATCGAACCTAGAAATTACGTTTGGTAATTTTTGAAATATCGTTCAATACATTGTTTTCAAAGCACACACTTTTACCGAACTATTCAACGAACGAAATTTTTCATTATCTCATTCCCGATCGATGGGCTGCGGTCGCGAGCAATAACGTGAGACTCACACGCGACAGTTTCTTTTAAATTTCGCTTTTTAAAATTTTGCATTTTATATGAGAAAGGGGCTAGTGAAAAGTAAAAATATATTAAAAAAATTACTGCGGTTTTAGGAAATTTTGAATTTCGCATTCAAATAAAACTTTCTCTCGCAAAGTTTAAATCATATTACGTTCGCTTTCGAAAAAAATTTAAAAGTGCAGGCATGAATTCTCTCACAAAGTGAGGAATTGTCATAGCTTTCTGTAAAATTATTTAATTTTTTTCTTTATAACTAAATAATATCATGTTTATATTTAGAATAATATTTTACTTTTAGTATTTATATTAAAAAATGATTTCAAATAATCATCTTAAAAATATAGAAAAAATGTGGAACTATAATTTTTAATGTGCAATGGAAATTGTTTTCATTATCTTTGAGTGGCACCATTCGTGTAAAATAAAATAATCCTTTACAAAATAATAGACATCCATAAAATTCTGCCGTTCGTATAGCACTTATCATTCATCAAAAACGTAATGCAAAAAAAAAAAAAAAAAAAAAAAAAAAATGTTTAATTAATATAAACAAGACACCGGGCTCAGCCACCTAAAAAAAGCGCAAGCAAAACGGCTGAAAAAAAAAAAAAAAAAAAAACAAGCGAAGCAAACAAAATCATTGGCGAAGAAAGGAAGTAACAAAAGATTTCAATTTCCCCCTGTTCAGCGGTCATCAAAAAGTGGAACGAAACAATTTGCAAGGACGAAGTGGGCCGGCGCTGCGGTCGCTCCCTTGAAATCGCGACGACGACAAGTCGTCGACGGCGATGGCCGCGACTATCGCGAAAGAAACGCCTCCTCTCTCATTCTCTTCTCCCTTTATTTTTTTGTTCGCTTCTTCTTCTTTTTCATCAGTCGTGTTATTTTTCGGGCGCGGACAAACCGAAACGAAATTGCAACCGTTGGCCCACACAAGCCAAAGGGTGACACACACGCGTAATGACACGTTGCCTTGGTGGTCCCCTTCTCGTTACTGCTGCTGCTGCTGCTGTTGTTATTGTCACACGAGGGTTGTCGTGTTGTCACGCGACCAAACGACGCATTCCGACACGCGAAGATTCGTACATATGCGAAGAAGCCGGCAGGCTTGACACTGTTGACGAGATGCATTATAATGATCGGGTGTGGCTCGCGGCGCGACGATATTATTCTTCATCTCGTGGCGATCGTGTCGGCGATCGGCCGTTCGCGTTACCTTTTTTTTTTTCCTTATTCGATGCGACGCGTGTTGTGTGGAGAAGAATTATTATCGATTTTTTATACCTACTTTTTACACTTTCTTTTGTGCGCTATTCGCCAAAGCGAAAAGAGCAACGTTGATCAAAATGATATCGTGCGAGTTCAAGCTCTTTACGAAAAAATGCAGATATTGTCTTCGGGAGGTTTCGAGAATTCAAAAAGGCCAAGGTAAATTATATACGTGAAATTGCTAACTTTATAATGTATAATATAATGCTATATAATTTTTGCCTAAAGGTAAACAATAAATTATTAAAATTATACTTTATTTTATATAGTTCGATTTGTAAAATTTATTAAACTCCAAGTAGCGACATATTATGGTATATGTGTAAATATTCTATTTGTTATAAGTAAAATGTTAAGTTATTAAAAATTATTATATTAAGTCTATAATAATACGGATAAATTTATTTACAAACTTATGAACCATAATTATCAAAATGAAATTCATACATATTTTTAATTAAAAAAAATATATTACGTTATACATTTTAAAACATTAAATAAAAAAAGAAAAAAAAAAAAAAAAAAATTAAGCACACTAGTATAAGGAAAATTTAATTAATCTAAAGTATTAATAGTTTTGACGTTAAAGTCTCAAACTTATAAACGGAGTGACTATTGGCATAGTTCTATTTTTGTCAAACATCTTTGCGTTACGACAGCCTGCAAGACATTTGTCTTATTGCCTCGCGCTCGATGTCTCAGCCGACTAATAGAGCAAAGCGCATTTTCTCTTTAAACAGGGAACATGTGGTTTTACAAGTTATCGCTACTACTTACGCGAATTTTATTTCGAACCAAGTGAAAAAGGAATAATTTTATTTGCTTTGTCTCATTTTTATGAGACAGTAAAATACCATGTGTACGAAACGATCAAATATTGCGGAATATTTTAAAGTTAAATTTTTACAGTAAATTATCAAAACTTGATTATATATAAAAGCAATTTTTTTTTTTTTTTTTTTTTTTTTTTCTAAATCTACTCAGAAAAATTGAAATTCTCATTAATAAACGATGCGCTGGAAAAATAAATTTATTCTTAGAAAAAATTACAAAAAAACCAACTTCGTACGCGTTATTGTCCATTGTTTCGCGTGCATATTTTACGAGAAAAAGACATTTATCGTAAAAATTAGCGATATCTACGACAATTATGCAAATGCTAAAGATCGCGATTATATGCAAAAGCGAATCTACGAGTGTGAAATCATTATTCATGACCGAGAGAGACCCCGCTAATTTTCCATTTGGTTAATTTTAAAAAATGCTATACATTTTATTTACGATAATACGTGCATTATTTGCATCTCGAATCTTTCCTCGAGCAATTCGTTGATGATCTCATTAACTTTGTTTCTTTGAAAATAAGAACGAAATATAAAGAGACATAAATATCTCGCGATGAACTGTCATCGGTGAGTATTTTGTTTTTAAAAAATTTTATAGGAAATGCTTATATACTAGTATACTTTGAAAGAGTGGTATAGTAATTGTAAATGGCATTTGTTTTCGTTGACAAAAAGATAATGATGTGTATGAAACTTTCAACTGAAAGTCTACATTTTTCTAAAATATATTCTTTGTGAGAAAATTTTAAATTTAATTACTTTGTTTAAATTTCTTTTAAATATCAAAAATATTAATAAAACTCATCTTTATAAAAATAGTTGCGTTTTACACGCATCAATAAACAGTATCATTTCAAATGGATTTCAAAGAAATATCTAAAAGACTCGACTCCTGGTATAAGTGACAAAAAATTAAAAAAAAAAATCTGATCGTTATCAAAACAAACGCAACTTGCCTTGTAGAAAAAGAATAAGCCTCTTTTCAAAGACATGGAAGAAGCGAGAGCACATGGCGAGCGCGACACGATTTCTAATCCTCTTTATTTTCATTGGCTCGCGAGGGAGTAAGAAAGCGAGCGCGACCGAAAGACGAAGAGAGATAGATAGAGACAGAAAGAGAGAGAGAGAGAGAGAGAGAGAGAGAGAAAAAGAAGAGCAGAAAGGGTCTCGATTTCTTTTTTAACGAAGGTAAAGGGACACACGCGCGCGGGTGGTCGGATTTCGTCGAGGCTTCTTAACTTACGTGGAAGCGCGCGTCTCTGCTAGCCGTCAACCTCGTCTATAAAGAAAGAGATCCGAAGTCGTACATACAAACGCGTGTATATGCGCGCTTGTACGTAAGAAAATCTCTCTTTTCCAAGAAAAACGATGAGAGAAAGAGCGAGAGACCAGGAGTCTTACGGTTTTTCGGTCGTTGTCACTCCATTCGCCGTTACGCGCGCGCGAGCGCGCGGCGATCGTTCGGCACACATATCGAAAATACACCGGGCTCGGGAATAGCACACCGAAGCTATCGAGAATGAGTAAGAGAAAGAGTCGAGGAAGCAGATGGCCGCAAGCTCGGTGTATAACGCGAGACCTAACCAGCGACACTCAGCTTCTGTATTTCTGTCTCACCCAGTATAAACAAAGTCAAGTGACGATCATACTCCAGGAATAACGCCTCGAGAGTGTAAAAGAGAGTGAAAGAGATAAAGAGAGAACTCGACCTTTTTCTCTGTGTATTTGTACATTGCCCGTTTGAGCTTTCGCGAGCGCGAATCTTCGATGCGATAAAATATTCGGTGTAAGGAGCTTTAAAAAATTATTTGCCAATGACAATTTATCCCAGGATTTATTTGTTCAATTATTATCTTTCTTCTTTGGTATTTCTAGATGGAATTTCAATAGATAATTTGAAGTCTAATTATATTTCCTAAATCAATACTTTAACCTCATCTTTGACAAATATTATAGAATGATATAAATATATTTTTAAATGAAACGGAATGTATAAAACTAATATATTATTTAAATTAAAAAAAATCAATATATTCCTATAAAAATCGAACGGAAGAAATACAAACACAAGAATATTTCATTAGCTCGTATTTACGAAATGCAATTCAACAAGTCGCAAAAAAATGATAAAACATCATCATCGAGCAAAAAAAACGCACAAGATCAACAAAAAGAAGAGAAAAAAAAAGCGAAAGGACAAGACACGCGTGCATTCGTTTTCCGACTCGACGTCCGGCATTACGCGACGGCGCACATCTCGGTTACGGCCAGCTGTAATTAACAAGGCGGTCTTTATGGTGTTTT
Source organism: Chalcis sispes (assembly GCA_949987625.1). Lineage (NCBI taxonomy): Eukaryota > Metazoa > Arthropoda > Insecta > Hymenoptera > Chalcididae > Chalcis > Chalcis sispes. The sequence goes on from OX465097.1 coordinate 18,869,818, forward strand.
GTCGCCGGTCGCGACACACACACATACACACACACATACACATACACACACATACACATACACACGTATACATGAGCTTCGGCGGCAGGATCTTCGGATCCGCAGGGGCAGACTATAAAACGGCCTTTGTGCGCCGAGAGCTGAAACTATATACGCGAGGAAAGAGTAAGAAAAAGAGAGAACGGGAGACTGAGAGGGAGGGAGAGAGAGAGAGAGAGAGAGAGAGAGATTTAAAGACGCGCGGCATAACGCGCCTTAGGAGACAAATGTAAACACTTTCGTGGCATTCCGACGACGACGTTTGAGGCTTCCCTGCAGGATGTAAACGAAAGAGGAAAGACGTTCGGCGGCAATGGTAATATCCCTCCGGGGAAGGATTATATACACATATATATGATACGTTCGCGGTGCGATTATATGCGGCCACGTTACGGATCGAGTAATCCACGTACGCGTACAAGTACGCATATCTATACACGTAACGCCCGCGGAGAGAAAAGCTCGGCTTTATATCGGCAAACGTCGCGCCGGGGTATTTTCGAATAAGGGCCCCACTTGTGCTTATGTCGCTTCCGCTACGGGATTTTCGATTGCCTCTCAATGGCTCGTATTATCTCGTGTATCTGTGTGTATGTGTTTGTACCGTTGTTTTTGGAACGTCTCTTTATAGCAGTCTGCGTCATGATTCTTTCTTTCTTTTTTTTCTTTCTTTCTTTCGCGCGGATGGTAATTAACGTGTGTTGTTACGATGCTTCTTTTTTTTTTTTTTTTTTAACTTTTTTTTATTACATGGAACAATATGATTGAAAGAATAATTGTTGGTGTTTCTTGGAAAATGTTAAATACGGTGAATACGTATATTAAACTGCCAATATGTTATGCATTTTACACGATAGATGAAACTATGTGGTTATTTTATAATAGCATTTTATTTTCACATACCGCCGAGTATAATTTTGATATTAGTTTAACAAAATTGATGTTCGAAGAATCTCCGTTCTATTATTTTTAAAATTGGCAGAGCATAAATCATTCTCGCATCTCCTTCTTTAATATTCAGTCTTAACCGCCGCTTAATTATTGATCAAATTATGGTCGCGAAAGAAAATAAAGAAAGAACTTAAAAAAAAAGTAAACGACACCGCAGCCACCGGATGATAAAAACAATATTCCGGAATCGAAAAAAAATATTTTGATGAACGATGTCACCGCGCGCTATACGAATGTAAGACTCGTGCGTTTATAAAACCGTCGCGGTATAAATAAAGAAGAAGCGAGGAGAACAAGCTTTAAGATATACGTATATAAAAAAACCTCCCGAGCCGTACAGCAATCAACAATTTATCTTTGATCGCGTTTCGCTTTCACGGCTCTCTTCGGGCCGACTAGTTTTAGAAGAAGGAGGGCATCGATTATGCGCGCGGCAGCTCGTTCACGAACGAGAAAAGAAAAAACGAGAAAGAGAGATAGAGAGAGAGAGAGAGAGAAAGAGAGTCAGTCGTGCAATGAAGACAAGGCTACGGCGGCTCCTTGGGCGGTAATTATCGAGAAAGGGGGAGGAGAAAAGATAGAGGAGCAAAAGCGGCACTGCCGCCCTCCTGGCGAGCTCGACACGAATTTGAGAAAGGTGATCCGCGCGTATATATACATATGTATATGTGTATATACGAGTGCGCGCGTAAAATAACGAGCGAGGAGAGAGACGACGACAGCTTGTACGCGCTGTATGATAATGCGCGAGGAGAGAGAGAGAGAGAGAGAGAGAGAGAGAGAGAGGGAGAGAGAAAGGTAGAAAGAGAGAGGAGCTATTGTCGCGTACGTAGAAAGACAATGGCCGCTCGCCCGCTGCGTATAAATTGTTTCTCGTCCTTCGGGATAAAGGGCGCGGACTAATGCGCGCGATTTTTAGCGACGAAGAGTCTCGCGCGACGTTTTAATCGGACGCGCGTATCGCGCGCATCGATCAACGCTTTATAAACGTGTATGTATAGAATGTGTGAGCGTTACCGCGAGACTCGAATCGTATTATATTTGTTGAAGAGTTTGTCGCCCCTCTCGTGATTGATTTCTTGCCGGGAGCGATGCGCATAAGATTATGTGTATACGTAAATTTACGCGCGTGTCTAAATGATTTTTACGAGCTGATTGTTTCTTACCGAGAACGTAATGTCGTCAGCAAGACAGTGTCTTTCTTTTTGTAGGTTGGCAAACGTATGTACGCGCGAACGCATGATTTCAAGTTCAGAAATATTTGGAGTTGTAATTGATGTACAAATGGACAAACGTAAAATTAACCCGATGATGGATTGCTGCGACCGATTTGTATAGAATGCGTCAATGATATGCTGTCAGATTGTTAAAATATGCTTTTGTGATTGATTTTAAATGGTATGATTCGCTTGTTAATAATCCCGATATAATTAATAAAAATCAATTTATTTTATACTTTATTTTATTTTTAATCTATGATAAAAGTTTGGAATATTAAATTTTTTTTATCTTTTAAAACGGTATATTTACATTGCGATACGATTAATCTATAAGTTCATAATAGTAGATAGTCAAGTCAACCATTAGAAAATCTTCAAATCACCAATGTTGGCAACTCTCCGTACTCCAATATTTTTCATTCCATTCTCCACGTCTTTATCGCCACGTTTTTATATCTATTTCTACGTTTGATTTTTATTTTGTTTTATTTTTTTTATTTATTTATTTATTTATTTATTTTTTTTTATATTCTCTCATAACATGCACGCAATTTCCTCCGCTATAATATCCTCCTACTTACATCGGCCATCTCTCTTTCTCTCTTCTTAAATCCCTTCCTTCCCGATAAGCGAGGATGCATATATACACGTATACATACTTGCACCCTCTCGCACTCCCGGTAAATTAGGCTCGAGGCGCGTTTTTGCAGAGGCGCGCTCGCGCGCGCCGTACATATGCATATAAGGACGGCTGCGCGAGAGAACGGGTCCTTTTTGCGGCTCGCGAGATATTATTTCTCGGCATATATGTGCGGGCGTGCGCTCGATATATATATATGCGTTTCATATACCAACGCGTCCCTTTCTCTTTCTCTCTCTTTCTCTCTCTCTCTCTCTCTCTCTCTCTCTCTCTCTCTCTCTCTGTTAAGATTTCTCGGACGACCAGCCGAGAGCTATGGTAATGTGTGCGTACCGCACCGCAGCGGTCGACTCTCGCGAGGGACACGCGGCGGACACGACGTGAGCGCCCGTTTTCTTCTCTCTCTCTCTCTTTCTCTCTTTCTCTCTTTCTCTCTCACTCGTTCTTCTTCCTCTTGATCCTTTTTTCTTTGAATATATATGCACCGGGCAATCCGGCCGGATACGTACGAAAGGAACGCTCTTATATACGTGGAAGATGGCGCCTCCGGCTTCTGACGCGTGAGCCGTACCATCGGCTTCAAAAGATGTGCGCGCAGGTGGACGATGCCGCGTTGCCGCGAAATCCCTACTTTGCTTGCCTTGAGAATTTTTCATCTTTACGATTTAGATAGAGAAACGTTTATTGCCGACCGAGCTTTGTTGATTTATTTGAAAATAACGTTATAATGTTTTTTTGTTTTTTTTATATTCAGTTACAACAATAAAACGATTAATTAATATTAAATAATGTAAATCGAATAATTTTGTAATAAAAGTAAGATTACAATTAATAATAAGCGCATCGTAATGATGAAAAAAAAAAAAATAAAAAATAAATAAAAATGAAAGAAGCGTATCAACGTGCCTTAAAATATGTAAAACGATTTTATGCTTTTAAATGAATAACCACGAGATATAAATCAATGCATCTTATCATATTAATGAGCAGACGAAATTTAACTGCACGCAATGTGAAAACACGCAAAATAAAGATAAGATCTTGCTTTGCTTGAGCGCATTTTCACGTGCGCACATATACGCATATTCCTACATACCTGCAACGGCGATGCTCTCGTATATATATATATATATACGATTCAATAAATTAAGTTATGGTATAAAAAAAAAAAAATTTTTAAATAAATAAAACTTTATGCATATAATATTCGCGGTAATTTTTTAAAATATCTGTCGAGGCATTTCGAAAGCATTTTCCAACAATAGTCCAAAGCGTAAAAAACGCGCGAGTGCACTGCGAAAAATCAACGAGATAATAAATAACAATAAATCGTAAGCAACGTCTCTTTACAATACGTATCTAACGAAAAGAAAAAAAAAAGAAAAAATTAAAAAAAAAAAAAAATCTATTCACCCATATCGGAGGATCGACTAAACGTGCAAGGCAACGCACCGTAAAAGTCTCGGACTTTTGCGACCGCTTGTACGCGATGTGCAAGAAGGAAAGGTGGACAAGTTGAGTCTTAGGTCTCTGAAAGCGTGGGCGGAGCGGAGCACGCATAGCTCCCGGCCTCTTCTCTCTTTCTCTCTCTCTCTCTCTCTCTCTCTCTCTCTCTCTCTTTCTCTTTCGTTCTTTTGCGCTTCTTCTTTCCGAATACGTATACTTGCGCATCTTCGCTCTGCGTACGTTTGCTTGACGCGTGCATTCGCCGAAGTAGTCTAACCCCTCTTCGCAAAATGTGTCTCTCTTATCGTTTCTTTCTCCGCCCGTCTTCGTTTTCTTCTTGTCTTCCTTCTTCTCCCTTTTATACTTACGTACCTGCGTATGCGTATATACTTTCACCCGTGTACCGCGCATCTTTCGCTTATATCAAAACGGTTTCTTAAGCTGCTTTCTCGATTATTCGACCCTTTTGTGGCGTGCGTTCTTTACTTCGTTCATTTTCCTTTGATTTATATATCCTCTCTTTTTGTGCGGAAATTTATATCAACTCGATTACATGCTTTCGTATAATTTTCATGTTATTTTTGCAGACTATGCGCCGGCTAACGTGATTATTTTAACGTATCGTTTTCAATACTATGCACATACTTTTAAATTTATTTTAATGCAATTTATTAATTTTGAATTCGTCGATTATCGTAACACATTTTGATAGTAAAAAATGTTTACGCATTTTTATACCGTGACTTTATACCATATTTACATTCAGTATAATTAAATAAGATAAAATTGTAGAAATACTTTTTCAAATTTATTATCGTTATATTATATAGATATATTAGTACATACGCACAGAATAAAACTGATTAAAAATTGATGATATAAACTACGACGTAATTTTTTTTATAACCATTATTAAAATTTAATATTTTTCAAAACTTGAATATTTTGCAATATTTTACAAAATCATGCTCGAGAGTAGATCTTCCCACCCAACATCCCTATCCGCTCAACTACTTACTTTGTTGCAGAAACTTTTCCCTTAACAAACAAACAACCTCCTCCCAAGTCTTCTCACTCTCTCTCTCTCTCTCTCTCTCTTCTTCTTTGCTTTAATAATTATATTTCTGAAACTCAAACTATATACACATACATACACTCTTTTCTCCTCTCTCTCTCTCTTTTGTACCCGCGCGCGTTTCCCGTTCTCTTCTTATTTTTGCCCCGTATACATGTTCCTCTTTCCACTCCTCGGTACACACATACAGCCGGTACGTCAGTTATATTTTTTTATCAAGTGCTTCACCTATAAGACACGTGACTGCAATCCTGCGGATGACGTCGAGTTAACTTTCATGCAGCCAGGGGCGCGCTGAACGCGGCGCAAAGAAGCTATGAAGATTACCGCGAGAGCCCACCGCGTCGACGACATTGCAGATCGTTGGCCTAGCCTCTAGCAAATTTTGTGCGAATGGTAAGTTGCAGTTTTTACCGCGAACTACTACGACGAAGTAACCTCGAGGCGTCTTTCCTTCTCCGATGCAAACTTTCTCGCATTGCACGCTTGCATACGCTTTATACAGTAAGTCTCTTTTGTTCTAGACTCGTTTTTTAAATTTAATTTTATATGTATAAAGAACTTAAGAGATTGAAATGCAGAGAGTGAGGTTATTTACTGGCATTGTAAATTATAAATAATTGTGTGGACAAAAAAAAAAAAGTAATTAAAATAAAATGCATTTAATTACGCAAGCGGAGTTCGATCTCTTGTTTTTTTTTTTTTTCTTAATTATTAACAAGTTATTTAAAATCATCGAGTAGCATTACTTTTTATAACGATAGGTATTAATTCATGTTTGCGTGAATTTTACATCGCCTCTATACCTGTACATCGACATTTTTAAATTCACGTTATTTAATAAATATCTGCAATTTCGTATTTTCAAAATCTTATCGTGGAATGCGCGCTTCGATATTAATAACAAAAAGAAAAAAAAAAGGCAATAAAAGAAGAAAAAAGAAAAAAGGAAAATAACGGCAAGCGCGTAATATCGATAAAACGCTCCTCGTACGCTCTTCTTCTTCGGCAATATAATGTAATACTGATAAAAGCACGCTGGCGTGCGCGCGCCATGTACGAAAGCATAACGAGCGCAATTAGGAAAGTACGCGACCTTATCAGCTGTCCGTTAATTCGCAATTAAAGGTTCTTACCTCATCGCGCCCGTGAAATCATCCCCCTTAATCTTGCCGAACCCGAGCGCGTTAATCAGTCGTTTATCCTCCACTCCTAGCACCGATTCTTTCCCATAATTACCCTAGCAACTATCTATCTCCCTCTCTCTCTCTCTCTCTCTCTCTCTCTCTCTCTCTCTTTCTGCCTCTCACCTTTTCTCTTTTCTCGTTCGACGATTCAGTTTTTCCTCATTACCGCGCGCCACCGTACCAATCGTCCGCACCGATAACCCGCCCTCGCCTTCCTCTCATTCTCCCCCCCCCCTCCCCCTATCCTATTCGCCGTCCTTTTTTTACTCGAAGAAAAAGCCAAGTAGTACGGCTCACACGCGGACGAAGGTATGTAAAAGCGTCAGCATCGGCGGCGACCAACTCGGCTGCTTAAACCGTATACGTACATACATACATAGGCGCTTCTTTCGCGCGATATATCGTTATCGCGCGCTCGCTCGCGCGCATAGCGCGGCTCATTATCTCGACCGCCGCTGCAGCGAGTACACGTGTTACCGGGGGCCGCTGCTATCGCTACGGTTGATCGCGACCCTACTCTCGCTCCCTCTTTTCTCCCTCTTTCTCTCGCTTACTTACTCTTTACGTGTTGCACGCGCAAAGTGCAAGGCGCGCGGAAGAGCGAAAAAATCTCTCTCTCCCTCTCTCTCTTTCTCTCGGGTTAGCTCGGCCATACCGAACGCGCGCGCGCCCACCTGACTTCTCGGGCGTTTGTGGGAGAACGAAAGAGAGAGAGAGAGAGAGAGAGAGAGAGAGAGAAAATTAAAAATCGAAAACATCGGCGTTTTGAGAGTGTGTGTATGTAAGGGGTTAAGAAGATGCTCTGTAACTTGTAGGATAACGCGTTTTAGTGATGGATACGAAAAATCCGAGTGTGCGATTATTCGGTGACGGAAATTAGCGCCTTTCTTGGGAGCGATTAAAGAAAGTTCGATTGATGGGTAAAGATAACGTGTGCGGTAAAATTACTTTCACGTTTTAAGATGCCAATACAATTTTGAAATGCCTTTTTAAATTTTTTTATTAACTTTTTTTCTCGTGTGTCGACAATTTTCAATGTCTTAACTTTAATTTTACGTAATATTTTTAAACGAATGCGATAGATTAAATAATAAAAAAAATGTATCGTGCTGACGTAAGTTTTGAGATCAATTAGTGAACGTAAACAGCATATGATGAGCTGCTGTCTATTTATCATATTTATGATTCATAAAAATATTTTAATTTATAAAATAAAGTGTTTAAAAGTACTTTAAAATTGATTTTTATCTATACATATATATATTTATTTATTATGTAAATACATGTTTAATGAGTAATTGTGTATATTTTTAAAGTTCCTTCCATTTTCTATGTTTTAGATAAATAATACGGCAAGAAGTAACAAATTTTTATATGAAATTTATGAAAATTGCGAATGATAATTTATTTTAATATTCAATAATGTTTTTACAATGAATTATTATAAGAAAGTCAAATGATTGGAAGTAATTTTACTATAAATATTATGTGTTATCAATTAGAATTAACTTAAAAAATTATAAATTTTTTAGAATATTATGATGGTAAAATGAAAAAAAAATTTATATTCGTACATTAATGTATAACTATTCAAGATAATATAATAAATCATAAGCAATCGATGATTAATTTCATGTCGCTAATTCAACTTCTTACCTTGCTCGTACGACCATTATGTAAAATGGAATGACAGTAATCAACTATTCATCGATATCTCATTAATCAAAGCGAGCAAAGTTAATTATACGAATTTAAATTCAAAGTACAAAAATCCATTAAATTATAGAGGAAAGTCAAAATTGATAAATTTTTTCTTTTCTCGCGAAACGCACGTGCGCACTCGTACGAATTTTTATAACGTGATCAAGTTAATGAAGTCGAAAAATTTTAAAAAAGGTGTGAAAAATGCGCAACTTCAATTGCAAAGCCATACAGAGAAAAGAAAGACAGCTTTAAGACATGCACGAACTCGAGTTCCATCCAATCACCCATACATATATTGTATGAATATGGCAATTCTTCCTTCGATACTTATCCTTTGCTATATCGAATACAATTATGAAATTAAACGCTTTTCGCTCGGCACCGAGACTCCGAATATACGCAAATGCACGATTCCATGGACAATCAAGTCCTTTTCGCCAACGCACGACACCGATGGTCCTACGCGGCGAGGGTAACGCGTTTTCGAGCTTCCTTTTTTTCGTTAGGCGCACGCGTACACAAGGCGTGTTACATATATATATATATATATATATATATATATATATATATATATATATATATATATATATATATATATATGTATTTATACATACACACGGTCTTTCTCTCTCTCTCTCTCTCTCTCTCTCTCTCTCTCTCTCTCAAGTAAGCGCTCCGTCAGAGTAATCGTCCTGTGTGCAAGAAAAGGATATATAGGTATGCGTTATGCATATAATACAGAAGAGGCAAAAGAAAAGAAATAAGGAAAGAGAGAAATACGCCTTCCGCGAAACTTCCCCGGTTGTACATCGGTCGCCGGGATAATTGCGCAATTCCGAAGCTTGGGAGCCGACTCCGCTTCTCTTCTTCTTCGCTGGGAAAAGAGAGCGAGGAAAAGAAGATAGGAGGGGGAGAGAAAGAAAAAGGAAAGAGATCTGACACACAGGCAACTCGCATAAGCGCAATTCCCTGGCAGCGCGCTCACGAGAGATGTGTCTTTTCGCGCCGTTGCGGGTATAAATATACATGTATACGTCGGCCGTTTTTTTTTTTTTTCTCTCCGCGGTGTAGTCTTCGCGATTTTCATACATAAACGCGGTACCGAGGACGCGAAACCGAGAAACTAAGATAAAAAAGTCGCAGAACACGTGTTGGATTTTATATATATATATATATATGTAGCCGGTAAAAATATCGCTCGTTTTAATGTACCCTGGTATGTAAGTAGTTTTGCGACCTTGTCGTCGTCTACGTCGTTGGCATAGAAACGAACGGACAGCGTCTCTCGCTAATCTCACTTTTCCATGCCGGTTTTACGATCGTCCTGGCATCCCGTACGTGTCGTTGTTACGCGGTTATGTACAAGCAGCAGATAACATGCGGCTTCCGACGAGTTGTACTCTTTCTCTCTCTCTCTCTCTCTCTTTCTCTTTCGTTGTTACGTACGTAAATATACCCTTTTTCGCATGAAATTGGCACGAGAGAGAGAGAGAAAGAGCGAGAGAGTTCTTTCTCTCATTCTTAGCTCCTTCTGCTTCTCTTCATTTTTTTCTTTTTCTTTCGCTACTTAAATTTTCGAATTCCCCGGTGTGTATACCAAGCTGTCTCTAGATTGAGTATCTTTTACCGTCAAGATATTCGGAGGATTACTTGGTGTCAAAATTAACCTTTCAAATTCCGGTGGATTTTTTCTTTCGTAAAAGATCTGATGATTATTTCAAAAATATTTTATAATAATAAAATTATGCTAAATTAACTCTTAAATTCTTAGATGTTCTTTCAGTTATTTCAAATTTTATTCAAAAACATTTTAAAGTTTTTTTAATACTTAAAAATTGTAAAGAATACGATAATTTCATTTTTTACACCGACGATCGATAAATGAAATTTTCTCGCTCGAAGAAGATAAACAAATTTTTCCAATAAATACAAAATTTACTATAAAAGAATCAATTGATTTCATAGATAATTCAAGGCTTCGAGTAACATAATCACATATACTTTTGACGTTATTAACGATTAGTTCGTTAAAAAAACTTTACGGAAAGAATTTCCCAAGTCACGTTCTATCGAGCGAAATTTAATGCAAAGCAATATTTATAACAATTTTTGTGCTTTTTTGTGTTTAAATTTCAAGGATAAAGGTACACACCGTCACGAATATCTGTAACTTAATTTGAGGTTTTGCAAAGCTATAAATTTAGGAAGTTCAGAGTATACAGTTTATGATAATATTGCTAATTTTTTTATCTATGCTTACTACGTGTATTTACTAAATAATTTAAAAATGTATTAAACTTATTCATCGATAAAACTTAATTATAATTAGATATAAAATTGGAAAATAAATTACAATTATCATAATTGTACAAACTAAAATTATGCAAGCAATAAAATATTATAAAACAAAGCATCGTTGAAGAAGCCCGTAAAATTAATATAAAAATATGTTTTATATCGAATCTAACATTTATCATTCGACTTCTTGCGAAAATTTAATTGTTCACTGTCATGCCGAAATCTCGTTCCCCAACGATTCTAGCAAAAAAAAAAAAAAAAAAAAAAAAATGTATCTTTATACAATTTTAGACGACTTCCTTTCAACATCCTGCAATAATTTTTTGCATCCCGTACGACCGTAGCGACTCATTCTTTCCTTTGCTTTTCTCGATGCCGATTTCCTCTCTAAAACTGACCGATTCGCTTTGTCTTCTGAAATCGCGAAATGCAACGGCAGCATTCGCACGACGTCGTCCTTCGAGTGCGCAGAAAGTCGATAGTGGTATTCGTTTCGAGTCGGGCTTTTTTGTTCCCGCTCGATTTCTCACGATCTTTCGGCACTTCTCGCTCTCTTCGAAAAAAAATTTGAGAACGAGAAAGAGAAACGCGAGGAGGTAAAAAAGAAACGTCGTGCATAAATGGGGTAAACGGGGATCTTTCTTCTTTCGCATTCGAAGCCATAAGCTCGCTATTTCTTGCAGTTCCGATTTGTGATCGTTTCTTCGGAGGCCGAATGTTGCGTTACACGCCGGCACTTATACTTCTTCTCGGCTCGGCGAAGGTAATGATAGCCAAGCGCGCGAGAAAAGAGTAAGCTTCGCTCGTTCGACCGACCATCTACCTCATCTGCGCGCGATTCTGGCTTGGTGTGTATTTGTATGTGTGTGTGTGTGTGTGTGTGTGTGTGCACGTGTACGTGAATGTCTACCTCGATGCTTCTTTCGCGCTTACCTTTATTGGGATAGTTACTCGCGAAGGAAAAAATAAATGTTGAGAAAATGGCCTTAACCATGAGACGTTCAGAGTCGGCGAAAAAGTGTTTAAGAGCTTGTATAGATAATTTTTTTTCAGAAGAAGTCAAGAATAAATCCTTGTCATTTTTGAGTTAACTAGGTCCTCAATTTAAATTGTCGAACTGCAGTTTTCATTTTTATAAATTTGATTTTTTTATTTATTATGGGCATTATTATTATTTTACAATATTTTTATTTATTATGGGCATTACCAGTTATTGATATAGTTAAAATTTTTATACTATACAGTATATAATCATAAAAAAAGTATTCTAAATAAAAGAAGCGAAAATAAATGTATAGTTTCATAAAGATCTCACAAAAAAAAAAGAAAAAAAAGAAAAACATCAAGATATAAGTTAATCAAGCATCAAAAGCCAATAAACGTCTAATCAGTCACGCGCGCAGCAAAGCACGCGCTATTAAAATCCGGTATCAAGGCCAAGTTCAGGGAACTTACTAGCCTCTGAAACCGTAAGTCGTCTCCTCCCGTACACATACACAAGGTCTACGGGCGGTAACGTCGCGTCGAGAGACATTAAAAAAATACACGAGGACTTATACTCTCTCCGCGGTATCCCATTTTCGCTCTGTCAAGAATATATCCGAAAGCGTCGCGCATCTTCTTAGCGCTTGTATATATTAACTTACGTGTAGTAGACGCGCGAGTTATAACGTATAGAGAAACTGCCCCCAGGGGGGAGTCTGACGTAACGCGGCGTCGAACCTCGAGACACATATTATATTATAGCCTCGACCATAAGGTGATATATATGTATATAAACCAACGCATATACGAATACATATTTGCTACGTATATATCGCTCGAGACCAAGAACACGGATTAAACATCGTCGTGTATACGCGGCCAAGTCCTTCGCGTTCATAATTACCCTCGCGGGTTCGGGCTGGTAATTACCGCAATCCGGGTGAAAAGCGCACGTAAGCTTAAGTACAAAAGAGAGAGAGAGAGAGAGAGAGAGAGAGAAAGAGAGGGATATACGTAAAGGCGCTCGCTCACAGTTACACTGCACGGCGCGATAATTCAGCGAGCGGTGATTTCGAGTCAGATTGGTTGGCTTGCAGGGAGTTGCGCGAATGTGTATATACGTGCGGTGTGTTGTGCGCGGGCCAAGGTGTCTGGCAAAGTTGGAATTGCTTGTAGAGAGCAAGAGAGAGAAAGAGAGAGAGAGAGAGCAAGAGAAATTGAGCCCCCCTGCCGACAGCACATACACGCCCTTATATACTCGGTCTTGAACGGACGCATCGATGATTGCACCGCTATATATATATATATATATATATACACACACACATACGTACATATACATACTTATTCGCGCGCGCAATGATGATGGTGTGAGAGAGGGACTCGGTTGCACTTGCTGATCGACGATCGCTCGTCGAGAGAGTTCGTCGAATAAATCGTTTCTTTCCTATTTCACCTCGGCCCCTATATCTCGATTACTCTCTTTCCCTATCTCTCTCTTTCCTTCTCTCGCTTCCTCTTCTCGCAAGCGCGAATTAAATTTTCTCGCCGTCCTCTCGTTCTTCTTAATACCCTTTTTATACTTTATCCGCGTGTCGTTGCTGTTGTTTCTTTTTTATTTAATTTTAATCATCGTAAAAATTGTTGTACTTTGCGTTACTCCTATACGATATTGCTTTTACAATATAGGTATATTCGCGAGAATATACGGTATCATCGATTCTTCTCGTATTAAAGTGTAAACATGTTTGTTTTCTTTAAAGTTTCATTATAATAAGGAATTTCGAATTATTATTCTAAAAAAAAAAAAAAACAACAAAATAGCTTTTATGAAAAATTTTCGGCTGCACCTTCATCTGTGGACAATATAATTGTTTTAAAAATAAATTTTGTTATATAATATTTATTAATCGATCGATTACTCGTTGTTATTTATTATAATTGATCTTAATTATCTGTTAATACAATTTTTATCACTTGGCTCTAACAAACCTTGCACACAATCGCTGTTAAATATCGCCATTATTGTTGCAATATCATCGCATCGAAAAGTGATTTATGTAATAATATACGGTAGACAGAAAAATTTTAAAACGAACAATAGAACGAAAGTAAGTCAAGTGGAAACGATTTCGAGCGTGTTTTATATACACATATATATAATCGTATATATACACACACACAAGTCTATAGGAGGGAGGCATCCGTTATAAAGTTAGCTGGAAAGGTGCGTGTCTAGAGGCTTTTTTTCTCCCATCTGCAAAAAACAAAAGAACCGAAGAAGCTCCGAACTTATATAGAAACGAAAGAGAGATGGGCGGAATGCCGGGACCACGCGTTTTATTTACGGCCAATGGGACAGTTTTTAATTTGTTCTCCCTTCGAGGCTAAACCCAAGCGACAAGAGAGAGAGAGAGAGAGAGAGAGAAAAAGAAAAAGAAAGACGATGAGAAAGAGAGAGGCAAGGGAGATAGCAAGGTGGCCTCTCGTAGTCTCTTTGGTCTTTAAGGAGTTTTACCCCCGTTAGTAGTTATAGAAGAGAAAGAAAGAGAGAGAGAGAGAGAGGCGTGTTTCCTCTTGCGGTCTTTTACGCGGAGACTCACCCGAAGGCGGGCGAATACAGCGTCTCGAGGCCCGGGCTAATAAATCCTTAATTATAATTGCGCGGACGCGTGACGGGAATAACTCTCTGATTTAATTATCGATCGGTGCTTATTATATTGGATATGGGAAGCGAGCTGTACACCGAGCAAACCTTCCGATTACTATCGCTAGAATAAGAAAGGGTAAGAGAGTAAGAGTGGGAAGGAGAGAGAGAGAGAGAGAGAGAGAGAGAGAGTGTGTCTTGATCGGGCGTTACCGAAACGGATGCTAATCCGACTTCCGATTGCCTTCCAGCTGAGCCGCTGCACACGTGAAGAATGTTTTCATTACCAAACCTCGAGCTCTTTGTTTTTTCTTTCAAGTATAAGCGTGCGTCGTGTACGTGCCCATACGTATACACGTTTACGCGTATACGCTTATAGCGCCTACGATGTTCTTTCACCGCCTCGATGATAACATAGCGAGAATTCTTTTCCATTCAATGATTGCCTTTTGATTGGTTGAAATTTTTTCTTCATCTGGATTTAGCGCTGAAGTTATATTTTAGTTGATAACGGTCATATTTATATCCTATTTTTATTTTATTCTATTTTGTTTTTGTATTTTAATTTTGAAGATACGAAAAACTTGATGAAAAAAATATTCTAAATATATTTTGTGTTTAAAACTGTATTTTTTAAATCGATGTCTATAGATCTGAAAAAATATAATGTTGCACGAAATCTTTATTATATTATTTGCAGCAAATTAATTATTTAAAATTATCAACAAATAATAAAAAAATTTTAAAAAAGTTCAAATTACAAAATATAACAGCAAGTCGTATGAAAAGAGTAAAAAAACTTTAAAACCTTAAATGAGGTGAAAGACTATCAATTATCCGCTAACATTCTTTGGATTCCAAAAAAACAGTAAACCTCTCGCTGCACAAGTGGACATCAAAATATTTTTTTGGTTCGCCCTTTTGAGTTTGCTCTTCTTCTTCACTTTCCAAAAGTCCTACATCCATCGATTTCTCGTCTACGAGCTCTACTCTTCAATGTCTCACAAATGTACGCGCATATAGACACAAAGAACGGGACGAGAAGAAAAATAAACGTATAAGAAAATAAGATCGTCGAAGAAGCGAAGAAACGATCTGTAATTGAGCTCTCGCGAGCGGCGCATCGTTCGGTCGGTCGCGCGAACGCGAACCGCCGGCGCGTCTGGCCATTTTTTATCATTACGGGGAATTCGGATCTGTCAAGATGTCCCGAGCGCGGTTGCGCGGTTAATTGCGGTCCGTCTCTCTCTCTCTCTCTCTCTCTCTCTCTCTTGTGCCAGGGCCCCCACCGTCCGAGAGAGAATAATTATAATAATCATGGGGAGTGCACACGCCTCTTTGCCGAGCTGAGATGGATGGACGGACGGACTTTTTGGTGTATACGTCTCCGGGGGACGAGACGACCGAGAGCGAGTCAATCGAGAAAGTAAGAGAAAGAGAGAAAGAGAGAAAGAGAGAGAGAGAGAGAGAAAGAGATAAGAGAATGAGAAAGAGAATGTGGATAATTCACGTTACATTTAAAGTTGGCACTTTTATTTTATTTGTGAATCATGTTTTTGTTGACTGATTACCTTAAGTAAATGACGCGATAAATACAGTGTACGAAACATGTATAAGTGTATAATTAAGACGTTTAATTTTAATTTTAAATATAACAACGTTACGTTATATTTATTGAATTATTGTAAAAAATTATGTGATAGCAAAGGATAGTAATATTTTTATTTTGTCATCTTTTTAACAAACATTATTATATAGTATCTCTAGTTTAATTAAAAACAGTTATTAGATGAAATAAATCGCATCGACTAAAGAGTATTCCTATGCATAATTTCAGCTTACGTATTTAATGACTTAAGACTAACATTCGATTGAAATGTAATTTGCAACAAGTTTTATTTTATTTACATATCGACTAACATTTTGAACAGCATTTTTCAATAGAGTTATTACGTACGCAAGATCACGACGATCAGAAAAAAAAAATGTACAAAAGTTCATTGTTTCAAACCCCACGAAAGCTAATCTACGATTTGATCATCGCTCTCTACCTATACATTTATAAGAACAAAAATTATACTTGAAAAAGTCTCGTCCTTTCTCTCGTCGAGTCTTCCGCGGTCGGTATTACGAAATGCTAATGCGTCTAATTACGAGCCTCGAAAGAAATGCAAACGAAGGTCGTATTGTATACCATTCGGCTTTTAACAAATCAAT
Organism: Chalcis sispes; assembly: GCA_949987625.1. Classification (NCBI taxonomy): domain Eukaryota; kingdom Metazoa; phylum Arthropoda; class Insecta; order Hymenoptera; family Chalcididae; genus Chalcis; species Chalcis sispes. The sequence continues at coordinate 18,886,226 of OX465097.1, forward strand.
TATTGCTACAAACGCGACCGACGCGACCCATCGATTTATTTTTTTATTTCGTGTACGGTATTTTAAACGAAAAATTAATGATTGACATACGATCGACTATCGTCGATAAAATTTATATACTCGCTCACAAACATTTTTCATAGTCTATTATGGGCAACATTTTCTTTTTTGCTATCCTTTGGTTCTTCTTATGATAATTATGCAAAGCTAATTTTAAACGTGTATTTTTTAAGATTGATCGCTCTTTAAATTGGTTGTCATCGTTTATACGTTTAATTTACAATGAAAAGTTTCGTTGACGTTATGTTACAAAAAGCAAGTGCTGTTTCAAAATCTGAACGAGTAGTCTTGTGCCGTGTAGAAATTATCCGTTGTATAAAAATTATCATAGAGTACTTTTTAATTTTATTGTATGAACGCAACGTATAGTTTATCCAATTTAATTAGTGCAATGTTCAAAATTTCGTAATTCGACTTAATCAAGTTAAAATTATATGCTAACGTACGATAGAAACAATCGTGTGAAACTTAGATAACTTTAAACAAACGCCACCACGGAGCAGGAAGAGGTACTTTTCAACCACGAGCAAATAATTCAATAATCCACGATGAAAAATTTCACAAAAACGTCATCCACGTCATTAAGGTAGCTCTCCATTTCTCATTCTTTCGCGCGCTCGTTGACACATAACGCACAAGATTCGAGATCTCCTCTTTATTTTTTTGTCTTTTTATCACCGCGACGACGATGTATTCACTCCGTTCGCGCAAGGATATAGACTCGGCGATGCGTCCGCGTGTCCAGCGCTTTGTTTCAGCGTGTGCGCCAGAACCGCAAAGGATATACCGGCCTCCAAGTATATATGCGGATGGAGGGAGGAGCTGCGGGGGTCCGAAACCGTCTGTCATCTCCGAACGACTAATGGTTCCTTCACGCTGCTTCATTATATTTTCTAAATGTAAATTCGTACACGTTGCGCCGTCACGTCTACATATATATATACTCACACCACGTTGAGCAAAGAAGACAGAGAGGAAGAGAGGACAAGCGCCTGCAGCTTTACAGCCGATCTTGCTTTCGTTCCCTTTCTCTCTCTCTCTCTCTCTATCTCTATCTCTCTTTTCTTTTCGTCTCGGTATTTTATGTAGGATCTCGCAGCGTATTGCTTTAGCAAGAAGCCGCGGGCTAATAGACGCCGCGTCCCGACGCACGCGCGCGCGCGCGCGAACTCATCCTTGATTGCAGGCGACAGTTTATGGTCCTTGTGCGAGAGCGCAAGCACAGACATTCGAAGCATCAATTAGCCCTCCAGCTTCGAGGAATCGAGCTGTGCGAACAAAAGTTTGACTTGTTTTAATTTTTTTCGTCTTTCTTTTTTCTATTTAATTTCGTGTCTTTTGCCGTTTGTTAAATTTATTTTTTTGTATTTTAATAAAACTATTAAATAGGATAAAATTATACTAACGGTTTTGGTCTAGTTTTTTCTAAAATGCGTTTTAAAAAAAAGAAAAAAATTGACAATAATTTTTCAACGCTTAAAATAAAGAAATAAAATGTTCTTTAGCATTACAATATAAATAATCTATTGTCTATAAACGACGATGGTATTATAGAATATAAAAGAATAAGCTAAAACGAAAAAAAAGAAGAGAAGAAAAGAAATAATCGCTCGAACCGATTTGCGTAGAAAAGGCATTAGCCTAGGAGCAATCTCGCTAATCTTTGTCGAATCATCTCGAAATCCAAGCCTCGATTCTCATAACAAGGAAAAAATCGGTAACTTCAGCAGTAGTAGTCGAACCCGACCATAAGACGAAAAAGAAGTGCCGTGGCAGGTGTCTTCGTGTAGACTAGCGTACCGGCATAATAAAGCCTCCTCCTAAAAAGTCCAAAGGGTCTCTCTCTCTCTTTCTCTCTCGCTTTCTTCCCGTATGCCTTGCGCGAACAACGAAGAAGAAAGTTAGGACGAGAGTACACAGGCCGGTCGCGCGTTCTCACGTGTCGTCTTCGACATATCTCTCGACGCGCTCGTTATGTAGGTATAAACACGCACACGCAAACATGTATAGACGCGGTGGTGCGTCGAGTGGGAGTGTCGGGCGGGTGCTCCGCGCGGCTGTTCCGAAAGATACCGATATTCATCGCGTTTTTGTATATATATATATATATATATATATATATATATATATATATATATATATATGCGTATTACAGCCAGGGTTGAGAGATAGCAATACCCGGAGCGCGCGTGCGCGCATATAACCGGGCCCGAGGCCGAGTAGGTAAAAGGGCCCTTTCTCCTCCTTCTCTTCTTCCTTCTTCTCTTATTCTTATTCACTCTCTTTCGCCTCTCTTTCTCTCTCCCTCTCTCTCTTTCGCGCGCGTAGAAAATGACCACAGCGCGAGATCTCGTATCGGGGCGACGTCGCGGTTATTATCGGGCATCTGGTCTTTTTGCGCCTGCCAAGGGACAGAGGGATACATTGGAGACCCGGTGGGAGGAGAGTGAGAGTGAGAGAGTGAGAGAGAGAGAGAGAGAGAAAGAGAGGTTTGGTTGGTAAGAGAGAAAGAAGAGTTGGCTCATCGGCTGGCCATTGTCTCTCGGAGATTGCAACACGTTCGAAAGGGGCTTGCTCATAATACGGGGGAGGGAACGGGGACAGGGGGACGCTTAGAGAGGAGTCTTTTCTCATTACGATCGCCAAAAGATTCGCCTTAGAATCACCCGTCTCCTTCTTTCTGTCCTTCTTTTTCTCTCTCTCTCTCTTTCACTCCCTCAACCATCTTTCTTTTATTTTTTTCTCTTGATTGCGACTCTTTCTCTTTGACGCTCCATCTTCGAATATTGAAAGATGGATGCGAGAAAAAAATATCGCACATCTATTTTGCAGTTTAATGTTCTGACATGTAAATATTTTTTTGATAAAGTTTAAGTTGATAGTATAATTTATTGATATTAAAACTACTAAAATTAAGATGAGTCTAATTTATATTTAATTTACATTTACAAACGATGTTTGCATAGATGGTTAAAATTGAAAAAATTTCACTTATTTCGATATATTTATCATAAAAATAGATTAATTAATTTTCCGTAAACACGTTAACTGTAAATAAACAACAGTTTTCGCAGCTATATCTTCTATCTGCAAATAAAGGAAGCTTTGCGTAAAAACAAAGGCTTCGAGCGCACACGCAGGTGAAAGATTCGATCTAACTTAGCCGAAGAGAAAGAACCCCGGCGATACGCTGCTTATGCACGATACGCGGTAATTCTTTTAATTTCTCAGGATGCGCCAAGTTTTACGGTCCAGATAGAGGAAAAGTTACCTCTTGAGGCCCTCTTTTTCTCTTTCTTTTGCATTTGCCAAATGCGTGTACATATTTACGTGTGCACTTATGAACGTTTAAATGTATTAATGTCTCGACAACCTCGATCTTACTTTCAAATGTACCACTACATTTCTTTCGAACACACGTACGCCCAGCGCAAGGTAAATCGTTTAGATAGGAGGACGCGGCGTTGAGCGTTTATACGTCTCGAGTTGCGAGAAGAAGAGAGAAAGAAAGCGAGAGATAAAAGAAGCGGGAAAGAATATAGGTAGAAAAGGTTGACCGATGCGCGCACGCACGAGGTAGAGACCCTAAACCAATTTGTGACTGACGAGGCGATTGGTAATAAGCAACGCACGCACGGGTACACATACGTACTCGTATACACAGGGACTCAAATTGCTTGAGTTTTTTCGTAGTCGTTCATTGGGTGTCGTCGTCGTCGTCGTCGTCGTCACCGGCCTTCTCGTCGTCGTCATCGAGGAAGGAGCCCCTCTGGGAGCATCAGCTCCTCTCACTCTCTTCTCGTTTTCATCTTACTCTCCATCTTCTCTTCGCTACTCTCTGCGTCGTGTTGTTTTTCTCATATTCTCCATTTTGCCTTCTTCTTTCTTTCCCGATCGTCCTTGTCAAGGGAGCGCGGGGCATAAGATGGGCACGAGAAGGAGAGAAGCGAAAGACGGTACACATCGGCGCTCTCTTCTTCGTCTCGATCTCCGACGCGGCTCCGATCCCATTAACGGAGAGGCTGCGCGGCGCTCTTTCTTTTATTCTCTCTTTCTCTGGGTCTTTGGGACCCGCCCTTTCTTATGTGCTACAACGGACGTGTGTGAGTGTCTCTGGGGCCCAACGCGGTCGCGTATATAAGTATAGCGACCCGCGTGCTCTCTTCGAACACCGTGAGGTTAAAGGAGGACGGAGAGACGACGCGCTGCCATGTCTTCGTTTACGATTTTTTTTTCTTTTTTTTATTTTATTCTTATTTTTATTTTTGACCGGACGGTGTGTTCAGTTTCTTCTTCAGTACATAAATTTGACTTTTTTAATGTAGTAGAGCGTTTTGACAAGAGTCTATTATCATTTTCTAAATTTAAGACGGTCTTTTCTTTTTCATTCTCGTCTGCTCGGCGCTTCGACTTATGAGGACAGATGAAAAATTTAATGATAATATTAGGTTTCGTATGTGAAAGATACAGATTTGAATTTAAAGAAAAAAAAAAAAAAAAAAGAAAAAAAAAGAAACTTGTTCGGACTAAATTTTTCATTTTATTTATGATTTTTTAACTCTCTTTTTATTTTTTTATATTTATTTATTATATTGATATTTAGATATTAATGTTAAAGAATAATAGCTGAAAACTAAATAATTTTTATTCTTAATCAATCATCTACAAAATAATATTTATAAAGCAATTTAAAATTTTTTTATTTATGTAAAAAATGAATATATATTTATCTATTATAGAAATAGAGATGAACTCTAAGAAACTGAGTACTTTTAATCAAAATGAGAAACTTTAATATAAAAAAAAAAAACTCAGCAATATTTTGCTAATAGAAGCGATGCATGCAAAGAAAAGTCGCACGAAGATGGCAAAAGGTGCGAGATAAGGAAATAGCGACGAGTCGCTCTTAAGCCATCTTTTACGATATTAACTAACGTATACACCGCTCGATACACACGTTTATAAGACGTACACAAACACACACTGGTGCACGTATTCATACAATGTACGTATAACGTACTCGACGCTTTATTGCCCGGATGGATTGCTAAGATGACAAACCGGCGATCGGCCGACTTATTATTGGTTATTGATCGCTTATTTATTCAAATGAATGCAGATTACCGTGGCGGGCTTTTCAATGCACGAACGCGAGAGAAAGAGATGCCAGTTAGCAGCGGCGCGCAATGAATAAATTGCTACCGGGCTCGCGCGCGCGCGCGCCAATACTTAGTAAGCTGCTCTTTTCTCCCTTCTCTTCTCCCCTTTCTCTCTCTCTCTCTCTCTCTCTCTCACTTTCTCATTCCCTCCCTTACTCTATTTTTCTTTTGCCCGACTGTATCGCGCGCACTTGGACTCGAATGTGCCGTTCATTATATATACGGGGCCATTCGAACTCTTTTTTTTTCTCTTTTTTCTTTTTAAAGGAGGGTTAGAGGAGAGAGATTCACGCTGAAAGCCGGCAATTAAAGAATCAATAATGCCTCTTTATGATATTCGCAGTACGGTATTCGCGTCTATACCGCAAACGTCCTGCGGGGTGAAATCGGAGAATATAAAGATTATTTTTTTTTTTTAGAGATTTGAAGCGAAAGAGATCGAGTTTCGTTTAATTAGGGATTTTTTTTTCTCTTTCTTTCGTATCATCGTCCGTTTGATTGTTTATACACATTTAAAGTATTGAGGTAGAAAATCGATAAATTTAATATCGGTGCCAATTAGCGACAGAAGAACATAATTTTGTGTTTGTTTATAAAAACTAGGTTAAATTGGAGTGAAAAAAAAGTGCGATGAAAATTTATTTTGTAAAAAAAGTATTTTTAAACCTACAAAAAATCATAATTAATTAGAATATAATTATTCTATAAATATTATAAATGAAATAAAACAAATTTTCTTAAACAAGACATTTCAATCAATAATTAATTATTATTTAGATTATTATTTATATTTACGTAATATTTACACATGCAAAACGTAATACAACATTTACAAATCACCTTTATCAGATTTATATACATCTTAGTTCAACCACATCAATAGAATTGATTAAAATTTTTTTCAATGAGATTAAAATATCTGTCAAAAATAAAATAAATGTCTGATTCTTACAATTTCATTAAATCGAAAAACGGACATTTGACATATAAGTATAAGGATAAAACTTTAAACGAACTAAAACAACATCGAACAAGCTGTGAAATATACTCCGTAACATAAATACGACGAGACCTAATAATAATTTACTATTATTTAAAGTCCTCCATTTCACATTAAAATAACGCGAGCTTGTAGCTCTTTAAAATTACACCACTTAAGGCACCGATAAATAAGACCGCGCGCCTTAAGAACAAGACGACGGAAAAAAACATCGCTGGTACGTATAATACGCGCGAGCGAGCGCACGAAAAGGATGAGAAAAAAGTTGAAAAAGGAAAGAGAGAGAGGGAGAGAGAGAGAGGGAGGAAGGAAGGGAGAAAGAGAAACGTACGCGTGAAATAAGACGCAAAGCAGTGAGAAAGAAAGAGAAAGAGAGAAAGAGAGAAAGAAAGATCCCATCGAGTCCTCTGGCTATGTCCTTCCCCTCTTTCACTCGTACGTATAAATGTGCATATATACGTATAAGCACGCGTACGCGGTACACACGTACCAACGACGCGTCTTCCTCTCGCGGCACTTGCCTTTTCGTAAATCATCTCGCGCCCACGTGCAAATCCCCGTGAATGCAGCGCTCGCATGCATACAAGTTGATCTTACCGCGCGTATAAGAGTTAGTCGTGAGATATATAAAGCGAGAGAAAGAGAGAGATCAAAGGGGCGCGGTAGGAGCTTCGATCAGTCTCCACGGGACGTTTATATTTGCGTCGCGAAAAGAGCGCGTGTCATATATCCGCGTGTGCGCGCGCGCGCGCACACACACACACGCACACGTGCATTTTTATATATACAGGCTCGTTGCGGCGTCTCCCACGCGTCTCTTCCCATTATACGGCGGAAAGAGCGAAGGAGCTGGTCTGGTTAGTCCTGATTTATTTTCGAACATCGCTCTTCCCTCCTCCTCCACCTCCTCTTCCAATTCTTCTTTTGTTTCATTTCTACGCGTCTCCTTCTTCTTTTATTTCTCTCTTGGCCTCTTGTTGCATGAAATTTTTTTCTCCCACTAATATTTTTACTCCCTCCGCGCTCGGTAATGATTCGGGGCGAGATTTAACAAATGCGCCGGTTTTCAAAACGACGACCTTACGCGCGCTCGCACACGCACAGGCGGTGGTTGTATATATACATATATATATATATATATATGCTCATAATGCGCCGTCGCTTTTGACGTGGACCGCCGGCGGTTTGTTACCGGTAACGACAACCACGAGTTGTTGTGACTCGGGCGAGAGAGCCGTGAAGCAGCCGGAGATCCGTCATTTGCCCTCTCACAATCAGTGTCAGGAGAGAGAGAGAGAGAGAGAGCTTTGTATTATTGTTATGTACGCGCCTCCGTCGCTTGCTTTTTACTCTTAAGATATTGGAGAGAGAAAGAGAGAGAGAGAAAGAGAGAGAAAGAGAGAGAGAGAACGAAAGAGAGGGAGGAAAGAGGGCTGCTACACGTCACCGCACGGACGAAGAATTATGAGGTCGATCCCCAGTATACCAAAGGCGCTCTCTCTCTCTCTACTTCGATACGCGGTTAACGTTCACGAGTGCTTTGCTGCCGCGTTCTCGAACGCGCGGCTTTGATAGGTACAAGGAGAAACTATATGGACGTTGATGAGAATGGCTACCTCCTACCTTTTTTTTTCTTCTTTTCGTACTCAGAGATTAGTGGGAACATAATATTATGAATTCCGAGTGATTTTTTACGCTTTATTTTGTTAATTTTATAAATGTACTCGCTAGACGTATGTAGTCTCGAGTGCACTGTGTACACGTCATTGCTTTTGATAGTCATATTTCGTTTATGATTAATGTCAAAGACATTATTTACATGTTTTTAAAAACATTCGTTATCATATTTTTTATTCTGTCTCTCGCAATCTTTTAAAGTTTACGACAATTATAGAGTTTTTAATCTATCATTAAAGAATATGACAGAGTTGATAATTGCGTAAAAATTTGATTGGTTAAGCTCTTACATGATTTCCCGGTTTATTGGTGCGTTATCGTGAAATTGTGCAAGCTATAATGATATCTAAAACGATATGTAAAGTGCAATAAAACTGAATCTTGTCGATTAAAAAATCTAAATAATTGTGTTAAATTATATCGACAAATTAGAATTTAATTATAGTATTGCCGTCAATAAACGATAGTAAAATTTTTCTACGTTTAAAAGGGTATAGTTATGTAATTAAAAATAAATTATTTTATCATTTAAATTTTCAAACTAGAACCAAGGCTTTTTCTATTCTAAATACAAAAAAAGAAACATAAAGCGTAATTACAATATGTACCAAAAAAAAAAAAAATAATATATAGAAAAATAAAAATTTGGCCGGGCGCACAGCGACGCAAATTCGTAAATTGTAAAAAGACTAATTACGCATCGGTATGACGATACCAAATAATACGTGCATGAGCAAGCGATATATACGATTCTATAAAGAAGCTCGTAAATTTTGCATATTACAAGCGAAATGTATCCGAGAGAGCGCGACGTAGTCTTAAGCAGGCTATTAGACGAGGCTAATTAGCGAGCCATAAACGATTATGGATGACATGCGGTTGACGCGACTTACACGAATGCGATTAACATGTGTATGCACGATATACACAACGGGGCAATAACTCGCACTCGCGAGCCACCGAACGTGACAAGCCGTTGGTTTTGTCTCGCGGGTGCGGATAACCCCGGGGCGATAAACCGCGGTATACATTTCGGACTATCGTACGTAGTTGCACACCAGTATATATTTGCATGTATAAGCTTCCTGTATCTTTGATCTGTCGTTGCCAATACGTAGCCATTGACGACTTTAATAAATTCATTTTATGAATAATTTATCACGGTTAAGTAAAATTTTATGAAATAACAAAATAAATTTTTAATTATTCTTGTGTTATTTCTTTTTTGTTTGAAACAAAAAAAAAGAAATAAAAAATAGAATTTCAAGATCGAGACAACGCGGACCATAAAAAATTAAGAGACGCATAGAAAAAAGTAAGGATAAACGAAAGCGGCGAAAAAGAGTCTGTCGTCTCTCACAGGGACCCGAGGCGCGGGAAGATTAAAAAAACAAAGGCGATCAGTTAGAGAGAGAGAGAGAGAGAAGGAGAGAGAGAGGAAGAAAGAGAACGAGATGGCCCGCTCTAAAAGCCAATCAAAGAATGACAGTCCAAAGACCGCCTCGTAACCTTCAAAAGGGCTGTGCGCGCCTGAGGGCTGCCGCCGAGCTCGGGATTGGACATCGAGCTACTCCATATTGATGAGTTACCCAACTTTCTCCCTCTCTCTCTCTCTCTCTCTCTCTCTCTCTTTTTCTTTATATGTATATATGTATATATATACACATATATATATATATATCTGAAGCCCGAAAACAATTGCGAGATCTGCGGATCTGGCCTAAGGTGAAATTCTCTCTCTCTCCTTCACTCTCTTCCTCTTTCCACGTCTGTTGCACCGCGTACGACGATAAGCGAGAGAAGTTTACATATATATAGCCACATAAGGATGATTCCATGCGGCGAGATCGAGATATTTCGAATGTTTCTCCGTAGTCACCTTTTTAACTTCTTTATTCTTTTTTATTCGCGCAGGTACACACACACAGCGCTGGTTTTATTTCTCTTCTCGTCGTCTCCGTCGTCATCGCGTCGGAGACGAGTGAAAAAGAGGATAGAGAGTGAAAAAGAGGATCGAGAGAGAGAGAGAGAGAGAGAGAGAGAAAGCCGCGTCGTCGTCCTTTCGAAAAAGAGGACCGTCCTCGCCACGCCCTTGAAAGAACGGCCACGATAATCGAATCGCGGTACCGCTGCTCCGGTCCAGCCTCTTCGCTTTTTAGAGCAAGATGATCGTTGATTGTAACTCGAACGAATAAGTTAAGAAGGCTTTTAAGCCCACTAGCCGCTCAGCTAGTGTTACTTATTTCCCTTGCTGCATTATATATATATATGTACATATCTTGGTTAAATCTCTCGGTGTCGATAGATAACTACTATTGCTCCAATGTATATGCCCGCACGTGCAAGAGAACGAGAGAATGACCTTCTCAGCACTATTGCGAAAGGTTCAATTTACATCTATAAAGACAGAGAGCCGTGATCGTCCTCTTGCGCGTCGTTGACGTCGTCGTTGTCGTGTTTAGAGCGGAACGATCCGAAAGGCTCGCGAGAGACTGAAAGTGTCTTTTTTTTTTGTTTTTGTTTCAAATCAACGATGATTTATGACTTTTCCTCGGAATTGCTTTGAATAATTTAACCGAGGTGTCATTGCATTATTCACATAAAAATGTTAATAAGATAGTTTAAAATGATTTGTACCAGCGTTTATGTTAAAATATATTGATTAGTATATATTTTTTACGTTACGGTACATTCGATAATTAATGGCGTGTTATTTATAACGATTAAATCATTTTAATCGTTATTAAAATTGTCGTATGAGTATTTATTAATATAGTACAAGTTTTATTCAATGTTGTCCTGTTTTGTTTAAACAGTTATGTTTATATCATTATCATTTTTATTAGCATACATAAATGTTTTTGTTAGGATACGATTTCGTATACGATTTAAATAATACTATTATTTTTTTTATAAATGTCTTTTGTTTTAAAATTTTTTTGAAAATTAAGTCTAATTTTTCGCAAGAAGTAATTAATAAAAATTTCACTAAGTTAAAAATATATAAAAACATACTGAATTATCTAATAATTCATCAAATACATTGTTTGTTCTAAAAAAAAAAAAAAAAAAAAAAATATAAAAATCCCACAATTTCAACCAGACCGTCATCATTGCGGTCGACGTTGATTTTGTGATTTTTCATACAAAAGAAAAGAAATCTCGTCTCGCGTATCAGCTTACATAAAAGCATAATTTCCATATACGCGAGCTAAAAGTATAAAGCAACTCGCGTCAGTGGCGTGACTGCATATTGTCCTATTTTAACGATTGTCCGTAATTACGCTTTGCAAGAGTCAACGAGTACGCGTATATACGTTTATTCTGTATGATGCTTTCGAGCGCGAGGCCTTACGTAATCAGTACCGCAGATTTTTATTCCCGCAATGAGGAAATCCATCGCGACAATTTTTTTTTTTTTTTATTTTTCTACCTTCGACCCGTAATTTTTTTTCTTCGTGCATTTTGTTTTTTTCATTTTATGGTCGTCTATGATGTGCCGTTGTAAAACTTTTGTACAAACGCAAACGAGTCTTTAGCGGATTTATTTCCACCGCGAAGGAAAGATTTCTCGCAAGATTCGAGACGGCACGTCGAAGGGATGAGGCTGGAGACGACGATAGCGATCTATTGCGCGAATAGCCGATTATCATCGTCATCTTTTCGGTGCATTTTTGAGAACTGCGAGAAACGCTTATATCGTAAGAAAGGAGATGTAGTTTGCGTCTTTGGTAAAAACGGCCGTAACTTGAATGGCACGGCGATCTTCTTTCATTTCCAGTGATTATGCTAATTTTTATGCTCTTAAATCTTCTGAGAAAGAATTAAACTTTTAGTGCACTTCTTAGGAAATTGTTTCAGTCAAGTGCTTTTGAAACGAATGCTCGGAGTTAAATTAAAATATATTTTTTTTTTTTTTTAATGAATCAATTAACAAACGAATTGTTGTAATAAAATATTAATTTTGAAGTTCGAATAATGTGAAACAAAAATATACAGTTGCATGTGGAAATAATATTTTATTCGTTTGGTTTCATAAGCAAGAAGAGAATTATATTTCGATCGTGAAATTATATTCTCATATTGATGCAATTTTTTAATGGTTTTTAAATATAAAACACGTTTCTCATTATGTTAATTTTATATAATTTTATAATTAATTTGAAATAATAATATCTGAACCCCTTTGTTTTACTTGTTTTCTATAACAAAAATATATTTTACAAGATTTTTGTACAATATTGAAGAAAAAGATTCGTAAAAACGGTAATTTTTCTTTTTCAAAACTCATCTTCTAATAAAAAAACTCAGGTATATAATATAAATCCGTTAATCAATAATCACGCGTGCTTCGTGTCCCATGAGACAATTTGGAATCAACCGCACAAATACTTATAAACTTTCAGACAAAGTCGAAGAAAAAAAAAACAGGACCACTCGAAGATTGAAAAAAAAAAAAAAAAAAAATAAAGAAGAAGAAGACAAAGAAGAAGAGAAAAAAAAGTAGGCATAACGCGTCGAAAATGAAAAATGCCCTCACGTCGTCGGGAGGACTAATGACGCGGCGCGCGCGAGCGGCTCCGGCGCATCCCATTCGAATAATATACTTAACCGCGTGCATGTACACACACACATTCACACAGATAGAGTCACGGTTTACCGGGCCATGCGAGCGGCGGAGAAAAAAGAGAATCAAGGTCGAGGGCCGTATTCGCCCCCTGGTGACATTTCCCATTCTTCTCGGCACGCCATTATCCCGACAAAGCAGCCGCCCCCGCGGGACGCCGGCCCGTGGACCCACTTATTTCAACGCCGCGTCCTGGCGCTATGATGCCTATGCGTGTGAATGTGTATATATATATATATATATATATATATATAAGCGTGTATGTGTGAGCGATGCACCTTATGCGAGAGTCACGAAGATTTGACTGCTTTTTTTATCCTCCTTCTTTTTCGAGCTCCTCTCTTCTCTATATGCTCGCGTGAAAATTCGATTCGTTTCCTATGTCCCATGGTTATATGTGTGTGCGCGCGCACATGTGTGGATCGACCGCGACGACGGCGACGACGACGACGACTTTTAGGATACGCGGGTAAAAGGGAAAGAGAGACCTGTTACATAGGGTATCTGTGGATGATTTTTCATCCTTGTAAGTTACTCTTTTACAAGAGACGTAATATCTTTTGGGATGATTACAAGAATCTTTCTTCCAAGGCATGAGAAAAAGTTTTTCTCTTTCGTTTTTTATTTTTTTTTTTTTCTATTTTGGAGGTTCGTATATGAGATCGATGAGAATGTAACGAATTAGTTAGATTTGCTTTTAGGGTTGGTACTACGACAGTCATTGTGTCTCGAAAATCCTTGGGTATAAGTCTCGATTGCAGGTGTATTCTTCTTTTATTTTGTATTGTCACAATTATTGGCTGACTTTTATGGCAGATTTAGTCCCGTTATTTCATATTAAGCTTTACACATTGAAAAACTTTTCTTTATTAAATAGCTCGTACAATACTAGGTTGTTCAAAAAGTTTTGGAAGCGACATCTATAGAGCAGTAGAAGAACCAAAATTTTTACGCCATTTTAATATTATATCTTTCATATAAACATACCCAAAGTCTCATTCCACTCTGTCAATTCATTGTTTGTTTACAAGCCATTTGAAGTTGACGTGCCAGTGTATTTTTTTTACAATGGAAAAAACCGAATATCGTGCAGTGATAAAATTCTTTGTTTTGGAAGGTTTATCAGCAACGGAAATTCATACAAAAATGGTGAAAGTGTTAAAGGAATCTGCTCCTTCATTTCCAACTGTACATCGATGGGTTTTAGAGTTTAGGCGTGGTCGAAAAAGCGTTGAAGACGATCCACGCTCAGGACGTCCAAAAAGTGCATCAACACCAGCATTCATAGCAAAAGTACAGGATATGGTTTTGGAAAATCGTCGATTGACCGAGAGAGATTTAGCAGAGGCCCTAGATATCTCATTAGGCAGTGTGAGTCATATTTTAAATGAAGTTTTGGGTTTCAGAAAGCCTGTGCACAATGGGTGCCGCATTCGCTCACAATGGAACAAAAACACGTTCGAATGCGACTTTCTGAGCAACATTTGGAGCGTTTTCGAAAGGATAAAAAAGATTTTTTGCGTCGATTCATTACTACGGATGAGACTTGGGTCTACCATCATGACCCTGAATCAAAACAAGAGGTTAAAGAGTGGTGTCAACCAGGCACTTCGGCACCGAAGCGAGTTCGTGTCCAGAAATCGGTGAAGAAGGTGTTAGCATCAGTTTTTTGGGATGCAAAAGGGATTTTGTTGGTGGATTATCTTCAAACTGGCAAAACAATAAATTCTGAATATTATTGTAACCTTTTGGACCAATTGGATGAAAAAATTAGTGAAAAAAGACCCGGTTTGCACAAGAAAAAAATCATTTTTCATCAAGACAATGCACCCGCTCACACAGCTCAAAAAACCATCACTAAAATAACCGAATTAAAGTACGAATTTTAGCAGCATTTACCTTATTCGCCTGATTTAGCTCCCTCGAACTTCTGGCTGTTTCCACACCTCAAGAAATTCCTTCGTGGGAAGCATTTTTCATCAAACGAAGAGGTTATAGCCGTCGTAGAGGAGTATTTTGCAGGCCTTGCAGAAAGTCACTTCCATGATGGGATAAACAAGTTGGAAGACCGTTGGACCAAGTGTATTGAACTTATGGGAGATTATACTGAGCAATAAAAGTGATTTGACCAACAAAAAAAAGTATCTTCATTTCCACTTTCAAAACTTTTTGAACAACCTAGTATTTTTTTATTGTATCTAACATACTCATTATATATCTTTCAAAAATAAAGTACATACTGAGTATCAATATTTAAACATTTACTTCTTGTAATATTGTGCTTACAAAAGCTCAAAATTACTGTTATATTCGACGCTACAAATAATTAAACACCAGCATTTGTAGAAAGTCAAATTTTGGGCCTCCGAAAAAATGAAAAAATAAAAGAAAAATAGAGTAATAAAAAGATAAAATTCTATCGTAGAGATATAAAATTTTAAAGGCGATAGACGGCGCATAATAAGCGAGACAGCAAAAGCAGTAGAATTACTAGTAGCAGAGGTCAGATTAGAGGTGCATTATTGAAGTCTCTTGAGCTAGGAGAAACGGGTCCACCATGGATTTTCGTTTCGTACGGACACGTACATCCTCCACCTACGTACGCGATCCTTCATTCAGCGGTAAAATAATGCATGTACGGCAGCAGCACATATCCCGCGGCACGAGAAGTGAGAAGCTTCCACTACTGCACAACACTAGTGCAAAAGATGAAACGAGAGCCAAGAGAATGAACGAACCAAGCCAGAAGATAGAGGGCGGAAGGGGGGTGCGGGAGAAAGAGCGAGACGGATGAGCGGTAATGCATGCGATTATGCGGATCAATGAGCTATGGAGCTATTTATGGTTCTATCAGGTTCGCGCTACCACATCGACGTTATCCTTCGTGCCTTCCTTTTCTCTCTTTCTCGGTTCGAATGCATTTCTCGTTGTGTGCTATATACTCTATTGAGTTTTCTCTTGTTATTCATCTCCGTACGCGTTTATCTCTCTCTCTCTCTCTCTCTCTTTCTTTTGGCGAATTTTCTTTACGGGTTCTTCTTTTCTGCGTCCCTATTTTTCATTGTCTTTAAATTATTCGATTAAAGAACCATTGACCAGTAACTTTTAGATTTCCAATCATTTTCTACGGTCAATTGATCGGGTTACAGCGCAATGCGAAGGTGTTGGCGTCTTTTTTTGCGTAAGCGTTATGAGTTTCCAATCGATAAAGTTCACTTCTATTGTTGTTGCTGAAACGTTTTTATTTTACGGATAATATATTTTAATATTCAGCCCCGTATATATAGCCAAAGAACTCGATTGTATATCGAAGAAAATGAAGAAGCATTAAAAAAAAAGATTTTGATTTTAATAAATTTGAAAAATAACACAATATAAAATAATATTTCAATATACGCGTATACGAGCTAATGAATTGCAATCGAATCGGCTTTTGTATTTTTCATGAAAAGTCCACAATAATATTCATACATTTTATTACAACCTTGCTATCTCGTAAATTCAAATGAATTTCTCGCGATTATTTTAAATATTTATCATTTAAAAATTAATAATACTCTCGTAATAATGCACGTTACATTAACAAAGTTAACATAGATAAAAAAGAGTGACTAAATAAT
The DNA here is from genome assembly GCA_949987625.1 of Chalcis sispes. Taxonomy (NCBI): domain Eukaryota; kingdom Metazoa; phylum Arthropoda; class Insecta; order Hymenoptera; family Chalcididae; genus Chalcis; species Chalcis sispes. The sequence continues at coordinate 18,902,369 of OX465097.1, forward strand.
TTGTGACCGGTAGACTACATAAATTCGTAAAAAAAAAAAAAAAAAAAAAAAAAAAAAAAGAAACGAAAAAGAGCATATATACAGGTAAACGTTTTCGTTAACACGACCGCGCGCATATCCTACCGACGGCAACAGCCGGCTCGTTCACGAGGGAGAAATTACTGTCAGTTGCCAACAATGACCGTTGCCCGGATATCTTTCGCTAATGAAGCTGCGCTGCGCTAATTATTCGGTGCTAATTGAACTACACAGGTACACGCGCCGATACGCATCTCTCTTGTGCCCCGCTGAAATTCTCTCTGTGTTTATACGTATATATATATATACCTGAACTGCCAGGTGCGTATTAACGCGCCGCGAATAATAACATTTTCGGCTGGTGTACGTGTATTAGCCTACCCCGTCGATTAATTTAAATCTGTCCCCTCATTTACGACGTCGTTTTTGGCAATATTATATATTAAAAAACTCATTACGTTGTAAAAAATATAAAGATCCGATTATCTTATATTATAAAGTTGACTTTATCGCGACTTTTTAATTATTTTAAATCATTTACCGTATCATTTTCAAGATGTACATTGCAAAAGGTTGAAAAGTGAAACTGAATAAAGAAATGTATCAACGTGAATAGAAAAAAAAAAAAAAAAAAAAAAAAAAAAAAACAATTTTAAAACAATCATTCGAAATTCTCGCGTAAATAACTATTGAGAATTTTTTCCTAAAGAAAAATTCCAGTCATTAATAATATCCTTTCGCGAAAATCCGTGTAACTTTAAGATTTCCTGTAATACAATCATTTTCACATGAAAAAAAAAAAAAAAAAAAAAAAAAACAACAAAAATCCATAAAAATCAATATTTTGACAAATGCATCCAAAGAACGCACGGCTCGCGAACGAAATACCTCGCATCTAGACACACTCGTTCTCGCTTATGCAAATCCGCAAAGATCTCCGCGCATGCGGTAACCGACTGAATAATGTATATACCATACACCCATACATGTATACGTACACTCGGTATATTGTACTGCATATAACCAAACGCAAAGTAGCGGTATACGTCAATGCGTCGCGTTTCGGCACCTCGGTTATTTTACGATGATTTATACCGGCGCAACCAGCGCTTCCTCGCTACTTTTATCGCTTGTCGCCAAAGCTTTTTCCGTCGGGAGAAAGGTATGTGCATATATATACATAGGCACACGCTTATCCGCGCATATCTATACACCACACCGCGTGCCAAAGCCAAGGTAACAGTTATGCTAATACCTCAACCGATCGAGCTTACGCTCGTTACACTCCATACGTATACACAATACATACACGTACACGTGCGTGCTTGTGTACATACGCGTTAAAAGTCTGCGTCGCAAAGAGCAAAGTATACGAGATCCGATAATTACAGCCGCGACGTTATTTAGACGTCGACCGCGTGAAATAACATCGAGAGAAAGAGAGAGAGAGAGAGAGAGAGAGAGAGAGAGAGAAAGAGAGCGCAGCACCTCGGTCGCGATGCGAAATATTGTTAAATTGATGGCTTGATTCGCTCCTTTGGTTTTTTATCGCGCGATTATTATTATGCCCCGATATCACCGAGGAAGCGCGCGCGCACGCGCGCGTTACGATTCTAATTGCCGTATGATTTAATAAATATCGGTAAGATAGCATCTGGTTAATAAGCGGCTCCGCGAGCTTTGCCGGAGACACAAACTTTTCGTATGATAATTCAATTTTAAATTTATAAGCCGGATAAAGCTTTATACGACGTAATTTTTTTTTTTTTTTTTTTTTTTATTACTTTCTGAGATGGTCAATTAAGCTCTATATCACGCTTTCAAGTACGACCGGAATTGTTTGATAATTTAAGAATGTGTTATTTAGATGGTTTATCGCGATAAGAATTTGAGAGGAGACATTTATGTTGTTGTCGCGCTTGTCGTTTTTGCAACGTTTATTTTACCCGTAAATTTAAACTTAAAAACATTAATGTAATAAAATTTTTAAAATACAAATATTCAAGAATAAGTCATAACGATTATATTTTAAATAAGACATATAAATTCTTTAAAAATTTTCATAATGACATTGTAATTATCTTTTACAATTAATCCATCCGATTACTATATTCTTGACCGAAAACTGAACAAAGCTTCATATCGATATCATTATCTTAATTATAAACTTAAAAAATCTCTTCCAAGCCTTTATTTTGTTTTAAATATCCGTTTACTTTGACACAAATATTTTCAAGCGCGTGTTATACAATCTTCTGCCCTCTCTATTCTTCTAATGTCGCATGCGAAATTGTCCCAAACTCGCCTACGCGAATAATCGCATACACTCGCAAGTACTCGTGTGAATATGCAACAAGCGGAACAAACACGAGAGAGTGTTCTTATGTACCTCGGCGAGATATCGATCTTATAACGCTCGTAAATATGCTGATATTTTGTGCCGGTAGCTGAAAATTATCGACGTTATATGGAATAATGTGCAATGGTGAATTTGTATGAAAATTTGCATGAATAAATCTAAAAGTATGTTCGATTATTATCGGATTATTATTATTTTTAAATAGAAAATTATACGATAATATATACAGTAATAATTTATCGATTATATATCAACTGTAAATTTTAAAGTTGTTTGTTATAAAACTATTTGTTAAAACTTTATACGTATATACCTATATAGATACATATATGTATGATCTTTATCACGCTGCACACTTGCAGTACACCATTTAACTTAACGACCGACAATCGTATATGGCACTTTTTCGCATAAACTTCGATGTACAGATCAATCTCACGAATACACACATACCGGAAGCGAACGAAAGAACGTCTCGACGTTCGGACCATTACTAATATACATACAGATTTCAAGTCGCTCGTCTCGCAACTTTCGAAGGGCTCATTCGGTAAGGAGAAGAAAAAAGCTCGCGAGCCGATCGTGATTTTCCGAGAACGAGTCGGAAGTTTTAACGGGAGTAACTTTTGCCGGTACGCGAGCGCATGCGAACTTTCCTCGAAGAACAAAATCAATTATGAGGAAAGGCTCGCGTTGGTTGGACGTCGGTTTTTACTCCTCGCTAGAGAGAGAGAGAGAGAGAGAGAGAGAGAGCGAAAGAGAGAGAACAGTCTCCGTGGCTCCACGGCTTGATTGTTCGCCACGGAAAGTTTTCCGAAAGCTCGACTACACCCGACGGCAAATTTCTCCCGGTGGAGAGCAAGCTGAACAACTACTACTTCCCGCCATTGCTCGGTTACGGCGTCGCTGACTTCGCAAATGCGCGGAGCCTTTGGATTTCGTGCTTAACGCCGGATTGAACGGAAATGAGGACCTTTTTTTTTTTTGGTGCGTGATTCATTGCTTATACATATATATATATATATATGTTACATAGTGTTTCGACGAGTTCCGATGTTTTTTTTTTTGAGTTTATCAAATGCTTTCTATTTTATTTATTTATTTTGAATTTATTAATTGCCTGATATAGGACTTTAATGTACGTTTAAATTTATAATTATTATTGGTATCGATAAGCGTCTATTTTTAAAATATCAATTTTAAAGCAATAAAAAGTATTAATAAAGTAGCAATTAATTTATAAGATATCAAACATAAATGAATTTATGAACTTACATCATGTTGGTAAAAAAAATTGTAGCATAATGAATCATCAAAAATATTACACACTCACCTGTAACATAAAATAAAATTTTTTACCATTATAAATTTGATTACACGTATAAAACTAACATTATACATTATAATAAATTATTTTTTGTTTCAATATACATATAAACAATAGACTTTCGATCGAAAATAAAAAAAATCAAATTGTTAAGAATTCGCTTATAATCTTATCAATTTAAAGAGCCGTTAACAAGTTTTCCAGGCATCCCAAGAATAACCAACAATCATTTAGCTCGTTGGCTATCGCACCGCCTACATCGTCGGCAATTTGCATCTTCATGGGCTTGCTCAATACCTCGACGACGTCGTATATAAAAGCCAAGAGATCGGGACGAAAACCCAGGGCGAACAGTTACACAGAGACGGAGAGGAAGAGAGAGAGAGAGAGAGAGAGAGAGAGAGAGAGAGAGAAAGCGAGCGTTTAGTATTGAGAAAGGGTCGACGAAAGCTGGAACAAAACCGTCGATGGAAAGAGGCGACACATCCGAGACAGAAGCTTCGCGACGAGGGTTGGGTCGTATAGCATGCGGCTGGGTTATGGTGTGTGTGTGCTGTGGCTCACATACGGCGTATATAACGTTTTTAACGATAATCTCGGCTTATCTGTGCCGTGGCACGTGTTCGGCACTCGCGTGCCGCGAATTGCGCGCATCCGGTGCTGGAATGGGTAAGTCTCGCCTCCTCCTTACATATATATATATATACGAGCGTCTAGTGGTTGTGTGTGGATGTGTGTGTGTGTGTGACCAATCCATAGAGAGACCGAAAGAGAGAGAGAGAAGTGGGCTCATCGAGGTGCAGTGATTCATGCAAGTGAGTTGTGTAGCTTGTTGTATATGTATACGTTGGTCGCGATCGATTCTACCTTCCCTTGGTTATTGTACACGTTGTATTTTATTTAGTATCTTAAGAGCTTTAACTAAATTTGTGCAAATTACTTGTTTGCTTTGTAGTTGTTATTTTTTTTAAATATTTTTGCTAAGCAAAATAAAAACAAAGAATGCACACTGAAGATATATTAATATATAAAATGTTCAAACGAAAATAAACATAAAAAAAAAATAAATAAATAAAAAATTTAAATACTTTTAAGGATAAATTATTTTATTGATTATAAATCCTTTAAAAAACGAGCTGCCGTTATCTCAACAAGTGTCGCTGCATACTCATCGTTGTATTCATATTTTTCGTAGCATAAAGCAGTCGATAATAATAAAAAAAAAATAAAGAAAGGAAGAGTAAAAAAAAAGTCGGATTCTCAAGCACATCAACGCGAGGTGAACGCTGCCGAGCGAAATTCCTCGTAAGTCAACACCGGCGCGGCAGCGCGATCGACCGATGAATCTCTTGTGCACACATATACATGCATATATATATATATATATATATATATATATATATATATATATATATATATATACTATATATACTAGTCAGGCCCCGGTGTTTTCTTTCAAAACGGAGCGCCGCGCTAACAGCGATAGCATCCGAGAAGACAAGCGAGTCACTGTGTGAGCATATACACAGAGCGAAAATCTCATATCCTTCTTCTCGAGTTCGTGATTTATAAATGGAGTCCCCGGTTTTTGTCACTGTGCCCCGATGCCGCGCGACTTTGACGCGGAGACCCTTTCGACTGCATCAAAAGGCTTTATTACACACATATATGTGTGTGTGTTTGTGTGTGTGCGCGTGCATGCGCGTATGTCTATATATATATCGAGTCTCTGGCAGTGTATAAGCAGTCAGTGACATTCAAAACGAGGAGAATTAGTTTCTTTGAGAATTGCCTTAGAAAAAGTTGTAGAAAAACTCGACTGAGATGAGGGACTTGTTTTGTAAGATTTGTTTGAGCCCGATGACAGATGTTCGACATAAGTTTAAATCTTTTCCTTTTTTTTTTTTTTCACGCTTCGTGTTGTATTTTATTGATAAACGAGCTGATAAACTTGATTTTATGTACGCGAGACATTCAAATTGATAAAGACTTTCATAAATCAAGAAATTTTTTCTCGGCTATTAACGATGGCAAAGATCGACGCAGAAGAAACATTAGCTCAACTCCACGAAACGCAAACGTGGCCGTCGGACTATCCTCACGGCAAAGGTCGCGCTGCATCATTTCCAAGGGCCACCGTGCGGAAGTAAACGGCGCGTATCTAACCTCCCGCACGTCTCGATCTTAGACACTGGCATCATTCATACAAGCCGTTTTACGACGATCTTACGCGTGTACTTTGTCTCTCTTTCACTTTCTTTCGCGACTTCTCGATCGCCGAGCGACGCGAACGAATAAATCAACGTTATAATTGTTGGACTTGTGCAGCTGTCGTCGTTCGAAAAATGATGTACAATGATAACGATTATCCATATCGTATTTTGCGAATTTTATTAAAATTCGTAAAACTATTTTGTTATTTCGCGATAGCGTTAGCTAGTTTTGTTATACAATAACGATGAGTGCGTCCGGGAGTCTTTATATAGAATTTAACCACATTCACGTATATGGAATATTTTTGTCGGCTCTTCGAAGAAAGAGCTGTACGCTCTAATTAACTCGAATGATAGTTACGGGTAGACAAAATTCTAATTTGATTGATGACTTTGGTCTTGCGAGCGAGCGATTACGGCTGACGCATTCAAGTATCGAAAGTTTGCCTTTTTTCCTGAATGTTTCATTTTGTTTTTTACGTTATAGCGCTGTACATTGATAGTTGAACATGAAATATTATTGATTATTTTTTTTATTTATAGACCAATTGTATACGTGTGTGTTAAAAATTTTATTTTTTTTTTTTTCAAACGATAACAAATTTATAAAAATATTAAAATAAAGTATCAATAACTTAATCAAATGATTTATTAATAAAACGAATTTAAGAAATTTATATAAACATATAAATTCTGTTTTAAAATTGTTTCATTTAACTGCTTGTAATCACAAAATGTAATTGCTGCTTAATTAACATTTATAAATGCGAGCGTAAAAAAAAAGATGACGTTACCATAAATTAAATGTCAATTTTTTATCTTAAAGACAAAGAAGACATTTTTTTTTTAATGTTAAAAACAATCGCTTTTGATTATTTCTATCATTATAATTGCGGTACATTATTTAATCACAATGGCACGTACAAAAAGAGTTGAGATTCGAAATATCTTAATGGAAAATTGTTCGCTTATTCGTTGTCAGCTTGTGCGTCCAATGCGACAAATAAACGGGACTCGAATCTTCTGTCAATGAACGTTCGTTACTTTACACACAACGACAATATTTGTGGAATAGTTTGTGAGCGTGCGCGCGGGCGCAAACAAATCTTATCACCGGGGCGTAAATAATGTTTTAGTGCGCGAGAAAAGTGTCGAAGAGGCAATAATAATTAATGTTAAGCGATACCAAGTTAATCGGAGAGAAAGACAGACCGATCAATATGTCATAGGCCGGGTTGTCGATTCGCGTCTTCGTCGTCGAGTCGTCTTCGTAGCGATAACCTCTTCTCGTGACATCTTGCCTCCGTTGGCTATCTCTGCCCGACGCGCAACTTCTGCGAATTAACCGTATTATGTACGAATAATGCGATCGCATGTGTGTGCGCGCGCGCGCGAGCGTTTCGCGTTAGAAAATTTTTCTAGTACATAAGCGTCGATGTGTACTTCTTCGAAATCGGCGAGCGAATTTGATGAAAGTCATCTTCTAGAGAAATTGAAAGAGAGAGACAGAGAGAGAGATGAACTCTTGATTCATTATTTCGCCCGCGGGTCGTATGTGGCGCAGGTTATTAATAGAGTGTACACTTCGTGCGCCGGATTTATGAATAGCTGTTTCTCCTTATCGGTTGAAGCATCGCGTTTGGCTTTTACGATGACTGTTACGACATTATTATTAAATTAATTTCTTGAACAATAAACTAAATTGAATTGTCGCTTATTCGAAGATGATGTTATAAATGCTTTAATCTTTATAGTTTTACAGTTTTTTTGGAAGTTTAGATCTTTCAAAAATAAAATGTCTGTTGGGTATACATAGTTTAGTATTTTCAATTTTATTAATTCGTTGCATAATTGAAATGATGTAAATCAAAAATTAAGTTTGTTCCAAAAATCAATATGTACCTACATGTTTTTGATTTTTTTCAAACCATTATTTGATTTTAATACTGTTTATATTTTTTATTTAAGATTATATTTATAATTATAGTTTTAATTTGAATCAACTATACGATTATAATAGTAATATATAAGACAAAATTATCACATACCATACAAACAGTCTATAGATATACGAATAAGAATAACTACAAGAATTTACACGATTCATTTAAAAATATATCGTTAAAAACCTTAAATTTAATGAAGCATATTGGTAAAAACTTACATTTCCGCAGTAATCGAAGCAAAATTAATCAGAAAAATCTACCTGGATATTATTAGCACAGGGCATATCTGGTCCAACGAAGCGTCAACGAGCCATTCGTTCTATTAGCTTCTCGGCTTACAATTACACAAATGTCGTGCACACAGAGCATCAGCAGTCCTAAGGTAAAGTGGAAATCCTCATAGCCCGAGGGGGGGTTAAGCGTATATAGCCGCGTAAGCGTTTCCAAGAGACCCGCCGTTTAAACTGCTTGTCGATGTGTATGCGTGTATATGTGCGTGTATTTCTATTAAGCAGTCAAGTAAAAGAGAGGGAGAGGGAGAGAGAGAATGAGAAAGTAAGAGGGAGAAAAGGAGTAGTAAGTAACCAAGTAGTGTCACGTCGACTTACGTCTCCCGTGAGAATCAACCCTTTGCTTCCGGCGCACATAATCCACGAGCCCATGGAGACCCCGCGGAGGAAAATTAGAGATGCCGGCGTCGTACCCGTCGCGGTCCTAGTTAACGTTCGAGCCCATGATTTAAGAGAAAATTATCAAGACCGAATCCAATAAACGCGCACCGACGATTCTCTCTCTCTCTCTCTCTCTCTCTCGCTCTCTCTCACTCGATCTCCCCCAGTAAAATTAAGATCAAGCGCTACGGCGACTTGCGAAACAAGTTCGAGTGCTTTTTTTTTTTTTACTTTGGGAACACGATGTCAACTATGTTTGATAAATATTTTGGCTTTATCGTAACTGCGGAATAAAAATAATTTACATCGTCATTTTACGGATGAAAACAAGCAATAACTGATACTCGCATATCGTTCAAGAATAATTTCAATAAATGTGCGATTATTTGCAATAACGATTACCGTCGGAAAAATATTTTCGTTTTAAAATTACGTTCTGACAATGAAAATACTTTTTTTTTTATAACTCGCGGCGATAATTATTATTATCAATGCTTATTTTGAGACAGTAGTAGATTACTTTTTCTTCATTATCTACGACGTTAGTAACATTTTTATTATTGAAATATTAAGTACTATGTGAAAATTTATCGGAGCAATACGATAAATTTCATTGCTGTTTTATACTAATAAAAGATATGTGCATTATAGATTATATTAATTAATGTTTGCAATAATCGACATTGCATTACCAGTGATTGATGACAATTTATAAATATGTAACGTTATGTAATCCATAAAGTTAAAAATATTGGAGTTCATTTCTAAAAAAAAAAGTATTATTTTAAAAATATTCCATCAATTTTATCGGAGCATAGAACGAACATTTGAAACAATTTAAGTTTTATTTAAACGCAAAATAACTTTTCTTCGCATCTTTATTGTACTTTTTTTTTGTCTGTACATGTATTTTGTTCACATACCGACAACTTTATTCCAGATCGAGCAATTCTTCAACGTTAGAGTGTTTATTTTTTCGACCGCGAGTCTGGCCGGTCTAAAAGCCTCGGAAAAATCGAAGAATCACGGCGTGGACTCCTCCTCTACAAGTTCCATCGCTCTCGGATTCATACATAAGTAACAAGAGATACATCATTACGATGGGGCTCTATATTAACGCGGCGGCATTTTTGCCTCGGCGGCATAGAAAAAGGAAAGGACTTTTCTCGCTTCTCCCGCTTTCTCCATTCATCCGCAAGAGAGTTAGATTTAGGAAAGAGAAAGAGATACGAGGTATTTGGGAAAATATGGGAAAATCCGCGGAGCGATGTTGTTATGACAGTCAGCGGCGAGCCATCCATCAACCGCCCTGAAAAGATTCGGTCCCGACGGGTCAAGAGAGAGAAAGAGAGTGAGAGAGTGAGAGAGTGAGAGAGTGAGAGAATGAGAGAGATAGAGATAGAGAGAGAGAGAGAGACAGAGTAAAAAAGATTCCGACTACCAGTCCTACTCGCGCGGACCAACTTATCCAATATTTAAGGTTTTGTCCCTCGCGGCATGCCGCTGATATATCACTCGCATTAATATATATTTGCGGGGGGAGATAACTTCGACGTGCGATACTTCGCGTACCCTCTCTCTCTCTCTCTCTCTCTCTCATTCTCTTCTCTCGCTCTGAGAATTGAAGAAGGGGAAATTTGGATTGCGTGGACAGTGGCGTGACAAGGAGAAAGTACGACGTTGCGTTAATATTGACGTGCGAGTGCGAGTTTCTTCCTTTTCTTCTTATTTTCTCGATGTGGAAAATTGATTGACAAAACGCGCTGGGATTTTATTTTATATTATGCGGACATTCATACATGTATAATTCGAGGAAGAGATAATGAAGCGTGTCGAGAAGACTCGATACATTGTTATGCGAGCGTCATTGTGAACTATGTACTAGGGAATCTATATTAGATTAGCTCGAATTCATGAATTTTTTTTATTTACTTACGTCTATCTTGTTTGAAAAATGAAAATTCTGAATTGTCGCATTACTCAATGCATACTATAGTTTATTCAAAGAATGATGTTTTTAATCACTATTTTTTTTTAATTTATTTTATTAATAAAGGATATTCATGAAATATTTATAACTGCCTTTTTTTACATAAAAGTAAAATAATTTTACGTTAAAATAACTCGAACTGTTACAAGAGCGATATAAAATAACGTTAAAGATAAATCGAATCAATGCTTTATAAATAGAAAAAAAGCATATGACGTCATGACAGAAGAACTAAGAGAAATACAATATCAGAATCTAATCAAAGTTATTTTTTATATTTATGCAGTGTGTTTATAAGAATGCCGCTTATAAATTACATTCAACCACCTATAAAAATATATATAATAGATATGGACACATAATTGCTGATCAAGTTGATTGGCTATTTATCAGTTCGTTTGATATTTTATTTTGTCGTCTTTTTTTTTCTTTTTATCTTCAATAAATTAATTTATTACAATTTGTCTCGCGCTCGATACACGAAGCGCGTATATACACGTATGGATGGAAAAATTTCCGGAGGATTTAAAAATGCGAAGACATTTTCCATGTGCGGTATATATCCACGACGGTATTAATTATCAATCCGTGTTTATGTACATACACGCGCGCGTATAAATATATATATATATATATATATATATATATATATATATATATATATATATATATATATATCCACGTGGGAAAGCGCGATATACATTGGAGTAGACTTGGGCTGTGGGTAATTGATCGCGCAATGAAAAATGTAGATCCTTTAAGAAATAATTACGAGCACACGATGATTGTAATACCTCGTAAACGCTCGGGGCTTACAAGTGAATTCATTCGCGCAATGACCGATCGTGCGCTTACCTGATTGATAAAATAATTTCAATCTCCTATTAACATTCGTTGCCTTTTTTTTTTCCTCGTGCACGAGATACATTTATACCTACGTATCTGTATATGCATATAAAAGCCGTTTCGCTGTCGCTCGTACTGTATTTTTTTTTTCTATTTCTCTCGGAGAGTACATAAAAGAGCCCATGAATTTCCCTGGCCGTTTAAAATGCACGCGATATACTTGCAAACCGCGACCGTTATTAATAGTCGGACATTACTTTCATATGCACACATACAAACACGTGTGCACACGGATATGTATATTTCGCGGAGAGTATTCGCGCGATAATCGTACTGTAAATTATCATTAAAGCGCTCAAAGAGAAAAAAAGAAGAGCAAGCGAAAGAGCCGTGGCTTACACACTCGCGCACGCATATGTCAAAGAGTACATAGATAACGCAAAGTCGCGAAATTAAATCCCCGCGAAATGCACACAAGGAAGAAGAAAAGATCCCACACCTTTTTCTCTCTCTCTCTCTCTCTCTCTCTCTTTCTCTCCTCGAGACATATCTTTTGCACATACATTTACACAGGTATGCGTAACTCGGCGAATATCTTCGCGTGTATAAGGATGCACGCATTCATACAGCTATGAACGCGCGTACAATAACGGATAGGTGGACGAAGGGGACGCGGCTCGCAGCTGCCGTGAGATTGCACGTCGTCCGAGGCATCAAAACCGATTTACAGACGCATCAAAGAGATTTACCGACGTGCGCTAGACTAAGCTCTACCACGAGCCACGGGTAATTAAAGCGAGGAAAGCGTAAGCGCCCTGAACGTCGTCTTCGAACGACTCGGTTTTCATCCTCCTCCTCCCTTTTGTATGTATACGCGCGGTTATGCTTCTCTTCTTTTTTGGGTCGCGCATACGTTGGACGCGCGCACGACTCTCGATGCTGCTGGATCTTGGACGAGGGACATTAATTATTTCCTCGTGATTGAGATACTCTCTGGAATCTTTGAAGCGATAATTGCGATCTAAGACGTTGCGAGATTTTAAATTTATATTCCGCGTGTGACTGCTTATTCTCGAGGTATATGAGTTTTATTAATTATTATTTGAAATCAATCATTGTTACTATAGCACGTGGAATATTCTAATGTTTAATTCATTTAGCACATCGAGATTTACTAGTTTGAGTAATTTTTTTTTTTTTTTTCAAACGAAAAATTAAATTTTAAATTTTCTCTTCGAGCATATTTCATGAAGTGCAATAAATAAAGCAAAACGGTGCAATATCGCGGATGAATTAAAAAAAAAAAATACATTTTTTTAACGAAAAAATGAAACCCAAGAAACAAATAGCGGCTAGTCTCGAAAGATTTATACATAGAAAGACGAAACATCGTGCGTCTACGACACGCAACTTAGTCCTCGCGCGTTCTCTCTCTCTCCTTCTGCGTCTACGCTCGCACTCCAAAAGTTTGTATAATTATACGATACGGTAATAACGGTTAATTTAAATAATACCGAGACGGGAGAAGACTGGCTCTTTTTTTGTAAATTCGTCTCTTTCTCTCTCATTCGTTTTCGTATTTATAAGCGTCTGCATTCGCACATGCGTCTCGTGTATAAATAAATAAATATATATATATATGTATATACGCACAAAAAAATGTATATAAAACAAGGGTAGAAGAACGCGAGAGTTTAGAAATAGATGATATCTGCGCTTGAACGACCGAAATTGCCGGTGTAATAACTACCCCAGCTCGGTCCCAATTAGAACGTACCGCTCGAAAAATCGTATAATATATGACGTGGACACGATGGCCCGTGACACGATACTTCCGCGTAGACCTATATATTGTTTTTTTTTGTTTTTTTTTTGTTTTTTTTTTTTTTTTTTTTTTGTATGTGTATAAGCGCGTGTTGTCGGACTGCCGAAAAACTTAAAAGATTTTTTCTTGTTCTGTTTTTTCTAGCTACTTTCGCATATGTAGAGAGTTAGAATGGAAAACGAGGAATGTCGAATATAATAGTCCTAGCAGATTTTTGGAATCTGTTGGTTTTATAATGGTGCGAAGAGCGATGGGAGTAGTATACGTAGTTTACGGCTTTCGGAGAATCGATGAAATTTTTAGTGTATGATAAAGAGTTAACTTTTTTAAAAATTTACATAATTTTTAATTAATTTTTTAACTTAACCCTTCGTATTTTGCTTTTTACAATCGAATAAATTGACTGACATATGCGCGTATTAATATTATGAACAGAAGAAAAAGAATTTTATCGAAGGCAAATGTTACCGTAATTTAAAATTTTGATTTTTCAAAAGTATATGAAACAACGAAAATACGAATTCTATATTCATCGTGAGAAAAAAAATAAACATATCAAAGATAAGAAGTAACAATTATTAGAACAAGCTCGTTTTCTCTCATTCGATTGAGCAGATTGTGCGAAACAGTGCAAGCACGACGGCAACAACAATAACCATTTAACTCGTTCGCACGATATCGATAACGTCATGAGCGTTAAAACGTAGCGGAGAAAGGTTAAGAGAGAAAGAGACACAGAGATATCTATGAAAGAAAATGCTCGATATGTACGTGCTGGAAAGGCCAACGAAATGCTTTTTCAGACTCCGCGTAATGCGTTGCCGTTCTTGCGTACTACAAAGCACATATACTATCCACCCACTCCCCTCCTCCTACCCCATTAGATTATCCCGTAACAACCAGCTTCGCCAAAGATACCGGCGCATACCGGAGATTCTCTATCGCTGTATACCTACACGTACATATATACCCGAAGCCGTTCTTATTCCTCGAGTTCTCTTCCTCCTATTTTTTTCTAAACTCATTAAGCCCGTTTTTCCGCGAGCCTATACGTGTATACCATAAGCTCGAGGTTGGATAAAAGCAAAAAGGGTTGGGATATAATCGTAATGCTGGCGCATACAAACGGGCGCTAATGGCGCGGATGGCTTTTGTTGTTTTTAATTAACCCTTTCTTTCAAGAAGACGACGTTAGGTGGAAGAGAGAGAGAGAGAGAGAGAGAGAGAGAGGGAGAGAGGGAAGAGGAGAAGAGGGAGGAGGCGAGCGGTAAAAGCTCACAAAAGGGGGGAAAAGGTGGTATAACTCGGCAGTGGCGGCTTCCGGTAAAATTCATTTATACGCGTGTATATATATATATATAAATACAGAACGTGAACGCGTCTCCGGTCAGATGCGGCGGTGGCGGCAAGACCCTCCTCGGCCTTTTTCTCGAAGGCGCGCGGGCCAAAGTCCTATCCCACCTCCCGTGGGAGATGTAAATACGCGCGAATCGTACCGCCGAGACGAGGACAACAGAAGTTTGCGAGCAAGCGAGCGAGAAAATTGCGCGCTTATCTAATTACCCTTTCTAGCGCGACGATTCCGAGTCTGCAACTGCGATGGGACAGAGGACGCTTCTCCCACTCTCTCTTTCTCTTTCTTTCTCCCTCCCTCCTTTTCTCTCTAATTGACGTAGCTCCGTGGCCTTCGGAAAGGAAGGCCTAATCACTCGGTTGGCTGTGCTTCGTTGCTTGATAATAACGTTCTTTTCCTTCTTGTCTTCACTGCCCATTTTTTTTTCTTTTTTTTTTTTTTTTCGTTTGATGTATATATAAATGCTTAATGATTTGATGAATTTTTTATTAAATTATTACGCCACTTATGTGAAAATTCCTTGTATATATGCTAATAGTTTAAAAAAAATAAAGATATACTTTTTTAAAATTTGCGAAAGAATTTCATATAATTGATCAAAGATACTTTCATGCAATCGCATCATACTTTCAACGTTGATGAGATTTTTTCATTAAATACTAATTGTAATTAAAATTAATTAATGATGTATAAATGAAACTTTGTAAAAGAAAATCAATAACCCAATGCATAAAAACAAGTATATGAATGAAAGATAATTATAAGCATGACGAAAAAAAAATATATATATGCAGAAAAACATAACGAATGAAAAAATTTAATGCAATAATAACCGGTATGCCGAAGAAAAGCATTTACCAATCATTATACCTCGACTTTAGCTAAAAGCTGAAACGCGGAAGGTTATACTCGGAGCTTAACAATCGGTCAGACTCGACGCGCGTTTCACTCAGGGAAAAGCCTCTTAACGCGTTACACGCGGGCAAAAAAAAATGCGCGCGCGCGCGCGCAACAAGGAATTTATAGCGTCGGCGCGCTTTGTCGCGGTCACGACGCCGGCTGTCAATCATCGGTGATACGAGGCGACACATTAATCTCATCCGAGAGACCTCGTGACCGCATCATCTGCTTCTTTGCGGTTTAGACGGACCTTACGACCTCTCGCATGGCACAGCTTTTTTTCTTTTTTTTTTTTTTATTTTCTTTTTTTTTCTTGTTCTTTTTTTTTACGTTCGCGACTCGATATATTATTGCAACGGCTCTTACACGATGATTACGCGGGAATTATAGTGCTTTGGAGCGAGTTGAAATGTTATATTTAACGCTATATGCCGAGGAAAAACTTTTATGCGCGAGTATAATTATGCCGTAGAATAATAAGTGTTAAACTTAATGATTTATATGTTGAAAATAGTGTAATTTCTACGTGTTTAAATAAAGCTTTCAAGCTTACTAAAATTTTATCAAAATTTTTTTTTTTTTTTTTTTTTTCAAATTAATTTGTTTTCATTATAAATCCAATTATAAATGATTCGTTCAACAGTGATATATGTGTATTTACATCTTAATTGACAAGTTTATTAACGCATACAAAAAATTTATTTGTCTTTATATGCATTTAATAGCGACGCACAAGATTTATATTATATAAAATCATTCAGTTTTATTTGGTTGACATAAATAAAAGTCGTTAAATTATATGTTCCTTGAAGAAGTTTAAAAATAATTGCATTAACAATATGATTACGATAAAGTTTATCGTGAACTAATGAGATGCACTTGCTGGATGAATTCGAAATTGACATTTTGTCAAATATATATTATATCGCATTTACTTATCATTACGTAGATAAGCATCGTTAATGAACAACATAAATAAATGTCCCCAAAGTTTATCGAAATTTACGAAACACAGCAGTGAGCCTTCAAGCTTATAAACTTATGATTAAACGAGTTTTGCGAGCGATATACATTTAAAAATAAAATTTATCCGGCATAGAATTTTATTACTCTCGTGAAATACAAGCTCGACACGCTTATATAAAACTCTCCTCGTAACTTTTCCTCGCAACCTCGGAACTCGCGCGAGAAATCGATCGATCGAGCGACTCTCTTAAGCCAGTCACGAAATGCGACCTTCGCAAAAACTGGACTTTTACTGACAAATGTTCGCTCGCCCCGGCTGATGTCTTTTTGGTTAGGCTTCACGGAGCAACTTTTTCATCGCTGATGGAGTCATTTGTTTAACCGATCCCTTTTTTTTTATCTAAGAACTTACTTAATTTTTTTGTATTATTCTCATGCTGTTTATGTAAAATATATTAGTAATATTTATAGGTCAAACATTTGGTTGAAAAAATTATTTTCAACTATTATGCAATATTAAATATATTTTGAGTTTTAAGTAAACATAAATAATCTATTTATAACATTGATTGTGTGTATAATTAATTATTTTTCCTAATTTGTTTTTTTTTTTTTTTTTTTTTTTTAATAAAAAGTTACTTTTTATAAAAATGATTTATAAATTATATTATAAGTGCATAATATAATATTTAAAATATTCTACAAATAACTTATTCATAAGTTACTTTACACATTACTTTATCTGGTGAAATAAAAATAATACATTTTTGCACTTACAGCGAATGATATCGTAAAGGTAAAAAAAAAGGAAGAAAACATTGTAATGTAAATAAATTAACATGAATGAATCATAAAGTACATATCATTCATAATACTTTTGAAGCAAAACGCTTTAACACGACATATCGCTACGATATACTCGCGTGTCTTTCAAGTACATCATCTACACTCATAACACTCGAGTCACGCGGTACGCACATATAATTGAGCAGGTTCTGGCAGCCCGTACTTTCGAGCAAAGGATGCGCACGCGTGCTCGATAGACCGATAACACCTCGTTTAATTACTTCGAATAATTACGTATTATTACGGACGAAAGAAGAAAAAAAATGATGTCTCCTTGAACGCCTCGTGTAGAATTACAGCTGCAAACGCTCGAAATTCACATGCGCGTACGTTACTCACACGTATTAAGCGGCTTTCTTCAATCGAATCTTAGCTGTCGCGCTCGTATGAAAAGGGTTGGCACGGTGACGATGTGCCGAGTAGTTGCCGTCGTACGGCCGTCTAAGTGACTTTCGTCCCGCGCGCGATTACAAGGATGACGACAACGACGACGACGACGACAACGAGGAGGTTAATGACGGGGCTTGACTTTCGAAAATTTTATCGACGATTCCGTTTTATGCGATTCGCCATTTGGCTTTCAACGCGCGGAACGAGTTCTTGATCAAATGAGTCTGCGAGATGTGGCGTAATGCGGTTACGCAGCGTATCTCTTAAGTGAAATTATTTATGCGTTATTGCTCAAAATTGAATTTTTTATGTTTATCGGGTAAATCGTCTTATTCCTCGGTAAGAAACATGTAATTCGTCGTAAATTTATATTAATAATGCAAAGTGTTTTAAACTGAAAAAAAAGGAACGATAGGTAAACAATTTTAATGATAGTTACAACAATATGTATTTTTTTTAATATTTTACTTCTTTTTAAAACTAAGAAGAAACAAAAAGAATTACAACGAATAATTATATGAGCACAATATTCAAGTGACGTAATAATTCGTCGCTATCGTACAACGACGTACGCAAAAGTAAACAATTTCGTATCCATCCTACTACCGGTCTGATAGATTTACCGAGCGACGCTATCTCCTCTGGATAAATCTCTTCGACTGTACAGCGACATCGTTCATCATAACCGAAACTCTGCTCGTACTCGGAAAAAGACAAGTGGCCCAGTTGAATGCTATACGGTGAAGATAGCGCGTGGAGATACACTGGATAAGAGAGACCCCAATCGATTTTCTAGATAAGGATGAGAGACGCTCGAGAAATTATTGACTGCAAAAATTTTATCCATTGTTGAAGCTGATCATACGATCTCGTTGAAAATCTTGACTCCAATTGATTTAAAAATTCAATTGTTTCCTTTTGTCATTTTTTTATTGGAATAATTTTATTAACGAAGGATAATAGTGTAACATTCGGTTGTAAATAAATAATATTTTTTTTCAATATAATTTATAAATTAATTTTTAACGCAATTACTATCATTAATTTACGAGTGTTTGCTAAAAAATGATAAAACATTCCATGAATCATCAAATATTTGTCTTGTAATTTATAATTCATAAACGTTATTTCTAGCTTTCGTTAAACTTTCCTTTACGCAAGTTTACAATTCATTTTTATCTTTCACTAAAACCCTACACATGTATACGCGACAACTTTACATTATAACGCAAAATTCAAGCGTTATTCCTGACCGATCGCTTCGTTTCGTGTCTATGCGCTATTCTCGAAAGATGCAATAAAGGACATGAGACAAATAACGTTCTCACGAGAGGTAAAGAGAAGCAACGGAAAAGAGAGAGAGAGAGAGAGAGAGAGAGAGAGAGAGAGAGCGAAGATCGTAGAACACATTAATCTGTATCAAGCGGACGCGATCAATATTTAATCGTAATCTGGCGAATTGCCACGTATAAGAGCGCACGAGAGTTTATGTGTGCGCGCCCTGATCGATCAGTCCTCGGAAGCCCCGAGGATCGCGCGACTCGCTCTCATCTTTATAAGCTTAAATAATGTAGGTGGACCGATGGTGATGTGTATATATATATATATATATATATATATGTGTGTGTGTGTGTGTGTGTGTGTGTGTGTGTGTGTGTGTGTGTGTGTGTGTGTACATCCTTGGCGATTTAGAATGGAAAAACGAAAGCGTAAAATATCGCTGGGCTTGAGAATTTTGCCGAGGAGATGGCTAACGAATCTTGAACGAGGTAACGCGCTCGTATTTAAGCTAATGATTTATGACAGTAATCGGAATATGTACCTTGATTTTGTATATACGCTCAATTTATTGCTGCTCGCTCGAGCGCATGATACATTGAGCTTTGATATCTTATTCTTAATAATTCGCAGTTTTTTTACTTTTTTGGTAAAAATATTTAATTTTTTATTATACTTCATTCTTATTCTATCGATCCTGCAATATTGATCATTTTATTCGAATGATTAATATATGATTGTAGAATAACTTTAAATAAATAAATCATAATAAAATTTCTTGTAAAATTCGTCGGGTAGAAAATTCACGTACCAATGTTTTAACAATTACACAATTTCTTATATTATTTTAAACTTCATATAAATTATTGAAATATGAGCAATGAAATATTAAACGAGCAATTGAGAAATAAGTAGCATCGTTTTCTCCGCGCGCCAAAGAGGCAGACCGCCAACATCGACGTTTTTCGTCGTCGTCATCGCGGCCATCGTCGTATCGACTTGGCGAACGATCTCGTGCGAGTCGTTAAAGTTGCGCGGAGGCGCCTCGTCTTGTTTACATTGTGCGCATGTACGCGACGTCGGCGACGTTTGCGCACGTTCTTCGCCGTTGCCGTTCTCGATCTCCTTTACCTCGTCTATTTCTGCTCGTCTTTGACTCATGTGCATACACACACGTACACACACACACACACACACACACGAGCGTGCGCGCGCAAATACACGTACACCATGTGGAATGCGTTTCGCGTGGATGCAAGTTCGCACCCGGACGAGTTATATGGTATATAGTATCGGTCCGATATATAGCACTCGAGAATTGAGCGATTAAATGCTTGGCTGTTCTCGCGCGCGCTTTAAATTTGACGTTGAACAACTTGCTATTAATGAGATCTTTCATAGAAAGACGAGCGCAGCGAGAAAATGTTTGCACAACAAGTTGTATTGTGTGGGGAAAAATGCGATATCGCGCGAGACAAGATAGATTTCTGTGTATAAAAACAAATTCATTATGTTATAAATAAAAAAAATAAATAAATAAAATAAAATAAAATAAAATAACGTAATTGCGTTCTTTTTTCTTATTAAAATATGGGCTTGTCATAATTATTAGGACAAAAAGATAAAATATTGTGTAGCAAAAAACTTGCAATATTATTAAATGTATATAATGAAATTATCAATATTTTCGTTTATAATAATAAACATCTAACTAATTATTTAATTTCGTAAATGATCATTTTGATCGATAGTGAAACACATCTCATTATCTTATACACAACTTTTAAATTATTCTTATTCTTACAATAATTCATTCGTTGCGATAAATACATGCATAACGACGCTTCAAAACAATATTTTCACATTATAATTATGTATAGCTCGATTTATTTTACAAAGACGAAACTAAGAAAAATTGCCGCGAATTTATTTTCAACCCTTAAACATTCACTAATTAGAGATGAGCTTCATCTTTGAGCCGGCTTTAATTTCTTTCTCGCTTTATCACGCGTGCAACGATGTCATAAATTCATTAAATACGTGAAATTATTGTACCCTTAACCACCATTGAATACACAACTCATCATTCTATCTCTGTAATTATCGTACCGCATCTCTTTTTCTCTTTCTTCGATCGCTTCGGTCACTTTTCATACTCTCACTTTTGGGACTTTGACATTTTCAAATTTGAACACATCGATCTTGCCTCTAAATCATCGATCATTGTATGTTGTTCATTAACAATTAAAATCTTCGCTTTAATTTTATTAACTCAGAGAAAAAATATATTTATTTCACGTGTTAAAAAAAAAATTTGAAACATTTTAGGTATCTTATTGTAAATTTTTTTACATTAAATCGAAAATATTAATATTATAATGCCGCAACTCTGATATCAATTATACTTTCGCCTCAATAACAAACATTTCTCCCGACGTAGAAAATTTCATTCGTAACTCGAGTTCGAGACTCCACACCCAACGTGTATCCTTAATAACTCAATGGCAACTCCTCTCCATAAGACAAATGTATCGCATTAGCATTATCTCGCTTATACGTGATTCATGAAGGTATCCCGCTTAGCTCCGGCCCAGCATTCGATCATTCCCGTACGCAAGCTACTGTCTCGCAACACTCGGGTTACGACAAGCAGACTTTCACCCCTGTGCGTGAAAACGTCACCGCGTGGTAAGTAGTGCGAATACGGTGACGTCCTCGCGCCGCGCGGTAATTTACCAATACGAGCCGTTGGGAGAGAACGGCGTTTATTAAGCCGTTATGCTACGTTCATCCATGACACGCGCACCAATTCTCCGATTGATTTAAAAGCGAGGTATACCGGAATGGAAAGGAATGTGGTCTACTTTTTTTTTTTATTTTAGTTTCTTCGAAGATATGGCTACTTTAGTCAAAATAGCGTTCGTTGGTTAAATACATTTAATTTTTTTCCATTACCACGTAAAAATTATGCACGTGCATCATCGAGTAAAGACAATTAGTTGAAGGAAAAAAGCTATAAAAAAAGAAAAAAAACTGCAGTCGGTGAAAGCTGGGCATCTTTTATTTTTTCCCTTCGCGCTCACGTGTATACACATACACACATTCTTCATATTTTTCACAACTGCGCAGCCTCGTAATTTTTTATTTTAATAGCGCGCAGCTTTTCGGCACGAGTCTCTCTCTCTCTCTCTCTCTCTCTCTTCGATAAAACTCTTTCTAACAGCTGCCGAAGACGCAGATGTTGCGCCTTTCAGCCCTGATGCCCTCGTTATACGAAAGCTATCGTCTATTTTGTCGCTCCTCGAGCTCGTCTTAAGTACGTTGTAGAAAAAAGTTTATCGTTGAGTGATTCGTTTTCGGATTATTTGGTCACCAAATGCTCAAAGTGCGGTTTCCTTAGAGGTTCTTCAATTTTGATTACACGTGGGTGCGTGTATCTAGATTTAGTCACGATTTAATTTTACTTTTTCGAGCTCTAATTTTATCTCATTTATAACATGTATACGTTATATTTGTTTTGGAACGGTATTACCATAGATATTAACGAAGGTCGTTAAAAATTTTAATAAAAAAAAAAAGATGTTTTTGTAGCTTTCAACGAACATATAATTAACATTAATAATTATTGCAATCTTCTATATGCGCGAGTGTGTATTGAAATTAAGAATTTTTTTTCATCGCCAAGCGTAAATTTCATTAAACCCATAAAATTTTTTCAAAAACATCATCTTTTTCCCTAAGAGTAGCGTTTGCATTACAATTGAAAGTCTTAAAAGTGTATTACAACCGATATTTTTATCCATTTTTTTTAACGACAAGTCGATAAAGCGTAAACATCAACACGACGTTAATAATCTTTTTTTTCTCTTTCTCTCTCATGTAAGTTATTTAATGTCGAGACGCAATTTAATTAGCCAATATCGATGGTGGAACGTATCGGCAACGACGAAGACAGGTTTCAAGCTCGACATATTTTCGCGGCGCATTAAAACGCGCTTAAGCAAACTAAATACCGATTAAACGAGCAGCGAGCCCTGCAGCCCATCTCGCCGTACGCACGACGAACAAAAATGTTTAATTGCAACGCGTACATAGTGTGTTAAACCTGCGAACGGACGATACTCGAGATAACTCGACTAGCTCAGTGAATGAGATGGATCACGCTCGCACTTAATATATGTGGAATAACACAGCGAGATAGAGGGAAAGAGAGAGAGAGAGAGAGAGAGAGAGAGAATGCGTGCTCAAGATAGGCGAAATGCAAGTAAACGAGAAAATTACAAAGAATAGATGGAAATAAATAAGGATGAAAGGAGCATGGAGTGGTGAAAGAAAAAAAAATGAAAATAAAAGTTTACGCGAGAGATGGTGAATATATAGTAAGAGAGCAAGTGAAAGTGATTAAACGGAGAAAATTATACTAAAAGAAATAGAATTTACGTATATAATTTGTAATGTACGACTAATTTTTAATGATTAATAGATATACTATATTTAAATTAAATATAAAAGAGAATTCGCATTTAATTGCTCGCAATTTTCATTTAAATTACTAATGATCGCGCAACGATGAAAAAAATGAAAGAATGAAGTCAATTAATAAATAAAAATGTGTTGTAAAGATTAAATTAATGTAACGCAATGCATTACGCGCATTAATCGCTCACGTGTGTAAATAATCATGTACGATAAACGTAAATAAGCAGATATGATTAACTAAGTATTAACACGATCGACGTTTACATATAAATTATGCTCTTCGATTCAATCGTATATACATAAGCGCAAGAGCCCAAGTATTATATTTAAGCGCGTGCAGTAGTTCCGTATAGTTTTTTCAATCATTTTTTTTTTCTTTTTTCTTTTTATTTTTTAATCGATGAATAAAAAGAAAAGAAAAATAAGAGAATAAAAGGTATTGGAAAGAGAGAGAGAGAGAGAGAGAGAGAGAGAGAGAGAGAGAAAGAGAGAGAGAAAATAGAGCACAGCCTCGTTTTGTAGAGGCCCGGTGTAGATTTCAATCGAGCGGAGCTCAATGAGGATGAGTGTGGAGCACATCGATGCATGATTAAAGAGCGTTTTCCGTACGCGTCCGTGTCTCTCTATGTGTGCGCGTATGCAAAGCTAATTGCGTTCGGCTCGCGGAACTATTCGCGAGACTCTCGGCTTTCTATTCCATTTGCGTGAGCTGGCGCACTCGCGATGCGTTATTTTGTTGAGATTTTCCGCGATCTCTTTCGATATATATACACCGGGGATAGTTTATAATTAACGCGCTCTCTTATAGTTCATCTTCTGCGTCCTTTATAGTTCATATTTTGCGGCTGTTTACGTGCGGAAAAAATCAAGAAAATAGTTCGCATTTGTCAGGAGCGAATGTTTCTTTTCAAAAATTATTCTTCAGGTATAGGAAAATAAGGTTTTATCTAAAAATATTTATTTATAAAAATGTTAAATTTTATTTTACGTATAAGTATGTTATTTATGTTTCAAATTATTGTTTTTTTTTTTTTTTTTTTTTTTTTTAATTCATTTTTTTAATATTCATCGTCCACGAAATTAAATTTATGTAATATCTCGACGTTCTTCAAAGAAGACAAGTGGCAATTCCATGGTATTGCCAAAAACTGTTCGACATTGCGCTTGATAAGCTATATGAGCGAGGGTGAAAAAAGAGTCGTTACACGCAGGATAGTATTAAGCTTCCGGCAAAGCAACGAGTTCATCGCGGAACCTCACGAAAAGCGACGGTATAAGAAGAGCGAATATTCGCCTTTAGGATTTTTGAGCAAGGGCCCTCTATCCCGAGGCGACGTATGAATAAAGCACACGCATATCCAATGTATATGTGTATATATGTATATATGTGTCGAGAAGAGGGCGATATATAGAGAAAGATACAGCCGTTTGGCACACTCGAAAAGGCGCGACGATGCCCTTACACACACGCGCACGCACACACACACACACGTGCACGCGCGCATAAGAGCGAGAGGGTAAAGAAAGAAAGAACCAGCCTCTGTGGCAAATGAAAAATACCGAGACGGACGATCAATGTAAATATATTCATGACGTGGGGTGGCGTTCTCGCGGGCTCTCTGTGGGAGCAGTGCCCCGCGCGAACGCCGAGTGCCCGTGGACTTTTTATAGACGAGCGAGCGAGAGAGAGAAAGAGAAAGGGAAAAAAATTAGGGGGAGGAGAGAGGGAGATAGGATGTAGGCCTGCGAAAGAAAAAGAGAATGGGAACGGGGGGAGGGAAAGGCACATAAGAGCGAAGGAGGACACTCTTGGACGGCACATAATTCACTCTTTGGCAGTTCATTACAATTTAAAAAAGACCTTTGTCAGCGTATTACCCCCGTCTCTCTACTCTCTCTCTCTCTCTTTCTCTCTTTTTTTTTTTGTGCCCGAATGGCTTCGAGCGGTGAACAGATATTTTTTCACAGAGTGTCAAACTGTCAACTATAAGGGGGAGAGATTCTTTATTTCCGAAAAAATTGATGCGTCGAAGTACGTGTCGATGACTTTTTTTCGAGATGTCGCGTCGTAATTCTTAAGCGCGGCGAGAAGCTCGCGCGTGCGTAAAAGTCGTTTTTAAATGGCTTGAACTCGTTAAAGAAGTCGATGTTAGCCGGCCTAGCGAGACCTTTTTAACGCGTCAACTTTTATGTTCTTTTCTTCTAAGAGATTGATATTGGCTTTGCGGCGAGAGTAACGATCTATAACATTGGACTCCATGCAATCGAGTAAGTTTGTATCTTATAATGCGTTGTTGATCAATTTAATAATAGAATAAAATATGCTTTTGTAAATAATATGTAACTATGGTAAACCTTTTAGTTACAATATATTAATAGCATAAAAGCTATACAAATAATTAAAACACAATTTATTACATCTTTTTAATAATGGACCTAATGGACAAAACAATGATTTGTAAAAATTGAGATAATTAAAAAAAGAACCTTGGAAATTTCATATGAATAAACAAATAATAGCAAATCTAATTGTCGCTAAAATTCAAGCGAATCAATAGTTCGATAAAAAAAAGAGCAAACAAAAGGAACAAACATTCTCAGTCAACCTGAAAATCGTCGAGTTTTTCTTTTTCTCCAACAAAACGTCCCAGAGGATCGAAGCAGTTTTTAGCTCGGAATTCTCTCGTTACGATAGGAATACATATACATATCGCGCGGACGGCGTACCAGCGCGTAGATCGAGAAAAATTCTTTTGGACGCGCAAGGATATAATGGTCGCGTTGGTCGGAAGATACGAAGCGAAAGAGAGAGAGAGAGAGGGGGGGAGGGGAGAAAGGAACAGGAGGAGAATTGGAAGACGTAGGAAAATGCAACAAGACCGAGTGTACGCTGTTCTCTCCCAAGGGAGACACGAGACGGCTTGGGACGAAATTGATATGTATTTCGTGCTAGCTTCAATCTATCGCGGCGGGTCAAGCAATCGGAATTTTAAACGCGATACATTTACGAGCCGCGCGCGCCACTGTTGTAGATATCTATTTCGAACCTTACTCTTCCTTATATGTGAGTTACAGTATCTATACGAATGTGTGCATATACGAGCACGTATATACATATATACATATATGTACGTACGCGATTGGAAATTTGCGCGTGATCGTGTGCACATTGTGTCCGCTTTGAATTTATGATTTTTCGTTCGATACTCTTTTTTTTCTCACGGACGGAGAAAACGCCGTGGAATATCGAAATCGCCGCGCGGTTTGTGATGCGATAATAACTGGCCGTTTTATATGTATACCGTTATTTTCCTTGTCACATTTATTTTATTAAAATTTATTACCGAGACGTTGTTAAAATTTTTTATCGAAATGTCTCAAATTTTTCACAATTTTCAAATAAAATTGCGAATGCGGAATGATTCTTTGATTTAACTTACGTTTTATTTTAATCAATATTGTCATTATTAAAAATTTGTTTGTTAAATCTTTAAAATAATAACGCGCGATTAAGAACATAAGCAAATTAAATGACTATACAAGTATCTATACATAAGAAAATAATTTTACTTTTATACACTTGAAAGTGTACATATACATACATTTATAAAAACACGCGCGTATTTAAATGAAAAAGGCGCTCTTCTCTATACATTGTAAAGCTTACGAGCGCATAAAGTTGGCGGTCTTATATCTCGGCGGTACAAAGGGCGCCGAGCGTTTTTCAATCTACGGAGGGATGGCACTGGTCATCGCGGGAAAATTGAATTCTGTCCCCTAGGACATTCTAAAGCCATGAGTACCATACTACTCGATGGATTATTTCCAAGATCAATAATTCATTGTTTATTTATTCACTTAGCTATCTTCTATGAAGTTATTGGCAATTTAAAGTCTCACCCTTTAATTTAAAATTTGTAACGCGCGTGTAAGCTTTTGAGACAGAGTGTGAGGATAAATTGTTAAAATAAATTATATTGTGAAAAAACTTACCATGTGGAACCCATCCGTGATGACAATTTTCGCAGCAACGAAGATAGCGCTTTCCCGGTGTAAAGGATTCACAGGAACATCCATTGACGGTGCATTTGATTGACTGAAATATAACAAAGATTTTATTTTTTTAATCGTCTTAATATCAATGTTTATAATTTTTTAATTCAAATGTTGATATAAAAATTTGCAATATCGTTTATATAAATTAGCAATAGATTAAACATGCATAGTTTATAAAAAATATACAAAATTTTAGGTTAGTCAAAAGGAAAAACAGGAAGTCTATTCCGGTCTTTCTTGCTCATAAAATTGCACCCTATTATACTCCTGTGTGTATATGATCTCGTTTAAAATTATCGACGATAACGAAAGCAGTCGCGCGCTCTTATGTCTCCGGGCCAACATAAGTGGATATAACGAAGGGGTATTACAATGTTCGGCGAGTGACCGTTTGCTCGTTTAACGTTGCCTCCCTTCCACCCCTCCCCCCCTCTCCGACCAGAGGGCGAAGGGTAAAAAGAATAAACGACGGGTTCGTACGGATTTTTAAGGAACCGTGAATATTTTTCGCCCTTCGCTTAAAAAATTAAACCCGTGGGACTGCCCGCAGCCTTCGATTTCTCGTTGTTATATACGTTCGTGCTGGCAATGCCGCTCGCTCGAGTTTTCCTAAACAAAATAAAGAATAAAAAAAAAAAAAAAAAGAGAGAGAAAGAAGATGAAAAGAACGAGGGAAAAAAAAAGCTAAAGGGATGAAGTCACGAGTCTTTAAATTTTGGACTCCCGGTAATGCGCGAGGGCGATACGCTTGAAATTTTCATTGCGATGAAATTTCCTTAAGCGCGATGCTGTAGTCACGGAGATTACCATCTTTCTTATTTTTAAACGAGATTCTGATTTAATGAAGTTGTAATATATTGCTTTAACGGTATATATGTGTGTGAATTTGACGCTTAAATTAACATCTAGAAAAATGATTTACAGAGATATTCCTAGGAAGTTATATTCTAGGTCGATGCTAATTTGAATACTTCATATTTTAAATGTTAAACTAATATTTTGAATTAGTAAAAACAAAAATTCAACAATAATCGAAAATGTTACAAGGAAAATTTTTTAAAATTTAAGAAAAAAAAAACTAGCGGCATATAACAACGCTGTTTCGACATAGCGTCATTAAAGCCACCGCATAAGGCTAGATTCATCGATATTACACATATAAGCTGGCCATGCACACCGGGAAAAGCATAGCGAGGCGCGGCGTGTGCCGTTAATATAAAGACAAATGAATCGACGCAGTGCGCGTCGTTGCACGCGACCTTTTTACGCCCATGTGTCTTTATGTACGAGTTACGTTCCCGCAGGCTAAACGTATCGCCTCCTTGATTTTTTTTATTTCCCCTGACTTCCCTTGCTCTCTCTCTCTCTCTGTTTCTCTCTCTCTCTCTCTCTCTTGCTCTCTCCATGTATACCTATTAGATATAAGTAATAAGGCGCTCGAAGACTTTCTTTGTTATTCTTATTCTCGAACGGAAATTATGCGATATGTATAATTAATGTTTCGGGGAACTTTTTAACAGTTTAATTTTTAAAAAATGTCTTTCTAATTTATTTATTGGATTTGCAATGTCGAATCTTTAAATTTATTTCTCTTATTTTCATTATAATAATTCGTTATAAAGATTTCCTGAAAAAAAAAGACAAATCTTTAACTTACGAAATATAAAAGACAATAATTGCGAGTACGATTTTTATCGCACGAGCTTATTTCTGCATAACAGCCATAAATTATTAGGGCCGCCGACGTTAAAATTTTGATAATAATGAATACCGACGCGAAATAAACGTTTATATTTAAAACATTATCCGACGGCGTTGTATTTAATCCCCTCGGTATATAAGCGCGTATAAAGTCCGTGACTGCAATAACTCACTAATGCGCGTTATTAAGTACTGCTTAAGACTTATGAATAAAGTAATATAAAGACAAATGAAACGACGCGTGTGTGCGTTCGCGCGCGATCTCCGTGTCCCCCCCCTCTCTCTCTCGCTTATGTATACTTACACAAAAAATCGTGCGAGTACACATACACACTGATGAATACGCGTTAATCTCGAGAAAAAACGCGACGACGCGTCAAAACGTTGAATCCACCATGGCGGTGGCTCTTACATACCCCGCAGGACAAAACTTTCGCCTTCGTGTGAGCGGCGCGACCACCGAAATTTTATTAACTCGGTGTATGTGCGCGGCGTTATTTATGCGTCGTCGAGGAAGCGACAGATTATAAAAGAACGCTGGGCCCCGCGTCCTTTAAAAGAAATGACGGCAACTCGCGATAAAAAATAAAGTGAGTAGATATCTCGTGCGTGCGCGTACTTGTGTATATATATATATATATATAAATGTATATACGAGTACGTGGAAGAAGAAAAACAAAGAAAGAGATAAGAAGAGAGGCATTTTAAAGGCGCTTCTTATACCTGAATGCTTTTATGATTTTTTCACGGCCCTGCCCCGTAAGGAGATTCCGCGAGTAAGCGCCTCCTGTGCATAAACACACGACGTGTAATATACGTATGTATTATTAAAACTCGGCCTCCTTTCGTACGGCTCGAAACTCGATTTTCATGGACCGTTGTTGTCCCTCTCTCTCTCTCTCTCTCTCTCTTTCTCTCTCATACTCGGCTCGTCGCCGATCCTCGAGACTCGCGCTGATGGCAATAACGTTTTTACGAGTCACGCAGGGCATTTATTACTCCGACGCCCGAGCTTCGTTTATTATACGTATATATACATGCTTGCATTCGCGCACAACACGTGCGAGGATACGCGTATATACGCGATCCGCAGGATGGGTTGTTTTTAAGTACGCGACTTTGCAGGTGCACAAGCAGAGAGAGAGAAAGAAAGAGCAAAGGAGATCAAGGAATAAAAGTGCACGAGCCGAATAATCGGAAGTAACGGCACCCGATGCTTTTTGTTGTCCCGATCGCGTATACACGACAAAGCGACAGGCGCCAGACAGAAGCAGCAGCAGCTGTCTTTAACGAAGTTTTTCGGCCGAGTCGAAATCACGGCGTGGACTCGCTTTCCACTTGTTCGCAATTTCTCGGCCTCGGTGATTTGCGCGGAGGAAAAGAAAAAAATATCGAACGGATGCGCGAGCGCGATGGAGGAGACGGATGGAGGAGAAAAAAGAAAATTCGCATCAGCGTCGCAGCGGAATGTTTATTGAATTCGAAAGAGCTGCTGAAGCGAGCTTGATTGCGTGGACGGTAGTTAATGTCATACTTAATTGCCCCGGACTGAATTCGAAGGCGAGGGTTATTCATTAATTTGAAGGCGCGCACGCGCGCGTTCAGTTTTGCGCGCGCCCGATGTGCCGTTGTTGCTCTACTGGACAAATTAATTAAGTGCACAGTTCAATTAAGCCGGGGGCCCCTCCGGATGAGCCTTTCCAAAAATATATATGCGAGGCTAATTTCTCGTTAATTTCTTTTTCGAGAACTCAAGTAAGACGTTCGCTGCACGAAAGAATGTGGCTGCCGTAACTCTTCTTTACCGGTTGGAACGAATTTATACCACATGGCTGTGTGTGTGTGTGTGTGCGTGTGCGTGTTTGTATGCATACCTTGCACGGAGACGTAATTTAATTTTTTACTTCGGTGAAAGTATATGCAGGAAGTGCCGTGGTTTAAAGTTTCGTTAGACTTTTGTTACTTTGTAATCAATTTTACAAATGGATTTTCAACCTTTTCTACGGGAAACAAATATAATCTTAAACGAATAAAATCGTTTAGCTCCGATGATTTTATAGTCGTGTAAAAAGAAAAAGAACGAAAAAAGTACATCGCATTCGTTCCGCATCATTATTGTATTAATTTATGATAATAGAGTTATATGTATGTATATATGTATATACATATATAGCTCCTTCATAATTTGAGTAAACTTCAGCGTTTATAAGTACATTAAGTAAAATTATGGATCGATGGAAAAGAAAAATAAATTGTAACAAAATCGACTCTCGATAAATATTTAATTTTACAATTTTAATAATTTTTAAACGGGGCGCTAACGACGCGCATCGATCATTAAAAATGCACTCGCGTGCATATGTATGTATATACATATATACGCAAGCAAACTGTATCGAGTCTATCGCAAAATCTGCAATTCCCGGTAAACATGCGTAATATCAGTAACTTGGATCTCTCTCTCTCTCTCTTTGTCTCTCTCTCTATCTCTCTTTCTCTCTTTCATTATCTCTCATCAATTATGTACCAAAAGCCCGATCGGCAATGAAAGATTAAATAAAGCCATATGCAAGCATTAAATATTCCAAGTCTATACTTAATATGCATAATCTGAGGCAATCCATTAGTCTTATTAGAAAACGAATTCCCATTACAGAAAATCTATTCCGCGCGCGAGCGCGAGCGCGCTCTGCTTCCTTCCCACAGTATATCCAAAAAATAATAGAGAAGGAGAGAGAGAGAGGGAGGGAGCTTATCGTAATAAACGACGATAATTTTACATCCTAATCTTAAGTGTATCGACGCGTATAACCGCGAGCCAGTCTCCCTACATTTCGCAAAAAAAAAAGATCCATCGTCGTCGTCGTCGATGTTCTCATATCGGTGCGTAAAAATAAATCTGCGCGATAATTCTCTCGGCGATTTATCGCGCATCTTTCGGCTAGACTCGGTCTCCTCCTTGCTCTTCCTTCTCCCTCTCTTTTCTCTCTCGTCCTTCGGCAGCAAAGTTACCGCGTGCGTGTTTGCGTGCAGAGAGCAAAAATAACGAGACGTAAATGTGCGTGCCAGAACGATGTAGATCGTTACGCGTCCAAGCGAAACTGCTTTCCATTGTTGTTGACCATCGCCGAAATAAAGATTACATATAAACGCCCGCGCTTTCGGAATTTCATTCTTTTGCGTTTTGTAGAAAATTTCACTTTCTTAACTTTCGATTTTTATTTTCAAATTGTTGAATGCTTACTAGAGAATTATAAATCTTTCTATAAATGCGTAAATTATATTTCTTGACATTATTATTATACGCTATTTTCTACGCATAGCTATCCAAAAAATTATAATTATTGCTTTACCATAATGAAAACAAATAAAAACAAAATAATAACAACGATAAGTTAAATAAAAACAACGATAACAATGCACAGATAAGCTTTTACATTATTAAAAAAGATAATCGATCAATCCTAACGCTTCGCACAATACATTAACACACCTAATACGATCGGTCAACGCAAAGGGCCAACGAATAATTTGTAATGTAATCGAGGGCAGCGAACGGCCGTGCTGTAAACTCTGCAGATTTTCCGAAAAGCTGTTTCGAACTCGAGTACCAGAGCTGTTGGCATTGTCGGCACCGCCACTGCCACCACCGTCGTTGTATACGAACGAGCGCAGAGTTCGTACAATCGTGTTTAATGAACAAGGCTAATCTCTCATTTGGAAGCTAGCAGGTACGCTAGCGTAAGTGTAACGTTCGCGCACAACAATCGTATACCTCTCTCTCTCTCTCGCTCTCTCTCTCTCAACTCGTTCATCGTTGCAAATTAATTTGGCGCAGACCGAATTAAAGCTCAAGTATAAAGCTGATCGCACTCATAATCGCGCAAGAGGGATGGAACGCGTACACGCACACGTATATAAATATAAATATATATATATATATATATATATATATGCAGGTGTGCGCTTGTTCAAATTTCCCGATTTACTAATGAGACAGGAGATTTGAATATGCAATCATTAAGGCCTTCTTTCTACCTTTCTTGAATACGCGGCATAATGTACGAGAAGAGTCATTGACTTACGTTTGTAATTGATAATTACTTGGATGATTTGACTTACAAATAATAGGTTTTAAATACTTAGAAAAATATAATATATGGAATAAAAAATTTATAATAATGAAAAAACATCAATATGAATAAATATGCATCTAGAAAAATTAAAATTTTATTTGATTAATCAGAGAAAAAAAAAGTTTTCAGATTTTTTATTTAAAGTTGAAAAAAAAATAAATAAATAATGGTGCTTAAAATTTACCAAATGCAAAAAAATGATTATGATTATGATAATTAGCACGTCGATTATGAAATAAGTGCACCAGCATGCCATTTAATAATGTTCACCTCAATATCATGAAAAGCTTCCTATCGAATTATAAAATAATCCAAGCGAATGAAAACATTTACCGCGATATCCGCGCATTAAACAGCCATAAATTAACTACTTCAAAAGTCAAAAGCTTAAACTTCAAAGTACTCGAGCCATACACGCGTCATTTTCTCTCTCTCTCTCTATCTTTCTCTTCTCATTTTTCCGCAAAACTTGCGTAAAACCAGCGATCGATATCACATTCTCCCTTCGTTGCTACTGCTGCCGCCTCGACGCAAAACTACACGAGCCCGTTTACTCTCTCACAAGAGGGGAAGGAAAAGTAGGTGGCAATTTACATACGCGGGTACTTGGCGATCCGCGCCAATGGAATTTAACCGATCGCCTCCGCTCACCGTAAAAATAATGAAATGCTAACAGCCTAAACGCGCGAGTATTGTCGCGACCACAGTGGCAATTTTCTGATGATAAACGTTACCCTCGCGCGCTCTTGCCTCTCTCAAATGTAGCGGAATTAACCGTACGACGCCGAAAATTTATATAGATGTATAAAACGCCAGCGATAAATACGCACGCGTCTCGTGTGGAAAGGCGACAAAAAAAAAAAAAAAAATATTTATATATGTATATATCGCAAAGTACAGAGAAAGATGAGAGAAAGTAAAGGGAAAGTAACAGTCTCTGACGGACGGCACCCCCAGGAGCACTAAGTCACTTCGGCTGGCTTATGCTAACCCGTCGTGCCGCTACGATGCGGAATAATATCGGCGTCGCGATTGCGAAGGAATAAAGGAGAGAGAGAGAGAGAGAGAGAGAGAGAGAGAGACAAAGAGAAAGAGAAGGATGTAGGGTCCGAACGAGCTGATTTGCGGATTTGCCTGGGGCTTTGACAGTTTTTCTATGTGGAATAAGGTATTTATTTATATACGAGTAGGGTCCTGGCGCGTTGGCTGCTTAGCATACCGATTTTCCCCGATAATTTTACTTACGTCGAAACTCGGTATTTATCATTGATTAAACGTTCTCTTAGAGTGTCAAACTTTTCCTGAATTATTGTACCACTAAGTTTCTACTTCTTTCTTTTTTTTTTTTTTTTTTTTTAAGTTGTAGTTCGGAAGAATGATTTTGGTGTGGAAAAGTAACAAAAACGAATCGATGATACTCTTCGTATCTTTGAATAAATGTATGCTTAAATTATCAAAATAATTATTAATTTAAAATTCAAATGATGTAAATACAATTAAATTGTTTGAACAGTTACACTTTGATATAAATTATAAATATCGAATTGAATTTCATATTCGATGTTTTTTTTTAATAGCATTATTGTATTTAATAGCAATTGTAAATAATGCATATCGAAGTATAAGCTATACATTACTCATAAAAATGGCTTCATTAAATGTTTTTTATATTGAAATTATATATTATATTGAAATTTGAAATTAAATTTTCGTATTTGTAGACAATTAAAACCTTATTATAGTGTATAAAAATGTGTAATTTACTTCAACCTTTATGAAAAAAACTAAGAAATGTAACTCTTTGTATCTTTTGAAAAGCAAATTATCCTAATCCTTTAACAGCCACAGAATCGAAAACCGAAAAGAATGACATACAACAAGGGTACGCACAAACTTTTTCGAAGCAGCAAAAAAAAAAGGATTAATTCGTACCGTCAAGTCGAGTTTATTTCGAAAGCTCCGAGATCGCGCGTCCGTTAAAAGAGCAACAACGTGTCTCTTCTACTGTAAAAGAAAAGAATTCGGCTACGCGCGTCGTTACCTCACGCGGAAAAAGAAGATGTTCAGCAGCACTGAGAAACTAAGAGAGAAAGTGAGAGGGGTGGGGGGGAGAAAAAAGATACGTCTGGCGCCACCGGACTCACGGAACATTCGTCGCGTGCAAGAACCGCACAGCAGAACAAGAGAGAAAAAGAAAGAAAGAAAAAGAAGTCGCGCGGTAAAAAGGGTCGTGGCTCCTCAATTATTTAGGGAAATTGTTAAATCTGCAAAAAGCCGAGCAAGAGAGAGAGAGAAAGAGAGAGAGAGAGAGAGAGAGAGAGAGAGAGAGAGAGAGAGGAGCCTCCGTCTCCTTACCCCTTGGGAATGCAAAACCTGAGAAGTCGTGGAAGGAGAAGTGCCCGCTGTGCGGTTGTCCGGTTTTTCTCCAAAGGAAAATTGGTTTTTCACGTGTCGACGAGCAAACCGCGCGCACTTACACATACACACACACACACACATACATATTGTAAGCCTTCGGTATATAATACCGTAGCAGGTAGATGAGCCGCGCGGAGATATGCCTTTTAAATCTCATTACCGTTTAAGGTCCGAGCGAAAAATGTAATGCGCAGAGGGCACTGCGTGTGTACCACCCGCAAAGACCCGAACTCGACGGCCGGTATTTATGGAGTTGGAAGAGTTAGATTTAAAATGGCCGAGAGACGAGTTAATGCGACAGGTAGAGGAATATATATTCGCGTTTGCTTTAACTGACCGCTTGGAATAGCAAACATTGTTTGTTCAGTTTTCTTATCTACGGTAACGACAGTTAATCGTTGTTATTATGGTAGAAAGGAGTTTTCTTTTATAAGAACAAACTTAATTAATCTTATTTATAATGGATTACCCTGAAAGAAATTAAAAATATATTTTGAAATATTAAAAATTTTAGTATTTATTGTTAAATACCGATGATCGTTATAAATCAAGGTTTCACACAAGCCCCGTAATTTAATAAAACAAAGCCTCTAAACGTCTATTTTTTTCTCAACCCTTAATCTCAATTATCAACGGTACACAGTAATATGCATAAACACGTGTCGGAGATTTGTTCTACTAACGCGCAACGCCAGTGAAAACAAACGCGCAACCTTGCGACGAGCACGACATATCGCACAAAGGGTAGGGTTACGCCTTTTTTGAAAATTAATAAGCCCGAGATAAATAACTGTAGCGCTTACGTCGCGTGTATCGTACGCGTTTGCATCGCGTTAAATACATATTATAACATATGCACGCGTCCACGATATTTTAATTCGATGAGTCTGCAACACGTGGCTTTGGCTTTCGACGCTAGTTAGCCGTGTAGAAAAATTTTCGTGACGAAATGTGCTGTGAAAAAATTTTTTACTACTTTTTGTTTTTTAAACTGTGAATCGATAAATTACACTGTTATTCTCGATCATGCATAAATGCGGCAGAAATCGTAAAAAATAGCAAGAAAATAGCACAAAGTAGTTTTGTTATTATGTACATCAATGAGCTAAACATGATTTCACGTAAATTTTACTAAAATATCTATTAAACTAATTCCACCAGCGCATCAAAATACATATAGATAGATAAGTCTGATAAAATTTACAGACCACTCTTTTTTTTTTTTTTTTGTGTGCCGGAGTAATTATCACGATAGATCAATCGTTAATTGCATTACTTATGGTTAACTGAACCAAATAATATTCGTTACAACGTTTGAATAGATTTATTAATAACAATAAAGCTATTTACATTGAAGTTCAATAACTGTTTAATCATTAAATACTGCAATAGTATCGCTTTTGTTGGAATTTCCCATTCAATTTTAACGAATTATCGACGAATATTTTTAATTAAATTAGTTTTAGATAATTTGATGACAATTTATTTAGATTTATCTGATAAAATACTACAACTAAATATCTATTTTCAAAATAATGAAAGATATTTTGCAAATTTTTGAATGTGACTGACTATTTTAAAATCACGTAATCGTGTAAATTTTAAACATGAAAATTCTCAAAATATAAAGCTATTCAAATATTCTCTCAAAAATATGATTAGACAACGTATTATAAGGCCGGGTATTTTCCTTTCTTTTCCTTTTTAATTTTTTCTTTCTTTAATCCACATCTATATATATACACGTATAAAGAGGTGCGCTTTCGTCTATTGATCGGCAATTTCCGATTGGGTCGCGCAAGGCGCGCGCGTCATCGATCGGCCATTGTCTAGCGAGAGGCAGCTTTCTCTCTTGCTCACTCTCACTCTCTCTCTCTCTCTCTCTTTCTCTCTTAGCGGGCGGTTCGACTTTTCATCGTGACGGCCACACCTTGCCGACGAAGAGAGAGAGCACCGACGTCGATCCGTCGTTCCGTCGTCGTTAAAGGAGAATGAACTGTAATGGCGCATAATGGAAGGCCACGTGTTTTAGCTATTCTATCTATCTCTTTCCTTTTCTTCCTCCCCTCCCCCCTCTCTCTCTCTCTCTCTCTCGTTATGTCTTCGATTTGCTCTTACTCCCTTCAAATCACGAGATCGTCCTTATAAGCTACTTTCTATACGAGAAGTTTTCGCCCCATTTTTTTTATGCTCGGCTGCAGCTTTCAGAGGCGATTACTCGCGACTCGGTTATTTATCGAGCTAAGATTTGTTGGATATGAATAATTTGAACATTTTGCAGTGACGTGTTGTTCATATAAACTGCGCAATCCTTAAATTTTCTATATAACGTATAAATGTTGTGAAACAATATTTTAGAATATTAAAATTTTTTTAGAAAAAATTCAATCAAATTATATGTATACCCAGTTATAGTCACGAGCAAAAATTCATATAAGCCACTTTCATATACCATATACTAAAACGCGAATATAACCTAGTATTTTCAAAGACAGCGCAATTCCGGGCGACTCTTTCCTTAACACCGCAAGGTATCCATTTGTCGTTGGTGCAAAAGTGGGTGGGTGCACTTCCCTCTCTGTCTCCCTTACACCGGCGCGTAAATGAAGTGACACACGCGAGATTTAGCGAGACCTCCCACGATTTGCACTCGCCCGAGCGTACACGCACGTCGACTACGCCCTTTGTATGCATGTGTGGACGAATGGATCTTTAGATCCTGATGGTTTCCTCGCACGATATCACTCCTGCACGTGCATAGACACCCACTGTCCACCGCGTGTGCTCTCGGTCGATTTCTTAAGCTCTCAGCTGGCCGTTCTTTTAACAATTTTTTTTTTTTTTTTTTTAAGACTTTAAAGAAGGTCTCACGCGTATATGCGTACGAGATGAAAATTGAAACGCGCGTCTACCTCTTGCTCGTTACCTTGTGCGTGACTTTTTATGTGTATAATGTGATTTTTTTTTTGATCATTGCCGAATGAAATTGGCTGAATTCGATTCGCTTGGTTTGAGGCCTGAGTCTAGTCAAGATTTTGTGGATTCATGCTCAGAAATTGGTGTCTCGATGATATCGATGATTAAGTTGAAAGGGTTTACTTGTCGTAGCTTCCCAGAATGAAAATCTCATTATGTCTTTTGAAAAATGTATAATACTTGGAATAAAATAATTCTATATATTGTTAATATAAAAAGACCATATAAATATATCCTTGACACATATTTTATAGTTGTCTACATTTAATTATTAAATTAATTAGTATTTTATGAGACATCGTTTTACTTACGATCAACTTAACTATGTAAATTAAAAATTTATAACTAGTGATAATTGCATGATAAATCTTTAAGGTTATTCAAAATAAAGTAAATAGTATTTTATAAGAAAAAAGAAAAATATCCATGTATATCATTTGTTTTAAATCGTCCGCTCTAATATTCAACTAATTTAAGAAGTATCCGGCACCTCTTACATTCCAATTTACAAATATAAATTGGCCAGATCAATAAAACAAAGCTAAATAGAAAAGAGTGAAATAACGCATCAGCAAGACATTCACACGCGTACACACACACATACGCAGGCGCACATATCCCCAAAGAGCCCGTCTCTATAACCTGCAGCGAGTGAACAGAAAGAACTAAAGAAAGAAATAAAGCCAGAGGAAGAGACAGAGAGAATAGAAAAGAAGGGGAAAGGGGGAGCAAAGAGAAAGAAAAAGAGAGGGGAGGAATGAGTAGATTACGGTGTCGAACACAAGCAATTTATTGCTAATTAACTTCCCTCGTATTCTCCCTCTTGCTCTCACTTTCTCAGCTCTTCTCGTGTCACGGAAAGAGAGAAAGAGAGACAGAGAGACAGAGTCCCTTTATTTACCCCCCTATGGTCCGCGAAGAGAGGACCGCTTGCTCTTCCGAACGCGGACGGCGGTGAGAGAAAGAGCCACACGAGGACCTCTAATAAATCGAAAGAACGGACGCTCGCCGCCGCCGCTGCCGCCGTGGAAAAGGGAATATAATGCAATGATGGGACTTTCTCGTGCCAGGAGGTCGTGATCTTTACGAGAGATGGAAAGAAAGAAATGAGAAACCGAGAGAAAGAGAGTGAGACAGAGAAAATGAAATTATTTCTTGTTACGCTGATAGAAATTATTTACACGATCTGAATATTTTTTTTGTTCTTTTTTTCTTTTATTTTTTACGTGTATTTTTTTATCACGAATTATCAAATTATTTTCCTTTAATGGACAATTTTTTTATATTTTATATTAAGTTCGCAACAATACTTCAAATTTTAATTAATATTTTATGTTACAATAATTATGCTATTGCATTTATACATTTGCTCAACTTTAACCAATAAATTTAAAATTTCATTTCATTTTTAAAATTTATTTTACCCAATAAATATAAAATCAATAAGGCATAAATGTTCTCTGTAATTTTGTGAAATTGTCAAAATTAAATCAATTAAAGTAAAACGATAAGAAACGACGAATGCGCGTTTAAAAACAAGACTTATTAAAAGTCCAAACTCATCGATTACATTTCTCGTCGTGTCTTTTCTCAGCACGAGGCAGAAAAATATGATTTAATCAGCGCTAAGGTACAGCACAACGAATAGAGATTAATACGACAGCAAAATAGTTCGTAAACATCGATAAATTTTACGAAGAAGCAAAAAAAAAAACAAAAAAAAAAAAAACAAATAAAATTGCTCTACGATGGAACAACAATCAATAGGTATAATTGGGTTAAAAGTGATTGTGCAATTTTCGAACGATCCTCGGCATAAAACGACTATATATATAAAGGTAAATGTCGAGCCGCCTAAATATCGTTACGACGCCATAGCGCAACAAACGCGTAATTAAATTTTCCTCGTTTAAAATTATGTTCCGCGCCCGTAACACACGTAACCACACTTTGAGTAAGCAATAACTCGTATGCCATGTTTGTATACGTGTGTGTATTTAGTACGAATATAATACTCAGGGAGAGATACTTTCGGTGTGTACGTATATACGTATACAACGAAGAATCGCGTTATAACGTCGGGCTCACCCATTAATCGGGCAATATTTATACCGACGTCATCGTCGTCGTCGTGCAGATCTTTTGCGCTCGACTCGACGAATGAGAAGCGTACATTTATATAAAATGCTCCGACGAGAAAGAGAAAGAGAGAGAAAGAGAGTCGAGCACTTAATGGATTCATATTTCCTTTGTTGGGCGACGTATTACGAGCTGAAGAAAATGGCGATAACGTGACGACATCAAAGCCGTGTTCGCGTATGCCTCTTTCGTGCACGTTTCTCTCTTTTTCGCTTCGTGGGCTTGATCTCTTATTGTATGTCGATGTACACTGTGCAGTCGTTGAATCGAGTATGGGTTTATCGCTTACCGCTCGTCGACTGCAGCTACTTTTCGCGCTATTCCATAATTATTTCTCATTTTCTTTACGGTCGTTTCAGTTCATTTTTTATTGCACGATGTAGAAATTGATTTGCGATGGTGTGAAACTAATCGACGCTTCTTTCACGATATCCGAGAAATATCCAGATTTTTTCTTGCGTTAAATCCAAACAAATGAAATGAAATAAAAATATCAATCGATGGAATTAAAAAGAAGAAGGCCATATACATTTATCGTCATAAATTCTCGTAATCTCTTTTCTTTACGATCAAAGCAAGGAGTAAAATCATATTCCCGTAAGTTTTGATCCGGTGGATCACAGACGGCGGCGAGGCACATCTAAACTAAAAAAAAAAGTAAAGTAACCAACTCACGCTCGATAAGTTTTGTACGAGCATGTACAGAAAGAAAGGGAGAGAAAGAGAGAGAGAGAGAAGCGCGCCTTCCTGTCTACAAAGAGCGTCAGGAAAGCGAAGGTAGGTGGAGAAAGAGAGAGAGAGAGAAGCGTGCGCGAGGCCGCGAAAGTGAGTTACGAAGGCGGCTCTCTGTTATATGGACGCGCGCGCACACACCGGCATCCGGCGCACTTGTATATCGATACACGTGCTGCGCGTAAAGAATCTGCCGCGAGTACAGCGTGCATGAGAATTTGCGCTGTCTGAGATAAGGTTTTGTAGAGTGTGAGAAGAGAGAGAGAGAGAGAGAAAAAGAAGCGGTTTAAGGTGAACCAGCGAATAATGAAAGTGATTAAAACTTACTTTCTTCGGACGAT
Source organism: Chalcis sispes (assembly GCA_949987625.1). Classification (NCBI taxonomy): domain Eukaryota; kingdom Metazoa; phylum Arthropoda; class Insecta; order Hymenoptera; family Chalcididae; genus Chalcis; species Chalcis sispes. Next base: position 18,944,276 of record OX465097.1, read on the forward strand.
TTTTTTCAATCTTAAAGAATTATGTGGTATTTTTAATAAGTTTATTATGAATCATTTATGCTGCATGGCAAATTATGTTGTTTAGTTTTATTTAATTTTTGATATTTTTAATAAATATTATATTGGAAATATCGTACCTATTAAGCGCGATGTTAAAAATAATATATTTAGATGCACTATTTTATTTACTTTTTTAATCAAAAAGTTAAATGTACGTTTTATGTACGTAAAAATTAATAGAGAGATTAAAACATCGGGAACAATGTATAAAAAAAGTATATCGAAGACAAACGAATATAAAGGCAAAGTAAGAAATAGAAAAGTCCGCAAACGGAGCAAGAATGAACCACGAAGACGAAGTATATGTATATCCCACCCTCAATCCTTTAGAGGCCTCCCGTGGCCAAGTTAACACATAAGGCCATATCGAACCTCATCCTCGCTCTTTCTTTTTCTTCACTTTTTCTCCCTTTTCTTAAACCAAGTCGATGTGTGATATATCGGCTCGTAAAAATCTCCGGGAATAAAATATCTCCGCGGGATCTCGGGCCGAAGGTCGCGCCGTCGCCGAAAGGCCCCGCAACGCAAAAGAGAGAGAGAGAGAGAGAGAGTGAGGGAGAGTGAGTCATGAATATATGTACGTATCATGTATGAGAGAGAGAAAGAGAGAGAGAGAGAGAGAAAACAAGCTCGCAGACGTCGAGTCGCAAGTTGTGAGAAAAAGTGAACGTAGGGAGGTGCGAACATTGTTAACAAGTCTCATATAATATACATATATTTACATACATACACACATAGTTCTTGTCGTTTTAACAAAGGTGCGCGTGTGCAACCAGTGACGCTCATTTTCAATGCGTTATCGTGTCCTCAGACAGAGATGTTCAATACTTGCTTTCTTTGTATCGCTGCGACTTTATTCTATAGATAATTGACGAATTTGTAATTTAAACGATTTTACTATCGCATTTTTAATCAAGTTTTTCTTTATCAAAATTGATAATTTTTGTAATAAACATGACGCATTTTAAAATCATTTTAAATATTATATTTATGTCTATGAATACTTTAAAAATATGTTATTAAACTGTTTTAATATATACTAATTACAATATTAATATTTTGAAGAATAATATTTAAAATTTGAGCCCACGGTATCGCGATAAAAATTTTCTGTGAAATTTTATGCAAAAGCTTACTAAATTATATATATACGCTTTACGATCGATTTAAAAAATCATAAATATTTCTAAGCACCGATAATTCGAATTATCAAAGATCATTATCTCACAAGCTATTTAACTCTTCCAACAAGCTTTAGATCGCTGCGATAAAAATCGACACGCGCACACTGCATCAGACTCTCGTCTACTCGTATACTTATATATGTATTATCTCTCGCCAAAAGAATCTCGAGAAGAAAATTTGACGACGCGCTTGCGTTTCGCCGTTGTGTTTTCGCAGCTTGTTATCCAAGCCGCCATAATTTCTAGCATAAACACCGATTTGGCACGTCCAATACAGCATTAGCAGCAGCAGCAGCGGCAGCGGTAGCAACAACAACGCCGCATCGCACGCAGTCTTCCCCTTTCGTACTCTCCCTCTTTCTATCTTTCTCTCTTTCTCGCTCCTCGCACATCGTCCGCCCGATATATGAAACAATGACGAGCGTTTAACGCGATTTCGTTATATACCTTCGACGCGGGCACGCGTGTACATACTCCGCTCGAATCGGCGAAGGACGACGAGGCGAGGAAGGGAATAAGCCCGACCAGTGCGGCTGAAAATACAAGAAGTGATCCGGTTAAATTTAGACGAGCGCGCGACCACGCGCGCGCTCCGCCGTACATCGCGAGGACGCGAGCTTTCGAAATTCCCGGAACAATAGGAAAGAGAGAGAGAGAGAGAGAGAATACAAGGGGGAGAGGAGGGAGGGGGTGTGAGAGAGGGAACATGAGAGCGATAGAAGAGCGAGGAGAAAGAGAAAGAGGTATATAGGTAGCTGCTGCTGCTGCTGCTGCGCAAGGGCCATGGAAGTTTGAAGAACTTTTTAATTAAAGAACACCGCTGGCTTGTGTTCACCGGCATAGAGAATTTCCTATTAAAATCTACCCTCTTCCTTGTTTTTCTTTATTTTCCTTGCACAAATAACGGGCTTTATTTTTTATGCCCGGATGTGTATGGCTGCATCCTATAGCATTGTTGTTAAAATTTTGTTTGTCGTATTTATAATTTACCGTAAGATATTTTGAAAATAGAATAAAAACACGAGACTGTATCGTGAATTTTAAACGAACAAGTTGATGTAACATACATCAATTTTTAACGAATGATTACATTTTTATTTGACTCTTTTAAATATAAAAATATTTTTGCGCGTCCTTAAAGTGCATTAGGTAACATCAAATTTTAATTCAATAAACCGTTGAGTACATTTACTTTTACGACGAAATCTAAGGCAAGCCAAGGCATAACATTAAAGTCAACGACAAGCCGTAACGGAAAAATCAAAGCTAAGAAATTTTCGCACCCAGAATTGCAGACTAGAAAAAAAAAAAAAAAAAAAGCCAATCTAGATTCTCTCATCGTTCGCTTAAATACACACACGCAGCCAAATACATAAGCGAAGCGACCGAGAGTAGCAACAGCAGAAGCAACAGCAGTAGGAACGGCAGTAGCGGCAATAAAAGAAGAAAGGAAAAGAGCAATACCGGTGAGCAAGGAAATAACTATACACCCGAAGCTATATGTATAAGCGTGCGTGTACGCATATATGTATACACACAATCGCGCTTAAGCCAAAAAGGATATATAGGAAAGGAAGAGAAGAAAAGCTCTCCTCCTCTCTATCTCTCTCTCTCTCTCTCTCTCGCTCTCTGGTTCACTTCATTCCTAGAGAGTGCTCCTGGGATGTATTCTCGGCACGCGGTTTTACCGCGATGTACACCTACGGTCACGGGGTTAGGTTATATACACCAATGTAGAAAAAGAGAGAGAGAGAGAGAGAGAAAGCTGGTATAGAGTTCGAGGAGGGAGGAGAAAGGGCAAAGGGTTTGCGCGCCCGCAGCGGTAAAACCAGTCGACTCGGGTTCTCGCGCGCACGAGTCTGCGCGCTTCTATCTCTCTGCCGTTGTGAAAAAGCGAGAGAGAGAGAGAGTGAGGAATAAAGGAAGGGAGGAAGGGAGGGAGGGAGGAAGGTAGGTGGCGAGAGAGGACGTCGAGGCAACGGAGCAAAGAGAGAATGTATAGTAGTAGGTGGAGGAGAAGAAGGAAAGAGAGGAGGAGGAAGAAAGGAGGGAGGGTTACGTGCGCTGCCTCCTGCACACTTGCCCCCGGGGTCGGCGTATTGATCCGGAGGCGGCAGCGGTGGCGGCGACGCTGGTGCCGGTCATCCGGCCGCTAATTAAATGCCAATCGCCAACCTTCCCCCCGTTCTCTGTCTCTCTGTCTCTCTCTTTCTGCGCTCTCGATTCATCCTCTACTGCTAGCGCTGCCCCGTTGCTAGCGCTGTTGCTGCCCCTATTGCTTGCCTCCTCGTCGTAGAGCGCGGAGAGACGCTTCTCCACGCAAACTACAGCACGATCCGCCCCCTTTCCGTCCGCGCCATTGTCGCGCGCGTTCCTTTCCCTTGCTTTGTTGTACGAAAGCTCGTTACGCATGTGTGTGTATTTGAGCGGGTGTGGGTACGCGCGCGGAAGAGAGAGAGAGAGAGAGAGAATCTTGCGGCATAGAACTGGAAGGAAAAAGGGGTTGGGGAACTCGTTTCGTCGTTGACGCCGTGTCGGAGTATGCGCGACGGGGTTATATACCTTTATTACGAAAAGAGGCTATGGATATGTATAGGTGCACGTTCGAACAGAACCAATAAAGCGCGGACATGAACGGTGGATAATTCGCTAAATTTTGTCTTCCCTTTTTGACTCTACTTCCGTTTCCCTTTTTTATTCTATTTCCTTCTATCGCCATGAGATTCTATTTCTTTATTATTTCTTTTCATATCGTCAATAAATGTATTTTAAAATATTAAGGTCAATTTTAAAGAAGTGACAATATAAAAAATGATAGTAATTCATTAAATAATACAAACCTACTTATTAACGTATTTAGGTTTTAGCAAGAAAAACTCTATTAACTTGTATTTTCTAATGTACAATAGCGAACAATTACTTGCCTAAGCAACTGCTCGTTTTCTTTTCATTTCTTTTTCTTTTAATTTTTAAAACTAGAATAACGCGTTTTTACAAGTACAAAATCAACATACGTTTGAATGCTATTGCAGTAATGTAAATTTTACAAGTCATTTAATCTTTATTCTTTACTAAACATATTTACAATTCCATAACTTTCAAATTCTATGCGATAAAAGGTTAATTTTGTGGATTTAGTTGAAAAGTATAAATTTTTACACCAAAGAATCAAATCTTTATTTATTGATAATTGACATTTTTAAATTGCTTATTTTTTCAAAGATATATAGATTGTAAGTAAATGATTATGATATTTTAAAATTAGTTAGGAGATGAACAATCATTGTTATTATATACATTTCATTAAGAGTTCAATATCAAATAAAATATTTATAATCCATTCAGTGCAGTGCTTATTCAAATGAAAAAAAAATTTGTATCGTAATAACATCAACGATTTCATTTAACAATAATCAATCGTAACAGCCAATCAACTAATACTAATTTTCTTTTTTATCAATCAACGGTATATTATTATTCCGGAAACAAAGATTCTATTTATAGATTAGATCGTGAAAATTGTATTCCTCGCGAGTAATTTTCACACGGATACACCTCGCGTTCGCTGCCAAACAATCGACACACAACGCGAGCTCGATCGAGCTAATGTTTATTCTTCGTAGCAGCGAATTACGCGCATTAAAATCAAGATGATGATTCAACCTGCCTCATCGTTAAACGCGTCAACGATAAAAGCCCCCGGGAGCTTCTATTTTGGCATGCCTCGGCCGTGACGACGGCACAATAACGTGCGGGCTCACGGAAAGAGAACGAAAGAACCGAACGCACGTGCCGTTTAAGCAGTCAACACCGCGCGCGCGCGGATAAATATCGCCGTTCTCTATACTGTACGTGTACGCGTGTGCGTATGTATGTGTAAATAGAAACTCTTCTCTATCCCTCTCTCGCTCGTTCGCTTCCTACACAACTTTGGCTTCGTTGTACGCCGTGTGTGAGTGTTTGTGTGTGTATCGCCGCTTTCGCATCGCTCCTCGAAAACTCGAATATCACCCCCTTCGCACATCGGGGAGAGAATAAGAGAAAAGGAAGAGCGACGATGGCGATCGTGTTGCGGACGTTATATACGTATATATTTAGAGAGGGAGAGATTCGAGAGGGGGAGGGGGGGGGGATAAAAGAAATCGAAAGAGTCACGAGGCGAAGAAAGGATCGGTTGATTGACTTCCCGTGGGACTTTACTTTTGGAAGACCACAGCTGATCCTACTTGCCGGCCGCATCTTGTCTCGAGCCCTTCGGAAAGCCACTAAACTCTCGCGGCCAAGACGTGACTGGCTTACTCGGCTCTTTTCTTTACCAAAAGTTCGAGATGTATTAACGACCGAGAGTCTCTCGATAAACTAAGGACAAAGCGTTTGCTCGAAAAGCTCCAAACTTATTCTCGTCTCACTGACTCTCTGTTTTTTCTACGTCGATGTTTTTACATCAGTAGTTATTCTTTTATATTATATTTCGACTTATTAATTAATTGATTGATAGATTTACAAGTATCGTTGAGATTTATTTTGTTATTCGTTCCCGAAGAAAAATTGCGTTCGCAAAATCGTAAAAAAGATTTAGAAATTAGTAATTGTATTTATAAATATATAAATAATTTATACTTGTATTAAATAGACATTTTAAAAATATTATGCAAATTGTAAATTTCAAAGTAGTGCAAATGATATGTCTACAAAAATTTCATAAAAAACATTCTTTACGTATTTAGTGACTCGCAATAATTATGAGTTTTTTCATCATTAGCAATTTAGCAGTTCATAAAGAAAAGAAGAAAAACACGATCAACATAATAAGGAACAAATAAACCGCAAGAGCTCGACGACGAACTTCATTTCCGCGACGCTGATAATTAAAAGTTATGCTTTCCTTGCGCTCGCTATTTCGAGTATTCTAACGAAGCAGCCAATCTCTCTCTCTCTCTCTCTTTTTCTCTCTCTTTCGCTTACAGACGAGCAAAAGGAGGAGCAGGAGAAGGAGAAGTGGAAGCACACTTTTGCGCTACTGGGACGATGAAAAGGAACGGTGGTGGGCGCTTTCGCTTCGTCGAGCCGCGACTTCGGAGCGTTCGATGAAAAATCGAGCGCTTTCGCGAGCGGATATATACATATATAGATATATATATATATATATATATATATATATATATATATATATATATATATATATATATATATATATATATATATATATATATATATATATATATATATATAGACACCTATACACGTTCAAAAGCAACGGAAGAGTTCCGGAGAGCTGAATGAGCTCGGCGTTCCTTCCCTTTGCATTTACCCTTTCGTTTTTTTTTTTTTTTTTTTTTTTTTTGGCTGGAAGAGGTAGAAAAGAGGAAGTAGAGAAGAAGAGGGAGAGAGAGTGACCTAGGGGCGCCGATTGGCGCTGGTCGTCGTCGTTCCTTTTTCGAGGCGGTGTTAATTGGCGCGGAAGTAATTAAGAGACGGCTCGAGCTTCCTCCAACCTCTGCAAACTGTGCCTTCTCTTCCTTTTCCTCCTCCTCTTCTTTCTCCATCTCCCTTCTTTTCGGCGTTTCCATTCGCTTTATCGCTACGATGGCTAACGAGAGCCGCCGCTGCTCTGGGAGATGGCAGCCCCGTGATTAATAACGAGGTCTTCTAGTTGAAAAGCAAGGCCGAAGGGTCTTTGATACAATTTTTTTATTTTTAACTTTTTTATTTTTTTCACCTCTTTTCTCTGTATATGTGAAACCCCGGTGAGTGAATTCGCTAGGAAACGCCCGATTAATGTCTGCCTGGATTTTTACGGTACACTATATACCATTTGCGGCTCTTGTTTGCGCTGAAAAACGATCGGGGAAAAGTTGCTTCGATTCTTTGTAAATTCGGGCGTTTCCATGGGTTAGAAAGGACGTTGTGTTGTTGGGCGATAAATCGTTTTCTGTTTTCGTATATATATATATCACTGTTTCGACGAGACTTTTGCTGCGCTGGATGAAAGTACGAATGAAAAGTGAATAACGCACATAAATGAGTTTTCAAATCAATGCCGATTGATTTTTCCAATTTATTTTCAGTTCAATCGTTCAGTTTTATTAAAAAAAAATATATATATATATTAAAGCATGATAAAATTTATTATTTTTAACGAAAAAAAATCTCATATCTATTTGAATGTAAAAAAAAAAAAAAAAAAAAAAAAAAAAAAAAAAAAAAAAAAAAAAAAAAAAAAAAAAAAAAAAAAATATTTAACAAATCATTTTATAAATTACAATGTAACTGTTTATTATAATATCACTTTTAGGCACAATATTTTTAAAAACACTTTAACAAAAATATAAAATAAATATACACATGGAAATCAATCGCGGAAATACGTAACAAAAAACGAGAAGAAAGACCGCGGCGATCTTCGATCTTAATCGCATTCAATTATATATTAAGCGAGTATGATAGTAAATCACGGACGAAAGAAGATACCGCGGGCAACGCTATACAGCGCGTTAAAGTCCAGTTGTTCCACCAATATGTTTACATAAAGCGTCCGTAACAAGTGCTAGGATTTTAATCGGCTCGTCATCCGTCAGCCACAAGAAAAAAAACGAGGCGTGTATTCTTGATAGGGCTTATAATAGTTTTATCTATATATATATATATATATATATATATATATACATATATATGTTCCTTTCTTTGCTTTCTCTGCCTTTCTTCGCTTAGGAATATTATGGTTTTTACGAATCACAGGTTTGATTTAATAGTACCTTAATAAAATTTACCGTTTAAGTTTATAATATCTCGCTATTTAAAGTTTAACAACGAACACTATATTAATAACTATCTGATTTTTTTTTTTTGTTTTTTCAATAAAAGCAAACTTTATTTAATATAACGATTCATAATTTTTCAAGCGTCTCACAATAATAAATCACGATACAAAGACAATGCCGAAAAACATTAACCAAAAGTAATACATTAGAAGTTCATTCGCGGGTTGATTTTTAATCCAATCGTAATCCAAAGTTCTTCCTCAATTTGTTATCGTCACACGGAACGCATCTCACGGTCTCGAACCGAGCGCGGAACATACATCTCTCACCTCAACCCCTTACTCCTTCTTTCCTCGCACGTACGTGCACACCACGTTCCGATAGACTCGCGCACATATACGTGTATACAAATCGGCGCTCGGTTCCTTAACAAGGTGTATCAATCTCCGGAGCACGACGAGCCCATATCCGACAGGCCGATCTCCTTCGAGAGCCCCGCGAGGATGGATCGTGGCTCGTCATTAGAGCTTCGTAATACGTCGTTCGCATATATGTATATATAGCACGAGAAGAGGGAAAGAATCCGGGGGAGGTCACACACCTGGCGCCCCTGAGCCATGTGCACGTACTGCCAAGATACCGAGCGAATCGGTGGAGGCTAAACGCCGAAGCATTTTTAATGCCGCGCGGCTAAGATACGCGCCAGATGCTACGGCGATCGGATAGCCGTTATATACGCTTCCAAATCTTCATAAATATCCAGATCGATGTACAAACGTGTACATTTATGTGTGTGTGTGTGTGTGTGTGTATATGTACATACAAATACACGGCTTTTCCAACTTTTTCCCGAATCGAGAAAGAGGAGAAACGGCGCGTTGCGCTTCCCTTCCCTATATACGGGCGAGATCATCGCGTTCGAGCCTTCGAGTTGCATCGCTTATCTTTTGCGCGCGCATTCGCTCTTCTTTGTAGTGTATGTGTGTGTATGTATATATATCGGTAATGGCTGAAACCCGTTTCCTGTCCGCGAGAATAAAGGGATCCGACCGGCCGATATCGCGTGGCTTCGTTGTACTCGCTTTCTCTCTCTTTCTCTCTCATGCCACTTCTTTGCCGAACGCGCCGAGGATCCTTAGCGTGAGCTTACGGCTTGGTTCAGTCTTGAAGTGTTGAAAAAAGAAATTATTCGTGAAAAGAGAGTCGCGAGATGATAATTTGACTCCCTCTCTCTCCCTTTCTCTCTCTCTCTCTCTCTCTTTCTTTCTTTCTCTTTCTCTTTCTCTCGTTCTATCTTTAACTCTTTAACTCTGTACGTTCGCGGAGTTTGAGCTTTATAAAGACTCGACCGGTGGATATCGATCGCAAGATTTTGAAGTCATGAAAAGTCATGTTCGGATGTTTTATTATTAATAGCGTGGATTGCGAGTTTGCTCCGTCGATTTTTATTTTTAGTCGTTGTAATCGCTGCTTTGGGATGGATGTTCGTGCGATGCGGATCGCTGGAGTTAAAAAAATGTCAGTTAGTTGCTTATAAATTGTTGGAATATCTCACAGAATTAGTGTGATATTATCCATTAATTTTTTTTTTTTATTTTTTTATTATTGTGAATAAAAATTAGAAGACGCTTGTAAAAAGTCATAAATTGCAATATAAATATGTACACTAATTCTATAAATTCACTGGCATTAATTTAGTTCTGGTAAATACGTAAACTTGTCTAAATATTTTAGAACTGGTTACATACGAAAATGTATTTAACGCTCTACTCTCAGTAAATTTATCGACATAACTGACAGCTAACTAGGTCATCAATCAATTATATCACTTGATTCATTAAACAAACATAATTATCGATTGATTTTCAAGCTGAAATGTTTACACCGTACGTTTGTCAATTCTAAACATTCAGGATTGTTTTAAAAAATCCATTCATGATACAAAATTGACTTTTTAAAATTTTTTAAATCGATAAAAAAAAATTAAAAAACTATTTACGAGTACATTGGATAATCTATAATTATTTGGCATAAAATTTTAATTCTTCATAAAGAATAAAAACGTATAAGCACATTATTATATCCAACGATCGATATGCAAGAGACGAAGAGAGGGGAGGTAGGGAAGGAAAAATCTCTTTCGCACAATTACCCGGCTCGATTCCCGGGGTCATTGAATATGTATACATTCGTAGTATATCTCCCTCCCTCGCGTTTTCCCTTACAAAAGTGCATTGGCCTTGGAATCTCGCCAATAGATTGATAGTCTAAGGGTGATGCTCAAACTTTCGATTCGCTTACATATATACATATGTATATATCGCATTACGGGAAGTGACACGACAGAAAAATCGAAGGAGTGACTTTGCCTAACTTCGCGGTCTCCTGACTCCCCATTGTCATTCGTTGCTATCATTGTAAATATTATTGTTATCTTAGCGAAATACCGTGATTTCAATCGCTGCCTATTCACATTGCAACGCATGTTTAACCTAGGATCAACGGTTAATAAGCGTTTTATTTTATCTCCCTCTCGCTCTCTTTCAATTTTTTTTTTTCTTCATCTCCATGACTGACAGTATAAATAAGTAAATAATTTTGTTTTGAATTAATATTGTTTGAATCGACATATTTTTTTTTTTTTTTTGGAGAATTTTATAGTTTCAAATTACTTTAATGCCCGTTTTAACGTTATAAGGAACGAAAATTCGAAAATTAATAAATTGCTCAAATTATTAAAAAATGTATAAACTGAGAGTTATTTTAATGTTGAAATAAGAAAAGCGGATATCGAATTATCTATAAAGTCAAAAAATATGTCAGTTATATAGGCCATTCTACCTCCCTAAAAAAAATGCATATAATAAACGTCTCAAGCCGATTTAGAGCATCTCCCTAAAGACATAAAGACACGAAACGACTTTTAGGAGGTGCTCCGCTATTTCAAAAGACACAATTAGAATAATCGTCTCTTACGACGTTCGCTCGTTCTCCAAGGATTTTTTTATTTCACTCCAGCTCGCCCCGTAGAAAAACCGGCCATATTAAAGCGGCGGCGCTATACGGCGCATTTAGCAGTCGGTCTACGAAATAGCTTAAACTGTTTACCATAATGAAACGTGCCTCTCCCCCACACTCGCGAGCCCAACAATTTCATTCCAAATCACCTCTCTCTCTCTCTCTCTCTCTCTCTCTCTTTCTCCTTCCATATAATGTCAACAGATTAACCGTAATAGTGAAATTACACGTTCCCGCGTCGTGTGGCGACGGCGTGTGCTCTCGCTCGGTCGCGCGGGCGCGTTCGTCACGTCGCGTCGTCGTCGTCCTCACGTAATCGCGCGAAAGAGACGAGGTGAGGTTTCGGGCTGTTATATGGCGCCCTTTCCATTCTCCGCAAAAATTTTGGTAATGCTAGGGTTATATAGCTTACACACAAAAAAAAAAAAAAAACAAAAACAAAAAAAAAGGAAAGAAGCGAATGGCCATTGTGACGCGCAGCTCGTCGCGAGCGCGGTGGACAAAGAAGAAAAGGAGAGAATGAAAGGGAACGGGGAGAGGTCAAATGCTGCTTTACGCAGACCCGCCAAAATTACATGCATTATTCTTGCGCTTCATTACCTATACTCTCTTTCCCTTCTCTGGGCTATTTTTCTGTCTTCGGAAATGGACGGTAATCAAGCGAGAAGGGCGCGAGCGCGCTGAAACCGAGAGAGCGTCGCCGTTTCTTCGTTGTATTTCTTTCTTTTTTTTTTGCTTTTTGTTTTTTTCTTATATTTTTGCTTTATTTTACGCGCGGCTCTTTCCTCTTTTCTCTCCTCGGCTTTTTATTTTTCCTCTAGATGTATATACTAAAAGCGCACGAGTCGCGCGAGCGGTATCCTCTCGTCTCTCCTATTATTCGTGTGCGCATCGACGAAATTGATACAAATTTCGTGGATATGGGAGGTTACGCGGTGCTTTTTTACGAAGAGCCCGAGTGGAAGAGTCGAGGGAGAATCGGGAGAAAGGATGATCGGGAGGGATGGTAGGATTTAATGATCGCCTGGGCACACGTGAACATTCGGATTCCGATAATTTCGGAATACGAAAGAGAGAAAGCGAAGAAGGAGAAAGAGTGAGAGAGAGAGAGAGAGAGAGAGAAAAAGAGGGCTAGAGAACGAGTTCGATTCTTTTTGGGAGGGTTTCGAAGCTTTTTCAACGATTACGGCCCATTCGCGGAGAGAGAGGAAGAGAGATTGTGGAATCGACGCAAACGGCGTCGTCGCGCCGAGTGCACGGAATCGAGCGGCAAAAACGAAGACGAAAGATGCCGCGTGTACGCGCGCGCGCGTTAGTTTTGTGTTCGTGTGTAATTATCGATAAAGAAAGAGAAAAAGAGAGAAAGAGAGAGAGAGAAAGAGAGAGGAAGAAATTACAAGAGAGAAGCACGCATGCAAATCTTCGGAGAAAGAAAATAAAAGTTTCTGAGATATAGAGATGCACTCGTGCGGAGAAAAATGTTTTTTTTTTACTCTAGATGAAATGCTTTCATTATGTGTATATGAATTTTGGTTCTACTTGATTCGGTGCCGGTTGTTTTTGGCGTGCGAACGTCGGTCACGAAATTCTACTTAATGAAGTGTTTGCTTTTAAGTGGCGTTGAGAAAATATCTACGTAATGACATTGAATGACCGGATCGAAATAATCCAATCGATGGTTTTATATTTTGAGTGAAAAATCTTTTAAAAAGATATTTCAAAATACGTAATTTATTCGAGAATATTTCTAAGCTATTTAAATAGTATTTATTAGTACGTAATAAAAAAAAACTAAAAAAGAAGGTTGCGTTACACAAACGTCGCGAAGAAAAATATATATAAAAGTATGAAATGTTTGAAGTAACCAACGAAAACTAACAATAAGACATATGACGGATGACCAGATCCTCTGGGGAAATGCTTTGAACGTAGCAAGAGCTGATCATCTATCGTTGCATGCTATCTCTATTACGGGCTTTTAAGAATCCCAACGAAGAATAAGAACCACATCTATCTATCTCTTTCTCTCTGTCTTTCTCTCTCTCTCTCTCGCGCTCTCTCTCTCTCGCTCTCTCTCTCTCTCTCTCTCTCTCTCTCTCTTTCTCGCTGTCTCGCGAAACTCGCGCAAAGAAAAGACCTTTATTCTTTTCGTCCCGACAACTTTTGGGGAATCGATCTTTCTTTCTCTTTTCATACCCTCATATTTCACCAATGTTTTGACGTATGCTTCGTAAGCATATTCGGTAAGGGAGAGAACGTAGAGCGCGACAAGAACTTCATTCCGTCCCGAACTGGATCGCTGTCGTTGTTATTTTATATGGAACGTAGCGGCGACGTGTACACATTTTACGCGGTGACTTGCGCAACGCGCACCTTGAATGTACTGCTCGAGGCTCGAGGTCATGAGAAGCGCCCGGATTATCAAAGTAGGTACATATGCATGAAAGAGAGAGAGAGAGACATTCACCAAGTTTGATTAATCGATTTGAGGCTTCTTTTCTTCTTGCATTGTGTACACGCGCTGATGGTACACGTCTTGATTCATTTTCTTGACTCTTTCGAGAGTAACTTAAATTTGATGATCGAAAACGAAAGCACTTTAGATTTGATTTTTCGGAATACTTGACATTAGATTGATTTGTTATAAATGACAATTATTTATTATTTATGTAATTGGTTTTACGCTTTACTAATTAAAATTCTTTCTTCAAGAAATAAATCAACTTTTATTTCTTATAATGTAGTCGGAAAAAAACATAATTTCATTAATTATTTATTTTTATTGATTTAACTTGTTTTCATAATCAAATAAAATAACTGCTCTTTATTACGGAGCTTTCTTTGCAATTTGTAAATAATAACTGTTTTGTACCGTTAATTATAGAAATCGATCGTACAGTTATATATGGCTTAGACTATTTTAACTACTTAAGTATAAAAAGAAAATATATAACGTTATGTGTAAAGATGTGGACATAGATATGTTATTATTCGCAAGGTGTAGTGGATATAATGTGGTATTTAATTTTCAATCCATTATTTTTTATACCAATAAATATTAATTATTTTAATCGACTTAATTTAAAAAAGTATTTAAACACTTTCAATTCACCATTATTAGGTGCAGTAAATAATTTTTAAAAAATATGAAAATTTATTTTGAACAATCGCCACGAGTAATATGTCAAGCATGAAAATAACGTCGCATAATTTCAAAACTTTAACAATTCCGTTTTATAGCGTCACTCGAGCGCATACCCTGAAGCACAAACTCATTGTCACTCTTCCTCGAGGATAGAAAACGCCGATGATAGTCATCTAGTGATTTAGATGTGCTGCGACCTTTGTATACAATTAATAATAATAATAATAATAATAATAATTAATAATCATAATAATAATAATAATAATAATAATAATAGGATGAAAAAAAATGAAAGATGTATATATTCGACGAAAAAGAAGCCTCGAGGTGTAAACTCGTTGATGTATCTACGCGCAACGTGAATAGCCTAATGCTGATTATGGTATTTCTCATTTTTTTCGACCATGGGATTCGATTTAACAACGACGACGCCGGCGACGACGACGACGAAGATGACCCTGACTTGTATACGCTATACGATTAAACGATTCCATTGTAGTTGACTTATTCGTTATGGATGCTGGAAAAATATAAGTTTGAGTCGTCGTTAAAGGAACGCGTCAAAAACTACTTTAATAAAAATGGATCTGAATAATCAAAGTTTCGGCTGATATTGTGTGTAATAACAACAGCGAGTGATTATTTATAGCTTTAAAGGCGCACAAGTTATTTGATATATGATGTATAAATATGGTGAGTAACAAATACTATAAAAACGTCGAGGAAGATATTACTTACGTAACAAAGTTGTTTACAAATAATTTATTTATCATGCTTTGGCAAATTGGATTACATAATTTGAAAAAAGATGCCTTTTATAAATTAATCTTTTACGGTCTGCAATAATAAAAAATATCCGGTTGTAAATAACATTGCTAATGCTTCTTAAAAAAAAAAAAAAAAAAAAAAAAATGCAAATATTTAAAAATAACAGTTTGTTTTTTTACGTCTTCACATTAATATTCGAATAATAAACATAATAGATGTTATATATTGTAGGCAAACAAATGTGACAGAAACAAATATCTTTTTGAAAGATTTTGTTTTATTTTTTTATTTTTACGAAATAAATTTAAAAGAAATTTCGAACCACATTCGGACGTCAACAAAATGTTAATTTATAATATCTGGAATTCTTTCGAATGTATATACGTATATAGGCGTACGGATACACATAAAGGCAAAGAAGAACGAGACACAACAATGAATACCATCAACGAGAGGGTCGAACCTTTACGCACGAGTCGGCAAGTTGGCAAAAGCCACAAATTATAGACGATTGCCTTAGCTCTAACTGTTCCCCCCCCCTCTCTCTCTCTCTCTCTCTCTCTCTCTCTCTTAGTCTCGAAGTCGTTGTCTGGCGAGGTGACAAGCCTCGCTGCCAACGATTTCATTTTTACCTTTGGCTTCGAAAAAGGATCGCGGCGCTCTTGGTGTAAATGTTACAAATCACTTTTTTTTTTCGAGCCTCTTTTACAAGAGTCTCACGTCAGGCGTGTTTTCTTTCTCGATTCAATTAAGAAATCTAAGCTACAGAGGTATTTTTAGGCGATCATCGGATAGAGAAGAAAAGTGCGATGGAAAAAATTTGAAGAGTTTGAAAATTAGAGTCACATTTGGCATCTTGGGACGCGTTTAAGGATCCAAGAGAGAAAGAAAATTATGAATAATGACGGAGAATCGTTGAACCCTTTTGAAATGCTTCATCTACTCCACTGTAACGGATTCTCTATCTTTCCGTCTCTATTTTTCTCTCTTTCGATCTGCCGCGTGACGCGAACGAGTAAGGATCGGCTTTTCAAGAGTGCGAAGACGGTTAGGAGAACTCGTTAGGTCGAATGATAAGTCGGAGCAATTTCATACGAGTGTTCGAAACGCGAGGGACCGAGGCTCTTGTAAAACGAGGCGACCTGAAATTTAATTTCGGTGATGGACAAACTCTAGACCGTTGACATTAATAACCGTCGTGGAAAAAAAGCGAACCAGTAGTATTATTATTTTTTGTTTTTTTTTTCTTTCTTTTTTACATCATCTCTGATAAATTATGTTTTTTATATATAAAGACATCGGTATTACGCTTTTGAAATTTGTTTAATATAATGTTTACCATTTCTTTGATTGTAAAATATTTTTTAAACATTTTTTTTAACGCTTTGGTAATTAAAGAAAACGATATAAAAAAATATTTATATTAAAGGAATGCTAGAAATTTTAATGTTTATCGCGCAATAAAAACTTAACAGTAAATGCAGCGTAATAATTAGCTTTGAACTTCCATTTAAAAAAAAAAAAAAAAAAAATCGAAACAATAGCTATGTGAAATATATAAAAACGTTTTTACGTGGCCGATTAAGCATTAGCGCCCGTGCAAGAATTCTCAAAAAGTATTTTTCAATAAATAATTTATCGATTATTTATCAATTAACAAATCAAATAATCGCCGGCACTACTGAGGTAGCTCCTTCTTGGAACATTAAACATTCTTTATAAATATTTACAAAGCGGAGATTCTAATCTCTTGGTCGTAACTTCAACGCTGAGACATCGCCGCGAGTATTTGGTGAAAAATAAATAAAAAAAAAAAAAAAATGATCAAACGAGAAAGAAAAAAAAGCAGGGAACGTTTAAAATAACGTTTAATTGCGCACACGCGGCGCATCCTTTCGCGACGGCTTTAGAAAAGTCCCGGCGCAAAAAATCATTTACACATGTACACGTATATATGCAAAAATACGCGCGGTTTTATAAGTGCCGCTAACTCAGCTACTTAATGCGGACTATTAATTAAACGCGGCACGCACTCGCAGAGAGAAGAAACACTTTGTGCTCGACGATTTCGAGAATAATCCGAGCTTTATCGCGAGCTCACGGCGCGGTATACGTAGAAGAATCGAGGAGGAATACGTAAATCTGACGATTTAACGGCCCGCGGCATCGCGACTCAACGTCCGCGCGCCGTTTTCTCTCTCTCTCTCTCTCTACCTCTCATCTCGTATCGGTATCGCTGGCATACACACACACACACACACACACACCCAAGCCCACGCGGTGTATGTGTGTATATACGCGGTAATGTTATTAGTGGTAGACAGACTCCATGATCAAGAGGCAAAAGGGGGGGAGACTACTACTTTTGCTCGTAAATGCCCGACGACACGAATTCCGGATTCCTATGTCGCCGAGTCGATGTCGATGTCCGTGTGATGCTGTGACCCCGTGGCTTAGCCGTTCATTTTGATGCTTTTTTTTTTATTTTTTTTATTTTTTTGAGATGGAAAAGAAGTGTTGCGATTGGAAATGGTACAAGGTTAGCAAGATAGGTGATTTGATATTTTTATACGTAAATATTAACGTTATTTCATTTGACGTTGGTATTTACTTTTGTAGTACTGAATACCAATTAATAAAGAGAAAATTATGTATAAAATTTTAATAAAATTCATTAACTACTTAAATAATTTTTTATCATTATCAAACATAATAATATATGTATTTTTGAATGTATTTATCGACGATAATTATTACTTTAGTATTATCCGAAAAAACAATAAAATCAAATATTTTCTATTTTAATTTTTATACTAATGATAGGCAATAACCTTTATACCAATGCCTTTTATACTTTATATATAAGTGATTTAACATTTTGTTTGTGTAATAATTCAAATATCACAATACTAATTGAATATAAAATTTTATGAACAATAAATATCCTTGGAGTTCAAAAGGTTAATATTATATTGCAAAAAGACAGGTAGTAGTCATTTTCAATGGGTTTGTACAGTTCGTAAAATGACAGATTCATAAATCACTTTGAACTATGCACCTCGATTGGAATTTGATTTCCTCATTTTTTATTCGTCGAAAAATGTTTATACTTTTAAAATTGTCAATTTTTAGACGTAGATTTTTTAAGCTTTTGATCGATAACATTGAAAGGCGAATGGTGAAATTCGGTGCGCCTCGGGCACATAATTGTAAACATGCCGCCATAGCATCGCAAGCGATATGTTATGAAAAATAAATTTAAAAAAAAGATGATCTTTTTTATGTTGTATGCATTTACCAATCGGTATTTATATAAATATTGTAAAGTTTAACTTTTCGATCAACAAACGTTTGGGTTTGGATAAATTTGTAAATTGCATGAAGAAACTCTTTTTTCGATTGCATCAAAATTGAAATAAATGTGTATTTTATCGTTAAATATTGATAAATTATTTAATAATTTAATCTAAAATTCAATGTGAAATTATTTTAAATTTTATAAAATACATTTTTGTTTATTATAAAGACTAAAGAATATTCAATTTATCACGTAATCGATAAAAGAGAGAAAGAAGAAGAAGGAAGACAAAGTTACCGTACGAATAAGAATAGGAGGCGACGCACAGAGAGAGAGAGAGAGAGAGAGAGAGAGAGAGGGGAGAGACAGAGAGTAGGACGAACGAGGAAATTTCAAAGGACGCGTAGAACGCCACTGGCGCGCTTCTTTCGAGTAGAGAAAGAGAAGCGGGAGGTAAAGAGAACGAACGCAAAAGAGGATCGCAAAAGCGAAGTGCCCGAGTACATACATATACAGGTATATACGGACTCGCCGTAGAAAGAGAAAATCAAGCAAAGTGCACAGAGAGATATCGCGTGTATATACATATATATATATATATATATATGTATATATATATAAAAGAGAGAGAGAGAGAGAGAGAGAGAGAGAGAGAGAGAGAGAGAGAAAGAGAGGAAGAGAAAGAGAGAGAGAGAGAGAGAGTCTCGCGAAGCGCGGTACGGCTTTGCCGCGCGGGTTGCCTAGGCAACGCGCTAATTAGCTCAGCCGACTCTTTGGAGTGGATACTTGACTCTGTACTTGGTAACCTCTCTCTCCCTCACCTCCTCTTCCTCCAACCTTCCACCCAACCTCCTTCTTCCCTTCCCCTCCCCCGCTCTCCCGAACACTCGAGGCCAGTGACAACCTGCCATCCCGGCATCACCGGTATACGATCGTTAATACCTCTCGTTAACGTTGCCATTTTGCAATGGCATGCGACTCTCTGCAGCGCGAGTACAACGCGTTTTGTACAGTCGCTTCGCTCCTCGAATCTATATATCTACGCGAAAATACGCGCCCGCGAGAACGACGTTATACACACGCGCGTGCAGCTCTCATCGCTATAAATTGGGGAAAGTACTTGTTCTCTCTCTCTCTCTCTCTCTGTCTCTCTCTTTCTATCGAGTATCGCGCCGGTAATCCACTTGTCGGCAATATTATGTTTAACGTGCGTGTGTAGGTAAGCGCATATGTATATAGATGCGCGCGTTTATGCACAACGCGAGGATGGATTTAAATTATAGGATTCAATTATATTAATGAGAATTCGCCGAGCGATCTTGTATTAATGGAAATAATATTGTCGAAAAGCTTTGTGATGCGGTGATACGAGTAGTTTCACTGTATTAAAGGATTAATGTTTTTTTTTTTTTTTTTTTTTTTTTCAACGGCTAAGAAGAGTAAGTAAATATTTTTCATGAAAAGTACTTTTTTACGCGTGTGAACGATGAATATTATCGATAAGTTGATATTTTAGTATATTTCTGTAGCTTTTTAAAAAAATAATTATTTAAAGATTAAAAAAATTACACAAATTTCACGGATCTGCAAAGTTTTATTATTATTATTTGTACAATGATTTCATCAGTACTTAAAGGAAATTACAAATAATTATTATATAAAACGAATGAATATTTTTCAAATAACAGTAAAAAAGTTTTTTATAATTCATAAAACCTTTTAGATTTGTAAAAATCAGTATCAATATTTTGTATGATAAGCCATACAGTCATTAAGCATATTTAAAAAATTAATTTAAAAAAAGCAGATTTATCAAATTTCAAAATCAATATTTTAAACGAATTTTAAGAGCTTGGTTAAAGACCACCGTACGGTATACTTTGCATGCAACAAAATCAATATCTACATATGCGACTTCGTTAAAAGTCCTTTCATACGCAGCACCGCATGTTTGTCAACTTGTCGTCACGAATGTTCCATTATTGTAAAAAAAAACCAACTATCCCGCCATAATCGTGTACACACGATAATTATTTAAGGAAATCATACATCACGGTTTTTGTTTACAGAGCTAAACTTTCATACAGGAACCGGAAGCGAAGTCCTTTTTTCTCCTTCATATTCCTATACGCAAATTTTGAATCGAATCGAACATACTGCCGTCGAAAGGATATCGCCTATTTATTTCGTTGCGTCACACATATTTCACGTATTGGTTAAGCATTTTGTGGTCAGAAATTTCTCAAAAGTCCCTTCCGTTACGTTAATTTGAAAATAATTGGTCTCATCGTTATTGAGAAATTCTCGAGTGTTCAATTGTGATACGAAATATTTTTTTTTTTTTTTTTTTCCAATAAAAAATAAAATTCAAATAATTTTTTAATTGTTTGATTAATATTAAAAAAAAAAAAAAAAAAAAAAAAAAAATATAAAAAGAAACGATGAAAAATTATCACCATCACTATTTACATTGATTTATTTCAATAAAATTATTTTATCATCAATGCCATATCAATATCTTGGTACTTTGATACGAGAATTCATGGTTTATGAATACGTCAAAAGTCATCGCAGCCTGTATCTCTCTCTCTTTTTCAAAGACGACGGCTCAGCCGACGCGATGATTTAAACTTCGAGCGATGTCAAAGAGACGTCGAAACGACACGTATAAAGAAATGTACGTAAAGGAATGTGTATCTCCTTTCTCGGCTGTTGGGGCGGGAAACGCAACAACTGTAAACTGCAGCGTTCGGTCCCATAGTGCCGAAGACAGGCAGTTGTTCCTCGGCCTTTCTTCCGCGCATATACGTATACATATTTATACATATATACTTGTGTGTGCGAGTCTGCGCGTTTCTCTCTATCTCTCTCTTTCTCAGGTGTTACAGGTGCGTGCCGCTCGTAAAGATGCAAATACAAGAGAACGCTTTGCAGCCGTATGAAATATCGTCGAGAGAAAGAAAGAGAAAGAGAGAGAGAGAGAGAGAGAGAGAGAGGGATTGTCAGAAGCCACGATTGCGAAAGAACGGACAATCGTTATACCTTTTCCTCTTTTTCTTTTTCTTTCTCGTCGGGTAAAAATGCTTTCCCTCCCTTTCTTTCTCTTCGGTACACAGGCGCACACGCGCGCCCGAGGAAAAGGGCAAACTGTAAGCGAAAGAGGGAAAAGGCAAACGACGAGAAAGAGAGAGAAAATGAGAGTGTAGAGAGTAGACCCTTTCGTCTTCGCTCTCTCTCTCTCTCTCTCTCTTTCTCTCGCGGGAGTTCTACCGCGTATATTCATATCCTGTTTGTGGAGCAAACAGGTCAGCGGAACGCTCGCAGCCGGCAACTCATTCTTCTTCCCACATCTATATATACAAATATATATATGTATATGTGCGTGTATGTACATATACACCGGGGAAATTTTCGCGACCACCGCGTCGCCGTATCTCGGACTTTTAAAGCGTAACGACGCGTCCAAAGTGCCGTATAGAATACAGTAGAGCTCGGTTATATATTCCGTCGGTCATTTTTCGCCCGTTGATGCAAGGGATTGCTCTCTTTCATAGCGTAACAATGTGCCCGAGCGCCTCGGCCGAAAGTTAAATTAAGGCTGGAATTACTAAAATAACATGGGGTACGTCGCTGGCCAGCCATGTGTATACATAAAGCAAATGCGTTGTTAGACGATACAACAGATTGCGAGGTGTTGTTAAGAACAAAATTAGCTAATTATCAGCTGGTTCTTCGATAGTTGAAAGTACACAGATATATTGCATGCGTGCGACAAATATTTTTTTAAAATACATTTATAAAATTAAAAAATTATGATAATTTAATTGTAATGAAATTATGTTTATTGAATCATACCGTGGAATTAGAAAAAATATTATAATTAATTTCATTAAATTGTCAAAGATCCACAGATAAATTAATTAATTTTCATATTTTGTTATTTTTTTTATGTTTTTATCATCGTCAACTCGAAGCTGTTATTTTAATAATTCGAAAAATGCATCAAACACACTCAACTAAAAAAAAAAAAAATATGAGCGAAGTTACGTAAGCAATTCAATCTTGAAGCGTTTATTTAAGCATCAGAGTCGCCATTAACAGTTTTCTAATCGAGCATAACCGAATAACAAAAAAGAAGAAAGAAAAATTCACGGCAGTGGACGACGACCAAACAATGATGTTCAAATATTTCAAAATTCCTCTTTTATATTCCTCAAAAAGTGGACTCGGAAAAACAATCGAACCGACATCTAGTATATATACTCCAAAATCCTCGTCACCTCTTCATCATCCTCGTACGCTTCAACAAAACGTCACTCGAGCTTGGCAATTTTCACTTTTTCACCTTCTCGCGACTAGTTATTATTATTATATTCAAAACCGATTCCCTGAATGGGGAGAAAGGCAGGCAATTCTTTGTTTAGGTCCAACCGGCTAGTATAAACATGACGCGCTATAAGCCAGCTTCGAAGCTTTGACTTCGAGTGGACACGAGAGTACAACGACGACGATGACCCACCGATGCTCAGTCTAAAATAAATAAATATCACACTGGCACCTTAGCGCTCTCTTTCTCTCTCTCTCTCTTTCTCTCTTAACGAGTCACACACCTTGAACGATGCGTCGCGCGCGCACGTGCGACGACTATTCTCGGCCGTGGCGTTATTATAGCAACCCTCGATTTTTTCGCTCTCGTTATACCCGACTTCTCTAATCCCGTGGGACCATCGACCGATGGATGTTGTTTTAAAGGCGTGAAACACGACAGGTGTACAATAGCCGCGCGCGCGCGTGAACGTCGATGTTGCAGGTGCGAAAGCGCGACGTGATACAGGTACGAAGAGCTGAGCTGCAGTAGTTGTATATGCGCAATAAGCCATCGTTTAATAGCAAGGATTATGACTGATTATATGTACTATTTGGGCGGCGCGTAAGTCGGTTCTTTTTTGCAAGCCACGGCTATGTAAACCGGCAATTTGTATCCAATGAGGCGTCGAACGCGCGGAAAGCAACGCTCGTACCGAACTTTTCGGCAAATCCACGCGAGCAAGCACGACGTCAAGGTAAATGATTAAAAGCTGATTGGCTCGAGTGGATATAATTTTGCTGTGTTGGTTTATGTGGCTCGTTTGAGGAAACGTGTTAACGGGCATTGCCTTTTTTTTAATCTTACGCGTTTTTTATATACATGTATAGACGTCGGTCGAGAAACGTGTGACGAGGGTCTTACAAATTAAATGCCTGCAATTTTTGATTACTTAATGTTACGCATGTAAATCCCTAATGAAATTAATTATTGGGTAAATGTTTATTATTAAATATTACTTGTAAGATGCATTGACAATTTTTTTTCATCAAACATGCCTTGAATTTATTTGTATGCTATTTGTTGCAAATTGTCATCATTATCATCAATTATACATCAAAGCTAAATGTTTTAAAACTTTAATTTTGAACATAAAGTAACGTTTTAGTTTCTATTTAGCGAAATAAGAATTTAAATGCGTCGATCACGATATGACTTTTGCTGAACATATTTTCAACATTAAAAAAAAAAAAAAAAAAAAAAAAAAAGAAAAAAACAAATTAAAAAAAAAAGTCGAAAAATAAAAAATTAGCAAATTCCGATAATTTTATTAATCTATTATCAAAAATTAAATCGAAAAGTTATAAATCCCCTTATAAGTACACGGAAGACCCTATCACGTAATAACCGGCAACGCGCAAGAAGCGAGGGTATACACAAACCAGCCGCGCATGAGGGATTCCAAAAAGCCTAAAAGAGGAGAAAATACGATGAAAGCACAGTCGAGCGTAGCGAATCATTGATAAACATCGGCAATGTGCCGTACAAAGTGGCCGCGGCGCTCGCGAATAACGCGCGAGAAAGAGAGAAAGAGAGAGAGAGAGAGAGAAGGAATAAAGGGACGAGTAAAGATGAATTCCTGTTTAAAAGCGCGAGAGAAAGAGCGAAAAGAACGAGCCAAGGAGAATTATCCATCCGAGAGAAACGATCTCTCGCGCATCATCCCGGAGCGCGGAAGGCCAAGCGAGATCTACGGATCTACCTATGTAAGTCCTCTCTGTGTATAGGGAGACTCGCGGACTTTTCGCTAAAGGTTACGAGAGAGTAAGAGAGACCGTACTTCAACCCATGGTGCACATCTTGCGGCAACTCTCGCCTTATAAGTATCTTGTTTCAGAGAGAGAAGCCAAATTCTCTCTCTCTCTCTTTCTTTCGTCGGTTCATGGAAATTGAGTCCAAGTCACCGCTTGCGCGCGCGAGAGAGACAGAGAGAGAAAGAGAGAGAGAGACAGAGAGAGAGAGAGAGAGAGGAACGCGTGCAACTCTCGACGAGAGCACGAGTCGTAAATCTTTTGCGCGCGCGAGTGGTCTCTCTCTCACGGATGCGGATGTCGCGGTAATTGGTATTAAACGACGATCGGGGGGTGCCTTCTTTACTCCCCTCCCTCTCTCTTTTTCTTTCCTTCGCTTTCGCGATCTGGTCCCGATTACGCTCAATAAGTACGCGGCTTTTACGATACGAGAAACCACGGCTATAAGCGGGAAAGGGATAGATGTAACATGAGCTTGTCTTGGACACGGGTCCAATTTGGCTTTTCGCAGGATATCGCAAGAAGAGTTTAGCGTTTGAAACCTTTTTCATTTCACGTCCTCGTGCGTATGAATCGTTATTGCATTGTCTTTGTATCGTTACTTTGTAAGACTATAATTTAATTTATAAATAAAATCAATTTATTTTCTGTACCTTATATTTTATTCAAATATAATTTTCAATATTTCAGTAAACTAACTTAAAAATAACTTTAATATCTGAGTTAATAAAAATATATATTTTTTTCTTTATATTAAGCACAGTCGCTGCTTAAATCTTCAACATAAATTTTTTTATAAATTAAAATCAATATTCATAATGGTATTAAAATTTATCATAAAATTACGGCTAATCGATTTTTTGTTCGACTGCTCACAGTTAAAGTTAACAATGCTATATAGCTCAGTGATTAACGCGAAAAAAGAAGCGGCTGCGTGATGCTCGTCGTGAAAACCATGAACGCGGAAGGCTCGCCACATGTACGCAAAAAGCCACGGCTAATCGTACCGATAATTAATAGATGATATTCTTGCTAATTGCCGTCAGATCGATCGGGCATCGAGAATGTGGGAATTAATGAAGCGAGCGTGAACTAACGTCTTTGTGAGTGTGTTTGTGTGTGGGTATGTGTGTGTGTACAGACAATGCGAAACGAAATGAGTGATGCTTGAGGGATTTTATGGATTATGTGTATAAAATTTTTTTCTATTTTTCGCGGATTGTTTAAAAAGTGGATGTGTCGCTAAAAATAAGTTTATCGGAAATTTTGATATACGAATATGATTTTGTTCAATTTTATAAGAAAATCTTTAAATAAAATTAGGAAAGATAATGCTTAGCTATATTTTGCGAATCCAATGATAAATATTTTTTATACGATCAATCTTTTTTTTAATGAAATAAAAAGTTTGTATATATATATTGAAATAAAAAATAAAATTTAATAATATTTTTAATATTCATTTTTCTTGTCTTGTCATTAAATTTTCCAATGTAAAAATAAAAATCAAATCGACTAACGTTTATCTAATCAACGGTTTGTAAAACGTGCCAAATAAAAAGCAAACGAAAAATTCACAGTTTCGCCGTTCACCTGCGCCGAAACCACGTACCGTCCATAAATCAACACTTAGTTACATATATTTTTTGCTATCCGTATCTCACCGCGCTAAAAACTCTCCTTAGAAACGCAACGTCTATCCTCGAGAAGTCTTTCTCTCTCTTTCCTTCATCTCCGTTTGATCGTACACGGGCGATGTATAACAACGTCGGCAGCCGAGATCAACTCATTTCTTCTCTCTCTCTCTCTCTCTCTTTCTTTTTGTCTCTCCTTCTTTCTTTGAAAGCTATCGAGACCCACTCGCTATTAATTGGATCCACCCATCGTCGAGGAGCTTGGAGCGATTCGGCCTTGCGATACGACGAATAAGCGTTCACGGCGTGCGTTCGCCGCGGCCAAGTTCTCTTTCTCCCTCGTATCGCCCCTTTCACGCCTCGTACACGCGAAATGACAGGACCATAACGCCGCGGGCGCGTCCACCCACCCACTCTCTTTCTCTCTCTCTCTCTCTCTCTTTTTCTCTTTCTCTACGCGCTTAACTCCTCTCGCACCTTTTATTTTACATTGTTCTCCGTGACACAAGCTTCGCTCGCGCGTTTATCCTCTTTCCTATACACGTTCACGTATATGCGCCCGTTTCTCTCACTGCGTGGTTGTCTCCCGACATTTATCTCGAGACTTACGCCTCTAGACTCGCGCGAGCACACGCTTGTTTCGCACCAAAGCTATACCTCCTTTTCGTCCCTTGAGCGCCTCGAGAGATGGGACGATCGTAAAGTTTGAAATAAAGGCGTAGTCGCGCTGCTTTACGTACACACACATACAAGCAAGCATACACCGAGCAACGTTTCGATGTTGCGAGCGAAGAATTGTACGATAGGATGATGACGACGACGACGACGACGACGACGACGGCGGCGGCGGCGACGTTTAACGCGAGGAGAGAAATCCTCGTGGCTCTTCGCGTTAGGGGATTGTTTAGTGTTTGGGTTATAAGTTTATATCGATAAGGATCTACGAGTTTTCTCGCACGTATTCAGAGAAGATGGTGTCGGAAAAAGAATAGTACGTATGTGTGAGTGTGATTACGAAGGTACCTGCCGGTAAATGAGATGTAAAATATGCTTTTATAAATGCGCGCGCTAACAACTTTCAAATTGCATTTATCTCTCTACACGTATTCAAAGGTAATTTATCGATTATTATGTACTCACATGTACGTACAAACTTTATTTTAAACGATTATTAATGCGTTTCGAATTATTTTTCAAAATATTATCCACGCGCGCGCACGATGAAATCATACTTTGATACAAATTGAAACGGTCTCCGCAACGATAGAAACGTCTAAATTTTCATCGATAACTTTTGACTCTTACCATTTGCGTACTAAAAAGCAATTAAAAATAAAAAAAAAAAAACAAAAAAAAAAAAAAAGAAAAAAAAAACAAAAGGCACAAGTGTTAATTAATCTAAATAGTCATAAATTAGAGCGCGAGCATTAATTAGCCGATTGTTAAAAATGTATCGCTAAGTATACGACAATATCTATCAAAACGTCGTAAATAATGAAAGCTAATGAGAACGGAGCATTGTCTCCCGCATCCGCGACATGGACATTCGTCATGATTTATCGGCCGGTCATAAATCTTTATCGATATGGAGGCGCGCGCGCGCGCGTGCGTCACGCGCGATTGCGCATATGTGTGTATATATACGCTCGCAAAGAACTGTGAGAATGGGTCGCTTTATCAGAGAAAACGAGCAGCTGCTTATTCGCTTATATTCTCTCTCGCGCTCCACGTATGATACATGTATATACACGTATCTCCCACGCGAGGCACGTGGTACTTCTATATGTAAGTATTCACACGTCTATATATATATATGTGTGTGTATGTGTGTGTGTACATAATGCGGGCGATGCAAAAGTGCGCGCGTTTTCCACGTGTGTGCGCACGCGCGAGCTTCGCGTGATCACACCTATGTGGCATGATAATACACAATAAGATAATTAGAGGCGTGTATCGTGGGCCGTTTGTGTTGTATACCGCGGCGCCCCCCTCTCTCTCTCTCTCTCTCTCTGCGTAAATACGAGTTCGTCGAAAGTATATACGTATACGAATCTTATGCGTTTTAACGGCCTTATAAACGTATCGTGAGTAGGGCTATCTCTCCTCTTTTTACTCCGTGGGCCTTTATCTTTATTTCGCGGTTGTTAATATCAGAGATAAGCCGTTCCACATGTTTTGTTGTTGGGCAAATGTGATTTATCCGCGGATTTTATTGCGCCGCGATGGGCGCTTTTAACGTGCGCCTTTTTAACTTTGCGCTCGTTTCTATTGTTTATACGTATGTATGTGTGTACGTGCGCGCGCATTGTTAATATTATAACGTATGTGCTTGGGTGAATATGCGCTTGTTTCAAAAGTTTTACCGAGAAGTATTAAACTTGAACGATATGTATATATATATATATATATATATATATATATATATATATATATATATATATATATGTATATATATACTAGTATAAATATATAAATATGTTATTGAAAAAATATAATGGACGGTTGAATTATTTTTAACCGAACGAGACAATTCAGTTTTACTATAATTATTTGTGTTTCCATTTTTCATCCACTTTTAAAAATTAACGTATCCATGTGCGATTGTACAATTTAGATAAATCGAGCGACATTTAATTTTAAAATATTTTCCATTTTAATGTCACGCGGCTTAAAAATTCTACATCTCAATTCACACAATCGGTACAAAACAAACAAAGACGTATTTAAATACTTCATCAACGGTGCAAAAGTACTTTACACGAGGACGACAATGGATGGCTCAAAGACAGACCAACCGCGTCAAACACGTGCGCACGGAGACAGACGACAAATAGAAACGCAAACCTAATCGCATTCGTGTACACAGGCTAGAGGGGCGCGATTTTTTGCCTTCTATATATAAATGTATACATTAACCCGCGCGAAGGATTCCGAAACGTAAACCGGAGGATACTTAGAATTTTTTCTGTTCAAACAAGCGGGCTTTCGTTTAACGTTTTCTCTTTCCTCGGCTACCGGCCTAGGACAAACAACGTCCCACCGTAGGGAAACACAACAATAATAAAAACCCCTCGCGCCGCGTATATATTTATACTATGTGCGCGCAAGAGTTAAGTAAATCGGGATACATATAGAAATACGTTTAAAAGCCCAGGAGTCATGGAGGTAGTATGCGACGTTAACCGTTTTGCCCAGGTGCTAATTGCCGCAGCGTCGACTCCCGAACGTCCTAGCTCCGTTTTATTTATTTATTTATTTTTTTTTTTTTTTTTTTTCTTTCTTTTCGGTGTATCCGAGACGATTATTTTGCGAGCGATGCCTAGTCTCTTAAGTAGCTAAATGTTTTAGCAAACAGCACCTGACGTTGCTGCTCTGTTACTTCCGCGCGCGGAACGTTCAAAAGACGAGCGAGTTTTCTTTTACGCGTAATGACGTTTTGAGATGTTTTAAAATTGAATCTTGTTTTCTTAGAATTTAAACACAAATTCATTGAAATAACGAAGTTTTTTAAATTAAATTTTATAAAAAAAAAAAAAAAAAAAAAAAAAAAAAAAAATGTTATGGCACCGTTAATCTATAAAATATTTATTTAACATTACAATTTAATATCAAACGTTTTATAACAATTAAAATCGTAAAACATTCTTTTAATGTTTAACTGGAAGTATATTCGCTTCGTTGACCCAACGTACAATGAAAATTATGCATTTTCGCAAGGCAAATTAAAGAAAATGTTTTCCTGAAAAACAATAAAATTAAAAAAAGAAAAAAAAAATCATGAAGAAGAAGAAAAAGGAAAGGCAGTCAGCCATTGTCGGTTATTTCTCTTTTCGAGCAGCAAAGGCAAGAGAAAATTGTTTCAACGTTACAGGTGAAGACTGCGCGTTCCGAGGAGAGCCGCGGCGCATATCCAAGGCGAAGGCATTTCTCTCTCTCTCTCTCTCATTCTTTCTTTCTCTCTTTCTCTTCTTCGTGGGGTGCAAGAGACGACAAAAGAAATCATCCGCCACCGGCGACATGAATATTCAGAACAGCCGGTATTTGCATTTATTAAAACAGCGGGACGAAACCCTTTATTTCACTGCGCTCGCATAATTGCTACCTTTGCCGAAGAAAGAGAAAGAAAGAAAGAGAGAGAGAGAGAGAGAGAGAGAGAGAGAGAGAGAGATAGAAAGAGGGAGGGAGGAATAGAAAGAGCAGCAACGTTATACGATCTTGTTTGTCGCTCCTTCAACAATCTCGAGAATGAATATGCTATACGCGCTCCTGTTTCCGGCTCGCAGTTGCGTTATTGTTGTTAACTACGTGCCTATTATAATCGGCGGGGTGAGTGATACTTCACTCGGTGCGGTCACTTTTTGAAATTTCAATAAAGCCATTACCTTCTTTCTCTCGTACGTTTCTCGAAGGATAACGAGATATTTTTCAATCTTTCGATATTACACGCGGCTTTGTATAGCTTACCTATCGAAATAAACATTTTACAAAATAACCGTTTGGATAAATATTCTAATTTAAAGTATTGAAGAATCGTAAAGGAAACATTATTTCTCGAGGAATGTTATTCCACCGCCGAGAGATAATTATCTTATCCAACTAAAGCGTACGGTGTGAAAAAAATTTAAAACGTATGATAGCTGTTATTCAAAAGCTCGACTATGAGATTAATGCGACTAATTTATATTTAAAAGAGTAAAAAGCTCATTGTTGCGTCGGCATTTTGCTATCAGCTATTTTTGCGTTAACGAGAAAGAGCCGTTAGAAAAGCAAAACCTGCGTATGCATATAAATATATATATATATATATATATGTGTGTGTGTATGTATATATTTGTATGTATTTCCTTGGGGCTTATTTTGCGGCGGCGAAGAAGAGCCCATTTATTTAGAAAGCACGAAAACAAAGGTGAATACATTTACATGAATAATTATTTAACACAGATGAAACCGATTGCGCTATCGCAATCGGACAGTGCGAACAAGAGTACGTACAAGTTTTTCCGGAAAAATGGTCAAGCCCGATAAACCAACACAGCGTCTCGTAATTAAATTAAGCTTGCTCGTACTTTCTCTTTCTCTCTCTCTCTTTTTCTATCTCCCTCGGTCGCGACTCGTCTTTTATGCCTTCGATGTCGGTAATAACTTTACATAACTTGATTACGAGTAACGAGCGTGTACGACTCTCGAGTTTGAAAAACAAAAATTTAACTATCGAAATAAAAACCAAAAGAGAACGAAAATAAGAAGCAAAGTTAAAAGAAAAGCGAGAAGAAGTAAGCGCACCGCCCGATTAATAGACACACGCGTGTGCACTCGCCTCTTTCTCTCTCTCTCTCTCTCTCTCTCTTTCTCTCTCTCTTACAGCACCGAAGGATCGAGAGCAGCTGGGGGGAGAGAGAAGCGAACACGTGTGTTTACGCGTACACACAAACTCACGGCGGTGGATCTACGCGTCTAAGAAGGACGCGTATAAATTCAGCTGATGCTCTACCGGCAATTATCTCCCTTGGAAGTCGAGAAAAAAAGAAGTACGAGAACGCCGCGCGCACAAGGGAGAAAGTGAGAGAGAAAGAAAGAGGTCGTACACGATATCACGTCCGTGCAGAGAGGCAGGACCGAGTTCCCGGTCCAGGTGCTTTCTCTCTCTCTCTCTCTCTCTCTCTTTCGAGTGCACCTAATTACGAAGAGGAGCACTAAACTGCAATTAAAGAGCCTCCTTCGAACTATATACCAGGCGTCACGCCATCTTGTTTTATTGCTTCCCGCTCTCTTTTTTTTGCTTTCGTTCTTTACCCTTTATTTTTTTCTTTTTTTATTACTTGAATGATCTTGGAGTCTTGTTAAATAGTTTTCTTTTTATCTTTTCATTCGAAAGCTTTTGACTTTGTTTTATCTATGCGCGACTGAGACGTGCGTCGACGTGTTCCGTGATTGAAAAAAGAGAAATCCAGTGTGGTATCTTGATGAAAATGTTTCGTGATTTCAAATTAAAAATATATACATAAAAATAATATTTTAATTTTTCGCAGTTATTATTCACATTCGTTTAACACATTTTTAACATTGAATACTTTTTATCAAGGCCAATTTTTTTTAAGCTTACACTTTGATATTATTTAACCATTTTCAATTCATAAATAAATTTAATATTTTAGTAAATAATATATCTGGATGGAATTTTCATAATTCACTTGAATTTTTATAGCTCTCAAATGATAGTATACATAGAACTTTTTGTAATTACTCGGTCAGTTTCTATAGCATTAAAATAACATTACGACTTCTCGATGACTTCTTATACCGTCATCGATTCAATAGCGCGAAATGCACCGAGAGTCCACTCGATCATCCGCGGATATTTTCATTCGCCTGTGCATTTTTATCGAATCACAGCAAGTAAAGATTCTCTTTCATGGACCCATCTACTTCAGCGCAGTCGGAGGAAGCGAATGTCAGCTATACTTTAAACTCGAACAATACCTCGCGCGTACGTATCACACAATATCGTTAAAAATTTTGCCACGGACGTGATAGAGGGCTCGAAAAATCTCGCGCGAATAGACGCACAGAGTCACGAGTCATTTATATAACGTCATCGCGCTTGTGCACACGCGCAGCGCACGCTCGAAGAGGTAAACCGCGCTATGCGAGGTCTCTTGAAATAAAACGGTATTTAAAGGAAGCGCGCGAGCAGCTTACCATTCGATTCAAAGATCGCGCGCTGTCGCTCGTTTGATTAAAAAAAAAAAAAGAAATAATGACTGCTCGCTTGTAAATACGCGCTCGCGCGAGAACGTAACGCACATACTTTTCGAATGCGATCTGTACATATAGGTATATACATATGCAGCGTTCAAAAATCGGCCGAGGCCCATTCGAGATTAGGATCGCGAGACCTTGAAGAGACGGAGACGAGGAAGGGAAGTGGTTGCATACAACCAGTCGCCCGCTACTCGGCGATTTAACTATTAAACGGCTGTTAAGCTAATGGTCGTCTTATACGTGTATACGTACGAAGAAAGAGTAAAAGGGAGATGAGCTCGCGCGAGGACTGATACATGGGACGAGAGACACGCGGTGCCGTTTGATTGATCGATTAGTCAAGAGCGCTTACGGTCGTATACACTATTAAAGAATGCCTCGGTGACGCTCTTATCGACGCTCGTAGGTGTTCGCCCGTTAAAAGATCTTGGATATCGAACGCGTGACACGATCTGAGAGATTAGATTATCTCTCGCTCGTTTTGTCTCTGTTTTCTTTTCACGAGGGATCGAAAGGACACGGGTTGGATTCTGTGTCGATGACTGCATTTTGTTTTTAAAATTCGTCGCAGTTTCATATAAAAAGTTTGAGAAAAAAGAAAATATATATATATATATATATATATATATACTCGCACTTCAAAATTGATTGCTATTTAATGATCTTTTCAATCTGTGAAGGTCGACCTTGTTTTTTTCCTTTTTATTTTGATCGTCTATTTAGTTAAAGGAATTTCTTCAAGGATAAATGGATCGACGAAGTAAAGATATATACATATACTTTGTATAGGATGTTACGATATCTAAAAATTTTCGATTTATTATTATAAATTGCAATAGTTTTCTAAGTTGATTTTGTAAAAGATGAAAATTGAAATGGCATGTGAAAAGGTAATTTTAATTATGTCAAATTAATATCTCTCGATAAATTTACCTTCATTATGATAAGTAGGTTTTAATGTGCCTTGGGTTAATAAAATTTTATAATTGATAAATTGAAAAAAGTATCAATGCAACCTTATCGTAATAAACAGAATTCTCAAGAAAACGAACGGCGAATGATTAATTTGTCGATTCATTTAACGCGATATTTGAATGTAAAAACAATGGGAGGGAAAGGTGATGCGTAAGACAAAAGATCGGTTGAGAGTTACTTTAAACGTAGATTCCGCGAGATAATAAACCGTTTTCTCATCGTAAGCTACTCCAGCGGTCGATACTTTACGGGTGACGTTTCTACGTTTCTCTTTTGTAATAAGAGACACAAACCAGAATTATTTTTTTCCCTCTCTCGCGAAACAATCGAAACGAGTCGCACGAACATAGTTGCTCGTACGATTCCGAGCACTGCCACATACCCGAAAACAATGAGACGTTAAGCGAAAAATTCCTTGGCTTTAGCACCAAAGGTAATGTCGACTTATTAAACAATGAAATTAAACTTCGTAATAGCTTTAACGAATATTATATATATATATATATATATATAATAAAGGTTAATTAAAAAAACTTTTTGCACTCGATTGTTCGTAAAACGGATGAATTATATCATTTTGATAAATTTTGATAAATCAAATTAATGCAAAAATAGATAAAATGTTATCAATAATGTTTAGTTTTATGATATAAACAAAACTTGAATAATGGAACTGACAATATTTATTATCATCGAAACGTAACTAGTGAGAAGATGTTTCAAAATATTTTCAAATAAATTATACATCGATTACGTTTTTAAAACAGCTACCTTCGATAAAGTTCTTATAACCGCAAAATCATTAAACGACCTATGCGAAAGAAGTTAACCATTATACGTACATGGGAAATTATTAGCTAAAAAGAGAAACAACTAATTAAGCAATAGCGTTTCTTCGAAGTGCCTACAAGACGCATTTCCATCATTCGCGATATCAAACACGCAATGAACGCCAGAAGAAGCAATCGAGAAGAACACGTAACGCTAAAAAAAAACGCAAATAAGCATAAGGACGTAAAAATAATAAAACAAAAAGAGAAAAAAATTAATAAATGAAGAAATTGAAAAAATAAAGAGTGCCCGATGTATACGCGCTCTCGTTTTCCCACGCGATTGAGAATCATTACCGTATATATACCTAGACTACCAGTACACATATCGCGCGTACTCGTTCTTTCGCTCATGCTAACTCTCTTACAATAATAATTGCGTAAGTCAGCACATCGTGGTATAGAGGCGTAGTCGGATATATCTCTCCGTCAGGATTTTCTCTCTCTCTCTCTCTCTCTCTCTCTCTCTTTTCCTCGTTGAATATTAAAGTCAGGGCGAATCGCGCGCACACCGAACCGATTCCACCTCTGTACGTTTCTTTCTTTCTCATCGCGATGCTACTCTCTCCCTCTCTCTCTCTCTCTCTCTCTCTCTCTTTATCTATCTATCTTTCTCTCTCCCTATCAATCTACACTCTTTCGATCACCGATTATTGCTTTAGAACGTATTTTCCGCACAAAGAGATAGCGGTAGCCTTCCATCTTTCTCTCTATGATGTACGAATTGTACATTCACATATACATATGTATGCACGGTATACAAAGGCGCGTTCTCTCTCTCTCTCTCTCTCTCTCTCATTCTGTTCTTAACGAATGTCCGTTTTAACGAACAGACCACACCCTATATCGGAGGTACACCTGCGTCTCTCGTTATATACAAAACCGACGGCCCCGGGGCCTTACACTATACGACTATCTACGCGCCGGCGTCGAGGCTCGCGCGTGTATGTGTGGGTGTATTTCGTTTAGTTTTTACCGAGCGTAATAATAATTGTGCCACGTCGACGCGACTCAAGCTTATCGCCATGGAGTTATACACGGGGTTTAATACTCCTTCGTAAGTCGCGAGCTTCTCGGTGTTTGTTTCCACGTTTTTTGCGCTAGACGAAGACTGATTGTGCTCTCGGTTCTTTTCTTTTTTCTTTTCTTTCTTTTCGTTTACAATCTCGCTTGCTCAAGTTTGCCCTAAAGGTATCGGTCTCAGAGGTAATATCGTGAATCGTTGCGTGTATAGAGAAAAATTTTTATTCAACTTTTTTTACGGCGATAAATTGGGTATCTTATCAAAAGGATTCGATACGCAAAATTTTATCGATCTTATTCTATAGTTCATGCAAAGTTTTTTTTTTCTTTTTATATTGTCTAATTTGTTCAATTTCGCGTTCGATTTTCACATGAATTGCAAATTGTTTCAACCATTGGAACGTATTCGGAAATTATAGTTTGCGAGCGCAAATTTAAAATTTTGTTATTTATTGAGTCGTTTTAACGTATCTATTCATAAATTAAATTTTTTTTTTTTTTTTTTTTTTGAAAAATCATTCAAGTATTAACATTATTGTAAAATTACTGCGAATAAATAACGGTACAGCGTAAAGGAATTTTTTATCAAACACCTGGAGTCGTAACAAAACTCATTGCTCAAACTGTAATGTTTCAAAGCATTTAAATAACGCAAAATGTTCTCATTGTTGTTCGATTTTTCAACGAAAATAAATCGTGTGAATAATTTTTGAAAAATGATGACATAAAATAAATAAAAGGTTGTACAATTAAAATTTTTTTTTCTTCAAGAAATCAAATAACATGAACTATTCTTCTATATCTTTGTAAAACCCAGAAAACATTATAAAATCAATCCGCTAAATAATAAATTGAAGGCAAGAGGCCATAAAGTAAAAGCATAAAAGAACAGTCGGAATATAAGTAAACAAAACGGAGAGAATTCCAAAATCGGAATGGATGCACAGTGTATATACATAAGCGAGCAAACAGAAGAAAATCATAGGCAGAGACAAATTGGCCGATTGTAAGTAACTCGGGATCGGTTGTAAGGTACAACAGCTCGCGCGCACCTCGCAGAGTCGCACGCAGAGAGAATAAGACGGTTATTGTACGGGTGGAGTCCATATTCACAAGTCTGTGTGTGTGTGTGTGTGCGTGCGTGTGCATGTGTGTCGCATAGCGTGAAATATACAAGCAATAAACATCGTTACAGCGAGCGCTTTAAACTTGTTGGTTTATCCGATAATTCGAAATTATGCATGCAAAACGACAACGATTTATGAACTTTACTAAATCATTGCGCTATTAATCTATCCGTGCGGTATATACTCACAGTTGACTTAGCCGCGCGGCGGTGTTTTTTATTTTATACCCGCGGTAAACAGA
The DNA here is from genome assembly GCA_949987625.1 of Chalcis sispes. Classification (NCBI taxonomy): domain Eukaryota; kingdom Metazoa; phylum Arthropoda; class Insecta; order Hymenoptera; family Chalcididae; genus Chalcis; species Chalcis sispes. The sequence goes on from OX465097.1 coordinate 18,981,219, forward strand.
AGTAAAATATATTTTGTTCTCGCGATTACCATAATCGATTCTTTTGTGAAACAGTGTTGCGCCAATATATACGCACTACGACATTTGATATCCCATTGAGTTTTACAATGATTTACGATAGTTATTCGAGCTAATTACGCATTAAACAATTTAATACTGCGTTATATAGATATTATTTAATTTATAATAACGCCTGACAACGGTACAACTCGTGTACTTAAATTAAATAAACTTGCATACATTTTATTCATTATGTCGTGGAAAAAGTTTCTTTGATATTCAACATTAAAACTCGATAAAAAGTGTACATTAAAAGCGGCAAATATTTTCGATAGCCCGGGGTGAAACTTTAAAAAGCTCTTATCTTTCAGTGGCTCGTTCAAGTATCATCGATATACTTCGGCGATCCGTTTAAATTCTCGGCAAGATACTGCAAGAAGCAATAGCAAGCTTTATTCCCGAAAGAATATCAACGAGGGTGGAACGTCTTGACGAGGGGAAGAAAACGAACATCGATAACAGATATTGTATTATCGTGTGGCTTTCGAGTTTTGTTTTAATAATCTTTGGTGTAAAATTTAGTTTTAGACTTAACAAGTTCACGAATGGGTATCAATTAATTTTTTTTTTTTTTTTTTTTTAAATTAATAAGTTTATTTTGCTGTAATGTGCATTGAGTATATCTTTTATTTTTTATAAAAAAAATTGATAAATACTTTACAGATCTTTTTTTTTACAGTAGTGAGTATTTACAACAGATTTCGCCGAGCTTCGGTAACTATAATCGCTCACAAGTAACTATAACCGCTCGTCCTTTTCACAAATACACCATTTAAACATTATTCACAAGATCCGAGAAAAGTCTCGAGATATTTATTGCGCCTCGGCAGCTACATCGTCTAGGAAGTTTCTAACATTCGCTAAATTTCCCCCTCTCGATTAACTTTCTTCCTATAGCTAATTCCTTTTACAAGCTCCTTTGATTTTTCAAAGCAACAATCCGTTTTTCCGTTCGCGAGTTAGGGTATATCCTCACCTTATCGAGAATCTTGTACACGAAGCGTCATTTGATCGATCGGTGCTGAGATAAGATCGCCTTGTTCAATAGTCTCGGCGACGATCGTTCGCTACGTGTGCTCGTGTGCGTGTATGTGTATATACATGTAACATACAAGGTTTAGATACAGGAAAGCAACAACGACGCTTGACATTTCCGCGCTAAGCCTGGCGAGAGGTCCATAGCTTTCTATCTCTCTTTTCTCTCTCATTCGCTTCACCTCTGTACGACGGCGTTAAAGCGTGTCCATATATATATATATATATATGCAAGTCGATCTTTCTTCTTTCCAAGTCAAAACATCGCCAACAGGAAAAAGTTACGTGTAATGCCACAGAAATGGTTCTCCGTGTTGTTTATCCTCGTGATAAAGTTTGAATGGACTGATTGCCTTGGTGTCCAAAAGCGATAAAGCAGTTTGAATTTTTATCGATAATTTCATCAAAAATTAAAACTGCATACAAACAATCAATAATATATCAATATTAAAAATATGTATCTAATAATAATTGACTGATTAAAAAATCACCGTTGATCGTATTTTAAAAAATTATAAAATAACGGCAAACAATAATAAAAAGCGGAAATTTTAATTAAAATAACAGAACGTCTCTTTCCTAGCTTACGGTAGCCTTACGAGCTCACGCCTATGGAAATTACGGAATCCACCTTTTACCTCTTTATACATTCCCGCGCGCTTCCTCTAACAAGTTCCGCTGTGCCGTTAATCATCGGCCTAACGACGCAGAAGCAGCTACGGCAACGACAACGACAGCGATACTAAACAATAAATATATGCACACACATGCATCTACACGCATACAAACACTCGTTCGCGTCCTCCGCGTTTTACATATACGCAAGCAAGAGAGAGAGAGAGAGAGAGCAGTAGATGTCACATGGCATTTGATGGAAATGCCACGTACTATATAATCGAGGACGCGAACCGGCAATAACTTCATTACCTCTCGTGGAGCCACTAATTATACGACGTACATGGAGAGGACGCGGAATGGGGGACAAAGATGTACAAGGAAATTAGTCCGCGCTCGCGACTAATTGCGGTACGCTCTCGCGATCGTGATTTAATCGATGTAAGCTCTCGCGCGCTGTTGCCTTCTCTTTCATTTAACGCGGACGCTGCTGCCGCATCCACCAACACTCTGGCGTTCCTTAATGCCTGCTTTTCGAGGAAAAATAGCGCAAAACAAAAGTTAAATAAGGGGTTTGCGCTAACGGGAGGAGAGATCAATTTTAAGGTAGACGCGTATCGTAGTTTGATTTTCTACTTCTTCTTCTTGTCGTTTAAGTCTGGTTTAAATGCAACGATGTGGATATGGGTAAACACTATTTATGCTTGCACGAAGATCAGTGTGGGAATCAAACAAAATGTAGTTAAGGAAGGGATAAAATTTAACAATTTTTATTTTCTCGTTCCGTAATGCTTATGAGCCGAGAGAAAGAGAAAGAAAGAGGAGAAAGAACGAGTGATTTGTCGTGAGTTCGGTCAGAGTCTCGTTGTACACGTTGGCTACAATATGGCTGATTATCCGATTAGATAAAAGCGTTAGACAAAAATTTATTCGTACGCGAATAAGTACGAACAAGTGTTAGATAAGCCCGAGATTTTTCCGCATATCAATTAACGTTGAAATAAATCGGCTATATTATAAATAAAGAGCGTATAACTGCTACTCCTAAAATATGCATTGTTTCGTATATACGTAAGGAGATACACGTGTACACAAGCGATGCTGGGAAGCGAACTCTTGTATGCGAGCTTGCAAGTTTTTGTAATTTTATACGCGTGTTTATGTATAATGGCGATATATACGTATATTGCAAAACGAATTTATTAAAATTTTTCTTACTAATTACAGTTAATAAATATGTTTGACTTATTACGCTATTTGCAGCTTGGTTATTCAATTTATTAGTCGCTTGATCAAACCTAATTCGAAAGTTTCATAATTCGCGGTCTACTTTAATTTAATCAACCTTTCAAATGTATTTTCATACTTTCATTCGATCGTGCAACTTTAAGAATTGTTCGACGAATATAATATACGATGTATTGTTCACTAATATGTTTTTCGATCGATGAAATTCAAATATTTAAAAGTATTTTAGTTTTATACGAAAACATTTTACAACGTTAATGCAAGTAACGATTTAATTAAAGAGAAGAAATAAAATCTAAAAATAAATGGGTGTTTTTTTCTTTTCAAAATCAGTTAAATTAAATTCGATTATTGTATATTTTATCGATACTAATACTAATAGTAAAGTTAAAAATTTTGCTATCCATTTGCAACCCATCAAAATTTCAACTATAAAATAACAACAAACACGGAAAGTCTCTTGAATTAGCCTAAAACGTCGTTAGAAATTTCCCCAGTAAGCACGACGCAATTGCGGTTCTAATAGTGACGCACGAAACAGAAACGTATACACCGCGCTCGTGCACAACTACATAGACAACTTCACAAGAGGAGCAGACGTACGAAAAGAGAAAGAGATCGAGCTTATAAATACATGCGCAGGAAAGATGGTATACCGATCGCTCGAGTTCGCGGAGAGTCACGATCCACTAATGAATGATTATGCTACAATTTGCCGCGGGACAGCAGCTGTCGCGGGGGCGATGGCAATTTATTAAATTACAATGATTCTCCAATGTTTTACCGAATATATATATATATATATATATATATATATACTCGTATATGTATACACACCCGTTCACATTATCACTAGGAATTCATATACATATATATTTGCACGCGGCATTTAATTTGCGGCACATAGAAGCACGCCTATATACGGCTTAGATGTACAACAATGTTTCGAGATTTCGTAGGATGTATCGTGTATATGCGTATGTGAAAGGATGTGCGCGGTTAAGAGTTTGACGGTAAATCAATCGACTTTTGCTTTTTTTTCATATATATATATGTATATTTTTTTTACCGCGGCTTCTGTTTATTACAAATTCGATATGTTTAATGAGGATAATTAATAACCGGTATATCCAGCCATTATATATTAGTTTCGCAATAATGTGGGATTCCGGGGGAATATTACTTTGTTGAATATTAATTAACGTTAAACGTTTATCGTAAAGTTAAATTAATTTCCAGCTTTGAGAGACTCCGCGGCAATGTGGTTACATTGCTCGCGCGCGCACGTATGAGAATAAGTATTGTAAGATTTAATAAATCTTTGGCTTTAGAAGTCTCGTTTTGGGTAAAAAATGTCTGTTTGTAAGCCATTGAATATGTTTTCGCAAAATAGGACAATGTTATAACGCGCAAGAGTGGCGGAGATATTATTATTGCTAACGAGACACACCTATCCAATTTTATAGCTCATTGTCGATATTTTCTTCTGAAAAAAAAAATTTCTTTTATGGCTTATAAATAAAATCAGGATGATATATTTTTATAGTTAAAGAATTAATCTTTTTAACAGAGAAGATACAAATTTTTTTCTTGTTGAAAGGGAAACTAGATACTTTGGCTTTTTTTTTTTTTTTTTTTACCGAAAGAAATTATTGCTCGCTACTCACGTGCAATTAAATCTTGATAGATATGTAATAAAAATCGTACAATAAATTATATCGGTTAATGAGAAATGAAAAAAGAAAAAAAGAAAAAATGAATAGTACGTAAAAAAAACTACGGGGCTACTAACTGTCGTGTCAAGCATTGAAACAAAAGAATCTTATTTAAGTCTTGTAACGTTATACGCGACTTTTTTGCAAGGCATCACCGACTCATTGAAAATTATTTTTTCTCCTTTGAAAAAAAATCATTGCGTGTTCATCGCGAGCAGCGGTAGTCATAAACAATGGGTCATTACTTTCGTAAGGGATGTCCAATATCCTTCTTTCTTTCTTTCTTTCTCTCTTATACTTTTTTTCTTTCTCTCTCTCTCTCTCTCTCTCTCTCCCTTTTTGCAAGAGTTGTCTTCTTTCTCTTTCTTGAACGCGATGATGCAGCGATAGGCAGCAGCAACGGCAGCATCGACGGCAGCGGCAGTGAAATCGCGCGCTTCAAAGTAAGAAAGAGTAAGAAAGAGTAAGAGAGAGGGAGAGAGAGAAAGAGAAAGAAAGAGCGCGAACGCGAACGATAAAATAAGTTTAGGGGCGTGAAATTGGTAGTAATTTTACAAGCCATAACGATCTACTAAATCTGTAAAATAATTAAGGGCGCAGATGTTCAATGCAAGCGCGCGGACTATCTTTTTCTTCCTAACCTCTCTTTCTCTCTCCCTCTCTTATTCTCAAGTGCTTCTCTCAGACTCATCAACCCTATAACCGTCTAGTACTGCGCCGCTAATGCTTCCTTCAACGAATCACGCTATACATTGCATCTCTCCCATAGTTTTTGGTTTTCTGTTGTCGCTGATCCTCGACTTGGTTATACGAAAGGTTTTTCAGTTTCAAAGAAATATTTTAATTTTTCAATTTCAATTTGGTACGAAAAATGGTCCCTTATATTGAAGAAATTTTCATAAAATTTTGACTCATTTAATTGCATTATATACTTAATGTATTTAGATAAGGCTATTTTATTAAAAGAAGATTTATTAATAACATACTTATCTATAACATTACATTTTCACACTTCATTACAATAATAACGTATGACCATCGTCAACTTATTTTATTTTACAAACTATAGTAGAGTTAATATAAAATTTAAGTACAATTATAAACATAATTTTTATGGTTAAATCTAAGGTTTACGTTTTTTTCTTTTTACCGCACGTTTATATAATTATAACTATTCGGTAAAGTAATTATAAAACGCTTACAACTCCATCGATATAATTTTCCTATTGATCGGCGATTTTCCTTAAAATGAACTCAACGCTGCAAAATAATTATTCCGATAATAAAACGAAGTCACGCAAAAGTAAGCGAACGAAATAAAAGTATCGAGAATATTTATATCGATCAAAGCATACGTACTCGTATATACAATATTGAACGTCTTATTTAACACATATAAATCCCTTGGGCGCTAAGAGCATTTCTCGCCTGTGCGCGCGTTATAATCAGCGACTCTAATCAGTGCTCGTGTTCTTATAAACTCTCCCCCTCTTTCTCTTCGAACGAATGCGCGATACGCCGGTGCTAAGTTAAAAAAAAAAAAAAGAAAAACGAAGGAGAAAAAAGGTGATCGGCGCGGAGCCGCCCCGATACTTAACGATTCCCACGATTTCTCTATCTATTAACGCGATCGATTAATCGCCCGCGTGCTCTGCGCGCGAAACATGATTAAGTGCAGATTGAGAATCGAACCTAGCTCTCCTCCCCCCCCCCCCCCCATTTCGCCAGCATCACCTCTTGCCTTAATCTTTGTCTGTCTTTCTCTCGTTAGAACGCACATTGGAAAGTAGTCGTAGGAGGAACGTTTCGAGCTCTCGCGTTATCCCCCGCGATATCGGCGAGCCCGCGAATATATCGCCCCGAGTTTTCGCGCGCGCACGCGCGCAGCACTCTTGGCAAGTGCATTATATCGCTCTTGCGCGATCGACAAATCATGTGATAAATAAGCGAGTGCTCACTGGATTTAAATCACTTTTAGGCGAGCGCTTTGCCAGAGTTGTATACGTATATATGTATATGTATGTGTACGTGCGTTATAAATGATAATGATAGCGCAAGTCACTCGTTAGTACGAGATCGAATAAATCTTAATTGTCTAATGCTTCTAACTCTTTCTCTCTTTTTCTCAATGCTCGTTTTTAATTCGCCTTGGTAATCTTCCGTTGCTCTCTTTCTCTCTCTCTCTCTCTCTCTCTCTTTCTTTCTCTTTCTCTCGGTTCTGATTTGCGAGTACCTACTCGTGAAGCTGTGCTTTTCAACGATCTCGGTTTCAATAGGATCGATCGTTTAAGGGTTATTTTGCTTCGTGATTGATTACCGCATCGCGGGATATCCTTTAAATTTTATTACCTGCAGCTCATTTCATTTATTTTTAGATTTTATAAGATTTTGAACAAAGGACGCTTGTTTTGTTTATTTATTGGTTTTCTTTGATATCTTTAGTTATAGAAATCGTCATAATTTTTTTTAATGACTTTTTAATCCAAAACATTAAAATTGATAATTTTTAATTTGTTTGCTTTAAATAGTAATATAGAAACAAATTAAAAATGTTAACAAAATTTAAATTTAATTAAATTACAATAAATGATGATTAAATTACGAAGAAATGTTTAATTTTTTATAAATTATTTAAACGATTAATCATTAATTTTAATTCCAAAGTTTTATTTAAATTGCCAGAGGCGTGTACATGCAGATACTTCATTGTCTATTTTGTTTACCGAAGTTAATTAAAATTGCATGTACGTCGACGTAAAAATCCTGATATATATATTTTATCGGATATTCAATCCCCGAAGCCGTTGTCAATAGGCCGACGAAAGCCAAGCGCGAGAAAAAAGTCGAGGGTGAATAATCGAGACTCATTGTAAAACATCGTGTACAAGCACGTTAATTGGGCTTAATTTGATTAAGATAAAGATTATATTTCTGGAAATCACGTAAGTGGCAATCCTGTCCTCAAGGAGGCGCCTTATCGACACATCATCGATAAGCGGACGCTCGCCGCTCGCGTACTCGCGCACAAACACGGCATATGGAAAGGGAAAAGAAAAAGAAGAAGAGAAAGACGAAGACGAAAAAGACGAAGAAGAAAAAGGAGACCGCGCAGGGGCAGCATATGTATATACATATACAAGAAGATCGACGAGATCGATAGCGACGGCGGTTGCCTCCACTTTGCGGGGCCGATTAAAATGCCGAACCGGAAACGTGACCAGTTTTTTTCTCTACTGGAAAGAGATAGAGAGAGAGAGAATCAGTCTCTGGCCACACGTGCAGGCGGACACACTAAACGACGAGATTACCACTACTACTGCAGCGCTACTTGTCGCCAATATCTATACGAAATGATCTATGATCATCGTCGTCCTCCTCCTCACTCTCTCCCTCTCTCTCTCTCTCTCTCTCTTTCTCTCTCTCTCTCTCTGCGCATCGCGTAGCCGATATTTCGAATTAAAATAATGACGCATAATGATGTCGACGGTTATCGTAATTATATCGGAGAAACGAGATGTATAGTAGCAGCTCGAGCACAAAGAATTATGCGTCAGATGGGCTTTTTTTTAAATTGACAAATTTTTTTTATCTTCAATCTCTTCCAAAGATTCCTTTTTCTCACGCACGGGATTTATTAATTTTCTTTTATTTTCTTTTTTTTTTTTTAACGATTCTTAACTGATTCGTATTCTTGTCGATCGATAAAGAAGTATCTTATCTTTTTAATGAAAGGTTAAACAACGACGTTTATTATTTTAAAATTTTTGAATCCGCAATTTATTCATTTAATTTATCCTTCAATTATTCAAATTATAAATTGCTAATTCTTCTCGCGATGACATATTGTTCGTCAAAGTTTATAATTATCCTCATAACCGTAACACACTTGTTTACGAAAAAGATGACTCAATCCTTGCGACCCTTTATGCAAAGTGATATGTATGGATCAGCTCTGTATACGAGCTCGTACATATGTATATACATATATAAGAAGCTGACTTTGTTATACAAAGAGCTGAGAATGCGTGTAAGAAAAGCCTTTTAAACGATCATTTAAAACGAAAAAAATAAATACGAAAGCAAAAAAAAGGAAGAAAAAAAACAAAAATGAAGCAAAATATGCGCCCATTTGCGCGGCTGTAATTTTTTGAATACGAAACGGTACATATGTATGTATATATATATATATATATATATATATATATATATATATATATATATATATATATATATATATACACACACACACACACGTGATTTCCTGCTTCCAACTCGAAGAGCCGTATAATCGCCTCAAGCGATCGCATACACGTGTGTTCGACTCCTCAAGTACGTACGTATATAACCACACTATACTTGACTCATTCTCTCTTTCTCTCTCTCTCTCTCTCTCTCTCTCTCTCTCTCTCTTTCTATTTAGGAGAGAGTAAAAACGCTGCTAACTACCGCGAGAGCAACGCGTGCGATCTCTTCTTCTTCTTGTGCCTCTCGTTTTCACGCGCGCGGTATCAAACCGTATAGTATAAGAAAACGTAAACGTCGAGCGTAAACGCGTCGCGGTCGGCCTACTTTTCGTTAAAACTTGTAAACTGAATGTTTAGCGGCACAGCAAATCAGAGGAGAGTTCGACTCAAGCGGTCACCTTGAGGTAAAAAATAGATAAGCCATTGAAGAGTCGTTCGATTATTATTATACTAGAAATGACATTGCCGTGATGTTTACGACTTCATAAATTTATTAGGCAAATTCGCTGAAAGGCGATTTTGAAATACGAATGCATTTACGGGAATTTTAATATCGTTTGCACGACGCGAAATTATTTCGATATCCTCCTTTTTTAACTCGTTATTTTTCCGAGGCTTTTTTTTCCACGCTGCATTAGTATTAACTATTTTTAATGATCGTTTTCATTTATTTACGACGAGTACCGCGAGATGCAAAACACCGAGAGGAAGACGATAAAGAATTTGTTTTATCATCCGATAGATGATCTTTGAAAAAAAATGTCGTATATTTACTTCGACGTTGAACGTTTTTTTACGTTAAAACTGAGCATTATTTATTTCACACGAGTTAAAGAAGAATGATGGAAAGACTGTCTTTGTCAGTAATAAATTAAATTTTATTTCAAATCTCCAATTAAGTAATAAAACTAAGTACATTTTATGACGAAGGCTAAAGCCTATTTAAAGATAATAAATAATCAAAAGCAAAAAAAAAAGAAAAAAAAATAAGTGACTATCTTTTTTCGACCGAAAGAAAATTTTTAAAAAGTAATATTAAATCAATTTAAAAGATAAATAATAAGTGAAATTCGATTGTAAACCTTTTTGAATCTATCGGGACTCTTATTAAATTACATGTCTTAACACATGTACACACTTATTCATAACGTATATAAATAAAAGATTTTAAAATAACCGTAACAAAAAACACATTTCCATAAATCCATAAATCCCAATTTCCATAAATCTATACGCCAAGTTAAACGAAAACTTTTATCCACGTGCGCACTGACAAAATCGAGCGTACGATAAAAATAATTAACGACGAAAGGTATTGACCAAGATCCCATGCCTATACATATATGCACGCGTATATATACACAGTATCTGTAAATCATTGAGGCGCATTAATTAGCGATCGGTCAAACGGCCTGTCGTCTCCTCGTTAATAGCTGCGCCGGCGCTAAAGCCGCTCCCTCTTTCTCCCCCCTTCCCCCCTCCCAATATCGGCTATATCGGAACGATGAAAATGCAAACGCGCTATGCGTATATATATATATATATATCTAAACACATACCGGCATTAACGGTAGCCGCTCCGATATCATTTTCTTGGAAACAAATTGCTCCGGTGATAAAGTACAAGCGCGCATGGGTTAATGAAACGTCCGTCCCGGTCGTCAAACGTTTCCTTCGAGCTTCTTTATTTTCGGCGGCGACATCTAAGGTTCGCCCGCGCGCGTCGAATAAATTATTTTAGTCGAGCCACTCGTAAAGTCACCAGCTTGCTCGTCTACCGCGAGAAAGCCCGTGGGACGCGATAAAGCGAATAACAAAATCCGACTGTTATTGGCCGGTATGGAAAAGCTGACGATAAAACGATGGTTGGCCCTCGTATGGATATTGTTCGACGGCCGACGTGCGTATAACAATGCCGATGACGTGTACAAAGTCACCGGCGTCGTATATATCGGCTTCGTATAAGTAAAACTTTAACGCAGTGTTGTAAGTCGATGATAAATTTTTTTTAAGGCTAAAACTTTGCCGTTTATTAATTAATAAGATGAAAATTTTTTAAAAATCGAATTATGTTTTATAAACATTTTTTTTTTTTTTTTTTTTTTTTTTTTTATGCGCTGGTAGTTTATGAGTAATGTTTTATTATTGCATACATTTGAAATGTAAGCAATAATTTATTTCGATACAATAAGGTGAGTTATAAAGATCGTTAAATTTTCTATTTTAATTGCATCAATCATGCTTTTAAGTTATTATTTTTTCTAGTGTCTACTTAACGCAAATTATTCGCGTAAATCAATATTGAACTTTACATATCCCTTTTATATATAGAATATTAACATTAATAACTTAATATTTACAGGCATAAATTAATACAGTCGTTACAGCGAAGTCGTATTAAGTGTCACTGTATATTCATCATACATATATATTTTTTAAAATGATTACTCGTTAGTACTCGTTAGTACTAACAGCTTTATCATTGGTAATAGTTTCTCATTTATAAGTAGTCACGAAGAAGTATTAGTTTTCACTCCCAATACTACTAAGTCGGTACAGTCCACGACTAATATATAAAATTATCAGGAACAGCAATTACGAGATGATCGCATACGTTTAAATAATTTTATCCTTATACAAGTGACCATAATTAATGGATAATTAATTTTTTTTTATTTATAACCATCGACTCGTCGATGTACTTATTATTATTGCGACATTCTATTTTCATTGATAGTAATGATTTTTAAAACATATTTTAATAGTACGATAATTTCAAATACCGACACAGAGAAAGTACATTTAATGGTTTTAATTTTGTTTGAAAAAATGATCAATAAGTATTGTTAAACAAGCCACGGTTATAATTTCGACTTAAATTACGAAATTCGACTTGAATTACGATTAATCCAAGCTTTAAATATACGATATACCATTCATAATAAAAAATTTTTTCCCGCTTATATACCGGTAGAGTAAAACGTCGGGGTAATACGAACTCCATATTAGAGCTTTCGCGTCCTTTGATAAATTGCAAATTCCTAATCAATTTAAAACAATTTGAATGAAGAGGCCCATATAGCCAATAATTTGCGTTGCAAAAACGCTCTCTCTCTCTCTCTCTCTCTTTCTCTCTCTCGCCCTCGCTCGCCTCGTTCAAGCTTGTGACTCATTTGCGTAATTAATCGAGACGTATAATAGCCGGTAAAATTCATTTTGCAACTCCCCCGGAGATTAATTACGGTCTAAGGCAACGTGAGCGCGTGCGCGAGCACAAGCAACGAGAGTGAAAGAGAGAAAGATCGCACACAAGCGCTCGGCTAAGGTGTATATATAGACACGAGAGACGTGAAGATTAAAGGAAAAAATCGAGCGCGCGAGAAACAGAGAGAGAGAGAGAGAGAGAGGGCGAAGAGCGTATAGATCAAAACAGTACTCAATCTTGTTCTTTATGTGTATACGTGCGAGCCGTACACAAATGGGCGGTGAAATCATTCGGATATTGCGAACGACTTTTTGAACGACTCGCGAAAGACCGAAAGGGAGATGGAGAAAGAAACGCGCGAGGTGTAAGGTAGGATATCTGACAACGCGCGCATCCAACAAACCGTTGCGACTTTACTCTTCTTTATTTTTCATCTCGCGCGCGGTTCATCCGATACACACACGTACACATATACACTTAGGTACATACATACACGCTCTTTAGAATCCTCTTTTCGTAAGACACGACGCAGCGGTGGCAGGTTCGATCGCTGGACACACACATACAGAGGGAGAAAGAGCGCTTATTAAGGAGTTATGAAACCCTCAGTGACAATTTGATAGATTGTGGCTTTTTGTCGCGCGCGAGCGCATACCGCGTCGTTAACAGTGCTTCTCTTACCTCGTTTCTTTCATTTACTTTTTTTTTCTCATCTTTCTTTTTTATGTTTCGTTTTGTATTATTTTTTTTTTTTTTTTTTTTTATATATATATATATATTTTTAATGCGCGACGTTGTGTAGTTGCGAGATTGGGAATTACACATACCGACATACTTGCGAACGCGTGACTTGTCTTCGTCGTTGGCACTGATCACTTTGTGATGGCGATTGAAATTTTTCTTAGGCTGCGCGAATGGAGAGAAAAAGTAAAAGTCGAGAATGACTTTTTATAACGCTTCTGATATTAGTAATTTTCTGTATGGATTTAATTTCTTTTGTAAGACGTTATGATGAAATGGATTTTTTGTTATGTTAAAAATGATTGGATTGTTATTTTTCTTTGTTTAATATTTACCGTGTACTCCATATTCATCTATCATTTTCTTGATAATAATAATAATAATTAATTTTAAAGTATTTATTTTTAATTTAGAAGTCGTTACTATTTTTAAAATTCTATGCCACATTTAATATTTTTGAATTTTACGATTTCATTTACTATAAAATGATTATGAAAAAAAAAGTTAGCCATTTACAATTAAATAAAATTTTTATTTTAAAACCTGCTTTTTTTATTAAATCTTTTGTTATATTGTTATTGTTCGGCCGAATGAGAACAATTATTTATTATCTAAACTTATTTAGTTTTAAACAAATAACTGTTATCATTTAATTTTATAATAACAATATAGTAAAAGATTAAATAAAAAAAGCAAGATCAATTTCAAAATAAATTATGTAAAAATTTTATTTAATTACAAACGGGAATCATTGCTATCTTTTTTTTCAAAATCATTTTACGTTATATGAAATTGTAAAATGAAACGTAAAAGCTGAACGAAAGAAATACTTCATTTCAGTTTCGTTCGTTAGCCTTTTATTTTTCATGATATAATTTAACATTTCATTTTCCACGCATACGTATCTAAAACATGCATTTTTCACGCAAAACTACGCCCTATCGAAATTTCTTCTAATTATATTTTAAAATCTTTTCTCTCTTACAGCAAGACTTTTTTCCCTTGCTATTCAATAAATTACTTTTATTGTGACTTAAAAAATCGTGTACATTTTATTTCATTTCCTTTAACCTTTAACAAAATTTATCGGTCAAAAAATTTCACGTTAAAGAGCGCCCGAAAGTGCTAACGGTTATTTTCCAATTTTTATTATTAATATTAAAAACTTTATAACTGGATATAAAGAAAACTGTTCAATATCTCAATGCAATCCTATCATTTTATTATCTTTTTACTAACCATTTCCATTCGAATAACAAATGGCAAACAAAAAACCTAAAAACATTTTTTAATAATCCGCTCTCTCTCTGTATCTCTCTCTCTCTCTCTGCATCTCTCTCTCTCTCTGTATCTCTCTCTCTCTCTCTGTATCTCTCTCTCTCTCTCTCTCTCTCTCTCTCTGTCTCTATCTTTATCTCTCTGTGTCGGTGCGAATCGATTAAAGGTAAACAAAAAAAAAAAAAAAACAAAAAAAAAAATAATAATAATAATAATAATAATAAAAAGTTAAAATAAAATCGAATTTCATAACTTTGTATATACACACGGAAATAAATCCATACCCTCGCACACAGGAAGCAATCAACTGCGACCGTATCGAGTAAAGAGTCGCGCGGCTTCCCGAGCGCGCTTTTCTCTTCTTTATACAAAACGAGCGAATTCAAACACAGATTATTTCAATCAGCCTGTCAATCAAACATCACCGCGCTCGCGGTACGGTTTCAAACATCGCCCTCTATTTCCTCCTCCCGCGTTCCTACTCCCGTATATACACGACACGTATAACGCAGATGTACATAAACGCGCGCGCAAAACGTCAACGTGACCGCGCAGATATGTATGCGACCGTTGCGATACTCGCGCGAGTGTTTTTTGCCATCGGCTCCGATTCCGTTATCCAGCCGTGGCTAATTTCCAAGCAGTCGCTCGCGCGGCTACGCACGACGACGCCATCGAGGGGACGCGACAAAAAGCCGATCACTCGTCGTCATTATAGCCGTCACCAATCGCCTCTCGCTTCCCTCTTCCTCTCACTCTCTTTCTCTTTCTCTTTTTCTCACTTGCGTTTCTGTTATACGTGTGTGTGTACATATATATATATATATATATATATATATATATATATATATATATATATATATATGCGTGTGTGTATGTTTGACGAAAGAAAGAACACCAGGACGAATACCAGGCTTACACGGTTACGTGTACTTTTATTCGTACCAGTTGCGAGCGGCTACCCGTGTCAATGTACCACTACTTCTATTGCTGCTGCTTTTATCGCGAGTCCGGATTTATATAACTGTAACCACTGACGCATTGATTTTTAATGCTTTGACTTTGCTGCTGCGTTTGCAACTAAAATTCCTTTGAATTTGAATTTTTTAATTCGATTTTTTCGAACTTTTGATTGATGAATTATTTTCTCGAGATATTTTTATTATGTATTTGATGAATAAATAAAACTCCTAAATCGATGAGTGAACATGGACGTTAATTTTTAATGATTTATTTAACAAAAATTTTAATTTGATATACTTCAAATGAAATATTATTTTAGGGAATAATCGTTTATTTTATACACATAATAAACCTATATTTAATATAGTCATGTTTATCAATATAAAGAACATTCCAGTTGTCTTTTTACACTATAAATTAATATAATAAATCAATATAACTGTAATAATATACGTAATTGAATTAGTAAGGCGCAAAGCCACTAAGCAATCGCAAACAGTGACGATAATGGCAGGAAGTTAATGTCCCGTTACGGTTGAATTTCAATCTTCGCGCTTCGTACTCGTTAACTCGTTGACACATGCGCCCGTTGACACATGTACACGTGGGAGTACATTACACCAAAATGACAATGGAAACCGTAACATTACTCTTAATTCATTTACCCAAGTTATACACTGGCCTGTCCTCGTGCACTTTCACGCCCATTATCGAACAAGATTCTTTTGACCTTTGATATTGTAAGAATTTACAAAAATTGAAAACAATTGCTACAAATTGAGCTATGAGGCTGTCGGAATGAGAATTATAATCGTACTTTATTTAATAGTGTAATAAAGCCGAAAGTAATTACTCTATAAATATAAAAATCAAAACATTAAATATAATACCGTGACTTGTTCAAAAGTACAATTATCTTTACGAATTTACCAGTGTTGATTCTAATGGAAATAAACGATTGTTTTTCCAAGAAAAAAAAAAAAAATATTGAAAATTATTAGTTCGAACATCGATAATCCCGCCAACCAGTTAAAAGACAAATTGCGCAAGTAGCGCTTTTAACGGCATGTATCCCGTCGTGCGCAGCTCAGTTGATTGAGCCGTTTACCTTCTCGACAATTTACAATGAGTTTTCGCGGAAGCCGTATATTATCATTCTCCGGAAGTTTCGAGCTACTCACATCGACCTTTCCACGGCAACGGTCGCAACGATAACTTTCCGAGAAAAGCCGCGCCTGCAGCTAACGTATATGTCCCATACGACAAAAAAAAAAAAAAAAAAATAAATTAAAAAAAATAAAACGAAACGATTCCATCGCGTACGCAAGCGCACGTACACGAATCGCCGTTTTTCTTTTTTCTCTCCCTCGCGGCACCTACTAGTACGATTCTTCGAACTGTGACAAAACTGTAAATTGAATATCGATCGGTCGCCGAAAGTTGGATGGTTTAAGTCGTCGTGCTACAGTGCCGTGTCGCCGAACATTAACTTCTTTTCGCTTACGATGCTCGATCGCTTTTTCTCTCTTTCTCTCTCACTATCGCGTCGATAACTTCGATTCGTTATATAGGCTTGCGAACGATAAATTTGTAAAATAGCGCGTCTAAGACGATTTGCCATCGATGGCACACGTTAGAATATCGATTTCGTGTAATTAATGTTGTTACGGAATTCGATTCTACTTGCTTGGATTTCAGACGCGACCTATGAGAAAATTTCAAGATATAGGTTAAAGAGATATCGAGTTTGTAGGGCATTGACGAAAAAGGGTGGATTTCAAGAAAGCATTGTGATTATAGAAAAAACGCATTCGATATAAAAAATAAAGTATATCTCCCTAAAACAATTCGTTTAATAACCTTTCGTTGATATACAATAAATTGACGTTCGAGGCGTGAATCGTCGAAAGCGATCGTTTCACTTTGCGACAATCGCATAAGAAATACGAATGTATGTATACCGATATTTTTGATTTTGTCACGTGCATTCGTGACCGAAAGATTTTGCGCTTGTCACTGCGCAGACACGCCATTTCGCAATAAAATAATAGAAAGTTTCTCGTGTGTGTGTGTGTGTGTGTGTGTGTGTGTGTACTCGAGCAACAATACCCGAGCGCGAGGTGACAATAGAGTCACGCACACCCGTTATGTATCACCATTAAAGTAACATTATAAAAAAAAAAAAAGTACGGGAAATGGAATATTATTTAACAGGGTAATTTAATTCAAAATATAAATTTTACGAGTCAACGAATATTAACGATATATTTATATAGAGTAAATCTTATTACTTTTCAAGCGAGAGAAAGTATATTTATTTCGAATACTTACCGTACATATAGTTGGCGTTTGTCCATGTATTTTATTGGCTCGTTCGGGTACACATTCAAATCTCTTTAAATCTATTTGCGGCCTCGATAACGACGACAATTCGGAATTGTTACCCGAGTTGAGAACGTGGTTTCCATAGTGGCCGGGAAATGGTGATTCGGGACGAAAGTACCACGAGGACCACTGAAAAAATAAAATGAAAATATTTTAAATATTAAAAATATACACATGCATATATATATATATGTATATATTTATATTCATATATATATATAGTAACAAAGCTATTTATTTTATGAAATGTGAGCTGTTATTTAGTGTCGTAATGAAAAGGAGTTGCGTACAAACGAACAAACGAAATGGACGCATCAAGGGCACAATATAAAAGAATATTTGTAAGCATCTGTCACAACTCGAAGAGAGCGAATAAAAAAGGGACTCTAAACAAATGATACATTTCCATTCTTCATAACGGCTCAGCGTCGCGTCAACTCACAACACGCTCGCGTACGATACATGCGCGTACATAAAAAAATCATTTTGACGAATGCTTCACCGCTTGCATAACATTGTCCGGCGGAATGTTTAGAAGAATGAAACTCATTTCGAACATTGAAGAGTTTGAAGGACTTTGATAAAGGCTCATCAGGAGAAAAGGTGCGCGCGCGCGACATTAGCGTCAACGGTTGAATGTAAAGCTTCTTTAAGATAGATGAAGTAAGTTCCTTTGCAAAGAGATACACAGAGAGAGAGAGAGAGAGACCGGTACAGCCGAGGCGTGAAGGAGAGAAAAGATTAGCTCGAGGTCTAAGCGCGCGCGTATAGTCGCGCGTGTGGTCCATTGTTGGACGTTGGTTGCGTACGGTACGTGTATAAGAATGTATAAAAATTCGAATAAAAACGCGCTCGTCGTCGATCTTCGACGACTTTGCCAAGCGCAAGTTTTAAAGAAGTCGTATCGAATCCTTCCACACTTTGAATTCCTCTGTATACATACATATATTTATATACAAGTATGTAGGGCGTTTTGTGTCGAGTAGTGTGCCACTTTTTTTTCTTTCTTTCTTTCTTTCTTTTTTTTTTTTTTCTCAATAAAGGCCTATGAGTCACATTTTTATGTGTCCGTGCACCTTTTATATACCAGTTATATATGTGCGAGAATATAGGTTTTTATTTTTTGAATCGTCAAGACTCCAAATTATTTGAAAGGCTATTTTTTAAGCACTTCGACGACAATAAAAAAAATGTTGATCTGAATTTGAATCGTATTTGTAAAAGATTGAAATGAAATCTTTGAAATTTATTTCATAAAAATATTAAAATGATAAAATTTTAAACATATATATTTACGTCAACAATAAAATTAATAATCAATGTATTATCCTTATAGTTCTTGTGACACATTAAACTATTTTTATATATGTCACATATATGTCTTTTTTTTCCTTACATTTCTTAAATTTTACAATCACTAGTTAATACCTTACGAAAGGTAAAATCTACTTCCAAAGATACCACAAGCCGAGTTCAGTCGTCCTTCGATTTTTGCCCTCAATCGTTGTTTTCTTGACTTTCACCCACGCGATTTAGTTTTCGCGCGTACCAGCTATGTCGCCCGCGTTACAAAGCGCCGCATGCCGACGAGCAAAAATTGTCGTCACGATGTCGAGTATCGATTGGATGATATATATAACGTGAAATAGAGTCGGTCTTGTGTACTCGTGTAAGCAAATAATTTACTCTTATTTCGTATTCCTTTTGTGAAAAATATTGTGACAACTTTCCGATAAAGAAAATAGTATGTAAGTGGTAATAGATCAGTCTGGTCGGACACGACAATGTGCTTGGATTTTCAGTTTCTTTCGTGTTTTTTATCTTTTAGGCTTATGGTTGCTTCTTATGATACATATAATATTTTATGTCGCAATAATAAAATTTATAGAAATAAAGTGTCAATAGTAATTTTATTATAAAATTTCAAAAAATTTTCAAATATTACCAATCAATACTTAGCTTGGTAAAAATCAATGAGCTTTAATTTTGCAAATATTTCTCGAGTAATGAAAATTAAGCGGGTCTTCGATTAATCTAAAATTAAAGCGCGGGAGAAAACGCTAATGTATATTTTGATTTAAAACGAATCACATACGAATTCGCGGTCGCGTCAATCTTTAAGATTTGCGGTCAACGATGCGTCGTTCGGTGATCTGGCAAGTGTCTCTTGTCACTCCTCTACGTGGGAGTTCAAATTAACGTCTTCGTCAGAAAAACAAACGATTCGTGTGTTATATATAAGCGTTTTCGCATGGCCACGCGAAAATTAGCTCTTTTCTAGGTCTTTCGCAACGCGCGTCATTACGTTTCTTTTTTTTTTTTTTTTTTAAACTAATTTTATTAAAAATTTTGCGATTTATTTAAAATAAATTAAAATTAAACGTTATTTAATTACATTTTATTTATATGACACATTTCAAAGAATTAAATATTTCAATTTTAATACTTGAATGCTCAAATTTCATTTCGAATAAAAATTTCTGATAACATTTTTAACATTTTCGAATTTAACGCAGCCACATACATGAAACATAAAAAGGAAGTGACTTTCTACTTTTTTTCCAAGCAATACATACATACTCACATAGAGAACACTTTACGAGTGATCTCTCAAAAACCGTTTGTTTGACCGAGCCAATGCGCGCGAAGTATATATAGTATAGTGTCGTGTCACGATGGCATTACATTGGATAGGTCGATTGTGAAACGCGTTTCACGCCTGTAACGCGACTCGTCTCTTTTTCGTCTCGAGTATCTGTACGTGCGAGATACATTCTGCATGATGGGAAGAAAATGTATAAGGACTCGCGTTCGAGTCACGAAATGTCACAAGGC
The DNA here is from genome assembly GCA_949987625.1 of Chalcis sispes. Lineage (NCBI taxonomy): Eukaryota > Metazoa > Arthropoda > Insecta > Hymenoptera > Chalcididae > Chalcis > Chalcis sispes. The sequence continues at coordinate 19,001,543 of OX465097.1, forward strand.
TAGAATCGCGTCGATGTCGTCGTTTTTTTTCCCTTTTTAAGGTGACAACGTAAAGTTACAGCGCGTATTGTGTAAGATTTATTACTCGTTAAATCTGAAACTTTCCTTAAAAAGAATCGTTTTTTCGTGAGATTTCGCCGTTATGGTAATTTTTTATAATAAAATTAAAGATAAAAATAAATTGTTGAAATAATTATATTTTTATTGATATTCTTTTTAAAATTATTATTGTTATTGTTTCGTATCTGTAATTTTAAATTGAGCGAAATTAGACTGATTAAGTGAACTTTATATTTATCAACATTTTGTATTTTTCTAACATAAAAATTTATTGAGCAATTTTCTTTAGGTGATCGGTAAAAAATTATAAATTTTAATTTGTCAATTGAACGAATCCTTCGTTAGCAATACAAGCGAAGAAAAACACGCAACTTCGGTATAAACGCACGTCAAACTACTTCATTGCCCGCTCCAACCGAAGACTCGAAGATCGTGCGCGTAATCGACGCCGTTAAGCACCAAACTTTTGAGCAAATAACAAAGCGACGGCAAACTTTTCTGAAAATTTCTTACGGTAATACACTTCTTGAAGATTAAATTTATACAGCAAGTGTTTGCAAGGCTGTAATCCCGTTTTTGGAAAGCCTTTAATACATTCCTTTTAATTTAGACATTAATAAAAAAAGTTTAAAGATATTATTAGCAGCAAAAAAATTTTAATTTTGTCGCTAAGAATGACTTAATAATTTTATCCATCTGATTATAACTTATTCGTTCGATAAAAATTGTTTGAATAAATCATAAAAAAAGATAATTTTATAAAGAGAAAACGAATTCACTTTTTTTTTTTTTTTTTTTTTTTTATTAATTTGTTCTTACTAAAAATATAACTGTTGATAAAATACTTCAAAAAATTTCGTAAGATCAATAAAATTTGTAATAAATACTTAAAATTAATGAAGTAATACATAAAAGTAAATTTAACGTTAAAAAGTTATTTGTTTAGTGAAAAATAATTCTGACAATTGTTCGAACACCGTTGGAAATTTGAAATTGTACGGTATTATGCGTATATATACAGGATGCATCTACCGCAGATGCAACAGCGAAAATAGACATATATTGGGCGGTAAAGAGAGAGAGAGAGAGAGCGAGAGAGAGAGGGGTGGAGATAAGGGATCCAATCGTGCAGGAAGTAGCAATAATTTGGAGTCCAGACATATATTCTCGCATAGCTGCTGTGCCATCCATATATAGCTCACGCGTGGCACATATCCGCTGAGCTAGAGAGAAGGAGAAAGAGAAGCTCAACATCGGTGGTAAGCATCTCGGAGGTGCACTTGAGTTTGACCGAAATTCGGCCTCGTGAGGCCAAGTTCGATCCAACTTGCCCAGTACTGCACAAAATTACTTCTTGCTTCATTGTTTTGCGACCTCCGACGATGGATAAATTTATGATATTTTTGAAAATTTATAAGTTAAATCCTGGATTTACTTAATTTTTATAATAAAAAAATTATGTCATTATGAATTTTTCTATTTATGAATGATCAAGGAATTACAGTATAGCGATTAATTTTAAAACTAGTTCCACGCATTCAAATCGAGCTATTTAAAACATTTATAATTGAACTTTATAGTGACAATTTTATTCAACTTAATTCGAATAAATGCACGCAATTTAATTCAAAAATAACTTTAATGAAGCGTATTCAATGACTTTTGAAAAATTCTCAACAAGAAGGTATACACACTATTGATTCATAGCATCTCGTCAGCACTCGCACGGCAAGTTCGCCGAACGCAGTTGGCGGTGCGTCGGAGCGTAACCGTGTTATTATCATCCTCTTTGCATGCCATATCCTTTCCTGCTTATACACATACGCTCGACAAAAACGAAATTCCTCTTCGGCTGTTTTATCTTCTGTAATTTTAAGATCGAAGGCGGGAGACGAGCGCCTCCGCGAATGCCGCGCCGTCTCGCTATATAGCATATACTATATATATGTTCGTGCGCGCATTTAAAGCCGGGGATGTGCGAGTATATTTTCGTGGGAACCGATCACCAACGATGAATGTTTTTCTTCGCATTCTTTTGCGGTCGTCGAGATGTGTCGTGTTGTTCGCGCCGCGACTATTGCGCCGTGCAACCGCACGTATTGCGCGCGCGCCATTCCAAAATAATTAAGCGAGCCGGTGTGTAAAACGTCGCTTTTACGCGACAATATTTCCCGAATAAATGGATATCAATTTGTCGCGACACTCGCGAGCAACCGATAATTTGCCGCGAGAGATTTGAGAAAAGAGGCTCGAGAGAGCAAACCCACAAATATAACGAAGGATATCTACCCGCTGAGTTGGCGAGACACGAACCTCGTGCGCGACCTATGCAAATTACCTCGAGCGCAAGGACTCGAACCGGTCGATCCCACAGAAGCGGGACGATTTTGCAGATTCGTTTCTCTCTCTCCGGGGTGGGTGAGCGAGGGAGCGCATAGTTTTGCTGCGTCACTTGTACTAACTGTGCCATTGTTTGCCGATGACCTTAAAAGTGCGCTTTACATATTTGCCAACGGATGAATTAATGTATGAAATAATACCTCGTGCATTACCGATGCGCACTTTATTCCCCATGTTTTTAATGGGAGGGTTACCGCTCAGCTTCAAAAATCTATGAAGAATGTGGGTTGAAGTAGATTTGGTGAAACGATAATTCACAAACTGATGATAAATCATTTCGTACTCTTGTAAAATGAAAAGTTATTTTATTAAAGTTTAATGTTCTGTAAAAAAAAAAAGTTTTATTAATAAAAAAATATAATGTTTGCACTGTTAAATTTTGCATAAAACTTTTTTAAAACTATAATGTATTCATCAATATTAAATAGTTTAATAATCGATACGATTATCAAAAAATAATACACAATAATAGTTTGAACGAACTATAATAAGGACATTTTCGAAAAATCTCAATCCTACGCTTCCATTCATCTATTGCAGATTTGCGTGACACACGTCGAAATATTGACGTATATATCCACGTCGTTCGATAATATGGTAATCGCTCTCTCGCGCATATGTTCCTTGAAACCTTCATCGGACGTATACAATGGCTCGCAAATTGGGTCGCACGAGTGAACGACCACGACAATTCAAACAACACAAATTCCATGATGACCGAAAGGCCATTATATTATAAATTTAATCCACGACGTATTTACAGTGGAAGCGTGAGAGACCCAAGCGACAGAGCTTCGTTCTCGCAACTGGTCATCTCTCAAAGGGAGTCATCTGTGGCGAAATGAGAAACGCCCCTTCCGGTATACACGTATCGACAACACAGCGACACAAGACACACGACATTGAATATGAACTCCTTTATGTTTGCTTACTCTTCGCGTTGAGAAAAGATAAAAAATTTTCGAGATCAGGACTCGCATTTTGAGATTTTCTTCGACGAGAGACTTTGATGAATATCGCGCGAGATGGTCGCGTATCCATCGAGAAAATAAAGTGAACGTCTAATGAACGGGTATGCGCTTGCTTACCTTTCCTCCTAAAGATACATAATGTTTCGAAACATACGACACAACGCGCGTTCTATGTTATTAAAGCGTTATTAGTGCCACGGATATCTCCGTACGGAAGATTCTTTTTTTTTCAGAGCGCAAATGTTTGGACACTCGACGGAGTATAAATACGGTATGTAACGGACTTTTTATCGGCAATGCGAAATGAATTTCTCTTTGGGCGATGATCATTGGAGTTGTGAAAGACGAGAGCGCGTAAGATCGTTGCTTAATGCTCGTTTGGTATTAAAATAGAGCGCTGTTAATATGATTTTAATATCCGCGATAATACAGTTATTAAATTTTATAGGAATTTATAAACAAGTCTGAAAGATTTATAAATTTAAGTCGGAATAAAATAGTTTACAAAAATAAATCATATTTGCAAATAATGTAATCGATTATAAAGTATTTGTATTATTTGGAAATCATATTAAAACAATTGATGTCAAGTTAGTAATTGTATAACGGCATTAATTTTTAATTATTATAATAAATTTCAAACTAATAGTTTTTTATAAAAACAACGATTGGATACTTTTTAAAATTTTGTTGCGGCAATATTCATACAATAAATTAACGTAACAGTAAGAAAAAATAATTTTTATAATCAATAATTTAATTTAAATTGGACGAGCAAATAAAATAAAGAAAATTAGCAAAGTTAAATAAAATATAAATTTTAAAACAATATTAAATTTTATTAAAATCAAAAATATAAAAGTCAATTTATAATTTTTACTTAATGCAACGTGCATGGTTGATAAAACCAATAATGTGCCTAATATTTCATTAAATAATTGGATTATTAATCGGCTAAAATAACCATAAATTTCAGTAAGCATAAAAAGAATTAAGAAGGGAAAAACGCTTCGAAAGAAGTATCTTTATATCGATTTGAATTTCGATCACCGTTTAATCGAAGAAAAAACAAAGTGCTTCATTATCGAAAGCGCATTTAAATATTTCTAGGAAATTCCACCTATCATCCAATTCCAATTCCACATTACGACCCAAAAATTACAGCTTATACAATATCGACGAGGATTGCGCGGCGTGCATCATTTGATCATTTCACTTACGCGTACCGATAACCACACGGCTCGCTCGGCGATACGTTAATAAATTTTTATCGCGAGAGATGAGAGTGTATAAGTGTACACGTGTATATCCGCTCAATACACGTGAGAGAGTCGCGCCTAAATACGAAATCATCGGAAATGCTTAACTCGCAATTCCGCCTTATATAAAAGTTGAGCTCTTACATTAAATACATTACAAGCTTTACAAGTAACCGGCAATTTTCGACGTGCCTTGCGAGCCGTGATCCTCTTCCTCTCGATTTCCATAAGCCAAAAAGAGTGAGAAAGAAAAGGATAGAGGGCAAGCAAGAGAGAGAGAGAGAGAGAGAGAGAGAAAGAGTGAAGCGATGTAGCTCGCTCGCGCGCGCTCGTTTAACGGTAATTGAATTTCAATTTTGCGAAAGCGCTGTCAATTTAGTTTCTGTGCAATGTCACTCGGGGAGAAAGGACTTTTACGGTAAACATACCGCTCGCGAGTGCTATAAGGATAGAACGAAGAGAGAGAGAGAGAGAGAGAGAGAGAGAGAGAGAGGGAAAGATTCGAGAAAAAGATCACGTGCGGTGGCGGCGGCGCGGCAACGCGCGCATTCGGCTAATTGCAAGTAATCAACGTTTAAAGCGACGACTTTAGATCAAAGCTGCGCACACCGAAGTTAATCGGAAAAGCCATGCCGACGACAGAGGAGGACGACGTTGTAAATATCTCGCGCGCGTTTCTCCATCACCGTAACGGCAGCACCGATGGTCCGTTTCTATATGTATATACCTATACAACTAACCCGCACGCGCGATTTACCGCGACTTTGAAACCCGCGCGCTTCTCTTTACTCTGGTATACATGTATATATATATATATATATATATATATATATATATATATATATATATATATATATATGTACACTCGCTCACTTCGACATCGATGTAAATAAGAAATACGATAATGCGTACAGGCTGGGATATACCGCGCGTGAGTACATATCGGGTGCCGTATAACCCTTTTTTCTGCGTGTGCGGCACGCGAGTGCGTTAAACCGTACGTACATGTATAGATCGTTATTTTCCATTTTATGTACATTATATTTTTCGCGGAATTTTACCTCCTCTTCGTTAATATTTTCCCTCATACTCGTCTCTCGAAAGCACGTGTGCGCAATAGTATATAGCTAAACCTTTCTTCGCGTACATAAATGAATGTGTGCGTGTATACAGATGTATGTATAGGCAATTATAGGACACGTTGCTTATACGACGCGTATATATATACCCAAACACACACCGCAGAACTTTAATGAGGCGGCGCGAGGTAAAGGTCGCCTCGGAAAAGCCAAGAACATTGCCGCGCATCGCCGAGTAGGGAGTAACGTGAGGGATTTTGTGAGTATATATCTATTTATTGTGTGTATAAAAGTATAGTCGGTATATTCGTATAATGACGCGTGTGTAAGTAACGCTCTTACTGAAAATTACAAGTCGACCGAACTCGTTTGTATCGTTACGTATCTACGGATATATATTTTATTGGAGGAATAATTTTCTGCGTCTATAAATATATTAATGAGCCGGTAATTTTAAACGTTCGTATATTGAATTTCTTTTTATTATCATATATATTATAATATTGAGTAAAGTCAAAGTAATAAAGCTATAACCAAGCGTATGAAACTATTTAAGTACTCTTACTTTAAATAAAGTTTTTAATAAATATAACTTCAAGAAAAAAAAAAAAAAATCTCCGCACAAAGCACAATTACCGTAAGAAAATTAAAACTAAAAAAAGCAACGAATAATAAAAAAAAAAGGTAGTAAAGATGCAAATACCGCCTCAGGGAGGCGAAAACGATAAGCCCGAAAAGTTCTCTCTTCGCAATAGCGAAGACTCGCGAGCTGACGCGTGATCGCGATACATGAGGAAGCATCTTAAAAATGTGTCCACCGAGCGAACCTTAACGTTATACAACGCGAGACATACATACAGGGACGCTACAGGGGTCTCTCTCTCTTTCTCTCTCACTCTCTCTCTCTCTCTCTCTTTCTTTTCCTCTTTCTGTCTTCTTGCTAGTCGCAAGCCCGAATTAATTGCACGAGGACAATGCTATCAGCGATCTCTCCCGCTCTCCTCCGAGCTTGAGATCCATCCCCTGCGGCCGGGAAACACCATAAGCGAGCGACCGGATCGCAACTCGGGACCACACGCACAACGCATTAATTTATTCTCCTATTACGGGCATTGTGCCCCTTGGATCTATTCCGGGTATTTTTCGCTCTCTTTATATCTCCACTCATCTCGCGTGGAGCGAACGCGTTGTACATTATACAAGCGAGGCCGGTGTATGCGCATAGAAAAATGAGAGCGAGACGACTGTATATTGTATAATGTGAGTAGGTAAATGTGTAGGCGACGCCCACTAGACGCTCGCGCGCGTCTCGTTATATCGAGCGCGTGTACACGCGGATATATTATGTGTACATGCGGATTGGCGCGTCGCGACGCCATTGTTTTTGTCCCTGTGTGTAACGAGCTCTTGTTCCGCGTCTGCCATTATTGGGTCTTCGCTCGGTGTGCTTTCGGCTCGCGTTGTTGCCTAGGCACGCGTACGAGGCCCGCACCGCATCGTACGCTCGCGCTTGTAATACGATTCCATCGGTGCGATGAGGAAACCCGTACAATTTGACAGTTATTCTCTGTGGTATATTGGTCTCTCTCGTGTATTGTTGCGAATACCATCCGTATTAAAACAATGGCTTCGCAAAAGAGCCTGTATCTGTCGATCGACGATGAACAAATTATTGTTTATACGGACGGTTAATTGGATCATTTTTGAATTTTATCATTATCGTATTGAATTTTAGAATTATTTTTGGTTGTTGAGAAATCATAATAATCATCATGAATTCATAAATTTACAACGTATAATTATTACATTTTAACAAATCTAAACGAAACCAATAATTATTGTTTAAAATTCTTTTTAAAATATTAATTTCAGTAAATTAAGAATAAAAGCAGAGCTTAAAAAAATATTGATTACATTTTCAAGAATTGAATACCACTGAAATTCTCATCAAAAGCAATCGATCAAAAAACTTAATTACTTCGCATCTCGGTAAACGAGCTTCCGAGACGAAAATCTCAATCAAAATATTGTCACAACGTAGAACGTCGGGAAATGAATGAGTGATCGACGATGCAACCTGTTGAGAAACTTCGAAAGACGTTTTCAAGCCAAAGGAGACGTCACTCGTACCGAAAGCGAGATAAAGACCGAAATCGAGCAAGAATCACCAGCGGGCATTGGTTGGAACATCGAGGAGATAGTAAGAGAAAGAGGAAGAGTTCAGTGGAGCGGGAACCCAATTAAAGCAGCAAACGCGTTCTGATTAACTCCTCAATTACGCGGTTCTTCCCTTACTTTCCTCTCCCCTTTACATTCTGATTTTCCAGGCAAACAAAGAAGACGCGGAAGAAGTCCGGGCACGATTCGCTCGGGTCACCTATAACGATGAGCAGCCGAAAGACCATGAGGGAGAGAGAGCCAGGCCGTATCTCTGATGCTAGGGCTTCTCCGGGTACACATTATAATTGCGCATATTAAAATGGCGTCGCCAGAGAAAGACAGAAAGCCAGTCTCGACGTTTCCAAGCCAGCCATCTTTAATCAATAATGGAACATCAGGGACCATGACAACAGATACTTACGTATATATGTATACACGCTACGTAAACCCTTTCCCGGGTTTCTCCTATCTTTCTCTTTTACCGAAGCTGGAGGCAAGGGTTACCGCTTTGCCTCTGGTGCCTTCCGTTCTCGCACTCTCTCACTCTCTCTCTCTCTCTCTCTCTCTCTCTCTCATCCACCCCTCTGTATTTCTCCGTTTCGTATCTATCCACCGCCCCTCGTTCCTTTCCTCGTCGGTATAACCCATCGTCAAAGCGAGCACAACCCTTACGTATTCCTTTCAACTCGTGCTCAAACGTATACGTATATACACGTAAGAGAAGCTCTGTCTCCGTTGCGCGATACCGGGGCTCGGGTTACCTAGCTTTACATATATATATATGTGTGTGTGTGTGTAAATATATACACATAGTAATTACGCACAAGGATCCGAGTTGCGTTACGATGCCAACCCCTTTCCTTATTGCTATCTCTTCGATGCGAGAGGATTTTCGATCTCCCACGGTGGTGTATAACCGTCGTCTACAAGGAGGACGGGTCGAAGGAGAGTGCGACGTCCTCGGATATGCGTTGTATACAAGAACCGATGCGACGTCTCGAGAGAATCGATTTTCTATATGTTACTGTTTAAGTTTGAATTGAGAAATTTAGATCGATGAGTGAAATTTTATATCGGTTGATATGTACACGAATAATTTATTGAACCGGTTGCAATTTTTCTAAATCCTATAAGCAGTTGATCAAAGAAGTTTTATCTTTATTTTTTGTAAATACATCGAAAGTAAAATATTTTTTTTTATAGTTATGTCTTAAATTAATTAACTTTTTGATAATTGAAAAAAGTTTATAAATAAGTATTTAATTATGAAGCAAATTTTCATTTTTTTTAAATAATCATTTTTTTTTTTGACAAAAAAAAAAAAAAAAAATTAATAATAAATTTTAAGAAATCGCATACTTCTTTTTTTGATTCGACGTCAAACTTTAGCAAAGAAGCACGATAAAAAATGATCGACGTGAACAAACTCCCAAGTAAAATAAATTATCACGCAGGTACAAAAACTCTTAAGCGTACATACATATATATGTATAGCGAACCGAACGATACTCATATTTATAGATAAACCCTGGTAACGACGCGAATAAATAACAGTTACGAACATCATACTCGGTCACGTTTTATTCGTATAAAACACTCCTAAACACCTTTCCTCCGAAAGGAAGGCTCGCGTGTATAATATACATGTATAGAAATCTACACATCCAACATACATTTATACACATCCAAGGTGAAATGTTTACTCCGTCGTATAATCGAAGAGCACAGAGAGCGCCCGAGCCAGCGCGAGCGCGTTAATACCCTTGAACCGCGCAAATCAGGCTCGCAGGCATTTACAGCGCCGTCGACTCTCCCTCTCTCTCCCTCTCTCTCTCTCTCTCTCTCTCTCCCTCGTCGAGAAATATGTATATAGAACTTGTACGTATATACGCGCATTCATACACCCGAACGAACGAGTGGTACACCTATCGGTGTAAAACGTCTCAATCCCTCGTCTGTACACCAACTTCCTTTCTCTTTCTCTCTCTCTCTCTCTCTCTCTCTCTGTCTCTCACTGTGCCTTTCTTTCTCGTTTACTCGCGGATTCCGTGGAAGTTGCAGCGCCGTCATGCTCATATACGCAATAAGGGGAATAGCGGACTAATAATATATAGTGTTCATGCGCGTCCGCGTGCACCGAAACAAGCCAAGACAGAGAAGGTAAAAAGAGAAAGAAAAAGAGAGAGATGGACTCCATCGTTTCTCGTTTAGTGGAGTCTTTTATATAAGGGAACGAAAGAGCGGGAAAGGTAATGCACATATATATATATATATATATATATATATATATATATATACAATATGAAGGAAGCCGCGGTGCGGTGCCGTTCAAAGCCGACAATCCGGGATCTCGCGAGCTGAGCGAATGCCGGGACACGCCAGGGGCGCGCAACAGCTTGATACATCGTTACACGCTGTATAAGTTCTCTTCGCACGTGAATCCGAGAGAGAGAGAGAGAGAAAGAGAGAGAAAGAGAGAGAGAGAGAGAGAGAGAATTAGAGAAAGAAACATCCCCGCAAGGAACCCCGCCGACACGCTTACTTCTCTCTCTTTCTCTGTTACTCTTTCTCTTTTACCTTCTTCTTCTTCCACACTGTCTTTCTGGTTGCGCGTGCGGTTATGCTTGTCCCTAATGCGATCGCCGGGAGATCGACGGTGCCATATACGCGAGCCCATAAAAGCCCTCGATTTACGCGAGCAAGTGCCGGCGTCGGCAACCGAGAGCTTACATGAACGTGCGAGCGTGCGCGCGCGAAAAGAGTATCGACTTTTTTATTAACACCGCGCCGCCGCGAAGTCCCTCTCCCATACCGTGATAAACGTGGGAAGTTCAATGTCGACGATTGCACGTGTATGCGTGAATCTGCGTAGGCTTTTGATGTACCGAATATATGTGTGTATCGCGTTTTCGTCTCCTTTTTTTTTCCTTGCGCGTGCTTTCTTTATTTTTTTCTCTTTGCAGCTCAGTTAAGAATAAAGTTGAGTCTTTTATAGCTGTGATTTATCGATTAGGGAATGAAGCAAAAAAAGTGAATGGTACTTTATGGCCAAAGGACAAGAAAAGAAAAAAAAGGATCGAATATACTTGAATTACTTATTGAAATTGCGGCCGAACGAGTGAGTTTGCAACGAGCAACAATGATGATTCATATGAGAAAAACAAATTTCTGGTAAAACTTAAAATCCATTAAGATCAATCAATGTTAATAATAAAAAAAAAGACAATATCATTCACTATAAATTTTTAGGCACAATCCAATTTATGCTTTCATTGTTATTTACATCGCTGTGATAAATTTATTGTATTTAACTTCAATAAAATTTATTTGTTACACGGTAAGTTTACTTTATCTAAATGACTTTAATAAAATTTAAATATTTTATCAATTTTGTAAAACGTTGATCAAACAAAAGTAAAACGTAATTCCTTCTAAAAAATGAATTCGGTCGATAAAATTTTGAACACGGTGTTTTAAAGATTTTCCAATTATAAATTTAGAGTATTATCAAAAACGATCGTAAAAATGAAGCTGCACGTCAGTCAGTTGGCGATGCACCAAAGATCAACTCGTTTCAAGCCGGCTTCTATAGTCACGGCGAACAATTCACAAGCTATAGGGCCAATATTGCCTTCTAAAGTGAGTTACCTCCGGTAGTCGCGTCAATCGCGACGCAGAAATATAAATGCGTTTGTACAAGTGCACGATGTTCGCGCACCGAATACTACTTAATAAAGATAGCAGAATATAGGCAAAATGGACGAGATAAAGAATCGTCGGGATTAGGAGAGACGACGCGTCGAAGTTGCGATACAATCGGCACGAAATCACTCTTTACAACGGCATGAATTATTTTAATATCGCACGTTTGCTCGTTCTTTCGATATATACAACATCGTACCCTCGTCGCCATGTCGATGTTGCGTTTGTCTTCGTGCCAGGAGTAGATGCACACGTCCATGAGTACACATTTATATAAGTGTTGGCGATCGTAAAATGTGCAAGCTGCGAGCCTCACGGATGTATTTTTCGTGGAACTTTAACGGGGGTTGACTTTTAAACTTGCGTTCTACTTTTTATACAAATGAATAACTGATTTCTTTTTTGTACTATTTAATGGAAGAGTTTGTTAATTTAACATATAAAATAATAACATTATATTAACTAAGAAATGGTAAAATTATACTTAATAAATACTTGAAATAAAATTTAAAATGATTCTTAATTTGTCCACCTTATAAGCTTGGTTCATGGTAGAAAAGCCAGATTGCCAACGGTAATTTAATGCGCATATGTAATACATTTTTTCAAAAAGAATATATAAAACTATAAATTTCAATATGAAATCAGATAACTTCAATTTAAGAATGTAAGTTAAATAAAAAATACTAAGAAATAAATTAAATAGTGAAATTAAAAATAATTTTCAAAGATAAAATTTTGAAATATTGAAGCTCAATATGTTATAAGTGATAACAGATAAAATAGCCAGACGACAAAATTAATTTTTTAAGTAAAAAAAAATTAAAATTAAAATGTTTGTTCATCTACAACTTGTCTATTTAATTTCTAATGTAAATTTCTCTTATGAAATTTCACAATCTCAGCAAAGTAAAAAAAGAAAAAAAAAAAAAGTAACATCGCGTGAAAAATCCAAAGCCTTAATATACCAAAAACGACTTTGGACAGGTCGTCTCGCGCTCAAATTATAATAATGTTCACGGCATGTGCACACGAGCGTAAAAAGGCGGCGACGACAACGACGACGACTACGACGACGACTCGCTCGATTTGTTTTAACGGCCCAATAAAGTATACATAACGCCCGATGTTTGACCAAGCTCGTGTTCCTCTCGTATATAGCATACCCACACATATGGCGCAATACAAAGAGGCAATACGAGGTGCCAAGAGACGCGAGGGTACACGAGAGAACGAGAGAGAAAAGAATAAAATGCGAGCTTCTTCCTCGGCTTTAATACCTCGGCGAGGATCGAACTTTACGGATGCGCGCAGTCGCCGCCGTGAAATTATATATATAGTCTTTTCCTCCCCGTATACATACGTAGTCAATGCTGTGTCGGGTTATTTCAGCGCTCGATTCTCTACGATCGGAGAGATCGAGGACGAGGCCGACAAAGTATACGTACATATGTATATGCGTATGCGCGTGCGCGCGTGTGTGTGTGTATATGAAAAGCGGCGCGGCGAACGCGGGATGAGCTGTCGACGGGCGTCGATAGCGCAGAAAATAATGGCTAATAAACCCCGGTATCGCATGACGCTCCGAGTTACATTAAAATTACTGCAACGAGGTTTTTATGATTGATGAATGCGGATAAGCCGCGCCGTCCCACAAGACACGAGACTCTCTATATACGCGGGCGTGTTTATGTCCATACACACGAATACATGTATATACTCATATATACATACACGCTTTGCTTGTATCTGCGGACACACGTACGGATTCGCGTTACGGATGCGTTAGAACGACGCCTGATCTCTCTTATGTCTATTTTATGAATTGTAAAACTCGCGTTACCGGAATAGATTAAATTTTCGTGGAATTGTTTTAAAGGATGACTTACACGAGGCAAAGAGGAACGGTAAGCGTAAGATCGATCGCGAATAATCGATCGCGATGGCTTCGTTTGAACTTTTAATTGTCTTGTGAGAGAGGCGCATCGTTCTGGCATATCGTTATATGGGCTATTAATAATGCTTACTGTTCGAGCCATTGTTGTTGTCGTTACGATAAAGTTTTTCTTTTTCTTTTGTTACTATGTAATGACTCGTTACTACAAATCATCGAGAGACGCAAACTCTTGTTTTATGGCTTTATTATACTGGAAAGATAATTATTGGTAATATCGACGTTTTTTTTTCTTTTTTTTTTTTTTTTTTAATACGCGCGCGTTCTTTATTCCTGGAGTGTCACGTTTTTAATGGATGTAAATTGTAGGATAATTTCATAAAATTTTACGAGGCTGTTTGTGTAATACACTAAAAGGAAAAATTTACCATCGTTTATTTTTTCATGTTTGAAAACGATTAATTCCTGAAAACGATTACTTATTGATTTCGAATTTCTCATTTTTATACATACAAACTTGCATTTATTTTCATCGCGTTTCGTTTAAAATTGCAAAATAAAAATTTTGCATGACGACTGTCTAATTATGTGCACGAACAAAACATTGCACACAAATAAAATCTAAACGTAACAGTTTTATGTTTCCAATGAAAATTTTATTTAACGCGGTCGACTCAATCCATCGTCTCAACAAAAAGGGAGAAGTAGCAAAAGCAGTATAACGGCGTCAACGCAAGCTCCCGCTCGACCTATTCCCCAAAATCGTATCAACATCGAGATAATGAGGGCACTAAGCCGCGCGGACCGAATGTAAATAATTAGCGTGAGAGAGAGAGAGCGGGCTCTCTCCGTGCGGTTTTGGATTTGCGGTTTCGGCAGCTTGAGCGCACGCGCCCTGTCGTGTGCCTGTCGACGCGCCTCTAATAAAACGCGCCGGCTTTCTACACACATATATATACACAAAGGATAGTCTATGTATACACGAAAGAAAGAGAGAGAAGAGAGAGAAAGAGAAAGAAAGAGAGATAGAGGCTACTTTTTTGACGAGCGTCTTTCTTTCTTCCAAAATTGAGGGCCGGCACTTAACGAAAACGCCACTTCTGTATGGTGCACAAGCTGGCTGTCGAAGAATTTAGCTTCTATACGCGCCTTCTCGCCTATATTTCTTTCTCCTTCTTTTTTTTCTTTTAGCGAATAGCAGGACTGTGTTTCCTCAAAAAAATCTCATTTTCTAGGAGCCCCTGCACACTCTTGTGTTTGACTTAAAATATTGGCATCTGGATATTGCCCGAAATCTAATAACATTCTAATAACATATATTACTTTTGCGTTTCGTTTCGTTTATGTGCGTTATGAGTTTTACTCCTAGACACTTATACAAAGTCGAGAAATATTTTCTTACGAAATTTATTTTGTTTAATAAATGCAACATCGTTGTTACCGTGAAATATAATTATGTTTAAAGAAAAATATAAAAACTTTTTAATTTTATTTTCAATTAATTCTGAATTTAATTGAATAATAAATTATTTTATAAAATTATATCGATGAATTTAATACATTTTATAAAATATCAATTACTTTATTCGTTTTTAAATGAGCTTTAATAAAAGATAAGAAATTTCATACTATTATTTTATTACAATTATCGAACGGACTTAACGCACAAATAACGAAATGTAAAACGCGTTTAAGAGATCGTTTCTCGGATATGCGATTATGTCGTTACACATTTTCTGCACATTTTTACAAACGAATCAATTATCTATTTAATTTCATGTGCAGATGCCCCGAGAATCGAGAAACTAATGAGCGGTTCGTAAAAACTGGCGGTTCTGGCTTCGCGAAAAAACAAAAAAAAAAAAAAAAAAAAAGAGAGAAAGAAAAAAAATAAAAGAGAATGGAAGTCGATTGTCACGTGATCGTAAAAAGCTTCGGAGTTAATTAAAGGTCTGCGTCAACGGCGAAACGCTGCAACGCGCCGATATAGCTCTCCGATGTTGTGCTTACACAACTCTTAGGGAATTCCAATTGGCTCGTTTTCTTTTTCCGCACGCGGACGAAACTTCCTTAATTCCAGAGCTCGGGACGAGGCTCTCCTCAAATTCACGGTCGATTTGTGCTCGATCGTATTAAAGTGGAAAAAAAAGTGAGACAACAAAAAAAAAGGAAGAAACAAGGGTAACGAAGGTAGAAAAGAAAACGATGCGATAGCTATGAGCAAACATGATCGTCGTCCAGTAATGTAAGCGTGTCGCGTTTCATACGCACTAACTTTTCAAGCACAAGGGTACGTCTTCTCCATAGTCCCGTAAAAAAAAATTCTACATAATAATTAAGACAAACGTTAGTCGATAAACAAACGAATCCAAAATTCTTTCGAAACATTTCATAAAAAAAAGTTTCCTTCCGCACTTAATACAATAATTGATCCGGTAAAAGACATCAACACATCGCGTCCTCGTTTCCGTCACGGTTATATACCTAAGCGCGTATACACCATGTGTGTTTCGTCTCCGAGGAATTGCCCTTCGTACGCAGGTATAATACGCAACTCGTCAAATGAGAGGAGGCAAAACCTGCACCGCCCAACTTTTACGAAGACGCGAGAGACAACGAATGTGTGCGTGTGCGCGCGTACGCATCTGGCGAGCGGCAAACTCACGGTAAACATTGAAATATATATATACATATATATATATACACACATAAATGTTTCAAGTAACGACTCTCGCGTTGGTTACACTTATCGTCGTCCCTTCGTTGAACGATTCAGTAAGAAATCGTGCGCGTTATTCTAACCTCGAAAAACGGTCCTATATATACCACACTCTGTTCTTCACTCACTCTCTCTCTCTCATTATTTCTCGTACGCTATTTTCGTTTTTTTTTAGTTCGGGGCACGTTGCCGCGATGATGACCTGTCGTTGTCGAAATTTCGAGAACTTATTTACGGTAATCGTTTTTCGAAATGCTTTCTTCTGCGCGTTTGTCTGAATTTTTTACAGGATTATGATCTTTTCCGTTACTTATTTTCTCCTTCTTTTTTTGTACTTATTTTATTTAATTATTTTTTTTTTTTCATCTACGTACAGTATTTTTATGAATTGTCGAGCAATGTTCCCATATAAAAAAAAATTAAAATAAACAGAAAAAAATGTTTTAAAGATGAATTATTTTAAATTTTGAAAAATTACAGGTAAAAATATTTTTACTTTATTTACTATTTTAATAATTTTACAGAATAATTTTAAAAAATTCATTTTTCAGATTTTTTTCAGATTTTTCTGAAGCATCTTGATTTTTTTTTTTTCTTTCTTAGCAGATTAACATTGACAAAAAGAATTCGTTAATTCATAAAATAGTTATTAGTTTTACAGCTTGTAATATATACATATCGATGCAACCCAAGCAAGAAGAATCTTTGCAATAAAGAGCGCAAAGTCGAACTACTTCCTCGTCTCCGTGTGTGCACACTTACATAAAATAGTGAGGTCGAATTCAAGACGGATGATGAACGCACTTCGATGAGGAATAATAACCTCGAACCGACGCACACGCTTATAAAGCCCCAAAGAATGGAATTATTAAGCAGATGCATCGTTCGACCCTCGCACTCAAACATACACACAAGCGTACGTATATAAGTTTGATACACATACAAAAGTAAAAAAGAACCAAGAGTCGACACACGCACAAATAAGAGCTACATATAGGCTCTCTCGCTCTTTCTCCAAGTGATGATCGATCGTTGGTCGTTATTTTTCGGAAATTAACGATAATTAGAGAGAGAGAGAGAGAGAGAGAGAGAGAGAGAGAGAGAGATAGAGAGAGAAAGTTATGAGCGGGGCGAAAGATGCGCTCATTTAAAGAGTTGCTCGCGGGACACCGGAGCGCGTGAAATGAAAATTTACATTTTAATTTGACGGACGTGGCGAATGCGCTCGCGACGCCGCTTTGACGTTATGAATGGCATTGTGTATGCATCAGATTTCGAGTATGTTTTTCCTAATGTATCTTTGGCCTCATTTAAGTAATGTCTTTGATTAGTATAAAAATTGTAATAAATAAATGAGAAATTAAAATGAACAACATTAGCTTTTAAATATTTATAAACATTATTGATGTAAATATAAAAAAATTATTCTCACGGTGGATGATTTTTTTTTTTTTGCTTGATTATTAAAAACTAAATGCTTGAATTTTGAAAATTTAAGAAATTCGGTAGTTTTATTTATATTATCGATGCAGGAGTGCTTACCTAAAAATATTCACAACGTTTGAATAATTTTTAGGAAATATGTTGCCATAATTATTTGTTTATTCGTAAGCAACTGTTTAAAATGCACAAGAACATATGTATAATACATGTACTTGCGAATAAACAAAGCGTAAAGAAAAATAATGTATAAACAATTATCCAATTATGATGCGTTGTTGAGTCTTTCATGTACCTATGCATATGTATATACCAAAGCGTATACACATATTTACGGTTATATATTTATGTAATGTAAAACGGACTTTCAGATATACCGCGGTTGAACAACTCATGTGTGAAATTAACTAACTACGTCAACAGCAGCGTTGTAACGCCAATTAATACCTCGTTTACATAGCGACTTGTTTAATTTGTGCTTATCGAAAATTGCCTAAGCAATATACAATAGCCAAAAGAACATTAGATTATTCATATCCGTTAAATTATTTCATTTAATATATTATACGTATCTACTTCGATGATAATTATATTAATTTAAATTTTTTCGATTAAATTATTCATAATTAATAAACTGAGCAATATACTGAGTAACCGAAATATCGAATTGTGAAAGTTACATTGCACAAATTTTGGACAAAAATAAAAAAATATTCTCGGTATTATTAAAAAATAAACATTTACGATTGCAATAAATATTTCACGTGAAATATTAAGATAAAAAAAACAATAGAAATAACAGCATATGTTGCATTCTTCTCTACAGAAATAAATTTTCAAATGATTTGGTCTAAATCCGTAAACATAACGTATATTAACACTTCATACCATAATAATAATAACAAAGATTCTTATAAATCCTTAGTAGGATGACCATAATCGCAGTACACGTACCGAAACGCTGAAATAAGTTAGCCGCGAGTCCAAAACCTTTTTCGTCACACGCCTTATTTATACACAAAAGCGCGCAATACGTATACAGCAAAGCGATACCTCGTAACTCTTGCGGCCTAACGCGAAAAGTGGCGAGCACACAGAAGCCCCGACATATGAGTAAAAAAAATGACGAACGAGCCATTAACGAAATAGAATCTCGAGCGCACGCGGTCCTATACAAGCTCAAAAGCGGACACCGCACGCCGCGGATCCGCTTACAGGATCGAGAGAGAAAGAGAGAGAGAGTGAGAGAGAGAGAGAGAGAGAGAGCCGCGCGCGCGATCGGAATCAGAGTCGGCGCGCGTCCTCTTCTTCTTCTCTCGGAAGATATATAGCCTGCCGAGCGAGACGCTGTTTATACTCTCTCTCTCTCTCTCTCTACTTCTCTTTTTCTTTCGCAGGTGCGCCGACAACATCCCGTTCTCTTTCTTTCTCTTGCTTTTTGAGTTAACCGAGCGCCTGTCGGAAAATTTATCGCGCCCGCGCGTGAGTTCGCACCTAACGCGAAAGCGACACTATATATACATATAATATACGCTATACGCGTGTATTATACCTTTGAGTTTCTTTCTCACACGCCTAGTCGTGCATTCGAAGAGAATTTTGTCTTTACACGAATGCATATATGAATTTGGCAAATGTTATGCCAGAAGTTGGAAATAATGTTACATTGCGTGAAAAAAATTCTACATTATGCTTAAATATTTCAATTGTAAAGCAGCCGATGAGATGCATATGAAAAAATCAATAGAATTATGTTCTTAAAAATACTAAATTGAAATAAAGAATCACTTGAGGTCATTAAATAAAGAAAAATTTAGAGGAATACATGAACTCTGAAGTGAAAAAAATAAACAAAAAAAGTATAATACACACAAAAGTAGCGAAAAGCAGGCAAAGGAAAAAGGCGCGCTTTGAACCGACGTCCGCTAAAGTAAGTAGCAAAGCGCAGTAGCAACCGATCACGCCATCGGCGCGTGTATTCAAAATCACGGAGACGTGGCGACGGTGGCACGGTGAAGAGAAAAAAAAAAGGAGAGCCGGAATCGGCGCACCGATTCAATGCCCTTATTCGTATACAAGCGATCGCACGCGAAGTAAAGAAGAGATGAAGGAGGGAGGAGGGAAGGGGGGGGAGGTACCTCTACCCTACCTTTTATACACTATCGCGATACAGGTGCGTACTGGAAGCCGACTTCGAAAGAGAAAGAGATACACACCGAGATCGTTAGCGCGGGGGACAAGTGCTTCGCTCGTGCGAGCGATGAATGGCCCGCGAAATTCTCTCTTTTGCTTCCTCTCTCGTATTGCCTTACGTATGTAGATATATATAAAACCGCATGCCGCGAAATCGCAAAAGCTCTTTGGAAGAGAGAGCGAGAGAGAGAGAGAGAGAGAAAGTCCGAGCTACGTCGGCTACAGGGACGGAGAATCCGCTTTGATGCGGCGCGCGAATCCCCGGCTATATAGATCCGTTCAAATATGCGCGGAGATATTTCAATCAATTAGCGAGGCATTCGTCGGATTTGTCGATCCGCCGCGCGTGCGTCTGCGTCTCTGTGTTTGCGTGTGTCTGTGTGTGTGTGCGCGAGCATTTTTGTGTATATATATATGTATATATACACAATACGTGCGGTTTGAACGTCGCAGATTTTTCGCGCACGTGCACGTGATCGAAAGTCAATGCGTACATTTATATATGTGTACAGAGAGAGGGAAGGAGAGAAAAAAAAAAAAAGTACGGCTCTGCCGCGGCGTGATGTATGTGCATACGGTCGCGCGCGAGCGTTACACGCCGACGATGACTCAACGATATTTGATTTCGAGCTCCGCGTTTTTGGAATTTTTCGACGGGTTATTGGAAGAATTATTTATTGTGATTCGCCGCGCCACGAGAAAGGGGGAGTTGGCCTGCCTGTATATGTAACCAAGGTCTCGTTATCGATTAATCTTTCTCCGTTGTTTATTTTCGTACGATATCATTCAACTATTGCTTTTAATTTGTTATTGCATTATTTGCGAAGTAAATAATTTTAATGTGAATGATAAATATTGTAACGATTTAATATACAAATGAATATCATTTGTAAGCTAATATGTTCTTAAACATATTAGATCAATAAAGATAAATGATATACTTTATGAACTACTAAACGCATCGATTAGAAAAATATATCAAGTACGTAATAATGGTAATTTTAAGAAAACTTAGATTATCGATCGCTTATAATTTGGATCTAATAAGTCAGACGTTAACAACATGTACCTCATCACATTTGCGATAATAAAAAAAAAAAAAAAAAAAAAAAAAAAAAATAAAAGAATTTTTAAACTGTATACCTATATACAAATATGCACAATTAATATCAGCTTATTTGCATATCAAAAATCTCGGTAAAATCTCTAGGTAATATATCCAGGAGTCCTAAACTATACGTTATTTTGCGAACGACAGTCGTTGAATTATAATAGCGCACATAATCTTTCGGCGTTTTTGTGTTCGTTCACCTCATCGAGAACGCCGTTCTCTCGCGAGAGAGAAAGAGTGACTTAAGCAGACTTTTAAAGAGGGCCTGGAGGACATACCCACAGTATGAAGTCTTTAAAGCACCGATCGGACTATTGGCTGCGAGCGTTTATATATATACATGGGTATATATCCTCCGTTTATGCGATCGCGCGACGAAAAAGGAACGCACACACATATGTATGTATGTATGTACATATATACATGTACATGTATTTATACATGAATTCATATGCACATAAGTGTATACATATATATTTCAAGTGTAAAGAAAGCAGGGATAAAGCCCCTCGTAATCACTGTAATTTCGGAGCTCGTATACGCACATACACACGCGCATATACGTATATTCTCATACGAGAAGCATGTGCGCGACGCGTATAATTTTTGGTTCCGATACGATTTATGCGACCGGCGACGCAATTGCCGGCAACGCTTTATTCGATTCCATTAAAACTCATTATACGTCCATGTACATATATGTATAAACCTTTATACGGATGTATACATACACATATCTATATATATTATGTAATATCGTGAATCTTGTCACTTAACCTTGAAGCGCGCTTTGGAAATAATAATTTTTTTATGATAAATTTAATTTTATTGATACTTTTTTCTCTTTGTTGCCGTACTAAATTATATATGATTAAAAGATACATCACACATGATTACTTAATTAATATTCGATGAGACTTATGAGAAATTTAATTCTATACTTTTAATTATACAATTATCATAATTTACAATTGGAGAAAATAATATGACCATATTTTAAATTAATCATCTTCTAAATTATGATTTATTTTCATTCCTTATATTTTGCCATTGTTTAAGATTTAATTTTTTAATTTTTCTAAATAAGATGAATCCATGTTCGTTTAATTTAAAATTTTTCATTTTTAAAAATTCTTTTCAATTCAAAATAATTATGCAGCGAGCCTTTTGTATCGTTATGAAAATATAAAAAACAAAACAAAGAAAAAAATGTTTCTCTTAATTGAACGCAAATAAAAAAAAAAAAAAAATTTAGAAGAAGTACTAGTGTAAATTGCCTCGCAAAGCACAAAGCTTGTGTTTAAGAAAAAAAAAAAAAAAAAAAGAAAAATGTGCGAAAGCCTTACCGGGGCAGGCGGATGAAGAGCTCTGAGGGCGTTGTTGCTCCACTTGCGCTGTTTGCCCGAATAAGTGTACGACCTGCCATAATTATTATTTCTCTGCTCGGCGAAAGACCTTTGATGTTGTTGCTGCTGCTGCTGCTGTTGTTGTTGTTGCAAAGGCACGCGAAATTCCGGATAAGGAGAAGCCGACTGAAACGCAGCGACACTTGGATAACCGCCGATGGGTTTTCCGTGATGCTGCTGCTGCTGAAGTTGCTGTTGCTGATGGTGATGAAACTCGGGCTCGAATCTTCCGGGATCGTGACGAACGAAAGCGTCGCTACCGCTGTTGGCTCTAAAATCGTCCGGTCGATGTTTCGCGCTGCCGCCGGATGCCCGATCCGGCGAGAAGGACGGCGGAGTCTGAGGTAACCCGTAAAACGGAGAGAAACCGAAGGACGGAAATGATCCGGCCGGATTGACTTGTCGATGATAACCACTGGGATACGGAACGTAGTCGAGGCCACTAGCGCTGCTGTGGTTGTGGTTGTTGTTGTTGTTGTTGTGCAAGAATTTCGGCTTGACGTCGTTGTTATCCGGCTGAATTTGTCGAAATTCCTCACGAACTTCCAGCTTAGGCTTCGGCGGTAGCGGCGTCTCGTCGGCGCAGTTCTCTTCCTTGATTTTGACCTTGCTCTCGGCTAACTCGGAGGAGTCGTGCTCGCTCTTGACGACGGCTTGGGGCGAATCTTGTTGCACCGGTGCTCCTTTGTAGCTTGAGAGTGTACCAAGACTCGCTTGCTGCATGATTCTATGGGTATCGTTCAGCGCTTCCCGAGGCTCGGGAATTGCGTTTGCATTAATGCTAACATCGTCTAATTACGCGAGTGATATATTGTCCGACAGTTCAAGATGCTTCGGTTACTTTGAGACACGGTGTGCTCGGTTATTTATTGTCAAAATAAAAAATATTTTTTTTTAAAGATGACGAATATTGTTCTTTCTTTTTTTTTAAATCTTAATATTATTTATTATTGCTTTATCTTAATCACCTCGTCACTGGTTTTCATTGTCTAAAGAATCACCTCAATTATTTAAAATTCGTTAAATTCATTTGAACACTCATCCATTAATCATCGCAAAATTTGCAAAAATAATCGTAAAAATCATGCACGATCAATCATCAAAACGGGAATTTGATAAAAAAAATAGTAAAATTCATAAACATTGATAAATTCCTCCAAGTGCTTGCGGCGACGTCGGCAGCAGAGCCTCGTAACAGCGTACAAAGCGACAATTTTCTTCTATCTCACTTCATCTCATTCTCTCTCTCTCTCTGTCTACATCGGTCGTTTTAGGTTGTGGCACACGAGCGTGGAGGGGGTTTAGTGCGCAGCGCGACGACTAAGAGAGAGAGAAAGAGAGAGAGAGAGAGAGAGAGAGAGAGAGAGAGAGAACGAGAGGGGAGGGGGGATATCCCACAGCTGGCTTGGCAAGGGCGGCGTGACAGTTTCCGTGTCACGTGTCGTCCCGTCCTTAGGCCCCGCCTACGAATCCCGATTTTCCCTCCGCGGCGTACACGCGGGCGCGACAGGGGGATCGTTATAAACGCGCGCGCTTCTCTCTCTCTTTCTCACTCGCTCTCCCGTCGTCGTCCTACTACCTGCGAAGAACAGAACGCGAGAGCGAGAGAGATACGTATACGTAGCGAGTCACTCCTTCCTTCTCACTCACTCGCGTGGGCTTCTATTATCCCGAGTTCTCCCTCCGTTGCCGTCGTCCTCGTCGCCTTTGTCACACACTCACTGTACTCGTTCTCTCTCCGGTGTCCCTTCGTCATTCGCCGGACACACGGCGCCCGGTGAACACTGCTGCGGGGAGACGCTTTTCCGCTTCGATTTTCTCTCACCGGAATCAGCAACAATGGCGACACTATTTCCATACACTCCTACCGTGATATTTAACTGTGCACTTGGAATTTTTCAGCAACGCGTTACGTAAAACACTCTTCTCTCTTTATTCGTTATCGATAATCGCTATTCCTTTATTTAAGCGGGTACGAGCACGAGAACGAATGAATTTTGAGGCGGCCAGAGCCTCGGCGCGGCTGCGATGTAAGGGCGCGCTCGACTGTCAGCGGCAATGCGATGAAAGAGAAAAAGGGCGTGTGAGTGAGCGAGAGAGAAAGAGAACGAGCAAGTAAGAGAGCGAGCAAGCGAACGAGCAAGAGAACTCTAACGGGGAGTAGTTTATAAAGGAGAGAGGGAAACGAGAAGGGAGAAAAGTATAGCGCGCGATACTACTCGCGGCAGCGGCGGCTTAGGTTATAAGAGAGTTCGCGCGCGGGCGCGGGTATACACACACGGGGCACCGGAGAGCACAACTCTCTGCACATACGCAAAGAGGCTCTCTTCTCTCGGTCCGGTCGAGCTCGCTCGAGCTGATCCGCGGGAGAGGTTTCTTTGCTTGTTTCGCAAGCAGCCACGGCAGCAGCAGCAGCGGCGGCGCGAGAACGCACGTACACATACATACACACAAACATGTATAGAACCGCGAGTAAGAGAAAGAGAGAGAGAGAGAGAGAGAGAGAGAGAAAGAGAGAGAAAGAGTACGGAGGTGTGCGCGCGCGGCAGCCTTGGCTCGCGGAAACGCACGATTGCCGCCGAATCGTGCCGAACGGTATCGCGCGAGAGGTATTTCGGTGTGTATACGTGTGTGTACATAACCTCGTAGTTCACGTTTATTCCGCTCTTTCCCCTTCGCTCTTGTTCGTTGGTATAGATATGTTACGTGTGTAGTTACACGTCTAACTCCTTCCACAAATCAAATATCTGGTAAAGCTTCTTTAACGGACTCGCGAGTAAGTGAATTCTGCTGACGCCGATAACCATTGTGATGACAATTGTCAAAATGCTACTGTTGCTAAAACTGATTTCGGATTCTTTCATATTTTTTATCTTAAGTATTATATTTTTTTTTTATTCCTTTCGTTGCTATATCGCACTCACATACACACAGCTTTATAAAGGAGAGCGTAAGATTTTGTTCTCGCTAGGTTAGAGGTAAGTATATGAGATGTGTTATCGAAGGGAGCTAAAATAAATGTTAATGAAAATGAAAACGAGACAAATATTTGACCAGGGTTTATGTAATTTTTTTTAGACTTTTTGTATTTGCTTGCAAGATATAAATGATTTGGATGACGGTACATTTGTTGTATTTATCGAATGAAAAGTTTATAATTTCATTGTTGTTCAAAAATTATAACTATATCTAAAAAATATTAGAATTTTCGAAGAATACGTAAGTTATATCATTTTATGACGATTTTATTTCATCAATATTAACCATCCATAAATGTAAAATATTTTTATTTGAAATATGCATGTTAAAAAGTGAAATTGATATTTAAAAAAAGTAAAATAATTTATAAAAATGGATAAACTTCCGAAAAGCACATGCCTCCGATTCATTTGAAACTTGGTATTCATATGTATTTCAACACCGTGAACACGAATATAGTTATGAAAATACCCGCAAAATGTTTTTTCCTTTGTATTGTCGATTATTTTGAGGCTGTGTATACTTTCATATTTTTACACTTTGAGTGTAAAAACAGGACTTCGATTATGAATTTAAGGCTTTAAAAATGCGCTGCAATAAAGATCTGATCACTTCTAATCTCACTCGAATATACATTCATTCTGTCAAAAAAGTACCAGGAATTGTCGATTTAAATCTGGCTGGGCAATTTAGGCAGGTAAAATTTTTTTTTCTAGGTTGGTATAACTGTCCTTAATGACTATACCAAGTTTGAGCGGAATCTGTCAACGAGTGTGTTTACAGTAGCTGGTTAAGTCAGTCGATGTCAAAGTGTGTGCCGATTTTTTACAATGGGTGATTACGTTGAACAGAGAATTTGTCTAAAATTTTGTGTTGCGAATGAAATTTCGTGTGCCGATGCATTGAAAATGTTGCAAAAGGCTTTTGGTGATAAAGCACTATCGAAAACCCATGTGTATGAGTGGTACAAAGCCTTCAAGGAGGGTCGTGAAGTCGTCGAAGACTTGCCTCGTTTCGGACGCCCATCGACGGCTTCGACCGCAGATAACGTCGATAAAATTATGGAAATGGTGCTTGAAAACCGTCATACCAGCTTGAGAGAGATAGCACATGAACTTGAGATATCCCACGAGTCCACACGTATGATTTTAATTGATATTTTGGGCATGAGAAAGGTGGCCGCAAGACACGATAACGCGCCGTCTCACCGAGCTACGATTGTGACCGACTTTCTCGCCAAAAACTCAACAAACACCGTATTCGCCGGATTTGGCTCCCTGTGACTTCTTCCTCTTCCCAAAACTTAAATTGCCGCTCCGTGGCACCCGTTTTCAGTCGATTGAAGCCATAAAACAAAATTCGGCGCGCGAGCTGAAGGCCATCCCGGTCAAAGCGCTTACAAAAAATGTTTCGATGATTGGAAGTACTGTTGACATAGATGCATCGGAGCAAACACACTATTTTAAAGGCGACCCAATAAATTTTGATTATTGAACGTAAAAATAGTGTTTTAATTTAAAATTCCCGGTACTTTTTTGACAGACAATACAATATTACACAAATCAAAACCAGGTAATAAATATTTCCGTCGACGATACAAAAAATCAAACCAACGAGGATGAGTCTCGATATCCGGACACTGGAGATAGCAAGAAGTTCATCTCAAACAAACAATAAAAAAAAAATTGACTTACCAATAAGTAGTGGGGGGCTCCACCCTCCAAACCTCCCAAAAATAACCCAACTCAATAAACATACATATTTGAATACAAGAAAAAATTAATTAAAAAGAATATATAAAAACATTAAAAAAATACAAAAAAACAAAATATTTATAACTTACAAAAAAGAAGCATAAGAATATAAAAATATAAAAAAGTAAAGAAAAAGAAAATAAAAAAAAATGCATTTAGAAGTCCAAACTCCAACTTTCCCGCAGT
This sequence comes from Chalcis sispes, assembly GCA_949987625.1. Taxonomy (NCBI): domain Eukaryota; kingdom Metazoa; phylum Arthropoda; class Insecta; order Hymenoptera; family Chalcididae; genus Chalcis; species Chalcis sispes. The sequence continues at coordinate 19,028,856 of OX465097.1, forward strand.
AAAATGTGTAGGTAAGCTATTAAAACTGAAACTAATGGAGTAATGGCGGTATAATGATCATGTATATGATACGTAGCCTCAAAATAATGAAAAATACGTAGGAAAAAAACATTTGCGAATATTTTTATCGCTGTATTGGTATTGAGGATGTCGAAATACATATGTATACCAAGTTTCAAATGAATCGGAAGTGTGCGCTTTTCGGAAGTACACCCATAAAAATTGTATTTTATGTATAATTAAAGAAAACATTTAATTGCATTTATAAATTGGAAAAATGTTTTGAGTAAAATATAATTTAAAAAATTCTAAGAACTTAACCCTTTATTTCCTGAATTTTGAAAAAAAATGATGCAGTCTAAATATTTTTTATATGGTGTTTAAATGTGCATACAGTCTGTCAAGTAAGAGCGTGGTCGTGTTAATTTATAAAAAAATTTATTTAATGAAACTTTCATATTTATATATACATCGTACACATTACAAACAATGATGCAATTCGGTCAATAATGTGTCCAGTCACCACCGGCGTCGATAATTGCCTGGCATCTCCGAGGCATGCTTTCTACTAATTTGACGGCGTATAGTGGCAAGGATCTCCAGATCCGACGAATTTCGTAAGACAACTGCTTCAAAGTGTATGTGCGTCTTCCACGAAGCTTCCGTTTAATATATGCCCACACATTTTCAATATGGTTTGCATCGGGCGACTGCGACGGCCAATCCAATGTAACGATGCCAGATTGAGTCTTCCACTGAGTACAGAGCTTGCTGCGGTGTTTAGGATCGTTGTCCTCCTGCAGAATCCAATCTGCATTTTTTGTGATGAACCATCGTTTGGCAGATGGCAGTAAAGCCTTTTTGTAGATTTTTATCATTTTCTCGGCATTTAGGTTGCCAGCAAAGAGGTGCAAAGTGCCGAATCCCTGCTTTGAGAAGCAGCCCCAAAGATGCACCTTTATTCCATGTTTTGCGGTCCGCTGAACAAGCCTATTGGTGGAAGTTGACCAGGCTCGCATGAGGACAAAACGTGCCCATACAGAACATTCATCAGTAAAAATGACATTTTCAAAATCTCTAAGAATATTCTCATGCGCCCAAGCGAGTCGCTTTGTCACATGTTTTTCAGTCAACAGAGGCTTCTTCATTGTGTTGCGCCATTTCAGATGATGAGTACGAAGATGGGTTCGGATAGTTTCGTAGGATACGAGGTCTGGCTATTAAATAACGAGACTGCGCGCCTAGAGGGCGCCGTAGAGGGGTGGGGAAAAAAACGAGTAGTGCGTTGGGTATCTAGATGTCTTGTCTATGCACGTACCAAAACACGTTCTCGTCACTATTATTATATTTGTGCAGTAGCGGTTTGAAACGAACGTGTTTTTTTCTCGTGCCGAAAACCATGTGTGACGAAAAACAGGAGCAACGTATCAATCTCAAATTTCTCGTTAAATTGAAAAAAACTCCGACTGAGTGCTGTAAATTGTTGCAAGAGGCCTATGGGGACAATTCTCTATCTCGTGCGCGTGTTTTTGAGTGGTGTAAGCGCTTCAGTGAGGGCCGAGTGAGCACTCAAGATGACCAACGCCCTGTCACTGTTTCAACTCCGGAAACAGTGACCAAAATCAACCAAATTGTGCGTGCAGATCGTCGAATGAGCATCCGGATGATTGCCGAGGCTGTAAACGCCGATAAAGAAACGGTTAGACAAATTTTACACGAGGAATTACACATGACAAAAGTCTGTGCGAAGTTGGTGCCAAAAAACCTGACTCCTGACCAAAAGCTCTTGCGTCAACAGGTCTGCTCAGATTTCCTTGAAAGGTTAAAAAAAGATTCCGGACTGATGAAAAACATTATTACTTGCGACGAAACGTGGATTTTTCAATACGATGTTGAAACAAAGCGGCAATCGATGCATTGGAAGACGCAATCTGAATCGCCCAGAATCAAAAAAGCAAGGATGTCCAAATCAAAATTCAAGGCAATGTAGATCGTTTTTTTCGACATTAACGGTATCGTGATGACTGAATGGGTTCCAGAGGGTCAGACTGTCAACCAGACTTACTATTTGTCAGTTTTGGCAACACTGCGAGAACGAGTTCGTAAGAAACGGCCCGAGTTGTGGAAGAACAACTCGTGGATTTTGCACCAGGACAACGCACCTGCCCATAACGCGCTATCTGTGAAGCAGTATTTGGCCGGTAAGCGCACTCCAGTGCTCGAACACGCGCCGTACTCGCCAGATTTGGCACCGTGCGACTTTTTTTTGTTTCCAAAGATAAAATCTGCTTTGAAAGGGACCCGATTTGAGTCGATGGAAGCGGTAAAGCAAAAAACGGCAGAGCTCCTAAAGGCCCTCACCAAAGAAGACTTCCAGCACTGCTTCGATCAATGGAAAAAACGTATGGAAAGGTGTGTGGCAAGGCAAGGGGAGTATATTGAAGGGGAGCATTCGAATGTAGAATAATTTTTATAATAAAACCCTTTTTCGTAACCAGTCTCGTTATTTAATAGCCAGACCTTGTATATCTAAACCTTTTGCCATTAATTTTGCTTGTCCTTGCCGCAGTGTTAAAGCAGGATTCCGCGAAAACAGATTCACTATTCTTTTTTCATCTTTTTTGTTCACTTTTCCTATCGAGCCACGTTCTGGTAAATCATCGACATTTTTAGCCACTTTATATCGCTGTATCCACTTCTGTACAAATGCCTTCGACTTTCTCATATATTTAGCAGCCGCTGATTGCGACATTTTGGGACCTTTCGGGTGGATGCAAAGGAACACAGCCTCGTAGCGCGACGCGTACTTAGCACTCATGGCGTTTAACGTGATTCTCTTTCAAAAGATCAACGACAACTGAATCTTTGTTGACAATGCATCAAGGACAAAGCTTCCCTCTATTGGCTTGCGAAGGAATTAGAGCAAAATCTTTCATTACCTGTCGGTGAAGTCGACCACGCTCTTACTTGACAGACTGTATTTTGAAATGGAATAAAAAGAAAAAATATTTTTTATGTAATATGTATTTTATTACACTCTGACAAAAAAGTATCCGGAAATTTGAAATAAAACGCAAAAATATTAAACTTTTTCAATATTTATTGAATCTCCTTCAAAATATGCTCCATTTGAAGCGATACACATGTGCCAACGTTTTTTCCAATCATGGAAACATTTTTTATAGGCGCTTTCAGGGATGGCCTTCAGCTCCTTCTGCGAATTTTCTTTTATGGCGTCTATGGAGTCAAATCTGGTTCCCCGGAGCGGTAATTTCAGTCTGGAGAAAAGAAAAAAGTCACACGGAGCTAGATCAGGCGAATAAGGTGGCTGGTCGATGGTATTTATCGAGTGTTTGGTCTTAAAATCGTTAATAATCGTGGCTCGATGAGATGGTGCGTTATCGTTTTTCCATTGTAACATTCGCAGACTACCACTGAGGTCGACTGGTTTCAACAGCTGTCGTAAACAAACTAGTAGACAGACCGCACTCATGTTTGGCATAGTAATTACGGACAGTCCTACCAACATACAGAAACTTCAAATACTTAAAAATACTCAACGCGGGCAATTTAAATGAGAATTTCCGGATACTTTTTTGTCAGAGTGTATATAGTTTTCAAAATCGGACCTGTAAGTCCCGTCAGGGCTATAAACAACAAATTTTTATTAGAATAAATAACATTAAATATACTGGGACTTAAAAGTCCCGCCAGTAAATAAAGGATTAAACTGGTTTACAATAATTAGTTTCGTCATTTCGTTAATCTTATTGGAATTGAATGTTTATTATAATAAAAAAAAAAAAAAAATTTTAATACCTACACATTTAAAATAATTTTTTTATCGATAAATTCAACACTATATTATTCGTTATTTACGAACAAATTATTTGATTTTTTTTTCTTTAGATCTATACATTAAATATTTATTTTAAATAATAAATGTGCTCAATTTCAATTAATATAAATGCATAAATAATGCAACTTAGTACACTGCAGCCGTAAAAACTTTAAAAACATTATAAACTTAGCAAAAACTAAAAAAATTATTTATCATAAATTTTCATAATTCTTCGCGCAGCGGTGAATTTCATCACCAATTTATGATTCATACCTGCAGCAATGTATCGTATCGATTTCACGTATTAAATATAAATACGTCTTCTCCATTCAGTTTGTGAAGTTTACCGCGTGATTTTTTTTTTTTTTTTTTTTGCTTCGACAAATTAAAATCATCGGTTTTTTTCTTTATTCAACTTTCGCAAGCCGCATTAATTTGATTTAGCGATGAAACGAGCTTTCAAATTTCACATTGACTTCCAGTAGCCTGAGCATTGCATTCTAATTAGCGTATATCTATACATATACACGAATGATGTACACGTATGTGTATACATAAGCACAACGTTGCCGCGTAATTTATGAAAGTTTTTATCGCGCGATTTCTAAACATTTAAAAGGCCCGCGCCGCAATTGCCGCAAGTGCAAAATTTTTTGCAGCGCTGATTGAAAACATCACATATTTCATTTACCATGACGCGTAGAGGGTAAGGCAAGGAGAAGGAACATTAAAACTTCCGCGAAAAATGATATTTCAACCTGTTTACACAGGTAAAGAGCCATCAAAAGCCGATCTCCATACCGATTCGCCTTCTCCTTTTCCTTTTTTTTACACTCCTATCGTTGACGCGGCTAGTATACATCTTTTAGTTTACACGCGCGGTCTCTTTCTTTATCGGGTAATTAAAATTTTATGTTTTTATTGCTTCGCGCTCGCAAAGCCTCGTTTTTATTTTGCTTCTATGCGATACACAGGAGCAAATGTAAGCTCGTTTATCGCGGGAAATTCTCGATTCGCCTATCGCAATTACTTAAACTCTCGTAGACTAAAAGGAAGAGAGATGAGTAAAAATGAAAACTGTTGAGAGCACTCTCTTTTTCTCTTTAGAGATAGTTATATTTAAGACTTACGATATGTGGATTGGATATCTAATGTACAATGTTTACTACTTCTGCGTTATATACATAAACACAGGTGTTGCCTGTGTGCGTTTAATATATAGAATAAGACCTAGCTTCTTTTTTTTTTACTTCCTCTTGCACTAATATACACTCGGGCGTCTCATAAGCTCTTTTCTCCCTTTACTCATTTACCCCTCGGTTTCTTTATCTTTATCCTAGTGTCTTTTCATCTCATTATCTTTATTTTCTCTAGAACTCGACATTCTTTTCCTTCTATTTTACTTCCTTAAAGATAAGTCGATATGTACGACTGCGGGTATGAGCGTCGAAATTGGCACACATTACACGCTTCGTGCACACACACACACACACACACATTCTTGCAAAAGTACATAAGGTAAGTTTCGCAGCGAGATGACTCGGTGAGAGAATTCAATTTCCGTTGTGGTTATATCCGTGCCTTAATATTCGAGTTGGTCTTGTGCCACGCGTACGTGTATGCGTATATAAAAGGCTTTCTCGTTCTCTCTTGCGCGCGCGAGGTATATCCGTTTTTCCTTCGCTCATTGCTCGTTCGGCCACATGTGCACATGCGGTTTGTACATTAAAAAAAAGAAACGAGAAAGTGCGCGAATGGAGGCATTATTCTTTGGACTTTTTTCGAGAGCGGCGTTGAAGCGGCACGATTTTCCAAACGATGCCGCGAAATCCGTTTTCAGGGAGAGGTGGAGAAGTAAGGAGTAAGTGCCGCCCGATAGTCTTTGAAAATATATACGACGAGATATAAAAGCGAATCGAGTTTGCGCGCCGACTGCGCGAATGCTTTGTTACCCTGCGGATTTTACTAGGCGAGTTGAGAGTTAGCGTAATAGTTTCATTCGGCGTGCATACGCGAGTATGTACTAGTAATTTAAGTTATATTACATTTTTCTTTTTACTTATCGAAAAATAAATATAATTAAATTTAATAGTTTGGTAGAAAATTCATGTCTTCCATTTTTTTACGTGTCAATCGATATCGAATAAATTAGACGTGATAAAAATTTAAAAGCTAGTAGAAATTTGTTCATCGTTCTTAATTACGGTAAATTATGGACGTTTTTCAAAAAAAAAAAAAAAAAGTACGTTGTCGAAAATATTCCATACATAAATATTGCAGACCATCTAAATTTATACCGCTTCATATTCAATCGAGCAAAACCTAGCCAGAAAAACACATCGTCATAATTATTAAACGACGATCGAAGTAAGAGCAACAAATGAAAGAGCCGAGATAAATAAATGTCAATTCATCCGACGCGCCAAATCCCAAGAAGCTTTCGTATATACATGTATCATTTATAAATGAATGAGCGGTCGATCTATTCTTAACTCACGAGACGTATTTACAAAAGCAGCTCTCGTCGTACGCTTGAATTATGTAAATGCCAGCGGTTGAGAGAAAGAAAGAGATATAGATACGCGCGCGCGCGATCGAGCAAAATAAGGACGGCATTCGCGTCGTCTTGACGAGACGATGATGATTCCAGACTGTACGCGTATACACGTACATAAACCCGCCGTCAAGTGCGTCCGCGATTAATTCGAGCGCGCGTCAAATAACCTCGGCCGATTATCTTCGGATGATGGATTGGGATCGAAAAAACACGAGAGAGAGAGAGAGAGAGCGAGCTTCCCCTGTTAAATACGTCTACTCGTGTATGTAGTAACCTTTGCACAAGTCTTTCACGCGAGATTTTTCGACCGAGTTTCGTCGTAGACTATAACGTTTAATGTGTAATTCCTTCCTTTTCTCTATAGACGCGACCAACCATCTCGCTTTCTCTGCGCTTATACTCGCGGAAAAAAAAGCAGAACGAGGAATACATAATGGTTTAACGATTCTCGAGCACTTTTAGCGTCACGCACATGCGTGTAGAAAAATGGCTGGAGATTAACTTGACATAAATTGCTTAAAAGATTATGATTTAATTGTTTCGTCGTATACCTTGTGAAACTATTGTGAACAATGAAAATTTTAAAAAAATGTTTTGATAAAAGCGAGTGCATTGAAACGGCTTATTTTATTTGTTACTCGGTCATGCACGTTCATATGCACACAGAAATGTATCATTAATTTTATCTCGTGAACTTTGATCCGGAATTTTTCATTAGTTTTCAGGCAACAGAAATGTCAACACAACATTTAGTTAATAAAAGTTCATATTTATTTGAATTTTCAAATGATGAGCAATTTTCCATGATATGAATACCATATTCTGCCGTGTTAGAAATTGTTTATTAATTAAAATTTTCTTGTAGCCGTGTTTATTTTCTTTTATAAAATTAACGATTTACACATTCATGTTAATAATTTAAAACATGTTTTTAATGTAAATATAAAATATAATTACATTTGCCTTTATTAATACATTTCAACAATATGAATTAATTAAAAAATAGCTCATTTTACAATTACAATAAAACATGATTCGCATAATAATAATATTAATATTAATAATAATAATAATAAATGTACGTATACATATGGCGAAAAACGTTGGAACAAAAATTTATATAATATACCTAAAAATCATGACTAACCCAAAAAGTACGATTTAAATTAAAAATTAAACATTTAATGTGTAAATTTGTAATTAAAACGTCCTCCGTCAAATTAAAGTTGTGATTAAGAATCGACTTTATCCACATATATATAAAAAGCAACTCATTATCCAAACGACAGCTTTTAGCATGACATATCGCGCAATCTTAGCGACGCGCAAGCGCATCTGAACCGAAAGCTACATCCATTACCGCATACATGTACGTATATATATATATATATATATATATATATATATATATATATATATATATATATATATAGATATATATATTTTTTTTTTTATTCCACGCTCGAACGAACGTACGGTTTTCATTACGTAATCGAGTTCAGCGTGCGCGCGCTGCCCAGCTGTCTGAGCCGTGGCTGAGGCCGCGCGAGCTCGTAGTAACGTGCATGTAGCTTCGGTCTCTCTCTTTCTCTTTAAACGCTCCCTCTCTCTTTCTCTCTCTCTCTCTCTCCCTCTCTCTCTTTCTCTCTCGCTCTCGATGTTTCGCCAAAGAGTAAACGGGGGGGAGTTGATATTTGTCAAACTTGTTTGCTCTTGCGCCATTGTATGAAGCCGTGTTTGTGTGCTCGTTTACGTGTATGTAGTAGACGCACGAGTTTTAATCGTTCCCTTTTTGCATATGATTTCTTATCGGTGTTGGTTTCCTTATTTTGAAGAGGGGAGAAAAAAGACGAAAGAGAATTACTCTGTCCATTAAAAAACGCACCTAAAATGTGAAAATTGAAAGAGTTTTCCACTATTACAGTGTATTTTATCGAAACTATAAGATTTATACGACTTATTTAGACGATTTATGCGTGATTATGGCGGACATTTATTCCTTCAATTTTTATTAAACATATATATATAACGAAATGTTTTAAAGTTAATAATTAATTTTGTTTTATTTTGAAAGCACAAGGCAGTTTCATGCGGTTATAATGATAAAATAACTATTTTAGATAAAGCAAATATATCTAAACTTAAATTAGTAACACAATTAGCAAAGCAAATTAATTAAGAAAATGTTACTTTGCCAGTTTAAATCATTTACTTTCATTATAATTCATTATTTTCATATTATTATTATATAAAACGTTTCGTTAAATGTCTTAATCTACTTAGAGTACTATAACGTGCAAAAATATATTTGTAAGTGTTCAGTTTTCACTTTTTATTGTACTATATTTGTAATTCTAAATTACAAACGTTTTTAAAAACGATTATATTAAAAATTATTTTGTATTTATTAGTGTAAAGTTAAAATAAATTTTTTAAATTTTATATCATTTTTATAAGAAATAAATTTTATTTTTAAATATTTTTTTCAATATCTATTTATAAACAGCACAGTCATTTTAATTACAATTAAAAAAGTAAATAAATAAATAAAAACTGCGGAACTCATATCTTATTCATTGTTTTCATTTCTATAGTGTACAAGAAAAGATGATGATTCATTAAAATATATTTTATAAATTAATGTAAAAGTTAGATTTTCTGGAATATGTAACTGCCAGTAAGGAAAAGTACAGAAACAATCATTCAATCATCAATATAAATGCATCCTACAGATAAGTTATCGGTACAAGTTCGTAAACACACATCTCTTTTATTAGCATACATGTTTCATATTTATCTATTAACATACAAAGCTTGATCCTAACATTTATAGAAACGTATTGTTATCAACAAGTATGAGTATTTTGCGATCGTTTATTTTTCAATTTCTTTTTTGTCATTCTATTTCACAAAAATAATGAAACACCGAGCAGTGTTTATGACAATGGATTGTGTTACATGTTTTAATTGAATTAGTCAATACTCAAAACGATCGATAAATATTCACAAACACTGATAAATGTTCGTAAACACACGACCATAGAAAAAAAGTCAGTTATATCATCCGAAGCCTTTCTTCCACTTCACGTAACGAATACATTTCCGCATCCACATGTACGTGTCTACTTTCTCCTCCTCCGCCTACAAAACGGCTTAGCTGTGTAATATGTATATACAGAGGCGAAATAACGCGACTCCTGCGCTAACGAACAGCGACATCTCAAAAAGCGCGAACTGAGAGAGAGAGAGAAAACATGAAAGAACGAGAGAAAGGGAAAAAGAGAGGAGAGAGAGAGAAAGAAGACGACGGAACGACGCAGGAAATCTTGGCGAACGAAGCGCGACGCTCGGCGGAGAGGGGGCGTGTGTCACCAGAATGCCCGGGGGACAGCGCGGACCAATGAGGAGACACGGAAGGCGTGGATCCGCGAGAGGACAGTTCTACGGCAGCGGGCGAGGGACGTCTGTCGCGCGCGCTCGCTCGCGTCGCCCCCGAATGTCTCCTCGTCGCGCTTGGCTCTTTCCCCACCCCCGAGAGCGGCACGAGCTCGCGTTGGCGGGAGGGGGGTTAGCGAGGCGGTGTGGGGAGAGAATATGGTGGGGAAGCCATCGGAGGGGAAGTGGGCGCGCGGTGGGGATAAGGCGACACGCCCATTTGACTCGTGCGACGCGCAGGTGGGAAAGAGAAAGAAAGAGAGAGAGAGAGAGAGAGAGAGAGAGAGTGAGCGACTCGAGCACACGGAGCCTTGGCCGTCGCCTCGTTTTCGTAGTAGCGCGGGCGACGGCGTTGTCGAGAAAGAGAGCGTATAAACGCGAGCTGCGTCTGAAATCGAGGATGTATACTAGTCTCTTATTTTCAATTCACAGCAGATGTCGAGGCAACCGTTGAACAAAGATGCGTACTGTCTTTGTTTAAAAAATTATAAAATTTTCATAAAATGGAGACGACTTTTTGAATAAATTTATTATTCACTTAAGTTTACAAATGAAAATTTTATTTTATTTCGTACAAAAAATAAAAAAAATCATTGTATATATTAAATCAACCTTTAAAATTATAACGATACTTTTTTTTTAAATATTAGAATATATTTCAGGTTTTGTTTTTTCATAAATATACTGTTATATTCATTATGAGAACATAGTAATACAATAAATAGTACGAGAAAAAAATGATAAAACATAATACTTTTTGTAACAATTATTCATTTAAACAACATTACAATTAATTTATCAAAATACAATAGCAGAATTTAAAACGAACAAAATATTTTCACAATCGATTCTCATGTATTTTGATTTTTTCGTTTAGATCGAGAATCGCCTGTATTTCTTTATCTCGTCGTGAATTTTTTTCCTCTCTCTCTCTCTCTCTCTCTCTCTCTCTCTCTCTCTCTCTCTCTCTACAACAGATTTTGTCGAACGAGACCGAAGAAACATACTTCTTGCTGAGTAAGCAGCGAGCTTTGAATAGATGTTTCTTGTTTTCATTCGTTTCGCCGAGACACGCTACTCGTAGGTTTCATAGTTTTTTTTTTTTTTTTTTTTTTTTTTTTTTAATTTTTTTCGATTTCACTATTGTGATGGTTGTGTTACATCGACTTATTATTTTGTCGAATTTGGTTAACTTCAGAATAATTGATTATTTTTGATTTGTAATTGTTTATCAAAGTTAAGTTGTTTAAAATGCGATAAATTGTAGAGGTTAATCAGAGTGAAGATAATTTATTATGAAAAAGTATTTGATTTAATAAAAAAATTTCTAATTTAACATACGCTGATGTGTAATATTCTTTTTTATATAAAATATTATTGTTTCTTATTCAGTTTTTCAAGAATTTGTGTTCGAGTTAAATGTAACAAAATAGTTTTATATCAGGCATTGAGAGCTATAGCTATCGTAGCAACATAAAATTGTAGCGAAGAGTCAGGGTAGATAGGAATTAAAGATCGAAAACGCTTTAAGACTTAGTGGATTGACGGCTCTTAATTGTTGGTTTTCTCTTATCTACTGTCACCTTTTACTCTCTCTCTCTCTCTCTCTCCCCCTTCTCTCCTTCTCGCTTCTTTCTTACTCCCCAAGCGTCGCTCGAGTTTACTCGAGTCCGTTCTTCTAAGACCATAGGATTAGTCTCTCTATCACTGCCAACCTACGTCGAGGGCCTAATCTTTCCCCCGATAGTTCAGGACACGACACCCCATTTCAGGAACGGACGGTAGGGGGGGGGGAGGGTAAGGGAACGACAAGGAATCGCGCTCGCACAACACGTACGAGCCGACGCTTCCAATTTACGCGACCTTTTCGCTTTACGTGTAAGCGTCTATGTATACACGACTCACAAAAATATTTCCTTTTATTCCATTGACCACTTTTTCTTTATTCTTCCCTCTCTTCGCCCGCGCCTAAAGTTCTTATCAATTTTGCACGATAAATTGATTATATATACGTGTCCAAGCGCGTATTTTTCTACTGATTTCTCCACTTTTCGTCGGCTAACTTTTAGTTGAATCTAAAGAGCGAGTACAAAGTAATTCGTAAAGCATAATTGCATTTTTTTCGTGATCTGAACGTCATATGGACTGCGTTTAGTTATTTACTGTACTCTTTGATTTTTTGTTTTCATTTTATTATTTGCTACATTCAATTTGTTATTATGTAATTATAACAAATTATAAAATAATATTGAAACTTCATCCCTTACGTAAGTTATATTTATATTTATACATTTAGATGTATATAAAAGTGAAATGAAACAAATGAGCAGTGTATTTGTTTCCATTATAATATTGCATAAAAACTTTAAGTTATTTTAACATTTGACAGGAAATTCTAATTTAAAAAAAAGAATCGATATCGAATTACAGAAAAAATAAGCATTTAAATAATCTAAAAAGGTACTTCAACTAGTAAATTACAAATTACTTTAAAAAATCGAAGGATATAATTTTCACAAAATTACCGTGTCACATTTAAACGTCATTCAAAGGTAGATTTAAAAAGAAAAAAGGATTCGAACTAAACAATATTCGCGTGTTCATATATTCTATTCTTAAATTATGCGCTATCATTTGTTTGACCGTTTTAGAGAACAAATATAAGACAGCAAAGTAAATCATTTGCTTCGAGAATTTCGTTAAAAAAGATTGCAGAGGAACGCGAGCGACTCGCTTGATTTCGCGCAGACTTCCCCAAGTTTCAAGCTTATAAATAGCAGCAACCAAAATACGTACAGCGTTGTGTACGAGGTGTGTGTGTGTGTGTGTGTGTGTGAGTGCGAGTATACGTTCAAGAGGATTATGAAGAAGAAGTATAGAAACAAGACAAACTTTGCAAGTCGAGTGCAGCGTAATACATATAATATAAGGTGGGAGAAGAAAAGAGAGAAAGAGAGAGTGAGAGAGAGAGCGAAGAAAGGGCAGGCTCGCACGAAGCGTCATGTGCACAGTTGTAAAATATCGAGACGCCGAGTCGCGGAGCGCGTTGTACGAGTTTTCGGCTTTCTTTTGACACTTGACATTAAAAGTCAGGCAGTTTCCTTTAGCTCGTTCGCGAGCACACGCGTACCCCTGTGTCAGTGGCATGTCAGGTTGACGGATCGGCGTGCACTGTACTCAGGAAATTAGGCAATTTCCGGACCTACCTCTCTCTCTCTCTCTCTCTCTCTCTCACACTTTCTGTGTCTCGTGTCTGCATTTAATAGGCGGCTCACAGTTGTAGATGTTTACACATACACGCGAGCGAGTAAGTGGCGCGCAAGAAGCGAGGCTCACCTTTGGTGATGACTGCACCGCGCGACTCGACGATCGTTCGGGCGTATATACATATATAGACGCTTGCGTTCGCGGCATATTGCTGCTGTTGCTGTTTGGGTATACACCTATGTGTGTATGTGTGTGTACAGCAATGACCTGCTAGTGGGTTTGCGCTTGCTCTTGCGCCGTTTCTCTTGCTCTGCAGGGCCACGTTCCGGTGCCGATCGATCGAGGTGGAAACGGCTCTCTCTCTCTCCTCTCTCTCTCTCTCTCTCTCCTTCGGGCGACTCTTTTCTTTTTCTTTTCCTATGTTCTTTCTCTCCATCCGTTTACATTGCGCTTGCACAATTCGATATTTTTATTTTTTGCGACGTGGTTACTCAATATTAATTTTTTATTGAATTTCGATTTTGATATTTTAATTGTCATACTCACAGTATTTATTCTTGTTTATTGTAATGTTATCGTTTAGAATCTAAAATATGAACAACTGTATTGAATGATAAATTATTATGGAAAATTTGAAACTTTACACTCAGAAATCGAAATGATATTCAGTTTCTCGATTATTTTAAATATTATTTTCTTAAAGCTAATGTATTATTTATAGTTGTATTGTTATAAGGTTTGATCGATATTTAGTTACATATTTTATAAAATTTTTCAAACTAGTTTTCTCACAATTCGTAAGTAATGCTTTAAATTGTGCATGAATGAACAAAAACTATAAATATATAGTTTTCATCTATTGAACGTGTAAAGCATATTAATTCTGTAATAACGAACACCGTTCGATATTTTACAGAAAAAATTTATTAACTTTGGGCTCAAATGACATGTACGTGCATTCTTGCAAACGATAACAAGCGACTTAAACGAAAAAAATAAAATTACGAAAAACAATAGAATGAGTGTCATTGACACTCCATGAGGAATGATGGTCGGGGCAAACCGTCGGCTCATCACATAATTCCACTTTTCTCGTCTCTTTTTCTCGCCTGTACACAGGTACAAAGCGAGAGAGAATAAGCGCTGGCGGTACTGCGCACGTAGCAATACCGCGCTGGTGTTGATAGTCGCGCTCGTGCTCTACCAGAAAGAGAAAGAGAGATAGATAGAGAGAAAAAGAGAGATAGAAAGAGAGAGAGAGAGAGAGAGAAAGCGGGGTCACCCTCGGGGTCGCTAATGACACACGCAGGCGCTGCCGGGGCGCGCGCGCGCGCGAGTATGGGTAAAACGCAAACGTGAAACGCGAATTGGCCTCATCAAAGCGAGCAAACAATGCCGGTGGATGCCGCCGATGGCTCGACACAACGTGTGGTTAGCCAAATCACCGTATACCCGGTGTAGTTGTTGTTGTTGTTGTTGAGCCCCTGTGGTGCACACGTACACCCAGGGAAGCGCGTGCGTTATCCTATCTGCGTACGTGTTCCTCGAATACTCGTTCTATAACGTGTGTACGCGAGCTAACTGGTAAAAGAGAGTGAAAGAGAGACCACAACGATGGGATATATGTATCGCGCGTGCACATGTGTGTTGCACGCACGCATGTTTTGCTCTCTCTCTCTCTCTCTCTCTTTCTCTCTCTTTCGATGCGCGAATGCTCTTTTGCTCTCTGCGGCTAATACGTGTATGGGATGGTTTAAAGTACTCGTCTCGCTCGTTTCGTTGTCTTTTTCTATTCTATATATACTTTTCGGGCTTTTCGAATTGAATTTAACGAAGCTTGCGTATTTTTTTTTCGTTCGCCGCGTGTTTTTTCATGCTTATATACGTACATACAATGGATGTGTTATCCTTGTATGTTATATTGATGCGGGTTTGATTAATGTTATATAAAAGGTTGTTATTGGATTGTTGTAAAAATTAAAAAATGAATTATTTGTTATTTGTAGCTACAAGTAAACTATACTAAATTACATATTAAGTTTTATAAATTGAACAAGTATTTTTTTAATATCAGTAAATTTGAACTTAACTAATTTTAAAATATATTTAAAGTATAATATTATTAAATAAAAAATTTAAGTCTTTTAATTTTATTTAAATTTTATATTTTTTTTTTTCTATTGAATAAAATTGGAATATAAATAAAAATAATCTTTTAGTATTTTAGTATTTTAAAATTTGTATTCTTTTTTGAATTAAAGAAAAAAATATTATATCTTTATCATTGTATCTAATAAAAATTAATTTATTCAATTATTTAGTAAATTTATAAATATTTTTAAAAAATTACTTACCAAGTTTGCTGTCAGCTTATACTCGATCCTCGGTTTCACGAATCTCCAGATTACTTTAGAAACTAATCACTAATAACACTTGAAACTAAAAAAAAACTCAAGATAAATGAGTTTAAATTTAAAATTCTTTTCAAACAGTTTTATTTCATTTTTACTCGCGATTAAATAATTATAAAAAGACTACAACGACACTATCACAGTAAATTTTCACAACACGATTTACACTCATGACTAATTTGTGACCGACGCGTTAACGAAAAAAGACGATGCGAAACTGATTGAATGTGAAGCGCTTCAAGCTCGACGCTTCTTTTCTTCACCGATGTCAACAAATTTTCTATTGTCTAAGTCACGCGACATTGAAGCTTGGTTTTCCGGAATTTTCTCCCAGCTTTGTTTATTCTTAAGCATTTTGCTTACGGTAACCTTTATCGGTCAAGTTAGTGTTTACTTTGAAAGAATTAATATCTTTGTTTTATATTTTGTAGCATACAATCGAACAACGGAAAAATATTGAATAAAAAATTAATTTTTATAAATTAATTATCAATTTTTTCAAAATTTTTTATCAATTTCAAAAACATGATATTATTTACACTATATTATATTATATAATATATTTTCTTTGTATGCAAACTTTTAAACTTTATCAATTATTCACAATATAAATTAAGTAGACAATCTCATAGTAAATATCAATAAAATGTTCGTCATTTACTGTGCAATAAATCGCATACTCTTATACAATGTGTGTATATATATTCCACGCTGAATAAGAAACATAACTTTATACGCGATAAAAAATTCACGTATACCGATAATAATAATAATAATAATAATAATAATAATTCGCGCAGTTTGAAAAGCTTATTACACGAGCATACATACTACCGAGAGTTATGGAGAGAATAGGAGAGGAAGAGAGAGATAGACAAAGAGTTTTAGGCTTATGCTCGAAGACAGAACACCCCATATATCGTGGGCGATCAAGCGCGCGCGGCAATTTTAGAGTAAATCTTGTTTGTTTTGTTGGATGAGAATCGGCCGATTGAAAAAAAAGGCCAGTTGTTTGCACGTTGTTTATATATATATTTATACATGTATATGTGTGCGTGTGTGTGTGTGCATGCGTGTTCAGTACGACGCGAGCGCTTTCTCGCGCCTATATACTCAGAGTACGCTACACGGGCCCTTCGATAGCCTGTCATTGCGCCTATGTGGGAAAGACACGTACCTTTACAAGACATAAAGACTGATAAAAGAAGAATAACGCACGAACGAAAGAGAGAAAGAAAGAGAAAGACAGAAAAAGAGAGAGAAAGAGAGAGAGAGAGAGAGAGAGAGAGAGAGTGAGTGAAGGAGAAGAATAAGAATCCGAGGTATCAATCGGACGTGTGTAATTTTATAGAATCATGTGTATTTATTTATTTTTATACAAATATACCCGCTTTCTTTTCTTTCTCTTTTGCTCCGATACTTTTTCCTTTGTACGTGCAATATGTAATTTTTAGTCTGTCGAACGTGTAGTGAGGAAAAAGTGCGCAATGAAATTTTTTTCACTCTTTCGTATTTTTTTTTTTTTTTTCTGAATTAAATCGATTTTAAAACTATTTGCGATAGGCTTTTATACGAGCCGATATTCATGTGATTATATACTAACCGTCTTGTTCGATCTACTCTGCCTTAAGAAAAGAGTAAAGTATGTTTGTGGAATTAGATTAAATTACACTAAATTGCTGGTCGTTTTATCTTTATTTATTGTAGTTTATTTTATTTATACAATCTTTAATTCAAAGAATTAAAAATTAAAGTAACATTATTCTGTAATTGCTGGCTGTAATACAACTCATTCAATTAAATTTTACCGTTCTTATTGAAGAAATAAATAAAATTGTTTATGAATAATTAAATGATATCTCGTACTTTCTATAAAATACATTTAATAATAGGATATACTAGAATTAGTCAAAACATAATATATTACTTTGTGAAAAAAAAATCTTCAAGCAATTAACATTTTTCAAATCACTTTCTCTTTCTCGCCACTCCTCATTTTCACGCACGAAGAATCGCGAGCACGCAATCGATCAATCATCTCGCACGACAATTTTTTCCTCCTTTCGCGAATTTTCTTCCCACACGCAATCTAAGATAACTCGAAAAAATTTACGATAAGCAAGCTTTTTTATAAAAAAACTTCATACTGATAATACAAAATGCTGTGGAAGAAAGTAAAGAAAAAAGAACGGGGAAATAAAGTGCAAACTAATAAAAATGTTAATAGAGCGACTCGTTAAATACGGCTCCCTGGGAGTTTTCACCGCGTAGATGTATAAAGGAGGTCAAGCTCGGGATCGCATCGCAGAACGTCCTGCTTTTTTTCTCCGTTATTCACGGTTGTATTTGACTTTGGCTCTTAGTCGCCAAAGCTCATCTTCTTTTTGTCTTTTTTCGGCGCAATCATTGCGATTATTTATCAACGCTCGGTAGTTTTTCTTTCTTCGTACATATTCATGCGGATTAGATGCTTCAACTATTGACGTACTGGATTAAGAGAGAGATTATCTGGAGTGCGCAAATATATGGTTGTGTATATCCTTTTGCTTGACGAAATAGTAGAAAAACGATTGAATTAAATTTTTAAATGATTTTTTTAATTTTTTGATAATAGAAATATTGGTTTTACCATGGGCTTAAAAAAAATTATTTGTTTTTCTTATTTTTAATATAATTTATTTTAAATTGAAAGTTTTTTTTTATTTAACATTATTCTACACGAAATAAGTAAAAAATAAGTTAGTTTCATGATTTCTTTGATTTATAAAAATGTAACAATATATATTATAAAATAAGATTTCAAATGAAAAATAGTTTTAAAATACTATAGAAATAAATTATTTGGGTCGAAGAGGGAAGCAAAAGCATAAAAAAATAAAAACGCTAGTTTTTCAGTCGAGCAAGCCTTTTAAAACATTCCGGTGCTGCTACGCCAGTTTATTTTACATACAAGACCCGAAAACCAAGTATAAACATACGCGGGTGTACACTCGTATGCGCATTTCATTCATATAGATATATACATATATAAGGTGTAAACTACAGCGGCGCAACGAAAAGAACACGTTACTTGTGGCTTCTGTGGGCTTCTTTCTTGAATCTTTTCCATGCTCAACTTACTTGGCGCAATGCAGCTATATAGATAGTAATACGCCAGACGCAAAGTTTTCTTCTTCAAAAAGGATACAAGCAAAAAACAAAAACAAAAAATAAAAAAAAAATTAAAAAAAAAAAGGCAAAAAGAAAAATACACGAAGAAAACAAAAAGAAAAAATAAAATGTAAAAAAATATAGGAGCGCGCACGTGTGTACGCGGGTATACTTCTTCTCGCAAAGAGTCAACTCTTATGTTTTGCGTCGAGCCGCGGCCTCGCTCATAGAAACTGCGAGAAACGCGACCGAAAACTCTCGTCAGTCGAGACACAGAACGAAGCACGAAGTGAGTGAGGTAGTGAGAGAGAAAGAGAGAAAGCTTTTCCTCTTTTCTCGAGCTCTTTTTGGACGCGGGTGTGTTGGGGGCACATAGGCTGAGCTTTTATGAAAATTGGCGTGTACACATGGCCTTTATCTCTTTCTCTCTCTCTCTCTCTCTCTTTCTCTCACTCACTCTGACCCCAACCCAACCTACTTTGTTTTTTTTTTTTTTTTTTCCAACGAGGAAAAGAACGAGCCGACGGTAGACGCGGGCGCGCGCACAAATGCAACAGATTTTCTGTTTTTGGGCATTCAGTCATACGTGGCTCGGACCGTTGAATACACGGCGGCGTCGGTGGTACACACACAGCTTATAGCTTCGAGTTTCGCATCAACCATTGAGGCAGGCAGTTTAACCCTCGGCTTGTCCGCTCGCGCGAGCTGACTCTCTTCCCCTCTCTCTCTCTCTCTCTCTCTTTTTCCTCTGCCCACTCGTGCTCATATACGTTCTCGCTCGGTCGAGTTTTCGGTGTATGTACAGAAAACTAAAAAGCTAATTTACTTTAAAAGTATCCACCCACGTATTCTACCTCTCTCTTTCTACCTCTCTCTCTCTCTCTCTCTCTCTCTCTCGTAAACGCAGAAACGAGAAAGAGGAAGAGATAAATAAGGGATGCACGTGCTGGAAAGAGAGAGAGAGAGAGAGAGAGAGAGAGAAGGAGAGAGAAATAGAGGAAGGAAAAGAGAGAACGCGTTTCATCAAACGCGCGGATTCAAAAGCTCAGCGAGGAGAAAGAGAGAGAAAGGATGGAAGAAGGGGTGGGAGCATAAAGGGGGTTTCGTGGGGGAGGAAAAGCGGGTGGCTAATGCAGCCAGCGACAGATTGGCGGTGTGGTGGCCACCCCACGTTCTCCTCTCTTTCTCTTTCTATTCGAATAGCCTTTCTATCTAACTCTCGGTTCGGTTCGCCGGATGGTCATTTCGCTGATAGCTCACAAACTGCCAGCGAAAATGTCCAAACGATGCGAGAGAGTAAGCGAAAAAGAGAGAGAAAGAGAGAGAGAGAGAGAGAGAGAAAACGGCTCGCGTTCGCGAAAAAAAAAGAAACAAGCCCAAGCACACCGGCTAAACTAAATGAGTGCGCGGGCCACGCAAGCTTCGAATGCGCACGAGAGAGAGAGAGAGAAAGAGAGAGAGAGAGAGAGAGAAAGAGAAGCGAAATTCGAGCAAAGCAAAAAAGAGGAATGGCATTTGCTGTATGTATAGAGAGACAAAGAGATAAAAGAGCTAATTGAATCGCGCGAGCGCATGTCAAAACGAGACATTATAGAAATTAGCCGAGAGGTAGCCGATATATAGTCAAGCGCGGAAATGTGATTGGTTCGCCAGCGCACGGAATGTGAATTTTCAGGGCTTATATACGAAGGGATTTTATTTTACTTTTTTCACCTCGTCTGTACACGCCTGTATGTACCAATACACGCGGGACGTAGGTGTTTGTTTGTGCATCGAGAGAGTGAGAGTGAGAGAGAGAGAGAGAGTGATGGGGAGGGGGAGAGAGAGAGAGATAAAATGAATTTGTGCCTTCATCGGAGTTTTGGACCAAGTTCCACTGAATTCCAGTTCAATTACATCCGGCACGCAGATCGTTTAATTTTTGCGCTTTAAATGAGCGAGAATTCATGCTGGGAATATTTGCGTTTCTTTTCCAAAGTTTCAAAGTTTATTTATTTTTGATATAAATTGAAACGCGCGTGATCGATAAAGCATTTTAGCAGGTATGACACATCGCGTTCTCTCGACATATATAAAGGCTCTAGCCCATTGCTCCCGCTACTACATGCAGTTAGCATGACGTTAAAGTAAATTTTGAAATTGCTTCTGACTTTTGTACATTTCATTTGTAATAGGAAAGAGTGAATGTTGAAATGAAAATCGAATGCCGGGTTAAATGCATTTATTCAATTTCAATTTTGAGCGCTGAATTTATCTTTATTTTATATTACATCATTTAATCAACATTTTCATTCCAAATTCTATGGAATTTACGTAAAAATGAATAAGAAACAAGAATAAAAAAAAAAAAAAAAAAAAAAAATACTAAAAACGAAACATTTTCTGATGAAATAATTTATTTCCGTTAACAATTGCATTATTTCTCTTTAACCGTAATAAAAATGTAAATTATAATCAATTAATTTACAAGCAAAAATAAAAAAAAAAGTAAATAGAAGTAAGATAAAAAAAGCAATAAGATTATTTTCGAAACTCAGCATCGCGTAGAAAATGTATGCACGTGTGATTTTTGTTACTTCTGTACTATATATATATACGCGTTACCATCTTTAACCGCGAGTAAAAGAAATAGAGTGAATTCTTCAGTCACCTCAATTAAAATTTGATAAGCAATTACATAGATTAAAATCGTCGGTGCTCGCATATCTAACCACCGAATCTTTCGAAATGAAATACCTATACATTCGCGCAACTTACATACACATATACGTAAGCAGTCCTCTCGTACTTACCTTCATAAATTGAAAATCAAGCGGTGCGCGATAAGCCTCCGAAGTAGGTAGTCGAGTTACGTACTCATATGTAGGTATATATATATATATATATATATATATATATGGGCTCGGTACCAGTGTTTTGACAAGCGAAGCAAGACGACAATTTCCTTGATGTGTGAGCCTCTCTCTCTCTCTCTCTCTCTCTCTCTCTCTCTCTCTCTCTCTCTCTCTCTCTTTCTCACTTTTTTAGTTTCTGTACCGGGTGAATATGTGTATCGCGCGGCCTTCTTTTCCTCCTCTTGGGACTCGCTATATACTTAACCGGTACGTGTCTATACGCGGGCGCTCTCCTCTCTCTCTCTCTCTTTCTTGCGCGCGCGAACGCTCGTTACGTAGTCACCGTTTAAGTGCGCCATTATACTTGTAAATTCCAAATAATTAGCCGTAATCAAGCACAGGAAACCATCGCGCGAGCGCGGAGTGGGTGCGCAATTATTTTTAAATAAGATTCCGCTGTTGCCGCTGCCGCTTCTTGGACTCTTTTTTTATTCTTTCCATCTCTCTCTCTATCTCTCTCTATCTCTCTCTTCGTCTTTCTTCTCGCCTATCCGTGCCGTCATCTTTTTGCACAGCGCCGTGAGCGCGGACTTTGTATGTGGGACCGCGAGCGCGCGCGATCGTTATTAATTCGCGGCGACTCGATTCGTTAAACCGATTGCACGCGGCGGTACCACCGGACGTTACGACTCCGAGAATCACGACCGTGTCGCGCGGCTTTTGATTTTATATTTATCCTCGATATTTATACGAGGATGACTTTTATTGATTGAAATTGGATTTAATGTACCGTTTTTTTTTTTTTCCTATACGCTGTGGTATATAACGGCTTAACCGAGGATTAAACGAATGAGAAGTTTTATGATGAAAAGATAATTATTACGCAAGTGAATTTTGCAGTGCAACCGTAAATATTATCTGTGAACGAGTACTTAAATTTTAAACCTTTTAAAGAAGGATTTTATTTTTGAAATATTTTAAGGAATTTTTTTTTCTTTTTTTTATTTTTTTTTAGATTTTTAGGACTTTTTTTTTCGTATTTTATTTTATCAAAGAGGCCTCGATGTAATTTTGAAAAAAAAAACTCTGACAATTATGGATTTTTTCTTGTATTGTATGTAAATTATTTTTTCATACGGTACCGTAGTATTCCAAGAACGGCATTGTTACAAAAAACTACAAAAAACTGTATTTCATGAGATTATAATTGTTTGAATTGATTATTTTTTTTGTTATTTTTACAATGGAAAATATTTCACTTAAAGAATAATTATTCTAAGAACTATATTACATAATATACTCTAATATATATATATGTAAAAAAAAGAATCGATTAAACTAATATTTAATTAATTTATTTTTAAAAATTAACAAACTTTTTTTCAAATTGACCTCGCATTTATTAAAAGAAATAGTATAGCTAATAATATCGAATGGTATCAGTTTTCTGCACCGATTGATCCTTTCTCGCATTAGAAAAAGAAAAAAAAACAAAACAATTTTTCTGCTAAAACAAGAAAAAACGTTCGTCTACAGCAAGCATCGGAACTTCGTTTTTCGGCGACTATTTGGCTCAGTGACCAATGATCCGACAAAGTCGGCTTAAGAAAAGTTTTAATCGACGCTCGTTTGATCGGCGCGAGTCGAAGCGACGACTCGACGCCTGCGGCATCCGCTGACGGCAGCTTTTCTTCCTTTTTTTTTTGCGTTAGTGACAAAGTGCGCGTTGACTAGCACTCGGTCTTGTCTGATTCACACGTATTCATCATTATCGACATTGTCTGGAAATTCGTCCCTGAATTGACCCTATGTATACTATTGCTTTTTCACGATAAAATGTTTCTGAACCTTCTTTCGATTGTTATTAGTACATGAAAAATAAAAAAATTATTTTTTCTACATGAGTTGCTTTAATTGATAAGAATTTGTTACAGGAAATTAATAATATATATTTAAGGTTTGATATATTATAATGATTGTTTTCAAGCCAACATTTTAACGTTAAAAAATTAATATTAATAATTACGGTTCGACAAAAAAAAAAAAAATAAATAAATAAATAAATCAAATAAAAAAAATATCAATAAGATGTCAATAAGAAGTATTATATCAAAAAATATCAATAAGATGTATTATTTGAAACATGTACTATAAAGATACAGAGTAGACATCTTCAACTTTAATGTGAATTTTACCCTACAGCATTCGGCTTTATCGATCCATCGTCACGTCGTGCCCTAACTCAGGGAATTACATCCCTTTGTAAGAGAATGGCATGACGTCATAACACGAGCTCCCTTTCATTAGGTCACTGTGCCAGTTTTCAAGGTTTCCTTAAACACTGCCTATTGTTACGTTAACATAGTTATTGCTATTTACAAAGTTGTAATGTATTTTAGATTATTTTACTCGAGTACTATACTTGAATCTTAAAGCTTTACTTTCATAATTGAGATGAATATTGTATTAAAAAAAAAAAAAGTATATAATTCAAAATTCATTGAACACACATTGAAAATTTATAGTAAGTTGGGTAAAAAAAAACCCGTAATTCAAGAAAATTAATCGAGGCGTTCAAAGTGGCCGTTTTGGACGAAGCACACCCGTATATTTAATCCGTGAAAGAGCGATTAGCTCGCACGAATTTATTCAAAGAAGGCGACAAGCCGATTCTTGGTATATTGCGTTCTCAGACTTCTCGCTGTGACAAATCCCTTAAAAGTGCCGCCGTCCGAGATCATCGCGGTCTTCGACGTCGCAGGCGTGTCTCGAGCGAAGTTCGGCTCCGTCGTTCGGTGTCGTCGCCTCTTTATTCTCGTGGTGGTCTGAAGAAATACTGTTTCTACCGATACGTTACTTCTTTTTTATTTATTTTTGGAATCTAATAAAGCGTATTATGCAATCTTAATATTATGTTGATGTTCAAAATGAGGTGTAACGAATGCGATTTCTCTTTCGGTCTTTCTATAAAGAAAATGTCAATCTGAGTAATAATATGTAGTATAATATTATACGTATTTAAAAATATTTTAAAACTTTGAAAATACATATTTTGATTAAGACTAATCAAGCCGTAGATTCTTATTTCTTATCTTTCAAGAATCACCACTTTTTTTTTTAACAAATACTGAATCATACATAAAAACAAAAAGGATTCGGTAAATATTTCCTCGTGTCCTTTTTTATTAAAAGCGTCTCACAGTCGCGTCTCATACTCGATACGCTTGAAAATCGACATTCGCTCCACCGTCGTCTTCTCGAAATTTTCACGTTTTTTTTTTTTTTAAAGCGAACGGATTATAACGCGCGCGTCGCGCGTCGAGAGTCGAGATCGAACAAAACGCGCTGCCCGATTCCGAGAACCTACGGCAAGGATTCGATTACAATGTCAAGCCTCGATTAAAGTCTCCCGCAAAAAAGCCGCTCACCTCTTTCGCATGTACCATATATCCGTGTCTACATATATACACGTGCGCGTATAAAATTTATACAAAGATGCGTGCGTTGTGGTAGGCTAAAGAGTCGAGTGTGTAAAGCAACGGAAAAAGGAACGAACGTGTGATTTCTCGACAAAAAACATGCGAGCGGTATTAATAACGCATGGCTTGCGCGCATGAAAAAATACGTGCGTGACGTGTAGATGTCTGGGACTTAAAAAAATAAAAGAGACGGAATTGAGTTTCCACTTTCAACAACAGAGGTTCTAGAAAGATGAAAAAAATTAATACCTCCTAACTGTTGTTGTTTTGATAGGTTGCACGTTCTTTTTTTCAATTACGTGTCTAATTAATACTGAATTAATCATGTCTTACCATCTTAGATCTTATCTACTGCGCGTCGGATGAGCTTGAATTTTTAAAATTGTTTAAAGAACGAAACTGCAAACTAAATTGATTTCGTAATCAATCGTATTAAAAAAATATTTTTTAATCAATCTCAGCTAAAAATAGTAAAATATTGTTTATAATATTTAAACTGTTCGGTATGCGACTGCAAAATATTAAAAGAGGAAGATTCGGTTGAAAAGCCAAAATGAGAATCATGAATCAATTCGCAGAATTTAATCGCTCTGTGAGAATAAAGTCAACTACTTGTTTCGTCTTTATTACCTGTCTCCTCAAAAGTGTTTCATCATGCGCCAGTAAAGTTTTTTCAAGTTCTCGGAAGGGCATACGACAAAAGAAGTTTCTTTTAAAGATACAATAAGATCCGTCATGCAGTGTCTTGTTTAAATCGTAATTTTCGATGGTTTAATGTAAAAATAAACGCTTATTATATTTAAAACATTATGTACTCTTCAAGAGAATAAAAAATAAACGTTAAAATGCAGCGAACGGAATACTGTATAACCTTGTTACAGCATTTATTAGAATGATAAACGATTAAGCGGGATATCTAAACGCGAATTCGTTTAATAAACCATTATTAAAGTAAAGATCGCGTAAAAAAGTCTAAGTCACTTTTATTTTCGTTCACAATGGGAGGTTCCACAGTACTTATTTACTTAAAACAATCAGCGGAGATATTCGTGCAACGAATGTCGGATTGTGTTATGCTCGTTATAAGAATGACTTATCATTGAAAACCGAAACCCACAAATGCAAGTTAAAACGCGGTCGATAATTTAAACGGATTGTTTAAGAGGCAATGTCGGGGAATAAAAATATGAATTACAGTATTTATTATAGCAATAAATCTATGGTCCATTTATAATGCACGTTTTGTAATTCGACAAATCGCAATATTGCATTTAAAAGCGCCATAGACACAATCGCGTAATCGGCTATCAATGCCGAAACAATCTGTAAAACACTCAGCTCTAAAGATTATTGACATTATCGCACTAATCACTGTAATTTAAACACCCGCGAGATACTTGATTCGCGTGTGAGCACGCGCGCGTGAACCCGCTTTGAATATAATATGTACAAATACACAAATACGTTATACATATATGTATACAATCGTACAGATATACCTATATATATGTGTAAACATGTATACGAATAAAAAGAAAAAGTCTTTCTCGCGGGCCAGGATTTATACGGCGTATGTAGGTAAAGTAAGACCACGTGTACGCGAGATTCGCACCTATGTATACGATACACGAACGTTTATACACGTTGGGCAATATCGTCGATCGCGGATTGATTCGCTTCGAGCGAATCTATCTGTTTAAGAATTACGTTTGAGAATAAACTGTATACTTGTGTGTATGTGTGTGTGTGTGTGTGTGTGTGTGCGCGCGCGCGCGTGTGGGTATGTTTAGAGGTGTTTAGGTATATTATCCGCAAATGTATATCGGTATGCGGGAGATAGGCCGCCAATCAAATGTACACATGCGGGCTGATGATGGCAGTATGTACCGTGTGTGTGCTTATATATGTGTAATCCCATCGTTTTGCAAAGGATTCGAACTGACTGTCAGTGAGACACGCTGGGATGCTTGATATGTGTACACGGATGATTGTTGAATTGGATTGGGCAATGACTTAAGCCGAATTAGGATCACAATAGAAGATCCTATCGTAGTTTACCTTTAATCTATGTCATTTTACACGTGTACATTTTATATTGTTGACGTTCGTAAAATAATACGCGTTTATATAAGATTAATGTAATAAAAAACGTAAAGTATTTAAATGAGTACATGATTGCATATGTTAATCGTTCATAAAATTTTTGATTATTCCGCAGATAAATTTATATATTTAATATTTTACAATTGCAAAGCCAATAATGATTCAATTTTAGAAGTATATTTCCTAAAAATTTATAAAATACCTGACCTTACACACCCATATGATATTTAACTAATGTTTATGTCAACGAAAAATTTATTTTGAAGAATTTTCGGAGATGTTTCAGCAGATACTTCAAAAAATTCTTAGTAACAATAGTAATAAACATATTAAAATTAAAAAAAAATTTCTTACAACGCGATTTGACGTCTAAAGGTAAACTGATAAAAAAATAAAGATATTGAGGTAAATGAACATGAATGAATATCCAAAGCAAAAGAAAGAGATAGAGAAGAAAAGAGAATAGGTACAGTTGCTATTAGGGCTGTTACAATTTCTGAGCTTGAATTATCGATCGCTTGCTCCTTCTTATTTAGGAACACCCTAACGCCGAATTCCCGAGGCGCGTCGAACTCTGCGTTCATTTAGCTAGCAAGTATCAAAAGAGAACGAGTGTACGACTGCTGGGATACAGGAAATGGGATGACATTTTATCGAATTTTTTTATTTTTCCCGTTGATTAGATAGTCTTTATTCATAGATATATATATATATATATCTATATATTTTTTTTTTAAAGCTTCAAAACCATTACTTCTAAAACTAACTTTTATACATGTTTAATGATAAATATTATTCGTAAAAGTTAATCGAGTAAATATAAAATTTAATTATTGATGATTTATACCGAAGATGTACTTGCCTAACCATATTTTATCATTTTCTACTTGAGTATCGAGATATATTTTTCCTCAAGTATATATATATATATATATATATATATATATATATATATATATATAACAAATTTTTTTTTCAAATTAACTTTTATTCGCTTTATTTGAACGAATATTCGCAATATTTGTCATCAACGCCAATAGTTTGCGAACGAATACAAGAAATCATTAACTTCAACTTAAGTTCGAGAAGTTACAGTAGCACGCATATACGCACGCACAGAGGGATACCGACGAATTTCGAAGAGAAGGGGTGGGTAAGGGAGGGGAGACAACAATCGAGGGTCGCGGTCGCGAAGGAAGTGGCCGTCGAGACGTATACCGAGGGGTGGCCTCGTGCAACGTATCGCGGAAAGCAACCTCGGACATTACTTTTATTCCGTGTCATTTGAGTCCACACCCGCCCTAAGCTAAGGGTTTCCCTTTTGCCCAGGATAGGAAAAAGAGAGAGAGAGAGAGAGAGAGAGAAAGAGAGAGAAAGAGAGAAAGAAAGAGATACGTGCGATAGATTTTTTTTTCTCCTAAAGTGGTTTCATAGCCAAGCTATTTTCTTTGAGAACGAAGAAAGAAGACTGTACAAACGGCCTTGCACGTTTACCAAACTTTACCGAGAGAATACTGTTTCTGCCGTGACTCTTTCTATCTCTCTCTCTCTCTCTCTCTCTCTCGCTCGCTCGTTCTCGCCGCGCGTGTATGTCTTTTGTTCGAACCCTCTGTGCTCGTAAATCCGTGAAATGAGCAAAAAGCACTGTGTACAAATGTCACGCGCTCCGGCATTGTTTGACGGTGGCGTAAAGGAAAAGAACAGTCTCCGCGTTGGGTAACGTGATCGCTTTTACAGAGCCGCTGAGCTATTCGTATGCTATTGGAAAACTGTATAAATGTTGTCGATGATTTTTAATTATGTGTTGTGTTAAGCGAAAAAGTTAATTTTATTTCTATTTATAAATTATTAATCTCGTTAACTTTAATAAAGATATTATTTTAATTTTTTTATCAAAGTTTGAATATTGAAGAAAAATTAATTTTTAAAAGGAAGAATAGAAAAAGTTTGTAAAATAATTTTAATATCATCAACGTTTATGTTCAATTAATAGATATATGTAAGTACATCTTCTTTAAGATTTTTTGAATTTCTATTCATCGTCAGATTATGCATTTTTAAAGAATGAAAGCTTATAAAAGTTTCGAGTTATACAAGTTTGAAATTATTCCCAAAAGCTGGAAAAGTAGGTTGAACTAAAAACTTGTTCCTTTAAAAAATACGTCGTTTAAATATATAATTATTTAAAAAAATTAAAATTATCTTGTCCACCTTGATTATTAAAAGAGTAAAATCTTTATAATTTATAATAAAATATAAGTATAATAAAATATATATCTCTCTCTCTCGTATTCGTTATATCCAAGCTAATAATAAAATCGCCCGCATTTAACGTTTTACAATCAAGAAAATCTAAAACAATTCCATTTAAACCGCTAAAAAGAGAAAGAACATGCGATATTCCGACCAGCAGTTCGTAATAATCATTTTCCTTTTTCAGCTTGGCGTGGCGCATGGCAACATCGGTGTCGGCGGCGTCCACGAGAGGACTGCGATATCAGGGTCATCAATCGCAATTTCTCGTTCGCGCCATGGAAAAAAAGTAAAAAAAAAAAAAAAAAAAAAAAAGAAAAAACACATCGGATTACGGCAAATCAAGCAACAGCGGAGGCAAAATTGTCTTGTGCATATATATATATATATATATATATATACGTGTACGTATATGTACGTGTACACAAATCGACTTAGGGAGCTTTTAAACGAGCGCGTGCACCATCAACGATGGCGGCGGCGACTGCGGCGGCGGCGGCGGCATCGGAGAGTCCGGTAAATGAGGTCGTGACTTCTTCTTCTTCTCTCTTTCTTAAAGCCGAGCGCGATAGAAGATGCATAATATCGAGCTCGCCATCTTGGGCCATAAAAGGTTCATCGAGCGAGCGAGCGCGGATACGCCGTATCGCGGATGAAGCCGAGGCTCGCGTCCGCGTCTTTATCCCCATCTTTATCGTCGACAATTACGCGCACGAGAACTCGAGTCGGGCGTACCGGCAGCAGCAGTCGCCGCCACGTTGAGTAAAAACGGAAAAAGAGCCGAACGATCCGCGCTCGCCTATATATACCACCGATCGTTTAAACTTTCCAGTTATGCGCGCGCAAAGAGAAAGAGAGAAAGAGAGAGGCGACTCGCGCGAGAGAGCCGCTCGAAAATTCAATTGCAATTATGAAAAAGTCCGGGAAGATTTTTTTCGGCGCTTTTTTTTCTCTCACTCTCTCTCTCTCTCTCTCTCTCTCTCTTTTTCTTTCGCGTTCTCTCTATCGAAGGGTGGATGTTTATCAGAGCGTGTTTGGCTGGTCGTTGCTGAAATGTTGAGAGGTTTAATATATTTTATTGAAGATTGTATCTGATTTCTGAAGGCTAACGTGTTTCGACGTAAAAATTTTTTGGTTTCAAATTACTTTGAATTATTTTGCATTGCTGTAAACGTTCAATATTCTTATTGATCCTTCGGTTTTTATGAAATTCATGTAAAAAATTCATTCAATTTTATCGTCGGTCGTTTAAAAAAAATTAACATTACAAAAATTAATTTATCTGTATTGTTTGAATAACGTTTTAACGTTTTAATAAATTGTTTTTTATTATTCATACTGCATGTAGCAGGTAGACAGTAAAATTATTTCGTTAAATATTCGAAGTCGAATTCTCTTTCTTAAATTTGCTTTTTATTTTTAAAAAAGTTATAAGCAATACTCATCAACATATTTAATGCACAAAGCATTTCAAATACCTTAATCATAATCTAGCAATTTATCCAACTTAGACGATAAAAGTTAAGAAGGAAGGTAATTCGCCTTAAATTTTGAGTTTCAAACGGCATTCAATTGTCTCCGACTGAATTTTTCACGTCGAAAAGGTAGTAGAAAGCGAGTAAAAATGGTAGAAACAGTACCATCGACATGACGCCTCTGAACATATGTACAAGCCATACGTAGAAAGAGAGAGAGAGAGAGAGAGAGAGAGAGAAAGAAAGCGAATATAACATAAAGCTGAAAAGTTAATGCCGTTCCGGCGGTAGCGAGACGCGCGTGCCCTAACCTTCAATCACTGGGGGCTCTTATGACCCCTGGCCACGATACACTCGGGTAAAATTCGAGCGATCATGCGAAGAGAAATAAAGAGAAAGAGAGCACATGCGACATCAAATATGCAGCGCGGTCGACTGTACGCGTATATACTTGCGGCGCGAGTCGCGTCTCTAAGATACTCGGAAAACGACGCGATTTACGCGACCCTTCCTTAGCTTGCGTCTTCTTGTATGTATGTGTGTGTGTGTGTGTGTGTGTGTATACAAACGCGCGCCCATTGCGAACCCGCGTTTAATGGGACTCGGTTTGTCAAGGGCTGTGACGCCGCTAGGCATTTTCGTCTCTCGGTCTCTTATGTAAAGCCCCTAAAGCATCAAGAGAGAGAGAAAAAGAGAGAGAGAGAGAGAGAGAGAGAGAGAGAGAGAGAGAAAGCTTCTGCGCGACCATCCGGTGTGATTTCTACCGAAGGGATGTCTAATTTATTGACTTATGCTAACTTAACAGATGACAATTTATTGCTCGTTGAGGAAATTCAAAAAAGGTTATTCGTGTTTTAAAATGTTTAGCGTGATTCATTAAAATTAATTTTCAAGGAGAATGTTATCGTGTGAATGTGAAATAATGACGCACTTCGATTGTCAAAACTTTTTGAAATCCTTTTGAAGTTCATTATTGAGCTGTAAGAAATTAACATATAAGGTTAAATTAAATACTCGTTATTTTGATAATAAAATATTACCTTGATAAATTACGTCTAATTAACTGGTACAAGTTTGTAACAACAAAATTAATTATTTATTAATTATTGCAGCCATGGTATTGCAATTATTGCACATATTTATATCGACGATTATATATGTTTTCTTCATAGTGAAGACCGTGTGAGTTTACTAATTAAATATTTTTTATCTGATTTTAGATAAAAACTCCAAATTATTTAATCTAATTAACTCTACAAGCAATGCGCACGCAAAATATATATCTCTCGTTCACCATTTGATTTTATTTCTAAAATTTTAATGACTCGAATTATTTTTCAGCTCTAGAAAAAGAATAAATTTTTTTTTAAAACAGTCATAAAAGTCTATATATATATGTACATGTATATTTTGAAAGCAGCTTTTGCTCTCTTTACAATGTAGCACATATACGTGCGTGATACTTTCATTTTCAAAAAATAAAACGATAAAAAAAAATATCTTTCATATCGTAAAAGGGTTGTGCGCTTTACCCTTGGCTGTCAGTACAAGACAATGTGCTCTCGTACACGTAGACACCTCCTTCTTCGGACAATAGAGCGCGATCGACTCGGGCGCGATTCACATCGATGATGCTTACGTGTATATACATATATATGTATATGTATATGTATATGCACGTCGTAGAACGAACGATGTCGGCGTCGGCGGCGTCAATTTGCTAGCGGACCGTTTAATGCGACGCGTGACGGCCGAGCTGTCCCGCACACGACGTGCAGCGTTGTCTACGTCTCGTCGGCCGGTTGGACGTAGTTGCTAGAAGAGGCTGAATAATGAATGCACGAAAGACACGCGGTCACGCTATAGACTTGGCGACTTTGTGCGCAAGTCCTTGTGTGTCACTAGAAAGAGAGAGAAAGAGAGGGAGAGAGGAGACGGAATACCCGTGTACTTACTACGTCTACGCGCTTGAGCTTGACGAGCTATTAATTAATGAAATCGTACGCGGCCGATGCGCCGGCTCTCTCTCTCTCTCTCTCTCTCTCTCATCTATCGCTTCCGTAAAGTAAGGACGTGCACCTTCGTCGGGGGTCTTCTCTCGTACCTTCGTTTGTAGCTATTCTTGGGCTATTGTCTTTTTGCGAAACGATTACTTGAAATTTGTATGAGCTACTCTGTGTATGTGTCTTTGTAGCTTGTTTGTATGTTCGGGACTGATTGTAGAATTAGTAGATATTTTGCATATATCAAAAATAACGGGTGAAAGATGAGTCTTGCAAAAGACCGATAAAAAATATTTGTAAATTATAATTATTTTCCTTTTTTATCAATAAATGAGGAGTTGCAAAAATAATATGTACATGATTTTTAATAGATTATTTATATGTATTGTGAATATATTTAGAAAAATTTTTAATTCATAATGCAGAATTTTAAGGAGAACAAAGTTTTTTATAATTTTATTTTCGCAATTTTGTTAGATTTTATACCGCATATTTTAGATTTTAAAATTCTTATAAAAAGCGTTAAAAAATATTTTAATGATACACGGAAAGTAAAAGTATTGTCGATAAAAACTCGCATAAACATAAAGAAACATAAATTTAATATAAACATAAATTTAAAGAATAAAATAAAAATATACTTTAATTACAAAAAGTTGCTCCAGATAGATAATTAATGGAATAATGGTGTAACAGCTTCGAGTGAATCTATAAATCAAAGTTAGTAGAACAATTTCCCAGGTATAAAAAAAAACAATTCTAGCGGATCGTAAAGTGCCTCATCTCTAATATAGCATCAACGACAACAATCGACCTTCCCTCACTCGTATACATATTCCGCTGAAAAAAAAAAAAAAAAAAAAATTCCCAGCTCTCGTCCAACGCACATATACGAGTACACACGCATACGCCTCGGCAATAAAATCTTCTCGGGCATCATGGAAAAATTATCATCGGGGGAAATTGACACGAGGAGCGAGAAGTCGCGAGTACGTATACATTAAAAGAGAGGCGGCGGGCATAACGTCGTGGTAAATTAACGCTCGAGATAGAATAATAAGACCTTGAGACACGGCCCCTTGCGCCGCGCGGCGCTGTTTCCGTGAGAAAAGTGCGCGACGCGAGCGTAATGTATGCAGATTGCCCGCAGAGAGTCTCATTATGTCTCTTTTCGCAGTAGCGAGAGCTTCTTCCTCGCTGTGTATGCCTATGTATATATATATATATACATATATATACACGTGTGTATATGCGTGTATACACATTCGCGGTACGAATTATTGCGCGGTAGACACGCGAGATGAGAACCCGAGAAGATGTGAAGGATTTAATCTCGTGAGATGCTGCCTATAGTGTCCAATTGATAGTTGATATCGTGTTGAGTAGCCAAGAGCAGTTTTCATAAATTTATTATTTTTAGAAATTGATAAAGTTTGTTTTAATTACGTTTGATGATAAATTATTTAAAAATTTAAACAAAAATATTGTGGCTTAAAGAATATTAAAATTCATTTATGTTCCAATTGTTATATATATATATATATATATATATATATATATATATATATATATATACAACTCAGAAATCAATTTCATCTGAATTTCAAAAACTGTAGAAACATTGTATTTTACGATGCACAAAATTCATAACTTTTTCTGGACACATTTATAAATGATTAAATTCTTAAATTGACAACGATTAGTCAAAAGCAGTTGCATCTTACCCATTGTATACTTTTGTCTCACACACCGACATAAATGCTACGCAAGTCGCTAGATATTAAAGCGTTTACAGGCAAACCGCAAGAAATAGAATTTCAGTAGTACGCAATACTGCTTGCGTATACTCGCTAAATATCATTAAATTTCGCGTAACATTTACACGTGGCGATGAAGAAAAAAAGCGCATCACAATTATCCTGAGAGTTCACATCAACGGACGGATTGTCGCACCGTCTCGATCTGGCACTTTTTCTTCGGCTTTGATACAGAACTACGAACATTTGCAAATATTCTCGAGGGTATCGCTACCCGCGAAAAGGGAGAAAATGACGCGCCGCGACCCTCGATATGCATAAATACGAGTACGAACGTCGGATAGGGAAAGAAAGAGCTTCTTACCATCTGCATTATCCGCACGTATTTATGTAAGTGATTCGACGGGTGTAGTTCCCCGTCTTTCTCTTTCTACGCATATACATACTCGGAGAGGAGTCGTGAACGATGGAGGAAAGAAAACCACCGCATGCGTGTTGGAATTCGTTAACAACACTCGACCCAGCGCGCGATAGCCTCTGTTCGGCGTCACTTTATACTTTGCTTACTTTTTTATTTATTTTTTTTTTCATTTTTAACATTTTATTGCCGTTTTTTTTTTTACTTCTCAGCGTGAACGAAAGTGAATCTTTGGTATATGGAAAAAGGTTAAGCGAATAATGAGGCTCGTGTAATGCACGCGAGTTGCAAAGTGCAAGAAATTTGAAAAAGATTATTATTATGATATCAAAGAAGATTTTAAGAATTTTATAAAGATGATATAATTTTATTAATATATTATTTATTTTTATTACATGAACCAAATTCTTCTTCTTCTTTTTTTTTTTTTTTTTTTTTTTTCGTAGTATAGAAATGAAAGCCAAATTATTAAAAAAGTAAAAAAAAAAGAAGGAAAATCTTAAAAAGAAAGTAAAAATATATCTGTATTGAAAAAAAAAAAGAAGCAGAGCACCGTACACGAGCTAAAAACGTAATGGAAAGCAATAAAGACGGCGGGCGCGGAGAGTCGTAAGGGATATAAGGCGCGGAATCGAGACGGCCGCAGATTACTTACGTAATTGGTAAATACGAGGTAGAGTAGGTTAGGTTGTACACACCGTGAGTTTTCAACGAAGAAGCAAAAGGGTAGCTTGCCTCGGATGACTACCGACGCGTCACAGCTACGGCCGGTCGCCTCCGGGCTTTCGCCAAACCCCGTCGTCTGTGTACGCGCGCTCGTTTATGTGTGTATGTGCGTACGTGCGGCGTCTTCTTCTCGTCTTTCCACCCTCGTATATACGCGCGGCTCGACTGCACGCTCCAGGATATTCGCTTTAAGAGGGGAAATGAGCCTTAAAATTGTTTAAAACGTTCGGAAGGAGAGGGGAAACACGGCTACTCGGGATCTTCTCGGGGATGATGCTCCTTTGCTCCCTTATTCTTCTCTTAGTCTTTTCGATGCCAGTCGTCGTTACTCGTACGAAAAGATGGGAAACGTTCTCAAAGAGAATTTCTTTGATATTTGTAGGGAATACGCGTGCGGATGCTACGAATTCGGATAAACGGACGACAAATTTTTTATATTTGTAACTGCATTTCTTTTCCATTGATATATTTTTCGTCTAATATGCCTTAAAGTCTGTTTTCTCGGTAAAATTTCAAATTGAGTTGTGTAAAATATAATTTATGTCCTTATTATTTTTTTCAATAATGAAGTCGCTCAGATATATTTATCATCGAGACAGAACAAGTACACGAACGTCCTTATTCTACAATATTAAGAATCAAGTATTGGAAAAATCTATATATTCCCATACTATAAATTGTGTCCCCGATAAAGAAACAATTACCTTCTAAGATTTTTTTACTAGTTCACCGCGTGTGCCATTACTCAGAGTTACGCGCGAGCGCGCGCGCACAAAGTTATGTGCGAAAGAGAACGTCATCGCGATCGCTCGCCTCTTTAAACTTTCTTCCAACAATGGAGGCCATTATAATGCGCCGCTCGGCGCGCATTATATCGTCGTGCGACGCAGCGGTAACTGACATCAGGTGAGATAGAATTCGCTTGCTTCCGCGTAAGCGGCACCGTAAAAAGACACCGGCTCCTATATACTCTGTCTTCGTTTGTTCTCTTTATTTTATCTCTCTCTCTCTCTCTCTCTCTCTTTTTCTCTTTCACGGTGTATACAGTCGAATCGCGCGCACGTCGACGGAGGTCGACTGTAAATTATTCCGTTGCGGTTTGTCCGTCTAACAATCGCGCGCTACGCCGCGCATTAATTGCCGAGCGATTACTTTCTCTTATACGCGTGTCTGTTTTCTTTTACGCGCTCTCACCGCTTTATAGTTCATCCGGAGTAATTCGACGTGGTAATTTAGACGCCCTTATAGGAGTATGAGAAAAATAATATATGCGTTATAATTCTACGTGTGGAATATGCCGAGACAAATTATATTTCAATGTTTTTTGCGATGTATTACGTACGCGAATTTAACTTATTACATTATATGTAGAAAGAAAATATGAGGCGAGGACAAATTAGATAATAAATTTTGTATTTTACGATTTATATGATCGTTAATTTTGCTAAAATTTAGTATTTTTAATTCAATATTTAAAATTTTTACTAATAATTGTGAAAAAGATTATTTATATATAAGTATTGACTAATAATTGATAAGGTTTCACTTTGATAATTTTTATGAAATAGGAAATAATGCTCTTTCTAAATCTTAAAATATTTTACCTAACATAAAACATGATAAATCTTTTTACATATTTATTTATTTTTCAATCTATGACTATAATAGTAACCTTTTTTAATTTTCAAACAAAAAGTATATTTATTTAATATATTATTCATACTCGTGGAATAGTGATATATTTTTAGATGAAATTCAAATAAAATAAACATAAAACCTCGCGCTTTTATACATCATTTAACTTCGTACATTTAAATATTTTTTTTTCTTCGATTCGTTATTACTCGTATAGCTAACAGAGATCGATCGATATTTCATTCAACTTTGTGTACAATCGATCGAAAGTAACATTTACAAAAATCACCGTACTAAATTTTCCCTTTTTTTCTCTCTCTCTTTCTCTCTTTGTATACACGCATGCATAACGTCTACAAATATATATGTATACACATATAGATACACCGTGCAGAACTAAAGTGAAAAACACATCGTCGAATTATCGAGCGCGCGACGTTCATCGCTCGAGGGCGTTACGTACAAGCATTTACTATTTGCGAGATGGCCGAGATAATACGAAGCGAGATTTATACGAGCGCGTGTCTTTCATCCCCTTTGCTTTTATATATATATATATATATATATGGTATATCTGTCCATGGAAGCGCGTGTTTGTGTAAATATATGTGACGAGGGACTACTATACGATATTTCGATAGAGCCCACTCTATCTGCACCCACGACACGTATGCTTCTGCAGTTAGCCGAGCGATAGCCTAACGACATGTACACATGGAACGACGAAAGTATAATAGCCGTATATATAAATATACGCACCCGCGCGTGTATATAAGTATACGCACATCCTATGAAATATATGGCGAGCGTTTTTTGATTTATATTGGATACTTAATTAATTATTAAATTGCTTCTTTTTTTGTCGAGAGCGTGCACGCGCGCGCGCGTACGCAAACCGGTCAAATTTTTTTACGTTAAACGAATGGTTTTATAGTGGCTGAGAGATTAGAAATTATCGCTTGGAATTATTATCGCTTTATTTTGGTTTTTATTTAATTAATTTGATGTTTAGATGTTTGGTGATAATCTATTCAATTTCAAATAAACTTCAAAGCGTTATATAGATAACGAATTACTTATGGATAAAAGGTAAATTTAATTTAAAATGGGTATAGATAACCATTGTTAAATAAGATTTTCTCCGTTTTATTACAGCAATGAATAAATGTGAAATTCATCGATAATCCAATTTACGGTATTCGATTGCACAATTATTCCGAAATAAATAAGAAGCGCGTTTTTTTTTCTTCTATTTTTTATAATCAGAAGAAGAAATCGTTCGATTACACGTGCTCATAATCCCATTATCCGCAAATAATTTTCCGCGCATTATTACACGTAATAAGATTTGGTACGCAGATGTTTTAATTCGATTATCGTAGCGATGGCTATACACAACGAGTAAGCCTCAATATTTCACTTCGGATGCCGAACGAACGCTCGCGTACCTGTGTATAACCCGATAAATTTCGCGTTTAACGATTTCAATTTTACCCGACGCGCGCGATCCACCGAATTGCAGCTAGTAAGCTCGATATCCTCGCAAAGTATGAAATACCAATTTCGTTAAGTAGAAACTCCATGGGCTCCCAGCCGGTAAGTGACTTCCGAGCCTCTCCACTCGCCAAATCGAAAAGCTTCGACTCACTCTTTCTTACTTTTACTCTTTTCTCTCTCTCTCGTTCTCGCTGCATTTTATTATGGCAATTGTCGCAATTTTACAAAAGGATACGCACTGCACTCCTTGGCCGTTCGATTTTCTTCCAGCTCGATCTAGAATCGGGACGCATAATAAAAGTATCCACGTAATGACACAAGACGAGTAAAGAGGGAAGAAATTTAAGACTCTTGTATTGCGACTGCTAGCTTGAAAATTTCCCGAACGCGAAGCGTATATATACACATTCGCCATATACACCAAGTGTGCAGAGTCGGCAAAGCCGTGGAAAAGCATAAATATATTTTTGCGAGATCGTTCTCGTAGCGTCATCGTTAAACGCCGAGGATATTATCTCGAGCGTCGTCACGAAATCCCGCGAGACCGCGCGCAAGATACATCGTTTTATATCGGCGGCTGCTTCCACGGCAGCGGCGCTTGATCTACGAGCGGGGATATACGTTCGATCGTTGGGTATCGTAACTCCTGCTGTTCCCTCTCTATCTCTCTCTCTCTCTCTATCTTTTATACTTCCCTTGTGTTTCACATCGTGATAGAGAAGACACTTCCTTCTTCTCACGCGAGAAATATTGTAGATTAATATCTTTGTGTCCTCGTGATTTCGCGAGGATGAATTACGTCTATGGCATATGGTTTTTGATAGATGAATAACGAATTTCATCGCCGTAAATAAATTCTCCGAGCTTTTAATTTCATTGTCGTAAGTTTTAATTGTTTTGAAGTATAGATTGAAAGTAAAGAAAAGCGATTGCAAGACGATAAAAGAAAGTAAAAAATAAACTTAACTTCACTGGTGTACATATTCACGCTCGTGAAAAAAAAAAAAAATAAATTCCGCTCACCGTCTCGACAAAGGGTAAAAGGAGAAACGCGCTGAGAGAAATAATAAAAGCCGTGCAAAAGTAAGATGAAGAAGCAGCAGCGGCAGCAGCAGAAGTAACGCAGTAACAGCAGCTAAAGAACCAGAGGTAAAAGAAGAAGAAGAAGAAGAAGTCGGAGAGATGGAG
Organism: Chalcis sispes; assembly: GCA_949987625.1. Taxonomy (NCBI): domain Eukaryota; kingdom Metazoa; phylum Arthropoda; class Insecta; order Hymenoptera; family Chalcididae; genus Chalcis; species Chalcis sispes. The sequence goes on from OX465097.1 coordinate 19,068,825, forward strand.
GAACAAGGAGAGAAAGAGCAACTGCGTGCTTCGAGGATGTCGATACGCGGCAGTTAACCGTAGCGACAATAGCCGGTTCCCAGCGATCAGCCTCCGTCCCGAGGAACGACCTCTCGGCCTCTCTTTCTCTCATCGTGTGCCGCGCCCATCACGCGGCGGTTAAAGAAATCCGCCGGACGATGAAGAAGAAGAAAAAGAAGAATAAGAGGGAAGATGAGGATAAGAAAAAGGAGGTAGAAACGGCGGCAGCCGTGCATCAGCCACCGTCACGAAAACAACGTATATGGGGGATGAGACTTTCGCATCGCTCTTTCGCGTAATACTACTCTACATTTATGCGAGATAGAACGAAAGACTCGCCTCTTTTCTTTGGCTTACGGTACGTATATCTGTATATGTGTGTACCTTTTACCTTTTCCCTCTGCCAATGAGTCTGAATAATTCGCCGGTAATTTATATCTGTTTCAGAAACTGCAAGAAAATAACGTGGATCGCGTTGTTACGCTTTGAAGTGGCGTTATTTTTTTTTTTTTTTTTTTGTATCTCTTTCGTTTTTTCGTTTCGAGTTGGTTAATTAGACGACGTTTAAATTTGATTGTTGTTGTAAGAATTATATAATTAGGAGAGTAATGTAATAAAATTAATTTGACTCTTTAGTTTAAATGAATTTATTCGTGATTTACGTTAAAATATTAACAGTGCAAGATGTTAATTATTTGCATTTTATTTAAAACTCAAACTGAATATACACAATAAACTGTTTATAGAGTAAAATTAATGACGATTTTTTTTTTTCTTTTGACATAATTATTTTTTAAATGTAACTTAATTTACGTACACGTAATCATTATTTGTATTAAAATTAAAACTTCATAAAGAATAAAGATTGTACAGTAATGAAGACATCGAGTTCAATACAATCGCCCTTATTATCTCTTATAATAAATTTATCGACTAATTATTTTTTTTTTTTTTATTTATTTTTTTTCTTTATTCTAAAGATAACTATATATTGTATAGAATAAGTTACAAAAACCTCGAAGAACGTAAGTTTCTTGAGCGGCTTTCATTTCGTAATAACGAACTTTTTTACCATTACCATTTCCAAAACAAAGTCCATAAAGATGAGTTACAAAAGAAGCACTCGGTCTCGATCTCCGCTCTTTCCTTCTCGGAGCAAGGAACGACGCGGTGTATACAAGGTAGAAAGAAAGGAAGAAAGAAAAAAAAAGGAAGAAGGGGGGAGATTGTCGAACGTAGAAAGGCTACCACTGTATACAAGACTCGGGTCATTTCAACTTTATTGCGGAGAGCCCCTCCGATTTCTCCCATTCGTTTCTTTCTCCCGTCGCCACTTGGTCGAAAGCGAGAGGAGAGAAGCCTGGTATGAGTTAAGGGTAGCGCTAATGCATCGTGAAGTGCTAATTACGTGGCGCGCTACGTTTCCCGGCAATAACGAGAAATTTTATGAACCTCGTGGTCTTTATCCGTCGCAAATGCGGATGCAACTTATAGTCTCAGTTGCGATAGTTTAGATTTAGACGTGAATTGAGTTTTATCTACTTGAGCTTTATTAAAATTTAAGATGAAATTTTTTACATTATTTTTGCAATATTGTTCGTAAAAATTACTTTTTATAAAATCCATGATCCCATTTTTGTTTCAAAAATATGTTTGAGGAGTAATTAATAACTATTGTCGATTGGACAAAAATTATTCCATTTAATTTATTGAACTTTCGCATTGTTTAAAAAAATGAATAAGAAGCTCGAGAACGTCAGTATTTATTATCGGCAAAAATATAACACTTTAAGTAATAACTTGCATTCGTATAGCTGACATAAGACGCAATCATTAGCAAGTGAGTGCGATGCAGTTAGTCGAACGCCGCAGCCTATGACTACTGAAAAGTTATGTGCCAAACGATTTGTGCATCACGTTATGAACTATCCACTAAGGCCACGTATCTTGGAAATAAAAGAAAGCTTTTAAGGTAACTTAGAGTAAAATAGAGAAAGAAAGAGAGAGAGAGAAGGAGAGAGAAGGAGGAGAAAGAAAGAAAGCGTAAGACAGGGGTGTAAATTCTTCGTATTCTTTCGCTCTATACCAGAGGGGATCGACGCGTGCTCCACTACTCGTGTCTAGACGCTCGACTCTCTTTTAGAGCTCGAGAAAGGAGAAAGAACAACAGCAGCACCGGCAACAGCAGCAGCAGCAGGAGCAGCGGAGTCCTAACGCGGCCGCGAAGGGGCTGGCCATACACTGACCGTACTTCATTACCCAGTGGGCTCCTACCGCTTGCCGACGGCGGCTTCTCTCTCTCTTTCTTTCTCTCTCTCTCTCTCTCTCTCTTTCTCTCTCACTCTCGGGTCATCCGTTATCATTTTTACAACTGACGCCATTCAACAATGTCGAATAAACTCCGTTAGGTATTGCGGCCGCCCGGTCCGCAAGGGGATATCCTTAGGTGAGAGCAACACGAGAGAGAGAGAGAGAGAGAGAGATAGGGAGAGAGAGAGAGAGAGAGAGAACGAGCAAAAGAGTAACAGCGGCAGCTTTCTAAAGCAAGTGGATCTACCGAGCAACGTCGATGGACACATATGGACATTGAAATTCTCTTCTCGATGCTTCAGCTCCGTACGTGCGGTGTGGTTGATAATGTACCTGAATACTGTAAGGAAAAATGAAACTAAAAACATATGGCTGCCATATAGTTCTACGGAGGATGTAACTTTAGTTTCAAAAGTTGTAGGAGTTTGGCGAACGTTGAAAAGTTTATTTTCTTATTTCGATGAAATGCTTGAGAAACGTGAGATGTTGTCTTTCTTTTCAAATTGTGAAAATAATAATAGAAGCTGTAAGCTTTGAAAAAAAAAAAAAAAGATAAAATTTTACTTTTATTTACATAAAATTTATATAAATAATAAAATAGTTTTAAAACAAAATTATTTTAAAACAAAATATTTAAATAAATCTTTATTTTCAAATTTATAATATTTTTGTCATAATAATACAATCGTTTTTATTGCTATAACATTTTAAAAATATTCTATAATTCTAATTTATTAATTGTTTATATATCCTCAACAACAAATATAATCACAAGTAGCAAATGTCTTTAACGGTCAGTATCGTAAATAATAACGGTCATTTGTAAGATCGATAAAATATCTAATATATTTATGTGATGAAAAAAAAATGATTTCATGCAGTTCGAAACTTTTCACATTTTACAAATTAACACCCACGTGAAGAATTTTCACCTTATTCGCGTCATTTCCTCGCACCTCTTTTGCACGAAGGTTAGCAGTCGCTTTCAAGCTCATAAAACACAAGCTCGAAGGCAATAACGTTACGGTAGGACCGTTAAGGCCGAGGACGAATATTAATCTATCGACGTAGAGAGAGAGAGAGAGAGAGAGAGAGAGAGAGAGAGAGAGAGAAAGCGACTCGTTGACCTCACCCACCTACAGCGCGTCCTCTTACAATGAGAGAGAGAGAGAGAGAGCTCGCGGTAGCTAGAAATAGCAAAGGTTTAATTCCAGTTGTAGAAGCACACTCCGCCTCCGAGTCTTCTCTTCTCGAAGAGAGCCGGCTCGATTCTCGACGCGTTAGTAGTAGTCGTTTAACAAGCCGAACTCATTACCATTCGTCAATTTGAGGTACGTGAGCTTGCGCGCCACCGAGTGACCAATGGCTCTCTATTTGGCGTAATGGTCTACGTCCCGACATCCGTCACGAAGACCGTGCGCGCCTAGCGCACACACCAAAGTTATAACTACGTGCAACTGTACTCGGCCCTGCCTATATCCTGCGCCGTCGCTCCTACGTTTACGCGATGTGTATGTGTACACTTGCAGACCCATACAAGCGCGCGCACCCGCTCGCGTATCCATCCAACGATGTCACGAAGGATGAAAAGGGGGGCAGAGGAATCGACGAGGGAGTTACGCTAAAGTGCTCCACTTTTGATCACGCGATCGAGGCGTGCTCGCATTAGACGGATCGAGCGCTTATTACCACTCGTACTTATACGCTTATACATACTCGTATATGTATATGTACGCTTCTTTTTTCGAATCTTTTGATAAGAATTTGTGTATTTAAAGCGAATTCACCGATTTTATAACGTGCTGTTGGTCGACTGTAATTTAATTAATTGAATTTGATCGGTTTATTATTTTTTTATTATTTTTATTACTATTTATTTATTTATTTTTTTCATTATCAGTAATGACATAGATTTGAAACTAGCTCATAAAATGTATTTCTTTTTCCTTTTTTTCAATGTTTACATTCATCAAGTTCTCTATCGCAAAATAAAAAAGAAATTATAAATAATTCATGAACATTAATTTTATCGGTAGAAAGTTAAATTGCGAAAATGTTTATACGTACAGCTGATAATTTTTATGTAATATCAGTTTTGATAAATATAGTACAAAACGTAACTTACAATGTCACTGTTATTTTTTTAAATGTATAATATTTCAATGAATTGAAAATATATATTTTAAATATAAAGAAAATTTTCCTTTTGACATTTATTATTGTGTTTAATCAATATTTAAAAATTAAATTAAAAAGGGTTCTGAACTCGTGTTCAATGTTAGCCCTTTATTTGGAAATATTAAGTATCCAATAGAAAATAATTTGACCTTTAGAAAATACAATTTTATAAATTTAAATATGTAAAAATTGTTTACAAAATTTTCATGAATTTTATATTTTCATTATTTTCATTAATGAGTTCAAGTGACGTATACATATATTAACTACATATACTATGACATATTTATCAGTGCAATAAATATTTAAATCGTTAGCAATGGTAAACGGATGTACTTTAAATAAAAGTAACAACGTCGTCGAATATCAATACCCAAAAGAAATAGCTCGCGTTAAAACTTGTAAATTTTTTATTAACTTTATCTTTTTCATCGTTTTATTATGCCATTTTCAAGTGCGGGCTTATATTTATTTTTAATATACGGAATTTGTAATGGATTCGCAACGCGAACCGTGAAATTATTGGATGGTAATAAAATGCCTGTCGTTGGATTGGGTACGTATAAGGTACAATTATTTTTTTATAATTAATTTACAATAAAATTCAATATCATTCAAACTATTAAAATATTCATTGTTATTGCTGTTCAATATCCATTGCCCCTGGTAGATATTGGGTAAACAAATAGATACAGCGATAACAACAGCCCTTGAAAGTGGTTACAGACACATTGATACGGCATTTTATTATAACAATGAAAAAGGTATTGGAAAGTCTTTAAAAAAATGGATATCTAAAGAAGGAGGAAAACGCGAGGATGTTTACATTACCACAAAAGTGAGAATAATATTATGCGCTACGAAAATATCATTTATATTTTTACTTGATTCTAAAATTTCATAAAAATTTTTTGGGTAATAATGTGAGCAGTTGCCCATTCAAGCAATTCGACCATCGGATGTTGAAACGGCTTTGAAAATGTCTTTGAATAACTTGGGAGTTAATTATATCGATATGTATTTAATTCACGTACCTGTCAGTTTTCACAGAACTAAAGATTTTCAGGTGCGAACACTGCCTGATGGAAATATAGATATTGATTTTTCCACAGATCATGTAGCTATTTGGAAAGTAAGTTTAAAGTGTAGATAAATAAATGCTTTTGTAAAAGTTAACATAAATGAAATTGTATTATTAAGAATTTAATTTTAACATAAAGATCGCCTAAAAATATATTTTATTAAGTTTTTTTGGCTATAAAATTGCATCTTTGTTTTTGATAAATTTTATATTTTAAGGAATTAGAAAAACAAGTTAAAGCTGGCAGAGTGAAATCCATTGGTTTAAGTAATTTTAATAAAACTCAAATATTAAGAGTATGGAACAATGCAAAAATCAAACCAACTAATCTTCAAGTAAGTATTTATTTTCATATTACATAATCGATTAAGATGATTGAAAAAATTGAAATGATATCATAGGTAGAAGCAAATGCTTATTTGCAACAAGAAGAACTTCTTAACTTATGCAACAAGTTAGGTATAGTCATGACAGGTTATAGTCCCATTGGATCCAGTGATATAATTAAACTGAGAAGAAAACGTGAAGCTGTGCAGTTGCCGCCATTGCTGGAACATCCAGTTGTTGAAAAAATCGCCAAAAAACATAATAAAACCCCTGCTCAAGTTCTACTTCGTTACAATTTACAAAGAGGTCTTGTTGTCATACCAAAAAGTGTAAATCCTAAAAGAATAAAGGAAAATATTAACATATTTAATTTTAAACTCACAAAAGACGACATGGCGCAATTAAGAGGTTTAGATTTACATGGAAAATATCGAAAATTTGATTTTCTTACATATAAAGGGTATAATTGCATTCATTATTTATATAATAATTAACATTAAACTGTAATTTTAAAATTTTTTCATATTTGTTTACAGGGTTGAAAAGCATCCCGAGTATCCATTTACTGACAGGATACCAAAATAGATAAATGAATTCAATTTGTAAAAATGTAATATCTAATTACAATCGAAATAATTTATAAAAATATCTTATTATATTTTATCATTATTATTATATTTTAATCTTATTATATTATCTAAATAATTTATAAAAACGTTAAAAAATTTAAGTAAAATAATATTGTTACCAATATTTTTTTCGATAAATAATTTTCATATCAATAATTGATTACAAATGAGCGAGCGCTTTAATAAGTAACCGCTACCGTTTAACAAACTGAGCATCTATATGTTCATAAGTGAAATAGGGAAATAATGGAGATATCGTATATTTTCTAAGTTACAACTTCTCGTGTATAAACAAATGTATAAGATAAAGTATTTCTTTGTCAAGCTATCATTAACATTGTTATTGTTTATCATACTTAAAATATTATAATATTCACACAATAATTTAAAGCCTGAACAAATTAATATATCATTCGTGTTAAAGCCGTTGAAAACTGAGTCTTATTTTAATCAATGAATTTTCTTACTCACAAAAGGTATTTGTGTTACATGTAATAAATCTCACACATACAAGTTTCTGATAAAAACTCTTAGTTTTCAAAAATCAAGGACAGTGTTACATACTATAAGACACTGCACAATATTTAAGACAGATAAGTATAAAAGGCTACAGAGTTTATAAGCGAGACGCTGCGAATAGCAATTTAGCTTTGTCGATTAACAAAGTTAAATTTATTTTTTAACAATGTTTTTAATAAGAAGTCGATTCTGGAAAAATTAATAGTGATTATAGTTATAATTAAAATCTTATCCAATTGTTTTATAAAAAAGAAAAATATGAATTTTTTAATTTATTTAATAAAAAATATTAATAATGTTATTATCATATCAGTATTTTTAATCTATTTATTCTGCATTGAAATTTATTAATAATAAAACTTATTTACATGCAAGTAAATAATGAAAAAGTACTAAAGGAAAAGCATTTTATTATCTTAATAACATTTTACTTTGAGTGTGCAAAATTAACATTTCTTGTTACTATTGCTGAATTATTCAGTAATTTGAATTTGCAAATATTATTATATAATGGTTAGGCGATAACAAACTCTAAGGTCATTTTTTTGTGCTTTTAATTTAATATTAATGAAAAAAAAAAAAAAAAAAAAAAGATATTCTTTTACAAAGAAATTCTTCGAAAAAAACTTACAAAAATGAAAATATAAATTTAACAACGTTAACTTAAAAAAAGTATGACTTATTGAAATCGATTAAATTTGATACTTCGGTATATACGACCATCCAAGAATTGTTATTCCATATATCCTTTCAATATGCACGCTTCCGATTTTGTACCGAGCCGTACAGGAGCTCGAACACGCAGTCTCCGACCGAGTTGGCCACGAGCGAGAATGCTTAGCCTGTCATTTTCCTCACGGGCAAATAACCCTGGTCACTCGTTCTCTGTTCTTTCTTTTTCGATCTTCGTACTTCCTTACCGAGCAAAAGAGAAGCAACGCTTATTCGTTGCGGTAATGATAATAGACAACGGCGTGCAACATCCTGCGCATATCACGTGCAAGTAGCATTGGTTACAGCTTCGCTCGCATCGAGGCACGTCCTACTGAATTCTGCTGCGAACTCCGATCGTTCTGTGTTATATAGCTGCACGAGTTCGAGTTTATACTTCAGATACAGCGATGGGTGCGATTTGCGAAGGTTTACTCTTGGAGATATTTTCTCGATAGTTGCAGTTTTATTGTTTTTGATTGAGCGTGGGAATGCTAGTGAAATGATTTAATAATAGTGGAAATTAAAACAGAAATATTAAGAGAGAGAGAGAGAGAGAGAGAGAGAGAGAGAGAGGGGGCTTAGAAGTACTACCGTAAAAATAAAAATAAAATAATAAGAAATCTAACGAGAGGGATATAGGTGTATTAAAATAAATAACAAGGTGTGAGAATGGAAATATCGAGATTATAAAGAAATCAGAAAAAGAAAGCAGCGGTGAGAGTGAATTGAATTTTTCTATCTACAGATGTACGCTAATGAGACAATTATTGTGCGCGTGTTTTAAAAGAAGATCCCATAAAAAAAAAAAAACGTAAACCGTCCAATGATTAATGAATTTTAATTCTGGTATTAATTGTATTTTTGTTGAGCTTTATGCTTTTTATACATTGTTTAAGACATGCAATTTTTATAAGTAAAAAATAAATTAAAGATTTAAGCATACAAAATTTTATTATGTTTTACTTACGATGTTTAATTAATAATTATTTTAATAACTAAAATATTATTTTTTTATCTTATTAATGGCAATATCTAACTGTGTTCAATTTTTTTGGATGTATAAATTTGAGTTCAATTAAAAATCAGATGTGTACAACATGATGGTAATATTATCAACTGCTGTCTCTCTAGAACTTTCTTATTTTTGTCTTATTTTTATAATTTTATTAATATATTAAGAAGTAAGAAAGTGATCATATTTGCTAAGAATTAATAAGAATTTATCAGAGTGAATTAAGAATTAAAAGTATATAAAAATCAAAAATGCAATATTTTTTGATAGTTTTAGAACTTAATTTTGCAGATTGTAAATTATAACTTTTGTAATTTAAAAGAAACATATAAATGGTTCGAATTGAAATAATTATATTATTATTTTAACATATTTTTCAAATATATTATAATTTTATACAAAAAAATCTTTAATTCATAAATGCCCAAATGACACATAAAATTCAAAATTAAATCATCGCAAATATATTTTTGTTTTATCGATTTACATGAATATAAATATTTTATAAATTCGTTTGAAATAGCTGAATAAGTATTATATAATATAATATATTTAAGTTAATTAAATTGATTGAATATTATCTATGGAAACAAATATATGTTAAGTATTTAAAAATTATAATTTGATTTATTAAATCGCATGCTGTTAAACTTTTACTTATATCTACTTTTATTTTGAGCATTAATAGCCAGTTGTGTAAACGGTATAAATATTTTCTTTTTACGAATTCAAAATACACAGACTATATAAAACTCGCATTTTACTTACTATTTTTCAAGCTGCAACGATCAAAAAGAATTAGTATGTAAAATTTTATAAATTAGTCAAGAATATTTAATGCAGTCTCATGAAATAGTCATCAGTATATTTAAAACCGATATATTTATTAATTTTTTTTTACAGAATTTGTTATTACAGATGAAGAACAATAATAATAATAATATAAAAATGAGTTCTCGATGTGAAAAATTAATTATATTCATGCAAGAAATTTAATAAATTTCATACGACAATTTCCAAAAACATTAGTTTAAACAATTATGGACATCTGTCAAACATAATTTCTAGCTTGAGACTCATTATTGCTCATTTGATATCAGCAAACAGTGATTTATTTTTTATAATTAATTTTACATGCAAAATTGTTAAAATTTGATCATGCCGAAATTTCAGAATGAGGTTGTTAATCTAGACATTATGTTCAGCATTAACGTGTGGCATATCCCAAGTACCAACCCGTAAATTATTAAATGGTTATAAAATTCCTGCGATTGGTATTCCTCGGTACATATCTGGTAATAAAAAAAATAATATTTCATCATTGAAATAATTTTTTGTAGTATTATAAAAATTTTGTTTGCATAATTAGATACCCGAGAAAAATTTTCATACTGTCATATTAACAGCATTAAAAACTGGTTATAGACACATTGATACTGCATATTATTACCAGAACAAAGTCGACATTAGAAAGCTTTTAAGAACATGGTTTTCTCAGGGGGGAAAACGTGAAGACATTTTTATAACTTCTAAGGTACGTAATTCATTAAGTATAAAGTTTAGTTGAAAATTATACTAATAAAGTATTTCTACTTCATTTAATAGTTGCCTCCGCAAGGAATTAGACCATTCGATGTTTCAATATATGTAAATCGTTCTTTAAAAAATTAAAGAGTAGATTATCTTGACATGTATTTAATTAATACGCCCGTTGCTTTTGTTAGAAAACCGGATTTTCGACCTTTCGTTAATAAAGATGGTAATTTTGAATTTGAACCGACGAATCACATTGCCATATGGAAAGTGAGTGAAGAATTGCAATTGAAAAAAAAAATAATTATTTTATTTTTAACGCGCGTCATATTTTAAGGAAATGGAAAAACTAGTCAAGGCTGGTAAACTTCGGTCTATCGGTCTACGTAACTTCAAAATGACTCAAATAATGAATGTGTGGGAAGCTGCAGATATAAAACCAGCTAATCTACAAGTAATTATACAGTGATTAAAAAAATAAAGAAATCGAAGTAATATGTGAATATCATAAATTTCTTTACAGGTAGAGTTGAATCCTTACCTCCAACAAGATAAACTTGTTGATTTTTGCCGTAAATTGGGTTTGTTGTAACTGCATTGTAACGCTTCTCTTGATTCTGCAGGTATAATTCATCTTAGAAGAAAGCCCGAAACAAATAAATCTACCATACAAATCTACCATCCGTTATTCAGAATGACGTCGTGAAAAAGATCGCTAAAAAACATAATAAAACCCCTGCTCAAGTTGTATTACGCTTCAATTTACAAAGAGGTCTTGTTGTTATACCTAAAAGCTCGCATTCTAAGAGAATAAAAGAGAACTTTCATGTTTTCAACTTTTCGTTAACGCCTGATGAAATGGACGAAATAAAAAAATTATACGAGCACGAAAAATATCGTAAATTCGATTTACTGACTTGGAAAGGGTATGTACAATATCTGTAGTTCATGTAATATTTGATATTTGAAAAAAATTTTAAACATTTATAAATATTTTTATTACAGAGTTGAAAAACATGCCTAATATCCTTTCACTGACAGATTATCAAAGAATTAGCATGAAATTAATAACTTAAATCCATATGTAATCGTAAAACGATATTTGAAAATTTTTGGTTACAAAAAAAAAAAAAAAAATTAAGTATGATAAATTTTTATTTTATTTAATTAAATTACAATATTTAAAAATACATGTGTATTTTGAACGATATAAAATATTGCTTTTATATTGGACAATATGTTGAATACTATTATGTGGAGCATCCGAAGGTACAAAACCATCAACTATGAGATTATCAAGTGGCTATGTTATAATAGTATAATGCTGTATAAGTCGTATAGTTTTCATATTCAGAATTCCAAAAGCCGAAGCATCGATTGCTTCAGCTTTGAAAAGTAGTTATGTCTTATGCACACATAAGACATTGCAAGATATTGTACTCGTAAGTATCGTTTTCATTCATTTTACTAACGAAAATTCCATAAATCTAAAATATTTTAGCCGAAAGAAAAAAAAATACGAGAAAAAAACAATCTAATTTAATTAATTGCCTTTGTCCAAAATTACTATGCACACGACAGGAAGGACGCCAGTTAGAGCCTTAAGTTTGTGCAGAGTAATGCAAGCCCTATGGGATTCTTAGGTCGTTTGACCCTTTCTTGATTCCCAAAGGGCTCTGAGCGACGTGCGATGAAATCAACAAGAACAACTACCCATTGTATACGCCAGCAAAGTATTCGGTCCCGAGTGACACTAACAGAAGGGTTGAATCGCCTACAGGCCAACTTCTCTTTATATGTGTGTATAAGTCTCAATGTATACGTGTATACATCTTCGTACGTTTTTTTTCGCCTCGTCTCCCTATTTCTCTCAACGACGCTCGACTTACTCTTCTTTCACGTATCGCTCGTCGCTTGCCTTTTTCCGGCGAGCTGCTGTCGTGAGATGGAAGCAAAAGGGTTTTCCGTAACTATTGGGGCGTGCGCGGCTCTTGATTGCCAGGGACGTTATTGCCTGTCAATTGTTCCGCCGTACGATGCCGCGTTATTAAATTAATATTACGGAGAAAGAGAGAGAGAGAGAGAGGGAGAAAGAGTGAACGACGATCATAGACGTATATTTGAAGGTGTATAAGCGCGGACGTTGCAGATGTTGGTATGTGCCAAAGGCATGGGCTTATGCTACTCGACACTCGTTATTTTAACGAATTTTTCTTTTATTTGGTAAGAGTTTCTCAGGGGGATTTCGTGGGTCGTTGTGTGTATATACTTTTGCTAGTATATAACGGCGCGCGTGATGTCCAGTGAAAGGTCAGTTGAAACGATCAATGATAATGCTGGTATTGTCCATTTTCCTATTTCGACGAACGCGTATGAAATTTCCACGAAAACTTTGAAAAATCTGAAAATTAAATATTGTGGCATGAATCGATCACTGTCAATCAATCAAGTATATTATTAAAAAAAAATCTAAATAAATTTTTAATAAAATAATTATATATAGATAGATATAGTTCTTATTTAATGATTTTATTTTTAAATTATTATACGAATTCACTCTACAAAATTTTTGAGCATTTGAAAACAATGATTCGTGTGTAAATTATGCAAGAAAGCTAATTACAAGGATAATCAGGAAATCCAGATCACAAGCATAAGAGATGATCCTTTACGGAACAATTTGCCAGCGTCGCGACGACGTCCCACTGTTTTAGAGAGAAATCGCTCAAGGCTACGGCAAACCGAAATAGGGGAGAGAGAGAGAGAGAGAGAGAGACACGAGCTTCCGTTGTCAAACGCACTTAGTTACTACAAACGGGAAGTCGCTCGAGCCCTTCGGGCCATGTCTTCGTCTTAGCGGGGTTTAATTACCGGAATAGCAAGAAAATCTAAGGACAGGCTTTAACTCGAGACCGAAGATATAACCGTCGTACTACGATATTCTGATGTATCGTTCAAAAATTAAATTCCAATTGTAAAACGTTATTTTGATGACTTTTATACATCATAAAGTTTTATTTTAACGAAGTAATATAAATAAACAAGACTATTTATTTAAAAAATAAAATCATAACGCATTCAAGTCTATAAATTGTCTTTAAAAAAAAAACATTTATTAATGATTATTAATATATAACTGTCCTGCGCATTTATAGTCATTTCGAGCATTCGAGTACACATTGATTTCGTGAGAGTAAAATAAATTTAATTAGAAACACGGAGCTGGTAGATAGAAATTAAAGCGCTCTTTGCTTCCCTTGATTCGTTTCTCTCTTTCTTTCTCTTTCGTACAAAACACAGAAGACAGGGACATCTGAAAAGGAATTTACGAGGCCACTATGTGTCTTTCTCTTAAACTCTATCTCTCTCTCTATCTCTGGTACTCGTAGTATTCCAACAAAATATATATCGGCTATTACCTCCCTAAATATTCTCACACCGAAGCGGCTTCGCGCGTGATGTATAGAGGCAGAGAGGTAGCGCGCGCGAGCGCCGAGCTAAATTACTTTGAATCGCTATTTTTCAGTTGGAAAAACGATCGTTTACTCTACATCCCAAGGTTTCCAATTAGCCTCCTATCTATTCTTCAATCTTTTGTATTTTTCGACTTTTTGCTTATTTTTATATAGCGTTTACCTTGTGCTTCAATACAAACAATGGATGATGCTTTCCTAGCGTATTCAGTTGTTTTTTTTTCTTTTTCTTTTTTTTTTTTTTTCTTTTGGAATTTCATCTCCCGATATCGTTGATCACAAATTACTGCCGTATTTTTCTTCGTATTTCATTTAATTTTGATTTACAATTAACATTTAATGAATCAACAGTGCGCGTCTTTATTAATTTAATAAAGGAATTCAAAAAATGTAAGGAAAGTTCATATGTTTTATCAATTATAGTAGCTTAATGTACTCTTTCTACTTAATTAATATTTTCGTGTTGCTCTATAATTGTGCATTTTTACGTATTCTTTAATTCAAATAATCGATTCAGATATTTCATTACTGAATTTTTAAAATATATTTCATTAATTTATTAAAAGTAATCATTATGATAATTATAAATTATAGAGCAAATGTAATTAATTGAGTTGTTAACATTATCCTTCGCTGAAAACTTAAAACGAAATAATAAAAATTAATAATTTTTTTTTTTTTTTATTTTTTTCAAAACGGATCCATTAATTATTTACAGCAAAGATATAAGCACACATGAATTATTTGCTCACCTTTGTGAACAACTAAGAACATAATAGATGAAAATCGCACGAGCCCATGAATAACGACGAAATTAATCATTGAACGAAAAGACTCGAACATAAATGAGAGACTCGGCTGAGTCGAGTAACTTTTCTCTCTTAGCGCGCGGTGTACAATCTTTATCACGACACAAATCCTAGAAAAAGTCCCTTAACTAGCTTTGAGAGCGCTAACTCATTTTTCTAATTACGGCGGCACTCACATATATCGTCATCGTTCTCGTGCCGGCAAAGGAAAGAGACCGCAGAGAAGAAAGAAAAATTCGAGCTCGACGATGAACTTGGGCCTCGGAGCGGCTCGGGACTTCGGGCTTTGCCGACTTCTTCCCATTAAGTTAGTATATACGTATGTATGTGTTAATGTGTGTACCAGAGAGACGGAAAAAGGGATGAGGGTAGAAAGAAAGAGAAAGACGAACTTCGGTAGATCAAAGCGCCCCCAAAGATCAATACACTTTCGAGCGAGAGAGCGAGATGTATCAGAGGGCACGAAACTTGCCATGAGAAAGCAAACGAGAGAAAGAGAGAAAGAGAGACAAAAAAGGGGAATTGATCGTGCGCGGAAAAAGGATGAAAGAAGAGTAGAAAAAGAGAGAGGGAGAGAGAGAGAGAGAGAGAGACGGTTTGATTGAGGGCATCGGGCATTAACGGCGCGTTTCTTCATAAACATGTCACGTACGTTCTTTTCCTCGGCGCAAGAGCGGAAGCAAAGGGGCATAAATAGACGCAATTAAGAAACTCGAGTGAGGCTACTCTCGCTTCCTTTCCGGACCGAATAGCGCGTCGTTTTCGACCTAAGTGCGTGGACGCACGAGGACTACGCGACGACGATCTTACGAGAATTTTCTCGAGTAGTTTTCTTATATCGGAAGACCGAGAATCGAGAGGAACTTTGTTCTTTTTCGATTGATTGAATTGATCTTTGATAAACCACTGCTGTATTTTTGACTTTGAGTGTTTATTTAGCTATATTGCTCATGCGTACTGAATGATGCAAACAGACGTTCGAATTACAGATTTGGGAAAAGAATTTGCGACATGAATTGTAACCTAAGATTTTTTTGTTTACTTTTCTTAGTTACAAATAAATGTAACATTGTCTGATATTTTTTAAATTTACATCTCTAACATCATTCTGTTAATGTTTGTTAACATTACCATTGATAATGATACTCGTATATTTAATTTGTATTAATAACATTTAATTTGACATAAACATTATTTTACAAATTTATGGATAAAATAAATGTTAATTTATGGATTATTGTGATTTATGAACTTACAATATAAACACATTATAAATTTCGACTGATGAAAACAGACAATGTACATAATATCCAAACCAATAGCTGAAACGGTTCGAATTCAATGCAAAGTTCATTGTCTACATCTGCATCTACTACTGCTATTATTATTATACACTATACAAATTTATGAAATGTTATTCAAAGTTAATACATGGTAACAATCGATACTTTGATATTAGTTATTTGTATTTGTACTTCAATGTACAAACTTGACAATAAAATTGTTCGATAGGTAAATTAATTTTTATTTATCGTTAAATGATGTAAAGCGTAATAAATAAAAACAAAACCAGAATAAGCAGCTTATTTATTAAATATTAAATATTAAATATTAAAGAATAATTTTGATAAGATTCTCATCTTCAAATATAGGTAACCGAGTTTAAAAATAATTATAAAACTTTTTTAGTAAATAATAACGAGATGTCTCAAGTTTCAAACAAATTCACGTGCATAATTGTAAAATTATAGGATGATCGATTTAACGGGTATCCGTATACGAAAACTACGATACAGCGGATGCGCATCAACCTGAATTTTTTCATCTCTCGATAGTATTCACAGTAATCCTCGTGCGCGCACAAGATTTCGCATCCGGAAGATTCACTCGCGCAAAATATCATGTTCCTAATTCAATCTTGTCCGGCCGTTGCCGACGTGATTCCACGGCATATACATAGTCCAACCGCACATCAGAGGTTGAGATCTGTATATACGTATACATATATGTATGTAATACGGGCAAGATATTCGGTTAAATATTAACGACGTCGTTAAAACAACGCATTTGCGGTTCGTTAAACCCGAGGGGTGCGTATAACGGTAGCCCGCGTTAAGAGGGCGAACAAAGAGCGAGAGAGAGAGAGAGAGAGAGAGAGAGAAGGAAATATTTTCGGTCGAAGCACCTGTAGCCTCGATAATAGGGAGATAGATGCGCGTTGTACCCTCGATTTACGATTATCGAGAAAGAGAAAAGTTTCTTTCTTATTTCGCTTTCTTTTTTTTTTCTTTTTGTTTCTTATTTATTCATCGTGCTCATATAGGTTTACGTATTACTGCATAAAGTGCAGCTATAAGGATCTGCATGTGAATTGGAAATAGTTAATTACTGACAAATGATAGCTATATGTTGGATACTTAACGGACTATCGAGAGGAACAATTGATACGAGTATTTATACGATCAGTCAAGTTTCATCGAAGAACGCATAATACTGATTGCGCTTTGATACAAATTGATTGATTTTATTGTAAAATCATTTGTTACTTCTATCGTTTAAAAATAATAACACAATCCTTATAAATAATTGACGCATTTTTAAGTAATAAAGTGTTTTGTTAATTTGAATCTCCTGATTGATATTAACGTAATTCTTAACGAATTACAAGTGGACACAATAGTATGTGATTCGTTTTATTTTATTCCGATAAACTAGACTTTTATAAAACTTTAGATGAACAACTTTTAAGGATAATGGAATAAAAATTTAACATGAAAATTAAAAAATCCAAAACGATTGACGTTATGAAGATAGGTTATCAGAGGTTTGATTAAATATGAACAATTTTAGTATTCATGTTGTTGTTACAACGTATATATTACTAAATATTTATAAATTAAATTATTGTTCAATATGATAAGTAACAAAAAAAATATTGTTTACAGTTTAGAAATATTTATTTTAAACAATCTTTTCCAACAACAAAAAGTGTCATTTTCTCGTATGCCACTTGGAAAACTCACGTAGAATCAGCTCTCAAGTTCTTTTATTCCTCTTCCCCTTTCCCTTACACTTTTCTCTCCTTCTTTCGGATAGCCATAAATCTACTCCGAGAGAAAGAAAGAAAGTAAGCGCGGGTGCGCGGACGTTACTTTCTGAGCGTGCGGTAACGTATCTCGGTGAACACTCCCACAGCTCGGATATCTCGAAGTATAAAGGCGGCTCGAAGTTAACTGCAAAGCCGCGAGACGGAACTGACCAGCGATACTTGAGCAGATTTCTGACTGGGATAGAGAGTGTATATGTATATGTATAGAGTATATATGTATGTATACACACATAGAAGTCGATGAGCCTACGCTATTCTCTTCTAGACGGTAGCAACAGAAGCAGCAAAAGTAGCTACCCGCCTTACGAGCGTGTCGGCGATAAAACTGTTGGAAGGTTATGTAAATTCTCGTTTTACATGCACCGGCTATTGCTACTACGCATGGATGAACCGCCAAATGCTGTGAAGGGGAGAAAAACAGAGAATTACTTTGGGGTTGGGGGTTATGTACGGCCGTTATCATTTTTTTATCGCCGTTCTTGGATTTTTGATTTAGGAAAGTGCGCGGAAATTTCACACTATAACTAGATTTTGAAAATATAATAAATCGAAATTAATTGATCTGTATGGATAAGCTATTCTTAATTGAAATTATGTTATCATATTTTTAAAAACTAAAAATATAGTTACGCCTAGTAAACCTATTTTTATTTTTTAACATCAGTCTCTGAACGAAATAAAAAAATTAGATTCTTTATCAAATTAGTTTTTAAAGATAGCCGAATAAATCTTTTTTCTGTCGTTCGACATCCCTTGCATAAAACATCCGATCACACAAATCTCCATGGGATAAACTTTCGTAAAACTTATTTTCAAAAATCACACAAACACAACTTTTCCCGATCAACCGTGCTGATCTTCCATCGCGTCCCCATAAATCCAAATAAAGAATTACGATTTCGAAGAATGGAAATGCAAACACGTGTTTGCAGCTTGACCCTTGCACATCCGACCCCGGCGCTATCGCGTTCCACCCAACTCACTCTCCCCTTTCTCGCTTGCATTTTCTCTCTCTCTCTCTCTCTCTCTCTCTCTCTCGCAAACGTTAAAAAGAAGCGCGTCCAGTGAGTATAGGTATAATCGAGAACAAGGCGAGTCGCATACGGCGGTGCAGCGTGTCGCGTCGACAAGTAGATAAAGCCCGTGAAGCGCTGGCTAGGTGATATTTTAAGGGGGAGTAACAGTCAGACTGGCCTAGCTTTCTCCTCCCCTCTGTTCATTTGGTCTAAGGAGACCTCGACTCAAGGGGTGGAGAGGTAAGTAAGTGGGTGGACTAGTTAGGATAGCTTGTAGGGACAACGAGCATAAATTCTCGGACAAGACGAGGGATGACCACGGCGCACGCGATCCTTTTCATCCCTCTCCCCCTCCCCACCTCCACGTGCACCTCCTCTTTCTACACGTATATACACGCACGATAGACAGACTGTAGCGAGCCCCTCGAGAGCCAACCGAATCGCGCGCGTTTCCATAACGAGTCTGCGAGACTGAATATTCGCTGCACTCGCTCCTGTATCTCTTCTTTTTCTTCTTTCGGTTCTTCGTCTTCTCCTTCATCCCCTATCTCGCCTTTTCTTTTTAAACCGGACTACGTCAAAGTTACAGCAACATGTAGCGCCGATAGAGTTGATTCGGCCCTTCGCGGATAAGCTCTCTTCCGCGGGGTAAGAGCTGCTGCCCGCGCCCCGAAAGAAAATGTAAAGCAGTGGCTTTTAACAACAAAGTCTCCTTCTCGGACGAGTTCGCTTGGACTTTCCATTTCTCGTTCGGTAGCTCGCTCGGTCTTCCTCTCTTGCTCGCTTTGTGGGATCAAAGGTTGCGATTCGAAAGATTGGACTTTCGCAATTTGAAAAAGCTTTGAGAGGATTCGAGAGAGCTTTTGCTTATCATCTCGTGTGGGTAGAGGGGCTTCGCCGCCGTTGCTCCTTCTTCACCTTTTTGTACTTCTTTCTTATATTATATATATATATATATATATATATATATATATATATATATATATATATATATATATATATATATATATACCTATGTACTAGATCAAATCGAGCGTAGAGAGCAAAATTGAGTTCCATTTCCTTCATTAGCTTTGGCACTTTACTCATCGAAATAATTAATTTTAAAAGCTTACGAGAATTTTTTACTTTTTTGGGGAAGAATTTTGAGAGAAAAATATTTTAAGCGTTGTTAAATAATCATGCGAATGTGTTAAAATAATGATTTTTTAATTTAAACTGTATTAATATTATAATACACATAATCAATTTTTTCACCATCCTTTAAAGATTACAATAAATTATTATCGAGGAAATTACATTATCAACTGAATAATTTTTTCTTTTATAAGTTTAAATAAAATCAAATAAATAAATGTCAATCATACTAGTATGTTTTTCGACGTTTTTTTTTTATTTAAAAATTTTTGGCAATTTTTCAACGCGATATTAGTAGAAAAACAAGAAAATCAATCGAAAAACAATTCCTTTTAAAGGAACTATTTTCGGAAGAAGAAAAGGGATCCAGCCACAAGAAACACAAATCTTTCGATTCCATCACGTCAGCAAAGACTAAGACAAGAGAAGGAAAACAATCAGTCTCAAAGTTGCTCAACCGGATGCGAAGACGACAGGTCCACACGCAGGAGCTGGAGAAGGGTGTCGAGAATAACGCGCAGTCCAAGAGAGAGAGAGAGAGAGAGAGAGCGAGAATCTCACTCTCACTTGGCGTAGCGGCGATAACCCGCGCGCGGCTGTGGCACAGCCGTCACCTGGTGGACATTCTCGACGCATGCCGCGCGCGACTCGAATGCCGAGGGTGAGTCCACGGCCTTCCTGATTCTGTGTCCTCGTACCTCGCATCGCGTATTTTGGATTCCAAGAGCCACCTCTCTCTCTCTCTCTCTCTCTCTCTCTCTTTCTCGACATTCGCATCGAGTCGGTTCTTCGAATTTTCTTACGCACGTATACGCGATTCGCTTACGGTGACGTGCGATCAATCTTTCGTTCATTCCGTGAAATGAAAGGCGTCTATGTAGCTAAAGGTATTTTTCACTACTACGTTATTTTTCGATTTTGATCCAAGTTATTATGACGTACCAAATGGTACTTTCTGAATTGAATCTTAATTTTTAATTAGCATTTTATATCGATTCACAATTTTTCATCGATCCATATTACAGCATAAAATTATAAATAATCCAATTTTAATAAAAATATAATGAATTAAACGATCGTAATCCGTAAACTCAGCGAACTCGCCGAAATTTGAAAAAAGTGCCGGAATAAATTCATCAAATCGATCTCGCAATATTCGGATTTATTAAATGAGACAATTATGTCCGTCGAGTGCGCGTGTGCACGTCATCTCGTCGAGATGTCGAGAGAGAAGCTTGGGTTGCGGGAGTGTTGATCGATGGCCACCCGTCAGTTGGCACCACTTTTAATTAAACCGCCCTCAAGATTACCTCGGCCTCATCCCCCTTCCCCGCTTCGCTCTCTTCTTCGCGGAGATCCTTGTAATTGTTTTAAATCTCACTCTGAGCTGCCAGCAGACGCGCTCCCTCCGACAGTTTTCTGCCGTGGATGAAAAGAAAAAAAAAAGAGAGAGAAAAAAGCCGCAAAGCGCCGGGGTGACAGATTCCACGGCTCGAGTGGCATTGTACGACATCCTGTACGGCTATGTATTAAACGAGGTACTCTCGGCTGTCTACTTTATCGTTGAATTAAATTTTATTATTTTTTATTAATCGTAATATTATTGTAGTGTTCGGTATAATCAATTGTACAATGATTATTGAATTCTAAAATATAAAAAAAAAAGATTATAATGTATTATGTTGAAAAGGAAGAATTTTTTAAATAATACACAGATCAATTAATTGTATCTACAATTCATTTATACGATTCATCTTTAGATCAGTTAATAAAGTAATTACTTATATAAACTAACGGTACTAACATATATATAAAAATTATATACATTCGGATAAAATTAATATAATTTATATATAAAAGTAAAAAGTGCATCCGAAGTACGAAGCGAGGCATAACTTTTGCGTAAAGAGGATACCCATCCGACGTAAACTTTCGTTAAGATCAAAAACTCGAGCTGTACGTATATACGCGTGCGATTTTTCTGCATACAATAACTTACTTCTCGCAAGTACATATACATTTCAATAGCAGGAAACGCAACCAGTTCAAACTATCTATGAGCTCGACCATAGTTCTATCGGAGCGCAAGAGCTCGAAAGGTAATCTCGAGATGACAGGAGCAGAGAGTACGCGGATTCGAAAGAAACTAAGAGAGAGAGAGAGAGAAAGAGAGAGAGAGAGAGAGAGAAAGAAAGAGAGAGATAAAGAGAGAAAGAGAGAGAGGGAGGGTCGCTGGAACGTAAAACTGACTATCGTCCAAGCCCTAGCGAGCGCATCTCTTCGAGATTGACACACGGCGTTAACTCAGAGAGCCTTCACCGTATCCTTCGCCTGCAAACGAGAGCTAGAGATAGAGAGAGAGAGAGAGAGAGGAGCAGATCGCGATGGGGAGTAGCAACGGCCCGGCACCGCTCGGGATATCCATCCATAACAGCCGTCCAAACGTTGTAACTGTGCTACGAGTTACTGGAGCGGAGATGTATGGTAATTGTACATGGCTAAGTTACAGACTCTCTCTCTCTTTCTCTCTCATTCGTTCGCCAGCTATCTCTCGACCGAATGGCCCAGGGGCGTTAAAGTATATGCGCGGTATATACCTTCCGGTGTGTATCACTTCGTTCGCTCTCCAACGTACGTACGTGTGTGTGAGTGTGTATACGAGAACAGGGCGCACCTGCACCGATGCTATTCGCGCATATATATATATACATACATACATCCACCGCGAGGCGGATTGGCTTACGAAAACCTCGCTCGAGTTTAACCATCCCGAGAACGAGAGAGCGGCTATGTTGTTCTACGTTTTCTCTTTCTACCGCGTGCTTCCTATTCGTGTATCCGTGGATAGCAAACTCTCCAAGTCCTGCTTCAAATTATGGACGCAGAAAATACGTGGGGGAGAGAGAGAGAGAGAGAGAGAGAGCTAAAAAAGAGTTGGGATGACTTTACATCAGGTATGGGAGAAGGGAGCAAAGTCGAAACGCGATCGCGAATGTTCACCAGCGCTGAAATCGAAGTCTCCCTTTCTCTCTCACTTTCTCTCTCTCTCTCTCTCTCTCTTGCTTTTGACTCCGAGAAAGTCAATTCTTGATTTCTAGAGTAGTTCGGTTGGATGTACATAGGTATATTCGTAACTTCGATGCGACTACTTTCTCCGTTGAAGTTTATTTACTTCGCATGCTTAATTGAGATTTCTATTTAAAGGCAATAGATTAAGCCACAGCTTTTAATTAGTGTTAAGTGCACTTTAAATGTGCGCTATTTTTGCTTTATTTCTTTACTTAAAAAAAAGCAGTTACAAATGCATAATTATGCAACTCATTTTATAAAAATTATAATAAATGGAAGGAAAACGAAATCAATATTTTATTTATATTTTTTATTCGATATCATAGAAAGTTGAATGATTTAAATGAAACAGATAATTTATTAAACGAATAATTTTACAATTATTTTAGTTAGAATGGGCATAAACTCAATACTATATAGGATATCGCTATATTAGATGGCTTGATTAAATAAAATACTGAAATTCGGTTAATAATTATAAACACCTTAAGCAAAACTTAAAGTTTCAATTTTGTTGACTATTCGGATAGTTCTTATCTCATCTTTGATGAGGTATAAAAAATTAAAATTAATTTATATATGATATCAAACGTGATTGTTTAATAGATTTGATGTATGAATTAATCTATCCCATCGTAAAACCGGCACTATATGGCACTGGCTCTTAAGATTACCGATAATTGTTCGGTTCTTCGAAAGCTCCTATTTTCGTCGCTGAAAGTCCCCAACGTAGGCATTCTCGTCCAGCAGGCAAAAGCTCCGTCGAGATCAAAGACAGACGCGCGAGCGATATAGATAGATAGAAAGTGCGTCTTCTTCTTCTTCGTCTACTCGCTTATTTTATTTCTTATTTTTTTTTTCCTTCCTCAATCTTAAAAGAGAGCTGGAAGCTCGTTCGCGATCTTTCAAGAGCGCGCGTGTTTATCAACCGGAGGGGGCTACTATAACGCTTACGAGGGCGACGTTGACCACATGGCTCTCTCGTTCTCTCGCTATTTTCGGACGTCCTATAAGGCCGCGATTACCTGCCTCGAAGGCTTGTCCAGAGAGACAGCAAGATAGAGAGAGAGAGGGAGAGAGAGAGAGAGAGAAAATAGGCAGGCAGTCAGCAGTCGCGCACAGGTCCGAGTATGCGCCACTTGGCCGACAATCGCATTACATACCCTCTCGCTCGATATGTGTGTACGTGCGCGCGGATTCCCCGTCGCTGGCTACGTCATGTACCTCGGACGTGCGGCTTCCTGACGTTTGATTGCAGTTTCGCCTTGCGGCAAGATAACCGTGCGCTCTCCCTCCCTTTCTCTCTCTCTCTCTCTCTCTCTCTCTGTCTGTATACGCGCTGCGTCTGCGAGATGTGCCTTGTCAGTTTCTGTTTCGACTATTTTTGCCCTGAATGATTCTCTCTTTCTCTTTCTCTTTCTTTTTTTTTATTTCATTCTTTATTTCTTTCGCTGCTCCTATTCAGATTACGGTAGTGCATGCTCTGCGGTTGTTTTCTCTCTAACCAGTGTGCTGAAACCTATTTTCTTTTTCTTTTTCTTTTTTTTTTTTTTTCGTTTTCATTTATTGTGGCGCTCTTGAGTTTGTATACACATTTCTTTCGAGATTTTTAAAGATTCCCGCTACAGATAGAGGATGCTTCTGTTATTTAGTGGCTCGTCGATAAGTAATAGCGCTTCAGCGTTTATTTGATTCTGCGGTTGCTTCTTCCGTTCGGATATTTTTACGATCCGAGCGAGCGTTTGATTACACTAGTTCTGTAACACCTTTTCAGCCGCAAATAAGGAAACGCGCGTTCTTGCGAACGAGATCGTGTTTCTTTTTCTCTCTCTCTCTCTCTCTCGCTCTCGTTGAAATTCAATAATTTATTTACTCTTTCGTATAAAAAGAGATACATGTACATCTATTTAATTTACGTAATTCGCGTAGGCAGAACAATCCACTTACGTTGCTTAGTGAGAAAAAAGAAGCGATTTCTATTACGAGATGTAAAAAAAATTTGCTCACTCTTCAGTTTCCCCACAAAAATCAATAAATATTTTATTAAAAAATCATTAATTGCATAAGAATTATGTTTCAAAACTTTATTTTGTGGTGATTAATAAAAACTTTTCTTTATTATATTATGTTATATAAAAGATAAAAAAAAAAACATCGTTACAAATACTATCAAATTTCATAAAACTTTTATTATTTAAAAACTGTACATTCTAAACATTGATCTTTTAATATTTATTTAAATATCTTTTAATATATTTTTAACATAAAATATTTCCTAAATTGTATCTATTCGTTTATTTGTAAATATAAAAAGAATTACGCATTAAAATAAGAACGTCGCACGTTACTAAAAATTATACAAAAATAATTAAGCCGTTTACAAATTTCATTGCCACATATCGCATGACTGATACACAGTATATTACACAAAATCAACTTACAAAAAGGGGGATTCAAATGAAACCATTAAAAATGAAATCGTCAAGCATTCGTTCACACAGGAGACATTAAGACGACTCCAATTGCCACGGAATTCAATTTTAATACAGAAGCGAGCATCTATAAGGTAGGAATACTTACCAAGCGATTTCACTTTGTCATCTCCGGCTCATCCTCGCTGCCGTCGACGGGCCTGTATTATAAATGTGAGCCAATTTAAAATTCATTACGAAGGAGGCCGCGCGCGCGCGCGCGAACCGAATCCCCGCGATGTATATGTACGTATACAAAGCTTGCAACAGCCCGAAATAAAGACAAAGAAAGAGCGAGGGAGAGAGAGAGAGAGAGAGAGAGAGAGAGAGTGAGAGAGAGATTACCCCTACGCGTCTCTGTCTTTTTCGTGCGCGCGCGCTTTTTCTCGAGTGGGGATAATTGTTCGTCACTGACAAGAAAGTACAAGAGAGAAAGAGACCTTAATACGCAAAAGCGCTCGCGCATATACTCAAGAGCCGTCTACAGCCAATCTCCTTCCCTTCCCTGAACGCCTCTTGTTTATTTAAATAATGTATAGACGAAAAGAGGGAGAGATAGACATGACCGAGAAATAAAAGACTGCAGGAGACGAAGCTTGAAAATCCGCGCGTTCTAAAGGAAGGAAAAAGATAATACAACACACCTCTTGAGATTCTTACAACAGAAAAATGTATGTATATATATATTGCTAGTTTCGTGCATTAGCTATCATTTTTCCTCGGAACTCGCTTTATTTCCTTTCCGCTATTTCGGAAAATTTAAGCCAACCGATATGGGTGTTCCCCTCGCTGCTGTCTTTTTGGTAAACGGCCGCCGCGAGAGATTCTTTTCTCGAATGCGCGTGTAAGCACGGCAATTTTGTGCGTTAATAGCTAAACACATGGAACGGATACATAAGAAAACAGCGCGTGGACGCTACGAAAATAGAGGAACCCTTCCCGGAAGCGACTCGAGTCGCGTCTCCGCGGGTGTCGGAATTTCTTTTGTGTTTATTTTTTCAACGTAACATCTTTCGTTTGTTACTGTTTGAAGATTAAGCGTAGGCACTAATTTCTGATATCGTTATTACTCTGTCCTCAATTTCCTAATTAAGACTTTGATCTGGATTATTTCGAACTATTTACAAAATTGATTTAAGGCCATATCTATAAAGTTTCGAAAAAATTCAATTATTCACTTTCTTATTTTATAAAATATTCGAAAGGGAAATGACAAAAAAGTTATTCGTGCGTCCACGCCGTCGTAAAAAATAAACTATAAAATTTTATTTAACCAGGGTTTTATAAAGCGAATAAAATTTGTCGTTGAGAAAAATGCAATTAAAACCACGAAATCACGAAAGAATAAATTGCTCGTAAACAAATGCATCGCAATAAAAATTTAACTATACGGTACAGCGGAACTTTTGTTTTTTTTTTTTTTTTTTTCGCGAAAGCAATTAAGTCAGCGCAAACAAGACTCTCTTTCTCTCCTCGTTCCCGGTTTAAAGTACGAGGGTGTAAACAGACAACGACGTCTCGTCGCTTTCGTCTTGCTCAACGATGAGTACGAGGATCTCGAACGGCATCATCCTACCGGATCAATCGGTCTCGCGCTCGTTTTCGTTTACTCCCCCTCTCCCTCTACGTTTCTTTATAAATGAGGCGTTCCGTACGAAACGACGGCGCGGCTCAGATATTCACCGGTTGATTACGTCCGCGTCCCTATACATATATACATATATTCACACAGAGAGGAGGAAGGTAAAGCAACCCCAAGACTAAATCCCCCGGGGCGCGGCGCTAACTCGACAACTGACAAATTAGCCCGGCATACCGACGACACTTGCAAAATGGGGCGACACGTAGCAAAGCAGTCGGAAGAGAGAGAAAGAGAGAGAGAGAGACAGAGAGAGAGAGAGGCACGTCTAGCGACCAATACTCGTGTATTAAGGATAAGAATTGAGGAGTACGAGGAGAGGAATAGCTCCTCGACGTTTTTGGTAACGCGTCAGTCTGCCGACGAAACGTGGATGTCGTCTCGTGCACCTGTGAAACGCTGTGTCACTCGCTGCGTATATAAATTTCGAGCATTTGTTACGTCGGACGCGCCATGTTTTTCATCCTCTTGTTTACTTATGCGGCGTCAATTTGCATTTTAAACGGTTGATTTTAGAATGGAAAATAAAAAGATAGTAAGAATGACTGTAAAGACTAGTTTCATTCACGCGATTGAAAAAAGTTTGTTCATTTTTATGTTGAATAGTGAGTAATTTCAATACTATCTTATAAAAAATGAAATTGGATAAAACATGATTTAGTAAAATATTAATCAATGTCTATTGCTTTACATATGAAAATTCAAAAAATCTCATTTGCAGTATTTTTGTTTTAAAATATAAAAAGTTGTTCGTAAAGTCATTGCACTAAACTTCAAACATTCAATATATTGTTTGAATTAAATTTTCAATAGTGATTTCGTTAAATTATTCTTAACTTTTATAATATATATTTTCTACTCTAATGATAATATTCATAAAAAAACTACTTAAAGTTAAAGAAAATAATCAATTTATGATCATTAAAAAAAAAAAAAAAAAAAAAAAAAAGTTTCACCTTAACGTTGTTAAAAATCTCTATACGCGATCACAAACAGTATCGAGCAGTGGATGAACGAGAGCTCAAAACCCCGCGGTAGACTTTTTTTCGCCTCTAAGTGGATTGAAAATAAAAAAGAGGGTACGGTAACACCTCTTCTTCCTCTCTTTCATTCTCTCTCACTCTTTTTCTTTCTCTCTCTCTTTCTCTTTTCCCTTCTCCATGCGTTGCACTGGCTAAAGTATCGACTGTACGTCCGTACCTTGCTTCTTCTCGCTTCTCGAAACGCGCTTTTTTTCCCCCTTTCTACGCAATCCTATACGCATACACACTTTTCCGTAAACTCCGTTGGAAGTACATACAACGGGAGAAAGAAGAAAAGGAATTGTTATTCGTGCGGCGTAACGGGGCAGGACGGTGTCGTTTTCGCAATACATACCAAAACGCGACGGCGAATGGCTCACTGATAAACGAGCGGTTTTCCAACCAAACAACCCCTCGTTTCGAGCCTCCGCTTAATGTAAACTCACCCCTTGTAGCGTAGAGAAAGAGAGAGAGAGAGAGACGCTTTAAACGCGGTAGTCTCTCACGGAAATACTTCTTCTATAGGCTTAGGCGTAAATCGCTTCTCGACTTAACCGATTGTCGTCGAAGCCTGAGCGCACACTTCCGAATTAATTGCCCGTGCTTTAAATCGATTACTCTCTGCGGCCTCGCTTATTTTCAGTCGAGGCACGTACACGTCGAGGCGCGTTTAAAGGACGTAAAGGTTTTTTTTTTTTTTTGGCGATATTTGATCTGCTAGTGACATGCTTTTAAATATTTTCTTTTTCATCGATACTCTGTGCTGCAAAGGTTCGCATTTAAATTATTTTGATGGTTATTTTATTTTTTACGTCATCTAATTTTTATAAAGACTAGACTTTTATTGCATATGATGAAAATATTTATTAATAATAAATGAGAAAAAATTGAAAATGCGAATTATAACTTTTTACAATTTTATGAAAACCTAAAATGTTTAAATTTAAACTGTATTATATTCTTCAAACGCTTACCGTTCTACATTTTCGTCAAAGTAATGCTGCAATATGTTATTTGTATTAATATTTCCGCAATAAAAAGATACCTGCAAAAGTTTTAGAAACAGTAACATGATACAAACTTATCCAATTAACTTATTGTAACGGCTGAAGCACGCATGTGCCTCTTACACACGTGCATAAATTATGCGAATTGCAAGAAAATGCTAGATTATGACGCCTTCGCTTTATATGCATTACGAACAACAAGAGATAACAAAGCTCGTTAAGCATGAAAATTTAATATTACGGGAATTAGTTTTACTCGTTCATAACTGCCCCCCATAACCATAAAAGGCAATAATAACAATTCGTCAAAAGGCCACAAATCACTGTGCGATGCTATTTACGGTGCGACACGCGCGTGCGCGCTTACATACGAGCAATCGGAAAAGAAAAACGTATATAGCGGCCGCTCGATCTTCGCATCCAAGCTTATAAGCAATAATGGAAAAAGCCGAGCCGAATCTCTCGTGCGACAAATCGCACGACACACTTGGGCTCTTGCCTCTCTACGTGAGATAGATAACTAATGCCAAAGGTGAAAGAGAGACGGAGAGAATAAAACTCACGTACGGCGAGTCTCGAGGGACCGATGTCTCAAACGACGACGAGGGACCGTACGTATACATATATTGTATATGTGCACGCGCGCCCGTGCAGGTGAACGGTGGCTCGGAAAAAACTATCGACGCTCCGGCGATTTTCGATGTATCCTAAGTTAACTGTACACTCGTGTTGAAAGTCGAAAGTGATCGTGCGGTTTTTGAAAATTTTTTAATATTCCTTTTGTTTGTATTTTTTTTTTTTGGGTGGTAAACGTGAACGTATGAGTATTAGTTTGCTGATTATGATTTATATTGCTTCTTTTTTTATGTTTAATTCAAAGCATCGTTAGAATAGATGATGCAAAAATATTAAAATATAAAAAAAAATTAATTTATATTTTAAATTGTCCGACTATGAAGGACCATCATTTACTTAATAAAATTCGTATTTTGTGAACAAATATGTACACAAAACATTTGATAAACTGAATGGATTTTTTAATTTCGTGCAAATATAGTAAATATATTGATCTTAATAAACTCCACATCAAAACTTTTTCCATTAAAGAATGCCAAAACCAAATCAAAAAAAAAAAAAGGATCGATTCGAATTATCTCCCATTTAAATTTTGAAGCAGCTTGTACGTATCGAAAAATTCCAATAAGTATCCAGAATGCAGAAAAGCATCTACCAGAAAGCCAAAGCAAACTCGCTGCAAATAAAATATATGTTCCGCTTGGGAGAGGAAAACGGATATATATATAGGCGGTACAAGACTCGTGCGATAACTTTGTCATAGGCAATTTGTACAAGTGGTGTATACGAGCTACGGTCCCATAACGCGCTCAATTCGGCACTGGGGACTCGAATTTATGACTTAATGTCTTGGCGGCATCCCGCGAAACTAAGAGCCGCACAGCGCGAAGAATCTACCCTGCTATAAGTCTTAACCAAGAGTAAGAGAGAGAGAGAGAGAGAGAGAGATCTACCGTCCTTTCTATCGCCTCTCCTGCACGTATGAACTTGGCCAGTTTCATCAGTTTCTGGAATTAGATATCGCGCGTTTGTCTTTTATATGAGATGGATATATACTATAAAATATCAACGTTGTAGTTGTTTACGTTTATGTTGGATGAGGTAAATGAACTGGCTGTATGGTTACTACGAATGGTCTTAAATGATAATTGTTTTCTCGATAATAATCATAAATTAAATATTAAGAAAATAATAGTTAACTTTTATATTTATTTTGATTCTTATTTACTATTATGTTACTTAATTGTTAAAAATACAAACTAAAATTATACCTTTGTTAAAATGAAAAACAATTTTAATTTTTTTAATTAGTTTTTTGAATAATTTGTTGATATTTTTTCATCATTCTAAAAAATATATATTAATTAAGAAATGAAGCAGTATTTTCGGAGAGTTTTATTTGAAAAATATTTAGTTTTTTAGTTTTTTATGATTTTTTTTTATTAATTTTTTATTTCATGTTTCACACGATTTAGTCCATCGCCTTAGTCTGTTTGTGTATTTATGACAAAACGTTTACAAAATTTGACATCAGTTTTTTTACATGAATAAATAATTTACAAAATCAAAAGTTTGTTTTTTGATAATTTTTAATATCCAAATCGATTATTCAACAGATCTATACCTCAATATACCGAATAGCCCTTGGCGTTTTGAAATATATCGAGTGGCCTTGAAAGTGAATAGGGATAGAGGGCATTCGATGGGTTCGCATGTATTATTCCACTTTCCTTTCCTCCTGACTCGTAAGAAAGTAGACACGTCCGTGGGAGATATGTACCTCGTCAGCGTGAAACATAATGTGTCGGTAGGCATAAACATTAATTCACGCGAGCGAAAAAATCCCTTCGCGCGTTTCGCGCACCACACGCGTGTATGTGTAAGAATGAGAGAGAGAGAGAGAGAGAGAGAGAGAGAAAGAGAGAGTTTGGCTTCAAATTGGTATTCCGGTGGCGAGCGGATCCGCAGCGGCATCGAGGACATGTGTCACTGGAAACGACATCGGAATCGGGCGCCCCTTAACGCCGAATGGCTCTTTAAAATTGCATCGGGTAGATATCGGGTTCTCGATCTTGCCCCCCTCTCCCTCCTCTCCCGTAAAGGCCACGTGCGATTTTTAATGTTGCGCTTCCCCCTTCTACCTTCGCCTTCTTCTACTACAAACGATCCTTACACGACAACGACTCTTAAAGTTTTATTAACGGTTATTTTTTGGAGTGCTTACGTGGCGAGAATGCCTATGGCTTTGTACGAGACTGTCGTTTAGTATCTATACCTGGATGAAAATATTATCGAGGCTTCATTGCGCGATTATCGTTTGATTGATTATTTATTTATGATATGTTTTTCTTTTGAATAATTTACGAAAAGAATGTCTGTGTCGAAATATATATATATGTATTTTTTTTTTTTTTTTTTTTTTTTTTGAAAAATTTTGTAAATTATTAGTATAAAATTAATGAAACAACGGTAATTTAGACTTTATGAAATGATTTTAAAACTTATTCATGACGTTTGATAGAGAAAACAAAAAGATAAATGACGATTGAATAATTTTAATCTTCTTATAGAAATGATTTGAAAAATTTTTTTTTATATTATTATTTTCATATATGCATGAATATATATATGTATGTAATATAAAAAAAATGTTTTCGAATCATTTCTATAAGAAGATTAAAATTATTCAATCGTCATTTGTCTTTTTGTTTTCTCTATCAAACGTCATGAATAAGTTTTAAAATCATTTCATAAAGTCTAAATTTCTGTTGTTCCATCAATTTCACATTAATAAATTTACAAAAATTTGTCAAAATCTATAAGTAAAGTAAATCAACTGCAAAATGTTCTGTTTGAGAAGCGCTGGAAAATCTCTAGTTTATTCAAAATGCGGCTGTATGCCAAACGTATCTATGAAGACAACGTCGAGTAAGAATTGATGCATTTTAAAATTTCCTAATGCTTATCGAAATTACTTAAATTAATTATAAATTATTCAGAAGGATTATACCTCGTGCAGTCGGTTAATTCTCAAAGCACTTGGGAATATATAAAAGAAAAATTGGGTCTGCAAAAAAAAAGTAAATTATAACCTATTAATTTAGAATTAAAATTCATAGAAATTAAAGACGCTCGATAAATTTTATTTTTTATTGAATTCTAGAAGGTAAATCAGCTATGCCAGATCACATAGACTCAAGATACTTAGAACCTGAAACAATACCTGTACATTCGAACACAACTGAAGAAATGTGGAAGCCCGGTTATAGGGGCCGTACTGAAAATAAACGCTATTAAAAAATTACGTTGGATTTCATTTTTAAAATCATGTCGATGTCATAATTCGTTTTGTTTAAGAAAAGTTGTGAATCAAATAATAAATATATCAGATAAATTAAAATGTAACGGCTGACAAAGAATTTTTTAATAAATTTACAATATGTATTACGTATTTGGTGTTCTTTTGTGTACTATTTTATTTTTACGTCTTAAAATTGTGATTTTATATACATATAAAGAAATCATATTTTTATTTAAATTCATATTCGTATATACATATAAATAATTATATTTTTATATACATATAAAAAAATCTTACAAAGAAAATACAAAAAAACTACATACTCGTGATTGAAATGAGATTCATATGATATTTAGATAACTTCAATCGACATGAACGTAGATCTTTGCCTTTTAGAATAATTGAAAGTTTTGTTAATTATATTTAGTTGAGATATTTTATGATAGTTTTTTTATTCAATAACTTTCTTTTAGATTTGTTTTATCAAACGTAAAATTAATTGAAAAAATTTCTTGTAAAGTTAAATAAAATTCTGTACAAAATGCGAAACTTCATTCTTTATCGAAATAAAAATTATTTACGAGATTTACTCAATAATAATAATAATACACGTCGTAATATTACTACAGGTTAGTTAAAAAATTTTAATACTTTTTTTTAATACAATGCATTTCTTAAAAAATATATGTGTTTACAGCTTATACAAATTTTTCCGAACAAAATGCAAATTCTGAAAAGCGATTATTTTCAAAATTCAGGAGCGTATTTAAAAAATCAGGTGAGATATTTATTTTAAAATATTGTTATAATTGCAATCTTATAATAAATAATATCTTTAAAATTAAAATAAATTTAGTTATTCCAATGAAATACTTACGTTATTTCGTAATTTATAGACTATGAATTCTTGAAAAAAAATATGTGTCAAAAAAAAAATGTTCTAAGAAAATATTCAATGACACCAGTTCAACCTAAAACTATAAATTATAATCCAATGTTATTAAGAAATTTGATGTATTTTGAAAAAGAATATGTGCCTTCTGTTTATAAAAGTACATTATCTGAAGTTTCGATAAAAAATCAAAAACCACCAATCAGAGAGCCAAATATGCCGGAAAGAAATATTAAAAAAGATGACAAAAAAAAGGAAAAAAAAGATAAAAAGCCGGTTATCTACACGAGTGAAAGTATTCCTGAAATAGAGTCGAGTAAAGCATCGTTAAATGATGTCAGACAAGTCTTTCGTCACAAATGGGGTGTAAAATTATTAGAGAATATAAGTACTCCAAGTAATGTGGAAACTAATATTAAAAATGAACCATTTCCTCTGTGGAGTGTAAATTACAAATTGCCTTCTGCAGAAGATCATATATCGGAATCTAACGAACGTTTAAATTCAAATAAATTGCGCTTAACATTGGTAAGCAAAGGTGACGAAATCTACGACGAATCGTACGTCAAACGACCACAGCAGAAGCAAGATCATTTTTATGTCGATGAAAATTTCGCATATTATTCAAACGTAAGCGACGAAGTTGGACAATGGGAGAACGAATATTATATACCTCATGAAATTAATAACAACGATGTAACATCGGCCTGGAGAGATTTAGCGACAAAATCAACAGCTCGTCGAGATCAAGGCGACGAGCCAGTAATACCTGATATACAACAAGTCGACTCGATATTTATTCGTCCGGAACCACCAGCGCCAAAATTAGATGTGAAAAGTGTTAAGACTTTGGACGGACCGAAGACTCAAACCTCATTATTCTCGCAAAAGCAGCATTTTTCAACTTGCAAAGATCCAGTGCTTTCCGTTTCTGCTAAAAATGAATCTCAGTTATCTTCTAGCAAGAGCGAAAATAAAGCAGCAGTGCCAAATACGAAATTACTGAAAAACAATGTAAAAGAACCATCTGCGATAGCATTACCGACGAGACCATTGACCCCGACTAAATTTTCTCACGATCCGCTGAAAGAAGACGACGAATTTTTAAACGACTTTAAGACTGCTCCCGATAAAAATTTAAATTTAGGTGATAAAATAATTCAAAATATGGCAAAGAAACAACCATTGAAAAATTCAAATGAATTAAAAGTCGCGAAAGGCGATAATGTGAAAAATTTGGAAGTTTCTAAATTATCATTGAATGATAAGCCATCGAATAGTAATTTAAAAAATTCAAAAAATTCCAAAGATAGCGTTAATGAAAACAAGAGAGTTTTATTGCTGCAACAATTTTCCACTGTAAACCAGCAAGGTATAATTTCAAAACAAGAGAACCCGAGTGAGACAAAAATCCATTACAACGTTGACAGCGAAATCGTTAAAGTCGAAGGCGATCCTTATCCATACAATGTAGAACACTTTAATAAGTGGCGCGCACCTCCCATGAAAGCTTATAATATTCACATTTGGCCTCAAAATAAAAATAAAAAATAGTTTTTATAAACGAAAGAATTAATTCATCGATATTGTTTAAAAATTTATTAAGTATTCTGCCATCGATTAAAATAAAATCACGAATGCACAATTTAAATTGCGGTGAGTATTTATTCCGGGTCACTAGAATATTCTTATTTTCATAAACTATATTAAAAATTTTTAAAATATTTAAATTGAATATGAAATTACGGAACGAACATATTAGTATTCCCGGTGTAAATAGTCACCAAGTTATAAAAATGACATTTTTTATATAACACACATAATCGTTCCGAGAATTAATATTCTATTGATATGTACTAAAATTCAATCAATTAATATGTTTATAATTTTTTTTAAATCGATATAATATTTAAAATTTTTAAACTGATATAATTCGTTTGTTTGTGTGTTTTAGATGTAAACAAATTAAATGAGACCTCATCTGAACTAGAGAAAATTAATCCACAAAAAGATCCCTGGAATCTTCGTTCATGGTTTCATAAGCCACCTTCTGTTTCGAATGAGATACCTAAAACATCCAATGACACACTTTCTTTCCATAAAACGAGTAAGTTTACTTAGTTTTTAAAATTATTTTTTAACTAGTAGCCAAACAATTTTTCTAGTAGCAATAGAAGATTTAATTGAGAAACCTATCGTTACGCCACCGTCGAAGATTTCCGATGTGACCAACACAAATTATTTGCAGAGACTGAAATTGAAACGTATTAGTTGTGAGTAATGTTATGGTAATTATTATTATTGTTAAATAGAATTTTAACAATAAATATATTTACAGCGGTAAAAAGTGAAGAAATTGAAAAGATTTACGAATTAAAAAATTACGATTATCTTAAGCTGGGCGACATAAAAGAAGAAAAAGCATTTAGTATACCAAAAACGGAAAATAAAGAAAATGCAGTATCGAATATTTTCAAAAAAGATTTAATTTAAAGTTATAAAATATAAATTTGATGAAATATTCGTTAATATCTACATTATATATTATTGAATCAAGTAAATGTTTACAAGTTTTCTAGTTTCTCATGTTTATTATCTATAGCAATGCAACCTTTTTTTTGAATAATAACCTTTGTAAAAAATCAAAACCACATCAATAATTGTCAATAGCTTTTATACGAACCGAACCCTTCAATCATGAATTATATAGCGGCTTATACTCGAACTTGCTAATACCGTTTTTTTGATCGATAATTTCACAGAATCTAATCAGAAGAAACGTTCGCATTCATAATTACCGATCGGATCGCGCATAAAATCATACAAATCGTACAAGCATACGCGCACGCAAACGCTTAATGCAAGTTTTTATATTCGGCTTTAGCTGTATTGCAGTTCGCTCGATTGATTGTAGAAGCTACACCGTAGATGTAATAATACCGTCGCGTAAATCGCAGCATTGATTATCTTTCGAGATACATATCAACGAGCGAATGATGACGAGGATGGGAGAGACACGGTATAAATGTCTTTTCGATTTTTTTTTTTTCTATCCGTTGCATTTAGATCGCATAATTGAGGAATCTTTTGATCTCCAGCGTAGATTTCTAGTAATAATTTTGATGATTATCGTTGCTAAATATAAAATTGATTAGTACAAGTTGTTTACCGTTAAATTTACTACCGATTTGATGACACTTGATTCGTAAACTTGTACAGTTATTGTATAATGAAATTTAATTGGAGATATATATATATATATACAGATTAAAAATAAACGAGAAATACTATAATAATTAAATGAAATTTCTGATAAGATATTAATGCGGTTGTCATTTTAATATTTCATGATTTTATGTTATATTAATCGAAGCATATTTTGATCGCAAATTTTGTACTAAAATAATATTCTTTATTTTATCAAATATTGTATGGATTTATTTAATTATTCAAAGTTAAAAAACAAAAAAGTCACTATCATCAATAATTTTAATCGTAAACTACGTTAACTGTGGCAAGGGTTGAATTTTAAAATTAACAAAAATATTTTTCACAATAATTTATTGAAAAACTATTTTAAAACAGTAAATACAATTATATGCCGATCCAGTTACTAACTGAATTATTTCATTTAATTTAACTAATTCAACTATTCAATTTATAATTTAACAAATAAATGTTGGCACATAAAAGTAAAACTCATCACGAGGCAATAAATTAGGAAAAGACGAAAATGAAAAGAAAAATATACACTTTAATACGTGCGTGCATTAGGCACTGATCATTTCCGCTTCTATAATTCAATAATAAAAAAAAAATAAAATAAAATAAAATAAAAAAAAAAATACGGTGGGCAATGCAAAGTTAGATCGAAAAATAATCGTATAATTTCGTCCTTGTCGTCTATTCCGTCCTTCGCGTTCTCGTCGTTGTCTACGTCGTCGTCGTTGTCGTCTATAGGTATAACGCGCGACTCGATTCCATGACTACTGCATCCAATTTGCAGAGTCACGGATCGATTCTCATTACTTCCGATCGAGCGGATCGAACGACTCGATTACCTATCTTATACCATGTGCGCGCGGTTCTTATTACTGAGAGCACACGTACACACACATACACACGCGTAGAGAGACTCGTACGCCGACCGATGGGATTTTCAGTTGCATCTCTCTTTTTCTCTCTTTCTCTTTCTTTCTTTTTTATTTATTATTATTTCTTTGATCGTCGCGCGAAATCACCGGTGTCTGCGTTTTGTGGCGACCGCAGCTACGCGAGTCACCCTAATGGTACTTTGCTCGCGAATGCTGCACTACTCGTTTTCCATCTCCTTTTTTGTCCTTCTCTATCTCTCTCTATCTCTCTCTCTATTCTTGATGTAAACTGCTTTTTTATTTTTCTCTTTGTTTTTGGTGAACAGTGTTTAATTTAAAAATAATCCGAGACGGTTCAAAAATCGTTAATTTTATGACATATTTTTTGCTTGTTTAGTATCGAAACTCTATAAATGTATAAGTTTTATTGGAAAATAAATTTTTTTCAAATTTTATAAAAATTAATTTTATATCGTGAATATTGCTACGTTTATCGATCAAGTCTATCTAAAAATTCAAAAAGAGATCATTTTTTTTAAATTTTTATCACATTTATGGACAAATACATTACTACTTTAAATAAAATATTTCTCAAATTATAACATTACCACTGCATAGTATTTATAAATAACTTTTGCAAATATTTTGTAAACACAATAATATTCTTTCCGTTTTATTTATTATTTGACATGAATAGATTTAATGCAATTACGTATGCTAAATAATTTCTTACCTATTTCATCACGTTAAATTTATGCAATATGAGCACAAAAAAAAAAAAAAAAAAAAAAAAAATTATTATATTGTAAGTGATGATTTGATGATAGAGTAAGTGTTCAGCAGCGACGGCACTTCATGTTTATAAATCGGCTACTATGCAAGATATACAATCACGTGGCTGTATCTTTAGTTACGTAAATACAATTTGCATTGAGTCACGAGTTTAACCTATCGCCGAAATTTTAATTTTTGAATTAATCATTCTCTATAATAGATCGTTTGAATTTTTATTCTTCTGTAATTCTGAAAAAAATGATATGAATATTGTATTTTTTAATTCTTTTCTGATATAAATAAGATTGTATAAATATGCCTATATTTATACAATGCCTACACGTAAGATAATTAATAGTAATAATAACTTTGAATTCTTTATTGAAATTAAATATTTTTCTTTGTCAGATTTAGAATTCTTGCTATAAATCTTAAACAATATCCTTTCACAATGCTTTATTACTAGCTACTCTTTTGCGGTTAATTACGAGAAAAACTCTTTGTCGATAAAAAAAGATTGATTTGTTTTTCAATGTATTCTAGGCAGACTTGGAAACACTTCGAGCAATAAGTATGTTAAAAAAATAAAAATTATTTTCATAATATCAACTGTCAACTTGCATTTCGTAACTTAAGCAAACTTCTGATTTAACATTTGCTTTAGTGTTTCAATCTCAATCACAAAAGTATTTAAACAGTAATTTGAATAATAATAATTATTGAAATTGTAAAAGAAACTAAGTGCAGTTTACAGTCAAACATAAGTATAAACAAAGTATTATAATTATAACTCTTTAAATTTTTAATAAGGATAATTTTCAACTTTAAGACAAGTAAAGCAAATTGTTTCAATTTTCAACGAGTTCTGAGTTTTTCTATACCTACATTTAATTTTTCTCTTTGTTCTTCGCTGACTTACCTTCCAGCGTTGTCTTGCTCTAGCTACTCTCTTCTTTCTTTTGTATCCTCTCTTTTTACTCTTTCTATCTTTCTCTCGTCGTCAAAGAAAGCTCAGATCAGAGTGAGAGAGAGAGAGAGAAAAGAGAGAAAAGAAAGAGAGCCGATATTATCTCACGGATCATTCCCCTCGCGCCGCGAGCAAAAAAGAATCAGCCCGTGGCTGTATATTACTCACACCGGCGCGTGTTTTCACTTGGCGCGGCGATCGGCGCCGATATCATAACTCCTTGTCGTATAGATATACACGGCAGCTCGAGGTTCGGTCGCTTTGCCGCAAATCTCTATATAGCTGCTGAAGCAGAAGCAGCGGTTTAAGTTTATATATATATATATATATATATATATATATATATATATATATAAACATGTATATATAAAGGATAAGAGTCAACCGTATATACAGAGGCAGTCAGGAGCCTCTGTCCCGCTCTGTCCGGTCTCGCGGTGGCGTGCCGGCGATAGTAATTCCGATACGAGACGTGCGACCGTTGCACTTGGAGCACACGACGAATAACCGTTGAATCCTAGACTAGAGACTACTTTGTGAAAATTGCTGTAACTTTTTATTTTCGACTCGTTATGCGCAAGTAAAATGCGAGATGACGGATGTAGAGGTTGTGAAAATTATAATTTGTTAATTTTATCTAAATAATGTCCATTATTTTGAAATTTATTAACCTATAATATTTAATAAAATTATCTTTTACATGTTTAAACATATTTTTATTATATATTTTAAAATTGTTAATTGTTCCGTCGAAAAATTAAATAAAATATGTTCTTAAACAAAATTGAACAAAGTGTAAAGACAAGAGTGTCTAAAAAAATTGCCAGATAAATAGATTGCAAGAGAGAGAGAGAGAGAGAGAGAGAGAGACAGAAAAAGACAGAGACGGACAGAGTCTAGAGCGTCCGGCGTCGGTGCTGTAGGGCAACCGAAATAGATGGTTTACAGCCTCCCTTAAACACGTCAACGTTTATGCGAGTATTCCCGAAAGTAAATCGACGCGCGGAATGTTTTTCTACGCCGAGCGCCAGCGTTCGACCGATTGCGATCGCGCCAGCCAACTCAAACC
This sequence comes from Chalcis sispes, assembly GCA_949987625.1. NCBI lineage: Eukaryota > Metazoa > Arthropoda > Insecta > Hymenoptera > Chalcididae > Chalcis > Chalcis sispes. Next base: position 19,109,574 of record OX465097.1, read on the forward strand.
TAACCATCGGGAGTAACCGTGCGAGTTATATGTGTACTTATAAGCGGCTGTGTATCGCACCGCGCGCTTGTTTTATAGTGACCCCATCCCGAAAATGGTCGCTATTATTAAATCCACTTACTCGCGGAGCTTGCCTGCATTATTTACGATCGGCCACGAAAAACACTCGACGACGAGTCTTCTTCCTTTTTCCATTTTTTTTTTTTTTTTTTTTTCCTTTCCTTTACTCTTTTTATTTGCCCACACTTAGAACGCTCTCGCGATTAGACCAAGGTTGAGGTTAATAATAAGTTTAAAGGCTTGTGTATCGTCGCCGTGAATTTTTATCCAATCGTTTTATATCGACGTATACCTAGTTTTCTTTTTTTTAAGATTGAATTTATGATTTTGGATCTTTTTAGTAAAAAAAGATATTTTTATAATTGATACAATCGAATTGTTTAATATTGTTATTAAGGTAAATTTTTTATGATGTCAAATTCAGAATTGTACTAATAAGTTACAATTAACTAATTTTTAAAATTTATCTAATGATTGTAAATATTAAACAGTAACATTTTTCTAATTATAAATGCAGCAAAATATTATATAAACTGTCAAACTTATTATAATTTATACATTTGCTTATATTTTGAGAAAAAAAAAATATTTTAAAGTATATTTTCTCAATCATGTAATAAGAAATATATTAAATTATAATGAAGCAAACATTAAGCGCTCCATGTAGTTAAATCAACCTCTGGCGTCAAAAACGTTTTACAAAAGAAATTCCCACTCGACGAGAAGGCAAATTAATAACAGCCCTCAAGTGCCTTGCTTTCACGGCGACGTATCCACGCGGCGAAAAAGAGAAAAAGAGAAAGATAGAGAGAGAGAGAGAAAGAAAGAGTAGGCGAACGAAAGCTTGAAAAGCAATTTTTTACTACCAACAGACCGTAATTACACGGCACTTTGAGGGGACAAAACTCTTTGCCGGTCTTACTCACACTCGGACACGTACATACAAATCGACGCGTGTAAAGGTAACTTTTTAAAACGCTCACGCAAACGCGTAATCTCGCCCGTAATTTTTTATCCTCGAGCGTCGCGTGTCGCGTCTCGATGTGTATCCACTCGAGCATTTAGCTCGCTGGCACAGCCGAGGAGAAGTGTCGCCGGTTCCACCTCGTGACGTTGGTAATTTACCGGGAATATATACGTATATATATACGCCGTTACCGCTTAACCAGCCGTTAAGAACTCGTCGCGTGCAAGTCACCGCTCGGTCGTTCGTCGCAGGCGCGGTATTATAGTGACATTACGAAAGGGGAACGAGGAAGAAAAAAAAACGCGAGAGAGAGAGAGAGAGAGAGAAAGAGTGAGTTAAAGTAAGAATCACGGAGGCGAGCTTTTCGAGCGGATATCTTTCAATTACCCCCGTTAATATGATAGGCGGTTCTAGCGCTCCTCGTGCAATTTTTGCAAGTCACCACAGCGTCGTTCTTAACGGCTTCTACGTTCCGTGGACACGGAGGAAGAGGAGGAGTGTATGTGTACGGAGGCCTCGCCCTTGTGTGTGATTAATCGACGTCAACCGCAGCGGTTCCTCGCCGTATTCGACGTGTGTGTGAGTATGCGTACGCCTTCGAAGCTCTCGTCACCGTCAGCTTTTCCTCAGCGTCGCTTTCGGACGTGCGCATGATTTTTGTTCTTTAGAGTTTGCTTGAAAAGTACGCTTTGTTGCTCGATCATTGCGGTCAGATTGTGGTTTATCGATTTTTGAAATTTATTGAATACAATCGATTGATTTATATAGAATTGAATGGTTAAATTTGTCTCCATACAATATTTATCATATGCATTATTTATTAAAAATATATTTATCAACAAATTATTTAATTAATATATTTAAAAGTATAAACAATCCCTTATGAGTAAAAGACTAATGTAGCTTTTTTGTTGTTTCATCGTGAAACAAATTCATTGAACAATTTCAATTGTATATCGATACTCAAAGAAGATAACAAAAATGCGCAGTTGAAAAGACAAGCGATGAACTATTAAGGCTATATACCTCGATTGTCCTCTCTCCCCCCTTATGTGTTCCCCGCGGTTGTCGTAGATATATATAGAGCGCGCAATTGAAAAGCTATCCGTGACGCTCGAATGGACGGTAATTGGCGCGTGTGCTGAGAGCGAGAAAGAGAGGGAGAGAGAGAAAGAGAGAGAAATCGCTCGAACGATCCGACTCCGTATATACGTATACGAGTATGTATATATCTAAGCTGTTGCATATATAGTCGAACGACAAGAGGCAATCGAGTGGAGCTCGCCAGTCTGTACTATACAAGCGCGTTCGTTACGCCTTGCGCGTAATTATCACGTGGGAGTATCGCCAGGCGTTAACCTCGATGCGTTACGCGCCGGCGATGGACGATTAACGTTTGTCCACGTGCGCGCGAGGAGGCGCTGCCTCTATGCGTGCGATCTTTCACCGGCGAGATATCTTTCGTTACCTACGATTCTCGTGCTTGTGGGCGCTGTTAAGGTACTTTATTTCTCGATTTTTCGCCTCTCGAACAATTGCCTTTAGACGGCATTCGTTGCGCGAAGGGGAGAGCTTAACCGACGAGTTTTCCGATTTTGAATAGATAGGAGATTTTCAATTTGTCGATTGTTTGTCCGTTTCGATGTTGGATAAGAATTGTAATATGGTGTGACGAAATTGTTTTACGGTATAGAATAACGCAATATGTACACGGGATAGATAAACATTTACTTTCATAGATCGCTTTTATAAATTATCGATTAACAATAGCATTGAAACGTTACAATGAATTATATTCTCACGAAATGTTTAAACAAACTGCAAAAAAGTTAGGAGTTATAACAAAACTTATAATTTATACAACATTACGATTTCTAACAAAAAAAAAAAAAAGCAGCTTTCTCAATCAACATTATTAACGTGGCTTACCAAACGTCTCCAAAAAGGATCCTTTAATCCATATTTGATAAATGACGCGCCAATATTTCCAGGCTGATTGCGCGCGGCGCGAGAACAAATGTCTTCTCTGAAGAAGTAATAACAAAAACACAAGAAATTCGCCCAGAGTTCAATCATCGTCCGGCGTCTCATTTCGAAAGCGACTGTCCCACACGAACGGCGCGAATCTTTCGCTCGTTAACTTTTTCGTCGCGATAACTAACGCGTCGCATGACGACATCAACGTCGGATATTAATCGCGAGTCGTGTGACGAATGTTCGATCGTTTTCTTGTTTCGTTCTATCTTTTTCTCGTCGATGTAGGAACGAAATCTCATCGATGATCGAGCGTCTTTGGGTTCTCGGTTATTAAAGCGCGCGTGCGTCAATCATTTTTTGTCCGCGTGATACATACTATTAGCCACTCGTGAGAACGGCGTCTTATGCTCGCGGAAAAGCTCGATTTGGATAATTGTAAAGAAGGATGACTCTCTTTCTCTCTCTCTCTCTCTCTCTCGTATAAGCGAGGGAACGAACTCGAATTGCCGCATGCGGTGATTTACAATGAATCGACGATATATCCTTGTTTTAGAAAAGACCGAAGTTCATGAGTCTTTGAAGGGATTTTCGCTCTATCTTGCTCCATTGAAATTGATAAGGGGTATTAGTTAAACGATCCACGGATGAGATGAATGACTGCTGCGATTTATCAACACCGTGTGCAGTCTCTTTCGAGAGCGGCGAACAACCGGTTGTTAACGCGAGAAATTATGACGTGACTATTCTTCGCTCGTAATTTCGTTAAGTAAGAATAAATTGTCACTTATGTATGTTTTTCCGTGTTTGCATTCAAGTGCTCGTTCGCTGTTTCTCACGGTTTATTGTGGGTTTTTTATTAAACGAGAGTCATAAATATGTTTAATTTTTTTCTTAATCTCTAATCATACTCAGAATTTGTTTAAATGACTTGGTTTGATAATGACTTATAAAATCGTTTTTGAATTGAAGTACATCAAATTTTGGATTGTTTATATTTTCAATAAAGCACAATTATAATAATAAGTAAATTCTCATTTATATCTGCTTTGAAGTATAAATTGAAAAAATAATTTTTAATTTCCAAACGTACTTACGGAGTTAATATTTCGTTAAACACGATAAATAAATAAATTTTTCGTTACATTAAAATTAACACCTCATATAAATCCTTTGAAGTTAGCGCCTAAAAAAAAAAACTCATTTCCTAATCTCTATATTAAAATCGTAATTATTTTTTACGCTATCATATCTAATGATATCGCCGTTCGAGTGGCCAAGAATAAAATACAAGCTTCAATCCAACGAGTCCGAGCTAAAAAGCAAAACGATTCCATGGGATTTAATAGAGCTCGATGTCGTCAAAAGCCCCCGCGGTGTTTGCCGAGCGGTTATTAAAGGTACGCAGTTACACATACACATAGACAACACATTCAGACACGCTTACAAGCCGCCGTGAAAAGCTCGAGCTCGAATAGGGGACGAGGGACGTCAACGAAAGAGCGATACCGGAAAATGATAAAGCGGCTGAGTGTGCTGGATTTTAATAATGTCACGGCTGTCGTGTCGCTGCCGGCGCGCCCTTCCATTTACTCCGCCGGTCATCAAAGACTATCCGTGTACTCTGTTTGCTTTATCCGTGGCTATTACCTATCGAGGGGTTGACCCGTTGACGGATCGCTGATTAATTAAGGGCGAAAGGGAAACGATTAACCGATTTATCTTTGTAAGCGTTGCGCGAGTTTACTTAAACGGACGACGTTATATCGTTTTAAATCGATTTTTGATTTTTTACTAGTTGTTATTGTTTATATTTTTATAAGTTGGGTATGATTGCTACATTGTGTATAATAATATGCGAGAAAAATGATTTTATTTTTATTAAATACTTTATTCATTATTTAAACATCAAACTTTATAAAAATAACAACAACAAAACGCTTCGATCAAATTTTGTTCTTCAACCCATTTTAGCTCGACGTCATATTTCTCGCAACAGGGAGAACATACGTACCCAAATTTCGCATTAAACACAATATGTGTACACTCATCCACTCAAAATATTAAATCGAATTTTCAGCACCGTCGACATGTTGAATTCGAAGCACGCGCGCGTACAGTGCGCACTTTAAAGACATGCCGAAACTGGTACAGAGAGGCAGGGTGAGAGAGAGAGAGAGAGAGAGAGAGTCAAAGCTCAGACGTAAACTCTCGCGCGTTTGGCTAATGCACACTGGCATAATGTGCCGAGAGGCTTAATCGCATCATTGTTACTTGCACGTTCAGCGGCGCAGAATAAGCCGATCGTGTCTCAGAAGCGCCTTATGCCGTTTACTCTTCCTCTCTCTTTCTCTCTCTATCTCTATGTATCCCTCTTCCCTCGCTTCCTCTTACTCATCTTATTACTACCGCTGTCTCCGTTCCTTTACCCTTTGCCTCTGTGCTATGTCGTCTTGCGTGCAGTGCTTGCAGTATTTAACGTCAGTCCGCGCTTGCGGTCTAATTATCTTAGCGAATTGAAATTATAATAGCGAGCAGCGCTCTCGAGGTAAGCTTTGTCGGTTGAAGCGGCCGACCGACGAGAGAAAGAGCTTTATCGATTAATAGCATAACGTGTATTGGGAATCGTCGACTTGTTTTACTTTAAATTTAATATACCGGAAAATTTTAAGGCATTTTATTCCCGATAAAGTAATGGCTTAGTCGAAGTTACTTTTTAAGAACTTTAAGAAATTCGGATTATTATTTAATAGCTTTAATTATTTATTATAGAATTAATAATTGAATTAGGTATTCAAATTTTGAAAACGAAAGTAAATGCTCATTTTATCATATAAAATGAAAAGTACATAATCGTTCACTAAATCATAAATCGTATACAAAAATTAATTAATAGGTAAATTTCAAAGTTACAATAAATTTTGAAAATTTGTCATCCAACGTCGTTTATCAACGAAACAAAGTGTTACTAGCACCTATAAAATAGCGATCACTTAAAGTCTCAGAATCGCAGCTTCAATGAAAACTGAAAACGAGGTAATAAAACGGATGAACATCCATTTGCCATAAATAAGCGTTTCAAAGCTCGGCAAACGCGTAATAGATCGTCGTCTCCTCGCGACTTTTAATATAAAATGCGATCCAAAGTCTCTTCTCGCACGTGTGATGTACGTCACGCGTTTCACGAAAGCCAGCACATCGTTAGCATCTTTCGAATACATGTGTATACGTAGATGTATCCCTCCTACAAACAAGACGTCGTTAAATTGAAAATAACCGCTCGCTCGAGCTCGTACGTACAGCAGCAGAACGCACACGCATCTGTGCGGAGCTTGGCAAACGGCCCCGGTTTCTCTACACCGACTCCGTTGATGCTTGACTGGGACGTTGACAAAGTCTCTACACGTACAATCGACGCGTATACGTATACGCGTACGCGGTAGGAGGGAAAATTCACGCGAGCGCACGCGTTTTTTTTACGATTTCGAAACCGTTTTAAGAGCTGATAAATCTGACGAGGCACTCTTTGTATACGCGTACGCCCGGTACATAAGAGAGTTATATACAAACCGTAAGCTATTTCAGCGCCCCCGGGAACGGCTTGTCAAAACATCGTCGTGGGGATCATCGCGACGGCATATATTCGCTCTCGCGCGGAGATGCTCTCGTGTTTGTCAACCGGCGGTCGCCAGCCCAAACAAACGCGATCGTGATCGCCCACGCGTTACGTATTTCTTCGGAATACTTCACGCGCACGTGCGTGTATGCGTGCGAGCTACTGCGTTGGTGTTTTGTAAGCACAGTTTTTTTTTTTTTTTTTTTTTTTTTTTTATTTTCCGTTATATTATTTTTGGTTGGTTTTCTTTGACGTCTTCGTCGTTTTTTTTTTTTTTTTTTATATTTTTCATTTTGCTTTTATGAGTTTTATGACATTTACTACGCAACGTGACTGTAAATTATTTTTGGAAATTTATTGACAGTTTATAAGACGAAACATTTAAATCGATTGACATTTTTAAATTAATATTGGGGGACAAAAAATATTTCGAATAATTTATGAATAATTTAATTCATGATTTTTAAAATAATCATAAATATATAAGATATAAAACTTTATTTTCAGAAAAATTACATTTTAATTTTTGTTTTTTGAATTTACTGTAACAATAAGTTTAAAACTTAATTTTCAATTTAATAATAACAATGGTTGTTTGGAGTTTTTTTTTTATATTGCTCAAATAGGAGCATGATAAATTTTTGTACATAAGTTAAAGATATAAACTTGGTAATAATAAAACAGAAAATAAATATTATATAAAAATAGTATAAACATTTTTATAAAAACCTATTTCAAAATCAAAAAAATTTACTCATCGTAAAGGAGCGATAAAAATTTTTCTACCAATGCGCTTTCGCGAACAGATCGTTTTATGAGTAGACGAAAAACGTCGAGCGAGTCGATGTAAATCATCGGCTTATGCGTCGCCGCACTCGGACCGATTATTTATAGCTAAGGGACGAATTCTTTTTTCCGAATGGATGAAGAAACGCGGATCTCGCGGGACTTTTTAAGTGCGTCCACATGTTGGCACGTCGTCGCGCGCGCGCGCGCGCGAGTCCCGACGACGCAATAATTAGGCTCGCGGGCTTTGAAAATGTACAACGTATGCGCGTGACACGCGCGCGACGACGACGTCTAATGACTACGGCGAAAAAGTCACTCGTACTTACTGTCGACGCGCTCGTAGCGAGATGCTTTTTTTTATCGCTGGAAAAAGGTGTGGTTATTTTTGTCATTTGTTTAAGAAAGACTTTCTGGAAAAATGAATCCTTTATTTTCATCGAGTTAAAAAAGATTTTTAATGCAACGAAACTTTTAATAATTAGAAATGTATAAAACCATATGTAACAAATTTATTACCTATAATGTTGCATAATTCAATATGAACTCTCTGTTAAATGTAACAATTTGTTTTCTAATATGTGCAATATAATGTTAAAAGATTTATATTAAACAATGAACAAAATATTTATCATTAACGAATCTTTATGTAAAAAATTAACCTTTTAGATTAAAAAACAAATTTTAATAATAATTTTACCGATGCCAGCGATATCAAATTTATTTTAATTCAAGCGAAATGACGCTTATAAAAATAAACTCAAGCGTATACCTATACATATATATGTATATGGAGAGTGCGTAGAAACAAGAGTCAAAGCTAAAACACGAGGCAAGATAAGCATCGAGGTAAAGAGAGAAAGAAGAGGGAGAGAGAGCAGGGATCGAAAGTTAACTGCAGAGATATAGAGAAGCGAAGAGAAGAGAAGCGGCCACAGAACGCGAAGAAGCGCTCGCGCGTAGAAGGAGAGAGAAAGATAGAGGAAAAGAGGTGAGGGATAAAAATAAAGTTTGATTCGCAGTCGCTGTGTAAACGTTGAAATACTGATTGCGGCAAGCGTTTGAACTCCGCGGCGATACGACGAAAAGGGCTTTGGCTCTCTCTCTCTCTCTCTCTCTCTCTTTCGTCTCTTTCTCTCTTTCCGCGGCGAAGTATAGTGGTAAGCGTGTAGCAAGAGTATCAGGAGCGGCAGCCAACGTTCGTCCACTGGCCATCCTCGGAGCCTAAAGGCATCCGTTGATTACCGGTCGAGGAAGGGCCACGGGATTTTAATTAGCGAGGTTTGCTCTTCGCAAACACGCGAAGCCCGTGTTCGTGAATGTATATGTGTATATAATTGTAGACTCTCTCGTACACACGTACATCGTGCATGTGTTCGCAGAGGGAGAAAGAGAGTCGAACGCGAAAGAGAGTAATACTTCGATGCGTCGAATGCGTTCGCGGATTTCTCCTACATACATACACAATAAACCGACCTTTGCCCGCGCAGCTCAACATTTTTCCTAATGCTCACATATACATACAATAAGCCCCCCGGGCATTTAATTTTTCCTCCCACTTGTGTTGTTTCGAGATGGAAAAAAGAAAAGGGAGATACATTTCATGGACTATTTGTTTTGATAAAAAGTGCGCGCGCATTCACATGTGGGTGTGTGTGTGTGTATGCGTGTGTGCAAGCGTGCCTGCGTACATGAATGTCCCGGTGTGGAGATTGCAAATTAGAAAAGAAATCGTGCTGCGAGCCCAAGATCGGATGCATATAGTTGCTTTTTTATCGCTCGAAAGTGGAGCGAAAAGCGCGCACTTTGTTTTATTTACACAATATTTACACGGCTATATTCGGTTTAATTTTTCAACGTTGCGAGCGTGTGAATCCGCGATGAAAAAAGTTAACGGTTGTTATCTGATGTTTGTTGATTATTGGTATATTTTTATTATAGTTTCAGGTCTTAAGAAAATATTATTTTCATATTTAAAACTAATAATCTGTTACTAAAATCTTGGATAGATATTTTTCATTATCGTACGTTAAGATAAGATAATTGCACAAAGTGAACTTCACACGTGGGCTATAAAATTACTTGTAAAATAGGAAAGAATCGTAAATAATTGAACGACCCATTAAACTAATATTTATTTGTGATTTAGAAGCATCTAATTAATGTTAATTTAGATAAACATGAATATCAAAATGGAGCAAAACATTATTCATAATTTAAATAAATTTAAAATGATGTTAGAATTTTTCTAGTTAAATTAAAATTATATTATTATAAAATTTTTCTTCAAATGCAATTTATTGCAAAAATTGAGTATCGGTATAAACAAGAAAAAGATATCTTTTTATAAATTGTATCATCCAAAATTTCTTGTCCTACATAGTCAATACAAATAAACATTTCCTTACTTTGCATCAATTGAATAAAAACCGTAAGTATTCGATTAAGACGAAACTAGCACTCCACAAACATATATGAACATATAAACTCGTCACTTGTATCCTCCATGGCTCTCTGTTAGCTCTGTTCTCATCATCATCAAATAACAAGAAAAAGAAGAAAAAAAAAAAAATAGGAAACATTCGTAATATACAAGCGAACATAGGGCGTAAGTCAACGCGCTAGTCACTCTTAACATGCAGCCTCGCTCGTGTCCTCGTCGTCGCTTTGAAATATTACTCCACCGCTGTATTACAAGTCTAACCGGTGGAAGCGAGCGACGCTTTTAAACTATTTTCTCATTCTCGGCTTCTATGCGTATTATGGACTCGCGAGTGCGAGTTGTATCGTCGAGCTGTGCACAAGCGCTAACGAAAGTATGTTGATGTGTGTACATATTGCCGCGAGCCGACTGTCATTACACAAGCGTACGTTTCTTGCTTAAAATATCTGTCTCCTTTCCCGTGACCAACGACAATTCTGTGAAAGTCGAGCTTGCGATGATATATGCGCGGATTTGGATTTTGACATAGTTTTAACTGCGTTTTAATTACGGACTTTTTCGGGAAATTTTTATACGTTAAATTGAAAATGAACATAAAAACGAGTAATTTGACTTAATAATCATGAAAATATAACACAGATTTGCATGAAAGTTTTTATAAAATAAACTTATTTTTTTTTTTTTTTTTTGTTTTTTTTGTTTTTTATTAATAGAATATGCACAATTTATTAGTAGAGAATAAAGTTATTACTAATTAATAGAAAAATTGACAAAATGATTTTATTTTGATCAAAATATTAAAACTAAGAGTAAGAAGAAATTTCTTTTGCTATTGATGTATAGAATAGATATTTCAATAAAAGTTATGACACGATGTAGTTTGGATACAGGAAAACCGCTAGATTTTTTCGTCCCCTTACACGATCTAAGCAAAGTCAAAGGTCCAAAGAGGGAGTCGATGCGTGCGAGCATTTATTTTTTTTATCGGCAACAAATAATTCGAAATCAATCAACGGCTGTAATTATGGTCGCGTTTAAGGAACTCCATCGGCTCTAGAAGTCACGACGGTTGCAGTCTGCTTTTTCTCTCTCTCTCTCTCTCTCTCACTCTCTATGCGAAATAAGATCGAAGGATGGAACGTATAAGATAAAAAAAAAAGAAAATACGACGTTCCTTCCGTACGCGTTTACGAAAGAGAGAATGAGAAAGAGATACTGTAATCATTAATCACTCGCTTTTTAGCTCGGAATTCCCTCGCGCCTAGTTTACAAAACGAGGGTCGCCGAAATTGCCCCGTCACCCACGACAGGAGGGCTGCGCTTTTTTTTACTTTTTTTTTTTTTTTTTTTTTTTGTTATATGTACACGAGTATTGTCGAAACAGGAAAAGACCGAGCTCAACGCGAATCAATTCTTTACCTTTTTTTTTTTTTGTCGTTTGCCTTTTAGTTTTTTTTCCTTGTTCAAGCGTAAAAAAACATTGGAACATCGTGTAATAGAGATAGAAATTAACGATGTAATGTGTGCTTTATAGTTCAAATGGTTTGCAGACGTAATAAATGTTTTACATTGCCCCAAAAGTTGTAATTTTGTTTGATAGAAAATTAATTGAAAAAAAAAATTTTATTTTATTCTGTACTTTTGAGCAATAAATTAATTATTAAATGTTGGTAAAATTATACAAATATTTGAAAATTTTCAAACAGTAAAATGATTAAATTGTAAATTAAACATAATTATAACATTTTAATAAAATGCCTTTATTCCATATCATATTTTATCAATAACAATATTAAGCAAAAATTAAAAAAATTATGCGAAATCTTTTCAGCTGTTATCGTATGACCACAAAAATTAACGGTTTCAAAATAATAGTATAAATAAATTGTAAGATAACAAATGCAATTTAGGGTATAAAAAAAAGTATCAATATTTCAAAAATAACACAACTCGATCGGAATTGAAAGCGCTGCTCGATTAGTTGGACAAGCGCGTTAAAGTTGTCGCTCTCGACTTCCAGCGAGACGTATCGTTTTACCGAAATTTGTATAAAGAGACGCTGTGTCTTTTCCAGTTTCTGCCAGTCTTGAAAAGGACTGAAATAACAAAGATGCATTAGCGTGTCTCACGTAAACACATATATACATGTAGAGTTATACAGGATCAAAGTGGCGCGTATACGTACACAAAGCAGTACGAACGAGATAAAGTGTAACGGAGGAAAGGAGAAAAAAAAAAAAAGATCGGGAATAGGAAAACCACCCACGCCGCCTGACTTTTGTAAGCGACGCGACGCCATAAGACGTAAGTCGAACGCCTTGTCCAATGCGACTTTGTTCTATAATTAGTATTCGGTATTGTATTTCGAGTAAGCAAATTTAAGATCTCTGTCTGTAGCGTTTTAGGATAATGTTTTTCAAATCATAGCTACGATACGTATGAATAGATGAATTTAGTTACTCGTCGGAAATAATTAATTGATTATTTTAGATTTTCATAAAAAATATTGGTATTTAAACAGACTAAAGTATGAAATCGTTTTCTAGGTTTAAAAAAAATATATATATATTTTCAAATATCCTTTTAACTTTCCGGCTACTCGAGAACTACATATATGTTTAGAATCGATTTGCGGCACAGAATAAATCCTTAAATCGGAGACTTTCTTTCACAGCGATGACGTTGCTCTTCCGTGATAGTTGCGGACTTATTTATTTCTATTCTAGACGCAATTGATACCGTGACAAGCACATATATTCGCTCTCCCATCAATTTGATTCTGCATTGTCCTCGAGTGGTTCAATGATATTCGAGGGCTCTTAATTTTTTGCGTTTGTCGGATGATCGAAAGAATTTCTTTTGAAAAATTTGTACACATCGGCTTTGGTTAAATCGACGATAAAACGACGAGTAGAAAAGGAAAAAACATTGTAATTACAGACTGTAATTATGTTGTAAAAGTAACTTGACCATTTGAAAAATGATATCGTAAAAAATGTCACGTATGGAAGTTGGAAAAATCTTTTAACTGAATCAATCGCGTAAAAAAAAAAAATGGTAAAATAATTGCATTCGAATATTCTGTAATTTACTATTATCTAAAAATAAAAATGAAGCTTATTGGTTAGATTGAGTATCATTATTATAAATATTACGTGACGCATATGTACTTAACAAATTAATATTTATTAAATAGTAAATTAAATTAATTTTAATGACAGTTGCCAACATTTCATTTAATATAAATAATAACACAATATTGTTTTGTACATGAAATAAAAATCATCGTCGTGCCATGCAGAATTAGATTTAAATTAGAAGGTTGTCAATCACGAAGCAAATCTCATGTTACTCGATCTAATTACTAAACAAGAAAAAAAAAAATATATATATATATATATATGTATATATATATATATATATATATATATATATTCAGGACGACTAATGCGTTATTATTTTTTATTTTTTGTCGGAGGACACGTTTTGTCATTCCACCTGACAGTTCGCACTCGCCGTGCTGATTACCGTAATCACGAAGCGCCGCGCGCGTATCCCGTGTGGCACACCTTGTCGTATACGTCGGATAATATTTACTGGATGGAAAATACAGCAGCGGATGCAACGGCGAATCACCGTTATGTCATTGGAGTCATCTCGGATGCGCGTTAGATAAATCTCCGCGTGAAACTTTGTTTATTTACGCGTACCTTGGCGAAATTAAAGGAATCGGCAAATTTGCCGATCGCGTTGCGAAGGTGTTGTTTATGCAAACTCGTTATTTTTAAATTTGTTTGCAGAATTGCGGCTTGTATGTTGCAATTAAATTTTGTTGATTTTATTATTTTTTTATTGATTAAAGTATACGTTAATAAGATAATCTTGACGTAAGAAAGAAATTTAAACCAATACAACGATAAAAAAAATATGCTCAAGTACATAAATCGCGCGACGTCGCGAACTGTTGTGCAAACTTGTGCGTTAACATTTTTTTTTTTTTTTTTTTTTTTTTTCAACCAATTTATCGCGCGACGGTAATCAAGCAGCAATAATGTGCGATCGCTTCGTTCGTGACTGAAAAGTGCTTCCTATTAGTCGTGAAAAGCAGGAAGCATTAATCTTTTCCTTGGTCGTCCTCTTATCTTTAACGGCAACGGCTACTAACAATCGGGAGCTGGATTATTGGTATGCAAATGTGTGTGTGTGTACGTGTTCTATCTGTGTAACATACCGCGTGTATATAAGTTTTCTTTGCGATTGGTATATTCGATAAATTATGGAGAAAAAATTTGAAATTAAGCTCTGACTTACGCCATCCGTTTATTATAAACTGAGAAGTAATGAATGTTGATAATATTTGCATTTTAAATTGAAAAAATTAATCGATTAATACAAAAATAAAATAATACGTTTAATTTATAAATATTAAAACATTTTAAACTAAAAGTCTTATTCTAAATATCTAATAAACAAATACGAATCTTTAATTAACTTAGGTTGAATTTTACAATAATTCCATAAGACGATAACGCCAGCGAAATTCACAAGCATTTACAAGTTTATCTTTGAGCGATAATTTTGCTTTATAGAAGCAATAATCCCATTCGCTTCTACAGGTCCACCTATTAGTTGCAACAACACTGGGTTATAAGATCTACAGAAGCTCGAGCATTGTCTCGACCTTTTCATATCGCCATTTCAACGATGGCGTATAGCTAACGAGTATTTACCAATATAACTCGATCGAGATCGATCTCTCGTTACGGTAAAACGCATTTCTCGATTAGGATATATATATATATAGACGCGTAAATTGTGTCGAACAGAAGAGATTCCGTTTCTCACCTATACAACATCCGCGGACAAACGGCTTCCGCAAAGTTTAAATCGTGTGTAGCATCGACGGGAAAAAATGCGCGAAAGCATAGAAACTGTTGGTCGTATCATCGATTATATAGAATTTTTTTATATATTGTATATAAAACAGCTGGTTTTATTAGATTCGCTCATTGAGGTCGTACTCGGATGCAGCTTGGCTCTCGGTCCCGATGGATATATTCCCATAGGCGGGGCCAGAGAGAACTTTATAATCGAGAGGAGGAGAGTCGATTTATTAATTGCCGTAACGCGTGGCTGCGGGCTTCGACGCGCGGCAGCGTGTCTGTTTTCGATTTGCGCTCCGGGTCATTTTCGATTTCTTAATCTCAGCCTGCTTGCATACTTCTCTCTCCCTTTCCTTCCCCCCCTCTCTCTCTCTCTCTCTCTTCTTATATATTGTTTATTTTTTTATTCTCCATTTCAACTTTGCCTAAGCAATGGAGTTTTAGAAGAAGAAAAAAAAATCCTGCGCTATCAACGTGTGAACATCGTGGGTTAATGGGCTAAGAATGAGCCTCGCGCGTTAAATAATATAATGTTTATGTTGAGAGCGAGCCAAGTATTATTGACGTTTGCCCGCGTATGTAGCAAGTCTTCGTTTAGATGTTAAGCGAGTAATCGTTAATTGCGCGTTAAGGCACTGGTATATTTTTCATGCAAATGCGGACTCTGCAAGCATGTATTTGAATTATAAAAATTTATGAATTGTTTACGTGAGAGAATGTATATTTTATGTGATCGCTGTACACGTCGTGTCTCGGAATTTTTTTTCGATATCTATATTATTATCTTTTCTTGTTAAATTATTGTTATCTGTGTATGTCTGAAAATTTCTTTTAAATACGTTTTAACTAATTGCCTCAATAACGTTGTAAAAAATAAAAACAAATTTTTAAAATTCGATACTCAAAGATTATTATCGTAAAGAAAAAATATGCTTTGTGATCTACAAACTTATCGTGTGTATGAAAATTAAAAATTTTTTTATTTAACATGGTTGTGTCGCGATAAAAATAACCATTCGCTATCTCCCGGCATCTTAAAGATAACGTTATACCTTAGACTAACCATAATAAATTAACATTAAAATGTCTCACAACTGCGAGCACGAAAATTAATGCGTATCATTGAGCTTTCCCGCAACGTGTAACTGTACAATCTAAATTCAAAAAGCGTAACAAGCTCGCACAATACGCGATAACGAATGTCACTGCGGCGTAACCGAGCCATGAGAGGATTGCCGTTGCAGCCAAAGTCAACTCTTCCTGCACGACCTTACTCCCGCGTAAAAATCAAAGAGCGAGTGCGCGCACCGTCGACTTTCATGCCCTATTGTTCTCGTTATTAAAGCGTTATTACACCGAGAGAGTCCCTCTTGCGCTTGTGTGTATATATATATATATATATCCACGATCGTATACGTATAACGACACATCTCGCTGAAGGATTTAAGAAGTAGAAGAGGAAGAAAGGGAGAGTAGTAGTAGTAAGAGGCGAATTGAACGTGTATGTATATGTACGTATATCTGTATAAAACAACAGACCGAGCGGTAGTTCGCGTGTAATAAAGTTGCCGAGAAGCTCTTTCTCCGGTGGCCGTAGGTTTTGTGTCCTGTGTACCGATAATGGCCGCACTTCATCAGCGCCTTGGCTTTCTCTTCCTGTGGGAGAGACGGTAGTGGCGGCAGCGGCGGCGGCGGCGTCGTTCCCGTTGTCGTGTTGTTTCTTCTTCATCCCGCAGGAGGCCATCTGTTTCGTCATTACCGCTGGGCCGTAAACCACCTTATAATCGTCCTTCTTTCTTTTCCCGCCCCCGCGACGGTACTGCTCGCTATCTCTCTCTCTCTCTCTCTCTTTCTGTTTCTTCTTTTTCACGTTCTTTTCTCGTCTCTTATACTGTCGTCTCCCTCGGGTGATACATCGTGTTTCCTTATTTGAGCCGCTGGCACAGCGTGTATGTGTGTAAGTTTGTGTAAGGGTGAACGCGCTGCGGAAAAATCGTCCGAGAAAATCGAGTGATTTGTCCGGGAGGTGTTAATGGTTGGTCAAGGCTTTTCTCTTCCGTCATTTGCTGTCTTTTTCTTGCGGCTTTTTTCTACGAATACTGGAGAATTTTCTTCGTTGCGTATGTGTATGTGCGTGTCTAAGAAGATACCGCGGAGAGTCAACGGAAAATAAAATCAAGAGCTCGGAGACCGTCTTTTCTCAGAGGTCATTTTCTCGTTATTGCTTGGGCAGAACGAAGAAATTCTTGAGAGCTCGTATAAAATAAGACGAATTCTCGTTGTAAATGACGGCGTGTGTCGAATCTGTCATTAAATTAATTCCCATCAAAAGGACTAGCTTCTTACGAAAAGGAACTTTTATTGCTATGTACGAAGTAGCTTTATATAACTTACGTTAATCTTTCAACAATTATTATTAACGTACATTTTTTTCTTGTGCAAATTAATAATACAATATTTTCACAATATAATTAAACAATAGAAAATCGTTAAAATTTCAAAAGAACAATTTAATGTTTTTATTAAGTGTGCACTTTAATATTCGTTTTTTTTTGTTTTTTTTTTATGAATTAAATTTGTGATTTTATCGAACACATTTAATACACTGTATTTTTAACGCCGACGATGACTCGTACAAAATTATTACCAACAATTTTCCCAGCGCATAAGGAGAGTCGCTTATAACTTTGCATACGTGATAAATTCTTTACGCTTAAAGATAATTCACGAAGATACACGTAAAAATGAAGAGCGACGAACAAACATAGCGCACGCCTGCGCGTATTACCAATAATTCATCAAAGTGAGCGCAATATTACGCTTTGAGTGAACTCCTGCGCAACAAATTCCGATAATTATCTAATGCTCGGTTACGGCCTCTCGAACGCTAGTATAAACTTTCAGTGCGCATCTGGTGATTCAAGTACACACATAATCGTCTCTCTCTCTCTCTCTCTCTTTCTTTCTCTTTCTTTCTCTCGACTCGCCTGCATATAATTAAAAGCCATCGGTCTCTCAAGGTAAGTCTCGAAACGGTTTCCATCTGAATTATAAGTAACGATGTCGGAACGACATCTTCTCAAACAGAAGTAACTATCGTTCCAAGACCGACGCGGCTCGCGCATTGTATTGTAAAAGCCGCCAACGCGAGCGAGAGGGAGAAAAAGAAAGAAAGAAAGAAAGAGAGGGAAAGAGCCAAAAGAGAATCTTCAGGAGCCATGAGCCTGTAAATAAGGTGAATTCCAAGCCGCTTCTTCGGTAGTAAAAAATAAAGGCCTCTTTGAAAGAGGTGTGCCGTCTTATCAAACTGGAAGATCCTCGAGAATTGAGCGGTAGCTCGACGCTTACCGCTTGCTAAAATATTTTTCTCGGCTTCAACGTGCTTTTGCTTATTTTACGATTTTTGCTATTCGTAATACACGAAGAAACAAATAATGCATCTTAATGTAATCATATTTTAGAAAATTGAATTTGTCCAAGAAGAATTATTTCATTTTACGCTTTAAATATTTCAATTATTCAACAATTCAAATATTATTTATACACGTTAATTATATTAATAAAAAAAAAAAAAACAATATTTAATATTTAAATTTATCAAACATTGGATCACTGTTCAATAAAATATTTTTTATAATATTTAAATCTAATGTTTCAGATTTTGCAGGATGTTCTTATTAATAAAATTTGTATCCATAAATTAATTTATTAAGATTAAACATCAATTGCAAAATGCAGGCAATTCATCTACTCTAGAAATATTAAAGATTTATTGGGAATTAAATTATTCGAAAAAATCGTTAACAAAAATAATCGATACTCTACTATATCACAAATCTATACAATTAATATAAAATGAATGAAGTTTCAATAGATAACATACATAACGGTTATTTGTAAAATAATTTTGACATATATGAGAAATAATTTCTATTAGATTATAATTATAGCTTAAAAGATTGTCTATTAAAATATTAATGATCGTTCTTAAAGAAATACATTGAAACGAAATTACATCAATTTATTTGAAAATTTTGATTTAAAATATATTATTCGATCGCTACTCATAATTTTTGAAAATTAATTTTAGAATTAATAATATTTCTATAAAAAATAAAAAGATTTCAATAATAACAATAATAATATCGATAAATGTTTTTATTAAATTTGTTATTTTTAGTATAACTATAAAATGATACATTTCATATATTTTAATAGCGACGGTATGAAGCAACCTTTAAATGCTTACTTTCAATCAGATAACTACAGTTTCTTTTAAAAACTTCAAACTGCCCCTGTAATAGCATTCATGACTTGCAGTCGCTCGAATTCTCGTAGTTTTCTGATTCGTCGCCCTTATGATCACTGTGGGCTTTTTTTTCAAACATTTCTACGTAGTGCAAACTGCTAAATGTTTCTACTAGTCATTACTGGCCAAATTGCTATCGAGACATTTTTTCATCGGTTCATTCTAAAAAGATATAATAAATTGAAAAAATAACAAAACTTCAAAATATCTTTCTTTTTACAAAAATTTACAATTATATTTTTACGTTATCTTAACCATTCTCTTAAATTAAGAAAAATTGTTAATTATAAAACAAAATACAAATTATTAATAAAGATAAGCGTTAATTAAAATAGTAGACAGATTAAAAAAATATATTCTTAATTATTAGACAGTATTTTTGTAAAGAATAATGTTATGTAAGCATCGAATACTTTGATGTTTTTCATATAAATAAAGCATTTAAGATTATAGCACCGTCATTGTATTATAATTGAAAAGCTTAACGTAGAAAAAAACGTTTTATATTTTAAGATATACCTGTGCAATTATGTCAACTTGTCGACGCATAAAAATTTTGTGATAGATAAATCAAGATAGGTTTCTAAACCTCAATTTATTGCTTTTCAGTAGCCTTTTAATGACGAAGCTCATATGAATTTTTTTTTTTCTTAAGAAAAAACATATTTTAACGCTATAAAGAAAAAAGAAAATTAATTTATTCAAGTTCATAATAAATCTAAGGTATACAAGTTTTAAATATTACATTATACAAATATTGTAATTTTCTATAAACTTTAAACAAGTCATTTCTCACATATCCGACGAAATAAAACTAAACTTAACGAAAGAAATTCAATTGATAAATAATCGATCGAAATGGCGCTTTTAAAATATAACCATTATCGTATTAATAAAATTAGTCTGCCCATATATAAATATTAAAATCTATATATATATTTCGCTAATACACATTAACTATGTATCCTTAATGAAAGCGCTAAAGCATAATTGTAACGGTAAACGAAATCCAATCTCTTTTATAGTGCCATTATCTTAACAAGAGCAAAGTTTTATTAAACTCGCCAGTCCCAAATAAAGAATCGTTCCACATAAAGCTCACACATCCACGGAGAGAGAGAGAGAGACGACAATTCTGTTAACTGTCAATCTTATCGACGTCCAATCTAAAAATTACACACAGAAGAATCTGATAAGAGCGAGCGAGCGAGTTTCATTGGGCTTCTCGAGTAACGGTTTCTCCTTCATAATCGAAGAAACTTTTAATACACGTATACGTATGACCGGCATAAAGAAATGTGTATAACGTGTACTAGCCGAGACATTACTCGTTTCGATATCGGAAAATACAAAACGCGCGCTTTTGCTCTATCTCTCTCTCTCTCTCTCCTTCTCTCTTATCGATGCTCTCGCGTTTATTATTAATAAAGGCGGAGACGTACAAAAGACGCTCTAGATATCGCGGAGATACGAACGCGGCGGCGAAATATTTTTGCGCTCGGACATCGCCTTATGGGAGCTTCATTAGTCCGTGAGCATAATTACAATGAGAGGCGCACAAAGCCAGCGTATACATATACATAAGAGCGTATTATGTATTATGGGCTCAATGACGCGATCGCAATCATTTATACCTTGTGTAGGTATATATATATATATATATATATATATATATATACATATATATATATGTCGTATCGTATCGAGCAATTATCGTAATTAATATCGCCAATGCGAGATAATATGCACCACTGTTCTTTTGTATACGTATAAGTTTGATGCTTCTTATAGAAGAGTAAAAAATAAATAAATAAAACTTTGTTGCGTGACTTATTCAATTCGCATCCGACGGCTCGTTCGGCGACATGTGATATCGAGAATATTATTGAATGACGTCGGCAGATTTTTGTACAATGGAAGTATCAAAGCCGTCGATTGAAGTCGCTGATCTTTCAACATAGGGCAGAAATTGAAAGCGACGTTAAACTTAAGAAATGGATTTAAATGTCGTTGCGAAACACTCGCCGAAATAAAACGGTGGGTGAAGAGACCCTTTTTTTTTTTTTTTTTAAAAATAACTCGAGAAATGGTTTAAATAAAATTGCTTTAAAATAAACGCGTTTATCAATCTAACAAAAATAAAGTCAGATCTAATAAACAACGAAAATTATAAATCTAAACGTGGCGCACATATATGCAAATAGAAAATCGTCGTTAATTTCGTCGAGGCACACGCGAGAGCGAAACCCGTTACTCATAAATTGTAAAATTTTGGCAGCACAAGGCGCGCATAATTTTCAAAGCCCTTACAAATTGGTTTCCCGTTAATTCCGGCTTTGTCGTGGTTTTTGACCCGTGGAATCGCCAAAGCAATAACATTAATCCTGGACACAACATCGGAGCGCGTCAAGGCTAACGCAACGAATGTTACGCTCCATTCGCGGTCTCGACCAAGCTATTCCCGGCGGTGGATAGTCCTTCGGACCTTGGCTACTGCCGGCAGAGTCGCTAGCTAACGCTTTTGCGTGTACATACATATAAAGGAGAGACCGAGGAAGACTTTGTCTCTTCGTCTCGCGTATATGCCTTCGCTTTGGTTACTCTCTTTGGGTATAACGCAACGGGGATGTGCGGTTCGAGGGAATGCGACCCTCTCTCTTGTAAGCTTGTAATTTTAATAAGTCATATTAGCTCGGGATGTGCCAAAGGATGGAAAGACGATGGGTTACTTTACGTCTGAGTATGCGCGAGTGTGGTGCAACGATAACGGCTACTATGGAGAAATACTTATTCGATAATTAATTTTGTAAAATTTTTTTTTTTTTTTTGACTACAATGATACATTAGAGAACGAGGCTTCAATATTTTTTTCAATCTAGTAAATTATCTGAAAATTATTTGTTAATACATGTATCAATAATTTAAAAATTTTTATATTTCGTAAAATAAATAATAAATAAGCATTAAAAATTTTAACGAAAAATTAATGAAAAAAGTTAATACCAATAAAATTTTTTCTTTAAAATCGTTCCATTAAAAATAATTTTTTTTTTATATACTTTATAATACATACAATTTCATTTGACCGCTCCTTATGCTAATCCAATTCATTTGAAAGCTCTAGCAGAAAAAAAAAAAATAATCGCCAAGAAGAGAAAAAGCCGCACTAATATAGCCCGATTAAAAATTGAAGCGAGCCATTAGTCCAACGTCGCGAGCCTCTTTTACCCCTCGTGAAAAGATTGCCCAGCCTCTTTCCGCTCCCTTCATTCTCATCCATCCAAAAAGACGCGCGCTAATTGCTAACCTCCGCATTTGTTATGATATTTAATTATAAAAGTATCCAAGGGCGACAGATTCTCTCTCGTCGTGAAACGCGGCGTGCTTTAATGGCTTTTTGCAACGCGACTCGTCACGCCTCGTCATCGTTTACTCCACTGTCCGTCGTTCGGAGATTACGTATACATAGGGGTGTCGCGGTTGCGTCGCCTTTTTTTTTCTCCGCACTCGCGGTCTCGCCGAGTAAAATTAATTGGCATAAATCCGGCACTTAATCGCGCGGCATTACCAGAAAATATATGCGCGCATTATACCGTCGGCAAACTTTATTCCCTTCCTCTATATATATATATATATATATATATATATATATGTTTTTTTTTCTTTTGTAACCCTAGAGTTGAGATAAGGGGAAGGGAATGGGGTACAAGAGACGAGTTTGACTTCGAGCTTGTTTATAATCCTTAAGTTCGCTCTTTCTCCTTTCAACTCGAAAATGCATCCTAGCATTACATGCACTTGAAAATCGAGAAATACCCCCGTTGGTATAAGCACCGAGAGAGCGAGAAAGAGATGTACATTATAGTTATATACACGCGGAATTCTATTTATACTTTTTCCCATTCTCACTCTCTCTCTCTCTCTCTCTCTCTCTATCTATCTCTCTCTTATACGTTCTCTGTCTCGCTCTTTATCCCAGCGTGAAAAGCGGGAAAAGCGCATGGTGTACAGCGAAGGCCTTCAAGTTATTCGAAGTTTCGAGTGTAGAGGCAGTTGATTTATCGAGCTCATTACTGCCGAGGGATGGAGTGGCGTAAAGGCGGCTACGCGCGAGGGCTATATAGCGGTATAGCCGCGGTAACAGCGGCAACAGCCACCCCAAGAGGCATGTTTTACAAGACGGCATTAATTGTTGGAATTAAATATGCACCTCCCTTTCTCTCTATCTCTATCTCCCTACTCTCTCACTCTCTCTCTCTCTCTCTCTCTCTCTCTCTCACTCTTTCTTATCTTCGTTTCTTCTTCTCGCTCTCTTTGGCTTTCCTTATGCGTTTCTTTTCTTTATCGCACTCTTACCTTTGCGCCCTTGGAATTTTCTTCCTTTCTTTCTTTCATTCTCTTTTTTTCCTTTTTCTTCTTTCTTTTCCGTCTCATCTCGTAATATGCGAGCTTTCGTTATTTATGCGGGTCGTGCTTTAAAAGTCGGCCTTGAATTGTAAAATTTGCGATCATGAATAGAGGAGGTATATAGGTTTCGTTTTCTAGATTTAATTTCTTATCTACATTTTAATACGGAGGTTTAATATTTTTTAAAAAAATATTTCGCTTCAATTAGTCGAGCGCATATAAATATATTTTTTTATATTCTAACTGTAATCTGCTAGTTAATGTATTTATATTTCAGAATAAATCTTTATTGAAATTTAAAAAATAAAAGGGAATTGTTGAAAATTAATATAAATTTAATTCTGTTGATGTGAAAATAAAACGCGATGTTAATCAGAAAAACGTAGAACAAAAAAATAAAAGGATAATTTAAACAAGTTTAGGAGAAAAAGAAAAAGACAAAGAAATTTCGAGCGTGGAACGAAGTTTCAAGGGAAAACAAAGAAGAACACCGACACCTTTAACAGCCAGCATGGCATTACAAGGGATTTGGCGCGCTCGAGAGTTCATCCTTCGACTTGAATGGCAGAAAATGATTGCTTGCGAGATCGGTGCGCTCCTCATCGAAACGCCCCACAGGCGCATCGGCTCTTTTATGTACAACCGATTTTTCGCATATCGCTCTCTTTCTCTCTCGGATAGATCACCTCCGCATTCGAGATCGTCCACGAGGCCCCTCTTCCTTTATCTCGACGGCTCTCCGTGACCAGCGGACGCGAAAATGCATGTAATTAGCTGAAATTGATGCACTTGCGAGTAAGAGAGAAAGATGGACAAGTGTTCGAGCGCGAGCGTACGGATCGGAGCTATTTTAATCGGCTGTCGTGTACGATAATTACGCGAGGCAGACACCTTACGACCTCCGATGAGATAAATCACTTTTGGCCTCTTCGTTGTCCATCGGCTGGTTTATTAATATTTTATTTTGTTAAGCGACACTTAATCGCGCTTTTAAAATTAATTTTTATAGCGTTCAAACGGCTATTTTTATAAAACTTTAATGGTTATATGTATATTGAAAATTGAAGACAAGTTTGATTATCTTAAATATAATCGGACAAAAGTAACGCAAAAGTATTAAATCGATCAATCATCTTCTCTTTCGTGCCATTTTCTCTTTTTATCCTCATTCTTTGACTCTTTATGGCGACCATCTCATTCGGTCTACCGCCGACGTCTCGCAGCTCGTCCACTCTCCATCTTCTTCTTTTTTCTCTAATGTACATTTTGTCTCGCGCTTTCATCGACACTCATACACACACACACACACACACACACCTTTTCGCACCGATATCCTCTCCTTCTCCGATCTCTGCCTCCATCGATGCTTTTTTATTTTATCTCCAGCTCTTCCTCTCTTCTTCTTGCTTTCATATCAATTCATCTCCTTCAAATGGTCCTCCTCTAAGTCCTCTTCTCGCGCTACATGCGCTCTCATGTGCTCGAAGTGTCGGAGCGATTCCCAGGTATTCATTTACTTCGTATTAATCAAGCCGCGAAATTGATTACGGCTGTTGCCGATCGCTCTGCTCGCCCGCGCGCGCGCGCATCAACGAGGGTTTGGACGACCTATCGATCTCGAGTCCTCCTCTACTCTACAGTCCGTTTGACGTACGACGTAAGCTATGCGACCTGCAAAACAGAGAGAGAGAGAGAGAGAGAGAGGGAGAGAGAAATAAGGTGAGATGATGTTAGAGAGTTTAAAGGTCGAGATGTTCTCGACCTGCGGGGGTCAGAGATTACACAGGGGGTATTCTATTACCGTCTTATTTTTTAATAATCGATAGCCGGGAGGCTCATTAGTAACACGAATGGAGCCGCGATGGACGAGAATTGTCGCAATGACGTATCGATGATTAACATCTTCTTCTCGCCGATTATTCAACGGTAGTAATTGGCCCTGCGTTGCTTTTCTACGGAGTAAAGCTGAAGAGTTCACGGCTCGTTATTAATTGGAGTTTTCGGATGAAAATGTGTAAGTTGGCAAAAGTGACTTGACCGATCGTGTTTCAAAATAATTAATGCTCAAGCGTCATTTATAAATGTATCCTGGATGTCGCAAAAATGTAAATTAGTTTCATTGTATTCTACATTCGATATAGTCGTGAATTTATTTGTTCCATATATTTTCAATGATACAAAATTATCTATATATATATATATATATGTTGATGTTTCAGAATGTAATTAAACTTATATTTTTATCAAAATAATAATTAAATTAATTATGTAAAGTACGAAATAAAAAAATAACTATAAAATAATTTAACTGTTAAAATAGTAATAAAAATATTTTAAAAAATATGAAAATCACATTTATTTTCATAATTTAAGAATTAAATTTGTGCCAAATAAAATATTTCAAATCAATTTTCAAACAATTTTTTTTGTTGAAAAATGTATTTTTTGAAATTTTTTCAATTCAAATATTTAAAAAAAAATATCCAAGCTTTTAATAAACATTAAAACTAATTCACTATACAACAATGTATATACTAATAAAAAGACACGATAAACGTAATAAATATTTCAATTTCAACATCAACGCGTAATTTTCCTTACAATGAAAATCATTCAAATCCATTGTTTCATACGGCCTGCGAGTATTTCTGCAGGCATCGAAAGGAGCAGAAAGTCACAGCCGCGGCTAATAGCGCAAATTTCACAGTGTGCGCTCGCATGTCTAAGTATATGTATATGTATGTAAATGTATATTATATATGTGAAATTCGTTACCTATGCTATACAAGTCCAACGCGTCAAGACCTCGTAAAACCATTACTTCACGACGCCGCTCGACGAAAGCTCTTTCCCACGAACTCTCGAATACGTGTGTATACGTACGCGTCCGCTCCCGCGTGTCAATGACGTAATTCTAATATATACATATACATATAAATACTTTGCGCACCTATAATCCAATGTATGTATGTATATTTAATCCACCTTTCTCTCTCTCTCTCTCTCTCTCTCTCTCTCAATCTCCACCCATCCAAATTTTTTTTTTTACGCTAAAGCTAAACGAAACGATATAAGCAAGAGAGAGAGAGAGAGAGAGCTATTTCGTTCACCTGTATACATACGTTTATATGAGACGTCAGACTAAACGAATCGACAGGAGAAAGCTCTGCACTCGTGAATAAGTATTATAGGTACAAAGTAACGCGCGTAACATTACAGGCGCGAAGTGCCCGTGAGCGCGCGCGACTTACACGCGTCATCGAATAACGCTCGAGTCGTAAAACGACCGTCTCTCTCTCTCTTTCTTTTTCTTCTTCTTTTTCCTTTGCTTTCGAGCTTATATATATGGTAACGCGTGTACGTATATAGTACGCGCATTCGTGGGTACATGTATAGCTGGAAGGCAATAGGGTTTTTAATTTCGTATACGACGTACAGGCTCCGTGGCGTTAACATTAGCGGCGGGCGCGACCGTACGAAACGACGCTCGTGCCGTTATGTATTGCGCGTGTATATAGACGCACAGACGCCCGCGAGCCGCTAATGGAATCAATTAGGCGTGGATTAATATTGACAGATTTATCGAGTCGGCCAGCGGTGTGTATGGGCTTTTGTGCGCGCGCGCTCGTCATAGTACAGCTTTGACCATTACCAGCGCGTCTATGCGCACTGCCGCAAACTACTCGTAATTGAAAATTGTATATATATAAATTGTATCTATATATATATATATATATCTACATATATATATATATATATATGGGTGTATGGGAGTAAAACGCGTACATCCGCGTGCCCGCGGAGCTCTCCTGCCAGGTAAAAACTTTAACGTTCGCCCTTTATCTATCTCTCTCTTATTAATCTTCGTTTTACAACGTCTCTCCGTGTGCGACGTCAAAAGAGAGAGAAAGAGAGAGAGAGAGAGAGAGCGCTCAAAATGCCGTTCATAGCGCTTCCGCGCGCAGCGGCAGGTTGAAGTATACGTAACGGCCGGAGCATACTCGTTCCCTCTGACTCTTTCTTTCTGCTCTTTGCGAGGGCGGCGGCTCGCTACAAAGTCTCAGCCCCGAGGTTAGCTCTCTGGATGTAATAATATGTAACTTCGAATGGATTTAAATGCCGCTGTCTGTGCTAGCGTATGTTAGAGACGCGTGCACGTATATGTGTATGCGAGAACCGTTAAGCGAATTTATTTCAAATGTGCTTTTAAATGTGCTTCGAAAAATTTTTTGATGATGGGTTTTGCTGTTTCTTTCTTTTTTTTCGACGTTGTTTAATAATGTTAATGGATTAGTAAATATGTAGATTCAATTGATAAAGCGACTTTAATAAATTTAAATAATTTTTAAGTTTTTTTCATTTTCATTTGTTCTGCTTTTTATTTATGATGAACCTTGTTTTATAATATTTATAATTATTTTTTAGCAGATTTTTTAATTCCAAATAAGAATTTATCTAATTACTATCTATAAATACAGATGTCTTATCACTTTCAACTTTATCTACTTAATGTGTTGATATTTTATAAAGTTAACATATTTACTTGTTTATTTTATGTTTTTGTAGATAAATATAAAGTGTTAGATATCATTAATAATGCGTGTATTAAATATAAAATAAATGGTTTAAGAGCCCAAACTCAGTACTCTTATGGATCACACGCAAATTAATCTTCGACATCTCACTATCCAACAAAACAGTCCTTTGTGATTTATATTGCAAATCTTCAATTTATAGCGTCAAGCGAGTCGGAAAAAGCAATGGCAAAAAGACACGCTCGCGATATAATGCATCGAGAAAATTGAATCAGCAGGAATCAATTTATACATTCTCATTAATTAAGCCGTAATCGAGCCAATCAATCAGAAGATATGATTGATTCGACAGCCAGTCCCTTAGCGATTTCTCATCCTTATCGAGTCTCCTTCTCTTTCTTTCTCTCTCTTTCTTTCCCAGCCGTTTTCCTTCGCACCAAAAATCTCAAGAAGGGCATCGGCTCCACTATCGCGTGCTCTCTCTCTCTCTCTCTCTCTCTCTTTCTCTGTCTCGAGATCTTTGCCGTGGCGAATTTATCGCGTCCAATTAGGGCGAACCCAACCGCAGCGTGTGCGACGCTCACCGCGACATTTCTTCGAGAGAATGGAGGAAGGAAGAATCGAGGGCTTGCTCGCTCTACGGAATGACAAAGCCAGCGGGCCGACGTATCCGATGCGTTTCTCTCTTTCTCGCAAGAGGCGAGCGCGATTTAAGCGCGGATTGATCGCACCGTAGAGAATGAGAGAAAGAACCGCGCGGAACTTGACCTCCAATTATCTTAGGAAAAAAAAAATTGGAAGTAGCAGCACGCGAGCGGGCGATGCTATACCAAACGTTGCCGCAACGATTAAAACGAAGCGTATTTATGTTGTAAAATTAACGTATTTCCATGGCCTGTCGCTTCTGGGGCTATGCGTTCTCGAGGAAACTTTGTTTCTTTAAGCGCGCACGTTGTATATAAATATAATTTCATTCCTATTTGTGTAACAGCTGTACGTACTGCTTTCATAGATGCAAATACGCTATATTATTACGTAAATAAGGCGAAACATTGTATATATAAGAAAGTACTAAATTATTGTATTTGAATACGCTTTATCAATTATTAATTAAAGTATTAAGTGTGAGATGATAAATTTTAACTTGAGCAAATTTTAATATTCAACAAATTAATCAAATGTTATTTAATGTGACATTAAATTTTAATTGAAACAATATTTTAAAATAAAATGCAAATGATCTTCAAGTAAAACAACAATTTTTTCGCAGACTGTAAGCGTTATTTATTTTCAAAATTAGAAAAGACTTATAAGAGAATTTTCTTCATGAATATTAACTTCTTTATTCTGAAATTATTTCACGGGCAAGGGGCAAAAACTGGCCCCCCCAAAAAAAGCATGGCATACGGCAATTCGTCAGACGTTCCCTCGGCGTCATATTTCAGCCGCTCGGAACTTGACCTCGTGAAAAGGGAGAAAAATAAAAGGGAAGTTTGTATAATCGAAGATAAGCTCCTATCTCAAAATCCCTCCGTTGAGTTTCGATGACCTGTGTTCGACAATCAATTAATATACCGACTCGGTATATTTTTCACCACTCACATGTGCATGTACAGATCCACACGGTGTATTTTGGCTCATCGATGTAAGAGTTGCGCGCATTCGAGCGAAACACACTCAAAGAGAGACAGAGAAGTGGGGCGGGGGGGGGGAGAGGTGAGTTTATAAAAAAAAAAAAAAAAAAAAAAAAAAAAAAAAACAAGGCAATGGATACAACTACTAAGGTAGCATCGAATAGGTCCGATGCACCGCCAGATTAACGCATATAATATCAACGGTTAAGAGCCTCGTTCGAATAACGAAATCGCTGGCTAAAGAAAACGCGACGAATGTAAAAGTGAGAAACGAACGAAGCAGAGAGAGAGAGAGAGAGAGAGAGAGAGAGAAAGAGAGAGACGATGCGAAGGCTTTTATCGCGTCGACACTCGTTCACCTGTGCGCACCGGCAGTGCAAATTTGCATACTCGTTCCTCTCGCTATGAACGCACGCACATGCGTGAGCATAAATCCAGACCAAAAGAGTGAGAGAGAGAGAGAGTGAGAGAGAGAAAGAGAAGAAGACACGTTTCACGCTCGCTGTAATCGATTTTATTCTCGCGTTTATCGTTTATTTGTTCTGCTGCTTACCTCTCTCTCTCTCTCTCTCTCTCTCTCTCTCTCTCTCTCTCTTGCTCTTACTCTTACTCTTCTCGGACTCTTAAATTACTTGTTGGCACTTAATAATGATTTTTGACGGGACTCGCGCGTGCACGCCTGTGTGCGTATATGTTATAGGGAAAAATCCGGCGAACCGTTTAACTTTTAGATCGCTCTTGATACGTGTGCGATGTTTTACTTTCCTTCCTTGCTTTCTTTTTTTTTTTTTTTTTATTTTATTTTATTTTATTTTTTTTTATTTTATTCTTATTCAAGCGGTTTGTAATTAATTACGGAGTGTCGAAGTGCGTAAAATTATAGGTATTTCCTTATTTCTTTATTATCGTTGATATATATTCCCTGTCAGATTATACTTTAAATATAAACAAAGATAATTTTACGTTTTGCATATTTTATGTTATTCAATTTATACTCTGAAATCATTTGTTATTTATGATTCTGTTCACGTGCGTATTTTTAAAGTGAATAATTAGGGATTGTAAATTATTACCGAAATTTTAATAGCTGTGACATATTAATCTTTTTGGTAAATAATATGATTTATTTTTTTAATTAAGTAAATACATAAATTATCAAATCAATGCTTCTTATTTTTCATGTAAATTGGTTATCAAACAAAATAAAAAGTTTGAATAATTCTTTTAATTATTATTAGAATATGCTTTTATGATGTAACGTTTTCTAGATTTCGAAATCATGCAGTAATTCACGACAAAGTTATAAAAAATTAAGAAAGAATAATGAGATACGATCAAGAGCGAAACTGTACACGCACGCATAATAAAGTCCTTCGTCACATTTTCTCAACGGGCAAACAATCTCGCAAAATTTTTCACCGCTCTATGTATATAGTCGAGATCGCTCGTAAATTAACAAAATTACCCACTCATTTTGCGTTTCTCGTTCGGTTTATATAGAGAGACAAAGAGAGAGAGAGAGAGAGAGAGAAAGAAAAGGAGAGAGATAGCACTGGCTATTTATCATTCCGATAGAGACGAGTAGAAGACATATTTTACGCGTCCGGCAAAGGATTACGCTTGCTGCTCTTATATATAACATATATACGCAAGTCTGTTAGATCGTCGGGAGATCCGAGAGTAAAAGAACGTCCTTTCTTCGTCTTCTTCCGGAACGCGCAGGGGACAACTCGCTCTCCTTAATTCTCGATCGCGACTTAACGAGACACCGGCGCTATATGTTCCGAGGACAGACAAGTAAATTACTTCTTTGGTGTACGCGCGTTCGGTTACGGTGACGCGCGATCGTTCGCTTGGCGGACTCCGGCTAACGACCTAAGCTTCTCTACTCTTGATTTCCTCTTCCCGTCCCACTGTCCATAGAGAATAGGCAAATCGCGAGCGGCTGACTTATGCGGTATGCGTTGTATATAGTTCCGTGTATTGTATATTTTTATATGTATTATATGTTTTGCAGATATTTTTTTAAACGATAATCTTTTTTTCAAAATAATCATTCAATGGTAATTCTATAAATGAATACTAATATTATCTTTGTCTTATTAATTAATCAAAGTCATATATAATGATCATTTGCATTTGTTAAAATTACTATCTAATAGCGATTGATAAAAACCAAAGAAAAAAAAAAAAACGTTGCTCGCTTGTTCGATTGTACAGAGCAAGCGTTAATCGAATAAAAGCTCCGACGTAATTTGCATATAAGAATCGACGTTGAAGCAACAATCATATAAGTACAAGCAAAGAAAATAAACTTACAAACCGAACAAAAGGTAAAATCGAAAGGAGCTTTCTCGTCGTCGCGGCAATAAATACACCTGTCGATCATTGAATAAATAGATACATCAACTCGCGCCGAGTAATAACATTATAATAGCGATAGGTTTATAAAACGTCGGCACGATTAAGCGCTGATGTGGAGGGTCGCGCACACACACATATATTTATAATATACATACACAGGTGACGTAACTGCATCATGAGTCACAGATAATGGTATAACGAACGCGTTACATTATACGCGCGAGGCGTATATTTCATCGATGTGTACGGGCCCTTCTTTGCATATACATTTATATACAGAGCCGTTGTTATATTCGACATTGATAACACGATCGGCCGGCGTTTAAGGCCTCGTATGAGAGGGATCGAGAGAGAGAGAGAGTGCCTCGATTGCCCGCAATTTGCATTTTAAAACGCCTTTCATTTGATAAATGTGCAAAATGTTTAATTACGTACGTAATTAGTGGGAAGAGATTGAAAAATATATTCGGTGATTTATAACGTTTAGTGAGAACTTTACGGAAAATTGAGAAAATTATTTTAACGGACGTTATTTAATTTAATGGAGGTACTTGAGTGAATTTTTATGCCAAAGTATCATATGGAAAAGAGAATCTGTATAGTTGAGCGTAATTAAACATTTGGTTTTCTAGATTCACAATTATAGGATTTCACGAAATGTCAAGTAAATCATAATATTTTTATGTGAATAAATATTAGAAAATTTTAAATACAGAAGATAATTGAGTTACGTTTTTCAAACATTTCCCATTAGCTTAATAAATCCGCAACGAAAGCTAGAAACATAACAAATAAAACAGAAGCAAAAACTCAGTAAGAATCACCGGCCGTTATACACAAACTCACCGAAAGGAGAGAAGAGACCGTTTCTAGTCATCTCGCAAACAGCAGCGAGCGATCGTAGGTCTCTTTATTGAGAGCGAGCCCCAAGGTACACGAGCTCGACGTCCCGCGGCGAGTGGACAACTCGACCGAGAAACTAATCACGCGGGCACAAGCTCCCTTTCTCTCGTTCGCGAAAGAAGTAGCGCTCGAGTTGTTCCCTCTCGCAGTGGGTCACGTAACGTTTTAATTCTACGTCAGGGGGGTGGGTGTACTCGTGCATGTTTATGTGTCTTATCGGGTACACTAAGTGTATACGTGCATAGTTTAAATGGACCCGGGAAGTGCAGTCAAGTTGCATCCAAATGGAGTTTGCGCAATGGAGACTTTGCTCTGATTGATTCCAATATTTGAATTCAATTTTTTGTACTAAAGTATAAGCTAAATGTATGTACACAGGACTCTCGTAAGAACGACGTACTATATGGCTATCTCCTACTTGTAAACGATTTCGTGTAAATACGATCATTGCTCTAGCTATCTTCTACTAATTATAATTGTACTTACCAAAGTTAACTTTGTCGTACTGCAGATAGTTACGGAATTAAATTACTCGAGAATATTTTGATTTTGAATGAAGGAAGCAATTATAGAATATGTTATTTATCAGTTGTTTACCGTATCAAATTATATGAAAGATGATTTAAAGTAAATCTTAACTTTACATGATATTAAATTAAGTAACCTAAAGAATAATCAGAATAACTTAACGATTGTTTAGTGAATAATTTAAAAAAAACAAATTTATGTAGTTGAAGTAGAAACGTAGTTATTTTTTAGTAAGACAATATTATTTATCATAAAAATTTTTCATAAAATTTATTTATTTTAATAATAATTATTAATTTCATTCTTATAAGTGTACACTGCAATTGAAAATTATTTTCATCTTAGGGTAATAAACGCAGCTATGGGTGGCATATAAACGTAGTTTTAAATCTCTCACTCAATTGTATATATTGCACATATATTTAACTCAAGCACTTAAAAAAAGGAAGAAAAATATTGAAGGGACAGTTAGTCGCTTAACATATTAGTAAAAGCAAGCACAGGCACATCTTTGCTTTATACCACTTTAGTGGTTAATTCCAAGTGCCGTCTCATCTTGCTCGGCAATAATTTCCGCACGATTGCTTTCTCTCTCTCTCTCTCTCTCTCTCTCTCTCTCTCTCGCTCTCTCTTTCTTGTCTGAGATGCTCAATTTGCCGCAATAAAACTGGTTAACTCATCCGCGACAAAAATACACGCGCGGACGTGTATTTGCTCAAGCTGCGGCATTTAATAGTTTACGGAGCGGCTCATCATCGGAAGAAGATCAAACGTATATTGCGCGAATCTACCTTAGCGCGCGCGCTTATAAACGCGCGAAATTACCGCACGCATATTCTCTCTCTCTCTCTCTCTCTCTCTGTCCGTCTTTCTCTCTATCTCTCCATACTACTCGCGAAAGGGAATCAAGAAACGAAGAGGCGAGAAGCGCGCAAGATCCACCTGCGGAATTTGCTCACAGCTCGCGCTTTATACGGTGTACGCTACGACTTTCACGATAACGAGCGAGCGACCGATAAATCATCCGTGGTAGCCGCTTCCGGCTCCCGTTAAAAGGCGACCCTCGGTGAGTTCGCGTTCGCGCGCGCGCGCGCGTCCACTGGGATACACCGTACGAGTGCTCGCTGGCTATATGATATACCGCGCGCGCCGCTAATGACGCTTCCACGCCGGGATAAGTATCTAGAATCCGAAACGTGCATCTTTCGACTCTTCGTACAATTTATATACATATATATGTATATATATATACATATATGTGTCTGTGTGTGTGTATACATGCTGGTATACGTAAATGTGTTTGAATGTAAGTACACGTAGCAGCACCGTTGGCGTTGCTGGGTTTTCGCGCGTTTCGAAGGCGGTGCCGCGACGTAGAAACGCGCGCATCTTCGCGCTCAACCGCAGAACTGGACGAGCAATTCCTCATTCCGCGAGAAAGAGAAACCGCGGAGGATATATGGAAAGATCGAGCTAAGATTTAGGTTAAGACGCAGGTAGGATAAGAGCTAGAGGACAGTTAGCGAACGTAAGAGGCTTTAACGTTCGCCTTAACTTGTTGTACTACTTTTTTATTCACGCTGGTTGTTTTAACAAAGTATTTTAAAATAAATAAGCGACGTAAACATTTTTCGAAAATTTTTTATTTTAAATATTTTTACGACAATGAAACTATGTTAAATTCAATGTTAATATCAAACGGTTCATTTATCTCTTTAAGTACAACCACATTATTTATCGATTGATAATGAATAATTATGGAAAATGGCGCTTGTTAAAAATAAATAAAAGAAATTCATAATAGAACATTGAAACGTATGCGCGAAAAGTAATGTAACGGTTGTTTTACCGATTATTTTAAAGATTGTATGAGTTTATTAATAAATTATTGACAAAAAATATATCAAGACAAAAAATAATTGGTTAAGTCGAAGATAAAAAAATGAGATAGATATCTCATTTTTATGAAGAAAGATTATTTATATTCAAGTTAAGAAAATTAACGTAGATAAATAAAGTATGATAAAAAATTATATTACATATCTTCAAGATTTGTGCGATCATGTGAAAATCACGGAAGCAGCTACTGTGCCATAACGAGAGAGGCAAAAAAAAATTTTCACTCCAGACTATCTATTTATTTTTAGATACAAATATATTTTAAACGATTTTAATGAGTTATATTTTAACGATTTTGATGAGTTAAATTAATAAATTTTCTCTCTTTCATCACCGGCTCAAAGTTTTTAAAACTGTGTAAGTTGCTATTGTTAAATTCTGCATAAAAATTAATTTTTTGTATTGCATTTAATTACATTAGTTTATAATATTTTAAGTTACATAATAGCCTATGCAAATATCAAATCTATATAATATTGTGTTATGTAAAGTTAAAATAAAACTGATTTGCATAAAGAGTTGATGTTGCATTAACATCTTCATTCGACGTCGATGTAATTTAATTAAATTGAATTTGAAGTCTCAGGAACACGCAAAAGTCTTATTTATGCTGACAAATCTCGTACGGGCGATTAACTAAACAGAAAAAAAAAAAAGAAAATAATTAACATCGATCAAGAGATTTACAAACGATGTTTTAAACTTTCTCGACTCGCATATATTTATGTACGTACTAAAAGTATATAAAATTCCGGCATGAATACGTTCGTTCGGTACACGACGAATACGGTAAACAAGCGGAGAAATCAGGGCGAGGTTATAAACCGCACATATTGATGCGCATTTGTATATTTATTATTCATTAAAACTTGCACTATTTTATTTTAAAACATTTTTAATTGTGGGAAAGTGAATTTTTTCTTTTTTTTTTTATTAATTGCAAAGAAAAAACAATAAATAGATTTTACGCGCGACTTTTTATAAGAGTAGTCTTATCGTTTGATTATTGCGCAACTTTACAGTTACATTTTATGTTTTTCATAAAATTATATTTTACCGGCGAACTTTCTTTAAACTTAAAGTACCATATAACCGAGAGTATAAAATTATAGATTTCGTTAAATTGTACGTATTACAGATTCTCACGATATTACAAATACAATTAGATGCTAATTTATAAAAATGAGCTTCCATCGATTTCTGCATTATAAAACTTTATCTGAAATAATTTTCTAATTATCCACGATTTTTTAAAAACATTTACATAACGTTCGTGAAATATTATTGGACGAGTTAAATAGATTGAAGAAGGCCGATAATTTTACTTCAACATTACAAGCACTTACTCGTATAACTTCTACTTACAAATAAGATTTTTTAATTAATATTATTCAAAAAGTAACAAATAATTGATTAAAAAATTGAAGAAGAAAATACAAGTAATTACGGTCTTTAAAACAATCGACTCTTCTTTGTTTAAATTTTTCCCTAACGCCGTTGCTTTCATTTCAATCATCCATTAAAAAAAAAAAAAAAAAAGAATGAAAGAAGGAAGCCACATCGATAAAGTTACAGATAAAAAATCCAGCAGCCTATCAACGTTATCGATTATCGAAGTGTGAAACTACCGTGACCTCTTGCTCGCTCTTTCTCTCTTCCTCTCTTCCTCTCTCTCTCTCTCTCTCTCTCTCCATTGGTAAAGCGCGTGGAGTACGTGCGCGCGCGCGCGACCGAGCGAGCGAGCTACCACGGTATTACTTTCCTCGAAGTAAATCGCTTCCTTAATGACCGCCTCGGGTCAAAAGGATTTCCTCGCGCGAACGGCAGCGGCGGCGGAGACGCGAGTTGCTACTCGGCGGGTGTCAGTCACGAGTTTCTGCAAACGCATGCGCGCGATCCTCACCGCTATCTATTATAGAGAGAGAAAGAGAGATTTCTTAGCATTGCCTGTGAGTTTTGTGTGTGTGTGTGTGTGTGTGTGTGTGTGTGTGTGTATGTGTGTATATGTATGTAAGCGTGTGGAATTTCGCGTATGTTATTTGGAGGGTTACGAGAGGTGTGGAGATTATAAGCGAGAAGGTATGTTTATATTCTTTGGAATTTTTTTTTTGAATAAATATGTTTTAAAGTGGTATAGTCATCGTTGACAACGTATAACGGATTTTGAAAGTGACTGGCGGTATGGTTTTTATGAACTACTTAATGAGAGATACATAGCGTATCAAGAGATTCAACGATTGATACATTAATTTTTTAAATAAAATTTATAATAGTTTAAAATTATGGATATTAAAACTTTGTTTATAATGGCTAGCTTTTCATAACCTTTGATACATTCGTCGATAAAAATAAATCAATGATGTTTTTACCTTATAGCAAGCAGTGACATACGAATTTACAGAATAATTCAAAGATACGCACTATGCCGTGAACTATAATTTTTCAATCGAGATAGTAACTTTATGTTTTATTTCAATTAAATAGAACAAAAAAAAAAAAAAAAAAAAAAAAAGGAATATTATCACGATTATTAGCTCGGGGTCATGTATTCGAAGGTTTTCGCGTTTTCTTATTGCTCGTTGTCTTATGGAACGTTCGCGGCGAAAGTTTTAACGCTTGTGGTCGGCAATCACTGTACCTTGCACCTGCTTGAATTGATTGTAATTTCGATTGCCATAGGGTGACTCGACCGTATAACTCATTTCTCTTGTTTCTTCGCCGAGGCTTTATTAATAACGGCTCGCTTTGTATTTTTACAAGATAGTATAATCATCCGTGTTTTGTTGAATAAAGGCAAGAAAAATAAAAATATCGTTATAAATAATTGTTAAAAATATAAATAAATTGTGTTTTTGATATTTATTAATAATCTTCACTCACATTAAAACCTTTGAAAATTTAATAAATCTTGAGCACCCATCGAAAACGAACTTTTCACAATCTTATAAAACGCTGATTTATTAAAAAAAAAAAAAAAAAAATGATCATAAGATTTATAATAATTTATAATATCCATACGCTTAGCTTAAAGAAAAGTAAGAACTCAGATCACTTGTACGGGGAATATTTTCAACGCTCGCAAAATAATTGATAATCGAGCCACGCGATCCTCGAGCAACACGAAGATGTCCTTAAGTGCCGGCAACTAGCAGTAATTCTTGACTCATCTTGGCGCACATCGATCAAGCGCGCATATAAGCTTCGCTCTCTCGGTCGCTCGGATAAGCGACGTTCGTTACTCTCCGTGCTCTCGTGTCCCTGTTTACGTGCGCGCAACGATAAATCCCGTTTATACTCGTTTTCGTGTCGAGATGCACTTAACGCCCGACGTATAAAAATGTCGTACTGCAAATTACTCGCGAGAGAGAGAAAGAGAGAAAGAGAGAGAGAGAGAGACCTCGACGGCGTAGCGAAGTACCTACGCCAGAAGGTTTTTCAAAAGATTTAGTGACATAGAGAATTATTCAGTGGTAATTAACGTTTCGTGTTGACAAATATCGAAAGATTAAAAATGCTCGAACCCTCGTTAACATGATGAGCATCGTGAATTAAAAATTTACGAACATTTATTATGAGGCGGCTGAGGAAGGCAAAGATTTATCTATTCATTTCATACGAGGTATTGAATTGGCGTTTTAAATATTAAACAGAACAAAACAAAAAATAGAATAAAATGTACTATTATTCAAATATTGTGATAAATATTAAACTATATTCAATTATTAAAATATATTCGACGATTAATTTAGTAAATATTTATGAAAATATTGACGATGATTAGGTTACTAGGTTACCTCAATAAGTATTATGATTGAATAAATTAAGTCGAATAAAATATCCCTTAAACGTTACAAATTTAGGTACGATAAAAGACAACGCATTTTAAACCGTTTTGAAACAATTTTCCCATACGCACGCGTCGTACACGTTGGATTATATTCCTTAAAACAAAAAAGTTTTTTACCTTTTTCGTCATAGCACACAACACGCTTTATAAACGATCCTTTATACGAGCGCTCGGACGTTCATACGATCGAAGGAACTCGTGCGTGTATATATAGACGATATATATACACGAGCGAGGACCGAATAGCCACGCGGACACGCTCGTAATATTACGTAGTCGCGAGCGCGCGTACACGTCTGTATATCTCGTATATACGTTACGAGCGAGTCGATGGTCATACATGGAAGGGAAGTCGCAGCGCTCCCGAGGTAATTGATTTTGGCGCGTTTAATTTAACGAAAATTGCGCCCGAGACGTGCGGACACTCTCAAACACACACAAACACATACACACACGCACGCATCATCATTGGTGGGGATTATCGAGCCTCCGCGAGGCGAACGGCGTGAAAATAAGCGGTCCCTCTCAATAATGATTGTAATTTAGCCGAGATAGAAAGAGTGGAACATACGAGCGGCATAAGCCACACGAAAATCATTCGCGTAACTGCTCGACTCCTTGGTCACCGGATACTGCATCTTTCTTGCGGCATTATATGTCCCGATGAAATGCCTTGGTTGTATAAATTTCTGCAATTTTGAATTTTAAAAGTGAAAATTCGTTTACGAGAATTAATAAAAATTTTGGTAAAAGGTTCGCTCAATGAAATTTATTAAGGTTTTAAATGATTTTAAGAGTAGATTAAGCATGTACATATATATGTTTATCGTTATTTAAATAAAATCTTTAAAGAAAAAATCTGTAAAGAATAAAAAAAAAAAAAAAAAAAAAAAAAATTGAAAATTGAATTAAAAAAAAAGTTCAAACAATGCACTTGAAAGATGGAGAAATTTTAAATAAAATATCAAAAGTATGGCATAACGAGTATGCAGGTAGTTATAAAGAAAAAAGTATTTGAATAATAATCAAGAGAAACTACAAGACCAATCATGAGGTAAAAGCTATTCGTCATTTTGCGCCACTGCCATTGTCATCGTCACAGCAACTTGTCGTGTTGAGAAACGCGTGTTACAATCACAGCCCACATCGTCTCTGACTTATTCCTTTTCTCTTATTCTTCCGCCGTCGTCACGATGTTGTTGTAGTTATTTTACAAAGTCCTGCGTTATTATTTCATTTCCAATCGTTCCAATCTCTCTCTCTCTCTCTCTCTCTGTCTCTCTCTCTCTTTCTTTCATTCGCGATCCGCATATCTTGATTTAATAACTGTTAATGTCATCCAGCTTAGTTGATCACCAAGCGACGCGGCGCAACGTCTCGCAATGACTTCACGCTGTGACTCGCTTATTGGCCGCCTTCGTTTTTTCTTGCGATGGAACTGTTCGCGGAATAAACGTCGAGCACAAGTAATGTTCTTTGAGTGTTGGAAACAAAAAGAGACGCGATTGACGAGGAAATATGCGATAACATATAAAGACGGAATTTTTTAGAAATGTGTTTTTCTTATTTAAATAATATCCTAAACATAAAAATTTTTAAAATCGTTTCCATTGCAGCCGCTAATTCTTTCCATAAATCTTCGAAATTGACAATTTTTAAAATATAAAAAAGTAAAAT
Organism: Chalcis sispes; assembly: GCA_949987625.1. Classification (NCBI taxonomy): domain Eukaryota; kingdom Metazoa; phylum Arthropoda; class Insecta; order Hymenoptera; family Chalcididae; genus Chalcis; species Chalcis sispes. The sequence continues at coordinate 19,150,406 of OX465097.1, forward strand.
TTGTCATAGTCTACCGGCAGTTCGAATGTCACGTTTTAAATACGAGGCAAAATCAAGGTACAGCATCGTGGAAGGAAAAAGTTGTAGAAAAATAATCCAAGCCCAGCATCTCAAATAACATTTTCTCAATTGTCAGAGCTCGCGCGCAATCTCGGGTCTCTTCAACGACGCGGGCCCGTAGTCCTTGCGGCTGTGCGAACATTCGGTTCGAATAATTGCATCCGAGAAAGAATGAGAGAGAAAGAGAAGAAGGTCTCCTCCACGCGCGCTATCACGAGCAGCAAATCCAGCGACGGAAGGCAGAGAAAAATCGCCAAGATGAAATCGGCGAGGCTCAAAATGCATGACAAATAGCGCGCGTCCTGTCCTCCGCGGAATGAAACAAAACCTCGTATGGTAGAGAGAGAGTGAAAGAAAGAGAGAGCGGATACGCGCTCCTTTACTCACTGGGACTGTGTGGCGAGCGCCACGCGCTTTTGTTCCCATTGTGCTCCGGTGTCACTCGCGTTCGGGACGCTCGAGCACACACCCCGCATTCAACGACGCGCTCTCGCGCGGTGTCGGGTCGCTCAGCGCAGATGACGCTTGATAAAGGGACAAACAAATTGGTACCACCCGAACGCCCGAGAAAAAGAGAGAGTCTCGGAGAGCGCTCGACTCGCGAAAGATCCGGACTCACCGATAACGCGTTTCTTGTCGATAAATACGATACGCGCGTTCTTGGCCGAAGAGATGGCGAACTTTCTCTCTTTCTTGGCTTGCCTCGCTTATATCTCCAACAATCCCACCGTCCTTTATAGTTTTTCTCTTTGTCTTTGTCGAGCGTTTTATTCATAATGTCCTGTCCCGAGTAACAAGAGGAAGCGTAAGGAATGTTTTACCTTGACGTTCGTTCGAGATCTTCACTGGCGGAAATAATTTTGTTGCAACTTTGGCAAAACACGCTGTTGTACAATTGTTGATGATTATTTTGAAAGCACAGATTGAGTTCAAAATAGTTTATGTTAACTTTATTTCTTATTTTACCTAATATTTTTCATAAATTTAATTTAACTTAATTTCGCGAAGATACAAATAAGTTTTGTGTCTTTCAAATATAAATCATAACCGAAAATAATCTAAATTACATTCTTTTCGATCAATTAATACAGATGCATTATTTGAATAAAATAAATTTATTTGCTCAATGAAAATATCAATTACAATCATTGCTATGCACAACGCCCTCGTTACATTACAAGCGCATCTCTAAATTATGGTTTAGTAATTAAATTGAGAGTATACTCGGACAAACGCCGCCAAGAGAGTCAATTAGAATTCGCGTTCGGCCCGCGATGTATATACATTAGAATAAGAAAATGAATAAACAAGGTAATTATTGTACGAGCGACGAGCCTCGGCGCAGACAAAAACGGACAAGAGAACGGCGCTCTGGACACGCGTGCGCGCATGCGCCCCGAGCCACGACTTAATTGGCATATCAATCCCGAAAGAAATCGCGAGAGAAACAGATAACTTCAACCTCGGCTTGTATACGTATAAGGATATACACATGTGTGTATGCGGGTATAAATGTGATCCAAAGAAGAAATAAAGAAATAAAGAAAAGGGACGGTTCTCGGGGGTTAATAAAGCCAACATCTGCCGCGATTACAATTTTTCCGGCGGCGATCGACAAAAACCTCGGCCGCGCGCGCGGCCCAATTTATCATCGCCTAAAAGTATATCGTTCGTTCGTTCGTTCGTTCGTTCGTTCGTTCGTTCGTTGGTTCGCTCGAGCTGCCGGCGCTCCGACCTCGTGCAATAAAATTAACTCGTCCGCAATGAGGCGTGCCTGAAATGAAGAAATTTTTAACCCCCATTGTAAAACGACCGTATGATAATAATATGCATGTACTCGAAAGTTGACGTTGTTATAAAAATTACGAATTTTCACGCTCCATAAATGAATTATTAATCGCTTTTCTTTATTTTATTTTGCAAAAATTTCTGTCGACGCTCGGATAAGATGGCGTTTTTAAAAAACAACGTTTAAATTAGCATTATATGCGTTTCTTTTTTTTTCTTGAACGGCGATAAAATTATAAAAAAAAAATGTTGTGATCAAATCTAGCATATTTTTAAGAACAAAAAAAAGGTATCGCGAATTTTTATAAAACTTGTTTGCCTACGTGAATTGAAAATTCCAGAGTATCGTAAATTTTTAAATTCCTGTTTATTTAAAATGTCCCTTTAATATATTAAGTAATTATTTTAACGATCAATTAAGAGTTAAATGAGAAAAAAAAAATCGTTAATATCCAACGTAAAAACTCGCATAATTTAAAAAAAAAAAAAAAAAAAAAAAAACAGTAAAAGTGTCGCAGTCATACATTTCTTTAGCGTTTAACCGTACACATATATATATTGTTTTTTTTTTCCAATAAATATTCGTAACAAAATAATTTCTCACTCGGCCGGTGCTCGCGTGCAGGGCACTCTGAATATAAAGTGCGCTTAATTAATTTGTCAGTGTCCAGCGATGGGTAATACACCGATTGCCATTATAATGCCTATGGATCGCGAGAGAGAAAGAGAGAAAGAGAGAGAGAGAGAGAGAGAGAGGAGAGAGAGTCGTGTAGCGCGAAAGTCGATCATACCGTGGGAAAGCGTAAGCACACCTCTCGATCGACGCTGACGATACGAGGTAGCTAATCGCGCGAAGCGATTAATTTACGTCCCCAAGTGTCGGCAACTCTTTTATGGGATCCGGTGCCCCGAGAGGGAGAGAGAACGCGCGAGCGCGATATTAACGATTCTAGCGCTCTGCAATGGTCGCTTCTACTTTAAAGATAGATATCTTCGATGCTCGAGAAAGAGTGAATATCGATAGGTACATATCTGTATATTGAACAGGGCACCGTAATGACTTTATAATAGATTACCTGCGGCGTGAATGTGAAACTTAATCGACAGACAGAGGTCATCGAATTTTGACGCGTTCTTTATTGATATCTCGTTTCAGCTCCCAGAAAGCCAAGTATTTTTCGCGTTATGTAAGAAACTTTAGTACGTAAAACTTTCAAGAACGTTACTTCGATTTATTATTATTATTATTTATTTATTTATTTATTTATTTTTTTTCTATTAAAATTTTGTATCTATATGCGTTTGTCAATATTTGAAATTAATGATTAATTTTCAAGAAATAATAACTAACATTTTTTTAAATTATAGCTTTAAACAGGAACAGTAATTATAATTATTAAATATACAATCATTTTTTAAAATTTTTTTCGCAATTCATTCCATTCTACTCGATCGCAAAAGTTAAAAAAAAAAAAATAAGAATATTGGACATTAATAAGCAATTTTGCTGTTTAATAAACGTCCTTTTAAACGAGAATTCTCAGAAGTATAAAACATGTGACAGCCATCAAGAAGCACGAAAGCATATATTGTTTGTCGAATATAAAAAAAAGAGGATCAGCGTTTACACGGTTAATTCATAGCGGGGCTCGAGATTTCCACGTCATCGTCTTTGTCGTCTCGTGAAATTGTCAGCTTTCGCGCTCACACGTAAGTAGGCAAAACGTTTATATGCGCACGAGATAATCTAACGACGAGCGAAGAAGCGTTAAAGCGAGAACATCGTCTTTCAAGTTCTCTTTCCTTTTTTTTCTTACTTTTTCTCTATTTCTCGCCAGAGAGAGAAGCTCCTTTTTCGCTATAATTATAAAGGAATCACGCGACGCGGCATCTTTCCAATTCACGTCCTCGGTATATTACACACCACGCGATCGAGCGACTACGAGTATATACGTTCTATGTATCGATAAGATTTGATCCTTTCTTTGCGGACCATCGGTTTTGTAAGTGCGTTCAAACGTTTGCTTGTACTCGTACGCATACACACACATATACACTCGTACGTTTTGATATATATATATATATAGGTGTGTACTTAAGAGAGCCTGCTGGAAAATCGACGGTAATTGGCTCATAATTTTATTGCCGGTCATTTTCAATTCGTCGACCTTCGATCTTATACAGCGCATTGCTGCCGTTGCCGTCGCTGACGCGGATGTAAGCGCAACCAGCATCGGAATCCTTCTCTCTCTCTCTCTCTCTCTCTCTCTTCTGTATATACTCGCTAGTTTGATGTGCTCTCGGTGTAAAGGAAGAAGATAAACGTTAAATGTACTTGATTGCACGAAGATTCTTCCGAGAGGTGTTGCTTGTAATTTTGCCGGGCGTTAGACTTTACGAGATTGTTTGCGCTCTTTGTGTTAGCTCAAAGATGAGATTTCTTTTCGTTCGTTTTTTTTTTCTTCCTTTTCACATATCAATACATTTATTAATCGGTCTTCAAGCTATCAAACATGGATCAAATTTTATTGCTTGGACACAATGTATTTTTAGATGTATATTGGTTGTTATAGAACAAAAATATTTTATTAAAATATTTAATGAGATATCGATATGAAACGAGAAACTCCGATTTATTTATCTATTTGCATAAAAGATTAAATAACCGAGTTAAATGTTATTCGAAATTGACACCTAAAAGCTGAACACAATGTTCGATGTCAAAACATTATATAAAAGTCCGTACCGAAATTTCAGCTTGGCATATTTTGTACCCAAAGTTAAAACGCACACACATATCTCTTAGTTGCATACATATATTTATCGCTATATATATATATATATATATATATATACGCTGGCTCGGTATATACCTCACCTATAACTCGCATCGATGTGGAAATAAGAGGACGAGTCTCGGTGAGAGCGCGCGCGCGAGCTCGAAACGACTTCGACGAATAGTTAAGCGAAACTTGGAAATAGGCGAGTGTTATATACAGTTCGACGTATGGTCGCATGACTCCGATAAACGATTATGTGTGCCTTTTAACTGACTTACAATGCGCGCGAGCCAAGGTGTGTGTGTGTGTGTGTGCCAAGCTTCCTTCGTAACGACCGGTTTCTCGCGCAAGCGAGCGAGCGAGAACGAGAACGGGAACGGGAACGATTCGCTCCTCACGACATCCCTGTAGTTTTCTTCATACGCCAGTCATTCGATGCCGGAGCGATCGTCCCTCGTCGTCGTTTTGTAAATTCGTGCACGACGTAAGCACGGCATGTGGAATTTTTCGTTCGGTCGCGCCTTCGCATCTTCGATTGAATGACGGGGTGATAGTTTTATTGGAATTTTGAAAATGGACTTATCAAAATCATTTAAAATTCATAAACTGATTATGAAAGATTTTCCTCCTTTTTTTTTGAATAATCAAAGAAATTATACGGTAAAAAGATACATGTATTAAAAAATTTCTTTGTATCAAAGTATGATTTTTTAAAATTAAAATTATTTTTTGGATAATCTTTATATTACAATTAAAATTCCCAAACCAATAATAATTATAATTAAATGCGTTTGCGTGAAATTGCTACGGTGTAGTTTCAATTTGCCTTAACCACACTTCGAAATTATTCGTGTCAGTTTCAAATTTGAACATGTAGAGCAGGATCGAATAACGGTGCGGAGGAATTTCCAAATGTCTTCGTAATCAAAATAAAATTCTCGTATTCACCGTTTTATTACTTATTAAAATTTAAATTAATATTTTGTATTGAAAGATTTATTGTTGTTAAAAAATTTATTAAGATAATCATAGGTATCAATATATTTTGTATGATTTTGAAAATATTGCAGACACGAAGAAAATTTTAAAATAATTCATTGATGAAAACACTTATACTTTTTTTAGATTTTAGTACAGTATCGATCAACTAAAATTTTTACTACTAAATAATCGTTTTCATTCTACATAAGTTAATCGCATGCATAAATCGATCATAAATGGATCAAGTGATCGATTTAAAGGCAGTGCCAAGTAGTTAATTCTCGTGCATCGACGTACCACACTTATCTGTCAAAAAAAAAAAAAAAAAAAAAAAAAAAAATTCATGAGGACCTATTTCGTTTTAGTCGTTCGTCAACTCTTTGCAATTCTGGTAAGCGCGGATCTTCTGGTTTTCGGCATCGTCCTTAGCTTCGAGATAAGGGATGGATTCCGGTGTACGGCTCATCATTCTTTGCTTTTTATCTTGAGCTCGTGAGATAAAAAATTACTTTTAAATTTGAGATGAGAATTTCGAGCTTCTTAATCGTTTCGTTCCTTTGATTTTGTCATATCGTGTTGCATATTTTTCATGGGTATGAGTAATTGCACATGCTCCTGTATTTTATAAGCAATGGAATATAAAATGTACATTAATAATCGTTTATTAGTTATAAATATTAAAATATTTTCATACAAACAATTTGAAAAATTCTTTAATTTTTGTAATTATTAAAATAAAAGAATTTTTATAATAAATTACTTATAAAATCTAATGACAAATTATAAAACATACTTCAAACGACACGTAAAATTAATTAAATTTAATCTTTTTTATTTTTCTAAACTAAAATTGCATTCCATTTCCTTTCTGTCGTCATCGTCGTGTTCTCAATAGCAATAAAATCATTGAAATTAAAGCGAAATTCCGGCATTAAAAATCATTTGCATCCCTATCAACGTTCGTATCGTCAACCACATAACTGCTCGCGCATCGGAGCGCAAATCCAGCTAAAAATCAATTAGATCCTCTGTATATAATACCGTCTCACAGAATCCATGCGTTCCTCTTTCTCTATCTTATCCCCGTATCCTTAAAAAAATGAGGAAAAAATCACATCACACGAGGTTGCCGCAACGTAGCGTATACTTATATACGCAAAAGACAACGACGACAACGACGACATCGATGACGGAAAGAGAAAAAGAAAAAGGAACGGAGCAAGCCGCACATAAAACTAGCTACCATCGTCGCTTATGCGCGCCCTTCGAACTTGCTCGGCGAATACCAGCGGGAAATTACCGGAGGAAACTGCCGGTAATCGAGAAGAGAAAAAGAGAAAGAGACAACAAGGAGCTCGAGAGCCGAGGCTAGAAGGCACGTAGCGCATACGTGCCGCGTTGGATTCTTAACCGTATACGCATATGTATACTCGTATCCATATCCCTACCGTCTCTTTTGCTTCTTTTCGTCGTTCGCGGGGAAAAACGGCTGCCCGTCGTACCGCGGCGATGCTACCACGAGAGCTCTCTCTACCCTCGTGTATATGTATGTAAAGAATATATATAATATGCGAAGAAATAAACAGATAAGAGCTATCCGCGCACGCGCGTGCGCCAGCTGTAAACATCATCCTGGCAATCGTCAGAGTATTTCTCTTCTCGTAAGACTGCGACCGATAATAATTTTAGTGCGCTCGCTCGCTGGATTCCCGTGAGGGAAAGAGGGAGCCGCGCGCTTCATTAATTTAAGTAATTACAAAAGGCATTTTTGCGCGGCTATGATGCCGCAGGTGACCGTATGGATACTGGTACCGCATACTCACCGCCGAGGAATGGAATTACGCGGATTCTTTTTTCGTGTACTCTCTCTCTCTCTCTCTCTCTCTCCTCTCGTTTGTTTCGCACAGCAGATAATGAAAGAGAGAGAAAGAAGTCGAAGCTTTTAGATTTTTGTTTTTTTGTTTTGTTTTTTTTTTTTTTTTTTTTAATAGGCAAATGTATTTTAGGTGGGAAAAGCGTTTGTCGATTTGCAGTCGGTGAAATTTATAATAGAATACATTGAAATACTTAAGAATTTAACGAAATTAAATATTACAAGGCTTCGCACGGGAAGCTCCTGGGTATGTACGCGTGCATTCTTTTAAAGATTATTTATACCGTAGTTAGTATGCGAGGCTCAAATCGTACGGTCGCTTTCGTAATAAAATTTTTATAAGAAATTGTTGGTGCATTTTATAGTTTGCGTTGATGATTTTGATTATCGAAAGAAATTATATAATATAATTGAAATATAAATATTCCAGTAATACACATTTATTTACGTTTTACATAAATATATTTTTAAATATATTACATAAAACTTCCATCTTTTTAAAATATACGAGATATATAAATTAAAAAACTATAATAATTCTTGTATATGACTTGAATGATTTAATGCTAATAATCAGATAAGCAATTTTTTTAAAAACTCAAATATTAAATTATTTAAAAATTTTCCGTGTAAGTGTGAAGAATGCATATTGTTAATTAGCACAATATTTTATTTGTCAATATAACTTATATTATTAATTTAAAAGTTTCGTATAAAAAAGCATACATAATTTAAAATTAGGACATTAATACTAGAACCTTATTTGTCTCTTATGTTGTTTACAAAAGAATAAACAAAAATGTGTGTAAATTTTGTAAACTATATAGACATTGTGCAAGAATATTTCAGTGAGACAATTCTCAACAAAGTACATACCCAAAGATTAAGAAAAAGATTGAGTAGTTAATGCGAAAAGAAAAAAAAATAACATCAAAATTTTTGTGGGAACAATTTTGAGCAGCATAGGGTATAATATGTATATATGTATAGGAAGTCTCCTCATCGTAGTGTCACGTACGCGGTGGAAGTCGATCCGCGGACAGCAGCCAACGCATTGACAGCGAGTCGTCGTTTCGGCTCGTCGTGTGTCATTTACGTTTTACATGCCGCCGCGATCTACAAAAGACGAAGCTTCCAGTAAATCAGTCATCCGTGATTTTGCTGGCCTCGAATAATAAAAAAAAGGGAAAAAAGAAAAAAGAACGAACGAACGAGAGCTAACCGAACTCCCGCGTCATCTCGTCAGGTTTAGGTGTCCTAAAAGAGAAACGCGCGGCTTATCGGGTTGGTAAAATCAAGCCGAAGCAACAGGAGCAGGAGTAACTAAGCGACGACGACACTTTGTTTTATTTGCTCGCTCTGTCGCTGCGCGGCTCGCGTGTATTCGCTCAAGCAAATTAATACGCGCCTTTGGCTTCGGTCCTTTTGAGCTCCCTTTCCATCATACATATATGTATAGCTTCGATTCTGCGGCGATTTATTCTAAGAGAGAAGAGCTAAAGATAATACCTGAATAACTTTACGCCTGTATTAGTTTTGTCGCGTATTTTAATAAGTAATATGCATATTTTTCGTCTCGTGAATATAGAATATTCGCTTCTAATTTCATGTTTTACTTGTGTGTGTGTGTGTGTGTGTGTGCGTGTGTGTGTGTGTATCGATCGACTTAAATTTAAAGGAATTTTATTTTGATCAAAAAGATTTTGATTTTTTATTTTTTCTGCTTTACTCCATTATTAAAAATGAATAATACTTTTAATATTGCATTCGCGTAAATTAATATTTTATTTTGGAAATAAATTCTTATAAACAAATCGAAAATTATATACATTTGACGTTACCAACATTATTCGATTATGACAATTAAAGAATTAAAATAAATTTGTTATCTTTATCAAAAGTATAACATTTTTACAGTTACGGCATGACTTTTTACACAAGCAGAAAAATATAATAAAAAAATTATCTTTGGAACATAATTTTTCCTGCAACTAATATTCCTCAGATTTTCCATAATATGCAGCAAATTCCTCGCAATCTATTCGCAATCGTCAGCCACCAACATTATTCATTCTTGGCTTTTTTTTTACAAATGAGCCGTTACACCGACTCCTCCCGGCGCAGCTGCAGCGCACTTAAAGAGAAAAACAAATTCGCCGAGAGCCAAGTTCAAATTACCGGAGATAAAGCACGCCGTTATGCGCGTCAAGGAGAAGAGAGCATGACGAGGGAAAGAAAAAGAGAGAAAGAGAGAGAGAGAGAGAGAGAGAGAGAGAGAGAGAGGTAGCGCGAAAGAGAAAGCTAAAGAAGAATGAGAGCGAAAGCGACGTGCGCTTTTTTCAACGATTATGCCAGCTGGAGAGTTAAGGCAAATCTGTGCACCTTCCTGTTTTCTTCAAAGTCCTGTACGATGGTGCTGTTACCGTTGGCTGGTGGAAAAAGAAACGTTAAATTATTTCTAAGTTCAATCGTCCGAGCTCGATTAGTATTTCAATATACTAGAAAAAAAGGTGTGTATAGTTTAGAAAAAATTACACATTTTTTAAACTAATAAAAAAAAATGTTTAATGATAGAACCGCCAATTAGCTTGACGTTTATCAAATTACACCACGGAAAATTTATATAAAGCTATGTGTCACTACATATTACAATTGTCTACTCATGTCCTAAGCGAAATTAACTGACGAGAACGCGAGAGTTTCATTCCAAACAAGGCATTAAATACTTCTGTAATCCATAGGTCAAGAAGGGACAAGTAGATAACAGTATAACTCACATATGAGTGACTTATTACATTTAGGGAGCTTCTGGGCTTCTTGGAAAATGGACTTCGATAAATCAACTAAATTTGGCTGTTGGTGATTATTATTTTATCGCACGGGTATAATTATGACATTTTCTAACTATTATTGTATAAAAATTGCAGGGTTGCCTCCATTAACGTTACTTCTGATGAGCAAATAATAATTTATAAACGGTAATAATAATTTGCTTTAAATGTTTGGTGGACATAATACTATAACTTCAATAATTAGCTATTGAATACATAGCCAATAATATTGAAACATAAAATTTTCTTAAAAATTAAACAATTTTTCGTTGTCATTTTGAAATATTCTTTAATTTATTAAATGAAATATTTATTCTATATATATTATAACATAAATATTACATTTTATAATTTGTAAACGACTTAATATCATAATTAGATACTTAAAAAATCCAAAAAACGTGATTTCCTTTGTTATCTCGACTTTTACAAAAAATTATAAAGAAAATGTAGGTGTCTTAACCATTCCATTATTCACCCCTACTTAACCAGTAAAAATGTTACTCCAGCACCTAATAAAATTTAAAATTCCTATTACTTAAGCCCTAGTATTTATTATAATACGCAGCTTCCTTCCTATGATAAAATTTAAGAGAAGGTACGAAAAATTGCCTCAGTAATAATCATTTGTTTGAAAAAAAAGTTCGTCCGAGAGAAAAGAAAAAGAAGAACGAGTTTCGTCCTCGCGTTCGATACTAACACCAAGACAACGATTGTAAAAGAAAGCAGCATAAAGATGTGAGCTTCTTCTTACAACCCTTTTTCACGTCTTCTTCTCGGTACATATTTTTCCCCTGGGTGTACCAAAGAGGAAGAGAGAGAGAGAGAGAGAGAGAGTTTCAAGACATCGAGGCAGAAGCTTCGGCGCTTCTTCATCATACAACTCGCCGATTAAGACGTCGTTGCTTTTTAAAAATGCATGCAATTAGCGCGAGTCCGTCGAAGGAGGGTTTAACCTTGCTCGAGGCTCGAGGAAGAGGGAAAGAGGATTACGTAAGGAAAATATAAAGGCAACCCCTTCTGCGCAAAACCCACGTGGTGACAAACTTACGACTCGGCGCGAGTCGTTAATATTGAATTTATACGGGGGAGGAAGGAACGTTTTGAATGTGTATATATATATATATGTATCTGTAAGCTGGTGTGATGTGCGAGCTGGTGCTGTGCCGTAATTCGATTTCGGCCCTTGATTTAGATAGGTACGCTGCCTGTGACTTTTATAGATACCGGTTTCATAACTCGCTGTGAATGGATTATATATACGTGCTTCGAAACGATATGTAACGGAGGTTTTCAATAATTTTTATTACGTTTTAAATTCTTTTGATACATTTCGATGAAAAAAAAACATTTTTAAATAATAAAATAAATGATACTACAAGGATCTTTCCTCTTTTGTTTAGCAACAATTTTAAATCAAATAACGATACAAAAAAAAAAAAAAAACAAAACAAAAGAAAAACAAGACGAAGTAGCTCATCAAAACAAGCCTCATAATTATGCAATCGCTGTGTCACTGCATTAAAGTAATTCCATTAACCGATAGAGCATTCTCTTTCTTTTTTTTTCGAAGTCTCCTCTTTTCTCCCGCTCTCCGTTTTAAAGTATCAGCGACGAGTAATCGCATACCTCGCGAAGGTGGCATCCCGACGTTCCGCTATACGCGTTCCGCAGACAACTCGCGGGCGGACACATTCCCATCGATTTCTGCCGCGCGAGACGCGCGTTTCGCATCTTACATACATGTTATACATATATGTGAGTTCAAAGAACGGTCGAGGCTCAGAACAGAACGACACCTAGTGCGTGATCGATATGGCAGATTTCCGATTGCGATTAGTCGGCTTATTTCTCGAGCCATACAGCCAATCGCTTTTTGCTATCTCTTTCTATCTCTTTTTCTCTTCTAGGTCGGGCTGTCGGTTTTTGTCGTTCCGGAAGTGACGAATAGATGGATGAGAGGCGTGCTTTATGCTCTCGTGTAAGAACGAGCGAGTTTAGAAACTTGACTTTGTCAGCGTGAGCAATGAGAAACAGTTTACTTGCAACATTTGATTTTTTGTTGTTTCTGGAATGACACAGGTTTCGAATGGTATTTTTTATTTTTTTTTTTTTTTTTTTTTTTATTTAAAATGATTGATTATTTTCAAATTGACAATTTAAGATTAATCTATCGGTAATTATTCGTTCGTAAAAATACTTTAAGCAATTGGGAATTCAATTTGTCACGATGAATATTTACAAAAACAAAGTTTTTATAATACTCTAATGCACCGTAACTCTCATATCTCTTTTAAAGTTAACCTAATTTAATTTATTCATATTACACGCTATTTTTCCAGAAACAAATTGACGTCATTGCTTTAATTTAAAAATAGACATAACATACATCCTTTTCTTTTGCCGTAAAGACATTCAGCTTACTCAACGATTAAAGTAAAAAAAGTGTCGGCGTTATGTCACCAAAGGTATGCGCTACACAACTAGACTGGAAATAAAAAAATTTTTGAGAAGGTAAAAGAATCCTCCTTCGCTCTCTTCTCCCTCTCCGTCTTTACAAGCAAAGAGGCCGTTGAACAACGAAGACAACGATTTCTTCCCTTTCGTGCGTGAGACATGAATCAGCGCTCGACGAGCCGCGTGTCCTGTCGCGCGAAGTAAGGTGACAGCTGTCAAGCGCGTTGGCGCGTAGGCGTACGTACCAGTCTTCCGCAGTCTCTCTCTTATTCGCATGCGTATATATATATATATATATATATATATATATATATATATACATGTATGTATACGTATATGCACTTGGTAACGCGCGCGAGCGCGCATCTTGTCTTTCTTGAGGCGCTGCCGCGGAGCGAGTCTGAATAGCCTCGCCGCTACCGTCGTTGTCTTTTTGCTTGGTTTGCGCGCGCGCGCGCGCGCAATTCCTCGATCGGTCGATGCGTGAAATCGTCTCGTCTCTTCGTGCAGCCCGCACGGGAGAGATTTCGCGATGTTTATAAGCGCGGATTGGGTTACTTTGAGACTTAGGAATTTTACTTGCTTGTTGAGAATTATTTTTAGGATAGGACTTTTTTATTATGCTCGCCGTATATTTTTGTTTTGATTTTCGCCAAGAGTTATTCAGGATGCGTAAGAGAATGATTCGTCGAACGGTATCGTATTTGATCATTTTATTAATTGTTAAGAATAGTTATGACATCGTAAGGTGAAGTCATTGATTTTTAAGGTATTTTATATTCTAAAGCTGTCTGTTTAGATAATATCGTAAGGAAATTTAAATGATAAAATAATATTCTTGACAAGACAATACCGACAATAAATTGATTGTTAAAAAGAATTTTAGTTTGTTAAAAAGTCTATAAAGAATAAAATTACACAAGGAATGCTAATTTTTCAGAAGTTAAGCTTTGACATATTTCACGTAATAAACTGGATAGTACATCAACGATCCTTGCTTAGTTAAATTTATGGTATTCAGTAGTCACCAACATTCCCACATCTTCTCGTATAATCGACCAGCGTCGTAACTTAAGTTATCAACGGTACCTGCATACGTGAGATAAAAACCGTCGAATTATTTGACACTCGCCAATAATTACATTTACATAAGACGACAACAAATTCCACGCGAGATAGACGCGCGCGCACAAATTTTCTCGCGAATTCTCGCTAATTGCGCTCAACATCGTAACGTAATCCTCGTCCACGCAGACCAGAGCCTCGTCCACTTTCGTCCCTGAAAAATTGCCTTTACCTCACGGATATCGCCTGAGGTCTTCTCTCTCTCTCTCTCACACACTCTTTTCTCTAGATTCTCATCCAAGGCCGGTTGAATTAAAGCGTACAGCGGCTGACCAAGTTAGCTTGGGCTTAATGACGAGTTCTCGCGCCGTTGGGCGCCAATAATCGTCGTATAAGCCAACGCATACTGTATACACACCTGAGCGAAAATCACCGGCATGTGCGCTTCCTATTTAGATCATCCCCGCGGACAACGCGACACGCATTACTCGTAAACATGTCCGTGGATGTAAAATGCGACTCGTCCGTTACCCGGCGCGAGTTTCTTTACGGTATTCTTTCTTTCTCGTTTTATTTTCCGTTAGCGCGGCAATTTCGAGATTCGTTAGCACCGCTGAGAGCAGTCGCAGTTAATTGCGAGCGCGCGACTTCGGTAGCTACGTCGAAAACTCGCGGAAGCGCAGTTGCGTCATATTAATGTTAATCTGTGCATGCGAGATTTTATTAGAATGTAAATAGCGCGAGTTAAAGCGTAGATAGTCATTCGTTCGTGAAAATAAATTGCTTTGATGCGTTTAAAATAGACGCAGGATGGTGGAAAGAATTATTCTTAATATTATACGTTAGGAGCTTTTTCGAGGTTACAAATTTATATTGATTGGTTGTATCGATGGAAACTTTTAAAATAAAATTATGTTTAACGATTCAAATACCTTAATATTGGAATTCGGAAAATTTTATAATTAACGAACTTTACTTTTTCTTTATTTTGTATTAAAATATTTACGTCTAGTGTGTGAAAATGTAATCGATTTTGATTTTGGTTTTGATTAGAGATTAATAAAAACTCCTTTATAGTTCATTGTGGATTGTACGATGAATCTTCAAGAATTTTATAATGTGCAATTATCTTTTTGTAATAAATTATAATTTATTTTAATCGATAATTAATTGATACATTTGGATAGAATTCGTCGTTGAAAAAAAAAAAAAAAATGATAATGAAACTGCGTTTTATGAATTAAGCTCTCTCTATTTTTTTTTCTTTCTTCGTTCATGAGAACGAAAATTCCTAAATTAATTAGTTAATGTATAATGCATCGTATTATTACCAATCGAAGCAATTACCGATTTTACTCCTTGTGAAACGCATAATTTATTTTCTGAGTTTTCCGCGCGTATTACGACAAGGCGACTCGTGTTTGGACGTACAAGCGAAGAGCTCATCATCGTCGGTGGTTCGATCGCATCAAAGATCCCCAGAAAAGTATATAAATCTAAACAAAATTAGTCGCGCTAATGGCCCCACGCGCAAATTCAACATCGAGCGACGTTATATGGGTGCTCGAGTCGCCATAAATTACAAATCCGCGAGCGCTTTAAAATTTCCAAGTTCATAAATTAGTATTTTAATTTGTATTGGCGATAAATCATCCATTGCGCATATAAACCACACCTTAAAACAGCTATCTCTTGTAAGTAAAATTTATGCTTTTATGCAAGTTCACACGTGTGTGTGTGTGTGTGTGTGTGTTTGTGCATACGTAAAAGAGAGAGCAAGAGAAAGAAGGACTTAAATCGAGAGAAATTAAACAAAGTCCCAATATCATCGTAACGTGTTAAGCGAAATTGCGCTCTCATAACGCATTAAGAATAAATTCATCGACAATTTGCTCGCTCTTTCTCTTTCTCTCTCATTCTCATTCTTGTGTCGTTTTTTTTTTCAGCGTGTGTCACGTTGTTAGTACATAACGAGTTTGTCTTTCTGTTTTATTCTCCATCTCCCTCTCTATTGCTCACTCTCCTTTTTTCTTCTCCGTTCTTTTCTCGGAGGCATCGGAACGAGTCGCGACGTGGCGCCTCCCTGAAAAAAACGATAATCGAAACATCAAATCGCTCTTGTAGTACACTTGAAATGCATCTCTCTTTTCCTTTCCCTCTCTCTCTCTCTCTCTTTTCTCTTTTTTTTTTCGAAACTTTGCAGCGCTCATGACTGGCATTTGGTCTTGGCACAATTCTATATCGCGCAAGTTTACTTCCAGCCTCTCAACATTCTGTAACTCGTGTATATCGTCTCTTGCATTCTTCCTTCTTTCTTTAATTTTATTTTATTTATTTGTAAAAAATATGATTTAAATGCTCGACAAAATTAACTTTTAATTTATTGTGACAGAATAATTTCATTTTTTCAATGATTTTCCAATTTAGATTTTTTCGTTAAAATAATCATTTTACGCAAACCAAATATGTTGTACAACTCGATGTATTATATTTTTATTTTAATCTCCTGTTTGTTTATTAAAAACATATCAAACTTCAAGATTTGACTACGATGCGACAATTACATATAAGCTACGCAATATAAATTCAAATAATATCATTTTTAATGACCCAATGCTTGATGCAATATTGTCCACTTCATATAAATTCATGAAATTTTCTGTATTTTATAAAAATAATATAATAAATTCTGAATGTATTTTAAAATTTTTAACGAAAATTTTACGAAACTGATTCAACAATGTACCTTAACAGATATCACTCTCGCTTCAGCTTCGACCCTCATATTAATCGTTGAGGTCAAAGCGAGCGAAAGATTCCGTTTATCGCTATAGTCACACGCGCTCGTCTTCATAATTTACTTGTCTCACCTCCGAGTTAAATCTTCGTATCCACGCGCGCATATTTTATATCCTCTCCGGTGTACAAGATAAACCAAAGTTCAATAACAAAACAAATTAAAATCCTTATCTTCCTTAGTTTTCTCCTTATTCATCCTTCGACTCGTCTCCGTCGCTGTTCGCGCAACATTTTTCCTGCCCTCGGACGCTCGTGCTTTTTCTTTCTCTTTCTCGCGACCTTGTCGCATTGCACACGTACATTTATAGACGCACACACACGTGCGCACGTAAAACTAACTCTCTCTCTCTCTCTCTCTCTTTCTGTCTTTTACGCTCACGTTTAAAAGCGACTCGTTTAAAGCGTCTCTTTATCTCTTACTCACTCGCTCTTTTCTCGATAATTTAATGCCATGTCCGGGGCATTGTCGATTTTACGAGGAGATAAGTACCGCAAATAATTCAGCGCTCAATCCATTGGCGAATGGCAGAGCCGATATCTTGACGTTTGAATCGGGCCGCGCGTCGCATTTGCGGACACGGACGCGTCACGCTATTGCGCGCTCGCGCGAGGCACCGCTTCATCGACGCGCCGCGCACCGAGAGTCTGGCGTTCTCTCTTCTCTCCTTTTTTTTCTCGAAGTCTCTCTCTCTCTTTCTTCGATGTGTAAGGAAGATGCAAAAAAGGAATAGAGAGAGAGAGAGAGAGAGAGAGAACGATCGTCTTCACCGTTAGAGCATTGACAGAATCGTAACGCCTTGTCTCGCTTAACGTCCTCGTCTCGGCGTCGTCGTTGAGCCGAGCATGAAAACGGTTTAAAGGACTGAGAGCTGGAGGGCTTAATTCCCGCGCCTCGTGTAAGTGGAAAATCGCGACACGGACAAGGAAGTCAAAGAAGAGGCTTAAAGAAAGAGGAACAGAGTGAAAGAGAGGCTATTAAGACGCTGTTTTTTTCTTTACGAATTTGATACGTTCGTTCCTAGATTCTAAAAGTTTAATGAGCGTGAGTTTGTAAATTTAATGTTACTTTGATATATATCATTTGAATACGTATATTGAGAAATATCGATATTTTACATAACCGTTGAAATGCTCAAATAAAAAAATTTGTTAAGTATACTTACTTTATAAGTAGTCATAGATCAACCCGATCAGGCATCAGGACTGAACATTTTATTAAAGTTATTTCCAACGTTAATATTACAAAAAAAAAATATGTATTTTTCTCAAAGAAATGCCATCACGCAACGTTCGAAAGTAAAAATTAATTTTCTTTTCTCGAGCATGGAACGCGCGGGAACGCGGAATTCACCGAGCTGAATAATACACGTTTATACAAACCTCGTCTCGGCACCTTCGTGCCGTAATTGAGCTTCTATGAATAGCCAAAGCGCTTAAGCAAAAAGCAATCCGACACGATTTTGTCACGAGATCCGCGAGCGAGAATGACCGGGCTCTTTGCTTTTTAGAGCAATCGAAGCGCAAAAAACTTCTCTCTCTCTCTCTCTCTCTCTCTCTCTACTCCTATTATTAAACGGCGCGTGATTTTATTCACAGTGACGACTTCCGCGTGACACCGCACGTAACGACGAGCCGTGTTACGGCGCTCGACATCGTGCACTTCTTTACCCTTCTTTCGCTTCGTAATCGAACGCTCGGTGATTAGGAAGGAAAGAGGCGGATATATAAGCTTACATCGCTACTTTTGTCCCCTCCTCCGGTTTTTCCATTGTCATCGGGGCTTGATCGTCCCGATTGTTCTTTCGTCGCGTGACACTTGCAACGCGGCACCGTGCAATTGACCTTTCGCAGGATCACGTACGCGAAAGTCTATTGGCAAAGGAGATAATCGGCGTTATGAATATAGGCGCTGTCTTGGTCGGTTCTATGACTTTAGAAAGAAAGTTATGGATATCAAAGGATTGATTTGTCAAGTCGATTTTTGAGACTGAAAATTAATGGTAAAAGTTACATTATTTAATATTAATAAACCCTTTCACGTTATGAGAAAATAATAATATAAAGGTTATATTTACACAAAAAGTGTACAATTATTTTGATTATACGAGTAAATTAAAATAAATCAAAATCTTACTGTAATGATAAAATTACATCAATTTAATTATACAAAAAAATGCTAAAGATAATTTTATCTTTGATAGATTAAAACGATTACGATTTTATTATCCATTATGAAAATTGACAATAAAACATAACAAATCGAATCAATTCAACCATACTTTAATCAATGTGACAAATGACGCATTTAAAAGATTTAATTAGATAAAAATACAATTGGTACTTAAGAAAGCGAATAAAGCAGGACGAAAGGAAAAAAGCATATTGAAATAAAAGCCGCAACGCTCGTTAAGCCACGCTTGTTTAGTCCGCGCGCGCATTACACGGCCGTTGTACATACATACGTATACCCGTTGCAACGGGACGCATAAGGTCAGTCAGTCAACTCGTCGCGCCTTTTGCGATCGGCTCGCGCGACATCGACGACGACAGAGAAAGCGCAATAAGGAGAGACGCAATAATCCATGTGAATATTTTAAGTTTTTATAATTTCTGTTTATATTTCGTATAGTTAACGATTGAAACTTTAGAATCGAGTAACGCAAGCATCTTTACGATTCTCCTTAGTTTGTGGCAGCGTTTCATTTCGCTTTCTCTCTTTATCATTTTCTTTTCGTTATGCGCTTTTAGTAGTTTTCATATTAGCTTTCATGATTCGCAAATTGATACGCGTTATTGAAATTATGATTTTTATCAATATTATTATAAATGAATTTCATTTATATTACTTAATATCGTTTAAAATTGGAATTACTCGGTTAAAATATTGCTTTCAATAATAAAATATTTCTCTTCACAGTTAAGTTTTCGATTTCAGCGTATTATATATACCAATTTTGTTAATGGATAAAGTGAATTATGGCTTAAACTTAAAGTTATATTATACGACGTTATCGAAAACTAAGGCTCGAACGTTATGCAACGTTATCAGTTTCAATTCTTGGATCAATAACGTTCTCGAAATTAACAAAGGAAATAGATTTACATCTCCGAAAGCATAAAATAATTCTCAGGGTTAACGGTTCTGAAAGCCCCACTAATTATGGTACGAATTAAATATTCGCCCATATTCATCTACATGAAAATCAACGAGCATTCGATGACTGTGAAACCATTCGTAGCTTCGTGTAACAATAAACAATGTCCAAATATCCAATGTCAAATACTCTCTCTTTCTTTCCAACGTCCCCCATTTCTTTTCTTCGTATATTCACACTCTCTCTCTCTCTCTCTCTCCTTCTCTCTCCTTCTCACTCTTTCTTTTTCTCTTGAAGTATACAACATGTCGGCGTATATAAGCAAAGTGGCAGAACCCTGTCTCTGGGTAAAGCCGTGTTCTTGGACGTATTTACGAGCATTTTACCTGGTTATCGCGAAAGTACCACGGGGCCGTACCCGCTCTCTCTCTCTCTCTCACTCTCTTCCTCTCGCTATCCTTATAGGTAAACGCTCGAATCCAATGTATTTATATACATGCACGTATGTATACAAATGCGCGTGCATGTACATACCCGAATAGCAAGAAAGAGAAAGAGAGAGAGAGAGAGAGAGAGAGAGAGAGGACAGTTTATACGAGACGGCGAAAGAAGGAACGAATGGGTGACACGGAGCGTTGGACGCGTTCGTAAATTCATTGCTCGTTCGTACGTTCTTTCGCCCGTTCGCTCGCGCGCGAGCTATAGTGGCCAACCCGTAGTTCGCGCTCGCTCACGCGCGCGCCATGTTCGTCTATCCGTGGGAACGTGACACTTTCACGCCGCTTATCTAATTTATCCGAAGGTCGCTCCCCTGCGCGTGTACACACGCGCGCTCACCCGCGCGATCCCGGCTGTCTGTTTGCTCGCTGCGCTCGATCAACGAAAGAAAGGGAGAGAGAAAAAGAGAGATGGTGCAATGGAGAAAGAGCAAGAGGGATAGTCCTGCGTACGTATACACGTATGGATGTGTAGGCATACGTACGTGTGCGCGTGTACGGCGCATATACGACACGCGGAGATATCATAACCGGTGGGCCTCACCGGCTGACTTTGTGCAAGAGCTCAGCGCTAAAGTCACGCATGTTTAATCGATTTACGTTCCACTTTAACGGCGGCCCCGGGTATACTCGTCTACACTTATGTATCTGTATACATATACGCGAGCGCGTTCGTGTACGCGCGCGTACACGGCCCCGATCGCGAATTGATGGTCGAGTGTGTACGCGCGCGGGGACTTAAGCTCGGACTACACTGGCAAATTGCTTTACGCTGGAAATTAGCTTTTTGTATCCGAGCGTGTCGTATCGAAGCATTTACTTTTTTTTTTTTTTTATTTTTTTTTTTTTTTTTTTTTTTTTTTTTTTTTTTTTTTATTTTTTTAGGAAAACGACGGAATTTTTATTTTTCTAATTTTCTAACCGTGCGCCGTTCTGCGCGCGTTGACCGTGCCTGCTTAGAGTCGTATAATGATACACGACATGTATTTTATCTCGTACTTTTGCATTGATATAAGGATATACAATCATGTTTTCAGAATTAATGTTTAATTAAACTATAAATTTGATTTTTATTTTTATTCAAGTTGTAAAAATCCTTTTTTTTCTTTCTTTTCTCTCAAGTTATAATTGAAGTAGAAAAAATTTAATATTGACATAAATTTTATGAAACCGCGGTTACGTTAATTAAAAATGAAATGACCTAAGAAAATAATTATATCGTCATATTGATTTGTTAAAAATGCTAATCCAATTAATGTCTATCTAAAATTTCTAAAAATTTACAATATCTGTTTTAGAAAACTTTGTATTTTTTTGTGATTTATTTACGTTGCCAATATTAATTATCCGAATTTCAGTCATTCAAGCGGAACAATGCAGGTTTAGTTCCACATAATTTTTGAGCACAACAAACAGAGATATAATTTAGTTGACAGGATTAACTTGTAATTGATTGCGGGCTTTATCGATAAAAACGCTCTTGTGAAATGTAATTATTTTTTCAGTATATTTTTTTTATTCATATATATATATTAATTAAATAAATTAGCCATTTGTTAATTTTATCGTTTCAAAACAGTTTGAAAAATTTTTACGAAAATAAAATTATTGCTATTTTTGCATTAAACATGTGACGCTTAGTAACTTCACTTTAAGAATTTTATCCACCTATAAAAATAACAATAATTCACAATTTTATAATCATTTTTTTCGCATTTCTCTCATTCAGCCCAACACAACCAGTTAGAAATAGATTATTTACTTTAAACTCACGTTCTTTCCCTTTTCAATTTATGACGCGGTGTAGAGATTACACATATAGAATTCCAGCTAGGGTATAAAAGAGAGAGAGAGAGAGAGAGAGAAATTCCACATCCCACATGGACATTTCGCGCGCTGCTCATTAAACGCGATCGCGAGAGAGCAAAAGTCTGCGCAGCTTATGTACGCACACATACACACGTATGTACGTGTATACATGGATGGAACGAGCAAACGCATAAGTAAGCTCGTAAAGGTATCATTGGCATGAGAGTGCGGCTGACCCTCATTCAAACGGCTGTAGGCACTCGCGGAGAATCTCCGCGGGCCGTATTATGCACCAAGATGCAAATAGTCCTCTCGCGCGAACTGTTCCTTCTTCCTTCTCGCAGCCTCGTTAAACGTATAAATCGGAGCGAAGCGAAGATCGCTGCTCTCTCTCTCTCTCTCTCTCTCTCTCTCTCTCTCTCTCTCCCTCTCCCTCTTGCGATCTTTTATATACGCGTACCGAGTACGCACGCAAAAGACGTCTCTCTATCTTTCTTTTTCTCTCTTTTGCTTCACCGGAGAACGATGAATATTTAATTCTTCGATGCGTGCATATACGTGTGTATACGTATACGTAAGCGCAGCTTTGAATTTATTGCCGTTGCGCGAACGTCCGGCTCTGACTTGTGACATCCTTCTCCGCAGCTGTGCCACGAAAGACTTGGACCGATGAGCGCGGACTTTCCTTGGTAAAAGAAAAAAAAAAAAAAAAAAAAAAAAAAAGTCGATTGTGAACTGGTGCGCGCGAAATGGCTCGTGCGTATGCGTCTTATGCACGTGTCTATGTATCGGTAAACTTTCCTATACATTTATATATGTATACATATATGAACGTGTATGTGGAAGATCGTTTCGAAAGCTTCGAGCTCGAGGCACTTTGTCGAGCAGTCAAGTTTTGCGTGCGAGCGTTCGCTCTTACGAAAATTTTTCAATGCTCGTCTTTTATATATTCACGCTCGTAATGCTAATCTTGAGAAATGATTCTTTTGTTTGCTTCGATTTTGGAAGTTTGAATTTGCAACAGTGAGCTCTTGGTTTATATAGATTAATCGATGAATCGTTATAACGAAAGAAAAATATCTCTCTCTCTCTCTCTTTCTTTCTGCGTGCGTGCGTTTAAAAAGAGTCATTCATTCTTTTGTGCTGATTTCAATAATGACTTAATACGAAACATCGTTGATCGACATTGATTTGCCAACGTTCTCTTAAGAGATTGAATAGACGTTTTGTTGCGTCATATTTTATATCGATAATTTTAATGACATGCAACAAATGTAAACAAAACGACAAAACAAATACATGCAAAAAAAAATATCTATTTATGAAGCAAGAAAATTATTATAAATTTGATGAAAACATAAAATTAATTTTTGAAAACGAAAATGCAAATTATATCACTATCGAAAATAATCAAAAGTCATAGAAAATTCTAAATATTTTATTCGCCAAACACTTTCATTACAAAATAAATTCAAAACTCCGTGCTTATCGTAGCTCGCAAAAAATGAAAGACACCGTGGTAACTCGTTTTTACTTACAAAAATCCAATGAAGCGTACGCTCTTGTGTATATATATACATGTATAGGTGCAGGAACGCTATCGTCAAAAATAAACATAAAGCTCTCTCTCTCTCTCTCTCTCTCTCTCGCCTCATTTTCTCACCGCTCAACCTCTCTTCTCGGCATCTCGTCTTTGTCGTCTCTGGTATACCGCGGGACTTGGGTTGTTGCGATTACGCGCGCTCCTCGCGCGATCTCTCTTCGGCCGTGAAGAAGCCCTTGTCACCGGTGCCGTCGATCCGCCGTCGTTGTCCACGGCGCGATATGCAAATTACCTCGACGCTCCTCCTTATACGTACTTAGCGTATGTGTGGGTATATATGTATAGAAACACGAACGAAATACGCGGGCGAGCGCGCGCGGCTCGTCAAAAAGATGCCCGCGGCCCTTTTCCTCTAATCTTAATTCGCTTATCGGATTACCCTGCGAGGGCTAAACTTTTTAAATGTATCTATGTGTACGTGTGAATGCGCGCACATATACAAGACCGAAGGCCCGTATAGCCGATGGAGATGTTTTTTGCCGGAGCAAAAGCAGCGACGAGCTCTCTGCCCCGAAAGATAATCCGGCCGGTATGGTAATTCAAGAGCGAACTTGCACGTTTTGCATATGTACACGCGACGCACAGCTCGTAGGACGATACTGGACGTACGTATGCGAACGAGCGTGCAGCGATTTCTTCTGGATACCGTAAACTCTCCGGAAAATGACGCGAAATTATTTTCGCGCGACTCGGGATCTTATTTTTTTTTTTTTTTTTTTTTTTTCTATTTTTTTTTCTTTGTGAGTTATCGGAGTAGTGAAAGATTGACTCTCGATTTTATAATGTACTTTTGTATTTAGGAAGTCAAATGTGTTTTATGTATTATAATAATAATAATAATAATAATAAAATGCTAAAAAAAAAAAAAAAATATATTATTTTTTAAAAAGTATATAAAATAAAATGTAGCTCTAAATTTTTTGAAAATAATATATTCAGTCGAGTAATTTTCATCGTAAAGTTTTTTCGCGCTACTATACTTATACTGAAAGATACTGAGCGAAATGTGAGCAGTGATAAAGTATAACGAGATTAAGACAAATGATATTTACAGTTATCATTATTTCTCGTATGAGTGTACAGCTCTTGCGAAAGCTTGTAAAAATTGTTTGAACAATAAGTAATTGAATTATTTTAACTGAATAATTTTTCTTTTTAGACTTTTTAAAAATATATCACTAAAGATATGAATAATTAACAATAAATGTTGTGTAAACGTATAGTAATGCTGCAAAATAACAATAAATTTATTCAAATATTATTTCATAATAATTATTTAATAGCGATTTAAGAAAAACGTTACCAAACCCGAACCGTTTTAAATTAACTCAAACCAGGAAATACTAATTATTACTAACTTTACACGTAAATTATACCGCAAAACACGACATTTTGTATTTTCAACTCATAAATCTCGCCTACACATGCTCTTTAGAGTTCGCCTTTAATACTTATTAGCTACAAAGAAAATTACGACACGAAGCAAAAACCAAACTGCATCTACCCTTTAGACATCAAAAATTAAAAAATAATCGGCTAGCGGTATGCGCTAAATTTGTGTGAATCAAACTGTTAAAACGTTCTTATAAAAAAGAAAAAAATAAAAAAAAAAAAAAATGTGATCGTCGACGTTAAATAGCTCAGTGAGCGAAACTATCGAAACTTCCTCGAGTCTCGTATGTCCCAGCGGGAAAAAACGGAGGCTTTGCCTCCATTAAGTCGACTTTTCTTACTCGCGTATCGGGACCTCCTCGAAAGTTATTAGATGCATAACTCCGCTAAGGGACATGAAAAACCGGCTCGTAAAGCGTCTCCTGCGACACTAATGGCCAAGCGCTCACCGACATGCTCGAACTCAATTTCATACATACGCATGTGTTTACTCACACACTCGCATGGATACACATAAGCATTTGCAGAGATTGCGGAAACGCCGTGGTAACGAAATAAAAAAAAAAAAAAAAAAAAATGAAACGGTCGAAAAGAGTCCCTGTCTCTTTCTCTCTCACTCTCTTTTCGCGCGGCCGAGAGATATGTAAGAAACTACTCGAGCTTTAGAAGGAGCTAGCTGCAGCGTGTGAGCGAAACGGTGCTCTCTTTCTCTGTTTCTCCTTTACGTATAGAAATTTCGCAAAAAGTGGGTGAACGCTTTATGGCTGCTTATGCAGCGTCGACGTGGCGGTGCGCGCAACATTGTGAGATCGCGATACTCGTATAACTTTAGCGATCCGATGAGTCGCGCTAAAAATGCGACTATAGCTGGCAGAGAGAAATAGAGAGAAAGAGAGAGTGAGTGAGAGAGATCTGATAGCTGATGAAACGATACACCTGGTAATGTCTCTACTTAACTCCCGGAGGGCTGATGTGCAGACATATAAGAGTACATAAACTCGTGGCATCGAGGTTACGGAACCGCATCTAAGCTGCGCTTTTCTTTTTTTTTTTTCTCCTTATCCTCGTGGCTTAATTGTCCGCGCATAATTAGCGAGCGAGTTCGCCGGCAGTCGATCGTTCAAAGGGGGAGAAATCGGCTCGTGTTCGAGTTGAACTACGGGTTCTTGCATTCCGCGTACCTATATACATATACATAGATATATAGACGAGAGCACGACTCGCTGATGTCGCGATGATTATTTCATGGCTGAAGACGTTCGTGCTCGCGTTTTTAATGCACTTACTTTAATTTATATATGTGTGTGTGTGTGTATATACGTATGTACAAGTGTCGCAAGGTTCGATCTTAATCTAGGCATTGCTTCATTAGGATTAGCGAGAAGACGAATGAGCAAGAGAGAGAGAGAGAGAGAAAGATAGTTAAGTTTTAACGAGCACGTGACTTAATTAATTGTCGCTTAGATTGTGCGGCTCATTTGTGCACCGAGTGACGAATTTCAGAGCAAAAACGAATGGTGTAACGAACCAACAACATGACTATTTGTGTACTCTGCGGGGATGTTGTATGCGTGCATCTGATGTACGTTTTTTATGCTTTGATACCAACAAGTATTGAAACAAAAGTTAATCTGGTAATTTATTGGTTTTTAGAGAAAAAATATCGTAAAATATATCTTGAGAAATTTGTATTGAAAAGATTAACAATTTTAAAAACTCTTGTTCTTATTAAATAAGTATTGATATTAATTGTGCATTAAAGAATATTAATATTATTGATTATTCATTAATTTTCTTTTTTTTTTTTTTTTTTTTTTTTGTTTTTCAAACAAAATAATTTTAAGATCTGTTAATCATTTTAATGCGAGCAAAAGGCTTGATTAACAACTCGCAATTGAGCTTTATCAAGCGACTCATTCGCTCGAAGTAGCAGTGTTATTAAAGTTTCACTTATAAATACGTGTGTATAAATTTTTCCCTGCAATTTATGCAACATTAATGTCTTACTCGCCATTAATGAAGGTATTTCTAAATCAATTTGATTCAAATAGAGCACCATTTAAATTTTTTGACTTATTAACCGCAATATACCATCTCAAACACACCGCGGTCTCTATTTAATTACACTCTGTCATAAAGTCCGGTGTACATTGACGATACAATGTGACTGGAAAATAGTTCAATCTCTCTTTTATACTTCCGCAGCTCCTCGCATTACCTCGTCTCTCTCGCAGCATCTCTATTTCAGCGTCCCGTTCGTCTCAACCGGTTTGCCGGTGATACAGAAACAAATCGCGTCGCACGGAACATCACGAGCGCTCCGTTTCTTTCTCTCCGCGCAATTTTTTGGCGGATATAAAAATCTGCATAACTATCTGCCCAACGAAATCTACCACGAAGACGAAAGCGAGCGACTCCGCGATGCGCGCTCGACGAAAAAGAAAAAGAAGCCCAAGCGGCGCACGATAAAAACTATTACCGCTCGCGGTGTTTGTAAAGATGCGCGCGGACCGGATGTAATAAAGCCATCTTTGGTCGAGGACAGCAGCGGGAGCCTCTCTTTTCGACACACCCACGCGCCTCGATGAAGCGCCCGCTACCCTCGATTAAACGTGTACAAACGAGTCTCTGTCTCTCTTTCTCTCTCTCTCTCTCTCTCTCTTTCGCGCAATCTCTGCTTACCTCGTTTAAAAAGGATGGTTACGAGTCGACGATTTCTGGGTAGGAAACACGAATTCTAAGTATACGACAGCGAGCCAACGATTTCGTGACCAAGATTCGCCCTGCGTATGCAAACTTTTCTTATTCGCGTATCTCTTCGATTAAAATCACTTATTTAACTTACTTTTATTTTTTATCATTGAACCTAAGTATACACCATTTATTATCTCACGAGCTTTTTGAAAAATCTAATATTAATCTAGAGATCGTTTAAAAGATAATTTATAAATGTAAATAAGTTCGTTAAATTGCTTTAGTAAGATGACATTATTAACAGCAATAACGATAATAATCATTGCTTATTAATACATACGTATTATATAAACGATTGCGTTGTTTTTTTTTTGTGTAATGTCACAGCTAATTTCACGTAATATATCGTAAGTGTTGCCATAATGTTGTTACGATAACGGATGGCTCATACATATTCATAAAGTGCATAAATTTAAATTTAATTAAAATTAAATTAAAACACAAATAAATACATACATACGTAGGCTCTTATCGTGCTTGCTATTTTATGAGAATAATACGACCTGCACAATTATTCATTCGAATTCCACGTCATTAAAATATTTTTGTTAAATTGAATTTTTTCTTTTCGTCACATATGAAAATGAAATTATTATTTTTATTATTATTTTGTTTTCAGTCTCATTACGAAGAAGTACAGTAACAGCAGCAGCTTCTTATCTTACACGGGCAAGCAATTCCAGCAAAGCACAAGAAATTTACAATCGTTACATCAGCGGTCAGCAGCGTTTTACCTCCTCTATTTCGAATCGGGAGACGATGATAAATATCTTCCGAGATAAGCCTAATCACCGCGACGACTTCCTATACCAATATACTAAGTGCGATAAAGAGAAAGAGAGAAAAAGGACGAGCTTTACTTTTCCGTTAAAAAAAAAGCGTCCACTCTGGCGCGCTTTCGTGCCGCTATTTTATTAATCAAAGCGAGAAACGCGCCACGGTTAACCTCTTCGTTTCCTCCTCTTCACTCTTCTCCGTCTGCATCTTCACTTTTATCATCCGAAGAGAAGTTCGCGCCCGTATCTCCGTCGACGAAAGCGCACGTGCGCGCGAGAGAAAGGACAGAAACAACGCGCGGGCGAATTATCAAGGAGCGACCGAATTAAGGAGGCGAGAGCTCGCAACAACGCGCGCGTTCGCGAACGAGCGCCCAGCATTGATTAATACTCGGTCATATGTAGCGATAGTTAGCGAGTGTCACGGAAAAAGGAGAAGGAGAGAGAAAGAGAGAGAAAGAGAGAGAGAGAGGCAAGTTCTCCTCGGGGCGAGAGAAGCCTGTGGATGATTAATAGCGCCAGGCTAATCGAGCAGAAACCAGAAATGAACGAGTTCTCTCTTTCTCTCGGTCTGTTTCCCGGATGCGCTTGCCTATATGCGTATATACTATAACGCGCGCTCGTGAATTTTGCACGCGCGGCAATTTTACGCGCAACGGAGTTTTATAAGCCGCAGCTCTCTTGACAGTCGAAACGGAGCGCGACGAATTTGTTAACGTTTGCGTTTCTCGAGCATATTTTAACATTGCGTTAATATTATGACTGGCTACGTGCGGGTAACTTGTTCACCGAGATACTTGGCCGGTACGAGTGTTGAATCGCGAATAATGCGGCATTAAGTCGTTTTCAAAACGAAGTTGACACTGTGTGTATAAATATACTATATAAGTAAAATGTGCAAGAAAGAGAAATTAATTACTAAAGCGATGCGTCTTTTTTTATCGTATATAAAAAAAAAGTTATTTTAAGAACTAACGGCTTTGTTTGAAAACAACAATATTTTGTTAATCAAGGCTCATAATCAAATATTTTATTAATGTCTATATAAAAAAAATCAATTCTAGACCAATTTATAGTTAGTTTAATTGTGTGCTAAATTCGAATAATCTATAATCTATGGGAAACAAATAATCAATCGTTCATTAAACATTAAAATTAACAAGGAAAGAAACATTGCTGATTCGGCGAGAATAAATCACGGTTCGTCGAGAGGAGATCGAAGAAAGACCGAGCGATCGTCGATTTCCACGCGTGGTTAGATCAGATGCGTGGTGAGCCGTGGCTCTGTGACGGGTCTTTTAAATCATGCAGTGCCTCTCTCTCTCTCTCTCTCTCTTTCTCTCTTTCTCGAATTCCTTTTGCGTCCTTGCGTCCACTCTCGAGAATAACGAATGGGGAATTCTGCTCTCGTATGCATATACAATCATTGTTCTTCTCTTTCTCTCTCTCTCGTTCCATCTGCGCAGGTTATGTATATGTGCCGCGTCACACGCGGTGAGAAATACGTAGTCGCACCGGCGATGTCACTCGCGACTTTCTCCGCGCTCGCGAGACAAAATGCGAAATGCTGCGCACGTTTCTCTTTCCACTTTGTGTGTATACACATACCTCGTCGTGGAAAATCGCGCTAGCTGAGAGCGAGAGAGAGAGAGAGAGAGAGAGAGAGAGAGCGAGAACAGCATCCGATCGCGTGACTCATACCGCCGCAGCGACTTATTACACCGTTATGTAAAATTCGTAGATTTTTTTACTTTTTTCATTTCTTCTTCCTCTTTTCTTTTGCTTTGGCGTACGCGAGAACGCAAACGTGCTTTTGCACTTTTTGAAATTGCGATTCTAAATTCGCGTGCGAGCGCGCGTTATTAATGGGTTCGCCGTTTTGACGAGTGGAAGCGTTTGATTAATAAATAACAGCCGGAATGGCTTTAAAAGAAATCTGCGTCACGACTTGAAAATTAGTTGACTCGCATGATGATGCTGTATTACAGATCGTTGTTATATTTTTTTATTGCGATGTTTGATCTGTATTACTCGTAAGACCGCAGTGTTTAATTCTTTAAAAATTATTTTATTCTAAAATTATAAAATTTATTATAGCTATAAGTAATTACGTAAGAAAAAATAATTAAATTATGAGCAATAATTTCGAATTAAATTAA
Organism: Chalcis sispes; assembly: GCA_949987625.1. NCBI lineage: Eukaryota > Metazoa > Arthropoda > Insecta > Hymenoptera > Chalcididae > Chalcis > Chalcis sispes. Next base: position 19,181,125 of record OX465097.1, read on the forward strand.
GTGAAACGTAAAAAAGTTTATGCGCGCGCAGCTGTAATCTTTTTAGCCTTGTTTGAAAGATACGCGCAATTCCACACACACACACACACACACACACATACATACATACCTATACACTCAAAACACTAAAATCAAGTTTATTGTAATAATTAAAAATTTTGAAATTTGCTTCATACGCGAGCCCAATTTACCGTAGTCTTTTATTAGCACTTAACGCTTTGAGCAAAGAAAAATAAATATCGAATCTTATCGCATTAGCAATTAGCGATTGAGCGGATAGAAAAATCTTCGGCTAATGTACGGCGGTACCTATGAACGGCAATATCTTTGTTCATTTTATTTACCCGAAAGAATTAAGGTATATAGTAGCAGCTCACTGCGCAAATAACTAAGCGAATTTTATTATGCGATCCCTTGACATTGTCAATAAAAACTGCATTAACTTTCACAGTTTCGCGCGAATGCATATATTTTAAAATTGATATTGCATCAACGTATACGTTAACAGTAACAGACACACACATACACACACACACACTCATACACATACATATGTATCGAAACTTATATCCTAATTGTAGACGAAGAAAAATAAATGTACACAGACAACGAGTATTTAGCGCTACCTCAGAAGCAACTTAATGTTTTCTAATCGTTCTTATAGCTGAGCAAAAAAATTCAAGCAATGCGCTAAAGCCTCGATAAGGTAATGTCGAATGAGAAGCAGGAAAGTGGAGAAAGGAAATAAAAGCGGGAATAAGAGAGAGAGAGAGAGAAATAGGCGGGGGGAGGAGGATAGAGAGGTAAAAAAAGAAATTAAAAGAGCCCAAGTCTCCTCGACGGTGTGTCGTGAGGCGATAAATTTCCAAGTTCCCGAGGCCGAGGGTCTCTCCCCGGTAATAGTTGTAATAGTAACATTCATTAGCCTGGTAATCGGCGACCTATCGCGCGATCGTCCCACGCGACGTCCCCGTGCGCTTACCTATGAGTATACATACGTTCGTACGTGTATGTGCGCGCTCTCTCGGGGAAAAGAAAGAGAGAGAAAGAGAGAGGTTCGCATAAGTAGAGAGATAGCGCCGCGATATGTTTTCGCTCGAGTACATTATTCTATTGAAAGAAAAAGAGAGAGAGAGAGAGAGAGAGAGAGAAAAAAAGGGAGGAGGAGAGGCGATAAAGTAACGAAACTAAGTATCATTGCGAAATCGCGGCGTGCGCGTGCGGACCCGCGGCGCATGGAAGATTATAAGCCACGCGCCAAGACACCGGAGATTATCATCGTAATTTATACGATAAACACACAAATGTGCATACACCACGAGCTGGACCCAAAACACACGTATACGTGTCTACACGAGAGTGTGTACGTGCGAGCGCGTACTTATTAAAGTGCAGCGCGCTTTGGTCAACTCGCGCAACCCGGAGAGAAGAGAGAGCGAGAGAAAGAAAGAGAGAGAGAGAGAAAGAAAATTATTATAAATTCCAAACTCATATCGGTTATCTACGATGCCTTTTTCGTCGCTGTACACGCACACGCGTACTTACACACACATAAACGCGCGCGCGTAAAGACACTCGCGACGGGATGAGAAAGCTGCGCAGAAGAGTAAACCTGCACGCGTGTATGCGAGTTTATATCGCGGACTCTCTCCACTTTACACGACGACAAAATTGTTCCGCAGTATTTCAACATTATACGCCCTGCGAGGCGTTTAACGTGCTCTTTATGGCTAACGTATATACCTTTATAACGTTATGGTGCCCGGAATCGCGACGCGTATATCTATACACGCACTTTTTCTCTTATGGATATAGAGTCGATGTCGCGAGAGAAATTTCTTATTATTTACAAGAGGAATGCGCGTAAAAACCCGTTAAGAATGTTAAAGTCGTTAAATCGATTCTTTGATTTCCATGCTATAACTTTGCATCTGTAATACTAATGTATCGTGACGCGTTTATTTATTATATTTATTATAATTCTAAAAAATGAACGATATACGTTTGAAAAATAAGCATTTTACTGATTAAATTTTTATTTAATGTGTGAGTCAGTTGTGATAAATTGACTATGCCGTTCACTTCATCGTTTGAATTATCGATCACAAAGTCTATCTTATTATAATACAAAGTTAGGATTTGCAACACGATTTTAATTATTGCCTTCTTTGAGATTTTTGATGACAAGTAATATGTTAATGCTGCTCTATAATTTCATTCGAATATATAACTTTTATAATTGAATAATTTGATCAATAGTTTTGAATGGATTACAACAAGATAAATATTAGTTTTTAACTACGTTTTTCTGTTTCTTTTATTTACAATGAAAAATCGAAGAGTTATTAATTTTTATTTTTAAATTCAAATAAAATATTTATCGCTTTACCTTTGATAACGCACGTTTAAAATTTACGTAAAACTCTTTAATTTTCATGAAACAAACGATCGATTATTAACGCGACGATAAAATAGCCGCGAGAATAAAGCGCGAGACTCCCACATCGCTTTGTACTAACGCCCAAGAAAGATCCCGGCACGAGAATCGAGCGTTTCCTTTTCGAGGATGTCGCTCGCTCGTACGCGGATGTAAGTGCGAGCTACGGGGAGCGCGCTTACGGACATCGGCGATTCTCGGAACACCGGACACACGGGGCCGTTTAACCGCTCGGCTTAGAAAAGCGTGAAAATGTCCGGTTTATACGGTTTGCCATTTGCCGGAATTACGGGGCGATTAATAACGCGCAGGAAGGAGCCGCGCGTGGGTACTAGTATATATAAACGCGTATATACGTACAAGCGCTCGGGCGCTGCTGGACTTTGTCGTTGTAGTTGGCAGTTGAAAGCGAGCACGGAGATAATCATCGGCCTTACGGAGCTCCTTGTACGTACGTATGTACGTAAGGTTTATACGCCAAGGGGACATATTGCGAGACACCGAGCGAGATGTATCAAAGTTCAAGAGCTCGGGTAAAGGGGGAGAGAAATCCAACCGCGAGAGAAGAAAGAGTTGAATAAGAGGAGAAGTATGGATAAATGGAGGTGGAAAAACTTGGTAGCGAGATCTTCTTGTGAATTGCCCTAGCGTAATCGTTTTTTACACTTGATCGAGCGTTTATTTTATTATCTTACCGTAGGTGCGACTTTATAACAGGTTCTTTCATATTTTTATTTTAATAATATTCTCTTTTTTGTGGATATTAAAAGTTTACTACTATGAACGCGGGAAAATTTTTTTGCAAATTAATTGTTTAAAAGCATTTACTTTGTAAGAAAAAAAAGAATTGAAGATGGAAAAAGAATAAATAGATTGTATTTAAGATTCTACAGTTCACATATTATTCTAAAATGAATACGTATAAAAGTCAATTTTGTGAAATTTAGTTGCATCAATAAAATATATTTTCAATTCAAACTGTAAAATCAATTACAAATAAAACTTCAATATGCCATTACAGAATTATGTACATAATAAATTAAACAAAGAAATAATCGACAATAATTTTTTATTCGTAATAAAATATTATAATTTGTAACAATTTCAATTGATTAAAATTCTACGTTCACTTCATCAATAATCAATGAAAGAAATACAAAAACTCGTTTAGTCTTAAATAAAAGAAAAATTGTGTTTATTCACTATACGTATCTTGCAATTCGCAAAAACAAGTATAACAAAAAATTCCACAAAGTTTCATAACACCGCCATATGTACATACCTAAATGTATATACATATATGTACATATGTATACATGTACATAAATGCAACAACTCGGTAAACTTTGAAAAATTCTCAGCAGCGATGTACGTACATACACACATATATATATATATATATATATATATATATATAAAGTCGGTGCTAATAAGCCGCTCGACGCGATTAATCCGCGGTGCGCGCGGTCATTCGGACCCGCGCGTACATTAAATAATCGTAACGAGCCCATTTGCCGAGCGCTAATTTTAAACCGCAGACCCATCGGCCGTCATAAATTCACTTATGTGTAGCGCATGCGCGTATAGGAAGCGGCGGTGCGAGCGGTCTCCTTTCAAAGATACTTCGAACGCTCTTACTCTTTATCGCGAAAGAGAAAGAGAGAGAGAGAGAGAGAGAGGTACGATTCCGATAACGATCGAGAGATCTGCCAGTGCATAAGGGAAGTGACGCTCTACTCTGACGGTGATATATATATATATATATATATATATATATATATATATATATATACCACTGTGTGAGTACGTTCGCGTTGGCAATTTTGTATCTATGAGTAACACGCGTATGCGTGTATCCTTTTTCTCGGCTGCGGCCAAATAGTTTTCTTGTTCTTTAACGCTAAGAAAGAAGTATCGATGTACGCATTTGTGCCAATGTTCTCGATTTGCCGAGAACTTTGGAATGTTTTAAGCGAGTAGCTTTCTTACATTGTTTAAAAATGTTGTTTTAATCGCGTTGATTAAAAGAATTTTGCAACAGTCTTTAAATTATATTTTTGATTTTGAAAATTATTTTTTAAATATCGCTTTGTAAAATTAAAACAGTAATTATTTTTTTGAATAAAGAACAATAAGAACAATTACTTAATTATTTATTTATACAGCTTAAATATTTACGTTGAGTAAACTTACCCTACTTTACTCGAAGTAATTTATATGAATCATAGTCTTTGATTATATTTTATATAAATATTGCAATGCGATGTTGTATTTTTTTTTTTTTCGATGCATAGTTTAGTTACTATTTTTAATGAAATTTATTGTTTAACTTATTACTATAACTTTTATAAGTAAACAGAAATATTTATGAATCAGATTACTTAAAAAGATATTAAAGTTCACAAGTCCAACATTATTCGTTTAGAAATATTTAATAAATTATCTATTTAGAAACATTTTCTTATTGCGCGATTTCCAACAAAGTATTTTTAATTTTCTCGCTAAATTAAGTAGTCAAATTCTTTGGAACTTTTAATTGCTAAATACTCATATTGATAGTATTTTAGATATATTATTCGAAAAGTATTTATCACTAATTAATAAGAAATTTGATATACAAAGTGATTAAAGTTAATTAAGAATTAAATACGATATCGAAGAGTAGATTCAATTTTTGGTACGAATTTTCACACGCAAAATTTTGTAAAAAATTTCCTTTTTTTTAACCTTTGTTAGCGGAATTGTTTGTTTTTGTTTTATTCTTTTAATACATTTTTTTATCTAAATATAGCCCACTAGGTTCTACAATTTTAGGATTAACAATTAAAAATTGTTGATAAGCGAAAACAATTTCTATACTCAATTTTAAATAATGAGCAAATTTTATTAAACAGAAACTTTTAATTGTCATAAAAATACATACCATTAAATCGATAAAAATTTTATTAGAATAAATTTTAATCGATTCTTGCACTATTTATCTCGTTTATTTCGTTAATTACATATATAAAACTACCATTTGCAATTAAAATTCTTATTAAGCCGCAAATGCATACTCAAAGAAGCTCCTCGTTATAAAAGTATAAACTATTATAAAAATTATTTTCTTTAGTATACCGATGCATACTTTTCTTTAACAACATATAGACACATCTGCATTAAATCCATATTACTATAGCACTTGTTGTGGAAGGGAGCTAAGAATCGCTTGCGCACAAAGGCTATAGACGATTCGCTCGATTCTCCGCACCACAAGCTTTTTTACTTTTTTGCATCGCGAATTAAACGCGCTTTTAATTAACTCTTTCAAGACTTCCAAAACTATGTGAATTTTTGTGGAGGGGGGCTATCTTCTGAAAAGCCGCGTGCGATTTGATATATATATATATATATATATATGTATAGGTATGTAATTGATAAATGAACTAGTCTACGTTAAATACTGGAAAAAGGATGTAAATACATGTATATCGTGGTTATTTTTTTTTCGCTATTTAGGTAAATTTTGAGAAATTGGGGATTAAATATTTTATTCTAAATAAAAATGTAACATGTTTAGAATAAAATAGTTGAATAAAAAGAGAGAAGTTGTAGTTATAATAAAAAAAAAAACTGTACACAGTGCTGCATTTTTTTTTTTTTTTTTTTTTTTTTTTTTTTTAAACAAAGAAAATTGTGTTAAATGCGTGAAAGTATTAGATAACTTGATTTAAAGTAATGTAAATTTTCTCACTTATTGTACTGTACCTAATAATATATTTATTACAGCGGCTTGCAAAAATTATTAACCGAGATTTAAAAAGCATTGGAATGCTTTTATGGAAGTAGTTCAAATAAAATTTCATTAGCGTTAGTAGACTTGTGGAGAGGCACGGAAGTGTGTGAATAAATATTTCTTGAATTAAATAAGAAAAAACAAATATTTATGTTTGCCTCACTACACTCGGTTTTTTTCATCTTGGTATAAACGAGTATTTACAACGATTCCCAGAAAGAAAAAAAAAAAAAAAAAAAAAAAAATAGAGCGTTATTACCAAACGCTACATTTTTATCAAAAATCTATATACAACATTTAAAACCTTGAAATTTTTATAAATCAATTATCGCAACAAATAAAAAAAAAGTCAATCCTCGAAACTCCTCCGCCACAAGTAATATCCAATTATTTTTCGCGGACGTCTGTGACTCCAGAGGCACTACTTGGGGAGTTGCGCTTCTTCCGCGCTACCACTTTATACGTCGTTAAATCCTCTAATGAGACCGTGCGCGCACCTACACATACCTTCGTAAAACGGAGAGAGAGAGAGAGAAAGAGAGAGAGAGAGAGAGCGAGTATGCGTTTGTATCGTCTCCGTGCGGCTGTACCGGCGTGGGTGACTGTCTCGATGTACGTTGGGGATTAATAGTTCCGCCTTGGTAACCATACACATATGGTTGGCTTAAACCTCTTGTACGTTTGTACACGTATATGTATATATAATAAGCGAGCGCTCGACCGACCATATGCGAGCAGCTCGGTGGGTACGCGACAAAGTGCTGATTTAACCCAAGGAAGAGAGAGAAAACAGAGAGAGAGAGTATGGAGAGTGCATTTCCAATCGGCTCGAGTTGGCGATCAACGGGTAAGAGAGAAAGAGCAGGCTCATTAGCTGCCAAATTTATTGTTCGAGAGTCGATTTCACGCGCCGCTTTCCATCCTCGCTGTGTATAATATGCGCGCTCTGCTACGCTATTGATTCTCTCTCCCTCTCTCTCTCTCTCTCTCTTTTTCTCTCTTTCTCTTTCTAGGCAAAGGTATGACGATACGGTGCAAGAATCAATAGAGAGATATTGAAAATTTTTTATTTCCCTATCTACAATGGGACATTATGAGGCTTTGAGTACGGTCTGTGAATTATTTAGAGAGGCGGTTGGCTCCGTTAGAGGGTCATTTCGTTGTTTCGAATGCTCGCTTATATAGAAGCTTTCTTGTTAGCGAGGAATGTCCGTTTTATCGGCTGGAGAGGGCGAGTTAACAAAAATTTTCGTACACGATGTGTCATTACGAAAGTTTAATTTATCCTTACCTTTTGTCAGCTTTTTTTTTCTATTTGTTAAATTAATAATAATAATTCTAATAAAGCTGATACTTGAACTGCTATATGCGTTTTAATTTTTCTCACTATAATTATTTTTTTGTATTCTAATAGCGATAAAAATTTTAATTTATAAAATAATTCACAATTAATAATTAAAAATTATGCGATTGTTTACGGCTGGTTATCATCGTACTCGTGATTGCGATTGTAGAAAAAAAAAAAAAAAAAAATAGAAAAAGGATTGAAATTACAAAGTATGTAAGCAAAGGGTGTAGCAATGATTTTTAACCAAATATTTATTTATATATGTGAAACTAGACGCACGGATAAATGAATTTACATTTCTATAATATATGCGAATGATAAATCAAAACCAAAGCCAGTCACATTAATTAGAAATCCTTTGTTCGCCTATAACAAAGCGATGAAAGTGAAAAAAACCGAGAGAGCCAGGCTATACAGAGTATATATATATATATATATATATATACGTGGATAAACGGACACATGTACGTATACATAATATATGTATACGCGAAACGCAAGGCCCGTCGAGGCAGTTTGCCGTTTTGCGAACTAAATTACAAACTGGGAAAAATCATCGGCCAGGATCTTCGAGAATAAGAAAATATTAGATGCACAGATAGTATGTATCTGAAACGCATCGAACCATAACCTACGGGCATCTCGCATAAAATCAGTTACTCTCCGTCTCTCTTATCTTTCTCTTTCTCCACCTAAATCCAGCGAATCTCATGACGGCCCGCGCGCGCATAAGTATCCTATATGTGCGCACCACGAGAGCCAAGTGCGCGCCCTCCTTATACCGCGTGTGTAAGCCCAAGACACATGCACCGCCGCATTGTAAGAAAGCAAAAGAGACAGAGATAGAGAGAGAGAGAGAGCGAGAGAGAGAAGGAAAAAACGTTACGTAAGAACGTAGTCGGGCTAGAGAGAGCCGCTGCGTTCACACGGGGACGCGTTGTGGGTGTTATGAAATAGATATCATGTTCCTTGCCTATTTATCTAGCTTGGCGCGGGCGCACACCACAGGACGACGATAGTCGACATAGACAGGCATTTGTCGGATAACGTGAATGTGTGTCTATGTGTGTGCGCGTGTACACGTTGAAGCTCGTAGCAGCTCGGCAGCAGCAACGGCAGCTCGCCGGTGGACTTTCGCCCGCGCGAGAGCGAGAGGAAAAGACACGCGCGGTGAGTATATATATATATATATATATATATATATATATATATATATGTGTGTGTGTGTGTGCGTGTGTGTGTATGTGTGCACGGGAGATGTGAATAAGAGAGGGATATAAATAGACGTATAGGTACAACACGCGTTGTTGTTGCTGTTGTTGAAACGAACGAGCATTTTGCTGAGCTTGTCTCTTAAATGTGAAATGTACTTTAAATGCGTACACCTGTTTTACATTTTTTTTCCTTTCTTCTTTAGTATTTATCTCATTTTCTCTACGCCTTTTTTTCTTTCGTTTTTCTTGGAAAAGGAACGGAGGAATGCCGAATATGGGTGAGCGGATTGAATCGGAAGACGTTACCTTTGTTGCGACTTATCTTTTGTATAGTGCAACAACACTAGTTGAAGATTTTAATAGGATCTGGTATTTTAATGCGTTTAGTGCTATAAAATTTAACAAAGCGCGAATTCATTCAATTAATACGGTAACTACCAGCGGTTAACTTAAACAGTTGATAATTTATTAAAATAATTAAACTTGCGTTATTGTGACCGCATGCATTATTTATAAGAATGTAAAGTAAATTAAGATTATACTTAAACACGCATCTCATTTTTCATACCCATATAATAATTAATGACGTTAAAAATTAGCAATTTTATTTACTTGATATGAACTTCGAAAGGCGACGTGAGCTTTTCAATTGTATACATATTATGCGATAAGAGCTCATTAGGATATTTAATTTCGCAAGTATTTACCGACCGAAATTTGAATCTTAGCTAAAGATCTAAATTTAAAACCTGTCACTGATTATCAATCCATTCGCTCAAACTCGTTAGCTGTTAGGCGTTTGATTTATTTCGAAAATGTGTATAAAATTTTTTGATTTTTATAATGAAATAATTTAAATGAAATTTAGAATAGAATTTTAATTAATGAAACACTAACTTGCTATACTTTATTCTGATACAAAATATTTTAATTATTTAATTGTCAATGTAGAATTAGTCTTGTATTTTGTCTTTTAAAAAATGTCTTGAAATTAGTCATTTATTTTGTATTAATTCTAAAGTTAATTATTCTTGTTGATTCACTAGAACTCGAATAGTCAAAAAATATGATAAACTCATGTACATTATCTAAAAAAAAAAAGTATAATTTCGTTAGATTTGTTTTTGTAGATGTAAAAAAAAAAATAAAAAACTTACCAGTCCCAGATATCTTCTATTTAGTTCCGACATAAATCCACCCAAATGAATTTTCGGTAATCTTTGACATCTTTGCATTATTATAATTTTTGCATTAATGCTGACCGACTCTTCGTACCATATTAAATAATAGATAATAAAATTTATTTTATCAGCCTAAAAATAATTTGATCAATTATAATTATCATACATACTTATATAAGGAATAAATTTGTTTAGTTTACTATTAATAAATATAGTCTTACGCGTCCCATCATTTTTTCAGCACTTTCCACGCATATGTAAAATCTCAAGGTTAAAACTAATAAAATAACAAAGGAATGTAGAAGCTGCGATGCTATTACATTTTTCTATAAAGGGTAAACGTAATGAAAAATATTTTACAACTATTTAATTCCATAATATTTCATATTAATAACATTTTCAACCAACACTGAATATTTGTAGCCCTGTACTGATAAAAACAATCATGTAAGAGAAAACAGTTTTCATCACAATAACTCGTATAATGTGATTAGTTTCTTTGATGAACCTACATAAGTTAAAAAATAATAAAATTATTTTTTTAGATCTTATGCACGTAAATTTTAATGAAAAGCTTTAATTATGACAATTATATGTTAAAAATAATGTTAAAAACATATTTATTGTTTTTCTTTGTACATCTTTATTATCATTATTATTATTTTTATTATTATTATTATTATGATTATTATTATTATTATTATTATTATAAAATTAATTAACTAAAAAATAAAGTTTTCATTTAAAATTTTTATTTATGACATAGTTATGGAACATAACCAACCGTAAGATATCTTGATAATTCTCAACAAATTTTTTAAAATTTTTAAAATATCTTCCTGTGCTCAAACCGTGTTCCAATAATCTCAAACGCACTATAGCTGTATACATTAATAATAACACGATTGCGTCGCCAAGTGCTATAACTGCCGTATGGACAAAAAAAATAACTTTATGTAAATAAAGTAGAATTTGTACTGTTGAATAATGGAATGGAATAATGTAATATCCTGCTGCAATCAACTGTTTATAAAGTATTTCTGGCTTTCTTAAATACATGCAAAATATTATGAAGTTCGCAAAATTTATCATTAAATATGCTGTTACATAAACGTTGCCATCGTTTGTATTTATATTTTTGATATCCTTAAGTATATTTTTTGTTTCCATAAACAACAACTGAAAAAGGCAATTTTAAATTTACTTTATGAAATAATAAATATTGGATTATTATGATTGGATCATTATTAATTTTAACATTGTTCTTAATGTCAAAAATTAATGCCGGCAATGTTATCATTATTATTTGTTAAAAAGTTTTGATATAATAAATTTTAAATTGTACATTGTATACATTACCTTTACACGCAATTCATGAAATTTGAAATGAATTAAAATAGTTATGCATTCAATCAATGTTACCAATTCCATCCATAAATAAGACGCCGTGATAATATCAATTTTAGATGCGTACAGAGTATTAGCGATCGAAATGAAAAGCACAATATGGTTTATCACGTAAAACCACCACAACGCACGATATAAAAGCAATTTTAATTTACTTGAATTATATAAAAATGGATAAATTCCTAATATTTTCATGCTTGAACTTAAATAAAAAAAGACCACTTTTGCCGTAAAAATTTTAGAAAATTTTGTTTTAAATTTCTTCTTGAAAAAATTATTTATAACTATAGTAGACACCATATTTATAATAATTTTGTCCTCTTTTTACTTCTAGCTTAAGTCGCACAACGACTCCATCAGATAGTTCTGAAAATTCAATGTATTATCTAACCGTGACGTCGTTTTTCTTAACAATAGACACACAATAAAAATACTGTATTAACAGTGATGAAATTTTTGATGATTAGGCTAGAAATTATGAAAGAATATATGCTATTATGTAAACATTGTATAATGTTAATGATACTTAAAGTTTACCAATCATTATCTCAGAGGTTTCAATAATTAAATTGATTTGCTTTATTAATTTTTTTATTTTTTTATTTTCGTTCTTTATTTTTTCGAAATAAAATTATGTTTACTAATGATTTAAGTAATAGCTATATGCTTTTATTGAGTTATTGAAATATTAAAAATGTTTAAGTATTTTCAAAATATTCTCGACTAAAAGGAAATACAATAATAACAAAAAATGCATGCCAAGTCCTATTTTGCATATATTTTTGCTTTGTATATTTTTATTTTCAAGATTTCTGACGATTTTCATAAAGTCAATTTTTACACTATTTTTTAAAGCTCAACTCGCGAGTATTCAATTTTCTTCATTTCCTTTCGGAAAATTCAAAAGCAGAAATAAACAGTAACTAGCTAGTACAGTAAATCGAGGCGTCGAAATCGTGCTTGAGGCATATTCGTTTCCCTTTACTTCTTTGTCCTCTTGTTTTTCATTTCATTCCCATTCTTTTTAGTCTTATTTATAATAAGACTGGTTTTAAATGTAAGCAGTCGGAAAGGAAGAGGAAATTGTTGTTCAGGTATATTGTGGCGTTGAGAAATAGTACATACAAAGTATTGCAAATTTTACGGTACATTAGTAAATTGTCAGTTCTGCTACTAAATTGAACTATTTATGTCTTATATTTAAAAAAGTATTAATATTTAAAGGTACAGGTGGAAAAATAAATTATAATGGAAAGATATTAGCGACTACAAATTTTTCATGCACATTTTATTAATTTGTTATGCTTAATGTTATGAAGATCGAAATAAAATTATCAGACGAAAAATCAGGTTTTTTTAAAAAATAAATTATTTATAATAACTTTTAACTATAGACGTTGTAGCCTTAGTATAAAAGATTAACGTTTTTTGTTTAAAATTTTTAATAATCTATTAAATTCAATCACATATAAAAATCAGACTTACCCGATGCATCGCTTAATCCAAAATCTTAAGAGAGCCTCTTCAACTCACGTAATAGATAATATTATTTCAGACAATGTTGAAGCCCTGAAAAAATTAAAAACATTTAACTATTCATATATTTTTCGACTTCGGCGTATATAAATTTTCCGTGTGAGAGAGAGAGAGAAAGATAAAATAATATCCAGCAATAAATTCACCTTGCAATCTCGTAGAGAGATTTGCCTAACAATTCATTGAAAAATCTGTCATTATTTAAAAACAATTCCTAAACTCTCAGTCGGCCTCGTGTACCGAGGCTTACAAGAATACAAGTGTACGTCTACGTAACAGTAAAGAGACAGCGCGGCGTTTCTCTTCCTCGTTCACACACACACACACACATACACACGAGCGCGTATACGTATACCTACTACAATAATTCTTCGTCCATTCTCATTGTCAGCTAGTATTCGACAAGAGAACTCTCTTTATTTCTCGTTATCCACTCTTCGTATGCTTAATGCCCTTCTTTATACTGGTAATTGTATCGTACGCTGCAAAATATACTTGTGATTACGTACGTGCGGTGCCTCGCGTACGTTCTCTCTCTCTCTCTCTCTCTCTCTCTCTCTCTCTCTCTACAGATGTATACTTGGCGCGTGGATAAGCTTTATTGTCGAATGGAATATTATATATTATCGAGATCCTGAGAAACGCGCTTATTTTATATTCCAAGTCGCGAGCAATCGCTAGCATCGACAGAACCGATGGAACTTTGTATTTTAAGGGTACAAAATTTCATCTTGTTTGTATATTGTGTTAAACGTGAGATTTTCATTTCACATCTCGTGTACGCAAAAGATGGAACGAATGTTAAAGACTACATCAGAATGTTGTAACTATTTTTTTGTATTGTACAATTTAAATTTATTTTAAATGTAGTGCAAGTAAATGATAAAAATTTTTATTAATTTTTATTTTTAATAAATATCACTTTTTACTACGGTACATATTATTTTTATAATTAATTATTCAATATTTATTTATTTACAATTTATAAATAAATATTACGTCAAACGTAAACAATATCGGGTACGGGTAGGACATATGAATACGTCCTTGAAATATATGTTGCGCTAGTCTTTTCATTTATTTTAAGCATAAATAAAAAAAAAATAATAATATGAAATTACGTTCTCCGGGCGTGACGTATTTACACGTCCTAGTGAAAGAGTTCGCGTCCGTTATATGCTGCGTAATTAAAAAGGGAATTTCCCGATTAACAGGTTAAATATATTTGCATTTATTTATATTTTTAAAATTTATTTATTAATATATTTTTTAAATTATTTATGTCATATATATATATATATATATATATAAATTTTTTATTATAATATTTATGCATTTAATTAGAAAATTATCGTAACATTTTTTAAATCAATAAATTTGAATTAAATTAAAAAAAAAAAGTAGTCAATGAAAATTAATTCATTAATGTTTAAAGGAATGTCATATATACTATGTTTTGACGCACGGCGAAGGTCGCGCGAATTCTCGGAACCGCAGCCGAGAAAAATTTCTAAGAATCGCTTTAAAGTCCGCATAGGGCTATAAACTCCGCGCATGAATGAATGAACTTTTAAAGGGGATAGGATATTATATATCAATTTGTATACTAATTTTTAAATGAATCTTTTTTATTTAATTTTTGAAATAATTTAAAACTTTTTTTTAATATTAAAAGTTTAATCAAGTTATCAAGTAAATGATAAAAAAATATTTTTTATTGTGCAGTTTCCTTTAAATATTTGACTGCAAATAGAATGTTTTATTTAAGACATTAATATTGTTCATGTATTAAAATCGATTAAAAATTATTTTCAATTTTAAATTAAAATAAATTTTGTACAACGTAATTGAAGTATGAATTATGCTTCAAGCCAAGTAATCGGCAAAAATATGGAAAAATATTCGGAATCGAAACCTTTGTCGAGTTTTTACGCAGTTAGTAGGTATATCGACTACTTGATTGTGCGTAATAACATTACACGTGCAGAACGAAGAAACGAACTCCAGCTATGGCAAAGAAGAGAAAATAGACATATGGAAAAAGAAAATGAGCGAAGTGCTGAAGAGGACGAACATTGCGAAATGGAAAAGTTAACTACGCGACTACACGCGAGTTGTTCTTCTTTTTCTCTCTCTTTCGAACGCGTGCAAGAACACGCCTTACGCGCAGTTTGTGTACGCGTATTGTACGCACTCGGATGAGGAACTTGTTAAAATATTTTTCATCCCTTCGAGGGTGCTTACATATAGAGAGAGAGAGAGAGAGAGAGAGAGAGAGAGAAAAAGAAAAAAATTTATATTTTTTCTCTTTCTTCTTACATAAAGAAACGACAAACTCACGCAATTCTCGATCACGCACTTATTTGTTCATTTTTTTTGTTTTTCTATATTGCAATGCACACAAAAAGACATCTATAATTTCATTAAAAGACAATTTTTTTTACGATTACACGTAAACATTAAAATTAAGTTTTGAAAAATCTTATGTATCGAGTAAAGGACGTATTATTGAGTAATAATATATATTAGTTACTTAATATTTGAATTTCTTTTTTCTCGTCAATAAATTAAAATTTAATATTTTTTAAGATCGATATAAATGATTCATACTCTGTAAAAAAAAAAAAAAAAAAAATGATTCATAAGTCTAATTGCATCAGTTGACTCCTATAAATGAAACGTATTAGAAAATTACTAATCGCATAATAGATTTTGCAATTATTTTATCGATAATCCACATAAAAATATTACGCAGCTCAATTAGCAGTTCGATTACTAGAAAGCTAAAGAACGCATTTATGATTTTTATTTACAAACGATAAAAAAAAAAAAAAAAAAAGAAAATTATTTTTTTGTAATCAATTAGCTCGCTGTAGTAGCTATGGCGGCAAGACAAAAAGAAAACTGAATTCTGCAATCTTAAAAGGAAATTTTGTCCTCAATAATATTAGCATAAAGTGAACGGCGATGTACGAACGCTTCGAGGCGCGCCTCCCGTACGTAAGAGCATACGAGTATATCGGTGCTCGCGGAATTTCAAATTCAAGAAAAAAGATTATCCTCTGCTGGCATGGAAATGCAACAACGTGGAAATATTACTTTCTCTCTCTCTCTTTCTCTTTCTCGTTATTTTTTTTCCTTCCTGTTTTATTTACGCGATCTCCTTATGCTCTGGTCGCGCAAACACTAGTACGTTTTCAAGTCAGTCTGTCTCTCGGGTGTGCGGGAAAATGTAGGGCAGTTTACGTCAAGCCGTTTAGTGCACGCGGGCATGTAAATTTATTCAAGCTTTATTTGGAAATGCAACGTTTAATAAGAATAAATTTTATTCTGTTTATCAAAGAAATAAATAAAATACGTTATAATAATAATAATCGCTAAATTTAAAAGTAGATTAAAGCTGAAGACGTAATACAATTACTCAATAGTGAATATTGTTTATTTACATAAATAAGATCTTAAAAATATCTGTTAGTTTGAAAAATCAAGTTTAATCAGAATTAATATAATAATTATTTTAAGTTTTCAAATATTTTAACAAAATGCACAACCTTTATTCCTAATAAACTCGAATATTTTTCGAATTTTATGAATTTTTCGCGACATTTTCATACGTTAAGATGCGCGAAATATAGGCACAACGGGTCGAACGCTCTTATCCTCAATGCCAAATCCATCCTTTTACAGATCGCGGGATTCTTCCGCTCGTTTACTAGACACACGCTAACGCACATATATACACATACACTACTCGTTAACTACACGAATATTACCGGTACGGAATCCGTACTTTATAAGCGTTATTAATAAATTCGATTGGCAATGAAAGTAAGGAACGTTCACGAGAAGGATAAGAAAGCAAGAGGCCGTACGAGAATGGATGGCACGAGATGATGCACGCACGTGGCCTTAGTTCACCGACGGGAGCAGGTGCACACGATGCGCGGCTGCATGAATTAAATAAATATATCGACGTCGGGATATGAACTGGAGATGCTTTTTGGACGAATGAGGTGCTCCATTATTTTATCCGATTATTGACCGATTGATACAATATCGCCTTGTGGAGTTGGAATTTACTTTATTAATTTTTTTTTGTTTTTTTTTTTATTTATTTTTTTTTTTATTGTAAAAAAATGAGGAAAAAATTAAAGATCGTGTTAGAATGATAGCGGAGAGATAAATGGATTAAGATATATAGCTTTATTAAAAAAAATTCGGAGCTTAAGAGTTTAAAAATTTACGGGAAATATGTTGGGGAGATCTGACGACGTATAGACATAAGTTCTTTGCATATTTGTGTATAAAGATAAAAAAATTTGCTTTAAAAGCCCGATTAATAGAAATATTCTTTTAGTATTCAAAATTAATAAATAATACGAAATAAAAGTACCTTAATAGGTAATGTCAAAAATAAAAATAATATTTAGTTTTACTTTTAAAACTGAATACATTGTATACTCTATTAAGATAATAAAACATTTGAACATCAAGAAAAGGCATAGATATATAGCCTGAAATAATTTATGTTTGTACATTTTAAAATTTATTTAAAATGGCGTGCATACTTTACTTAGCACTTAATAAATACTAATTTCATCAATCAATCAATCAATCGTGAGCGCTCGTGCACACACCGGTTATTACTTCTTTATTTTTATCAGTTCGACCAACATATTGTTCACTCTCATACAGCTGTCTTCGTCAAGAACACCGTCATTTCAACGTTATTCAATATCATTTCTATCAATTGTACACCTAAAATAACAGATAATTATCTATTGCGCATTATATTCGAAGGTATCGTCTGACTACGCTTCATAGTCATCGTTACCCATTATTCCGCGTACTTTTACACTTTTTGTTAACAAGAATACACTTTTTCCTTGTAAAAAAAAAAAGAAAAAACTTTAAAAATTCTTTGAGAAAAGAAACAATAAAAAACGAACAAAGTCGCTTTTTCAACGAAAGCGCACATCGTGCGCGAGTTCGCGAACCTCGTGAAAATAGCTATTTTCCGCGTGCAGCCCTCGCCACGGTTTTACTCATCGCGTAGAACAGAACAAACAGCCATTGCTCACGTATCACAAGCATCTCGTGCGTACGTACACGCGTATACGCGCTGTGTTTCTCTCGTAACAAACGGTAATTTACCACCTCGGCACGGAAGAGAGGAGCAAACGCAGGATAAAACGAGAAAAAAAAAAAAAAAAAATCGAGAATCTCATTTCGATAGCATTATACGGGGTAAAAACGCTCCCGGACAATTTCACGTGTATGGTTACGACGAGACGCGCGGTCGAAAAAGAAAAATCCACGCGCACGAATAGATATACTCTCTCTTTCTTTCTCTCGCAAAGCGCGAGTTTGCATTGTTTTCCAAAGGCGCCTCGCTCGCAACCGCACAAGCCGTACAAAGGTGCATAACTGTAATCCGGGCCGGGCGCAAATCAAGGCAGGTGATGGCCGATGTCCGATCTTCCTTTCTCCATTTCTCTCTATCTCACTCTCTCACCTTCTCTATCTTTTTCTTTTCTGAGAGTAATATCGGGCGCGGGCGTATATACGCATTTCACGGCGCTGGCATTCGCTAATGGCAATCTGCGAAACATTACCAGCATTACCCTTTCCGTTCTTCTTCTTCTCCTTCTTCTTCATCTTCCACGTCTGCTTCCTCGTCCACCTCCTTCGGTTCTTTTTCGTTTTCTTTGTATTGCACACGTCACAAAAGGCGTAAGTACTCCACCCCGTATAAGAGAATCCTAGCGCCAGAGGCTTTAGATACATGCGTACCGCGAGTTAGTTAAAAAGAAAAAGAGAGAGAAAGAGAGAGAGAGAGAGAGAGAGAGAGAGAAAAGGCAGAAGAACACTCACTCTTGTTATTTATTTTTTCTTGCTTTTTTTTTTTTTTTCATCCTCGATGCACACCTACTCTCAGCGCCGCATACAGTGTAAGGAGGAGCGAAGGATGTGCTAGAACGCAATAATGGGAAAGGGGTAAAGATGGAGAGAGCAATAAATGTACCAAGTTGAATATAAATAAGGAAGTATTTAGTCGGAGTTATCTAGAATTCATGGCTTATTAACGATATAATCGATTGTTCGAAGAAAGTGTTTCGATTAATTTTTTTTTCTTTTTTTTTTTTTATCGAATGGATATTTATTGAAAGTAAATAGTAGATAAAAAATAATAAATTAGATAACTGAATATGTACAGTGAAATTTAGTAATATACATGATACGATTAACCACAATTTATTACTTCTTTATCATAGTTATATATAAACAAACGCTTTACAATAAAGTTATGAGCAGGAGTCAAGCCTATTGAATAATTATTACAAATTTTATAATTTTATATGGAAAATTGGAAAGTA
Organism: Chalcis sispes; assembly: GCA_949987625.1. Lineage (NCBI taxonomy): Eukaryota > Metazoa > Arthropoda > Insecta > Hymenoptera > Chalcididae > Chalcis > Chalcis sispes. Next base: position 19,200,400 of record OX465097.1, read on the forward strand.
GTTACAGATCAGTAATGTCAGCCACCTTTTAATTTCACTGATACACTTAAAACGATATTATCGCCGTGTACTTTTGAAGTAATACAAAACGAGTTTTTATTGATATTGATATATTAACTGTTGATAATTTAATGCACGATTCAAAACAAAATGTATAACGTTAACTAGATTTTTACATATATATGTAAATAAGGTAGATCGAATCTAATAAATAGTTTAAGAAATAAGGTGTAATATAAGCATAATTAATATTAAAATAAGATTACCGTTAGTACTTTAAGATAATAATTAAGTGGCAAAGTAAACTATTTTATTCTCATTTAACAAATCAGTTGTAACTGTTAGTGCTAATTCATAACAATATCTCCTTTCGTATATTATTAGTTTGAATTAAAACGGCATGAAAAATTAATATTAAGCAAGTTTTGATTTATTTCAAATAGTTTATTACCGTCCAAAACATAATAATTTAGTATACGTTAAAAAAACTTAAAAATTTTTTAAGTATCTAATCGTATAAAAATTGAGCATTTGTATAATTTGAAGAAGAAAAAAAAGAAGTTGATTGTAAAAATCATTTGTAATAAGAAGAGAAAGCACGAAAGAGAAGAGAAACGTAAAGCTCAAGATAGAGAAGAGGAGAAAAGGAAAGTAGGTGGTGGTAGAGAGGCAGAATCATGAGAGAAAGAGGTACGGACTTACGGTCTTTCTCAGTTAAAGAGCGAGACGGCGAATATAACGATATATTACTCGGGCGGCTCGTGACACCTCACCTGCTGCTTCCTCGTGGGTGGATCGCCGTGGTGCGCGCTCTCTTCTGCGCCCCCGGGGATCTCCTTTCTCTCTCTCTCTCTATCTCACTCTCTCTCTCTCGACTCTGCAACAAAGTGCAGTGCGGCCCTTCCGCCAAGGAACCGGTGCGACCGTTCACGTAACTTTGTGTGTGTGTGTGTGTACGTACGAAGAGACCTGACCAGCTCCCACTCGTGCACACAAAGAGAGAGTGCTGCATCCTGCTGCACTCGCGAACAATGCTCCAATACGAGAAAGAAACAGAGAGAGAGAGAGAGAGAGAGAGAGAGAGAGAAACGGGAAACGAGCGCACCGAAACGACTCGTAAACGCGCTACCAAGAGAACTCGGTGCATGCTCGGACCGTATGCGCGACGAGATTATATCCTTGTTAAGAAAGAGACAGAGAGAAAAAGATGTGTATCGGTAGTTTCGAGTATTTTCCACGCGAACTTTGCTGATTTCTTGTTTCTCATTTTTTATCTATACCGCGATGAATTTGGAAAATTCATTGTATGCTATTGATAGTAACATTTTTTTTTTTTATACGACAGTGAACTTTTTACTTTTTTTTCGATTGAAAAACGCTACATATAAATTATAATTCATAAGAGATACAGATTAGAGAGTCGCACCATCTTATAAAAATATTTTATGTAAATATACGTTCGTACGATTTGTTAATTTATCGATTCTCAGATAGCAGATTGGATATATAAACGTATGTATGTTTGAAATATAATATCTCACCTATCCTTAATATTCGTAGAAAGTAGAAAGTTATTTATTACAATGTCTACAAAACGAATTTGTATACGAAAAACCAGAAAGAATTGTGTAAATACTGATTTATTCGTGCGTTTATAGAATAAACAATGGATTCGTTGTAGTAATTGAATGCTTAAACCACCTGTGAAATACAAGGATTGTGTTTATAATAAATCAATTATATTAATAAAAAAGACGTTTAAAAATTTTTTATTTTTCGCGTCCGTATAGTAAAAGACAAATGTGGGAATAGTGAAGTGTCGTACGATATTACAAAATGTGAATAGCGTACTTTACTACTTATTGTATTTTCGAATCTTTTGTCTCTTCTGGCACGATTTATATTTCCGTAGAGAATAGCAACATTAAAGTAAAAGGATTATACGACTTGTCTTTTAGATTTTTTTTTTTTTTTTTTTTATTGTACATTTAAATGTCACTTTTCTATTATTATTATCGTCTACAAATACTTTAAATAATGAAATATAATAACCGTAAACGTCGAATAATCTAGATTTGGATAGATTCACGATTGAGATGCAGAACAAACGGTAGAGCATAGTTTTCTTTTTTCCGAACAATCATTTTCTCATGCATACACACACAATCGACACGACTTTTAAATTATTGCTCACCAATATTTTCAAGCACAAAAAAAAAAAAAAAAAAAAAAGAAAAAATAAATCAATAAATAAATAAAAAAACGAGGAATAAAAAATTCTCATAAATAAGCAATCTCATTTCTTTCCCAGCGCACCGGTAATAATTCATGCATCGAGCGTACGAGTATAATGATATTAAAGTCGTTTTAATTTTATCGTTTCTTCTTGCTATTTGCCATAGTCGAATAATCTCGCGACTCTATCAACTCACAACACGTCAGTGCTTCAATTTATGCATCCGAAGACAAAATGCCAGCGAAGGTGGCACAAACACACATATACACGTATACATATACACACACACACACACATACGTACGGTAAACGAAGAGAAAAGCGCGAGCAAGCGAGCATAACGCTCGCGAAAGAAAAACAGATATATTCAGATAAGCGGCCGAGGAAAAGAGAAAGAGGTGTAAAGGGAGAGGCTCTCGATTGAGTCGAGCACCGAGAGAGTGACTCACCTTTAAAGGTTTCCTCGCGCAGCTTGCCTCGTATATTATCTCTGGCTAGAGTTAGAAGGAGAGGGAGAGGGAGAGACAGAGAGAGAGGAGTATAAAAGCAACACATCGCCAATATAATATTATCGCAAATCGGTTATCGCGAATTCACAGCGGCGACGCTCGAGGATGAATGACTGAATAGAGAGATATGGCCATTTTCTATACAGCCGATCGGTTGAGCGCGCGCGCAGCACGCTGCGACCTGTGAGAAACTATCTCTCTCTTTCTCTCTCTCTCTCTCTCTCATGAGTATAGGTTTGAAAGATTACGGGATTTTCCTGGCGCTGTTGGAGATTTTTTTCTCTATGCCTTTTTTTTTCGCGTTACTGAGCTGCGTTTCAAACGACATCGCAGTTTCTATTGATACATTACCGAGAGAATGTTTGGTTTTAGTTTAAATGCAAGTTTCACCGTATTATAGAAATTGATGTACGATTGCCCGAGATAAGAATTTTTAAAGGATAACATTTTACGACCGATATTACTAATGGTATTTTTATATGAAAAAAATTGAGAATATTTATTGGTAATTGATTGATAAATGAAGTCATTCGGTACTGAGTAAAAATTCATCGATTGTTTGTAACTAAATTATTGTTAAATATAATGTTATATTTGACACATCAAATGTAATAAAGTATGTAAATTTTTTTAAAACTATTTAATAAATATTTAACGTTAAATTATAATTTTAAATTTAAACTTGAATATTTCTACATTATGGCTGCCTAAATGGCATTAATTCAAAAAATCTTATAAAAGCCGATGATATTCAAAATAGGCGAGTCATAAAGCGGAAAACAATTCCTCTTAAATTTCGTTTTCCACTATCAGTCCATAATTTGAGATATACGAATCGAAAACAGTGCCCATTACGAATAAATTTATAGAAACGATTAAATATTGTTTACGTTAACAATTTATCGGGCATTTTAATTATATAAAATTAAACTTTCACTCGGAGCCAAAACGAAGCGAGTGTCACCATTAAATGATTAAGCGACTATCTGCCAATCGTAGCTTTTAAATGTAACTATACGGCTATTCGAGAGAGCAGCTATGATTCGCGCCTCAATTTATACAAATACACCTCGTCGTAATCGTTTACGTGCAAGAGCGCGGCGCCAACTCACGCGCGTAAATACGCGTGTATACACGGACGCGTTTCTCGACGCGACAGTACACTCACACAGACGGAAACGTATACACGCGCGCGCACAAGTGGTAAAGGTGTCGCGGGGTCAACGCGGGAAAGTAAAATCGCGATAACTCGCGGCGCCTCCGCGGCCGCTATTCTCGCCGTCATTGAGAGGGACGCGCACGACTTGATTATCGGTATATGTATATGTATACGCGACGCCTCGTCTGTACACCATATATCCCTGCAATAACACGTATAAGCCGTATCTCTTTTAACTATCTCTCTCTTTCTTAGCTACGATGGCAAATAAGAAAGAGAGACAGAGAGAGAGAGAGAGAGAGAGAGAGAGAAAAAGAGAGAGGGAGGGAAAGAAATTATGTATGGCCGTAATAATTCAATCGACCGGCCGCATTAGAAGCGTTCGCATCATTCGTCATGCATCGCGTCTTCGCATGCGAACCGATGCGAAAATTACTCACGGCTGAGGGATCGAGCGAATTAACCAAAAACTGCGCTCGATTTTTTACCGAGCGAGCACACGATGCCGTAGATATTTTCGAACATAATTGTTCACCGTTTGAAGGTTCTCAGGATATGTCTATGGTTTATTAAACGATTCGTAGACGCTGGAGGGATATACGAGTACACTTTAACAATCGGGACTTTGCGCTTGCGCGTTTATCGAGAGAAAAAGATTAGGGTTTTAATCCAAAATGTGAACTATAATTGAAAGTAAGCAGTTTTAGAGTAACATGAGCATTGCAGAGAGAAGAAGTGTATGAAATCGATTTTAATAGTCGATGATTAAATCATTAAGCGTAAGAAAATTAGTCGTGCATTGTTTCGACTTATCTATTTATCTTATACTTTTCTTTAATGCATTTTAATTTATCGCCTTGATTGAGCATTTTTTTTTAGTAAAATTGTGCATTTGCATAATATAATTTATTTTTTATTTATTTATTTATTTAAGCACGAGTTGTGCTTACTATTATTTGTTTATTAATTTTTATATTAGGCTATTATTTATCGCGTTAGACGATGAAAACTATATAAACTAAAGAAAATAATGAAAAAAAATCGTTAACGTTTCATTATTCTCACGTTTCTTCATTCAAACTACCTCTCAAGTAAATGATAAAAAATGTTATTCGCACGGATTCCACTTGTCAAGCAAACGGTGAATACAAATGCGTCTTCTTCAAATGTAAATGGGTCGCGTAAAATATTTTCCATAACATTCATGCATTCCTTTCCTAAACACTTTTCATTTGCTTCTCGTCCTCACATCTCTTCGTATGATTTCATTCTTTTGCCAAATAGCATAATCCTCTCTCTCTCTCTCTCTCTCTCTTTCTCTTTCTTGACGTTCGATCCGTCTCGCAATGGTGTATAATCGCTAAATCGATCGCGATTATACAGTTTCATAAAAAAAAGATATTCGAGATGCATTACTGAAAGACCGGTAATAGTTTAGCTTACTTTACGCGAAGGCTTTATAAATGTCGAATCGAAGTTTAAGATGAGATACGTAATTTGTGAGAATGTTTGGTCGAATAAACCTTTATAATTCTGTGCCGAAGAATAATAATAAATAAGCTTCGGTAATACAAACTTATTGACAATAGAATACTCGTAAACGTATTTTTATTAAATGCTCATAGTAAAACTGTCATCGAATAAATAAATTTCAATAAATTTTCGATATGCTTGGATTTAACTACTTTGAGACAATGGAATTTATTAAAAAATTCGAATGATAAGTGAAACAAATAAATTTATCTAACAATTTATGCAAGTTTTCTCAATGGTGAGCAAGAATATAATTTTATGAATTCAAATTTTGTATTTTTTAACAATAATAAAAGACATTTATTGATGATTAATTTAGTGCCATAAATAACTTTAAATTTTTTTTTAAATAGAATTTATAAATACATAATTTTTTTTTAAAGAAATTTGTACGTTATTATTGCCAAATAAAATATGATCATTTATAAATTTTATTTAATATAAATAACGAAATACAATGGAAAAATTAACATTAAAAATTCTTTAATCAAACAAATTTTATTCAAATAAAAATTTATTAAAATGAAAATTGTTGACTAAAGGAAAATAGCAAACGGTTTTTGCGGTAACTTTCGCGATTATCTCAAGATAACTCCAGAATTTCACCAAGTAAAATCCAACCAACAGAGAGAAAGAGAGAAAAAAACGCCAGAAATTATCCGACAAAAAGTAAAAGAAAATACGCAAAGCAAACGACGAAGTCCAAGCGCGTATATAACACACTCGAGAGAATCTCGCGCGTATATATACCGCGTTCTCGCAATCCACCGTATATCGCGATACGCGGCAAGAACTCAAAACATCGAAAATAAGAATAATAAGTGTGAGAGAGAGAGAGAGAGAGAGAGAGAGGAGAAAGAAAAGACGGTATTTTATACGGCTCGGCAAGAGTCATACTTTAAAGCAGTGCGCGCAATCGGTGTATAAAGGACACACCTGCAAAGCGTGACATTTCATTAAACGCAGCCGCCGGTTCATGCCGTACGATTCGCAAAGGATCTCGAAGAAAAAGAGTGGATATGCGCATATATACGCGATAAAGGAGAGACGCATAAACGGAGATTGGAAAAAAGAAGGGCGACAAATGGAAAGAGGTAGAGAGGTAGAGAGATAAAGAGAGCGCGTTCGTCGTCGGTCACACACAAAGTGGATTCATTACAGCTACGCAACGCACGGAATCCCGGGCCTGCTAACATTTGCATCGAGTCACTTCGTCTCCTATCCCCGTGCGCGCGCGCGCGAGCGCTCTCGGTAGCTTTTGCATCTCGCGAAAAAGAGAGAGAGAAAGAGAGAGAGAGAGAGAGAGAGAGAGCGAGAGAGCGAGCAAGAGTCAGACATTAGTAAGCGTCTCGGAATACCGTGGGACGCATTTAACATCGGTAAGCGGGTCGAACCGTTGGTGGCGAGCGCACGTAGAGGACACGGACTCTCGCCTTGCGACTCGGAGATCCTCGGGAGCAGCAGCCGTATAAAATCTCTTTCTCGGCCGCTCCTCTTTCCATCTCGCTCTTTTTCCGGGATTCTTTTCCTTTTTTTTTTTTTTTTTTTTTTTTTTTACCTTTCCCTTGCTCTTTCTCTCTATGCGTATAATTCCGCTTTTTTGCCTCTTTGCTTAACTCTAATGCTGAGTTGTAGTTCTTTGGATCTTCGCGAGGTTGAATATTGTCTATATGTTAGGATTCGCGTTTTTCAACGTTTTGAAAATGTTAGTTCTTCTTTTGTAAGCATGTAATACAAAAGTTTCATTTGATATAAATGAAGGATTATGAGAATGATATTAAATTGATTGAAATGCGGTGTTCAATTTTTAATATTTTTTTTTTTTTATATTTTATTTATTCATTTTTCCTATTGCATTTGTAACGCCCACTTTTATTTTAAAATCATAAAACCTCTATGCATATATAGTAAATTATTATATATTATAAAATGTATTTCTATAAAATCGTTTTTCTCACATACTCGTTATTATTCATATAATTTTTATGAATTCGCTTTGCGTTAAAAAAATTGTCATAATTGCACTAAAACAATATTTTTTAATAACTTTGCATGCTTATAGAAAGTAATGAAATATCATTAAAGATAGAAAGAATTTATTAAAAATTTGTAGATAATTATAAACGAGTAATTCCAATTGCCACATAACTGATATTATCGAACGAATTAATCAATTTATACTCTTATTATTAAATGGCCATTCAATTAGTAATTTTATCGTAATAAATACTTCAGAGATTGAATTTACACTATTATCGAAGATTATTTATACTCGCAATAAAAATACTTAAATTGACAAAGTTAGCAATTACGATAACAACATACGTATAAATAAATTTCCAAGGTAATTATACCGTCGTTCATAAGTAATTGATCCCTTGTTCAATATTGAGAACTGCTTCATAAACAAGGACTACTTAAAAATTTCAATGAAGTAAACGCATATAATTTTTTTTTTTACAATCTAAGTGTATGTTCTTTCAGTTTCTTCGCAAGTGTCTTTCAACACATGATTCTTCGTAAGAAATAATCGCATGCAAAGGTCAAATCGAATAGAGAAAGAGAAAATGAGATAGAAGGAGATAAACGGGAAAAAAAATGCGCTCACAAGTGCGAACGCAAGCGCGACTGCGTTGGAAATGAAGAAAAGCATAAATAGCGTATGTTTTATTTACTTAGCTCTTACTCTCTCCCTCTCTTTCTCGCGATTCTTTCGGTCTTTAGGAAGACGTCTGTACTTGTCGGACTCGTTTCACTAACGCGTCGCGTGCTCTCCTTCCGCGTGCGCATACGGTAAACGCTCGCGCGCCTCGTACGCCTAGTGCGGAAACGTACGGATGTACTGTATGTAGGAAAAGGCACTGGTAATTAGAGATATTATCGTCGGTGCGTGTCGCCAGCAATTGCGCGAGGAAGATGAAACTCTTGGCTCAAGTGCGCACGTATATGTAAGGGTTTATGCACGTTGAGAATAATAGTGGAAAGAGGTACGGAAAATTGTAACGGATACGGATGGGAAGGAGAGGAAAAATTGATTTACGAAATCGACGAATGCGATAACTGTTGAAAGATAATGAGTAGCGGAACCGTTGGATTTTATCAACGGGTAATTTGCTGATTTAGTGACACGTATTCCAACGAGGATCTCTCCTTATATCTCCCTTTTTTTCGTTTTATTTTTTTTACCGTTCTTATTTGGCTCTTTAATACTTTTTGTACTTTTTTAACGCTTAAATATGCATTTTTTTCTACAGATAATATAAATGCAATTAAACATTATCATATAAAATTTAATAAAAAATAAAATTTGTTTTAATGGATCTTATAATACCATAGTTTTGATCAAATTAAGAATTATTTTTTTTTTTTTTTCGTAGAAAAGCACAATAAATTAAAGATTAACGAATTTTCAATACCATTGTTGATACTCCTAATTTCCGTTTATTTCCTGAAAAGAGCCAACGACTTTAAAACACGGCAAATTTTAAACAACAAATGTTAACTGGTAAAAGACTAAAAGACAATCCAAGATTTCACGTGATTCCGTTCGATAAAATAGAGGTAGCTTTAAGTGCGGCGAAGCACAACAGGAAGAAGCATCTGCGAAGAACATAAGGAAGCTCCTCTCTCTTTTTATTTCTAGCAAGAATCGAATGGGGAGAGGCAATATTCTCGAACGAAGGCTCGTTTCTCACGTAAGCGCTCGTGCACCGATAATTAAAGTCCGAAAAATCTCCGCTCGCAGTGCCACACATGAGAGATACCGGCCAACGATGGGTTAAATCACGCGCTCGAGATATGGGGGCTGAAGGCTTTTAGCGCGCGGTGGACGAGATCGCGCGAGATCCGAACGAACGGACGATTTTCTTTTCCCTTTAATGTAATTGGATAGCGAACTCGTTTGCACTCTAAACAATTAAATTTTCGCGCTCGGTGGCCGATTATACGAATCTTATTTTAATCTTTTGATTGAAAAAATTTTTTTCAAACGTACGTTTTTACATATTACCCTATGTATAACGTACGTTTATAAATAAAAGGTTGTTAATTAAACAGAAAGACATTAACATTTTTTATCGAAGTCATCATTTTTAATGATAAACAATAAATTTTATAAGTATTTTACGATCATTTCCTCTTTCATAAGCAAAAACAGCATTCCATTTCATCAGACAGCACAAAAAGTTGGGTCGTCAACGGAGAAAATCACCGAGTAATCATCGACGCACAAAATAAAACAAACCATCGGGCGAACATAACCTAGTTGAAAAAAGAAAAAAAAAATATATATATATAAGAAAAGAAAAGAAAAACGTACAGTCGTCTTCTTGACTATTATACGCAACCTTGGGCGAGGCACATCGACACGGTCTACCGTATAGTCAGCGCATCTTTCTCCCTCTCATTCTCTTTCTATAACCCAGAGCTCGCGGACATTCGGTTCCCGCGTTCACGTCGTCGATTACTCGAAGGGATCCGCGATCTCAGGAGGCTCTCTCACTCTCATCTCTTCGGCGTTGTATTATTGAGCCATCGTGCACCGCGGAAAAGAGATCCGGGATAGAGCGGCGGTCTATAAAACGTTACCGCGTAACAAGCTTCCCGGTACGGCACGTTAGGACGCCATTATTTACAATGCTGGACACTGAGAAAGAGAGAGAGAGAGAGAGAGAGCCGCGCGTGCGCGAGGCTTTATTGCCGTGCTGTTTATTTTATACGGTTTTTCTTAACTTTTTTGCGCTCGAGGATTGCCCCACGGTAAGCTAGCTATGTTCAAGTGTGCCTTGTTTTTCTTTTATTCGCTCGCGCGATGCAACCCTGTGGGTTTGGTTTATGCATCTACTCCGCTACCTGTATAAATTTCTCCGCTTATATGGCTTGGCGATATTTTGAGAAAATGCGAAAGGGAAGCAATGAGAGAGAGAGAGAGAGAGAGAGAGAAATAGCGCCGCTGGATTTGTCTGGAGAAAAATCTTAAATTAAGTGCGTCATAATTATTATGAGTGCATAATGAAGCGCATGGGAAGAGATATATTTGCATGTGAGATATGAAATATCGTTGGTGCGTAAGCGCGATAAAATCGAATGCCGGTAATTTCGATCCTGATAAACAAATGTTTCTTTTTCAGTAGATAACTAGTGATGGATCATGGATTTAAAGCAATGGTAACGGGATTTTAAGAGCAATTTAAACCTTGTTTTTAATTTCATTTGGATTTATCGCCTTTTAAACTATATTATTCTGATGTATTTGGACAAATACGTTAACCTTATGGAAATCAAAGCTACTATGATTAATATCTATATCAAATAATACCTAGATGACGATATAAATTTACGTTAATCGAAAATTGTTAATTTAATATTTTCAATTTTTTTATGATTTATTAGAAGAAAAGAAAAAATAATAGATTAGTTTTAAAAGCTCGACGAATAATAAAAGTTAAATCGTCTTTTTAAAAATCATCATAGCTAAAAATAACGCAGCGGGACAATTCGATTCGCAGAGCGAAAATAAAAGCTATCGTACGTAGATGCACGAGAGCACGTCTTACATGGAGCAAATACGAGAAGGAACCTGCCGATGAGCCAGCGGCTGCTACTACTTCGCAGCCTATAATGCAACAAGTACACTTCCTCCTGACCCACCGACTGGCTACTTTTACCATCGCAACCAGGCATGACACAATCATCGCACAACGAACGAATATAGAAGCGTACGTGTACGTACACGATGGGTAAGGAAAAAATTTGACGGAAAAAAAATATAAACATTTCGAGGAGAGAAAGAGAGTCGCATCGCTTTGTAATAGTCGGAGACATGGGAAAAGAGAAAGAGAGAGAGTTAGAGAAATAAAAGTTCAGCGAGGGCAAGAGACGATCTTTCCCGGGGTTAAATAGTCACGAGGCGAAGGTCAAGACGGACCAAGTGCACGTGTCCCTTGCTCATGTGGTCCTTCTCTGCATTTTCCAATTGTTACGCGCGCCGCTTGCAGCTATTACACGTCGGAATGTTGGCACAAGGCATTGTTATCGCTGGTAGCATGAACTTTAAGAATATGTAACTGAGTGTTTGCATTCTTACATGCATGTCTTTTTTTTAAAAAAAATATTATCGTTTTTATTTATTAATTCGTTATTTCGAGCCTTGCATAAGTTATTCAACAATGGTATTTAATTAACATTAAGATTATCAGAATATTGTTTTTAACGAAAAAACAAGTATACAATATTAATGCAATTAAGTTAGATGTAAGCTTTGTAACGAATGAGAAGAAGTGGCGAAAAGAAAAGGTAAGAGTTGTAAAACAAGATCAGAAGAAAATGTGAGGAAGAAGTGCAACGAAGCATACAAGAGCTGCAGCGATGCGGAATGGGAAATAAATGAAAGGTATATTATGGCACGCGTTCTTCACAATGGGAATCGTAAATTATCTATCAATATTAGATCTATTATTACATAAGACAAAAAAATATCTACGTTACATAAAATCGTTTGGATGAATATTCAAAATATTTATATTTTCTAAGCTATTCTTTTCAATTCACTAAAGTGTAATTCATAATATACATATCGTATGAAAAATTTTAATAAAGAATTAATTAAAAAATTAATCTTGACTTACTTTTTCTTCTAAAATCTTTTGCAAAGAACACTTGGTTTATTTAATTTAATTTACAATCAATACAATAATTTCTACCAATAAAAAATTTAACTAACAAATTTATACAAGACATTTGCAATATAACATATATGAAATAAGCAAAAAAAAAAAAACAAAGCCAAGCAATCTTTATGGACATAGACCAATGAAAGGAACATCAAAGCGCTTAATGTCCCTTAAACCGGTATCACTGACCGAGCAACGGATACACATTCACATATATACGTTAAAGAGAAAAGTCACGGAAAGCGAAGGAAAAATTTTAAGCGGATGTGTTCGTGCACTTGTTTGGGCTTGGCTAGTCGAATACGCTTTATCTCTCTCTCTCTCTTTCTCTTTTAAAGAGAGACTCGGTGTGAGGTCAGTCTCCGAGAGAGGCAGCAACTCGCTACTTTTCTATCCGTATTGCTCGTTCCCTCTCGTGTGTATGTACGATTACGAGTCACGAGAAAGAGAAAGAGAGCGAGAGGAAGATAGCCGAAGCATCTCCGCGGTGCAGCATCGGCACTGCTACCGCTTATACATATATACCATCCTGCATGCGGGAGCTGCGCTGCTAATATCTCCCGCGGTGCGCGCACGCGCTAGTAGGAAACTACATTTTTTTTTTTTCTTCGCTGAGAATCTTTGTTTGGCTTCCTGTTTCTGATCAATTTTTTATACTCCCTTTGTTTTTCCTTTTTTTTCTTACGGATTTGATGTAATCGTTCGTTTGTATATTTGAAAAAAAAAACGTCGTCAATCATTAATAAGAAAATTGTAAATAAAAATTTTCAGTAGTTCATTCAATTTGCTTGTAAATTAAATTATAATTTATTGCATTAACCAACTCGGCCTATTAATTATTGAAAAATAAAACGCTTATTAATTATAAAAGAATTTTATTTGACAAACGCGTATTAAATATGCAGCTTTTGCGCATTAATTTAATAAATACACGTTTCGTTATAAACAAATAAAATAAAACGTCGCAACTTAAACAAGAAAAAAAGTTTGAAATTTTCCGATAATTAAACAAGACCACCCATATAAATGCAGTGAGCGGCATTAAGATTCATTTAAAATCGAAAGTTATGAAACAATTTGTCAAAAAAGAATCCAGTTTCCGCGCACCTAGCTACACGTATAGTAAAGTGGATATATCTGTCTCTCCCTCTCTCTCTTTTAAAGTGTCGGCGATACAAGCGCGCACATATACGTACGTAGAGCGACGAGCCAACTATATATACTTATATATAGTTCTGTTGGAGGAAACATTTAACGTATGTATGTAGGCGCGGTGAGTGTTCGGGGCGTGTGAACGCTGTGACATACGCGCGCGAACGGTGTCGCTTTCTTTAATCGCTTTCGCGTATATACCAACGTTTGTATGCAAGTAAGTGAGAGAGAGAGAGAGAGAGAGGTAAGGTTTATATTTCGTCGGTGCGGAGTATTGCTTCTCCGTGTCGCGTGTGTGCATATACGCGTTCCTTTCTCCCGGTTAACTCTTTAGATGTGTGTGTGTGTGTGTGTGTGTGTGTGTGTGTGTGTGTGTGCGCAAATGCCTCGATATAAAGTGTGCACCGAACGTAACGTGTCGCTCGTCTTCTCGATCACTCCTGCGCGCGATGTCTAGGTCTATTGTTGTCGTGCGGCCGGGCTCGTTATGGAGGACGAGTGGGCGATTGAAAAATAGAAGAATTGAGCTGCCGATACGGACTAATACCATTGGGACTTTGAGAGTAGGTTACGATCGCGCACGACATGTCGTTTATGGTAATGTGGAGGAGGAGTTGCTGCGTATTCCGTACTTGTTAATTATTGCTGCTCACGGGATTTAACATTATTTTCTTTATATTTTCTCACAATTTTCGAGTAATTTCAAATTTTATTTATGCTTTGTATATTTTTATCGTTTTATTGTTATCGTAAAATAAATATTTTAATTGCGATTACGAAACGTTTGCGAATGAATAATCTTTGTTCGCAAAAGCAATCTCGTTAAATACAAAACATCGTTTGTACACCGAAGGACAACAAATTAGACAGAGATTGATTATTTCACCTGAGGGCAATTCATAAATTATGTAAGAACTTTCAAAGAGGGAGGTGTCATTAAAATCTTACATCTGTACACAATGAGAGTAATGTAGCTCAAAAACGACTGAGAACCTATAATTTATTTTCTAACGAGGATAGAAGTTACAGTTATCCTTTATATTATACTTAAAATATCGAATTGGTAAAAATTCAATTATTTCGTAATAAAATTAATATATTCACGGCTTCTGTTCAGGTAACGTGATGTGTTTTATGTTAATTTAACGAGTAAATCACTAATTATCGTTTTAACTGTCAAATGGTTATAAATCATCGAAAATTTATGCACGGCTTGGATTCTATTAGAATTTTTCAATAATTAGCAGACTGTTTCAAAGAACAAGAAAAGTCTCGATGGTCTATTATCTGTTATATCAGCTTAGCAATTTAGAGGTACAATGTTAATCCTATTTCCGCATGTATATATATATATATATATATATATATATATAAAGCATCAAATTATAACAATAAATAGCTTTATTTTTAGCTGGCAAAAAGATAAAGTTTGGAATAATATATATATTTTTTTTTTTATCATTCAATTTGGAAAATTTAAGACTCATTACACTCACGTACAGCTCGCCGCATTTACATAAAATAAAATGTTTCTATACACATATATAAATTTATTTGACCATTGGGAAACACTTAATCAATTTTCTGAATAGCGTTAAATTTTAATTATTTCCCATTACTGCACTATATGGTACCAAGAAACTAAACGTAAAACTTTTATAAACGCATAAAAACTCTGCCAACATTAATTTAACAAAATAACTCATTTCGTAAAACGGTTGCTTCGGCAAACCGCGGTCGCCAAATCACCACACGGTGTACTTCATGTATGTATATATGCACACATACACTTTCTTTATTTTCCCGACTATTCTACAAACGCTCGTGAATCGCGTTTTAATGAAACATTAATTACGACGAAGTCTGTCGAGCTCGCAGCTACAGCGGGAGCAGCTAGGAATATAGACTTGCGATTATGGGTTAAATTTTTACTTTTCACCAACAAGACACGCGCGTATCGCACGCGTGCACGCGTCGGTCACTCAATAGGCCCGCGCCTCTTCGCTTCGTTCTTTTTCCGTCTCGCCCTTCTGTAAACGAAGGAATGAAAGGACTACTGCTTTACCTCTCTGCATATACATACGCGTATATCGTTTCGCGCAGCAGCCGTTTCCTGCTTCTATGCTATACGCGAACGGCTCCCTGTCTCTCGCACACGTATTCACGTATATCCACACGCACACGAACGTCGTGCGTTCTTAGCACGCGGAGACATCAGCCCGTTAATCAGTCAATCCTTTATGGGCGAACTATCGCGCCTTCGTCGTTTTTTTCCTTCCTTTTCTCCCTTCTTGCAATACGATCGTTTAACGAGGATCGCGGAAAACGCGGAAGTTCTCGGGTGTAGCTCGCTGTGGTGTGTCGATCGAGGCTTGAGTGAAAGACGGCTGGATAGAAATGTAGTTGAGAGAAAAGTTTAAATATCGGCTTTATAATGGTAGGCTGTGTTTTCAAAATTGGATAAAGTTCGATAACTTTAATTGTTGTTTTGAGATCGTTTTTTTTTTTTTAATTGTATTGTAATGAATGGATTTTAAAAGTGATGGTACTAAGTGAAGATGTTTTAATAATAAATAATTTTTAGCAGTAATTTGAATACATCAAACATCATATTATTTGTATATATATTGTATTCTCTTAGTTTGATTAATGTCAAACTTTTCTCTATATCATTTTTCAATCAAAATTTTTGTACCGCGAACAGTGAATTTTAAATAATTATATTTTTTCCATAAAAAAAAAAAAAAAAAAAAAAAACTTGCATCAATTTTTCACATACCGTAATATTATTCATCAGATTCATCGCGCGTAAATTAAACGCAAGAAAAAAATGTTATATTACTCAAAGGCGTAACAGCCGTGCAATCTAATCCGCAAGTTATCCGCGCAGATTTATATCCGTAAATCACAAAGTGCGTTACAATTAATACAAATTAATTAATAACATCAATATACATACATGCGTAACCCAATGCATCGGGCGCAATCGCGAGACTCGCACGAAAGACGTTATGCGCGATAACGATTTTATGTTGTTTTATTAACCGATTTTTCCGCATACCTCGCTTACTCACCTCGCTTCCTCTAACGCTTATCAAAGATATTTTTAATATCACATCGCGTATACGAGTCCGCGCACCCGTTGACTCTCTCTCTCTCTCTCTCTCTCTTTCTTTCGTATGATCTTACCTTACGGCACTCTGGTGGATGGAGCACGAGGACGCGTTTACCGTTAACTCGATTCACGCGTGCGTGCAAACGAGCGGCGGAAGAGGAACAGATACGAGGCGAGCGCGAGGTGAGGGGCCACCTGACGCGCGGCTTCGCGTTCGAATTATGGTAATTGGGTTCACGGGACTAATTACGCAGGGATAAAAATGTTTCGCGCTTATACGCGCGAGAGGCCCTTCTTTTCTCTTTCTTATAAACTTGAATCTCGGCGGCGAATTGGAAGCGATGCTATAAGTGTATACTGCTGAATTAAATTACTAATGGATAGTAAGAAAGAAGAGGGAGAAAGATGGAGAAAGAAAGGAGGATTAAACCCGCGTACGGAGAGGAACACTCGCGAAATTGCGTTATTGGATCATCAGAGCGGGTAATCGACCCTAAAGTACATCGAGCTCCCGACCATCTTATTCTGTTTGTTTATTTTATGCTGATCGTTATTTATCCAATATACTACTGCGCATAGAGAAAAGACTTCTATGTTCAACGGTTAACCCTTTCAATGGGTCACTGCCGTATACGAACAATTACACATCGAACTATTAACTACATAATTTTGATAATATTTTGTTATTTTCAATATTTATATTGTAACGACCTCGCAATCTTTTATTGTTTTAACTTTGTTAATTAATTGAAACAGTGTTCTTTTTATCTTTGACGAATGAAAAGTGACACATGTCAACTGCAGATATATAATTCCATTAAAAATATTTTCATTTTTAACATTTCGTGAATTAATTAAAAATGTCTGCAATCACAATAATTTGAAAATTGTTGGAGTGTAATTCCGAGATTATTTTATAAAAATAGAAGACATCGCACTTAAATAATCGTTCAGATCACCGAGATAACCAACTTTACATTAATTTGTTTTATAATCTTCACGTATCTCGAGTTGACTATCGTAAAATCTAAGTACTGGTGTGAAAATGCAACTTCACAATACTACTTAAATAGAATATAAATGTCTCTATAATTTGTTGAAAGGTTATTTTCACACGGATTAGTTTTAAAATCTTGTATAATATACGTTAGAATCACCGAAACACGAAAATTTAACTTGCGAAGGAACGCGCGTCCTCGTCCTTTATCGTTAATATATAGGTGTTGTTTACTCGAGCAAAACGGTCTCGTTAGCAATACTTATTGTAATTTGTTTTAATTTAATTTTCGCACTAAACGTTAGAAGTGAAATACATTTTCGTACATTCTGAATTTACCAAGCAACTACAATAAATCTTTTATTTTTTTTTTTTTTTTTTTTTTTTTTTTTTATGCAAAATAACTTACGCAATGACAATAATACTTATTTATAGCCGTATAAAATGTGTTTCTGGTGGGTCGAACTCTTTGGAAACATCAGCGGCCAGTAATTAAACACGGAATTTTTGTCGTTCGTGGATTATAAATTAGTATTAAGCATTTTATTGTACTAAATAAATACCCGTAGATAAATATACGGTACGAACGCGGTGACTGAAATTATAGCCGCTAATTTACATGCGCTCGCATAATCTCAAACGAGTCCTTTAAAAATCGCGGCTTTCTTTCTAGTCAATAACCCACTCGCGGCGAAAATGAGAACATAATGACAACTCGATCGTATACCGAACGCGTTTACGGTTGCGCGCGCACGCTTACTTGCACGAGCGATTGAAATTCGAGTCGCCGCGCGCGAGACGTTTAATGCGCGTCACGTCCTGGGCGCGAGTAATATTATGATTTACGCTCTCCTATAAGTCGATTCCTTAATGGCAATAATGCCTCCTCCTCGCTCATTCACCGAGAGCGGAAAATGTCGCAACTCGAGTATAATACTTTCGAGCGTCGCGATTCTTAGAAAAGTGGATATATAGGTGGTTAGAGGCGGATAAAAATTTCAAGAGCTTCGCTGGGCTCTCCTCGTGCTCGTTTACTACGGTACTCGCGTGTATATATATATATATATATATATATATATATATATATATATATATATATATATATATATATATATATGTAGGATATGTGTGGGTCGCTCGAGTTTTAACCATTAACCCGTTGCCGATAATCCTTGTGTATAATCACATATATATACACAAGATCGCGTGTCGCAACTATGTATATACGTATACAGTTGTACCGTCTCTGTCTCCGCCATTTATTATACGAAAGCGCTTAGAAATATCTTGTAAATCTGTCCGGACGCCGAAGCTATCGTACAAGCCTGGATTAATAACGCGATAAATTTCGCGCGTCTGTACGACACACCGAGAACTAGGCATGTTGTAGGTGTTCCATTATGGTGGAAAAGAGAGTCTGCGAAGGAAATGCTTGTAGTTGTGAATATTCTCGAGTCTCTCCCTCTTGCGCTCTCGCACACAAGTTGGCAAGATTGTGGTAAAATATCATTGGAGATCCACTTTGCTTACATATTGCAGAAAACGATTGTATATACGAATGAAACATTGTATTCATATGTATCTCTAGACATTAGTAGATTTATCAATTATTTTTATATTACATCATTTCAATGCAATTCTTAATCTAAAATTTTTAATTAAAAGAAAACAATTATTTATTAAATAAAAAAAAAAAAAGGAAAAAATAACTACGTGAACAACAAGTGTTTTTTTCCACATAACTGATTCGACATGTACATCGATATAACACACCTGATATACGCGTACGTGTCAATAATATAAGTACAAGTTGTACGCTGTCATAATAAGAGTCTACGTATATCTAGCGAGAGGTGACGCAGCTACAAGTTTTAAGACTCGTTATTAAATCATAAAAAAATGTATACCGCAAGGTTTCATAAACGGCAAGACCAATCATTTTCTTCGAAATCTCATACAAAGTGATTTTACATGACGATGTCTATGAAAGTATTTCTTAAACTCTTTGATCGTTATCCTAAGCTTTGTGCATTTCACGTGCAAACAAAAAAATAAAAAAAGAGAAAAATAAATAAATAAAAATTTTCAGTCGATCAATTGACGATTATCGGAAAAATATTTTGCGAATGCTGAAATTTTTCGAAACTAAAACTGGATGCTAAATCAATGATTAAAAAATAAATGGCACGAGATAGATAATTCAGATAGATATGATCATCTAAAGACATAATTGCTACCCAGTGTGTTTAATAATTCTATGCAGCTTACACCTGTTTCTAAACCGGAACCACGAGTTATGTAGTTTGAATTCAATTGTCAGTCTATAATTGATAATAATTATTAAAATTAAACCTGTTTCATTTATTTTTAAGAATTGGAAGCTATTGAAATTTTATAAAGCAGCTGCAACAATTTAAAAATTTAATAAAATTAATAAGGGGTTTGTTTACTTTTTACAACAAATTTTGAAACAATTTTGTTTGCTTTTTAATTCATGAAAAATATTTATTACGAGTGCAATTTATCTGCTTAAAGCTTTCAGAAATTGTAATTATTTTTATTATACTATCTCGCATGAAAGCGGCGCATTGAGATATTATCATAAGCTCCATAAATCACCTTATTCTAAAGACAATTTTTATTAATATGAGATATATACATTAGTTATCTTAATTCAGCGTCGGGAAAGATTTAGCATTTTCAACTCGCAGACAATAAACGTAATCTCCGTACTCAAACTTCAAACCTTTTAATTCAATTGGCTTAGAGAAATATTGAATGCGTCATTTTAATAATTAGATTTGCGAAATAACGATGAAAATATCTAAATGTATAATATCAATCTCAGTTAATAACATTATAAAACGTTATATGCACATAAACATCAATCTCTCGCAACAGCTCAATATCCTTTATTTTTCGTCAACGCGTAATTTTTAACGCGCATATTGTTTACGATTACGCCTTTCGGCGACTCTCTACGCACGTGATATAATTCAGACGGCGTGCATCTCGTCAACGCGTCGAGACTCTTTCGACTCCTCGCGAATAATAACCCCTTCGCTCTTATTATGTCAATCCGTTCAGAACTCGGGACAACCATTGATTATACGCGCGTGTACGCGTATATGTACTTGAAAAAAGAAGGGGCGAAGGGGAGGTGAGGAGGGGGGGGAGGAAGATCGACGATATAAAAAAGCGTTTTGCATAATGCAAGGTAATCAAGCGAGACAGGTTTTTCGGGACAGGTGTGTTAGCGTAGCCAATCGCTTACTTCCTTCCTTCCTTTCCTCTTGAGTTAGCTGCAACGTGTAAATTAATAATCTATTAGGATGCTAACCGCCTGCGCTTTCTCGTTATTCTTAAATTACTTTCCGAGCGCCTGTTTTTTTTTTTCTCTCTCTCTCTCTCTCTCTCTCTCTCTTTTTCTTTTCATTCTCTTTTGCTCTTGCTTCTCCGCGCGCGTGCATAATTTTCGTATGGTCTTTTTAACAACTCGTTGCCGCGCTACTTCTTCTCTTTCAACGAGTTTGAGCATAAATTTTTCATTTTATGTCGAAATAGATTATTGTGTCTTAATCGATGTTAAATAAAATTAAACGCTGTGATTTAATATCTAATATGTGCATACTTATTATAATATATAATCGTTTAATTTGCTTCAAGAATTTAAATCATCAGGGGTTTTTATTTTTTATTTCCACATTATTTTATTAATATTACGCTATTAAAATATTTTTGATATTTTTCGCTTCACAATTAATACAAATATAATTTATCTATTAAATTTAAATTAATTATTTTAATTATCAAATAATAAAAAGCTATAATTACAACCATTTTGATGTTATTTAATTTATAAAAAAATAAAATTTACAGGCTTAAAAATAAATATAAATAAATCTATGGTTATCATTAAATTTATTAAACGTTTTCAACGAAAAGTCATTTATATTTATTTTATTTACTATTGTGTAAGTTTTTAAATTGATATTTTATTAATTTTAACGTATTATTTTTAGCCGTATATAAAATAAAAAATTCTTCGACTAATCCAGTTTAATATGTACTACTCTTATCCACCTTGATCTATATTTATTCTCCTCTATTAAATCGATTTTAATATTCTATGTGATATTTTCTCGAAAGTAATGCGATAACTTGATGTGGAATTTCAATTCTAATTTTAATCTTATTATACAATAAATTTTCGTCTCCTTTATTATAAACGGTTACATTGGTATGTTGATAATTTTTATATATACATAAAACGTTGATATGGACGTCGGATAAATTTCATTCGATTGAATAAAGCCGGAGATCGATAAACTAAATCATACCGGTCGTAAATATCTAATTGACAAAATTGTTTTCATATATCTAACAAGATATGAAAAGAAAATATATACGAGCTATCGAGAATTTCAAAGAGTTAAGCATCCCACCGATTTCTCACAAAACGGGCACTTGGTATAAATTAAATATCGTACAGCCGTATGCGCTTGTACGCCTGTCTAAATCGCGTGAGCGCGGTGATAAAAACTTTAGTTTCGTTCTCCCTCTCTTTCTCTCTCTTTCTTCATCGGCCGGCAATAATCAACGGTAATGCGCGATCTCGATCGCGCGACCAATGCGCGAATTTCTATAAATCGCGACTCCCGCGTCGGTAAATAGGAAGGCCATGCTACAACAACAGCATTAGCGATATAGAAACACACGGATAATATTCGTTCGCGCAGCCAAGATATATAGCTACTATATCGTAGTTTGATTTCGCAAAAGAGAGGAGAGAATTATCGTTTTCCGAATTGTTTTTCGTAATCATGCTTAATGTGCAGGTGCACTGATACATATATATATATATATACACCCCCACATACCCGCATACATAGGTATGTATACGTGTACGTAGTAGGAGTGCACGGGTACGTATACAGTCGCGAACTCCTGGTACTGACCGGGCCGATAATAATTTAAATGACTTCTTGGAGCTTGGGCAATTTGAGTGAGTTTATAGGTTATCGATTTCGGATACACGCAGGTTAATTGAATGTTCGCATGTATATACTTGTGTTTGTATATGAATCAATCTCGGATCGCGCGAGTTTATATACTTATGTATATGCTGGTATAGCTTTGAACGTGTGTATTAGAGCGTAATGAAAGCTCAATGAGTAAAAATTGTCAGCAAAGGCTTATTATTATGACGTAGCGCGCCGAGATTTTCATAGAAAGATTTATCAGTTTTGTTGCGCTATGTCTACGTTGGAAAAAATAAGGATAGTTTCTTGTTTTTTTTTTCTTTACGTGGATGTCTGCAATTTGCGGTATATCGAGTTCATGCAAAAACGTTGAGAAAGAGATCGTTTAATTATCTGCTAAAATTAAAATGGCTGTTTTCACGTTAAAGTTGCCTTACTTGATATCTTTATACCAAAGAATAGGTTATAATTAGCTTGCTGGATATTTTATTTTGATTTCCTGTAGAAATTAAAGTTATTGACGTGTGTTATTGAAAATAGTTTATACGTTACTAAATCAACTATTATCTATTAAGGTATTATTATATTTTAAAGTTCTCACAAATATTATAGTAATCGATCGATGTAAATATTTGAGTAAACAAGAATTTTTATTAAAATATCATTATATTATAATACAAAAATTAAAAAATGAAGATCAAAATAAAATAATTACAATGCAATGTTTGAAAATGTCAATACGATATAAAATTAAATCATCATTCATATAAATATTTTATAAATGTATTTGTACAAAATAATGATAAAATAACATTGCGATTAAGTCAAACGAAACCTTTAAAGCTTTTCAATCGAACGGGACAAGATATAGAGAGGCAGCTTCGACGTGAAAATATTGCCCGGAGCTGTCTTTGAAGAAAAAATTAGCCGAATAAAAAATCCTTGATTAAAAGCTAACACGTCGAGTGATTTTCGAAGCCGCTTGCCACGGAGTACATAAAACAGACGATCGATATACAGGTATACAATTAGCAAATGAGGTCGTACTTTTCTCGAAGCGATCCCTTTAACGCGCTGGACGATGATCAATGATAATGATCGCGCCCGCGCGTGATCGACATACTCGATGCGAGCCTCTATCTCGCTCTCTCTCTCTCTCTCTCTCTCTCTCTCTCTCTCTTCCTATTTCTCTTCTTTTGGGCACGCTCACGCGTGGATTGGTTCTCTACTTACATACGTGTCGAGCACCGGGGTGCTAACCCTTTGCGCGGTTGAGTCGATAACACGATTCTCGGCGGTGCAAAAGCCAGCGATTTGCATGAGCCGATGAATGATGACGAAGCGCTCGGGATCGCGACGATCCTTCGTATAAGCGCGCGTATGCGAGTGCGCGGTGAAGCGTAAGTATCGGTTCTTGCAACTTCTCGGCGTACGTGAATCATCGGCGATCTTTTAATTTGCCGTGCTTGACTGTTTCCGGGTGCGAGTCGCTCAGCGAATGGAACCGTACGTTTTGTAAGCGCGCGAAATTATGGACAAGTGATTCGATTCGGCATACGGAGGAAATTATTCCGTATTATTGCTTTTAATATTTTACGCTTCCACTTGGTATATTCGTTAATTAAGTAGTCTTATAAATGTAGTAAAATATGTAGATTTGGTAGAAAAATCCTAAGCGGTTATTGTAAAATTTAGAATTTGAGGATATTAGGATTACGTCTTACGAGTATAATAAAATAAATAAGTTTAACAATTTTGACTTCTTAAACAACATTAATTTAATAACATAATAAATCTTTCATAATAAATAATTTAAAAACTACTTTTGAAATTATGCAGACGGATCATTAAGAATTTAGCATCAATGTCCACGATTACTTTAATGTAATTTCCACGCATCGCTTTTCCAGTGAATATTTGGAAAATCCATTTCTCTTCCGCAGCCACCACGTTCGATTCGAACTCTCTCTCTCTCTCTCTCTCTCTCTCTCGCCGTGCACCTAATGACCCAAAGACAGGCGATCCTTCCGCGCGGAAAGTTCTCATTACTCCGCGCCAATCGACTTACGCACGAACTCTCATTCGCTCGGTTACTCGCCCGCTCGCTCGATACACGTCGAGCGTCGAACCGTTTATGCGGTATATACCTCGAATGCAAAAAAAAACGCAGAAAACTGAAGAAGGAGATGTGTGCGTTCCCTCTCGGTTCTCACGAGGTGCAATCGCTTTTTCTCGATTATAAAGCGCGTACAATGCACACGCACGCGTCGGTGGTTTTCTCTTTCCGCAGCGGCGGCAGCAACTGACATCTCTCTCTCTCTCGCTCTCTCTCTCTCGAGTTCGTATGCGCATTTATACAGCGTCGGCATCGCTAAACAAAGAGCAATAAACCTATCAACGCTCGATATTTCGAGCCTTCGATCCCTGATAACACATTGCGGCCCTCGACTAACACCGCCGCCGCCTCGCGTTGGATATTATCGCAATCGTAAACGCAGATACTATCACACGTGTGTATATGTTACGTATGTGCATAGACGCGCGCATTTCATTCGAAGTTTTGCGTATACATACACGAATGGATAATGAGAACGCGTCGGGCATATAAGCCTAACTGAGTATACACATATATAAGGCTGATTATTGTGAAAAGTGTTAATAAATTATGTGTGCTTACGTATATAAATTCGTTCTCGCAAACTTATCGGACATCGGCTGTCTATAATTATAACGAATCGCGCTGCCTGTGCAAATATGTTCATTGTACATGGCGCCTGTTTGATAAGTGACTGACTAACGATTTGAAATTCTTGCTAGGTGTTCCAAGATAATAACGCATTTAAGGCCGTCTTTATATCCGAGATACATGTGTATTACCAGCGTTTTGCGGGCTCGTTATAGCATACGTATATATCGGTTGTTCGAACAGCGCAAGAAATTATGGTGAGAAACCTTACGGATTCCGTCGTCATCGCGATTGAATTACGCGCTTCGATGTCACATGCGCAAGCTCGCTTACAACGGAGCTTGTTTTATAGCCGTCGCGATGAAAGATTCTTATTTAAATTGCAGTTAAAGGCTGGTTAAGATAAGCAAGCTAGTGTTTAACTGATTTTTAACCTCGTAAATATGGTCAACTATTGCAATGAATTATGTTGATTCCATATTGCTAATGAAACGTCTAAATATACGACAATGAATTATATTTTTTATTTTAAATGTAATGTTTCTTTTTTTCTTTTACCTATGATCTCATTCGATTATTCATTTTCATAATTGTTATCAAAGAGAAGTGAAAAATAAAAAAAGTTCTAATAATGATTTTATCGCCAAATTAAATAAATAAAACGAATACTTTCGCAAGTTCGCGTCCGATGTTTTCACGGCGACAAGACAATGAAGAAATTAACTCATTTTATCAAATAGATCGAAAAAGCAGCTGTTAAATTGTTTTATGCAATCGAGGAATACATATTTCACAAGCTAATTGAACCTTATACCATTTATTTTTTCTCCAATTTTAAAATAATATAAAAGCAATCAAAAAGATAGAAAGCGCTGCAGCGCGCGGCAGAGAGGTAAATAAGATAATTTCGCGCCTTCGCGGCGTTGCACAATTTCCCCCCCCCCCTTTTTTCTTTTTTTTTTACTTTTTTATCTTGGCGTTCGGTTAAATCTGATGCTTTTTTAATGGATAGATGGTATACACCCCTCTGAAAATTAATTATGTCATGCTAATGCCACTCATGAAAATAAATTATCATTGCGCGCGTTTATACGTAAACTTACATTATACGTATACATATATACATACATTCGTGTATATATACATTGAAACGCGCGTTCAACTCGCTCTCTCGTGCTCCCATTCCGACATTGAGCGCAAAACGACGTGTGCGCGCCTCTCGCCCGCTCTTGTACACGTTCAATGAGAATTCCGATAACTGGCAGAAACCGCTGAGCTTCTATGTGTATAAGTGTGCACGTATATATACGTACAAGCGGACTACGACGAGGTGAAAAAAAAATCGAAATATAATTAAAGATCCTTATCACGTGCCAAGAAATCGCCCTAATAAGCAAGAGAGGCAAGCCCAGCGCCGCCTGTAATTTTGCAAAGCTTTAAAGGAAATCAGCTCCGCGCGCTTTGATATGTGTATATATATATATAAGATTAAGAGGGGAGAAAAAATAGGGAAAGGAGAATCAGATTCTTGCGGGTAGACTTAAGGAAAGAATCAGGAATGTTATAGGAAGACCAAGATGCTATGACTCATCGTTGCGTATTTCGATTGTATAACTACCGTGGATTTATGCATGTATTTGTATATGGATGAAAAAAATTTATTCATTGAGGAAATGAAATAACGATTATTATTTTATTATTTATAATTATTATCATAGTTATCTGTTGCAAAAGTGTACGATAATTTTTATTGAATTTATTTTTTAACGACTCTTGATTTTGAAATTAAATTATTACATTTACGTTGTTTGAAGTTAAAAAATATTCAATTTTGTAAATCATCTTAAAGTAGTTCTCATTTAATTGTATTTAAAATTACAACTATTTAAATATATATAACGAAAGCTACAAGAATACCACGAAAAGTTATCTATTTTTACAAAGTACTTTAGAAAGTACTTTTATAATATGATTAAATTAAACGTACATTGAACAAATTACATTTGCGCCATCTTCATAGCGAATAATAATTTTAAACATCCATACATTTTTATATAAATCCATAAATTATTAGAGACATTTATATAGAATAAGAAACATTCATTGCTATCAAGCATTTACATCGAGCATTACAAAAAAAAAAAAATAAAGAAATCAACTCGTTGAGTAAATATCGCGCTTGGAAGTAATCAAACATCCATAAATTTGCGTAAACGCACGAACGCATAAATGTCGAAAGAAGAAAAAAAAATGAAAGAAAGAGCGTTCAATCGAGCAATTTCATTTCATCTACGAGTCTAAGGTAAGAAAAAAAAAAAATAAATAAATAAATAAATAAATAAGAAATAGGAAAAAAAAAAAAGAAAAATTTTCCTTTCCCTATAACGAGCCGTTACACATATTTAGCGTATGCGTGTGCGTGTGTGCGCTAGGTAAGGTAAAGAGAAAACTATAAGCACCGACGTCGTGAAAGATAGAGTGTAATCGGCAGGATGAGCCGCGTTCGCTACTTACAGCGTAGCCAGACGCGCGTAACGCCGGGTATAGGGCACACACGAGTAACCTGCCCGAGGAAGAGTCGAGGAGTACGGGCGCGTTTTATGTGCCCCCGATGCTCGCGGCAATCACTGGTTGGCTTACCCACCGTTCTCTGTACCCTACCTACTATTGGTCATTATATATGTATATATATATGTGTGCGTGTGTACGTGTGTGTGTGTATGTGTGTGTGTGTGTATGTGTGTGTGTGTGTGTGTGTGTATAAAGTCTTGAATACTTTTAAAGATTTAACGAAACTAGATAGGATTTATTTTTTTACATTTAATTATTAATTTAATCGATTTTTTTACATTTTACTTTTCACTATTAATTTGCAGCCGTTTGAATTCATAGAAATAAAAAGATTCTTTTACCCAGCGACATTATTTTTCAGCAAGTACAACTCCATAAAGTTCGTAAAATAAAGCCTTCCTTTTTCACGTAAAAGGAGATAAAATTATCCACCTATCGATGTATACCTACAGATAATTCAAATATATTCGCAATTGGTTCTACGTACACCATAACTTAAGACATCTGAAAAGTGAAGTTTGAATGAATCAGTCGAATTAATATGCGCGCGTGTACGTATAGGAAATACTCCTGCGCTATGTGTACGCGTTTAGTAGTCCGTTCCTCCCCTTCCAACTTCCTAACCCGTAACTAAGCGTATCGTACGATTAAAGTCAGCTACACTTTCCTTTGGCCGAGCTTTTATGTAAGCGCAAACTAAAACGGCGCACCCGTGGCTCTTCCTCTACGTCTACTATATCTAGAGAGCGTTGCGTCAACCATTTTTCCGATTTCGGTTTAACGGTAAACTCGCATCGAGAAAGAAAGAGAGAACGATCGGAGAACGCTGATACAAACTAGTGTACGGTGTACAAGTCCAAAGGATTGATCAAGGAGTAGCACGCGCGTTGAATTTTATGCACGTGTATATTATCGAAGGAAGCTGTGCACCTTACCGAGATATAAGAACTGGTTAATGAAATGAATTTATACTTGGTAATATAGCAGTAGAGCACGATACGATTGTCGATTATATATAAAACGAAAAAATAAATAAATAAATAAATAAATAAAGGGTAAGAAAAGTCGAGTGAATATTTATTAACGAACCAGGCGAAATTTCAATAAAATTTTTATGAAGAAGAGTTCAATCTCTTATATGAACGAGTCGAGGATTAAGTAAAGAAAGAAAGGGAATATACTCGATGGAGATCGTTATGAGAGGTTAGAAGACATGTATTGCTCAACTTTTTACGAGCCATTCAGATAAGTTTACGTGAATTTATTAAAATAGCAGGCTTTGCTTAAAACAATTGTCGGTTTATTATTGAAATACGTTGCGACGTGTGCTATTTATTCTTACCTCGAAACTTTTCGCTATAAAAAAATAAACGATAAATTGATCAAGTATACGTATTACTAATCTCTAGCTAATCTATTTACGAGCAATTCATAATCGTCATTATTTTAATTAGGGATTTGTAATTTTATTTATTTTATTACCGCCGATCTCTTTCATGTCTGCTCGCGCTTAACAACAAAGAAACAAGAGCGATTAATTTTTTTAGTATTTATTACGGAATATTCGATAAAAAGTATAATTGTTTTAAATAACTGTAAGCAAAACAATTACTACAAGAGTACGAGTATTTTGCATAATTATATCATGTCATAATTTTAAATAGATATCCATTGATTCATATATCACGGGTAACATTTATATATACAATTTTCAACAAATTGAATCTTATTTACAGCTCATTGTACTCGAGAGTTTGTAAAATTCACACTTGTATTTTAAAACCAAACTCGCTTTCCTGTGCAATAACAAAAAACAAAATTTCAATCAATCCCGATGTCATTGACTCAAGGCAAACGTTATGACATAACATTATACAATCCGAAAATTGCAAATGGCAATCAAACGAATAATCAGCGCTCGGGGAAAATTGAACGGGAGACTTTTTGCGTTCGATCTCGAAAGCCGAAACTTCAACTGCGCAAAACGCTACGAGTATATATCTCTGCCAGCAGTCCGTTCGCATAATTTTCTTCCGCACAACGTCTAATAGATCCCCGTGCGAGCGTAGAATAAAATTATAACGTGTGCGTCGTCGAATGAAAAAACAAAGAAAAAGTATCCGTTCGCCGATGATATGTTACACATTTTTTACGCACTGCTCCTCGCTTATCCAGTTTCTCTGTCTCTTATGTTCTTCCCTTGCAAAAGCGCGCAACAACCTAATCTCTCGATCCCCGTAGGAGTAACAGCAACAGCAGCAACGCAAAGAAAAGCGAGCAGACTATAGGCTCATGTCGAAATCATCAATCAATAAAAGGCTAATCGAATATCGACCGGTAAAGGAATAATACACGCAGAGTAGTCTATAGAACGTATAAACGCGGCACGCCGATGACTTTCTCCTTTCGCAAGCTCGGAGCTCGCGGCCGATCGTTTTCCCATGGCAAGTTAACACCGGCGGTGGCCAGAAGAAAAGCAGATTATCTCGACGAATCGCGCAGCCGGGGCGCGTCTAGAATGGCACATTGCGCTACGTACGTCTCTTTTCTCTCTCTCTCTCTCTCTCTTGTTATAAGCAAACTCGCGTATACATATATATACGAGTACACTCGAGCAAAGATATAAAGGAGAAAAAGAAAGAGAGAAGCGGTTGTCCGTGTAGCCAGAGGCGGCAGCGGTGGTGGGTTGCGTCGTTCGGTAATACACACGTAGTCGTGCACCTGCCGACACACACACACACACACACACACACACACATACACACGTATATAGATTATTCGACGTCCTCTCTCGGCCGACTGGGCGCGCCCACGCGTCTTTCTAGTTGCTGTGAGGTCGTGTGGGTGAGAGCGAGTACGCGTTTGCATTTATATATGTATATATATCTATATATATATATATATATATATATGCAAAGAGAGGCTGCTGCATTCGCGTGTATGTTTCCGAAACCCAGAGGAGATCGCGCGCATCTCGCTTTGTTTCTGTTTTGTTCTTTCTCTCTTTCCCTCTCTCTCTCTCTATCTCTCTTTTTCTCTCCTGATCGTGTCGGCTTTTGTTTCGGATT
The DNA here is from genome assembly GCA_949987625.1 of Chalcis sispes. NCBI lineage: Eukaryota > Metazoa > Arthropoda > Insecta > Hymenoptera > Chalcididae > Chalcis > Chalcis sispes. Next base: position 19,231,078 of record OX465097.1, read on the forward strand.
ACGCGCGCGCGCGAGCGGGAAGGTTTGGCACCCCGAGGCTGATGCCGTGTTTCTGTGAGTTACAGGCAATCCGAAAAAAAAAAAAACAAAAAAAATAATCGAGGAATGATGCTTGTCAAATGCGATGTACAGGCGTGCGCGCCCCTTTAAAATATTGGATGGGAATGAGATATTTTTTTGGACGTTTCTCGCTCTTTTTTTTTTTATTATTGTTTTCTTTTATATCAAAAAAGATATTCGTTATTAAAAATTTTATTTTTGACGTTTGAAAGATACGTTTCCTATTATTTAGATAGTTATACGATTTTTTAACTCGCGCAAATTTAATTTGGAAAAGACAATACTTTATTATTCAAGAGATATAACTTATTATTAAGATATATTATTGAAAGAATTTTTTTAAATCTAAATTTGATAATTTGAAGTAGTGATCAACAATGAAATGCTGTAATTCTGTAATTTTTTTCCAAACGAAGATTTTCGAAAACACAAACGATAATAAACTATAGACGCTGATTTTCTCATGACAACGAAAATTTAACTGCAGAACGTACATAAGGTTATCACTCTCGACGTGACTTCATAAAAATTAAAATAAAAATTTCTAGAAATATCTCAGATCACGTTGTCTTTCTGCTCGAGACGATGGCACCCAAAGACTTCGAACTTGTGATTTCGCTGCACGGCATGTCGTTTTTCTCCTTTACGTGAAATAAAAGTCAAACCTCGCATACGTACGAACAAAGATTCACGCGTGCTTTCGTCGGTCTAAAGCTCCGAGGTTCTCCGATTATAAAGAAAAAAAAAAAAAAAAAAAAAAAGCGCGCGTTAGTCTACATCTTTTTCTTTCTTTCTTCTATACACCCAAGCCTATAGTTATAAAGTTCCAATCGCGATCGTACTTAGCGCTCTCGTACTCGCTTACTTCTCTACCTTACGCTCATACGTACATACGTTCCTAAGACCGCTATCTTAATAAAGCACGATGTGCGTATATAGAAGCAGCCGCGGCGCGGCTTAATGCAACGGCGGGAGCAATCTGCCTATTCGTTAAAGAGCGACGGTACGCGCGCGCGCGCGCGCACGCACTCACGGAATTTACAATCTCGGTTTAATCGGTGTTCTTAATAATTTATCCGCGCCTCAGCTCTCTCTCTCTCTCTCTCTCTCGTATTGCATCGACGGAGAGTTCACGCTGTATGTACGCTCTTGGCTTCCTATATACATACGCCTAAGAGTCATCGCGTGCGCTTTTACCTCGCGGCTCTCACGCGTTTGAGATACGCGTCCGTGTACGTGTATGGGTGAAGAGAGGGGCGGTAGAAGGCATAGAGTAAAAATCTGATCATTCATCCGCGACGATGCCACAGATTTTATAAAATCCCGCGGCGCGCGCGCTTACGACTCTCTCGCGCGAATCAGACCGGTTTCCTCCTCCTCTCTCTCTCTCTCTCTCTCTCTCTCATATATGTGTGTATGCTCGCACTGTGGTACATATAACGTGGCGATGCACTTGCCGCTTATTCAGTGTCAATGAGCTAATGCGCTCGAGCTAGATAACGAAACTTTTTTTTTCGTTTCTTACGCTCGTGCGCGCAAGCTTAATTTAGTTAGATTATTTCTGAAGTTAAGAAAAAAATTTTATACGCTTAAGCGTGCTTTATATCTTGCGTGTGCGTATGCGAATATGTGATACTTGGAGAATTTTTCATTTTAAAACGTTTGAGCTGAACGCTGTGAGATTGTAGATAAAATTAATATTATATTTATTACTGTTATCAACAAACAGTAAACTTAATGTATATAATAAAAAGCTGAAGAAAATGCTGCGTATTATCTCATGTTAATAGAATGTATTTATTGATAAAAATATTTTTCTTTTTATTTATCGATGTTAATTTTTTCGATTCGTTTGATAATGTATTTCTTCAACATTTCCGAATAAAAATTTAGCATAAACATAGTTTTTCTCAGCAAAAAACTGATTTTCTTTTCAATCATAGAAATCGTGTCTTCTTATAGGGTGATATAATAATTAAGATTATTTTGTAATTTTTGCATCCAACACATTTACCGAATGGTGATAGAAACAAATTATCCAAAACGTACAATATACTTTGAGAATAAATCTCAATGTTAACATAAATTTCGCAATGCCGAATAATCATATTCCGTACGCTAATTATCTACATTTCAGAACTGAATAGCGATGTTTTCGATATCGTGATCATATTCATCGATATTTGAATTTAGAAATTTCAAGTCTAATAAGTCAATAATAATTACACCAATGTTTCTAACACATCAAAATCATTATTATACGATCGGGTTATACACACGCAGAGATTTGTAGGAAGCGTCGAGGTTACCCCATTGGATTTCTAAATCGGTCTACAATGCGATTTGTTTTATAATTGGCACCTGGTATAACAATATTGCCGACTATCATGACAATTACAAACTCTGACTGATTTCAATGCGGGCGTATAATTGGCTGGAATGCATTTATAGCGCCGTGTAGACCTACTTTCGCCCTTCGAGCGTTACACCGACAAAGTGTATGCATATACCGATACGTCATACGTCTCGATGCTTGCCAACTTTACACCCTCGTGCCGACAATAGACCATCGTTAAAACAAAGGGTATATTGTGTAATAAATTCTTCGCCTCTTTGTAAAATGATATAGTTTTGTATTTTGCGTAAGTGATTATCCCACCGATTTTTCGACCCATTATTCTTTGTGTAATGTTTTTTTTCTCCTTTTTTCTGTTTTTTTTTTTTTTTTTTTTGTTTTTTTGTTTTTTTTTAATTTTTTTTTGTTTTTATTCACCCCGTTCAGATGATTGTACTTATCTGCCAATTACGCATTATCCGATTTAAATAAATTATTATCGATTTTTCACGCGGTCGCGTTTGATCGCGTGCGCAACGATTCTTTTTTATTCCATTCGTCTATAATAAAATACGATCGCAATCTATTTATAAATACAGAGAGAGAGATATTGCGGTAGTGTTCTTTTCGTACAACAATAATAATTGTCATAAATCTAAAGCGTTAAACTCATACAAATTGACGACGATAAATCTAAGCGCAAGAACATTGAATCTTATCGTTGCTCGTATTAAAAAAATAATTGCAATTTTAATTAGCTCTAGTTGTGCAGGTAATTATCTTGCGGTGCGTAAGAGGCTTCATCGGGGCCGCTCTTGTTTTCTTCGACGCGCCCCTCTCTCACGCTCTCTTTCTCTCTCTCTCTCTCTCTCTCTCTCTCTCTCTCTCTCGGTCTCTCTCTCTCCCTCTCTTTCTTTCTCTCAATCTCTCGTTCAGAAAACAAGCGTCGCTCTTTAAAAGACCTCCGAGACACAGATGCGAAAGAGCCAGAGAGTAAGATGATTTACTCGAAGCGCTAACAACGTATCCACCATAAACGCGCACCGTCAAACGCGTAAATACTTACACACGTTTACACGCACGGGCGCACGCGTTCATAATTTTCCCGCGAATGAGTTATAGGATCGCGTGACCGTATCGACCACTTCCAGACAGTTCGGCGCGCTCCTCGATAACAATAATAATAATTATAATAATACAGAAAAAGCGGGCTCCGCTAGCGCGCGCTTGCTCGAATGATTAATGCAATCCCCGCGTATCGTTGGTAACGAGACCACTTGTACGTCGGGCGTCACGCCACACTGACTGATAATTTATAACACACATACACATGCACATGTGCTCGTCTCTCTATTCCTATCCTTTCTTTTTTTCTTACAGACTCGCGAGAGACACGATCGCATGGAGAGGACGACGGTAAAGAAGAGATAATTTATAATTTATTCGCGCGCGAGATCGAACGTCGCGAAGACGTTGTCGTCACCCTTCCATCTCGCGGAGGCGAGAATCGAGAAAGTCACGCTCTGATTTCCGCGGGGAGAAAAAGAGAGACATCTCGAGGAGCTCGCTCGACAGTCGGTCGATCGGAGAGCGACGAGAGGTTGACATTTCGTCGGTTACGATTGACGGCCGACCGTTAATTACCGGCCTTTCCCTCTCTCTTTCCATCTATCCCTCTCTCTCTCTCTCTCTCTCTCTTTCGAGTGAACTTATTCAAGAAAGAGAGAAGGAGAGAGAGAGAAAGAGGAGACGATCCCGATGTGCCTCTGTCTCCGATTTCTGCCGACTAATTTATCGAAAGAAGGCCGCCTACGTGTGCATGCACACGTAGCGTCGAGAGACACATTCCCATTAACGACTTATTAATGCTCCGGTCCTCGATCGCGTACGGTCTATATCACTCTGACTTATTTGCATCCGCGCGAGCAACGCGATTTCCCATAGCTAAACGAGAGGGCTAGCTGTGTATGTATGTACGTGTATCCGTGTAAGTATATGCATATACTTGCAGTTGAGAAAAGTTGAGCATGACCCAGAAACCAACGACTTTGTTGGATTGCTCGTTTGGTCGGCTTTGTCTTGGATTAACATTATGCATGCTTAATTAGATTCGGAAGAAAGACGCGCGCGCGCTGGGCCGGAGAAGAAAAAGAGAGAGTGGGATTTGAGTGATAGCTTGATTTATGGGGTCATTTTGTTATGCATGCGGTTGCATGAGCGTAAATAGCGATCAGCAGTTTTAATTACTATTGCAATGGAAGCGAATAGTTCGCGCCTGTCCGATGAGGACTTTTCAAATTTAAGTCCCTGTTGTATCGATCATTTCGCTGAACTAAAGGATCGTTTGGAAATTAAACGCTGTACGTTTTAGACGTGTTGCATTACGTTTTAATTAAGTTGCGATTATTTATCAGTACTTTTATAATTAGATAAATTTTATTGTAAATAACTTGTAATATTTATCGACTTATCAATTCGAGGTATTATCTAATACATAATTTTTCAAGCTCAACAACGTAAAAACAAAATATAAGAAAAAAAAATAAATAATCGAATTTAATTTCAATAAATCTTACCTCGATCGATGCAATATTACGAAAATAATCATTCATTCCCGTCAATTTTCACACGATCAAATTCCACTCGGCACCGCCTTCGAATCTTCAATTCCCACCTGAAAATTCACCGTCTCGCGCGTTTCGTTCTCTCTCGCGTGTTTACATTCGCGCTATAACGATGCCTCGAGGCGACGACGCGCCACGATCCGAAAAAATAAAAGAAAAAGATAAATGAAAAAAGCGTAAAAACGAAGGCGCCAAGTAAGCATCATCGCGCACGTGTATATATATATATATATATAAGTAACTTTCACGGAGGAAGTGAATATAGAGTAAAGGCAAACGCGCGGTATTATAAAGTGAAGGTGTCCCGAGGAGTTATTTTCGGGGTAACGAGCGCGCGCACGCTCGCGCGATATAGGAAGGAAGAAGCCGAGGATGCCAATTTTAACGTCTCCCGCGGCGTCTTTTCACGCCCCGGCGTAACTCGCTCGCTTGCTTCTCGGCAAGAAAAGAAGACAAAAAAATGATACGTCGCTCGTTTTTACATTGACTCGTTGTTTGCCTTTCTTCGAATATTTATCTTTTCCCTCTTTCTCTCCTCCTCTCCTCCTTCCCCCCTCCCCTTACTCATTCTCATTCTCTCGTGCTTGCTTCATTCACGAGGAGCGTAAGCTCTTTATGAAAATAATTTACAGTCTCCTAAAAAGAGAAGAAAAAGGTACACATTGCTCGGGGAAATAATTTTCGTTGCGTAGAATACGCATCAAGCTGTAATTTTGCGGCTCGCGACTTGCGTAATAAAGCCGCTTTGTACGAGAGAGAAAGATAGAGAAAGATAGAGAGAGAGAGAGTGTGTGAGCATCACGTGGCAATAAAACTTCTTCTATAACCAAGCTTTCTTTATAACGTCTCCCGTGGTCCCTCGATTGAATATTTCTCGCGCGAATTATCGGGCACATCGTGTATGAGTATGTGTGTGCGTGCACGGGCGACTATTAAGCGCGCGCCCACGCTAATAAAATACATTTTTTTTTTTTTCTTAAACGGCGTGTCTGAAAGAAGTTAAAGCTTTTTTGGCACTTGGAAATTTTGTGGTTTTCTCGAATAAGCATACGTTTGCGATTCATAATATAGTGTACTACGTTAATAAGTAATATAATAGTATACAAGTACGTATACTTATTTTACTTAAAAGATATGGGCGCTTATGATGGATGATAAAAAGGAGACCGATAGAATTTTAGTAGCCATGTATTAAAATTTATTGATTCATAAATAAACAATTTCATTCGAAAGAATTATGGCGTGACTCAGCATTGACTCAACGATAAAATGTATGCGGCGCTAATGTACAACATAGAATGCTTAATTGCGAATCTGGATAAATATACGATTGACTATTTCGATTTTTATTATTCGAAAAATTAATTAATTACTTTTGTTAAAACTTAGTCGCTTTCATTATTTATAACGTTGTTGTGCTATATTATTTTTTAAGGTTATGCTTTTATTAATTATGAAATAAATATAAGAATATTATGCAATTTTAATATTACGGTAATGGATTGAAATATGCATCATCGTTGTAGGTTAACATTATTGAATTTTTTTTTTTTTTGCTGCTTTTTTCTTAAATAAATAATAAAAATATTTTATTCAATTTTTCAAACGAATTTCATGCTCACCTTGTTTTATTGGATAATAAATATTTCAATCGTTTGTGAACATTTAGCTTGTATCTGTAAAAAAATCTCAAGTTAATATAGCGTTTAGAAATCTTACGTTGGCATTTAATTAACAATTTTTCTTTTTTTTTTTTTTTTTTCTAAACGATTCAGGCAATATTTTTCAGTTTTTATTCTACATAGTTCCAAGAATCAGCTGTTTGTTTAATGTAAATATCGCGAACGGTAAGCCGTATACTATTAGAAATATATTATAAGTAAAATACGTTAATGCTAACGAAATTAATTAAACCTTAAATGAAATCTTAGATGATATTATCGTTGAAAAATAGTAATGAAAGAGACGCATAGTTAGATAATTGAGAGAGACTTTCTAGAACAGAAACTCTCTTGGAGAATGTCAAGAGATGTCAATAACGCAAAGTCTTAATTAGAGAGAATCCCAGCGCACCGATCAGCATTTGAATTGCGGCATCTTACGGTATACGTACACTGTCTCGTTGACGTCACGCGTTCCCGTGCATTAGTTTGATCGAGAGCGAAAAAGAAGTGGATTAGTGACAAAGATGTATCTCATTATGCGCGTATCTCACTTGAATACGAATTCATTTGACAGGAGAAATTATTCTTTATTCTTTGTAATTTATTTTTCAAATATGCCTTTGTAATTCCTTTGTCTTATTTTATTTTATCGATTAAAGTTTCTTTCATATGAACTTTGCTTGTTTAAAAGACACGTCTTTTTAAAAATTCCTAAAATGAATAAACAAAAATTATTGTTTTATATTTTAACAAAATAAAAAAAATCTATAGAAAAGTTGTAAGAAATAACAAGTTTTTAAAACGATACAGATTTATAATTCCGCTCTAATAATTTTTGTAATTAATTAAAAAACGCGCAATCGTCACTTGTATGCGCGCATTCATATATATTCAACCTTCAGCATCAACGTTATACTTTTTCAAGCCGTGCAACATTTCACGAGATTAAATCATATTACGACAGGCCTTATGAAATGACTAATTACAGCAACGAAATGTGCAAAGCGTATAAAGAAAAAAAAAAAAGCGTCAGCGCACAGCAGTAACAAACTATATAACGAGACGCGCCGAGAGACGTGTCAAGAGGTGTCTGCTCTATATAACGTGTAAGATAGGTTGAAAAGTAGGTGAAATAAGCGCGGATCGCGCGCGTCAGTCGAGAGAGCGCAAGGGCAGTTAATTGGCGCCTCGCGCGGACACCCGAGTAAATTATTGTATCGGGTTAAGCTCAGCTTTGTACATATTTATACGTACACATATACACACACACACACACACCCACATACGTACATATATATACTTAAAAGAGCAAAAAGTCAGCCTGTTAAAGTTGCGGTACGTCCCTAAGCGTACGTCAGTGTCGCGCACAAGATCCACGTGACGAGCGACAAAGAGACTCTTTCTCTTACTCTTTTCACGATTTTATCTGAGAGTTAAGAGGGTCGAGCACCTGTACCGTTTCTTTCCGCGGTGCTTTTTCGGATTACCGTTTGCTCTCTAGCTTTTATGTATATGTATATATATATATGTATATGTAACTCGATTCTCCCTCGAGTTGCGCTTTTCGATGCGGGTTGTGTGGCGCAACGTGACACTTGGCTACATCCAATTATCTTGCGGTTAATGAGCAAGTTTCTATTTTTATCTATCGAGAGCCTTTTGCTAATAATACTAAATATGCACGTTTTACAACTTTAACGTATCAAAAGCTTATCGCGATTTTCAATCGACGCTTAAAACTTGTAATCTTTACGTTTGATTTACTTGAAGTATGAAATTTTAAATTGTAATTATGAATTAAAGCGCAGAAAAATTTCGAGAATCAATTAAAAATCTGTACTTTATTGAAAATTTGGTTCTTTCAGTGGATTATTTTTTTTGGATATCCGCGAAGAATTACTTTTTACAATACAATACATCGATGTAGTTACAATATTGTTAAATAGTTACAATACTTATAAATTATGGTAGTATTTGCGTAATGTTTTATGAAATTTCCAAGATATTCTACGACAGTTACCCACGTGCATTAGCACACGCGCGCTTTCGACCTTTCAATCAAATATCCCTCGCTTCCATAAATAAATCAATCGAAAACGTTGAATACACATTAGCATAGCGGTAAATCTTCGATCGCCCATTGCGCAACGCTCGCGCGCAAACGTTTTCATCGTGCGGCGATCTCGTTTACGTCTCTCCCTTTAAGAATGAAGAAATCACTTTCACGAACGAGGAAGCGAGCGAACATCCCCGAGTCGATCGGTCGCTTGTCGCCGAGAGATGACCGACGAGAGAATTCGGTTTTTGCGAGAGGCAGTGACTCCGATGTGAAAGCGATCGACAACTCGCTTTGCCTTTTAATCGCTGGTAATGAATTAGGTTCATTGACCATATTTATCGTGAGATGGAAAATATTAAATAATTTTATTGTAATTTACGTTTTGTTAATGTAAATATACTTACGGAGAAATCGGCAACGTTTCTCGGAATATATCGATGAAGAATAAAACTGCGCCGTAGATACAAGCGACATCGAATACAAAATTATCTCGACAATAAAAGAAGAGAAGGAGGGAAATCGAAGTGAAAGAGATACAGAAACAAGAGAGAAAGTGCGGAGCGCTCGCGAGGATCGAGCGGCTCCCACACTATTTCATTACGTCCCGTCGACTCTCGCTCGACGAGCGCGCACCGATGACCGGGTGTCTACGCCTACTACTACCGCTTACATTCCCTCTCTTCCCCCCCCATCTCTCCCTTCCTCTCTCTCTCTCTCTCTATCTATTTCTGTCCGGTCCGTCGTACTCGTTCGATCGCTCGCTCGTCGCGGGTGGTCGCACGAGTCTACGCGCGTTCCTCGCGATCGAGAGGAGCTCCTTTTCCTTATACAAATGGCTATATACCTTTCCCGCCTTCGCGAGTAATCGGCGCTGATCGACACCTCCTTCGTATAATACTCGCACTTGACGTTAATCGTCGATCTTTTTCCCTCTCTCTCTCTCTCTCTCTACCTCTCTCGGATACCTTTACGTAGATTTTCCGTCCTTCTCGCGAACTCACGTGCGAGCGCGTATAAGATCGGTTACGATCGAATACGTGCACCGTGCGAAATCGGAAGGCGAAATTGTATACGCGAGCTCTTACGTGTATGTGTGAGTTCACCGAGTAGTGGGTGAGCAAGAGAATCGCTCGAATAAATTTCGCGAGAGCAGACCACGAGCCCCGTTGGATTTTAATTACCGGGCTGTCCGATTCTGTGTAGCTCTCGGAAGATGATCTTGACACGTGTTAAATTTTTAACTTACGAACCCTTAGGGTATCACCGAAAGTGTTGCGTATGCTTTTGCGTTTTTTACTCTTCCCTTTCGGAGGATTCTTTTGTGTGCACAAGGTGCGCTAATACGACGCCGGTTTATCGTACTTGCTTCTTTCGATAATTTTGTTTGCGTCTTACCGTGTAAGAAATGAAATGATAAAGTGTGGGCGGTTTCGATGAAAGGATGTTGATTTCGATACGTATAATAAATTTAATAGATATTTGATTGATTAATTGTGGTCGATTGGTGATTTTTATTTTACAACATTTCTTTTTAGAATTTCGATTCAAATCTAAATATAAATAGATTTAAAATATATTTGGAAAAATATTTTAATAAATATTGAAAATTTTAGTCTAAAAGTATTACAAAATTCGTTTATACATTCAACGTAACACAAACTTGTTTAATAATATCATGTGGAGTCAAGTATTGGCTAACTGTTATCCATACAATAACGCTTAAGTTCATTAATTTCATGCCTATCATAATCCTTGATATCTTATGTGAAAAAAATTCAAATGCTAAAGGGTTAAAATGGAAGTATTTTTATACTTTAGACAAGCTAACAGAAGATTGAAAGAAAACAATTGCATAATTTTACGTAGTTCTACACAATGCAATAAACAAGTTTTATTGAATTTCGATGTTTGTAAAGCATTCGAATTAACATAAAATTCTAATGATGAATTTATAAATATATTTTTAAACTTTAAATAACAATTAGGTATATACATAAATTAATAAATAAGAAAAATTACTTTGACATAAGAAAAAAAAAAAAAAAAAAAAAAATATAAATAATTTTCCAATTCCAGTAATAAATAAAATTTCACCTTGATATTGGAAGGGTTTACCGCTGCTAGATAACCTGATAATTTATAAGCTAATAAGCAAAAACTACGCTGGAAATAGTCTCGTGCTTGAAACGATTGTCGGTATGTACGGCTTCTCTCTACACAGCGCGTACACCGATTAAATGCACACATAGGTTTATCCTTGCCGCGCGGAATCCCGGAGACAAGATTCCGCGGAGTTCCAGTAAAGGTTTTGCCGCGAATAACAACGGGAACGGGGAAGAAGGGAAATAGGAAGAGAGAGAGAGAGAGAGAGGGGTGGGGGAAACATAATTGCGAGGTAGTACCGTGTTCACATTATTTGTACTTAATTTTAAATGCGGGAATAAAACGCGCCGAGGACAAAGAAGCCGATATGTAGAAACTTGAAGAGAAAAAGATGTGTAAGAAGAAATGAAGCGAAAGTAATCCGTATAATACCGAAAAAAAGCGCACAGAGAAAACATTTCGCAGCGGTTAGATATTTAAATTTTGTTTAAAAACGTGAATGTTTAAATTTTTGCTGGCGTTAAAACAATTTATAAGTGTCGGCGTATATTTTTTGTACCTTTTTTACATGTTCTTTTTTAATTTTTAGTAGTCCTTAATAATTTAACATTAATAAATATCCGAAAATAAATTATGTGTATAAACATTAATGAATATATGAAAAAATTAGCATTGTTTAAAAATTTTATTTTATTATGCTTGAACTTTGAACATTTGAGCAAAACTATCATTGTATGCTAAATTTTAAATACTTCTAAATAGTTTCGCGTAAATCAATTATTCTCGATTTCAATTTATCTATCTGGCATGCAAGCCATAAAAAATTGTATACATAATACGATTGACTACAAAGTAAGATTTTTGCCAGCAGCTCACTTAATTCGTACTTAATTTTAGTAGTGAGAAAAATGAGAAAGAAACGACAAGCTTCAGTATACATACAGAAACCGGATGGTAAAAAAAGACAAGAACGACTTTGAAAGAGAGAACGCGCGAGAAAATCGTATAAAAAATGCGAAACAGAGAAAAACGAGAGTCAGCGTAAGAAATAAAAAGAGGCATGAGAAAAATAAAAAAAAAAAAAAAAAAAAAGAAAAAAAACGAGAACGAAGTACAACGCAAGGCCGAGGACAAGCTGGAAAGATAAATGTGGGCGAAAGCAATGTCCGTTTAACGAAGAGAGGAGCCGCAGCTCTTTGGCTCTTGTAACTCCCGCGAAGGAGGAAGCGTCATATTTGTTTATGCAAAGGTGAGAATCGGCGCCACCGTTCGCCGCGGCCCTGATTTATACCGCGGACGTCTTTATTGCATTGTGTCTGCTCGCCCGAGCGATATCGCGAGAGCGTAGTATACGATGCTTGCGAAGGAAATGGCTCTCTACGCCGGAGGAACAAAAAGTAAACGACGATGGCGCCGAGTCAACGCGTTTCTTTCTCTACGTGTACTCGTATGTTTTGTATATGTGCGAAGTAGTCTCGAGCTCTGAGTTTAATTCCCACGTGGAAGAAAGTGAAGCGTTACGAATAAATTAAATTGGATTCGAGAGTAAGTTTTTTTTTTTTTTTTTTTATTAAGTAACGTCGTTACCCGTGTGTTTCTTACGTTAAGTTTTTTTATTGCAGTTACAGATTATACTTTGACTGTAGCGTTTGTAAGTTTTTTCTTTATAACTTACAATTTATTTAATTATCAAGAAATTCGACATACTTTTTATGAATCTTAAGATACATTTCGTATTTAAAATTCGAATAAATGTCGTTGATTGTAAAATGTTCGATCCCTTAAAAAAAAAAGAAAAGAAAAAGTAAAAAAAGCGATTAAATAACAACGACGATTCACAGCGATGTTAAAATCGTAATTATCCGCGATCATTGTCCGTGTCAAGATGTGTTCTCTCACGACCTCGAATGGCTTAAATGCGACATATATATATACACACACACACACACACACACACACACACACACACACACACACACACACACACACACACACACACACACACACACACACACAACTCTAGCGACTCCCGCGTCTGTCGCGAAATAACCATTAAACCGTACCTTATCCACCTGGCAATTTTCCCTCCGATAATAACTTGATAAAACCACTCACATCCGAGAGTAGATCCCCGCTCGCTTATACGCGGTTTAAACGCTCCTCCTTTGTGCGACGTTGTACATCGCTTTATTCGTCGCTCTAAGAGACAAAGAGAGGGAGAGAGAAATTCCTTACGACAAGCGAAAAATATGTTTCGAGGTGAATTTTTTTTTGCTTTATTTGTATCCGATGCTTTGAAATTATCCGCGCGACACATATAGTAAGTGTGTGAGGTGTCGTTCGATAATTATAAGGATTACTACACGCATGCGGGTATACAGTCGATGTATTTACGTTCGCTTCGATTTTTTATTTAAATTATTTATTATGATATAATTCTAAATGCGATAACTTTTTTTTTTCATACTTTGTCAATTCGAAGAAAATTTATGCACATACGTCTAAGTATTTATATAAATGGATGAAATTATTAGGAACAAATTGATTACTCTCAATAACAAGTTTTGCCTCGATTAATCACATCACAGCATGGCACAACGTACACAAGCTTATTAAAAAACGATAAAGCTATAAATTATTTAACGTCGTTATTAAGCGTCCTCATATATGTATATATAAATTCCCGCGTGCGCTCTCTCATCGATCTTTAAAATTAGGAAAATGATAGTTTTGAGTATGAAATGTTATTAACGCTCGTAAACAATGGCGCGAAGGCGAAACAAAAAGAGAGAGTCGGAGAGAAAGAGATAGAGAAAGAGAGAGAGAGAGAAAAATATAAAAAAACGAGTAAAAATGAAATCTATACCATTTTAAATTAAACCATACGATTTAATATCCCCCGACCGGTAATATATTGCAACTAATTACGGAATATAATTATAATTATACGACTGCGAGCCGCTTATCGCGCAACGTACGCTTATCCCCCCTGAAGGATGAGCCAAGGCGTAAGCGCAAGACGAATGAGCCGCGGCGAGGCGGCCTCGCGATTATAATAAAGAAAAGTCATAGGCCACGAAGACATCTCATTATAATATATACACACGCGTGCGCGCGCTCGTGCATGCACGTATACACGCGGATACCGGTCAGCCAACAGAGAAAGAGAAAGAATTCTCTCTCGTTCTCTCGGTCGAGACAGCCCGAGGGACAGCCGAGAAATCCAGCCGAGGTCAGGTGCACGACGACGTTATGCAGCATGGGAGGACGTCGACGACGATCGTTAAAGTCGATATCCGGTGCTTCGAGCTCCTGGCTACACGTATACACGTACGCGCCCGTAGCGTTTTGCTTTTATACATATACGTCCTTATTTGCAATATCTTTCAGGCTTCTTTTGAGAGCGCGTAAACGTTGTATATAGCAAGAGCGAATAAGTAGGTACAAATATGTATACGTAAGATATCCTGTATATCGTGCTCGAGTATTTCATCCTAATGGTTTTTCGATTCGTTGTCTCGCGGCCTTCGCGCGCACTCGACATCGAGCGACGGTATTACCGTAAAATAGAAGTCGACGCGATATTACGAAAATTGTCTTTAATGAAATGATTGAAAAAAAAAAAAACTCATTTTTTTTCTCCTATCGATATGTTTTTAACGATTGAATGTATTGAGACGGATTTCCTTGTTTTATATTTTTTTCTTGTATTTATTTTATGCAAATATGTTAATTAAATGTTGCTTTAATTATATTTCAATTAACTGGTATAACGTATTTCTTCCATTTTTATCGATAATTTAATTTAATTTGTGAATTTTTTCCTTTTTTTTTTTTTTTTTTTTTTTTGTAATAAATGAAAAATGTAGTCAAGCAGCTTTTCGATTAAAAAAGTCAATGATATAGAATTATCGAAATTATAAAAATGATATAAAATTTTAAAAATGCAATTGATTTAGTGTGAAAAAAAAATTAATAAATTTAAATCATTTCATTTTCTAAAACGATATTACCATTTATTCAAAAATAATAATATCGATTTACAATGAATAATCAAGTGGTGTATGTTTTCTCTTAACCCGAAAACAATAAAGAGCAAACGTCGATATAAAACAACAATAAAAGGCACAATAGTGCCAATCGCAGATAAGTAAACGTATATAAAACCTCCATAATCGCAACTACTTAATCCAGCCAGCAAATTGTCAAGCTAAATTTTCCACCGAATCGGCATATACACCGATATAATGCACGAAAATAAAACCTCGTATTAGCGCAATCATCTACCTATACAAAGCACTTAACCCATAACCAGATACCGATAAGCATCATCGCTAAAGCCTCCGACAAATCACCAAAGTAATGCATTCACCGAAATAGCCAGGAAAATTTAATCGCGCGCCTTGTCTCCCTCCTCCTATAAGGCTATGTACACTTATACATACACGCCCGCGCTTCTTGTATATGTACGTATACGTACAAAGTCGCAGCGAGGCAGCGAGAGAGGAGAGGCAGTGCACCGCGCACGATAAGCTAGTTAGATAACCCGACTCCATATCGAATTACCATTGCCCTCCCCTCGCTTCTTCGAGACCGAGAGCCGTGTGCTAAGAAAGTAAAAAAAATAAAACGGTGAATGAAAAAAAGTAGGCGCGCGCCTACGGCCAAAAATTCTAATTACGATGCACAGCGCGTCGTTTCAATAATTTTAGAAAAAGGAAGAAATTAAGTAAAGGCCTTTAAGAAAGAAAGAGAGAGAGAGAGAGAGAGAGAGAGAAGTTCGGTCGATTGTCCGCGAGAGGCTGGAATCGAATAGCGGTTCTGGAGGTTGTTGCGGCTCATATACCGTACAGCGGAGGCGCGTTCCAACGGCAGCGCCGCGGCTTAAAGTTGCCCGCTGCTTCGTTAATAGCGATTTATCGCGAACGAGCCGATTTTCATTGGGCCCCCGCGCGATTAACGAACCGATGCACCGATGGAGAGAAAGAGAGAAGCAACAAAGGGCGATTCCTATCGTCTAAATTATTCGGGCGAGAAATCGAAAGGCTCTTTCTATCTATCTATGTATATATGTATATGTATATAGCTTTGTATATAAGGTACATCGAAGACAAGTAGTTGCACCGAGGATCGCTTATAACTCGCTCGTTTTACAACCGGCGAATTTTCTCCCTCTCTCTTCATTCTCCTCGGTCATCCTGCGGACTTTCTTCCTCATTTTGTCTTTCACTCGCGGGTTGCGGTAGGAGAGATACAGAGAGAGAGAGAGAGAGAGAGAGAGAGAGAGAGAGAAAGAGAGAGAGAAAGAAAAAGAGAAAAAGAGCGTCACGACACGACGAGTAGACCACCCAGATAATTAGACTTTCGGCTCGTGATCCGCTCGCGCCGGTGAAGCTATTCAAGCCGGTGCACGAACTCTTCTGTATATCGTTCGGTAAGACGCTGAATGCATATATATATATATATATATATATATATATACACGTTTATAGACTTGATTGCTATTCTGCACAAACAATAATGATACATTTTCGATAAGTGGGACGAAATATATATAAATTTCTGGGTCAAAACTTTGAGGCGCTCTCGGGTGGATAGAGCGCGCCCGCTTGAACTTCGTCGATCCGTTGTGTTGAGGACAAAGACGCGATTTGTTTTCTCCGCTCTCGATCTTTACAGCCGCTTATGATGCTTGCAAATTATAATGCATTCGAGCATGATTTATTTTTTTTATAGTTTTTTGTTGAGACGTTAAGAAAAACTTTCAATATTTTACTGTATGGGTAAATGCTTGAATGCCTTTTTCGTTATAAATAACTTTAATAACTGAACGTTTGCGAGTTTTTCAATATATTAAATTAGTATAATTTTTTTAATTATATTTTATAAATATTAATTCTATAAAATAACAGTTTTACATTAGTCGAGTACAATTTTCATATCTTATAACGATAAAAAATTTATTTCTATCCAATCTTTTCATTTCTTTAATAATACAAAAAAGAAAAAAAAGCAAAATGCTCGTAATCAACAAGCATGTGTGCACAACAAATTTAACACACAAACACATACGCGTATATGTGTATATGTGTACCGAAGTCTCAAGATTTATATTCCATTACATTCTCTTCCCTCTCTTTCTCTCGCTGCGTCTCCTTCTTTTTTGTTCCTATTTGCGGGCGCTCGACGACGACGGCGGCAGTTCGACTGCTTCTTCAACGTATGCTTGCATACTCACACACGCACACACAGCAACATATGCACGCACTCGCGAAAGACTTCATTTCGTTCTTGAGCGCACAGTAGAAATAAGCGTATACTATAAAGGCGGAAAGAGAAAGAGTAGTGGTGGTGTAACCGCATAGTCGGTCATCGCTCATTACCGGTTAATTACCGGAGTAAGTCTTCGGAGCCTGACAGTACGAAAAGGGGCGGTGCGTGAATCTCTTTGCTTATTTTCTCTCTCTCTCTCTCTCTCTATCTTACTCCGTATACATACATATTTCTATACGCCATAGGCCAACGCGCGCTTGAACGTTAACTGTACCGAGTATACGACGATCTCACTCTTTAACTATGTTCATCTGCCGTCGTGAGATATCCGCATCGCGTGTATAAACGGCTTGCAAAAATTCACAAGGGTTGACGATATATACACGAGCAGCCGTGTATTACAGTGCAGAGGTAAGATATGCTTGTTATGCTCTACGAGTTTCCTGGATTTGAAATTAAAAGCCTGGATGAAGGAAATGAGAAAACGAGCTTTGGGTTTCGTATTTTTTATGTCCATGCGCGTGTAAAAATTTTCTTTTTTCTTCATCGTCGATTGATAATTAGTTTTTAGTTTATGAAAGTAAAGGATTACCGATCTTCTTTTTTCTATTCATCGTTTTACGAGTTTCCATACGCCGCGTTGAACGGGAATAAAAATCAAGTGAGAGAGAGAGACAAAGAGCGAGCGCCTTACTTTGAAGTGGAAAATTTTTTTAGGCAAGTTTATTGCATGGGAAAAGTTTAATGTCAGTTTTGAGAAAAGTATTTGATCACGGAGAGTTTAATAGAACATTAATAACCGCGAGTGTACAGGGCGTGCTCTCGAATCCATTTTATTATGGATGAGTGAAATTTTCTCATTATACGTGCAACCTGCACTTTGTATATAAAATTTAATATTAATCCTATGCTCGAAATGATGTCCTACGGTACTTTATAAATTTTATTGCGATCTTGATGTATTTATGATGTTAAAATTAAAAAAAAAAAAAGAACAAGCAAACAAACAAGCATATAATAAACATTTGAATGTGTTATGACTGTGTTTTGACTCTGTTTTATGAGTGATAAAAATAATTTGTATAATAATATATTGCAAATCTCGTTCAGTTGCTTGTGCAAAAATTTCCAAGTTTTACTATCATTAATTTAATATTTATTACAGTTGGATTATGTTTAATTCGAGCACTTTTGCATAAATAATAACACGCTTCAATCTTATCTATTGGAAAAATTCAAGTAGCATGAAATGAAAATTATTAAGCGTTTCTTCCAATATTTTGTATAAAAAAGCATTCGCCTGTTTCAAACACCTTATTAAATTCTAGAAATAAAAAAAAAAAAAAAAAAAAAAAACAAAATACTTTATATTTTTTAATTACTACACGTCGTAAAACTCGTTGATAAGATCTCAAAGATATAAGATGGACAAAAAGTTCGACAATGATTCACATATATTACAATCCGCTTCGAACGCTATAGCAACCATATACTTACACACTAGCAACTCTCTCAACAGCTCTATCGTAATTGTATAATTTTCCGACCCGCTAAAAGTTAATTCGATCTTTATCGCAATCGAATGAAACACTCGCCAATATATATCTCTCTCTCTCTCTCTTTCTCTCCCTCTTTCTCTCTCTCTTTCTCTCTATCTCTCTTCTCTATTCCCTTCCGCGATATAAGTGGTGCAGTTTGTCGGAGCTAGCGCGCGATTGTCATGACAATCCAAGCCCCTTGAAGTAAACGTTGCGGCTACCGCGAGGAGCGTATTTATGGTTTCTGTCCCCATCGTTACTCGGTATAACCGTGGCTCGTTCGGCGCTGGGCATATTGTCTGGATATCGCAAGTTAATCAGGTCTCCGTCTTGCGCCGCCTTGTTATTAATGCGTTATTCAATGCCGCGATTCATTACCCCGGCTTTAGTTTCTAAACCTTACGCTGCACACATCACCTGAAACTTAAGGATTAGTTCTTAGCGAGAAAAAATTCCTTTTTTTAACCGGAAACATTTTTTTCTATATAATACTATTTCTTCTAAAAAAGCAAAATTGTGAAACACTTATAAAAGATATTAAACTTGTTAATAATGTGATAAATAAAAAAATTTAAACACTTGCAATATCGATCGGTTAAAACTGTTAGCAGTGATATTAGAACATTATTCACCTAATGAAAGTAGTACGTATATTAAAATTGTATAAAACAAAATCGTTTTTTGCTTGTGTTGATTTTAAATTAATTCTCAAGCAACTTGTGAAACCTAAATGAAAATTGTTCTACAAGGTTTAAAAATTTATCGAGAGAGAATATATTATGATAATCAATTTTATTAACATACTTTTAATTGCCTCGATCAACTAAAATTTTTTCGTTAATTAAAATACACGAATATATATATATATATATATATATATATATACACATAAAAAAAGTTAAATGAAGCGATTAAGCAATTAGAATTATTCGAATGTTTTAATTAAAATTCAAACGGAATTTCATGTACGTTACTTTATCAATTAACCGGCATACGTAGCATACGTTCTATTGCAGTAACATCGTCCTCAGCATCATAAAAGGAATCGTTGACACGCGAATACAAGTCGAGTACGCGATGTACCTTTCTAAGACAACACGAGGAGAGGAACGAAGCTCGAAAGCCTTTCCAACGCGCTGTGTTTGCGTGTCGGTATATTTTAAGTAGTGTAAATTCATTCGAAAGGAGTTTCTTTACATTTTATCATTAGGTTGAGAGTCTCGTAAAGTAGTTAAATGTGTCGCGTTAAATCTCGTTGTGAGAAACTATTTTCTAGTTTTACATACGTATACACATACATATTCTTTTTTTTTTTTTTTTTTTTGTTACTTCTCGCTTCCAGATAAGGTTCGCTATAATTCATAATATATTTTATCAACCGTGAAAAAATAATATTTTAATTTTTTTTTTTTTTGCATTCGAAAAATTAAGGCTAATTAAAATTTACTATCAAACATTAATTTACCCACTGCTAATTTTAAATGTCTTATACATTAATCATTAATTTTATTAAAATGTTATTTTTAATGCATTTTTTAATTTATAAAAATAAACTCGATGTATATCAACGTGAAAATTCAAAATTTTTAATAAAACACAATATAATACTTAATATTAACGAATGCATATATTTATTTCTCAAAATTCTTCTTCGAAAAATCTATTTGAGCCGTGAATTAAACAACTTTTTTCTATTTTATTTGGTTGGTTTTAAATATACGTATAGCGTATACATAGCATATACAGAATATATATATATATATATTCGATCTCGGGCTCATAAACACCGTCTTAATAATACGATACATCGAGAAAATTTACGAAGAGGCCCTCGAGTAGTTTTTTTATTAAGTTATAAATAATTACACAGATTTACGATAATATTTTAATCAATCATCCGCTATGGAAAAATGACAAATTTATGAAGCGTCTGTATGCGTCGCGACATCGATAAATTCCCAGGGAACATAATTTACCTCTCTTCAAACATGTTATAAATTGTTCACACACGCGCTGGCGCTCGCAAGCGATCGAGAGTCGGGACACCTGCGGGAAGTGAAAATCTCTCCCCGTCCATTCGTAAGTTTATACCGTTCTCGCTCATTACCTGCTCAAAGTCCTCTCGCGCTCGCTCCAGCGAGTGTGCGAGGATAAGTAAGAAGAAAAAGAGAAAAAATTGCTGCGTCAAATTAAACGTCAACGAAAAAGGAGAGAAAGGGAAAGGGATCGCGATACGACGAAGAGAAGACGATGAAGACGCGTTGAGCTCGATGAAAATCGCGCTTTGGTTGTATGATTGAATAGACAATTTTTAGGGGCTACGTTAATGTTGTTGGATGACGCATACATCATCGCGTTTATAAACGTGCATAAATTAACGTCGTTTTGTCTTTTTTCATTTCTGGGCGAGTTACATGAATATGCATTGATTTGTTTGCTACGCTCAGTATTTCCATACGTTATGCTTCCAATTTGTCACACAACGTGGTATTATCTCGTTTCGTTAATAAAACGATGTTATATTTAGTCAAAATGTTATTTGGTAGACAACTCGTACGTTTAGACATGTTAAAGTTTTATTATCCAGCTCAAATTTTAAGAAATTGATCAAGATTTTTATTCGTTTAAAAAGTGAAAAGATCGTTAACATAAATGAAACAATAATTATACATTACGTAGAATAATTTATTATAATAATAGTGAATGCATTCTTAGCATAAAATCATTACGTGTTTATTTTATATTATAATGAATTCTTATTACTTTTTATGTCTTTTTATATTTTACTGTTAATAAAGTTAATTTGGTGGAAATTTTGAATGTAGGATATTTTTTATAAATTTCATGACAAAAACAAATTTTTTATTCTTTTTTTTTTTTTTTTTTTTTTTTTAATTAAACAATATAAAAACGAATGTTTATTAAACATCTATAAATAAATTACTTAAAAATGTTAACATAACATTGAATTTTCATAAAATATTGTTAAATTTACATTCATATTTTATTATTTAAAATATCTAATAATATAATTAATATAAGATTACATTATACAACATACTTCAATATATATTTGATTTAATTTGATAATAGATTGAATTTTATTGTAAGTAATTTTTAAAAAATACAAATTGAACGCAGACATAACCTAGATTCACAAAACTTAAAAATCCAAGTAATTCAAAATGGGTTATCGGCGACTTAACGTCTTTACTTTCCATCGCCTCGTTAAATGCATGAACAAATCGTAAATTTAAATCGTTGCAAAAGCCCATCTCGCGTTAATGATCGTGAAATCACACTCTAGTCAACTCTTGTACTCAACGCTCGTTGCCGAGCTGAAGCTAGAGCGAGAGCAAAGATTCGCTGCTCTCTTGCGCTAAGAATAAGACAAAACGAACGTATGAACGAACGAAGAAATAAGATAACCCGCGCTGACGTTTAACACGAACAAACACGCGGCCCTGTTCGCGCCTACGCCACCTGTTTAGCTGTGTCGGCGTCTCTCTCTCTCTCTCTCTCTCTCTCGACGAGACGACTCGACGACGAGAATGCGATCGGTGTGCGATTTATCGTCAACGCGGTTATAAACTCTCTCTGTCTCTCTTTCTCTTGCTCTTCTCTGGCTTTGACTACGCGACACGCAATCGTCCCTTTTACGGGGGTAATGGTATGCGCGCGCACTCACTTTTAACGCACCCCAACGATGTCTTTGATAAAACTGATAAGCGAAATTTAAATGAAAGAGGGCAGGATTATTTTATTTTTCTTCGCTCGTCGCACATTTAAAGCGTGCTTACGATCCATCGATGAAAAGGTAGATAAGAGAGTCACCGCGAGTCTTCCCTTATATCTTTCTTTCTCTTTCTTTCGCGCAGCGTTTATGTATGTGCGTTGATTTCTATTAAGAGTTTCATGTAAGAGTTTATTAAAACGACTCGGTCTTACATCTTACTTTTTTTCTTTACCCTATACACTTGACGCGTTGTTGCTGCTGCCTCGGTTATAATGTATGCGCGCGTCCAGACAAAGCAAAGTAAGGGACGACTAAGATTATATTTAATTGATCTGATTTCTCTATACGCTTATAATTACATCGATGTGAAAAAAATTATTACATATAAATTACTGAATGTTATCTGAGTTTTAAAAGAGCAATTTTCACACGTCTTTAGAATGCATAAAGCGTTTATCGGAATCTTCACACTCGTGTTTATTTACTTAACCCTTTTGTTAAACAATTTTAATTTTAAAAATGTTACGGCATTAAAAAAGTACTAAGCTGAATAAGAAATTTAATAAGATAATGCCATGTTTTATATCTTTATATGTAGCTTATCAAAAAAGTTAATCGATGTTTTATATTAATATAAATTCAAAAAAGAATTTAATGTTTTTTATTTTAATAATTTATTTGTTATTATTATTTTTTTTTTTTTTTTTCATTCCAACAAAAAAGAAAATTAATTTTCTTTTTAAAACTTGGTTTTACTTGGTTACTTAAAAAAAGATAAAGGGTCCAAGTTAAATTATGCAATCTCCATAAGAATTATAATTATGCACATATTTTTTCAATCGTCCTCTTTCATATAAACGCTGTATATAGCTTACTTCTAATTTTTAACTTATCATCAAATCACATCGCGACATTACCCTCTCGGCCGATTTACACTTAATATCCGCACTTACGAGTAAGTGCGAGACTTAAGACCGTTACACGGTATATCCAAGAGGAAGTCGTACGGTTGAGAAAGCTAAGGGTTAACATCGTTGTTTCTATGTATATATATATATATATATATGCAAAGAGGAAAAGAATCTCTATAAAATGTATATATTTATACGGGTATTCGAATGCGTGTCGCAATTCGGGACATCGCGAGTTCACCGATTTTAACCGAGATACATTAATGCGACATGACGCGTTTATATACACACGTAAGCGTTGCCGAGCCACCGGATGTATTTTCTTTTGCCCTCTCGCCACTTGCTCCTCGAGCGCGCGCGCGCTCGTGCTCGCTTTTATGTATATATATGTATATGTATATACATATGCATGGTACGTACTGGCGGCTTTGTGTCATATGAAACTGCCAACCTGCTTCAAGAGATATCCCATCGACGATTAATTCGTTTTTTCCCGGTGCTTCTTTTCACTGCGCGCTCACGAGTACACATACATACACCGGACATCGTTGGAATTTTACCGTGTATAAATTTTTAATGGAAATCAACGGTAATTTTAAATGAGGGGTAAAATTTTTTTGAGTGAAAAAATTAATTATTATGTTAAAAAATAAAGTTTTGTGATACTGTTTTTTTACTTTTTAACGCTTTTAGCACTATTATAATTGTATGAATTTAACTTATTGTTCACATGTATTCTTATAACAAAGCTGATGTTACATAATTAAAATTAATGAGCAAAATAAAAAGTACATGTTTCTACTTGGCTTTTCTTACTTGATCTGTTTAATAAATTATAATTAAAACAATTTTTAATAATCTACTTTTATTAAATATACAAAAAAAAAAAAAAATTTTTATACAATTAAATTTCTGCATTTTCTTTGTTTTTAAAATAAAAATTATTAACATCCTTTTAAAACAACAAGGAGTTACAAAATTAATTTTAAGAACAGTAACTTATAAATTAACGCTAAATTAATAATAATAAAAAAATATAGTAATAATAGATTGCACAAATCGATAATCGCGCGATTGAAAATAATTGAATTTAAACAGCGTAGGGCCCAAAAAAAAAAAGAAAGTTGCCCGATATGTCTTTGCTCTCCTCTCGCTCGCGGTATATATATATATATATATATATATATATATATATATATATATATATATATATATCCTCAGAGCCTTAGTTTTATACAACACGTAAGCTACACAGATTATGCGTTATCCAAACGAGGATCTCACGCCGAGTCGAAAAAAATGCGAGTCATAGGGGGCTCAACGACGTTTCGCACTTTTCCTCGCCGGTCGCGCTTTCGAGATCCTCTTAATCTTATCGGGCCTCGAACTTTTGTCAGTCCCGGCGACTTTACCGTATATATATATATATATATATATATGTATGTATACACAGATACGCGCATGCGTATTATACACGCGAGAAGAAGAAAAAATACTTTGCTCGGTGGTGTAGTGTAAGACTGCGTTATCGCGCGGCCCCGTGAATAAAAAGAATAAAAATAAAAATAAAAAGAAAAAAAGAAAAAAAAATAAATAAATAAACGGGAAGATAAAAGGCAGGAGAGAGAAAGGAAACTCGTTTTGCCTCTTCCGCCTTGCCGCACGTGTTTGTCGCGCCGAAACGCTAAGAGTCAATAGTTCACCTATCTTACGACCTCACAGATAAATAATGCGTATTTTAGTTTTATCGCGTATAAAACGATAAAATTAGATTTCGCTCTATTTAAAATTAATGATGATGAATTTATTAATTAAACGTATCATTTATTTGTACGTGTAACGATGGTTGCTTTTCGACGTTAAAATGTTACATAAATGTTGACAAAAATAAAAATTTGTTTTTTATTACATCCCAGATACTGAAATAATCAATATGAGAGTTTGAATACCGTCGAATAATGAATCTACTACAAAGTTTTTATATTTTTCCTTTAATAAAATCATTTAAAAAACTACGAGAATTCTGCCGAATTAATCTTTATTCGAATCTTTTTCCAATAATAACACTAAACAGCTTGAACGACCGTGCCAAAACCATCCGCTTATTCGAGCATCACGAGAATCCCAAGATCATCAAGAGAACTCGCAGCGAAGAAACTTTGAGAAGCACCCTTCGTACAAAAAGCACCGAGGTTATATCGGAACACATACATTTCCACGATGTAGGCGTCATCCGGGGAAAGAGAGAAAGAGAGGGAGACGAAGATCGAGAGAGAGAGAGAGAGAGAGAGAGAAATAGTTCGCGTTATACGAGACACGTTCGATTCGTTAAGTTCGTTGCGGGCCGTTTTTCTCCCATCGTCGTTGTCGCGCTGCCGCTAAGTTCCCGTGGGACTTGGCCGCGCGAATCCAGGAAGCACGACGAAGACGACACCGGCTTGCGGACCCCCATTGTTAAGGTTTACTTCCCTCTTCGTCTTCTCTACGTGGAAAGAAAGAGAGAGAAAGAGTGAGTGTGGAAACGAGGCGCGCAGAATCTAATCTGATGAAGCGCCTCGGTCCACCTAATGGCCAAGCCGTGTCGTGACACGCACCTTGGATTTGCTTTTGCTCTCTCTTTCTTTCTTCGTCTCCCTTTCACTCTCTTTTTCTCTGCCGTGTGTGCAAAAGAGAGAAATAGAGGGAGTGAGAGAGAGAAAGAGAGAGAGAATCCAAAGTCGTGTTTCCCTGGATTGAGAAACGTCGCAAACTGCTTTTGAAATACTTGATCGTGCTGGATTTACCTCTTTCGCGCGTTTCTTCTCGAATCGACGCGCAGATCACGCGAGAATTGGAAAAGATTTTAAGGATTGTTTTTGTAGCTATGTGGTGATATTTAGATGATTCGTGCTTTGTTTGGACATTTAAAAGATGTATTTTTTTTGGTAAGATTGTATTAAAGTTACGTACTGATGGTATTTAAAGTTTATATTGTTTTAATAAATAGTAGAATTTAAATTAACTATTTTAAATTAAAATTGTAATTTGATAAACAGAATAATTAAAATAAAAGAGTAATTAAGGAAATTTCAAACAAGAAAAAAAGGAAGTAAAAGTTTTCTAGGTCTTAAAAAAAAGAAAAAAAAATAAATAAATAAATAAATTATATAAGCATTGCATACCAGTGCGCGCACATCGTTAAATTGCACTTTCCAAAATACGTAAAAATTCTCGCATATATACATACACATACGCGCGCGAGCGCCTCATCTCGCCATGTATCATTCCTCCTCTCACCAACTTTAACCGAGCGCGAGAATCCGCACACGTACGCATACTCACACTCGGCGAACGAATAAATTAAATTGGAAAGTGCGAAAAACGTTTTTTTACCGCCGTTACCCGCTACGATTCGCACGCAATGCGTCTTTCAAACGCGACACTTAAATACATATACACACGTAAATGCTTAAATATATCGTACATAGACTCTTGCGTACCTTCACGTACGCGTAAACGTAAAAAGAGAAAGACGCGCTTTGATGCACGCGCGAGGGCGTGCGTCAGCAGGCAGCCAAACGTTCTTCGCTATAATATATAGGTAGAGAGAAAAAGACGCCAGCAGTGGTAGCTGCATCTATCGTTGATAGAGAAACGCGCGGTGTATGAACGTACGAGCGACAGGTAATATATATACATATATATATATATATACATACATACATATGCGCGAGTGCACGAGCGGTAACACGTGGAATGGAGAAGCCGTGCGAGAATCGAATGATCCTGCGTGTAATTGGAGATGGCGAACACGAGGCGCGCCATAAGATCTGTCACGTTATTTACGTCGAGTATTCTGCGCTGACGGCTGCCTTTGAAAGAATTAGGACTCTCTTTATTTCTTTACCTCTTTCTCTCTCTCTCTCTCTCTCTCTATAAATCTCTTATGCTTACTTTTTTTTATAGGAGGCATGACTTAATAGGAGTAACACCTCAAAGTCCTTTGACACGATTTTCTCGCGCATAATTAGCGTTGTTTAATGCAACTAACGAATGTCGGAGTGAAATCGACTTGTGGCTCGACTTGGAAGTTGTTAATTTAGTGTAACGATTTGCAATTTTATTGCATACACTATCAATGCTTATTATGTCAATTCTATAGCAGAACCAAATTAATTTCACAACCTCAAATTGTTGCAAAATAAAATGGATGTAAAATTTATTTTAAAATCCTTTTTATATTTCTTTATTTTGCAAACAATTATTAAATGTACAGTAAAATGTTAAAAGAAGTATCATTGATCATTGTTTACTGTGTCACTTAAAAATTATATAAAAAATTACTGAAAATTCATTTGTACCTATAAACTTCTTAAAAAATGTCTAAAATTTTATCTTTAAATTTTATTAATATTTTCTACAAGGCTAAAAAAATTCATTTAAATATTAACCGTACAAAACTATTCTTAATTAAATTTAATGAATATATTCTTAACGGTAACACAAAAAGCAAAGATAATAAAATTAATAGTAATGTAAGCAGTTATTTAAATAAGCTACCTAGATATCTCTAACTATTATAGTTATAGCAGTTTCAATTTGCATATTGCTCGCTCACGTTTTTAATTGAGCAAAAGGACACGAAGTGCGCCGCGTTAACTAGAATCGGGAAATCATATAAAGTCCACTAAGGAGAAAGTCTGTATAGTTACATACATATTAGTATTTATGTTGCGTTTTTTGAATTTTTCTTTTCCTCTTTATTTTTTCATTTCTTTTTTTTTTTTTTTTTTTTTTTTTTTTTTTGTGAAAACTCGTGAGTCATACGAAATTTCCACACTAGACACGAGGTAAAAATAAAAAAAAAAAAAAAGAAGAGATTTAGATTGCGAGATAGTCGTTGGAGTCACACGACTTCAAAGTGGCACTTGAATTATTGCGCTCGCGGTGTAACAACAAACCGTATGTTTATGTATATACATTAATTGTAAATAAACCACTTGGAAAAGTAACGAAGTAAAAAATCTCGTATCGTATGAGCTTGGAAATTCTTTTATTTGACCAGTTGTTGGCACGTATACGTATATTTTCGTATATCTCGAATTACATTTACACATAATTAATACATCCGCGCTTACGAAATAAGAAGTAATTACGCTGCTTAACCAAATCATTTTGATAAAAGTTCGGGTTTAGTCTTGCGAATGAAAATGAAATTATATCTTTATTTTCTAACTCTCGGCGTATGGTAGGTGAATAAATCTAATGGACTGCGTTGATAAAGCTGCTAACGATTTAAACAACATCAAATGCTGTAAAAGTATTAATTAACACATACTCAACCTATTCTACTTAATTTTACGACCAATTAAAATTTATTTATTATGATAAATTTGCGTTTATCAAACATTTCTTTTGTGTTAGAATTTATATTGACATAATAAAATGCGTTTTAATAATATATTATTATAAATAAACTTAATTATACGATTATATGTCACGTTTAATAAGCAAATTTGTTAAAGTAAAAAATCTGGCAATTTCTTAAACGGTCAATAATATCATAATATTTAAAATTGCTTCGACACGTGTTTGATTATTTCGAGAAGAAAATTTTTGGCGAGAGCTGGCCTTTTTTATAGGAATATTTTTAAACGAGTCCCGACATTTTTCCTACGAGTACACATCTTTCTCTCTTTACACCTAGAGAGAGGAGCCACTTTGGAGCTGATTAAAAAAATTACTCCTTTGAAATAATCAAACCCATGTCCGAAATAATTGAATTATTATTGACAATTTTAGAGATAAACAGAACACCTACTTACTTTTCAGACACTCGGTATGCAACTTTAGGCTCTTAAATCCGTTAAACGTTGAATAAATTTATCATTTCATTTAATTAAAATAATTTCAATACCAAGCTAACATCAACGTCACGATTTTACAATCGTTTCGAGCGTTTTACCAGCAATTGCGAACGAAACCGATAGATCGCTCGAGAGGTACAAATCGGAAAAAAGGAGGAAGGAAACAAGCGAGAGAGCGAGAAAAGATCGCGCCTTTTTACTCGGTACAAAGAGTCGCACGCGAAGTTTGCAGCGACGGCGGGCAGCTCCGTCAGCGCGTTATCTTTACCTTCCACCCTTTCGCTTCCACCTATATCTCCGTCCTTTCGATACACGTCTCGCGGTGTATACGCTGCCGTTGTCTTTCTTTTTCTTCTCGTCGTTCCGATGGGGTCCGTGGAGAGGAGAAAATAACCCGCGCGAATGGCTTTAAAGACGACCGAGAAGCATTCGCGGGTGATGTATATCGAACGAGCTGAAAACGCGGACTTGGCGACAATCATCGACCCTGAGTAAGAGCCAATTACACGTAAGCGAAAGATCGCAGCTGCGACGACGAGGAGGTATATAAGAGGCGCTCATTGAGATTTATTTGCTCTTGCGAGTTCCTCTTTTCTTACTTCGTATCTTACCATTTCATTCCTTCTTGTTATTCTTCTTTTTCTTTTTCTTTTTTTTTTTTTTTCCTTTTTTTTTATTTACTTTACTTCTTTTTATCGTCCTTTCTGCAGCGTATATCGACGCAATTATGTTCTTTAATCCTTAAAGTTGGATATATTTTTAATTTGTGCCGCTTTCCTTGTCTTATCATACCTATACTTGTCTTTGAATTTTCAAGTAATAAGTGAATTTCTTCTTTATAAATAGTAAGCTTAAGTTGGAAAAGTTTTTATTAGTAAATAAAAATTGATAAAATGATCAATTTATATTTTTAAAACTTTCAAACTAAAATTTTATTTCCATATATTTTTAATTAAGTCTCACGAAAATTTATCCGCCTTTGAAGCACTAAAATTACTTATCAAAAACGAACGTACATATACCATAGAGCGCAAATCGAAAATCACTTCTTTGCAGGTCAATAAGAGCAAATACTTTTTACATTCTCTTTCTAGCCACTCAGACACAGAGCATTCACATGGGCACGAACACGCGCTCTTATACGTACTGTACCCATATAATCATAGACGCAAAAGCGGCAGCCGCTTAGAAGCCACCCCCTTTGCAAGTTGAACGCTACCTCTCTCTCTCTCTCTCTCTCTCTTTCTCTCTTGCTCTGCGAAAACATTCCAGAGCGTGCGCGCCCTATCTCCGACTATTGCGGCCGAGTAGCACATATATACGCACAGACGAGTTTCTCATCGTACGCGGGCGTGCGAGCGAGCGCTAGATGTTATCAACCGTGCGCGGTTTGCTGTCTCTGCTACTTCGTCTCTGTCTCTCTTTCTCTCTCTCTCTTGCTTTTCTATACGTGTGTACGTGTGCAACGGTAGTAGCCCACCGTCTACTCACCAGCTTGGAGGTATTTGATATTGACTTCTCAGAGGCAGAGCGGCGTACGCGGCTTTGAACTCTGTCTCTCACTATCTTTCTCTCTCTCTCTCTCTCTTTCTCTCTCTCTCTCTCTCTCTCTCTCTCTCTTTCTCTCTCTGTTGCTCAAGCGTCAGAGGAAACGACCGAAAAGAAGGAAAAAGCCCCAGCGAGTGAAAGAGGAAGAGAGAGAGAAAGCCTATGGGTGAGATGGACGAGAAAAGAGAGAGAGAGAGAGAGAGAGGAGAAAAGCCAAGCGAGGATACTCTCTACTCCTCCCCTTTTTCTCCCTTGGAAAAAGAAGGAGAGAAAACTGCGCGCAGTGCGTTTAATTAAAAAGCTTCGTACGTGGCACGGAAAGAGAAAGAGAGAGAGAGAGGCAGAGAGAAAGAGTCAGAGCTTCTCTTACGGACGCGCGCGCTATGATGTGTACCCTGTCTTTTTCTCTCTTCCGTTCTCTTGAGAGGGCAACAGTCGATAAACTTGCTGGATTCTAATTTTTTAATTTTGCGGCCTCTTTCGCGCAACTTCATAAGCGTCCGATGTTGCTGCAGCACATTGTTTTTTTTTTCTCTTTCTTTACTTTGTTTTTATTTTCTCGTGTCCGCGCTCGTTTCTTGCATATACTTAAGGTAGACAAGTCTTTATTTTCGTTTTAACAAGGATTTTATAATTTCAATTATTTAACGGTTATTGCGGTATTTGCTTCTTAATAATTATCACGAAAGGCTGTTATTACATACACACTATCGATACTATTTGATAAAAATTTAAATAAGTAATTTTTAATTTATTAAAACTTATTTTCAACTTTATGACTTTTTTTACAAAGTAAACTTTAAAAAGAGCTGTGTGTAAAGAAAACTCTAACTACGTTAAATTACATACTTCTACAATGTTATTTAAAAAAAAAAATTTCAAGATATGGATAAACTTCCATTTGGCGGATTTTGTTTTTTCACGTTCGACATCGAATATCTTGAAAACTATTGGCTTTAGAGCAAAAATGCATGTAATAAAAAAGAAGTATTTTTTTATGATCTACAACTTTTATTCACAAACTTTTTTGTAACTCTGCATATTTACTTAGATAAACCAAAAAAACCATAATTTTCATGAATTTTTTATGGTTTTCAGCATGAAAATCGCATTTGCGCCAATTTACACTACGATATTCGTAAACATCGTAAAAAATGTATAAGCATACAAAATTTTAGGAAAATCGGAGGCAGACGCTTTTCGGAAGTACATCCGCTAATTGTTAATCCACTTTATCTTTTAAAACAATCATAACATTTATTGTAATACATTTTTATATAAAAAGTATGAATAAAATAAAAGTTTCCCTTGCTCCTAAATGATACGTATCTAAAATAAAATGCAATTTTTACATTAGTAAAAAATTATTTATTTCAGAATACGTCGAATGATTCTTCGTTAAATAAAATAATATTATTTACTTTAACAAAGATCTACATATACTTTCAACATAATCTACAATGTTTCCTCGAGAGGCTTAACAATTATAAAATATGAATAGCCCATACCAACAAACGCAATTTCATAACAAAAGCCAGATAATGCAAGATCGCGACTTACGCGGATTATCGAATATTTTTAGTCAATGTTTACATGTTACGTCGATGCAGAAAACAAGATTAACAACGAGAGGGATGTATATAAATCGTGTAAACGTTCGCTCGCGCGCGCGCGTGCGCACGAACAATTTTGGCATTTTCCGCTAATGCGACGAATGGTACGGAGGGCGTACATCAACGATTGCTCGAATCATTTCGACGCGTGGCTTTTCGAGCTCGTCGGTTGCGTTTCCTCGTTTACGTATGTCTATACGTATATGTGTGTGTGTGTATCCTTTTACGCGTGTACGTATATATGCATGTTTCCGAGTCTACATCATTTGTACGGAAAACAGCACGGCACATCGCTCGCTCGCGCGTTTTCCAGCAATGGCTACAATTATCCACGAGAGACTTCATTACCCATTCGCCGGGAGCCAACGAGCGCAGCGCGTGCTAGCGTTCTATTCTTTATTTATGGACAAGCTCATTATTTCTGTGCAGGTAAGCATATGAAAAATTCTCCCTTCCTCGCTTCTCTCCAGTGTCTACCGCTTGCGCTTCTCTCTCTTTCTCTCTCTCTCTCTCTCTTTCTCTCTTTCTCTCTTTCGTCCTCTCTTTTTCACTCTTTCAACTATGCATCTTGTTTCTCTATTCTTTTTTTTTTTCGTTTCGTTATTTTGCCTTTTTTTCTTCTGTCCCGCGCGTTATTTTTATCCGGTTGGTAACAAAAGCCCTACATTTTTTTTATTTGCACTAATTACAAGTAAGCCAAATATTTTTTTTGCAGCTTACAGTACTTTTATTCAAACTTTTAACTCATTGTTGGAAAGGATCTCTAACATAAATATGATAAAACATTATTGCAGGCAAAAAAATTAATAAATGAAATATTTGAATCATATTTGTCTATTTTGTTTCACATACAAACATTTTTATAAATAATATTTAAAATATAACAACACCGTGTGTAGTTTAAATATTATTTTAATATTAATAACAATGAGTTAACTGACAAACAGTTGTTTTATTACAAAAATATATTAAAATTATATAACACTTCAATCTGTCGCTAATTATTGATAATATTTTTATTTGTACTTATTTGAAATTATAAGATAATAGTTTATAGACTTTAATTTAGAAAGATAAACAAGTCTTTCAGTATTAGAATTGACAAATTAAAATTAGCGATTTTTCAAGTCTCCTACTTTAGAATTTTTAAAATGTAACTAACATTATTTTTCAGCAAAGTATGATTGCATATTCGGTAAAATTTTTATCCAAAACATTACTTTCTTTAAAAAATGTATCGTCAAATTTATTTATGTATTGCAACATATATCAATCCCTCGAAACAGTCACGCCGAAAGAGAAATATATGCGTATAGGAATAAAAAAAGGGGAAAGGTCTTTCACATACTCAGCCTTCATCGCGTCGGACTCATATGCAAAAACCGCAACAAAACGCGGGTGACACAAAGGATGCGCTCGTGCGAAAAAAGCCGCCCGAAATTCCCGTGCGACCTGCGTCTCTCTCTCTCTCTCTCATTCGCGAGCATGTATATGTATATGCGAGAAAAGCCTAAAAGAGAAAGAGAGAGCGAGATACTGGAGAAGGAAGAGAAATCGTCGTTGGCATTCGCGGCGACGCGTTCCTGTTACACACAAACGCACGCGGGTAGAGGGGGGGGGGGGGAAGGGAGATCTATGAAAACGATACACGCGTTAGATGTCTCCTTTTCCGCACGCATTCTTTCGCCCGTCGACTTTTGACTCCAACCAAGGACTCGCCGACGACCGCCGATTCCCAGAATTCTAGTGTCTAGGGTTTGCTTTCGACCCACTGTTTACGTATATGCGTGCATACATGCATATATATATATATATATATTCATGTTTATGCGATGTACGACGATGGATCATCCGAGTGTCGCGTAAGATACGGTAGCTCGCGGTGGCTTTATAACTACGGCTGTGGGTTTAAATTTCGCTCGCTCCCTTGAATAAAAAATTGCTTATTTTATACGGTAGCTGATTTTTGCGAGATTTTGCGGACACCTGATATTTCTTTTTCTTTTTTTTTCTTTTTTTTCTTTTTCTCGAAAGAGATAGTCTTCTTCATTCGCTGAAATAAATTTGTATAAATATTATATTAAGCAAAATGAATCAATTGTTGTTATTATTAATTTTAATAAACACAGTCACGATGTGTAATGTCACATTTTTCAATGGTTAAATTTCTTTTTTGATATTATAAAACCAAAAAAAAAAAAAAAAAAAAATTAAAATGTATTTTAACACAAATATTTTGCAAACGGCAAAAATCTAAATATTTAGTTTCTAGTTTATGTATTAGTACTTGTTATGTAAAAGACGTAGTGATATGTTAGCCGAAGATATCAGCGTTGTATTCTCGTGCATTAAACTCGAGTATACACCAGCAAAGACAGATTAACGAATACTGTTACGAAATTTTCCTTTAAACTCACAACGAGTATTCCTTTTGTACACATACTGTGTACAAGTCAAACAAATCATCCCCTTATATTCAGTACTTCAAGACACCGCGTTCTTGTAATTCGCTCAAAGACAACATGAGCAGAGAAGCCTAAGGGAGCGGTTGGTTCCGGCTGGGAAGAGCGACACGAGAATGGCTCAAACGAGATTATCAAGCGATTAAAAGAATGCGCCGCACGGCAGCAATTTCGTCCGCGTCGCGGACTCGCTCGCTCGCTGAAATATCCGCGACCGTCCAAGGAAACGAGTCTTAAGAAGTTGAAGAAGAAACAACGAGAGCAAACTAAGGGAGAGAGAGAGAAAGAGAAAGAGAGAGAGAGAGAGAGAGAGAGGGGGGGAGAGAGAGGAAGAAAAGGATAAAATAATATCTGGGACGAACTAACTGCTCGAAGAAGTAGATGGGGTAGCGGAGATTAGCCCCGCGGGAGGCTCCTTTGTAAACGGCTAACGAAACTGCCTTCGTTCCACGAGCTCAAAGAACCGCGACGGATACATTTTTAATTACTTCAAATATCACTCGAGCTCCCTAAAAATCTCCTTAATTAAATGTCATATTGCGCCTTCCGGCTCTATTCGTATTTCTTCGTAAGCTGCTAACTCTTCGCTTCGTTTATGCATGTACATTTATTTGTGTATTTATATCAAGTATGCCGACGAGACGGAATTTGTGCTCGCGAAAAAAAAATTTCTCGTTTGCTTTTTTTTTTTATTCCTTATATTATATATTTCGTCTGATAATTTAAGCGCGAATTTTAGACTTTACGTTTAGCGCGGTTTAATCGGCGCGCTTTTTATTTGAAAATATTACCATTGTGCATACTGATATGTAAATTAAGCAGAAATAATTTTTGTAAATTCTACCGATAATCGTATATATATATATATATATTTTTTTTATTAATAAAAACCGGATAACAATGACGTCGTTGAGCACATAAAAATTTCCAGCCCCTCCATTTTGCACACATTAAACGTTGAAGCTTACCCAACTTAATTATAATTTATATCTTCAAAATATCGTTATTCACACATCGTTATTCACACATCAATAAACAAGTTTAGAATACGAGTGAATAAAAACTAGCGTAGTGCGCGTCTCTCGCGTTAACCGCGCGTCTAATAACAATAAACAAGCGGTTAATAACACGCGGATACACCCTAATAGAGATTTTACAGAAAAGCAACGAAGCCACATACACGAACCATAAACAATCGCCCGTAAAAAAAAATATTCCAACTCGTTGCGCGAGTACGTGTGCACACTCGTACATGCATACGTGTACGAGGACGCCATAGAAACCAAAGCTTGCTCACGAGGAGGCCGCATTGTATCGCAGCGGCAGCGGCGTCCCGACAAAAGTAAATCAATGCGGTTCAGGGTTGGAAAAGCCTATTAGAGCATAGGCATGAATTTATCTCTCTATAACGGATAATACAATCGTAAAGTTCGAGCTTATATGGTTGAACGTCCATTGATAGCACTCACACGCACACACACACACAAACACACGTATATACATGTGCTCACACATTCGTTCGATACGAGGTATCGTTAACTCGACGTTCCACAATCCCGGAAGCTTGCTATTTTAAAGAAAGGGAGGCTCTCTTTTTTATAATCTCTCTCTCTCTCTCTCTCTCTCTCTTTCTCTCACTTTCCGTCCCTCTCTTTCTATCTCTCGAGTATACCGATTGCAGCGCGAGGATTATCGAGGATCTCGATTTATTTCCGAGAGGAAAGAGAAGAGGGGTGGGGAAGGTCTGCTCGCGTCGTCGATGTCGTCGATTGCGTCCGAGAGACACTATACCGCGCGAGCTAGCACGACTTGGCCGTTGCGCGGGGAGAAAGTAGCGGAGATTCCAATCGGCTTCTTCTTCTTTTTCTTCTTTCCACGGCAGCTCTGGCTCTGTCTTTTGTTGGGAGGAGGGCAATTTTAAAATTGATGCGGGCTACGCGCTATAGGGCTGCGGTCATGAATGGTTCGTGTAGAGTATTTGCGCGCTCGCGTGCGTGTACGTGTGTGTATGGTGCTTTCTACTTGGGGTATTGTGCTGAGAATTTTTCGGTATTGTGTTGTCAGATTTAGCTTTATTAAAGTTGCTTACCGGTTTGTTTTAACAGCAGATAATAAAGTTATTTATAAAAATAATCTTTGTCTTTGCAGAAGAGATAAAAATACAGTATGGTTAACGTGTAATATCGTTTCGTATTTATTATAGCAGCTGGGCATTTTAAATTAAATAAACGTTTTAAATTCATTAAATTTTAACACAAGTTTATTTTAAAGAATTCTTAGAAATATAAACTCATGATTCGACTCTCGATTTCATAATTCAAGTGAGATAAGTGACAGCAATTGACGACTTTCTTACAAAAATGTATCTAAATTATTACATCTACACAATGGATGAGTAATAAACAATTAATTTTTACAAACGTCATTCAAAATTACACAACTCCAATCAGCGTGTATACCTCAAGAAACTTTATTTCCCCAACTGATTTGTCTTTCAAACTTGACGATCGTTCGATGAAAGTTTTCTCGCTTATATTTACTATTTTACACTAATGAATATCTTTTTCTTGATTTTCTATCTTGCATCGCGCCGTTAGATACAACTCCGGTACGAGACTACGGCGCGTAGGTGCGGCTACTTCTCCGGCGAGCGATCAATCCGCCTCGAGCGAGCCTTCCATCTGCGCTCCTTGCACGTCAATCTTACTTCTTGCTTTTTGAATGCATACGTGTAAGCTACCACGAGAATCTGTCGCAACCACGACCGGTGTAATAGGATGCACGCACGGCGTATATACGAGCGCGAAATATTAGAATATTGCCTACGCCCACGCACGTAATCACTATCGTACTTCGTACACACGATCTGCACATACGTGAACGCGTGTTTTGTGTATGTTTGTTTGTATGAGGCGAGGGGAAATCGCACGGGTCGTTTGAATTTGAATATAACAACGACCGTCCGCGCACTTTTATACAGCGAGCGTGGCGGGCATAAAGTGCACGGATACATATCTTAAAGGGGGAAGGAGGGGAGGAGGGCTCTCGATTTTATTCGCGTTAAAATCCGTGCAACCGAGTTCGCACTCGGATATCAAAGACGGGAGAGAAGAAAAAATGAGAAGGCGAGAGAAAGAGACGAAAGGCTTACCTCGAGGCTCTTGTCGCTAAACGTACACCTTCATACGAGCCTTTAAATGTGTATCTATGATTCTGAAATTTATCGTGCCATTTCTTTTTAACGCTCGAGTTATTTTATCAGCTTGCGTAAAGATTCTATTATATAGAATATCTTATGTTTGTTAAATATTTAACAAGCGTAGTATGATGGCGAGTAAAGCGTGACTAAAGGTGAATGAGAAATAATTCCGAATGATATTCCAAGATATTACTTTATATTTATTTTTTATTTATGTCATTCATTAAGCTTCAGTTATAACGGTATATACGAAAGTATACGTTAACATTTTTTTGATGCTGTCATTATGAGGAATATAAAAAGTATGACATTAAACAATAAATGAAATAATTAAAAATTTTAAATAGAAAAAGTATTTAAATAAAAAAACATTTACATATAATTTCGAGTTATCTAAAGCTCGACTTGTAAGCTCAGAAAATAATTAAATTATACGCCATGCGCAGGCACTTTTCGCAACGTGTAATCGCGAAAAGCCGTCGTATAACAAAGAGCAACAAAAGCGGCAAAAAGCGCGCGCCCTTTTTCTCTCTTTCTCCGTACACTTACACATACACGCGCGCGTGTGCGCATATATAATATACACATGTAACTCGCAACGTATTGTAGAACGCTCCGAGAACGTTTCGTCCATTTTTCGTTTTTACCGTTTTTTTTCCTTTGCCTCGTTTGTTTGTTTTTTTTTTTTTTTTTTTTTTTTTTTATTTATTTTTTTTCTTTTATTATTTCTTTTTTTTACGATTACGCGTTGGTCTATGCAAAGCTCAGTGTACACACAGCGCTTATATAACCGAGAGACGAGAGCGAATTTTCGTAGGTGTATAGAACTCGCGCGAACTCGCGCGGTCTTATACTCGCGGTGTATAAATCCGGCGTTCAAACAAAAGCGCGTCCGGCCCTGTTTACGCTGACCCTGCCTCCGTATAACTTCTATACATATGGAGCCCCGAAAACGTGCAATATACGTATATATCTGTATATTTACGTACAGGTACATGCGCGCACAAGCGAGAACTCTTTGAGCGGCGTTAAGCCTGTGCAAACGCTCGGCTTTCGAAGAGAGCGAGAGAGAGAGAGAGAGAGAGAGAGAAAAGCAAGAGGAAAATACTGCAACACATCAAATATGAAAGCTTGTAATTATATGAAGCTAAGCGTGTAGCCACCCGCCGTGTGTCCAGGTAAGGAATGGAGTCGGTACCGTTCGCGATCCTAATGCACAGTACACACATACACATATGGATACATTCGATGTAACCGCTGTGTTTTACCTAATGCCCTCGACGTTCTGCGTTAATATTCGTGTTTCCTGGAACGCGTGCATAGAAAGTTTATCATTTGGCTAAGTTATGTATTCTATTTATTGTATGAATTGTAGTTTGAGAACAAAATATTAAATTATTACCTAATATATTAAACTTTATTTAGGAATTGTTAAAAAAAAATGATTACATACGTTACAAGTAATGGGAAAAGAAATAGGGAATTTTTTTCAATGTAGTTTTCTTTAAAAGAGAATTAAGTTGGTATAACTATTAAAAAAAATAGTAATTTTTAAAATATCAAAGAGATTTTTTGCTTTTGTGACGATTGCAAACGTTTCATCTTCTGCTGAAAAAAAAAAAATTTATTTATTAGTTTTGTTTAACGGCTGTAACTTGTTTGTGAACGATAACAAGAATAAATTAATTTCTCCTTTAATTCAAAACCAATCGTTCATTGTCACGACGATGTGTTATAACTTTTTCGAGTATTTTATTTGATTGATGTGTCGCAATCTATTAAAAAAAAAGTATATGTAATGTAAGTAATCGATTAAAAATAAACGTGTTATTATGAAACTTATTATTCAAATTTTTAGTAAACTTTTTTCAAATTTTAAAAATTCACGTTTACGATGGTAATTTTGATTATATTTAAAAATATTGTATAATCATCTACTACAATCGAGCGAAACAGTATAAAAAAAAAGAAAAAAAAAAAATAATCATAATAATAAATAAATAAAATTTCTTTCCAAAATACAAGAATTTACGTTTAAGTAGCAAAAAAGTAAAATGTTTTATTTTAATGCCATTACCCTACATTAAGCAAAAGATAAAAATACGAAGTAATAGGGATTCTTTCATTATCTTAAAATCCCGCACTCAATTTTCCTTTCACGAAAGCTAATCTTGAAAATAATTTCACTACATTAATAACGCAACAGTTTTCAATGAATTTTTCCATCATCAGCTCCGCCATAAAATTTAAACGAGGATATTAAAGTTTTTACGATCGTTTAATTATTTAAAATGTATAATAATTCTAAAACAAATAAACAATCCTTAAAGTCATATACCACGACGTGCAGCGTGTACGTACACAATTCGCGAACGGCGTACAGAATGCAAACGATTGCGGCTTTAATAGCCGTTGCGTCTTATATCTTCTTAAGCTGCCGGAATGAAAAGAATCGGTGCGCTGTAATCGCGCGCGCGCACCCGGAAACTGTGCACACTGCCACCCTAAGTTTATGCGCCGCTTTTACGTTACAAATCGACATAATAGCACTCGCCCTCTGTGTGTATGCTGTATATGCACCGACTTTATTAACATTGAATTCCGTCATATTTTTTTTTATTCCTTTGAAATACTTATCTTTCGTTGAATTTTAAGTTAATAAATGAATATGTATGTATGTAAATAAAATATTTGAAAAGCGAGAGATTTTTTAATGAATTCGTAAAATAAGCTTTATTATATCTTGCTTACACTTAAGTTCAGTTAATTGACAAAAGGCATGTAATAACGATTTACGAGTGAATATTGCATAAAAAAAAAAAAAGAGAACAAAGTTTCTTCAAAGCAGTTTTATTAACGGGGCATAAACGTTACGCACAACTTCAAAACTTGGAGCATCGAATATAAACAAGATTTAACGCTCATTCGGCGCAACTGTAAACCCTGAACAAATTGAAAATCTCTCGATCTCCGGCAGTCATATAGCAGTAGGCTACTTTGCCAAAGGAGGCCACGTGACTGCAAGACTTTGCTCGCACACATCTTCGCTTCGGTTTTTTTCTACACCCATGCGAATCGGTAGCTTTAAGCGCGGCAATGTGAGAGCAAGGCGTGGCTTATACCTTCTCTCCTTTCTTCGGCAGGTTAACGCCGCGTCGTACTGTATGTGCACACACATACTCGTACTAGCATATACACACTGGTAAGGTGAGTTAGCGCGCGTCGTCCTGCAGCCTGAGATAAGTATCCCCCGCGCGTGTAAAGCTCTTAGAAAACTAATAGACGGCGTTAAGGCTGCAGTGGAGAGCAAAATTGCGAGCGGTCTCCTTTATACCTCTTTACGAGCCTTGCAGCTCTGTCTCTCTTTCTCTCTCTTTTCCTCTTTTCCCTCTCTCCCTGTGCCGGTGCTCCTGATGCCGAGAGACATAGCTCGCATACCAGCTACCTTCTCTCTTCGTTCAATCCCGTGCGCTAATGTCTCGCAATGATTAACCTGCACCATTTATCTGCCGCCGTGTGCCGTGGCGTCTCGCTTTTATTTTCTCTCCCTCTTTCCGCGCGCTAGCATTTCCTTTTGCGTTTCTTCTCTATAACGCTTTTCCGTTTGTCTTTTTTTCCTCTATCTCTCTCTCTCTCTCTATCTCGCTCTTTCTTTCGAGACAAGTCAAATTGCGACGATTTTGCCGCAATCAGTTTGACTAGAGAAAGAAAAAAATTAAAGGTATGTACACAGAGAGGTAGCATAGAGTGTGGTTTGGCTTAGACGATGATGATGTTTGCGCTGACCGTTAATTCAAATTGAAATCTTTGTAAGGAGAGGAATTTTTCCAAGCCGAAAGATTAAGAAATTGTT
The DNA here is from genome assembly GCA_949987625.1 of Chalcis sispes. Lineage (NCBI taxonomy): Eukaryota > Metazoa > Arthropoda > Insecta > Hymenoptera > Chalcididae > Chalcis > Chalcis sispes. The sequence continues at coordinate 19,272,902 of OX465097.1, forward strand.
CCATGAATAGCTTACGATAATATAATACTATGTTTTTAATTTTTTTAATAAATAAACCAAAGTAATCACGTACCATTCATCGCTTTCTATATAAAAAAATTTAATTTCTCAAAGCCTTAAAGAAAATATAACGAAATCGGCGCAATTACGCAAGCGCTCTTATTCGTCTTTCAAAAGACACACTTTATTCGAGAGCCGAGCGCCGCTAGACTCGCGGCGGCAGTTATGGGCGAACAACAAGCGCGCGACTGAAACGTCGCTTCCCATTCGCGAAAGGTAAAATAATTATCCTTGCTTTTCCTTGGTGAGCGCGAGCGCGACAATGAGTGGTAGCGCACGCAGCGGTGATATATCGCGCCGCGATATTACGAAATTCCCTTTCGCAACACTTTTACGAGCCGCGCAACGGTTTTATATGTTTACGTGTGCGCGTGTACGTATGTGTGCGCGCGCGCGCGCTTATGCACCATTGTTGATAAAGGTGACGCGCATCACCGGAAAATTAACGTAACGAGAGAGCTCGCGAGATTCGCTCGGATTTTTAACGAGGCATTGCTTTAAGTGTCGCTTATGATGATTTTTATTTAAGCATTTTGAAACGTTTTAATTATAGAAATTGAATAATTTCGTTCTCTACATCTTATAAAGTTTGAAAATGAGGTGAGTCGTTTGAAAAAAATTATCGTAAAATTTTTGACGACATCGAACGAAAAATTTGCTTAATAACCTAGTTTACTCTATGGTGTGAAAAATAATACGCGTAAGACGAAAGAATTTAAAGAAACGTAGAAAACAATTTTTAGTAAGCATGACCGAGTTTCCCATTCAACCAACTTAGAAAAAAAGTACGTAACGCGTGCGTGCGTGCGCGCGGGGGGGGGGGCACAAAGCGAAACTTCAGCTCGCGCATTTCTCTGGACTTTTACAAATTTTCGTTTGCACACAAAAGCGGCGCAAGTATTTGACATACGTCGTGGCGAGAAACAATCTCGCCCTTTGCATTCTCGGGGTTCCGCGGTCGCTTTGATTCATTCGCGCATGTGAATCCAACGGAGTGCAGCTTAGCAGCATTTCAACTATTTACGGATTATAGTCTCGAATATTTTCCAGGTGTTTGTTACAGTGTGTGCGCGCGCCTCGGGAAAAGTAACGTAGTGTACATACACGCCCGAGGAGAAGAATCCAGAATGTTCGATATAATGTCGTTTTTCTAGCCAGCATTTGCCAGCCGGTGTTGTATTTACAAACGATGTGTACCAGCTCTCAAAGCGGTTAAAATTACTTTGCTTTCTTTTAGATTTAAATAAATTACAAAATATCTGATTCGTAGTAAGACTATGTAAAGCTAATTGAAAGAAATAAAGTTGGAAAGAATGTTGATTCTATTTTTATTTAAAATGTTGGAATAGGATTATTCAAATGTATTAGATAAATTCATAAAAGCCTATCGTTATTTTGAAATTTTAATTGCATAAATTGTATCCTATAAAAAATTATATTTTTAAGATAAAATTTTGTTAAAATAAAGTAAAAAAAATTTTATTTTTTTACTCGAACATGATTCATTATCATAAATTATTTTGTACCTTGAAAATGTCTCAAGATATCCATATCTTTATTACTTTAAATTAAACAATCATAAGTTTAAAATCCACAGCAATAACAATCGCATGCGCCGGCGTTAAATATCATTTTAATTCGGCTCGATCATCCAAGCTAATAATTCAGCCGAGCGATACGCGCGTATATCGAATGCGGGTGTACGACGGCGCAAAAACGTTACGACCATTAAAGAATCGCGGGGCGCAGCGTTAATTGGCGCACGCGCCTCCTCGGGTTTATAAACGCACGCGCGGGTGATTTCCAATTCCTTGATGGATGCGCAGGCGCGCGCGGTAAAAGTTTTATCGAACCCTGAGCGCGCTCTTGCCTCTTGCCGGGCGGCAACGAACTTTCCCACATTACGTACGAGCGACTGTATATACGCGCGTGTAGGGAGATAACGCGGCCGTGAGCAAGGACTCGCGAGAGTTAACGAACTTGCGCGGGACCATCTTTTCTCTCAGACGAGCGTGTAATATGCGCGCGCGCGCGAATGAATGTACACCGCGTGTACGTTCATCAACTCGAGTGCTCGATCGCTATAAAAATGGAGAGCAACTTTCCGATAAATTTTTCCGCGGATAGATAGAAGCGGAATCGAAGGCTGAAAAATCATTTCGTTGGCGATGGTACGCCTATGAAAAATTATAAATTAATACGTAATTATCTATGAAGTTATCGATAAAAATAAATTTAAATAGTTTATTACAGAACTCTACAATGGTATTGTTAACTAAAATGTACGAAAAAATTTTTGTAAAAAAATGTAGAAAAAACTTTGTGATTAAATGAAATTGTTGACGTATTTATGTAAGTTTAAAAAAAATGTGCACTTGCATAGTATTAATAATCATTTTACAAATACATATAATTAATGGCCGAACAGAGCACGAACGTTACTACTTACGCATACATTTTGAACTAGCAATTTATCATTTCTCAATATTAATAAACAATTATGTTATTTTAAAAGCCAAATTGTTTTGAACATAAAACCTCAATACATTTAGGAAATTACAATTTTTTTTTAATAATTATAATTGTGCCAAGAGGTTATTTAATAAAATATAAACACACGATTGTTTTAATGAAACTTGGTGAAAATAAAAAAATTAACCAATGATTGAACTCTTAACCTTTAGCTTATTTTGAAAAATGAATTTTTGTTTAAAATAAAAAGTTAAATTTTCAACGTGTCCATTGAGACGATTCAAACTCGTCCACGAAAGCAAACATGCACACGAGTGCACAAATGTTCGAAATAGAATAAAAAATAAAAGAAACAAATGGTAGAAAAAAAAAAAAAAACAAAAAAAAAACAAGAAAAGAGAAAAACAATTCCGTAGGACGATTAACTCACTGGAAGCTCAATTATGTACGTGGCATCTGAATGTTGGAAAACAGTTCTTTTGAAGAATATAAATCCAGTGGCTACGGCAAGGGGCGGAGAAAGTTAACCGAGCCCGTGATTTCACGGGCAAACATGAAATGCTTTTAGCTAGACTTGGCTCTCTCTCTCACTTGTTTGCAGCTGAGTTACCAACGTCCTCTCTCAGCCTTTCTTCTTTTTATTCCTCCCCGCAGTTCGCTCTTTACTCGGTACAGGTTACCGCCATACCCACCCCCTTTCTTTCTTTCTCTCTCTCTCTCTCTCTCTCTCTCTCTCTCTCTCTCTCTCTCTGACCCGTACGAAATGACATTCCGCGTTGAAGCGCGCGAGCGCACGCGGATTATAAATTATTTAATCAAGCTGCCGATGGAACTTCCTGCGAATATAGAGGGGAAAAATCGCTAGATGGAAGAGAATGGGTAAGCAAAAAGAAAATATTTATTTGCCCCATTATAAACGCGAAGTTCTGTGCTTCCACGGCGGGAGGAGTGAGAAAGTAAATGGGGAGAAGCGAGGCAAAATAACGAGAGAAAAAGAAGAAGAAGAGAATATGGAAGAAAGATAGAAATTAAGGGAGGTCGACAAATAGCTAAATAGTTGAAAAAAAGCGAAAGAGTAATTTGAATAGAAAACTATTGATAAATAATGTAAAATTACGAATTCAAACTTGAAATTATAGGTGGATTAATAAAGAACAGTTTCAACAACAATGTTATAATAAAAAGCAAATAATTGTTAAAACTCAAACTAGTTTGATAAATAACAAATTAATAAAAACCAAAAGCTCTTACAATAATAAGTAACGTAAAAAATAAAATTTCAAATAGAACTAATTTCAAAGAAACAGTGAAAAAAAATAAAAGCGTGTCAAGAAAATGCAAAACCGAAATAAAAAACACAAAAAAAGAAAGATACGACACAAGAATAAAAAGAAAGCGAGAAGAGTAGCAACATCCAAGCAGGTGAGGGGGGGGGGGGAAGGAGGGAGAGGGAGGGTTAACGGGAATGGAAAAGAGTCAGAGAGTTAAAGAAAGAAAAAAGAAAAAGAGAGGAAGCGAGATAGGGTGGCTCGAGGCAGTAATAAGAACGACGAGCATAGTTTTAACTTCTCTTTTATGCCGGCATTCTCGGCGCAGCGAGCGGGATGAGGAGCAGCACGAGAAAACGCGACTCTAGTAAGAGAGAAAGAGAGAGAGAGAGAGAGAGAGAGAGAGAAAGAGAAAGGATATTATACGTGTATATACGCGCCGTTGCCGCCGCCGCCCGCTTTGTGCGAATGAAAGCACAAATTGCTGGAGCGCCTTCGGGGAGACATTGAGACACGACGCTGAGACCTTTACTTCCTGCCCCGTTCTTTTGCTCCTCTCTCCTTCTCTCTCTCTCTCTCTCTCTCTTTCTCTCTCTTTCTCTACGTGTGTATGTATGCGTGTAAGGATTGTACGTATTCATCCTTTGCAACTTTGTTTCGCCGTTTTTTTTTCTTCTCTCTAGTTTACTGCGCATGTATTTGCGAATCTTGTATTTCCGTTTACTTACTAGTGTTTGGTTTTGCACTCGGAAGCTTCTTTTATTTTTTTATAAGAAAAAAAAAAAAAAAAATAGTTTTTATTCACTTGAATCCTGTAAAAATGGAAATATTTTAAAATTAAAAATATTTCCAAAATATCATAATTTTCTAAATACAGCGCGCATACTGTACGGTAAGAGCAAAACTTTGCCGGTAATATAACGCACGCGAGAAGGTTTTGTGTCGGTGTACGACTTAAGATGCATTATCGAATGTTTTATTCATAAGCGCAGAACAAAGCCCGCCTTTTATCATGAGGACATCTCCTCGGGCGGTGTGTACACGTACATCGATGTGTATATATATATATATATATATATATATATATATATATATATATACATATATATATACACGGTAGCGCGGAATATCTCTACGCAACACATCGTCGTCCTCGTCGTCGACGACTTTGTCGTCCTTGTCCCCCTGCATACGCTTTCACCGTAGTTTTTTTTTATTATCCTCTACTCCTATTCCGGTACGTTTAACGCGACCACTTGTTTGTACCGCTTGTCTTTATCGATTATATGAAGCCTTTTTATGGTTTACTCGCGAGCGACAGCACTATTTACTTATGCATGTATCAATGTTATTGTTTTAAAATCGAGAATAAAGCGATGAGTTTAAAAAAATTTATTTTACTTGAAGATTTACTACAAGTCTATTTGAATTTTTTTTAATTTAATCCAAATAATTGAAAATTTCGGTAAAGATTTAAAAACAGATTTGCTTAAATTAAAAAGTTCTATTAACAATTTGATGAATATTATGATTCTTTCTATTTTTTACATAAGAAAATAAACATTTAAAATGCTTCGTGATTGGTTAAATGCATTTAAAAGAGATCTATATTGGTATATAAAATAATAAATGTTAAGAACTTTTTTTTAATCGTCAATAAATCTGATTGTATGTTGAAATTAAATTTCAATGTATATTAATGTAATATTCATATATTAATATGCATTATAAATAAATAAACAATTTATAAAATTTTAATTTAAACAATAAAATATAAGATAAGCAATAAAAAGACCATAAGACACGCACATATCTTTTGTGCAATTTCTTGAAAAAAAAGGCACACAATGCTTCCCCCTTCAAAATCGCATCGGGGAATAAGTCAAGCAGCTAACCGAGAAAAAAAAGATCGCGGAAACGGCAAACGCAACAACGGAGAAGATACGTCGCTATTCAAAACTCAAGCACCGTAGAAGCAAAGGAGGCAGCAACCACTTGTGGGTCGGTCGCCGAAATTGCCCCTGATAAAAATGTCAGAGAGTTTCGTTGCCGCCACCGCCATCGTTTCGTCTATATACCCGCACTTCCTCTTTCTCGTCGACGCGCCGCTCATCTTTTCTAACATCCACGTTTATATTCAGGCTAGAAGGGAACGATATATCGCACTTGCACGTATATACAAGCACGTCGAAATAATAAAAAAAAAACGAAAAAAAAAAAGAATACGGCTCAAAGAATCGCACCGTGCGATGGCTCTCACAGATAGTCTCGCGAACACGGTAGCCGCGGTATATATGCAAACGCATATCTTTGTCATTTGTGTGTGTATGCGTGTGTATCTCTCTCTCTCTCTCTTTCTTTCTCTTTCTTTCTTTCTCTTTCTTTCTTCCTCTTTTTCTCCGCGGGGGCGCCCTCGCGAATGACAATGAAGGCGCGGAACCGAGTCCCTTTGGTGCCGAAAGCGACGGCTTTCTTCTCGTGCGACTCGCCGTATGCCATATGTAAATGTTACAGTGCGCTTGTAAGCGAGTGTCTGCGCGATATACCGTTGGCTTTGTATCTCGCGATTAAAAATTTTACGTTTAAGAAGTTGGACGGGATGTGTGCGCGTATATTGTGACGATAGATGAAAATAGAACGATCGATTTTGTTGAAGCTAGATAAAGTGCACGATTACTTTTTTGTATTATTTGATTCATTAATAAATAATAATTTTGTTTTTTTTTTTTTAAATCAATATTTTGAGAGTATTAATGTCAGAGGACTCTAACAATACCCATAAATTTATAAGGTTTATCGCAAGTTTACTTACATAGTTTAAAATGAAACGAAAGATATATCATTTTTGCAGGGATTCTTTACTCATGGAGGATTAAAATACGTATCTTACGGTCGCATCGACAATCTCGCACTATAACAATATTACGAGCATTCCTTCGAAGAAACACCCTTCACAGATGAAAGAGTGTAAGAAAAAAATCTGAGAGAGAGAGAGAGAGAGAGAGAGGAGTAACACCTCAGCGCGTTACTCGTGTATAACCGATACGAGCGCCACGCCCCCGCAAATAAATATCGACAGTCGAAGAATATAATCCCAACGCTCTATCTCTCGCTCTCTCTCTCTCTCACTCTCTTTCGTTCTATCTTTCTCTCGCGTGCGGCGTAATAACTTTTGTCACAATCCCTTATTCAATCTCTGGGCGTCCGGCTTGGTTTGGCTACGGCTAAAACCAACAATTTCGCGGTCGACGCAGGCGCGAGGTCGCCCGCGATTATCTCTTCTCCGAAGGAGCGGAGAAGATTTTTCCTCGAGGCGCGTGCAAACATACAAACACACACACACACACACACATACACACACACAATCTCGTGCGCACGCGTTACATCCTCTCCACGTTTCTCTCGCCCCCTTGACCCCGTTAATTGTCATAACGTATCTGACCGCAGTTTCACGCTCGCTTCTCTCTTTCTCTCTCTCTCTCTCTCTCTCTCTTTCTCATTCGCTCTCTTGCCTTCTTTCTGCGTTCGCGCGAGCGCACGAGGAAAAAAGAGGAAGGGAGGGGGGAAGGGAGCTGTCGGGTGAACGTGGGTGGATCGCGCCCGCAATGATTTACGAGGACTGGCGTCCGGAGCTCGGAGAAAGAGAGCCGGACTCCAGAGACGCCTCGCTGATAGCGTCAGAGCCACATAAGTCATCGGGACTACCTAGGGGTTTCTTTCTCTTGCTCTCGCTCTTTCAGTTTGTGCATTTTGTTTCTCGCTCGGTTTCCACTCGAGCTGTGTTTTTCTTATTCGACTTATAAAGCGCGACTGTTATACCCCACTAGTAGGCTCTATATCGCTCTTTCTCTCACTCCTTTTGAATTTTATATCTTTTTTCTTCTTTCTCTGTAATCTCTACAGCTTGTCTATTCTTAATCTTCTTTGGCTCGCCGTTATCAACCTGGCGTTCCAATTATAACTAGCTGCGATACTTTGAAGTTTATAATTGGTTGAATGTGACAAAAAAAAAACTTGTAGAAATATTCTTTATAATTGATAATTATTTAGGAAGTACTCGAAATAAGCATGAAAAGAAACTTATTTTTTGGATAAATTTAGTTTCGTTGTTTTATGAATTATTAAATTTTCAAAGTTCAGTTAACCTTTTCATATAAAGAAGTTTTGATATAAAAATGCTTCTTTTGAAATAAAGTTTGCTACATTTAAAGTAAATGAACTTGTCGCCCATTCAAGAAAATAAAATTAATCATAATTTCTTACATATACACAAAATAAAATCTCTTTTCTTATTGAAGTTACTTAAAATTCATTTGAGAAAGTTTTAAAATTTTCAGAATTACTTAAAACGTTTAACAAAAATTTAAATGTCCATCGCTCGCAATAATTATAAAGAAAAAACGAACTCATTCATCCGATATTTTCAGTAACGGACGTGTGCCCGCAATCCAAGTAATTAAAAAAGTGCATTGTTCACGCTACTTAGTAAACGTCGCATATGCGGTGCGTTATACAGCGAGTACACAATCGCCTCGAGTATGTACACAGTCAGTTTCGCAGACGGATGCGTCGGGTGTTGTCGTGCAATCAATCCCCGGTTTAGCAGCTGACCGGCCGCGGTCTCCTCTTTCCGTCACTCTGTCGAAGCCGTGGACTCTAATCTATGTATCCGCGCGCGTCTGTGTCCCAATTAAAGCTGATTTTCTCCGTTTCCTTCCCGGTATTAGTATGTCACGGTGAGCGCGCAATCTCGAAATCTCTGTTATTGTATAAGCGCGTATATACGAGTATACGTACGTAGTCGGTGCGCGCGGCGTCCTCTTTCTCCCTACCAGCCATGAATATTACATGCTTCTTACCTAGCGGAAAGATAATTGTCAAGGAGAGTTCTAAATACGAAGACGAAACGGGTGGACAAGTAAATGCATAATACATAATGCGCGTCGCGAGAGAACTACATTTGTATATATATATATATATATATTTACTTATATTATATGTATATATTTATACATATACATATACGATACAAGCGTGCACTCGTTCACTCACTTAACAAACGCAGACATATACGCGTATTCAACGAAGCAAATTTATCGTGCGTGCAAGCGTCGCGCGTCGTTCGCTCCTTACGTTACAAGCGCGATAGTTATAAATACGCGCGCACGTATAGTTAAAGAGCGCGGAAAATGTACTCCAGAACGCGACCAGTAGCGAATGCACTTCAATATGCGATTATGCTTACCTATATATATATATTTATACACACATTTATATCGAAGCATATATGCATGTTATGTGTATATATATACACACATGTATGTGCAAACAATTTTTCTTTCTTGGAAAAGCCTCGGCTGCACGCTCAGCTATCCGCAAATTACGCGCGCGCGCACGCGTGTGCTACCAATTTTTCGCGCTCGCGTGACTTCCTTATGCGAATCGTACGCGCGAGCGCCGCGCGCATCGACGGTATTATATATTCTCGCTTGGTATCGTCGGTAACTTTGAGCTTGAAGGAAATAGAAGATTCCGGTATGAAGTTATGGTCGATACTTTTACGGTATATGCGTAGTTTATAAAAAAAAAAAAAAAAAAAAATGATGCGATTTTCATTTCTTATTTTTTTATTCTATATTTTTATATTTTTTATTTTATTCGATATAAGTTAATTGATATTTATAGAATAAAAATTTTACAGAATTAACTTAATATTTTTTGTACATTTTTCCTCCTTGTTTAAAGATTCAAATTAATTAAAAATTCTGGCAAACATGCATTCTACATAATTTTTATATCAATGTACAAGAGCCATGTCTAGTCATTAAACTACAGTATACCAAACATTATCCCATCTCGTTTCTAAATAAAACTAATTTTAAACCAACACAGTATATATACTCGTACTCGAGAAACAGTGTAAGCTGAAATATCCCATACAATCTCATTCGTAGCTCGCTCAACGCGAAAATTCTTCGGCTACATAATCGTAAAATACTCGAATCGAATTACACTCTTGGCAACTTTAACGAGCTTCCTGCGTGCGAATGCAAAAATGAAAAAAAAAAAAAAAAAATGAAAAACGCGCGGAATAATTCCTGCGATTAATTTTCTTCGCATCGACGCGGCCCTTTTCTCGCTCAAACGACGACGAACGACGACGAGCCTTTTTTAATAAGTCCTTCGTCGTTTTCTAAAAACGTAGACGGTTTAGCCTCGGAGGCACGACCTATTTCCCGAACATAAATCATCTTGACGTATGGCACACGGGGATCGTTATGGCATTTCAAAGGTAGGCATTATCGACGGGACTCCTGTAATTAAGGCACACAGATATGTAGAGACTATCCGTAGGGCCAAGGAGAGAGACAATCACTAGCTTGATGAGAATGCGAAATTCAATTCGGTGGGACTATGGCTCGATTATCTTCTTCTTATTATAAACGTGTGTATAAACATGTAATATATATAAATATATAAAAGATATATAATGGATACATCGAAAAGGAAATTTAGCGATCGAAAAAAATAGATCGATCGCGGATTAATGCAAAAGATATACGATAGGGCAGCTCGGCTCTCACAGTTTTATACGGGTAACTATGAAAAAAACTTTCGGAGCGTCCTTTTTAGGTAAGGACGTTGTTAAAAACAAGTCCTTAAATCTTTTGAAAAAAATTTCCAGAGAGAAATGACCTGCGCGTCTCTTGGTTACTGCGTTCGTGAAAAAAAAAAAAAAAAAAAAAAAGAAAAAAAAAGTAAATAAATAAAAGATAGAGCTCATTTCCTTTTCGGAGCTAGCTATTTGACAGCGTTTCTTATTTCACCGACAGGAAGTGTAAGCTGAGTAAGGTTAAAATCTTGCGAGGGGAATCTGGATTCTCGCTCGCAGTGAATACAATTATGAGAGTTTTTAAAATGTACGGTAAGCCGAAAAATTCGCGTAAACGTCACTTATAAAAAGATCAAGTGGCAAAACAAGAAAAATTAATTTACGTGATTTTTTTTTTTGTCAAGATAAGTCAACAGTTAATTGCAAACATAAAGATATTATTTATATATTACATAACGAGTACAAAATGACGTGAAATATTTTTTTATAAAGTTGAAATAAGCCCACTTTATATTAAAATTATTTCTGCATGCATCAAACAATGAAAGTTTATGGTTTGTAAACTAAAGATAAAATGTTTCAGTACATAACAATGCACAGAGGTTATATTCGGATGCTTGTAAAGACATTTTAAGTATATTGTATATTTTTATCTGTTTTTTTATTCGCCTTACGATACATATACATTTATAGATTATAAATTTGAAAAATAGTTTACTAAAATACGAATATAAGAAGCGAGAAAATTGTATCACATAATGTAAGCCAATCACGTTGTGAAATATTTGTCAATACCTAATAAAAATCCTAATGAAAAACAATGGGGAGATTATATTAAAATTTAATAAACTTGCCAGGTAATACAGTGTTTTATATTCTCGGCAATTTCAACGCCAGCTCGCGTTTCGCCCTTTTCTTTTAAAGCAGTAACTGAACACAATAAGACTATAGCTCGTGCGCTAGTAAGGGGTCGAAATGTACGCGTTGAATGCTTTTAAAATTTAACTTATTTACCGAGTTACGATAGACGGATGGTAATCTTGACAACATAGTTTACTTATGAGTGCTGATATTTCGTTTACAGTTGCAAACTCTTAAGAATAAAATTTTAATTGGAAAAAAGAAAACTGTAAAATAACGTGGTGCTTAAGGTAAAAGTTTATTATTAAATTTTATTAATTTCATGCTTCTAGAAAAATATTATTCAATTTTTTATAATTTTATAAATTAATGAACAATGCAGTTTTGTCAATTTTTCAAAGTTTAATATTATATATTCAATAGCGCACATTTCGTTATTTATACACTATCAATTATTTGGCACTTTTATTTAAGTAGCGTTACTCGACGTTTAAAAAAAAAAGGAGAGAAAAAGAGAGATAGAGAGAGAGTTTCGAAACGAAACACAGTCAATTACGAAACCACTCTTGAAATGCCAAAAATAAAGTGAATTATGAAAGGAAATAAAAGACTTCAGGAGGGTCCGAGTGATATTCCTTGCGAAATCGCGTGTTTGCGTGTATTTTACCGAGGTGTTAGACATTCGTTATTCTTTCAAAGTACGAAGTGCAATAAAGCCTCTTGGCACAAACTTATAATACGAATTTTAGATGAGTCTTTTATTTATTTATTTTTTTTTTTTTTGTATGTTTCAATATTGGTATTACTTGAAGTTATTATATGTTGAAGTTAGTTTTACACTAAGTAAACACGATTTGCATATTATTCGTTTTTTTTTTTTTTTTTTTTTTTTTTGATATTTTGTTATGTTTTGTGACATCAGATGGTAGAAAAATACAACGATATCGATGGAAATCTTTAATAATTACAATGTTTATTGGTAAACATTACTGTTGTACCGTAAAGAATAGAGAGTTTAATCGTTACTAATAGCATATAAATAAAATAAAAATCTCATCACCACTTAATATTCAACTACTTTTCTTGATTAACTACTTTTTCAATAAGTCTTTAATCGTTTCATAAAATTTACCACGTATATGTATAATTCAAAGAATTTCCAAAGAATTTTTATCTAATAGCAGTCGCAGATAAGGAAAAAAGAACGTCGATATAAGTCGCGACGAGGGAACGAGTGATAGTGTAAGAGAGTAAAAGACGCGCGAGGACTGCTGGGCGGTAAGTTGTTATTCGCGCGTGCGCGCCCAGCTGGACGTCTGTATCTTGCGTTTCAATATATCTCAATTATATCGTAAATAAAATATGACCGCCTAGTTGCGTGCGCCTCGCTAAATTGGCAGCTGAGGTGTCCGTTATATAGAGAACCTGTTTCCTCTTAAAGTTCTCGCTCTGTTGCCCCGGACTCGCTGTTTGTTGCTTCGGCTCGCGATCTCGTCTCTTCTCTTTTTCTGCGTCTGCTCTTACAACGTAAATGCACGTGTACTATATATACTTAAAACCACGAGATTAGATTGGTTAAACTCTTTAAGCAGGTGGTTTAATAATAATGGTGTCGTGGATTTGCACGGATTTATGAAACTTTGAGGTCTGCACGGCATAATTTATCCACATTCTTATTTAAAAAAGTTTTAAACTCTTGATAAACTCTCTTATTTCACTTTGACTTATATTTTATCAAACAGCGGTGCCAAAATTAATTTAGTGATTTTTATTAAACATATAATAAATTAAAAAATTTTTACGATAATCAAGACAACTGTCACCTGAACAAGCATTTCTTATCGATGCTTCACTTTTAAACTATTCTACTTCCGATAAATTATTTCATCAAAAACCACGTATATACGTGACGTATATAAACGACGGGTCCAATCGCGCACGGTAAGCCATAAACTACGTGAGCAGTTATATGCATACAGTTCGAATGCGTACACCTACTTAATAACCCCGCATCGGTTCATCGCTCGCACTTGAACGTTGCACAGCTTTGCGTTCCTATACCTATACTTTTCCGCTCTAACAACCCTATTGGAATATCAAGGATACGCGTTGCCGATTTTCCGTACAGAACGCGCGTGTAGAGTCGGCGGGATCGATCGTCGGACAAAGAAGATCGACGTTAGAAGGCGTTCGCCCCGGCCGTTAAAAGCCCCCGGAAAGATAATCGCGCACGCGTGCGCGAAAAAACTCCCGGGTCGCGCTCTCGGACACCTGCCACGGTACAAACGGCGCGTATAGCCTCGGCAAGTATCGTAACAACCGCATAAATTTCGAGTTAATAGACGAGTCGAGGCACGATTTGTTGCCGAGTTACATACACATGTTTGTGTGTGTGTATGTGTGTGTGTGTATTGTAAATAAAAAAGACGTAGAAAATTTGAGAAACAATCGGCGAAGCGAACCGCTGCTGCTGCTACTACTGCCACGAAAAAGAGTGAGCCGTCACGTCTTAAACATTCGATCGATATGATTTCCTCCACTTCCACAACTCGCCTCAATTTACCTCGAAATGTTATCGGCTTTATCGGCTTTATGTATCTCGCTCGGCTACGAGGCAAGGTTTTTCATGTGCTGTGGGAATATACTTACACATGGTAAACGGCTATTTTTTCTTTTTTCTTCGCGTTGCTTATATCGCTGATTAAATTTTACGGTTGAATTTTGTGTGCGCGATGGTGGTGGGTATTATAAGACATTTATATCCCTTCCATTATTATATCTATTTTATAAAAGTTGCGTTGAAAACATTGTTTATCAAAAAATTTGTAAACCGTTTGCTCGATCGAATTTTTATATGTTTATAGTTTTTATACTTCTTTAATATAAACTAATAATAACGTTAAATTACTATATGTTATGCTATCTAATATTACAAGATAGATTTTAATCTCGATTAAGAAATTATTGTAGAAATTAAAAAGATTTCTTTTTTAATTTAACATAATAGTTTTACTTGCTATGTTGAATTCAACGTTATCTTGTATATTATTGATACCTTAGTAATTATAGAAGTATAATTAACATTTAAAGCATCCAAATGGTATAGGTTTTTTAAAATATCATCGCTTTTATCGTTATAACTAAAATGTTAAGTACTATTTTCTGACAAATATGACAAAATTAAAAAGTTTCGAAAATAGCATTGCTGAAAAAAATATTCATTCGTTAAATCAAAAATTACGATCTGCTTTTCTTTTTGTCAACTTCAGCAGTATTTTTAAATTAATTAACTCGCAAAATCAACTATCCCTAGGGAACTGATTTTCCTCTGCTATTAAAAAAAATGAAGAAGGCAAAAACGAAGGAAAGAAGAAGAAGAAGAAGAAGCTCCATTCACCTTATGACCAAGTCGAACGACGGCATCGAAAGTCGTTTTACAATCCCCTTACTCCAAGCTACAACGCGCTTTATTTAGCGTTAAAACGACAAGTTTAATATCCCAAAGGCGCGACGCTTGCGGGGAGGAGGAAGGATGAAAAACAGCGAGAAAGAGGAGAGACAATAAGAGAACGAAGAAAGTGAGAAAGATGCCCCTTAACTAAGACGGGACGGAGGTAAAACTTTAATACAATTTCATTTTCCTCCTCTCTCTCTCTCTCCCTCTCTCTCTCTCTCTTTCTTCTTACTCTCTATCTTACTCACTCTCGGCACTGACAAACTCTCCCGAGCTTTTTCGCGAGAACGCGCGCGCGCGCGAGATTCCCCCTTGTTTTACTCTTTACTGCCGTCGAACAAGGACCATTTATAATCATAAGGCTTGCTTGAGAAAATTTGCGCTTTCCTCGCAATGCGAGTATACAAGAAAACCATTCCTCTACCCTTCGCGTATTTTGACATTATTAACTGTAGGCTCGTGTGAGGTTTCGGAAACATTTGCCACCCTTTGTCTTTGTAAATTTTCCGCATTAATATTAGAAACTTATGGTTGAAAAAAATATTGATTTACGGATTTTCACGAATGAATTTATTATTAAGTTACTTTGATTATGAAAATTTTCCATGTTCTATACCCTTGCAAAATTTCGTTGAATTCTTATAAATGAAAAAATTTTCATTATTTAATCAAAGGCAAACTTTTAATACTCGTACGTTTCTTTATCATTGTTTCGCATTCTTTCGGTAGTTTGTCGTTCAACAAAACACTCGCCAAAACGTAATAAAATTCACGCTTACTCAGGAACATCATCCTGAATATAGAAAACAAAAAAAAAAAAGGAAAATAAAAATAAACACAAAAGAGTCAAACTTTGAAAACAAATTATCGCAGTCTCGAATCGTGACGTGAATTTTTTGAAAAGATTCTCTTTAAGTCTTCGCTCCGAGTATCGACTAAGATTTTAAGTGCTGACGTGGGCAGATTTTTTTTTTCCCGCGCGACGTTTTCGCGCTACAACGACGGCTCTCGAAGCGCAAAGTGTACGGGAGATTCTACCGAAAGAAAAATGATTCGGCTGCGCGTGAGTCGTGATTACGTATATATATATATATATATATATATATATATATATATATATATATATATATATATATATACGCGAAAGTAAGCGCCGCTTTTATTCCACTGCGTTTTGCCTTTGTGCTTTATCTGTGCTGCGTACGTAGGTATTATTTTGTGCCGCTGAAATTAAGATCGATCTTTTTTGTAAGCCGAAACTTTTTAGGATCATATTTCTTCCTACTTATATGAAAACATAGATCTGAAGATTGAATTATCTATATTGAAAAAGAAAACTCGATATAAGACTCATCATTTTTTTTTATATCGTTACGCAAAAAGCACTTTTTTAAATTTATGTAACTCATTAGGATAAAATCATTACACTAACTACTCTAAATCTGTCTACAAATATTCCAAAGAATAATAAACAGTTTTTACTTATTAAAATTAACATAATAATTAGTAGAAGTTAATAAGCATAGAAATAAAACTAAAAATACAATGGTCGAGCAATAATAATGTAAGAGTTTTAATTATTTTTTAAAAGCTATTTTTACTTTTTACATATTAAAAATTTGTTCTATATAATCGAATGAATCATAAAGATTATGCACGATGCAAATTCTTCATTTAAAACTCGCATATCTCGCGAAATGATCAAAAATTCAAACTCGACCGTTACTACTTATACAGTAGCAACAACAAAATAAACCGAGTGCTTTCTGTCCTTGGAGAAACCAAGATTCAATTTCCTTTCCCTTTTTTTCTCGACATACGCGCAAGGAACGAAAAAGAGAAAGAGAGAGAGAGAGAGAGAGAAATAGTGCGAGGTAAGGATCGAGGGCGAAAGAGAGACAATTCTGCACATTTAGTGAATAATGCAGCAGGAGCTGCGAAGCACGTTGCAGTTTCGCCGAGCGACGTTATACCTATGCGCACTCCGCCGCGTTTCCCGAAGGAAATTAGGAAACACGGAGCAAACACACCCAGTGAAATGCTTCGTACTCCTTCTCACTTATTCTCTATCTCTTTCTCTCTCTCTCTCTCTCTTTTCTCCCTTACCGTAACTGCACACACCACCGAGTCACAAGTGTAATATTCACGGAATAATACAGTCGACGTCGACGTTGGACCATAAGCGCCAGGTCTCTCATTTCGCGAGCCTCTACTTTTTTTTAACTTTTTTTTATTTCTCTTTTAATGTATACTTCAAGCTCGCGAGCTCAAGCATTTTATTCGATATTATAAAGAGGACCAAGTGTAATAAACATTGTAATTGATTGCTATCTTTTAAAAAAATAAAGCGTTTCAATAATTTTTATACATAATATATTAAAGATCTGTTAATGTTAAAGCATTGAGAACAGTTTATTGTACTCACATTCGGCATATTTATAACAATTTCTAAAGTACAATGAAATAGCTAAATAATAAATGAAAAAAAGTTATAAAAAAAAGGAAAGAGAAAAGAATAAACGGTAGAAAAGGGCTAAAAGGCAGTCATTGTGCGCGGGATAGCAAAGGAGAGCGCTTATATATATATATATAAGTACAGTCTCGTCTTTTAGACTCTTATTCTCAAAATCAGATTTCGTGTCGCTGCAGTGAGCGCGTGCAACAATCTACTCTCTCTCTCTCTCTCTCTCTCTCTCTCTCTCTCTCTTTCATTCTTTAATCTGATGTTGCTTCCTCGAACCGATTTGTCGTATATACGTTGAGTCGCCGTCCTTATAGATGTATACATATATAAACTCGAGTCTCGGTGACGTGCGCATCCCTTCTTCAGTGGCCATTCAGTAGTGGCTCGTTTAACGTGGATGCGGGTCTGATTACGCATAAGCGCGCTTCTATATATATATATATATACACATACACACGCGCGCGAGCGCGCAATCGCAATATTCCATCTTATGCGGCGGACACATCGCGCGCGGTATAAAACCTGATACACGAGCGGTACGTTATATGCATATCCACGTCCATCCGGATACCCGGACACAAAAGCCACACCAAAGCGACGTCTCAATTTTTTAGCCGGAGATAAGATTGTCCGGTGCTTATATACGCGTTTGCGAAGAAAGAAAGAGAGAGAGAGAGAGAGAAAGAGAGAGACAAAAACGAAGGGAGAGGGAATAGATGCATATACGTGCGAGCGCTGTGAAATCGATTCCGCGAAAAAGGGCCGAGAGACGCGTCGCCGGGAACTGCATTAATAATCGCGCCAAACGGAGAACGGCTTTCTTTCGCGCATTGTTTTCTTATTGGATGAATAAATGCGTGTGTAAAGGAAGTCCTTGAATTTCATTGTTAAGCGGTCACTTTTCGTTTCAGCGATTTTACCGGATAATCTATTCCTTCCTTGTTTTAAGATTTTATTTTATTCGAATGATGCGAAAGATAACTTATGTACCTGTTATGCTTCGACGCCACAAGCTAATATTTCTATGAGACTTTAATTTCAAAATCATATTCTGGAACGAATTCTTTTATATGTTATTATTTTCTATTATTATGTTAAAATACATGTGCTAACTTTAATAATATATTTACAAAAACAAAAATAAATATTATTAGCAAAATTTTGACAAATAAACATTTTATATCAATCTTTACTAAAAAAAAATTGGCAGTTAAATAAATCTACTTAACCATCATTCCGCTGAACAACAAACTCGAAACCACAATAACGAAAGAAAAATAAAGTATCCCTCGACAAGTCCAAAAACCATAACAAGAGAAAAAGAAAAACGTATACGGGCAAAGGTCAAAGACAAACCTAAAAGACAGGAAAAAAAAGGCACGTACTCGTAGTTGTCCGTGCGAGCTTGGGAATGATCTACTGCGCGAAATCTACGGTTTCGTCGTCCGCGTGTGTATTCCCTCCTTCGATCTATTCCCTCCTTACTTTTGCTCGCAAATCATTTTGCCCATTAGGATCCTCAAGAATATCTCGCGCTTACGTGTGCTACAGGCATATACATACATACATATCGAGCGATTCCTTTGGCCGGTGCGCGTTACGGATGAGAGAAGAGCCCACCGCCGTACACCCGTCCCCGCGCACTCATCATCCTCGAGATAATGGAGTGGGCGTTGCGCGCGAACAACGCGAGATGCCGCGCGCTTGCTTGGTAATATGGTATGTATATAACGTGTATGGATAGCGCAGTGTGTTTACGAGAGAGAAAGAGAGAAAGAGAGGAAGAGAGAGAGAGAGAGAGAGAGAGAGAGAGAAAAAAGAAACAGAGTTGAACGAAGCCGCCTGTGAACGGATTTTATTTGTATTTGTAGCTTTAGCAGATTTGATTATGGATAGGATTTAATAAATATTTTTTTGTGACCTTCTTTTTTATCGATATTAATTTTTTATGGAAATTGATTATTTTTAATTAATTTCAATTTTAAAAAATTCTAAAACATTTGTACATCGTATTAAAAATATTTATAACAGTTAGTCGTTTTATTTGCACAATATTTCACACGCTATATTAAACATCTATCAAGTAATAAATATTTTAATAACAAACGCGACCTTTTTTTTCTCTTCGATCTATATAATTTACGCTACTACGCACTAAAATAACAATGTACGAAATACTAAAGACTTTTCATCACGCATCGTTGCCTCAACTTGCCAAACCACTCGTTCTCTCGCGCAGGAAAGCAGAGGAGGATATGATAAAACCGCGTCGCGTCGCACGAGCGCGTACGTGTATATATATGCGCATATAGTGTCATCAACTCGTTCAGACGAGCGACCGAGGCGTGGGAGTGACCGAGAAGAGACAATCGTAGGAGGAAAGAGGGGCGCGTACGTAGACACGGCGGGAGGGATATATAGCGAGAGACGTACACACCGGGCGTTCTTCATTGGTTCGAAAATTTTAATAAACCCGAGCCGCGGATAGGTTGAGCCAGTACGCATGTCCGTCCAATGCGCGGATATGTCACCGCAGCGCGCGCCGTGTGACAACGAACCTCCTCGGGTGACAACCCGAGCTCTCGCTTATGTTCTATATGCGTATGTGTCTCGCGACGATTCGAGAGACCGGACTACGGGAGGCCGTCGTTCTGTGCTTACTTCCTATAGGAGGACAACCCTCGTTGTGAGAGTGCCACGCGCATGCGCTCTTATCTGTACCTTCGACGAGATCTGACTAAAGCGATCTCCTTTTTTTCTTTTCTTATATTTTTTCGATTTAGAGAAGCGTTTTTATTCAGCGCCATTTTTTTTCATTTTCAAGGAAGTCAAAAAGTTAGGTACAGTTTAATACTCTTGAATGCCATTATAAGCTTTTTACTCGTTATTTATCGTTTGATATAAAGTAGAAGCGGTTCGAAATAATTGGAAAATAATTGCTCTACCTATTTAAAACGATCGATTTTTATAACAGAAATTTTATCATAATAGATAAATTATAAATGATCGTTTTTGTTCGTACTATTCATATAATACATTAATTTTTTTTTTTTTTTTTTACTATGTAAATAAATTTTTATATTTACAATGATAATTATAAATTTATTTCAAATCCTTCTTTCATCACGCGCCAAAACATAATTCTATCAGCAATGTTTACAATTATTTAACTCTTGTAATATATTTATACTTTTTATTTAAAAAAGTAGATATTCATCCTGAGTTAATTTTTCAAATAATCTCAAAGGCTAGCCTAGGATTTCGATTTTCCAGCTATACACGAAAAAAAAGCAAACGCACGAGAGAAAGAGAGCGAGAGAGAGAGAGAGAGAGCGCAGAGGGAATCCCTGGGCACAGGAGGCAAAGGAGGCTCCTCTCGCGAGAGGGAAAAATGTAGGCAAAGATACGACGAGAGGAGTAAGAGAGGAGAGCCGTAGAGGGAGAGAACGGATGAGGTGACCCGGGAATAGGTGCTCGAGGAGTCGAGTCGCGCGCGCGAGGAGTAGTCGGGATCGATACGAGCGCGGCGCGCGCCCAGTGTGTCCCCGTCTGCCATTGGTCATACCCAGAGAGAAGCGCCGAGAGAGAACGAGCTCGATATCCTCTTGCTCTCCGTTATCTCGCTCACCCCCCTCTCACCCTCTCTCTCTCTCTTTCTCTCTCTCTCTCTCTCTCTCTCTCTCGTTCCTATCTCTCGCTTTCTCTTTTTCGTCCTCGGTCATCACGCGCGTTCTCGCTTCCCTCTTTCCCCTCTTTCCCTCACTTTCCACTTTCCCTTCCCCTTTTTCTCCTGCCCCTCGTCTATATATATATATATATATATTTCTACGTACAGTCTGTCTACCCTTCGTCCCGTCTCTTCTCTTTCTCTCTCTGTCTCTGTTTCTCTTTCCACCCTGACCACCGGAGAAATCGAGGGGGTTGAATTTCTAGGCCACGAAAGGTTGATGCTTCTTCTGCCTTCCGAAAAATACATCATTTTTTGTAGTAACGGTAAATTTGTTTAAATTCATGTATTGCGCGCTCTCTCGTTCTTTCTTTTACTCTCTTTTTTACTGGCTTATTTTTTTTATTCTTGTATTATTATGCAAATTTTTAATAAAATTATAATTATTATAAATAAATGCTTTCTTCAGTTGCTTATCATTCCTTCCTTAACTGTATTTTCAACTTTTTTTTAGAATAAATTTATTCTTAAAATTTCGAAAACTAATTTCATTTAATTTATAACTTTATAATGGACGATTTGTTTCTTATAATAGCAATATTTATTTAACAATTGATGATATATTTTTTTTTGTTTATTATAATATATTATTCCAAATTAAATCTCTCAATTGTTATTTTTACGTTTTTCTCACTTTTTACCCTTTAAACTTTTCATATAATTCTTTTTTTTTACTTATGCTAAATCATTTTTGTGGATATAAATACTTTACAATCCTGTTTATTAAATTTTTTCGTTATTTTTTTCTACATACCAACACTTTTTAATAGTATTTTTTTTTTTTTTTTTTCGTTACCTTAATAAACAATTTTTTTCATGGATATACTATACTATATTTTTTTAAACATTTTTTCGTGTTTTTTTTTTTTTTTTTTTTTTTTTTTTTTTATTTTTATTGTTTAGTAAAACCAACCACTATATATCCACAGATGATAGTTTGACGTTGCTACGAGCATTTATCTGACAAATCTATACGAAATTTCGTTTCGTAAAATTTGTTTAAAATTTCTTTTTTCTTGAATGATATCCACAGTTTTAGGTAGTCGAGAAAAAAAAATAGTAAAAATCAATTTGCAGATTTATGTAATAAAATGATTGTTAAAATATTTTTTACTCGTAAACTTCAACAAGGATATGTGAAATATTTAATAAAAATACATTTTTCAACAAAATTTTTTATATAAGCCGATTTCATAAACCTTTACTTATAGTTATGAAAGATAACGACACACAGTAAAGTACTGGAATAGCTCGAAATTGAATTATTATTTCCCAAGGATTGATTAAGGAACAATGCGCACATAAATTTACTCTAGTTGTGTGTAAATTAAAATATACGTTCGTTATCTACGTAATTTAATTCCTCCATTTCTCGTTTCGTTTTCATAGAGAAAAAATTAACATACAAAAAAAAGTGTCAACGCAACGCACACTCAAGCTGTCTAAACAACTTTGCACATGTATGGTTACAAAAAAAAAAAAAAAAAAAGAAAAAGGGAGAGAGAAACTTAAGATAACGAAGAGAATCAGAGCAACGAGTTCTTCTCGGTCTCGCGCTCGCGCAGGAAAAGAAATTCATGAGAAACGGTCGCGCGTTCATATTCGCTCCTATAGTGTCGGGTCTTAAAGAGATGAGGCGGTCTGATAAGTTCTGAAAGAGAGAGAGAGAGAGAGAGAGAGAGAGAGGGTATCTCTCCACGCATTAATAAGAGACACACAAGTACAGGTAGAAGGCGTCCTCCATATTTCGCCATGGAAAAAAAAAAAAAAAAACAACGGTCGTCTTCGTCGTCATCGTCGTCGCACAATTGCGTTGGGACAGTCCCACGCGCACTGAATATACACACACGACTGTCAACGCTCTCTTTTTCTTCTCCCCGCCACAATGTACGTACGTTGGCCATAAAACTCACTAAGGAAAAGAAGAGTAATACGGCAAAGGTAGTTGTTGGTGAGGGCGTCTCTCTTCGGTGAAAATAAGAAGGCGGTTTACGCAAACGTATGTGTACATGTAGAGAGTGCGTAATACCGCGCGTACATACGTATACGTATGTCTCGCGGAAATGCCTACTTGAATATGGATGAAGAGTCGTCGAGCGAACGGCGCGGGCGCGCGCGCGGACACACTCTCATGCTCACGGCTCTGTCTCTTTCTCTCGGTCGCTCTCTATAGCGCGCGGGGACATAATTGCGCCTTAATTAACGCTAATATGTTAAAATCGCGACCGGCTCCCCTTTGTCCATTCAACGGAGTGAGCGAGAGATATACGAGCGTGTGCGCGTGTCTGCGTACCCGTTTATATTTATACACGTATAAGCGCGCAAGTCGCGTAATATTGTATTATTAAATAGAAAGAAATGAGAAACGATAGGAGGGGAACAAAAGAGGATGAATGTGTGCTGCCGTGAAGAAAAGGTGGAGAGCAGGTGCTCGTGCGCGACTTTGATTACGTTACGCACGGACTCTCTCTCTCTCTCTCACTCTCTCTCTTTCTTCTTGATGAAGAATACCGAAGAGTGATGGTGTAGGTCAAACGGATTTTCTATTCTTTTCTTATAAACTTTTATGCTTTCTTATATGGGAACGCCTTGGATAGTTTTTATTAGAAGAAGTGCGGCATTTAGTGCGTAAAATTGAATGTATTGTTATTTTTAATTTTACATTAATGTCCAAGAATGATTTTATACTGAGTTAAGAAGTATCTTCTTTTATCGTAGTAAAAGGTATTGCCGGAGACTGAAAATTTATTTTAAAAAATAATAAACCAATATTTTGTTCGTTTACCTTCTTCCTTCAATCTTACACCGTGATAAGCACATATTGGTTAAAGCTAAAAACTTAATGACAATGCCTAAAAGCCAACAAAATACCTTGGTTGACTTCGACAACAAGGCGGACAAGCCAGATACGCGGTCTCGACCTCTTCAAAGGGGGTTGCGCGTCCTTCCCTTTCACTCGTTCCCTCCCTCCCCCTTTTCCCGTTCTCCTTATAAACCGAGGAGAGGACGAAGACGACGAAGAGGACGAAGAGTCGCCTTGGTTCTCGCGTCCCGAGAATGCAGATACATAAATTCATGAGCGAGTAACAACCGCGAGTGACGCCACGCTAGCTTCCGTGCCGCGGCAATCGTATTCATGAACCGACACGGTAATTAGGGACACTAGCTCGCCTCGCTACCGGAAGTCGTCCCGAGAACCCTCCTCCGTCTCGTCCTTCTCCACCTTCTTCTTCTCCTTCTTCTTCTCCTCCTCCTCCTTCTTCTTCTTCTTCTTGTCTCTTTTGCTCTTTCGACCACTTGCGCTACCACTGCGCCCTACACCCGTAGTGGCGGATATCACCGGAAATACTTATGCATTCCGTTCATTTCGTAAGGAACGCAAGAAATTTCACGTCGTCCGCGAGAGAGTCCGACGTACTCATATATAGGAGCTTGTGGCATATTGCTAGGGATATGGGAAAAGGAAGGGAAAAAGAGACGCAAATAGGTTGGAGAATTTTGTCGTATATCACAATAAGGCTTGGAAGACGGTTTTGAGTTTCCGGTTAGCTCTACGGGGAGGACGACTGCACGAAATTGCCGGCGGACTTTCTACGATGATGAATCGAGTTGGTTGGATTATCATAAAGGTACAGATTGCGTGTCTTGGTATCGTATTTATTTCGAGAGATTCTTAGTCCCTCGTGTGAAGGTTGGACTTTTAATTTCAACGGTTTTTCGTTTGGATTCCCAGGAAAACGGCTGAGTTCATTGCTCATATTATTATGTAGATTGGCCGTTATTTTACTCGACATTTGGATTTAAAGAAGCCTGATATTTTTTAAATGTTACGAAGGAAAAAATTTAAATGCTAAAGTTTTCTTTTCCTGTAGTAAAAAAACATCTATAAGAGTTATTACAAATCATAATGTTCGGTATGTAATTTTTGCATTTACAAAGACTTTATTAATCAAAGCCAAAGCAAAGAAAAAAAAAGACGAGAAAATGTTAAACTACCATAAACATTATACAAAACGAGATATATATTTACGATATTTTCATTCGTTAAAACCCATAAAACACAAACGTGCAC
Organism: Chalcis sispes; assembly: GCA_949987625.1. Taxonomy (NCBI): domain Eukaryota; kingdom Metazoa; phylum Arthropoda; class Insecta; order Hymenoptera; family Chalcididae; genus Chalcis; species Chalcis sispes. Next base: position 19,297,893 of record OX465097.1, read on the forward strand.
AAGCGAAAAATCCCCCGTGCCATTCGACTCCTAGACGATGTTAACATAACGCTCGCGGTGAAAGTTCCATTAAATGTGCCTCTTTTCAACCTATGCAGGTATATACATATATGTATATACTTTTTTTTGTCTCGCATCATAGTTAGTACACACATACACGCGAACGTACGGCAACGCGCCCCAGATGAATATTACGGGCAATCGTAAACGTTAAGTTAGCCGAGAGATTCGTGCACTTGACCGAACGGTTTCTCGCTAGCGTTTATCTCTTTATCCCTTTTAATCTCTTTTTCAATGTTACTTTTTAATCAATTTGACGTAATTGACTAGTAACAGAGTTTCACGAGTCGTTGTACGGCTATTTATTTCTGTCTGTTATTTCGTCAATTTTTTTAGCACCAATATTTAGTTCTTTTTAATTAAATTGCAACAATAATATAAAAACTACAAAAGTACTATTTAATTTAAAGGAAACCGTTAATTTGAATAAACATATAATGAAGAATTCACATCGATGAGAAAAAGACTATTAATTAAAGATAAATAATAAAAGTGTAAAAAAATAATTAGAAATATAAATACATATATATCATAGAGTAAATTTCTTTTAGAAATTCAACACAGGCGATAAAAACACCGATACACGGGTAATATTTTCTAAATTTTTTCAGAAGCTACTCGATATTTATCAAATAATTATAAATGATACACTTGATATGCTTATAACAACATATCACATTTGTACTCATTTTTTATGAAAAATTTTATTTCACGCGTTTGTATAACTCATCGACAACTTTATTCAATCCAATTGTACGACGCGCCGTGCATGCAAAATATCCTCGCAGAAACTCCACAGCGCGAGGCCGACTTATTTTATTTCACGAGCAAAGAAATAAATAAAAAGCAAAAGCCACGCGGAACGCATCTTGCGTTGCTTCTTCTACGGTCGCGCGGAGAGGCGCTTGCACGTATTGGAGAGGGCGGAGAGCCAGATATACGGAGTATATTATACGAAGAGGAAGCCAATTATTTGCGCGGCATATCGTGAGGGAGAGCGCCAAAGGCAATGATAACTCCGGGCGTCGCATAATTTTGAAGGGCTCAGGGGGAGACGACGCGCGCGCAAACCGAGACGACGATATCGCCGATGCCCCCTCCGTGTCAGCGTGTGTGTATAAGGAGGCGGTTCGCGATTTGAAATAATAAAAGAAGAAATAATAAAAGTAAGAGAAGAAGAAAGAATGAAGAGAATGAGAAAGACACGGAGGGAGTACGTAACTCTGTCGGGTTTATAATGAAGATATAACCAAGCCGACTGCGCCGAGACATCTTTACGTTCGCGGCTGGTCTCGGCTTGTTATACCAGATACGCACTCTGCGGATATACGTTTGGGATTCCATGTACATACACGTACGCATGTGCGTACGAGTACATACATACAAGGTAAGGGGATGAGGGGCACTAGGCACAGGAGTCGATGTTAATCAAAGGCCACGCACTTCCAATAACGACTTGGAAGCGAGAAAATAAGAGAAAGACTTTGCGTCGAAAGAGACGCGAACGTCCGTACTGATATGTGAAATTTGACGCGATGAGCTGCGTTGTATTTATTTTATTTTCTATAAAAAATATATTTATCTGTCCACGAAAGAAAAAAGTACACATACGGCGGTCTGAAGATAGTTTGCTAATATTTTTTGAAAATTTTCATACTTTTATTTTTTACGACTACAGCTTTAATACATAATTATTTATAAAATAAACGAGTTTGAATTGCGAATATTTAAAAATAAATAAATAAATGAACAATTATTTTAAGTTTGATTTTAAAATAAATGCAATAATTTGCAACAATTGCATAAATAAATACAAAAAAAAAAAAAAAAAAAAAAAAAAAGTTTACTGAACAGCGACAACTCAAACAATAGCATTATCTATCGATTTTTCCAGATGCTGCCTATCAGCACTAAAAATAGAAAGAGACAACGAGCGACCTAGAGAGAGGCTCGTTCAGTTATATATTCATACCTCTGTACCCTGCGGATTTTCATTTACGTTTTGTTTGCCGGTACCGTGCGTTACGCTATATACATATAAATATACGCGTAAGCGCAGGTAGACACACACGTACGAGTAGAGATTAAAACCAATGCGCGTCGATCTGTCAGCGACCGAATATCGCCATCGTCGTTCGTTAACGCACTCTGTTCATTTCAATTTGCTCTTAATTGAACGCTGTTCAATATTGACGAGTTGAATAATTGTCTTTTGAACGAGACTGAGAGAATGAGAAAGAGAGAGAAAAATAGAAAGAGAGAGAGAGAGAGAGAGAATTTTAATCAACAAATCTCATCATTCCCGTTCGATGAAAATCGTTATAACCAATCTGCTAACTCTTTTAGAAACAACGACGAGTGCGCAACAGTTGTAACGCAATTATTCCAAAAGTAAATGTGTATCAATGTGCAGTTTTGTTTTTTCATCCGCGAATGTTTCCGCCCTGCGTATATGCACATTTCACGCTTGACAAGCGCGCAAAAGGTCGAAATACTGTATATTGATTTGCTTAATGATGCGTGTAGATATATATATATGTGAACGCGCCGGCGCTTAAGTTTATAGTCGTACACAAATGAATTTGTAAATAGTACAGATTGGCAAGATAAAAAAAAAAAAATCGGTAAAAATGAAAATTTTATGAGTTGAACATTTAAGAAAGATACCTCAATTCGCTTGATCACATGCAAATTTATGCTAACGTCGTGCAAAATTTGTTTGATCGAGCGCTTAATTACAATTTTAAATTGAATCAATCGTTTAAAGGCCCCGTGCTCCGCGGCTAATTTATTTTGATTAAAAAATTAATGGCTCGCGTCGTCCCTCCTCGTAAAAAGTTTCTCAAATTACTCTTTGAAATTTTTTTTATTCGTTTCTTTTCTTTCTATCTCTCTCTCTCTCTCTCTCTCTCTCTCTCTCTTTCTCTCTCTCTTTCTCTCTCTCTCTTTCTCTCTCTTTTCAAGCACTGTCATCATCCTCGATTCTCTCGTTTTTCGTTTGCACTCGCACGTATACGTATATATGTATACACCTTGGCGTATGCGCGCGCTTCCATACGCATAATGCAAGAGTTCGTATATGTATAAGAGTTTCGTGTATCGGAGCGCGTAAAATTGGCCTCTATACGCATTTTCCCATTAGGTCGTTGTTCCGCAGACCGCGTTACAAATTATAGGGGTGCCTCTCTCGCCATCGAAACACTTCTAAACGAGCGACTCCCATCAGCATTACTCTCTTTTTAGAGATAAGCTGCTTTAATTTTTCTTTTTCTATCTCCTCTCTCCCTCTCACTCTCTTTCTCTCTCTCTTTCCTCTTCTTTTTCTTCTTGCTTTTCAATTACTCACCATTCTCAACAGTTAATTACGATTTAACGATAATGCGAGTTTCGTCAGCTATATTTACGTCGAGGTCCACGAGCTCTTTATTGTATTTGGTATGCGATGTTATTGATTAACGCGGTAGATAAGAACATTTTTAGATGCTCGTAAAGAAAATACTCATTCGCGATAAACGCGTTACTTTCGTTCTCGTTTCTATTAATTAATAAAAAGATCAACGAGCTTTTTAAAAATAGAAGAAAACTCTTGTACATTTTAAGTGTTAGATTCTTAATTAATATCATCGAACGAATTGATTTATAAATAACCTCACGAGCTATTGCTTATAATAATTTAAGGCTTAATTACTTTTTACTCTTACTTTTAATGGATAAAATTATAATCTTATCAAACGATCTCGAACAATTAACATTAAAAATATTGCTCGATTAAAAGTATAATTAACGACAATATTATAATTTAATTTATAAATAAAAGTAATCTTAAATACTTCATTATTAAACATTGATTAATTTAATCAGACTAGCTTGTGAAAAACAGGTGAGAAAAAAAATGTCATTAAAGTAAAAGTATCCGTCCTTGTATTTACTCGTCCGTCGTTAATGCGCAAAATTATATAATATCAAAATCTTTGCGAAAAAGCAAATGTGATTTTAATGTTAAAAAAAATCTCCTCGGTACATCCTTGTCTTAACGACTCGTCGAAAAAGCTAATGCTTCCACCCTTCTCGATTAAAAGTTCTCGTCCATTAAACGCGGCGCGACCTATAAGAGAATCTCGGTGCCGACTCTTTAGAGCGCAAAGAATTACCCTTTTTCTTTATCTTATTTAATATCGCCGCTGTCCTCTGTCCTCGTGCACTTACTTTCGTCGCTTGGCGAACGATGAGCCGTACAAAGAAAGCTGCGCTCTCGGAGGCTTAAAAGGATTCGGCAATAAACGAGCTCGAAGTCTTGAAATTAAAAGCTGAAGTCGTAGAAGCGGATGTGGAAAGATCTGCAATGAAAATCCCCCGTTGCCGTAACGTCGCATTTGGATTAAGAACCGCGTAAGAATGTGTACGTATCTAACAAGACCACAACTATTCTCGAATGAAAAATGTACAATATTATCTATCATATTTTACTTTTGAAAATGAAGGTAAACTTTTTAATTCGATATTTTCATTTTATATCAACGTATGGCATCTATTTCCTGATACTTATCTCGTACGTATGCGCATTACTAGCTAGTTAAGTACTTTTCCATGCTTCAACTTTTTATTTAGATCGGTGCTAATATTATTTAAGTAGAAATTTTAAGAAATTTTACAGCAGAACGCAAAATAAAAAATTAGCATAATTCTATCTTATTTTTAGAAAACGATTAAATCAAGCTTTGATAAAATTTCAAAGAATATACATTTAATTATATGCATACGAATTCATAAAATGAAGAAAACGTTATCTTTTCAAAATAACTAACAGTAAACGCAAGTTTATTTTCGAGCTTGTACAAAGATTCTCACAACTTGAGCGTCTTGCCGTATATACAAATACATCATCCAGTCGAATGAAAAATCGCCGCGGCTCGTCTAATTTTCGCATAAACGCGATTTGCAAGCAAACTCTCTCTCTCTCTCTCTCTCTTTTCGTTTTCTCTCCTTTCTCTCTATCCCTCGCGATTTTCAAATACCAATAATCGATCATTCGGACTCGTCATAAAGCAGTCGACCGATCGATCGTAGCGAGAGAACCGAGACATAAATCGAGCGTGACGCGAATATTAGCGCTTCACGAGTAGAAGAAAGAAAAATCTTCTCTTCTTCATCTTGGTGTCGAACGTTGTTCGCTTCGCGTATTTTTTGCGTTTGCAGAAGCACGCGCTCGGCTGAATATTACGGAGAATTCGAAGTGCGCCCAATCGAGGCCTTACTACCACAACGACGACGTCGCCAACGACGACGTCGAAAAGAACGCGAGAGGACGACGAGTTGGCGAAGAGAAAGGAGGCGTGCAAGCGAGAGAGAGAGAGAGAGAGACAGACAGAGAAAGCGAGCTAGCTCTCCGGGATCTTATGATATAAGTGTATCTAATTACCCGGGCGTTTACGTCAACGTTTACCGTGATTTACGGCAAAATTGTGCCTGCGCACTCCGCGACCTTCGCCCATGAGACGCGAGACAGAGAGAGAGAGAGAGAGAGAGAAAAGGGAAAAAATACGGGAGAAAGAGCAAAAGAGTAAAAGAGAGAGAGGGGGGGGGAGATTCTCGAAAGGATTCGGTCATTTATCACGGGGAGAGCGCTTGTTCGCGTCCCGTGCGCGAGTGAGCTGCTGCCTCGGGCTCGACTATGGGAATGAAAGGGGGAGGACGAAGAATATAATCCCTTGGACAGACTAATCGCAAGCGCGCGCGCACTCGCTCGCGCCAGGCACCGGCTAACCATCCGGGTATTATAGCCAGAGAGACAGCGCTATTTTGCGGAGAGAAAAACGAAGAGGCAGATGTGATGGGTGACGCGCGCGCGCGCGTGTGTGTGTGTGTGTGTGTGTGTGTGTGTATCTATATAAGTACACAAACATGTATTGTGTACAAAATGTGAGATTCAGAATAAGTGCGAATTTAATTGTTTTGAGCTTTTTTTTTTCTTTATATATATAAAAATATTATTAATTAAAAAATATTCATATTAAATCTTTTAAGTAATAGGAATTGAGTTTTACTTTTTAAGTGCAAATGAAATAATAAAATTACCGTAATTGAAGCGTAAAACTGCTGCATTAAAGCGTATAAAGTGCAGTTCAGTTAATCAGGCTAAAATGCAACTATATATCTTATGAAAATTTAGGATTAACAAATATAAATAAAATTAGTTGCTATTTAAAGTTAATCAATACAAGTTCAATATCAAATTCATTTTTAAAATGATGGTTTTTTTATTTCAATTATTTATATTTTCATTATTAATTTATCGATTATTTTTTAACAGGAAATACGAATGAAAATATTACAATTAAAACAATTAATTATAATAAAAAAATATTCTTATAAAATAACTTTAAATCTGTAATATACTTCGTAATAAAAACACAGTATATTGTAGCTTTAGCTTATTTATAAAAAAAAGTGCCAATTACTTTAATAATGATTTACCGATGTATATAGTCAGAATGAATATTTTAATATATTTCTCACAAACGAGTTTAACTTTATATTTACTCACTTGTCAGAAAAAATGTTTTCTCAAATAATAAGAATAATTGTTTTTCGTTTGGGAATTCCATTCCATTAAAAGAAAAAAAAAAAAAGAAAAAAAAGAAAAATAGATGTTAAACAAAAATTCTCATAAAACCGTGCAGAAAGCCTGCAAGACGTTTAAGGTGTAAACGCACAAAGGGAAAAAGTCATGCGAAAAAAAAAGAGACGCCGAGGCAAGAAGAGGAACGTCATATGGAGGAAGAACGCGACGGCAGCAGCGACGGCAGCAGCGACGGCAGCAGCAGCAGCCGCCACCGCCGCCACCGCCGTTGTTTTGCGCGTGTTAAAGGGTACACACATAACGCCTTGAAAATTACAGAGTTCCAGGGTCCATCCATCACTGGGCGCGTTCACAAAGAGAAAGAAAGGAAAAGAAAGAAAGGACCCGAAGAACCTGGGTAACGCCCCGGCGTTTAAGTCGTTAGCAATTTCCTGCGCGGGACTAGTTTCACCGAGAGTAAAAGAGAGAGAAAGAGAGAGAGAGAGAGAGAGAGAGAGAGAGAGAGAGAGAGAGAGAGCGGGAAAGAGGGAGAGGAGAGACGAGGCCTCCAAATTCCATATGGCCTGATAATGCTCGATATAATGTGAGCGAAAAAGTCGGCGGGATCCTCCGAACGATTCGCAAAATCGATCAAGCCGATCTTCACGGCAATTTTTTTCCGAATGTCCCTTTTTTCTTTAATGCGTATCCTCTCCTTACATGTGCTACACATCACGGACCCGCTCTTTTTATGGCCGAGGGAATTTTCGAGCTTGATGGGAACAAAGCTTCGTGAAACTACGTATTGACGTTATTTACGAACGTCGTGTTGCCTCGCGCTCGCGCGCGATTATGGTTATAGCGTATTAGCGATCCGATTATATTTTCAAAATGATATTAAGAAACTAGTTATTTATTAAGAAATTAAGTCTCGACCTCCTTTTAAAACTAATTGGGGATCACGAGCTTTAAATTTTTTTTTATTTTATTTTTTTTTAATTTTTTTAATTAATATGAATGTAATTACTTAATTTTCTTTCATTATACATATAGCATTTAATTAAATATTTATAAGTATTAATTTGATAATTTTTAGAAATATATTTTTGATGAATTTCTAATTTGTAAATTAGCACAATATAATCAATGTTTTATAAATATTTTTGTTGATTTACAAAAAAGATATTGGTTAATCTAAATGTACATTCCTAAGCGAATACTTTATTTGAAATTGGTAAAAAAATTTTAACTTTGATTAATATTTTTTTCAAATATAATACTCTTTAAAGAGCACTAAAACAAACATTTATTTAAATTCATTAAAATTTCATTCGTAATAAATTTATAATGAATTACTCATTAATAACTTTGGCATTGAAAAATTTAAAGTTTTTCATTTTAAAAGTGTAAAAACTATTTAAATTACACTATATATTACAAAGTTTAATTTATAATAATGCATTAACAGAGTTTAATAAATTGAATGATTTTTTTTTACTAATTATTATCAGAAGATTCTTACAATTTCAGTTGTAAAAATAATACAATAAAAAAAATAATTAACGGTGATATTTTAATTTGTGATAAAATATAAGCTGCAAAATTTAATAAAATTATATTTTTTTTTAAAGATGTATAAAGTAATTTTTTTGTTATTTTAATTGTTAATACAATAGCATATTTGCTCAGGAAATTCATTCTTAGAACTACTCAAAGAGGGCAGAAGCTTCCAATAAGCCAAAGTGCTCGATTATAGTAATTCTTTAGATCTAAAATGGTATCTGCTTGTGGTAAGTGATCGACCAACGGTAAGAACTTACAAGATATATTGTCAACTGAACAATTATTATTTATTACAAGTTATCTACGTTGATAATTTAACGTATTTCGTAAAAATACCCTTAATAAGCCAATAAAATATTTGTATACTGAAGGTAAAATTTAATAAAATAAGACAAATGTGAAATTACTTACGATGCTTTATTATTGCTTATTAATTAAAATAGTACAAACTCACGCAATATTAATAACTTATTAATATTATTTTAATAATACCTATAGTGTACTCATCTATCCCTCGATGATTTAACATATTATGCTATCAATAGCTCATTGAATTTATTTAATGAATTTTAATAATTTAATAATTTATTGCAACAAATAGTGTTTTTATAAAATTATTTTTATCCGTTAACGTTTATTCATTTAAAACGTTATTGTGTAATATTATTATGTCTAAATTTCCACGAAGATGTTTTATATTTTTAATATCTACTTTTACAAGAACTGAATTAAACACAAGATACTTTTATAAATCAATTTGTAATCTCAATTGAAATTTATCATTACATTTTGCAAAATTGACGAGAAAAAATATACAATTTTAAAATAAAAATATTCTACACCGTGTATTATAAAATTTATTGCAATAAAATAAAACTTTCTTAAATCTAATATAATAAATTACATAAATTAAATTAGTTTAATTATCACTGTTATTATTTCTATTATTATTTTCGCTTACGTCTTCTTTTCTTTGTGCATTATCCGAAGTTTTTTTAATTCTTGAACCTTCATATCTATCGTAACCTTCTATGTGCCCAAAAATTTTCCTTCCCGCAATCCTTTCGGTGTCCTTCACATTTACTTCAGTACCAATTTGAACTGGTCGCGGAACGCGTCGATCTTCTCCGGATCTAGAAACTTGATTTTCTAATTTTCGTTCATCGCTACGCATTTTGTCCTTAAGATTTCCCCGATTTCTTTCATAATCCCTCAATCGATTTTCGTCACCTGTGAAGATAATATATTTTCATTATTAAAAAAGTACTTAGAATATTTTTAAACAAGTTTGCAATTTCAATTTTTTAATCTCTATATATATATTTAATCTTCTACTTTTAAACTTTTGAATGAAAAGAATTTGTTGAACATTTACCCATATTTTAAATCACGAAAAAATGCAATTCAAGACTATTACTATTGTATAATTTTCGCTGATTATTATCCATAATTCTTTTCAAATATAATTTGTCAATAACGCGTGATTGAGCAAATTCACCAAATACTTTATACTAACGTGTAAAACTTTAAAAGATTAACGAAAAGTAAATGATTGATGAAATGTGGGATATTTACCCGCAACAAAAACAGGTCTTCTACGATCATAGTAACTTGATCTTTTTACGTAATTATCATAATTATCGAATGGATATCGCAAAGGTCTTCGGCTAGGCTCAACGTTGTTCGGTATCGCTCCGTTTCTCTCGGATTCAACTGGAGCCTCTGGTCCACGTACAAGCGGATCATACGGTCTTTGATGATTCCTTAAGTCTACCGGCTTTCTTACTATCTCGGGTAATGTGGCGTAATAAATGACCCGTTTGGGCTTCGGAGTGGACCTGTATCTACCGTAAAGCTCGTAATCTTCTTCCTCGTCGCGGTAGCGGTCGTATATGTAAGGGTTCGCTGAAGCAGCTCCTCCTCCTGCTCCCCGATAATAATAATCTCTCTAGAATGATATAGTAACGTGTTACATATAACGTGTAATAACGTGTTACATGTCTCAAATACAATATCAAATGTTCTTAATACTACAAACAATCATTTATAATGCAAAAACTTAACCTGTGATCGATAGCGATTTGGATAATAATAATCGCGCTGTATGGGTACGTCAAAATCGTGCTCTCGCACGATATTCCGGTATATCGGCACGTCGTACTCGTCGTAAGACCTGGCGATCGGCAATTCACGAGACTCTCTGCCTTCGGGATACGCCGGAAGTCGTCCTTCGATAGATCCTCCTCGACCTCTACCACTCGTCACGAAATTCGTTTTCGGCGCGTAATGCGTTCTGATGGGCGGCGGTAAATTCATCAATTCGTCGTTGCTCGCGCTGTTTTCGTAATTGTCGGGCACCATTTGGTCTAGACTCGCACGATGACGAAATTGTACAGCGAGCGGTTGTTTAGACCATGTTTCCGGTGAACCCATTCGCGCTTCCCTCGCGTTTTTCGACGCCGCGATTTTTTCCATTTTCGACTTGTCCTCGATGTCGCGACGTTCGCGTTTCGACGTTCCTTTATCGGAGTTAGCGTTTGGCTCGACGAGGTCGAGTTTTTTGACTCGTGAAAGACGAGGCCCTGTCCCGCTAATGGTACGTACGACGAAAACCGAATTATCGAAGCGTGGCAAGTTAAGCTGATTTACGGGGTTGTAGTCGGCTCTGTCGGCAGGAGAGACTTCCCAAGCTTCGCCGATTCCGGATGTCGGTATGTCACCGGCTACGCTTGATATTGTCAATAGAGACAAAATTAACTTAATTTTTATCCTGAAATAATTTTAAGAATGTTAGTTGAGTATTTATAGAATTTGAATAAAAAAGTATTTTCTTTATTTTTATAAATGTAAATTTGTAATCATTTTTGCGATTATAATAAATTCTATATTATTTAAATCTTACAAATTGAATTTAACGATTACTTTATGTATATTGTAAAAAATTATTTTTTTTTTTGCTGATTCATAACTACACAGAAATGGCAATTACATTATCGTCAATAAATTTTCATGTTTCTTATTCTATAGTATATGTTGAATAATATAAATATAATAGCTTTACATAAATAATAATTAATTTAAATAAAAATAAAATATCTTTGCACAAAATTTCACGACTTTCTCCGGTTAAGCAAAAATGTAACTTATGCGAAGCGTGAAAATTTCGGGTTAACGACACACGCCGGAATATTTTTTACCAATACTATTACAACAATAAACTTTAACACTACAAATGCCTGCATCTTCCTTCCGGTGTACTAACAGATCTGATCACCTATGTTTGTCTATACACATATACACATATATGTGCATGAGTCCGATGCGAGTGTAACGCAGGTCGAACGTGTGACCTACGCACCCGCCGCCGATTCTCCGTGACAAATATAATTTCCCAGGTACTTCCGCGCTATTATTCCGAGTTCCGGTATGAAAAATATAAAAAGAGTCCAGGATACGGCTCTGTGATTGTCCGGTCATCGCCGCTACGTATCTGTGCGTTTTATAGAGCGCCGATGGTTACGATACTTTACCCTGCGCCTATTACTTTTATGTATTTCTGGTTTTGTTGCTTTTAAAAATATATTCTTTTTATAAAATTTTAGAGATTTTTTTATTATATGAAGCTTATCCGTAGAAATTGCGTTATTCATGGATGAATTTTTTTTTTTTTATTCAATGCAAATTTATATAAATAAGCATGTCATATACAACTGGTAGCTTTTATAAACATTAATTATAACTTCGTACAATGTTTTTTTTTTTTTTTTTTTTTTTTAACGTCAAATCATACGACAAATTTTTAAGCGAAATAAATTCATAAAATAATTTTTTTATATCAGTGTCTGGCATAATATCGTACAATGAAAAAATTAGAGTATAATTGTAATCACTTTTGAAAATTAAAGTAGAATTTATGGAACTATATATTTTTTAAAGATACTTTAATATTATTGCAGCTGAAAATTTTCGTCAAAAAAGAAGAGCATCTCTTTGTTAATAAACATTGTCGACTTTTCAACAATATTTCTATTTTAACAATTTACAGCGTTGCAACAAATATTCATTCAAACTTCAGTCATCACGTCACGGTTTTGAGGCCACGAGTGCATTGAAACATTTTTACGGTTCCGCGCAATGTGAAATTTTTTATAACACCGCAGGTTAATGAGCCATCCTATCGATGTAGAAATGGTTAAAGGCCCAGGAAGACCTTAATTCTAGTGTTCCATGATTTCACAACTTTTCGTCATCTATCGCGAAAATACATTGTCATTATACTTCTTATTAGTACAATTACATGGTTTTTAATGAATGGGTACATTCACAGGCTATTTTATTATTCGGAAAATTTTGTCTGAATGCCATTAATAATAATCATATTCAATAAGTTAATTATTGTATTTATTATGTAAAATTTATTTACAGCGTGTACCATCGTTTTAAAAACTTTATTTAGAGCAATGATTTTCTTATTATTTTGATAAAATTCATATATTTTTATTTATAAAAAGTAAATAATTATTATAAATGCAGTTTATTATAAAAGTATAACTATCGTAAAAAATACGTTAAGTCGTCATTCCAGTAAAATTAAAATCGTTAAAAGTATAATTTATACTTTCTATAATCAATATATCATGAAATCATAATTATTTAATTAAATGCATTTTAGAGTGAAATAAATTGTTTTCAAAAATTAATCACTAATATCAGTTTTAACAATAAGAATTAGTTTCACGCGCAGTAATTGAAGAAGTAAATTAATTAATCGATGGTTAAAATAGCTAACGCAGCATACAATAAATAAATAAAAAGCCATGAGTAATAAAAGAATGATTATATTATGATGGTGGAACAAATCATCTTAAAATCATTCTTGACATCCAGCCGTTATCCTTTCATCAAACACGCAGCTGCGCTCCCGAGATTTACAGTTAACAGTTTCAAATACAACGGATCTTTGAAAATTTATAATGAAACAAGAAATTTTATAACTTTACTACAATGCATGTAATTGCGGAAGAGCGTGTAGTATTAGCATTGTGCTATATGAAGAATATTTTTTCTAACTTTAGCATTATTAACAATTATAACTACAATAAATAAAAATGAATTTCAAGAAAATGATTATTTGAGAAATATGTACAGTTAAAATATTTTAAAACTAAATTCAATAAAGAGTTGCAAATTTTATATTAGAGTATTAAAATTTTATGTAATTTAAAAAAAAAAATGTACTTACTTATTATTAAAAAAAAGAAATTACGTTAAATAATTAAATAATAAATCATTCGAAAATAAAAATAAATTCATTTTTAAATCTAAAATTTTATGAGAAAATATTCAATAATTTAAATTAAAATTTTATAGAGATAATTTTAAAAAATAAAATAAGAATAATACAAAAAATTGTTAAAGTCTTACCGGCTCATGATGTAATTTTGTCATCCGTTCGATGTGTACTGGTCGAGTTGCCTACGATAACTAAAGCCAAAAGAGTTGCGTTCCGGTTATTTACACGTTTTATCGGCAACGTTTTCACCCCTTCCACAATATACCTAACGTTTTTACAAGACCGTTGCTTTTCTTAGTATTACAATCGGTTATTTATCATTACTAAATAAAGTTTCAAAATGACTAAAAGATATATTACATATTTTTAAATCTTTAAAGGTTTTGAAAATAATAAAATTATTTACAATAGATTATTATGTTGCGTATGAGTTAATGTGCATCCATGATGCAAATTATATACAATAAATATTATCAAATTTCGATATTTATAAATCATTTTACACATCGAAATATTTAATTAAAAAGCAAAATAAAAGTAGATTGGCTTTTTCTAATAGAATAAAGTGCAACAACATCAAGTACTTCTTTCTAAAATATATAGAGATTGCTGTTAAAATTTAAAAAAATTAAAAAGTGATAACTTTTTATTCAATATTTTCATCATTGGTACATTTTGTTATTGAGACTCAATAACAATAGGATTATTCAAGTTCATAGATATAATATTATCTAATTTTAAATGTATAAGCATGATTATTGTTTTAATGTATAAAAATTTTAATATTTTATCTTTGCAGTTTATGATAATAAATATTTTAAAAAATTTTAAAACTTATCCAAATTGGTGAAATGATGGATAAATTAAGATATTTTAATTTTTTAAGCATAATTATGTAATGAAAATACATAAATGTTTTATAAAATTTTAATGAAAATACAACTTCGTACTCGATATAAAATTGAATAAACATTACCGTTTAACATAGATAATTATTAAGCATTATAATTTTATTACACAAATTAATAAATGTTTTTTTTTAATAAAATATTAACTATATATTGAATATTATTTTGAATATTGAATTAATTAACTTGAAAATTTGTTTAAAATTTGCAAAATTTTTTTTAGTTAAACGAGTATTCCAAAAATTATTTCATTAATAATGCAGAAAATTTTAATTTACCCGGGGATTTACAGTTATAAAAATGTGCAACACTGTTCGAGATACCAACTGCTTTAAACATAAACATAAAAATAGAGTTAGTCTTGCAATGGCAGAAGAGGGAAAAAAGATTTCATTCGGTTTTTCAAAATCTATAAAAAAACCAGTATTAAAAAATGTACCACCACCAGAAGAGAAAAAAGTTGATTACATTGAGTGTGTTGATGAAAAGTCTATAAAAATTATAGGGTACGTTATTCAACTTAATAAGTTCAAATTTCATCAACATAACCTAATAAGTATTTGATTCGTAAAAATTTATTGGGTTAATTTATCTAAATTATATTCGTTCAATATTCTAGTTTTTATATTAATTTTTAATACATCATAAATTAATAAGATTTTATGTGTTTGATATTATAGGGGTGAAGAAAAGAAAGATGAACCTCTTGTTATACCTATGCTTGGGTCCAAATCCTGGCATGACAGAATTATTAACAAAGTTGATGCAGATATATTTGAACCAAAAACTACTGAGCTTAAAATTAAAGATGAACCAATGCAAGATGTTGAAATAAAAAAAGAAAAAATAAATGATGTAACTAATGGCGATGTCCATGTGAATATTCCTCAACCTATGGAAGTCTTAGAAATAAAAAAAGAACCAAATACAGATAAACCATTAACATTAGAAGAACAAGCTGCTCATGAAATTTTAGCTGATCTTAAATCGAATGAAAATAAAGATGTAGAACAACCAGTTTTAACATTAGCTGTTACAAATGATGACGATTTACGAGGTAAAGAAGAGGTAGGTTTTAAATATTATATTTTTTATTGTTAATATCAAATACTTAATATAATATTCTTTTTTATGTTTTATCTATTTGTAGTCAACACTAGAAGATTATGAAAATATTCCTATCGAAGCTTTTGGTATGGCAATGTTGCGAGGAATGGGCTGGCAACCAGGAAAAGGAATAGGCAAAAACGAGAAGTATGAACGAATTTATAAATATAAAGTATATGATAATCAAATTTGTATATTGAGATTGTAGATTTTAATTTATTAACACTAGATTGTTCAAAGAAGTCCCAAAATATTTGCTTTTTGTCAATATAGGTATAACATATATGTATATATGTGTGTGTGTATGTATGTATGTATATATATATTAGAGACAAAGATGGGACAAGAGGTAAATAAATAATTACAGTCTCAAAATTAAAACAAAATTAAATTATTATTGGGTAATCTAGCAATAAATATAATATTAATAATTAGTAGATCAAATCAAATTGATTACATATAAAATATTATTGTTTTCAAAGGGTAGTTCCTCCAGCAATACCAGAATTAAGACCAAAAGGAATGGGACTTGGTGCAGATAAATTAGCTATACAAAAATTAAAAGGAAAAATAACTAAAGAAGATGAACAATTAAAATTAGATAAGGGCAGTTATGTTAAAATTATAGCAGGAAAACAAAAAGGCAGTTATGGGAAAGTTGAAGGATTTGATGAAGAAGCTGCTAGAATTATTTTAAAATTAGCTCTAGGAAATGAAGTCGTTTCTGTTAATGAACTGTGGGTCCAACCAGTATCTTGTATTGAATATACACAGAACTCTAAAGTATTAAGTGAGTCTTCGTTATTGACAATGGCTAGGGGCTTTTAAATTATTATTGTTAATATTATAATTTTTTTTAATAAATAAATATTTTTATTAGAACAATACAACCAAAATATATTTTCATAATTTTTAGATATCAGACTTTAAATGTTGCAATGACATAAAAATAATAATATTGAAGTTCTTCAAAACAATTTTTATTCATTTCAAAATTAGTATAATTTTTATTATAATATTTGTTTGAAGATTCAAAGTGATAAAGGTTGATTGTTTAAAAATATTTAAATACAATCAGATTCTATTTAAATTGCTTACTCTTCATCTCTTTATTTTAAAAGTCCCTTTTGCTATGGATGTGAGAATTGTGTCTATTAGTAAATTTAGCTTTTAATATATTATTAAACTGATTTTAGATGTTGCAGAATATGAAAAATATAAAAGTAACGAAGTTAATAAAAATGATCAGACAAATGATTCACCCAAAAATGAAGCTAATGATGACAAAAACCATAAAAGCAAGTACAGCGAAAAGTCAAGAAAAAAATCAAAAAAGAAAAAATATCATTCTTCTGATGATGATAGTAGTGCAGACAGAAACTCAAGAAAAAAAAGAGATTCATCCAATAGTAGTGATGAAAATGGAAAGCAAAAAAAATTGAAAAAATCAAAGAAACACAAAAGTCGCGATAGTTCTTCAGAACGATCAAGTCGAAAAAATAGAAAGAAAGATAAAGAAAGAGAAAGAACGAAACATAAAAAGTCTGATTATTCTGATCAATCAGAAAGAGCTAGGCATAAGAATCGTAGAAGATCCAGATCTCACAGTTATTCACCAAGAAATAGTAGAAGATCCAGATCTCGAAGTTATTCACCAAGAAATCGGCGTCGAGCTTGATCGCTTAGTTATTCATCAAGATGATGAATGTAATTTTAAATATAAATCCTATGGATTTATTGAATGAAAAATTTCATTTATAAAAACTTTTTTACGAATTTATTTTACAATTTATTTAGGTAAAAAATAAATACTTGTACAGTTAATATTATTTATAAAATTTATTTGTATAATTAAAATATTTTCATATGCAATTGAAATATCACAATTTTATTTAAAATTTTGCTTTTTATATTTGAAAAGTTACTTTTTCAAAGAATATAAAAATATAACAAAAATTAAAAAAAATATTTTAATAAAAAAATTTCTTAAAACTATAAGTGTTATTTATTAACTGATAACAATTGTTACGTAAATATATGATTCCAGAATCACGTCCTTCATAATTAATAAATAAGGAAAACTATAAAGTAACATAACCTAAGAATGGTGCAAAGTAGTGTCTTCTCTAGGCAAACAATCAGAGTTATGTCAAGTGAGTGAATTAGAAAAAATAATAATTCGTACACTATGAATAATTTAAAAAATTAAAATTTCATTTTTTAGCTTTACGATTAGCTTTAGCACAAATATCAGTTGGCAGTGACAAAGCTGCTAATATCAGTAAAGCAATTTCTTTCATTGATAAAGCAAAACAACAAGGAGCTAACGTTGTAACTTTGCCGGAATGTTTTAATTCACCTTATGGAACAAGTAAATTTATCATTTATTAAACTTTTTATCAATAAAAATAAGAATTTTATGCTGCATCTTTAAATAAATTTTGAATAATTTAAAAATTCTAGCATTTTGTAAAGTAAAATAAAAAATTAATATAAAGTTATTATTATTGCAAAATAATTATAAATAAACAATTGTTATTATTTTTTAATATAGATCATTTTGACAAATATGCTGAAATAATTCCAACGGGTGAAACAAGTACTGCACTGTCTAACGCTGCAAAGAAAAATGAAACCTACATTATCGGCGGTACTATTCCAGAGAGAGATGGTAATAATCTTTATAATACCTGTACTGTTTGGAATCCCCAAGGTGAACTTATTGCTAAGCACCGCAAGGTAAATGTGAATATTAATAATGAGTATTTAATAGTACGTAAATCATTAATTCATCAATTTACAATGAAAATTTTTTTTATATTCTTTAATTCTTTGTAAATTTTGTTATAAGTTTTCTTGGTAATTATTTTACAAGTCAAAAGTCTTAACTTTTATATTTATTATTTATATTATACATTAGTTTGAATTATTTAGTAATTTAAGTAATTTGCATTATACAATAAATTTTACAATAAGCAATTTATAAAGTAGAATAATAATAAAAAATAATCAGATATTACCTTTTTTATTATTAAAAATATCTTTATATCTTAAAATATATAAAATATATTTAAATATATTAAAATGTAAATTTTTTAAATGTTTTTACTAAAATTTTTTGAGATTATTCTGCATTTATTATTATAAAGAAATAAACTTAAAAATTTTTCTGTAAATACTTTTATAAAATAGATATTTTTCATCTAGAATAAAAAGGGTTATTATATCGTCATAGTGCAAAATTTATATTTTGAATTTCAAATTCGTGATTCCATGTAAAAAGAAAAAAAAAATGCAATTTTTTTCTTCAACTATAAATAGAAATTCAAGGCCAAACAGCCAATAAGGTTCGATAAAATTTCGTCAAGTGCATTATTTATCGTCCTTTGGCAGTGAACCTTATAGATTATAGTCCCGTTGTAAAATAAAGCTCGTGGTGTTATAATACCGTAACAATTCGATAATAGCACAGCTTTCCTACGTTCAATCAATTCCAATCGATCCGTTTAGATGCACCTGTTCGATATCGACATTAAGGACAAGATAACATTTCGCGAAAGCGACACCTTGAGCCCCGGAAATTCCCTCACGGCTTTTGAAATTGGAAATTGGAAGGTCGGAATCGGCATTTGCTACGATATTAGATTCGAGGAAATGGCGCGTTTATATCGAAACATGGGCTGCAACGTGTTAATTTATCCCGCTGCTTTTAATATGACAACGGGCCCAATGCACTGGTCTTTATTACAAAGAGCGCGAGCCAACGACAATCAGCTATACGTCGCTTGTGTCTCGCCGGCACGTGCCCAAGGCCCGGGTTACATTGCCTGGGGTCACACTCAACTTACGAGCCCTTGGGCTGAAGTCCTTGCTGAACTCGATGCCGTTGAAGATATGATCGTCAAGGACATAGGTATGTATAATTATTCGTATTTTATTGTTTTTATTCTACAATTTTTTTTTTTGTATATTGATTTATTTAAATAAAAATCTAATTGAAATATATAGATAACATTGAATTTTAAATACTTATAATAATAATACTTACATTTTTTGAAAAAAATAAACATTATTTTAAAATTATGTCCTATTATAAAAGTCTGATTGTTTAAAAACTGAGTTTTTTCTTAGAAACAACTCACATTTTTAATATTACGTTTCGTGGTTTTCTATAATTATATACCAAATATGAAAAATATTCTTGTTATTTAAGTTTAGTTATTATAAATAATTGTTTATAAAATCAATTCAAAAGGATGAAAATGTAAAATATTTTTATTACAGATTTAAAAGTTGTTGATGAAGTCAGGGCTCAAATACCGGTATTTAAACAGCGACGCACGGATTTATATGAGACAGTTTGGAAGACAAATTGAAAAAGAAAAATAGTAAAGTAGAATTAACATTTTCTAATAAAATATTTTTCTACAAATAATTTTTTAAAAATCTTACAAATTTTATAAAATTATTAATCGTTAAGGGAAGGGTTGTTAATTATTTTAAACTTTTTAGTGTTGATAAAGTATAATTTTATATACTACAATAAATATACAATGATTTTATTTTACATAAAAGGCCACTTGATGATTAAACGACATATAATGTTATTGATAATGTTTGAAAGATTCATTTATCATTTTATGACACAATTTATTATTTTGGGTCATGAAAAATTTCACAGGTACTTCTAACGCTTTTTGGGTATCTTATTTAGACGTCCCGATTTGGCAAAAGAATGATATATCTTACTTATGTTACATTCGATCAAAAATAAGCTTTTTATGACAAGTTTATCAAGAGAATAGACATAACGAACAAGCGATTATGGTAGATGAATTAAAAATAATATTTTAAAACTTTTAGACTTTCTTTATGATGAGAAACTTTCATAAATGCCGTTTAATATGTAAATTTTACATATTATTTAATTTTTTATTATTTTTATGAAGCATATTCACTTTCTATGCATAAATTTGAAAAATCAATAGCACAAAATAAAGTTTGCTGCTTTATCTAATCACGTTACACTTATCTATTATTTTATTATTTTTTTCGTTGCAAAACTTACGTCACGTATTAAAAAAAGTTTATAAAATTTTGCCGAATTTACATTAATAGCATGAATAGCAAACGAATTCACATTATTTATTCGCTTTTTTTTTTTTTTTTTTTTTTTTTTTTTTTTGTCAATACTCATAGATTAAAAATTTCTTTTATCAGGAAAATTGATTGCAGCTCGCCTAATTATGGATTGCCAGAGAAGTCTGATTATTAACTGCTTAAAATTAATAAAGAAAGTGATTAATCTGTAAAAAGAAAAAAATATTTAAAAAATCTGGAAACTTGATATAATAAATGTATAATTTTAAATTATTTATCAGCAGTTAATATAATGTTCGAATGAAATTCGAAAAAAATTTAGGAAGTAAGTGATCACATTGGAAGTAATAAGAGCATAATGTATAAGTAATCATACAAATATGAGAATGCAAGAATATACATATAAGATCTTTTATATCGAAGCTAAAAAATCGTCATTTTTTTATTTTGCATAATTATGAAAATTGAGTCCACTTTAACCCACTTGTTTGCTCAATATATTGTATAGCTGTAATGTGCTGCTTTGTGATGTATTCAAGCTTAAAATATATTTATTTTCACTTATTTTTTTAGCACCTTCAAACAGAATAAATGAGCTCACTGAAAACCCGTTTGTCTGTTGTCATTATTATTTAAATAAATTTTATTATAGCCTACTTAATATAACTACACGCTAAAATCTTATGAATATTCCAACATTGAAATTGGATTGTTTGTGCCACACAAAAATAAAGCTTAATAATTCTTCACGCAATATTAAGAAAATTTTATTTCAATGTACAAAAAATCTGTAGCTGTATATTATCACAAATATGCGTTTATTTTGAAAAATACATTAAAATTTTTGCCAATAAGTAACAATAACTTTAAATAATTTACTAAACCGGCAAGTGTATATTGTAAAATTTCTTTAAATTTTGATATAGTTTTTCAATGAAAAAGCATTGCACTAATAATGATAAGAAAAATGCAAATACTACCAGTCTCTTATTTTGGACTTGAACTTTTAGCAATTCGAATAGGAAGAAATATATATATATTTTTTAAATTCAAATATCTAAGTGCTTATATTTTTATCAGCAATAAATCCAGCTACTTATTTTTTGTAAGTTCATGTATAATACCGTTTTCTTCCCAGCTCATAATCATTTTGCAAATGATATGTTTATGCATATTTAAATTTCTTTTTCTTTTCATTAAAATATTTCTTAATAAACAACAAAAGATATTTCATTAACCCTTTACTATACATTATATGAGTAATTACATTTAAATAATCTACTCACTACTTAATTAAAATTTCTAATCAATGATCAACATTTAAACATTAAATTTTTTAATGATATGAAGTTATTAATAAGCTCATTTAAATATTACAAATATGTTTATTTATATTTGAAATTAGAAATTTTTACAATTTTTAATCGGTTTAAATAAAATTCATAACAAAAATTGATTATTAAGAAAGTTTTTCAAGTTTCTCAAATTTGAAAACAATAATCTTTTGTTGTTTATTTCGTAGGGATAAGTAAGTTCGTAGTAAGCTTTTGATTAATGTTTTTTTTTTTTTTATTTTTTATTTTTAATAAATTTTTTTAATTTTTTGATAAATTTTTAAAATATCATAAGTTTTTTTTTATCTTATATGAATAAATAGCAATACATGTCACGCGATTAATTTTGATAAATTTCGAAATTTATTGTATCATCGTTGATAATCAAAATTATTAAAAAATTATTTATCACACCATTGATATTTTAATTGAAAATATTTGTATTTAATTAATGAAACGTAATCGGATAACAATAAGAAATATAAACAAAACATTTGATATATATTTTTAATTTTTATAATATTTTATAACTTAGATCATTTGACGTGTTTGTTGTTCACGATTATCAATTTAATTCATTATTATTTACCTAAACAATCATCGTGTGTATAATACATATATAAAAACTTTAATTTTAATCAATAAATAATTGCAGTTAAAAAAAAATCGGGGAATTTTATACGAAGTGCATTATGTTTTTATTTTAAAATGCCTTACTTAAGTCTTTATCCAGTTATTTAAATGTATATATAGTTTTATTTAAGTAATTATAGGGCGATTGTACTGAAAAAATTGCACACTTAAACAAAATATTATATAATTTTTGTAATTTAATTAATTTGCAACATGTTTTTCATTTTTATTTTAAACAGTTAATTATTTTCTATTATACTACAATAATAATTTTTATTATAACGTTTTTCGATTTTCTCTCCCTCTAACAGCTTAATTATTAATTTGGACGTAATACATATTTTCTGAGCGCATTGCATTATTGGACTGCTCAGAAATAATAGCCACGGTTGAAATTTTGCATGTGATGTTCTTAAAATTACATTGAAATATTTAAAAAATAGATATATTGTATAGCGTGATTTTTACATAAGGTATATTTAAACTATTGATATATTGACACACATACCGTTAAAAAATTATTTATGTTATTTTGGGATTTGCACACTCATATCATGTTAGATTGTTACTTATTTCAGTAATTGCTAATATTGTACATAGACATGCATAATTTCAAAAGTAGGCTTATTTATCTGTTATCTTAGTTATAAGATGTTTAGGTGCGAAACATAACTTGTCAATATATATATATATATATATATATATATATATATATAACATACCACAAATTCACCGTAATGTATATTCATTTTATATTTTATTAAATAATTTTTAAGTACTTTAGTCATGAAAAATTTTACATTTTCTGATGATTTAAGCATTACTTTTACTTAAAAAAAAAAAAATATTAAATTTGAATTTAAAAAACAATTAATTTCAATTATTAATATAAATAATATAAATGCATATGTTTTATCAAATAGTTAGATAAATTTAATGTTTAATGGTTATTTTTTCTTTTTTTTTAATGTATAGATACATAATTAAGAACGATATCGATGACAGAAAAAAAACGATGATAAGTTTATAACACCGATAGAATAAAAAATTGAACGATTTATGAATTTTTGCAACATTCGCACTACACCGTGTAAGTGTAATAAAGTATAAAAAATTATTATCTTATATCAGTTCATTAACAAATAATCCTCCGCACAAAAACATTCTAAATCGCTCGTTAGCCCTAACACATCGCAAAAAGCTACAACATTACGCGGAAACCGATAAAAAATCTACATTCTATGTGTAAGTACACATCGCGCTTTAAAAATCATTTTACAGCCTCTTCGCTTTTCGTAACCGCGTACGCTTTTCTTTATCTCTTCCTCATTCTAGCTGTACAAGATAAACACGCGGGTTTACTATTGCTATACGATATATACACAACGCATACTAAAATATCAGCTAAAAACTTATCGCTGACCTTTCCGTTATTCGCGTGGGCGTTTCGAAAACATCAATCCCTGCCTTCTCCTCTTGTATTCCCATTTTCGATGTTTATTCTTACTCGCTGTTTATCGTATACATCACGAGCAACGACAACGACGGTGTATATATCCTCTCTCTCTCTCTCTCTCTCTCTCTCTCTACGTACTTGTGTCACATACAGACTTTTAATAATCCATGAGAGCTTTCCCGAGTTGATTTCTCCGAGGACTCGCTTTTAATGCGCGCATTACCTTTTGCCAATGATACACACGTACACGCCAGGAGTTTCCGTTACCGACTTTTCAACCAACCTCGGGCGTTCTCTTTGCTGCAAGTATAGTAACAAAACACATTGTGTTTTTTTATGTTTATTGTACAATAATCATGACAAATACAGGATAAATGTACTTTTTGTCAGATACTCGATACGAAAATAGTTTTTCATTTTTCAATCGCATGCGTTTAATATTACTTTAAATTAATCGGACGAAAATTCAGATCTCGTAAAAATTTCAATTTATGAAATTATTAATTATTTATCGATACATTTTTATTATAGAAACAAGTTTTTTAAAAAGTTCTTATTATTTCAATAATTTTCTCAAAAACATTTTTACATTTTTCTACCATTTAATAAATCTTAAAGAAAATCTAATACTTAGCGTAATTAAAAAAGTCATTTTATTAAAAATTCTTACCTCCTGGGAGAGATTAAGAGTTAGGAGACTAAGAAGATGCTAAAGGTCAGCACATGGAGGATTAAAAGGGTGAAAAAGAGCAACCGATGCGTCAATTTGCTCTGCTGTTGATGGACGGACGTAGATCCAGCGTCGATGATAAAATCTGGCTCGTTCCAGTCGTTGGCTGCATCGGTGCCGTCGAGGCACTCGAACTCGCAACAGCGCTCGCCCACGCGAAATTTCTTGCATTTCTGCGGACAATACATACACACATCCGTTCACATATATACGTACATCGATATATATATATATACTTACATGCAATTGCATGAGGGGAGGGAAGAGGAGCACGGGGGTGTCTCGAAATTCAATCGAGAGCGACGCGCGGTCAATTGCCCTCGAAAAGTGACCGAGCGTGGCCGAATACGATCGGGTAAGAAGACACAGGGGAGGAGCGGAGAGAAGGCGAGAGAGAGAGAGAAAGAGAGAGAGAGAGAGAAGCGTTAATAATGTCTTTGCGCCGAAGCGAGCCCGCTATCGCGCGCGCGTTCCGCACGTGCGTCAAATGCCCCGAGAGCATTCTGCGCATTCGTAAGACAAAGAGATGCATGTATATGTATATACGTTCAGGGGAAAAGGATAACTCGCTTACTGATTGACGATACGCAAGGGATGAGCAACGATGCTATATTGAAAATCCCTACCCAGATTTGCAGATGTATACAGATGAAGAATATGTATATATATATATATATATGCGTATAAAGGATTTAGAGTATTGTGCGAATGTCTATGATTTCGTTGCATGTGCATCGGATATGTGTAAACTCAAAGCGAGAACTTTTATCCGTATTGATGTACCGCACGGTTTTTCCATTTCGACGGTAGAAAAGAACAAGTGTACAATTGTTAATCGATTATAGGTAGCTAGAAGGTTTCAAGTGTGAAAAGAAATTTTTTCAGTTTTGAAAAATATGTTCATTGAAAGCTTTTGTTCGATTAAATATATGACTTTAATAAAAAACGTAAATAAACTTTTAATATTTTGTTTATACATGAATAGTATTTCTTAAAAAAAAAAAAATTATTTAAAATATCGTTAATATGTTTGACGAAAAAGTGTTTCAAAAGCATGCAGCTTTTAAGTAATTAATAATTATATGTGGGTGTTGTAGCAATAACCATATAACCATTTATATAGAAAAAGTTCACCATTACTTCCCCTTGATTCTAAAATTAATAAACTCAAAGGACTGCTTCTATTATAAATATCATTAAAAAAAGAAAAGGAAAAAAATTAAAAATTGTTTTATGAGAAATTAATTTCTGATAAAAGCTATTAATATTAATTAAGCTTTGAACGGTTGAATATAATAATTCCGTATATAATAGGATATTAAACCAACAAATTGAAAAATTGTACTTTATGTGAAAAAATATGAAACATTTGATGTTATTTCAACATAACTTAGATTTTACATAAACAATTGATTTTTAACTTCAATTACAAAAACATTATTTTTATTTTTATTATTTTTTACAATTAAGAATAAAAAAGTCACCTAAATTTTTATTTAATATTTGATTTAAACTGTTTTGTTGAAAAAATTAATTTTTTTTAAAACATTTCATGACCTAGAAAGTTGATATTTTTGCAATCAATTATGATGAATGTTTAATCACTCAAAAGTATCTGCTAATTATTGGCATTCAAGAGGATTTCGATTTAATTCATGATTAAACAATTTTCTATATTCTGTTTGTGTTATTCGACCTAATGGTGTATATAGTCAATTAAGCGCACTTGCACTTAAAATATAGACAATACCATTTTTTTTTTTTTTTTTTTTTTTTTTTTATTAAAATATGGATACGACTCGTATGCAAATTATTAAATACAGTTTTTTACAAATTTTTTTATTCTTTTAAATAATTTTCTAATTCATTATTTAACTTAAATGAGTAGACATATCCTTTCACTGATGGTGAAGGTATCACCAAAATGTAAAACAAAACAATTTATACTTTTAAATCGGCAATAAATGTACGTACTTAAAGAAAAATAAAAAATAAATAAATAAAAATAAAGCAACTCTGCATATTGAACTTGCACCAAGGTCGACGGTGAACAATACAAGAAGAGTGTTCCGCATCACGAAAGCTATAGCGGTATACCTTTGATCGGTTGCCTTTGATAAAAAAAACTACTTCATAAGGTACCATAATACCAATTTTTATATATATTTTATTTTAAAATTTTTCAAAACATATCTTTACTAAGGTTTTATTATTTTTATAGATGCAGATAACGTGGAGAAAAGTGTAAATTTAAATCGTAATGTATTAAAGCGATAAAGCCAATAAAATTTTTTTTTTTTTTTTTTGTTTGAATTGTAATAGTGTTGGGAGGCAATATGTAAACGAGAAAGCATATGCGCATCTCATCTAAATTATTTAATTTATTACTTTTACGTAGATTGTAATAAGGCTATATAATGTTAATATTCACATTTTTGTAGATTATAAATTTTAATTTTAAACAAATATCAAAATTTATTTAAAAATAATGAATAAATTAAAAACATAATGTTTATCATCAGTGTGAATACAAAAATTACAAATAACGCAAAAAGAAAAAGAATTTATTTTGAATTAAATTGCTCTAAATTTCGAATTGATTTGATAATTTTTTTTTTTTTTTTTTTTTTTAGTACACTTTTATTGATGCGCGTTAACATTTTGCTCTTTCAAAAAAGTCCTTAAAAAAATATGCGCCATTGCACCTTCAGAGAGCTCTCTTTTTTCAAAACGTACTTTTCATAACTCTTTCGCTGTTTCTCTTACATCAAATAAAAAGTCGAATCGTTAATTTTTATAGTTTCGTTGATGTCACGGTAAGCTTGCACATCGGACTTGCCCACACGGACACACACGCACACAGTGAAAAGAAGAATCGCGCACGAGAAGGACGCGTACGTGCATGACGTCGAGTGACCGCTGTGACCCAATTGTCTATACATCCAGATTTTCCCGCACGACTTGGCCAACCCTTCCACGTATCAGCCCGCCGGCTTTTTTACGTATGTATGAGTGTTCCCAAAGGTGTGTATGTGTGTGTACGAAAGCTTTATTCTTTCTCTTTTCGAAGAAAGAGAGAAGGAGAAAAAAAGATCGGAAGCGTTTTTGCTGAACTTTACAAACTTTTCCAGAATATCGTGCAATCAAGCGGATCATTAATTAACAAAAGATTGTAATTGAAGCCTTTTAACGCGCGTCTGCAGTGATAATTGGTTATAAGATATCCTTTTTTTTTTTTTACCATACACGTATTAATTTCGTTAAACGAAGTAATGCAAAATTTTAATAAAATCATGTACAGATAGTTTAATAATTTGACCATTTATTCAAAATGATATTTCATTTTATTGTATTCCCTTCAGAAATATATTTTTTTTAAATACACTGGAGACGCAATGAACACTCGTATAAAAAAATTGAATGATTTGAGTGGCGTTAAATAATTATTGATTTATTCTGAAAAATGTGAAAACTTTGTTGAGAATAAAGTTTTTTTTTTCAAAATGGTTATTAATTATTATTATAAATTTTAAGGGCGGATTAAGTTAATGAATTAGTTAAAATGAAAAATTATAGATGAAGTAAATATAAATTTTCTGAAGAAGCCTTTGGTCATCTTATGAAATATTCATTTATTTATTTTAAAAATATTACGTTAAAATTAATTAGCTCAAGTAAATATTTACCATTAATGAACATAAAAATTGAATCTCCACAATATTAAAGCGTGTAACTAAAATGATCAATTCAAAGCAGAATAACAACTTTACTAAATAATATACCGGTAAATTATTCTTTAATTAATTATAATTATTATCTTTAATTTAAAACTATTCGCTTTTAGCTGAATGATTAGTTGCGACGATTTCATCTCGTAGATTATATAAAACGACTACTGGCTCAGCCTTGCTCATCTGGTCGAAAACGTATTAAAGTATATTAAAATAGCATCCTACTATAAAGTGGGTTAACGAATTTTATATTTAGCTTATAATATTTGTATGCATATATCATTAACGTTCGGCTTCACTTATCTCCCTTAGTAGATCGATTTTTGACACTCTAATGCACCGTGAGTAATTTCGGTAATCATTGAACTTTAGTCGCTAATGGACACGTGTATTGAACATCTTATTTTGAGCATATTACTTATAATGTAATGTATTAAAAAGTAATTACTTATTTATTTGCGTTGCAATTTTATAAAATTTTAATTTACGGTGAAAAAAGAAATTATTTATTGATTAAAGAAAATAATTTTTAGTCAACAAAAACCAAACAATATCCAATTATTTTAAACTTTGGCGAAAAACAATTTAATTGAGTCATTTAGTTTAATCAACTGATATTTCATTATTTTACATAATTATTTTAATTCGAGATTTGTGTAGAAACTTATAAAAATTTCATTAGTATTGTAAATTAATTAAAATTTATTGGTTAAATAATTATAGAGAAGTTTTTTTTTATGTTTCCTATGATTTCTTAGTTCTAACAAATAAAATGTTAATATTCATTTAAAAAATGTAGTATTTTATAAAGATTAAAATTTTGTAATAAATTTGACATAAATAGGCAGCAATCAATAATTAAAAAAACTTTTTATATCTTTGAAAAGTTTCATTAACCTACTTGATCGTTTTAATTAATGATTGCAAATGATTCAAAATTGATTTATTACATTAATTTATTATTAAGAAATTAATTATTTGCGTAAGAATTTTTAATTTTTAATTATAAACGTCAAACTTTAAATTGATTACATTAAAATTAATTTTATTAGAGATTTTCAAAATATTTCAAGGACAGAAATAAAGAAGCAGTTATTTTCACTTTAAAGGGTTAAAAATTAAATAATTATCCTAAACGACATTTCTATTTGATCTTTACCGAATGAAGTTCGTAAAATTTAAGTCGATTCTCGTGGTATTTGAAATAATCGTTAAGCGCGTGGATCTCTTTAAATCGAATAACTTTGCGAGAGCTAAGGTTAATTGATTGCAATGTCGAGGCTTCAAGTCTTTTAATTGCTGAATTATCCGACAAGGCTATCCAGTTTGTAGTACATTCTATCTATAAACGTGGACAGGATTGATGTAAGCAGTTAACTATTAATTGACGGGTGTTGATCGAAATTGATACATAATGACGTTGTTAAAGCTAGGCGACGTTTTGATATCGTGTCATTTAATATAAAGACTTATAGGAACTGTTCGGTATAAGCCGTGTAATAATCTTTATGTTGTAAATCGACGTAAAAATAATAATATCGTAAAAATCAATATTATAAAAAAATATATAATGTTTGAATTCAATCTTGCATTTTATAACATTATCCATAAAACGTTTCATAAATTTTTAATAAAAATAAATCGAAACGATACTTTACGAGGTGCCGCGCAAAATTCGAGGTGACGACGATTTAACATCGAGCAATATATTTTCGAACTCTTCGTGCATGATGGAACATTAAGGTAATAACATTTTGATAAGGTAATGCCATGTTCAAAAGTAATACGAAAATCTATATGTCTATCTACAAAATGGATCGAAGAAAAAAGTGATACACTGCCGTATAACTAGGCACTTTAGTAGACTTGGCTATGACATCTGCACTCCGCGATGCAAGAGAGAATAAATAAATGAAGCGCAAGCTTACGTGTTTCGAATACACGTTGCGACAATATTGCGGTTTTTCTCTCGTATCTCAATTCTCCTTTCTTTTTTTCTTTTTTTCTTTTTTCTTTTTTTCTACTACTATCGACATCTTTAGCATGTTTTTTAATTCCGACAATTTCTATTCTAATTTATTAAAATTGAAAGTTAAGATTTACGTTAAGCATACAACGAGAGCATTACAAAGTAAAATTTGAATTCTGCTCTCGTGAATCAACAATATTGTCACAATGAATTTCCATTCGTAATAACAGAATATCTTATTTCTCGGTTTTTTTTGGTGACGGCTAGTAGTTATGCCAAATATTCGATCAGACATGAGAATTTTTATTAGTATTTATTCTATAAATTAAAAAATTGCGGTAACGATCTGATTTATCGCTATGAATTTGTTCAATACTTTTTAATATTTCAACAATATTTTGCAACATCTGAATTATTTATTATTTAAATTATAAATAATACAATTTGTTAATATTACTTATTCGAATAAAATTAATAATCAAAATAATAAAATTAAAGAAATCTATATAAAAATGGTTAAATATTTTTTTAATAATAATGCTTTTGTATAGAGATATTACTATATTTACTAAAATTACTATATTTACTATTCTTAAAACTTGAATTTACACTATATATTATGACACTGTTAATACTTGTTACCGCGACATATGTCATATAATTATCTAATGAATAATTTAATCAAATACATCATTATAGAGGCTTCAAATAATATTTTTTTTTTTTTTTTTTTTTAATACCATATTTTCTTACTACAAAATAAAAATAAGTTAAAGAAATTAAATCATTAATTCTAATTTTGTCTAGATTATAATTGAAACGATAGAAACAGTAAAATTTATTTTAAAACTGCGTATAAAGTATTATATAATTACTATATATAATAAATAAATTAAGAGCATTCGTATATAAAATAAAATCTTTATAGCATAATTGAATTGCGACAGCTAGTTTAAATACTAAATCAATTAAAATGAAAGGCAAGAAGTATCTAGAACGTGTTATATATAGTATTCTTGAATAACTAGATTATGAAGTTCTAAAAGGACTAATATCAAACAAAACAACAAAAAATATTGGACTCGTAAGCCAAATCAACGGCTCCTCGCATATAATACAATTTTCCCAAGTTTACCTTGACGACGAATCCCTAGATTACTGTTGAACATCGCAATAGATGTAGTCAGTTCGTTACTTGACATTTATTGAACAAATACGCGCGTTCGTACCATTATAATTACTATAGTAGAGCTTAAACTGTTATTTAAGCAATGAAACGTTTAATAGTAATAATTAAAAATATGCACTGTTGTTAAACAAGCACAGATATTTATTACTGTTTCGAATTCATTCATCATTATTAGAGTTTATTGAATTTGAAAATAAACTTTTTTCGATGTATTTTTAAAAGGTATTTTTCTTTAATTTAAGTTTTTATACATCGATTGAAGTAGGTCATTTAGTCTTCTTGTTTATTTTAAAGTTTTATTGAATTTAATTATAAAAAATTTAATTATACAAGAGAAGCAAAATTTATAATATTTAAATATTATAGATTTAAACTTTTACATGTAACAAATTTGATACAGTTTTATAATAAAATTAACGGGTAAAATGAAAAGTTGTTTTTTTAATTGCATTGAATAACGATAAAGAAAAGTTAAAAATTTTCATGTGTGATATTCAAATGACAAAGTGATGACCTTCATTTGAATTTGCTTTTGTGTCAGAATGAACACTTAAAGCTAAGCGATGCGCACAGTCTGTGATTTCCTGCGAACATTCAAAAGTGTTGCGGTCGGAAAGCCGTTTTTATGTCGCTTTAACGCGAGAATAAAGAGACAGAAAAAAAATACAAGGAAAAAAGTTAAAAAGGATCAAGGACGATGTTTAACGTACTACGCTTGCTTAGGTGAGTGAAAAATTGTGAATTTTTTTTCTTTGCGACTTTTATACAATTAAAATTTGAGACTTCATAACGAATACTAAATATTTTTTAAGTAAAATTCTTCTGATTCACATGATAGCTATAGAAAAATATTTCATCGAACATATAATGCAAAATTTTCTTTGATTAAAGATCTATGAATGAATTTAAATTTATTAGATCTATAATCATTACTTATAACGACATATTAAAATATATTAATCAAATATTGAGATAAATATGCTTACGGCTTAATATTATTAGTTTCAATTTTTGAAATTGTATTTAACAAGATTTAATTAACAGTTAAGGCGTCGCGCCCTAATTTGTAACACACAAATGCTCGCTGCCGGATCCATCGGATCCTGAATAATATCATAAGGTTATTCCAAAATTATTTGTTAAAAGTAAACAACGTTTTAAAAGGATTAAGTGAGTATGAGGAAAGAATTAATGGAATTAAACGTTGTTAACATATAGAGGACTGGGTCTGATGGATCCACTTTGAAATTCTTCAGTTTTAACATATGCATTCATTTTAATTTTGTTTGCATATTTAATGTCTAGATATAAATTAAATTTATTCGCGAACAAAATTTCTTTGGAATTAAAAAACTGAAGCACTTTAAACTTTGTATATAGAACTAAAAATTTATCGATGAATAAAGATATATTGTGCTTAATATTTTAACCATGTATCAATGTAATTAAAAAAATCCAACTCGAAATAAATGTGTCCGCTTAAATATTCGTGACTTTATTTTTACGCGAACCTAAATTACGGCATAGTCGAAAACTTTCATTATTAAATTCAAAGTCTTTTTTTGCCATATGAGTGTGATAAAGTATTTAACATTAATACAACATTCACCTTGAAAACGAAAAACGACATTGATACATTCGAGATATCGAAAATAATTGTTACAAACTGCATGAAACGACGAAAATAAAAACAAAATTGACATCACAAATGAAATAATCGCAAAATTAAAAGCATGCGACGATTTAAAAATAGCATCTCGGTGAGTTTTAAATTAAAAAAATACCTCGTATCTCGCGTGTTAATGAAAAATATATATAGAAACGGGAAAACCCTCGTTATTCGCCGCCATTATAAATCAAGGTGCGTGCGCGCGACCCGTATGTTGTTTTTTCTCGAGTGTGCAGTCGTATGCCCATGTGCACACGAAAAATAATAAGGTATGTAGCTTTTTAGCAATTTGTTTTTTGTTTTCTTCTTTTCTTTTCTTTTCTTTTCTTTTTTTTTTTTTTTTTTTTTTTTTTTTATTAAAAAAACACAAAGAATAAGAGAAATTTAGTGTTTTTATTACAAAGTACGCGTTTGTTTAAATTTTTTAATTGTGTAAACATTTGTTTGAATTTTAAAGATAGCGTTTGTTTGTTTTATCTGCAGAGTAAAACTTCTTTTCTTTTTTATTTTATAAATATAATTTTCAATCTTAAAAGTTGAATATTTATAACAACGAGGTATTGATTGTTAATACATTTTTTAATAAGAATATTTTTATTTTTCATTTCAATATATTTTAATAAATTATCATCTTGTTCATTGTTTAGAATGCCTGATTAAAAAAAAAAGTAAATAATAAATGGAAAAAAAAATGGCAGTCAATCGGAATCGATCATCGACGAGCCAAACATGCGCAGCGAAAAAAAAGAAAAGAAAGAAAAATAAGCGGTGGTAAGGAGAGGAAGGGGGGAGGGAGGGAGGGGGTAGCTTGCTCATGACCTATAACGAGAGCGAGCGAACAAGTGCTCAGCGTACCGAGAGCAGCCACTTATATCAGAAACGGAATCTAATTTGCGCCGAGATCGAGAGGAGCTGCGCTCGTCCGTGGAAATTTAGCGCCTCGCGAATAAAAATGAAGAAACGTTTAAAACGTTTTTAAAGTCCTTTCTTCTTTCTCCCTCTCTCCGTTCTCCCACTTTTCATTCGCGTCAGCGCACGATCTTCTTTAGTTTTGCCCTTCTGGCCTTATATTCTCCCCCTCTCCCTTACCCCTTACCCCCAATATCCGCTAGTAGCACGCGCAAGACGGAACTTCGTTTTAAACGGATTTCCTCTACTTTTAGGTGAGCGTTGGAAATGCAATCTGAAGTCAAATCGCTGAGTCTTCGTCGTCTTTTTTTTCTTTTCCCTTTTTTTTTTTTTTTTTTTTTTCTTTACCATCGTTTCCTTCGGAATTCAAGAGCGGAAAATACAGATTTGTCGTATTAAGGAATATTAAAGATTTCAAAGGATTAAGTTTGCTGGTGTGAACTCGGTTGAAAAAAAAGTGAAATATTATTTTGGCGCGATTGAAAATGATCTTTATCATGCTTCATGAAAATACTTATTATTTTTTTTTAATGAATCCTCTCAACGGTTTTTATTTTTATCGACGATAATAAATATCACAAAATTCTTATGAAAAATATTTTATTAGATATTTACTTTATTAAAACTGAGCTTTAGCTCTTTTTGAACAAAAAAGCAATAATATAAAATTTATTCGAAACATTATCTATGGAGCTATTTAAATAATCATATTTCAAAACAAGTCTAATACAATTTAGAATTCAAAAAGAGATTTTGAAAATACCAAATAATTTCATATTCACTTTATTTTTGCACTTGAGTTTAAAAATGAGTATTCAATTTGTTCTTCGATACTTTTCAAAGTGTTTATAAAATTTTTAAGACACTCGCACAATATCTTTTTCAAAAGTAATCCAAAGAAAAATCAATATACGTATAAACCGGTGAAATCCTCAGGAGTTTGCGAAACTGACGATGGCAAACGAAACTTTTCGATATAAAGGACAAATATATGTAAGGTAAAAGATGCAGTACGTATTTCCGGGATATCGCAAGCACATAAAGGTATTCTCCGTGCTTACGTACGTATAACGGATTAGAAAATTCAAATTTTCCACGCGCCCGTCTTTTCCCCCTTAAATATTTTATGATAATACTTACGTAAGGCGGCGTACAGTAAATAGCCTTACACCACATTGGCTCCGAGTGGTAACAGACGCAGAGACTACAAACAGCGGGTCCCGGCACGTAAAACATTCCGTGCCTTACTGTTCTACCTTGGAAATCCGTGCAGTTCTCCTCGAGAGCATCTGACAAGATATAAAAAAATTTCAACTCTTATTCTTCAGATCTTTTATCTTTTATTTCATTCTCAGCCGTCGTGAGCCGAAACTTTTTCAGTATGTCGCGCGCATAAAACTTTAAAAGTGAATTTTCCCCCGTTAAACCGACTTATTGATTTTTTCTTACGGCGAAAATACATTTAAAGACATTGTAATACTTTTAAGACGGAACTTTTTGTTTCTCAATTTCGATTCAAAAGAAAGACATACATAGCGAGCTGCTTAGGTATATAAAAGTAGCGAAAAAATTAAGCCATGAATTTTATCTCTATGTACAATGTTGCATTAAGTTTATATTACAGAGGTAAGTAGCCACTTAAAAGTAGCCTGTACCGATAAGAAATCGAATAATTATTTTAAAATTATTCAGAAACATTTTAATTATAAGATTCCAAGACCATAAATTATAAACTCAAGAACAAAAATATCGATCTTCTAATAACTGTGATGTTATAAAATTTCATTGCAATTGCAACTGAGTAATTAAAATAATTTTTCTGCAATTATAATGTTTTTAAAGAAACTGCTGAATGCTTTTTTTTTTTTTTAATTTTTTTTTTTTTTTTTTTTTTTTTTTTTAAAGAGTCTTTAAAAGTCTTTTTACTTTATTTTAAGATATATAATGTAGATTTGAATTGAGAATTTTTTTTAATTTGTTTTCAATTTCGTTAAAATATAAGTTACGTATATTTATGTTTGTTATACTCTCAATGTCAAATTTAGTTTTCAATCTAGGTCAATTACAATAGAAGTAAGATATACACAGTTCAGTTTTGGTCCATTTGCTGAATGAAAAAACCACTTTCGAAATAACAGCCTTTTCTATTTAAAAATATACCTATGGTCTTGTTAGGTATATCTTTACTTTTACATACACAGATGATATTTGAATATCTAATATAATAAAATTTAATACGTGGAAAATTGTAAAAGTAGCAATGAACAGAAGAATGATATTTTTGTACTTAATTTTCTTGGGAAGAATTTTTTTAAATTTTAAATCAACATTGTAGTTTTTTAGTTAATTCGTTAAAGTAATAAAAAAAACCCCAATTAAATTTATTAAAAACTTTGTTGCTCGTATCAAAATTAATAAAAGAACCATTAAAATTGAACATCAACTAGTTGAAAAATCATAAATTGAAGAAAAAAAAAAAAAACGTACAATTTTACACAAGTATAATAACGAAGATAGATAATCACCTGTTTTTACAAGAAATAGCAGCAGAGTCGTGAGATAGAACGTCCCAGCCATTTTTGTGCGATCGCCTGCTATCGCCGCAGGAGTTTCGGGAAGGAGGTGAAGATAGAGGAGGTTTCGTCCATCCGATGTTTCAGATGTCCGTGAATTTTAAAAATCGACGCTCCTCGAGGCAGGAAGCAGCCGATGGCCGACCTCAGTTATTTCGCGAATGATTTTCTCATTAGCGCTACTGCTGATGCCACCGAAAATTTCGCTTCCCCTACAACATACGATAACGTACGTGCATGACTGCATCAAATAATATATACAATCACGTTAAGTTATAATGTGTCGAGTAAAATTCAAGGCGCGCGAAATGCAGCAGAGCGGCAAGTTTGCCGTAATATGCACTTGTCATTGAAAATGAGAAAGCGATTCGAGGGGTTCGAGCAATAATACGGGTATCGTCAAGAGCGCGTGTGAAAGGTGAGAAACAGTCAAAGGAATAATAGGTTTCATGCATATATACGAGTGAGTGAGAGAGAGAGAGAGAGAGTGCGCGGGTCAGATGCTTCGCGGCCAAGGATAAATTGCCCGAAAACAATTAACCAGTTGTGCATTTGCCTCACTTGGCACATTTAACGGAAGTCGGCAAATAGAGAGGATTATTTAAAATAGTTACAAGGGTACTCGATAATTGAAACTTTTTTTTTTTTTTTTTTTGTTTTTTTTTTCATTAGCGCATTGTTTTACATTGACGTCGAATTTTAATTTACATACAAGCTTTTTGGTGATTTTTATTAGTGAAGTTTTCGTATTATATATAATTTTTACACTGCAATGACTAAGTAAGTTTAATCGTTTATTTCGGCAATTATTGTTTGAAAATTATTTTTATTACTTTTAATTTGATGAGAATTCTATCCTGCGTTATATTAATGAATTAAATACATATGGCTTCAAAAAATAAAAGTTAAAAAATACTATTGTCAATTTAAATATTTATTTTAATAATACAAAATAACAATTCAATGCTGATACGTTTAAGACACCTGAATTATATCTTTAAAATATTTAAAAAATACTTTTCCATTATAAAAAACTTATAACGAAGTACATATAACGAATTGCTTTGATTTATCAAAAAATACAATCGCATTCAGAATTTTTTTTTTTTTTTCTTTCATTAAAGAAAATTAAGTGAATATTGATATGACCTACTGTCGTGCTTTCGAGCTTTAACTATAGGTATGGGTATCGCGCAATTTTGAGTTATTCAATCGATTCCATTATATCGAGTAAAGGCGTTTAATTATTAAACAATACTCTAATGATCCTTTTGTTATATAACATTCTATGCAACGATATTAACATGCGATATAAAGATTTATGTGATTTTAATAATTATAAAATTATTAATAAATATTTGTAAATGGTAAATAAATATTTATATTTGAATTGTTAGACAATATCGACATATATTTTCATTATAATTAAGATTCATATTATGTGTATCAAGTTATTGATTTTTTATAAATGTTAATATTTTTTGCAACATTTTTTTAATTTTCATTTCATCCATAAGTTTTCTTACAATTCTCATGATTGAAATAGGTTTTCTTCTATTTTTATAGCTAAGATTTTTATTTAATTATAATGTTTAAATACAATCTTTAAATCGTCAAAATGTATAATTTAAAACTATTCAATTTTTAACGCATCTTACTAAACGTAATAAAAATATGATTTGTTTTGTCAATATTAAATATTTATTGAAAAAAAATTAATTTAAATTTTTAACACGACTGAGGTTAAACAAACAAGATGAAAGATATACAAGAATACGTTGATGTAGGCAAGAATAAAGAGACTACAAAGTAAACTTAGATTTTATATTTTGATATTTGTTAGTTTTTATTTGTAATTTTTAACATATTTTAGCTTATAAAAATATATATCTTACTGTTTTGTATTTATTCTCGTAAAATAAACTACGTACAATAAACTTTTTCATACAAAATTAAAATAATTTTATTTCCATTTATATTCAACTGGATTGATAAAATTAATATATTAAAAAAGTGTAGATTCTATTTATGAATGAAAAATTTGATCGGCGACAATGAAGAATTCCAAGTATTAAAATAATAAATTCCAAATTTAAATTAAAATTTTATAAAAATTGAACACGTTTAACGAAATA
Organism: Chalcis sispes; assembly: GCA_949987625.1. Taxonomy (NCBI): domain Eukaryota; kingdom Metazoa; phylum Arthropoda; class Insecta; order Hymenoptera; family Chalcididae; genus Chalcis; species Chalcis sispes. The sequence continues at coordinate 19,336,811 of OX465097.1, forward strand.
ATAAATAACGCAACAATAAAACAAATGGAATATAAAAGAAAATACAAGGATCTGTCGCAAGATATGTCAATTTAATGTCACGCGTACCAGTGATAAATCAAAAAGCTTTCCGCGTGTTTTCAACAAAAGCTGCGTGCAATATTCCTCGGTAAAGCGGCTGCTCGTCATTGCTGTAATATACATACAAACATTTATGTCATGCATAACGTATAAAGAAAAACGTTAAAGTAAAAAGCTGTCCTTCCTCGTTATCTATCTTAGCTTTACGTGTGATGTAATTCAAAGGGTGAGAAAGAAATTTGGCACATGTTTATGTAAATCCATCAGTTTGTAAAGAATGTACGTTACAAAGAAATTGTTGTATACCTTCGAGCAACATATTCCGCGATTAGTCTCGCGCTCTACTATTTCCTTCCTCACATTTTCCGGTATAGTACAAAGTCGCTTTTGCGCACCATAATAACAACTTGAGACAATACAGAACGATACTGCAATTTGAGAAAGAGAGATAGATAGATAGAGAGAGAGAGAGAGAGAGAGAGAAAGACAGCAGCAGCAACAGCAGCAGTAGCAGTAGTTCGACCCCCCGCGGATATTCTACTCCCCTGCGGCACTAAAACCCGCAGCGTCCTCACCGTTTCCTTTTTTTCTCTTTTTTCCTTTCAAATTTTTAATTGTAAAAGAAGAAAAAAACGCACTCTCGCGTTCTATCGAAACTCTCCAGCGAACAAGTAAACGCGAATCCTCCACTTTCACGCTATCCTATGCGAATAAATAATCTCTCCCGACAACACGTTGCACGACTCACGGGTGTAAGAGAGAGAGAGAGAGAGAGAGAGAGAGAGAAAGAGAGAAACAAAAAAGCAGGGGACCGAGGATAAAAAAAAGCGCGTGTGCAGGTGTACAGCTGACGGACGTTGACTGAATGAGCCGCACAGTGGTAAAGAAAACCTCGGCGTATCCTCGCGAGGCAGCAGCACGCGCGCGACTGTGTGTATTGTGTCGCAGCGCAGACCCGATAGAGTTAGCAGCAGTAGCAGCAGCAGTGCTGGCTGCGTTTTACGGGTCGATCGAACACGTAGTTACTCCGCCGCATGCCCTCTTCCTGTGGGGGGGGGGGGAGGTGGGTAGGCGGTTTACCCTCTCTCTCTCGCTCTCTCTCCCTCTATCTTCATCTATCCTTCTGACTCTCTCGTCTTCTCTCTTCTCTGGGTTAGTTGTATAAAAGAGATGAGGAGAGAGAGAATGTGAGAGAGGGGGGAAAGAGGGTGGTTCGAGGATGCACACTGGCATTCGCGCGAATATCGCGCGAGTTAAAAAGTTGAAAAAGTGGGATCGTTTTTTTTTCTTTTTTCTCTTTTTTCCTTTTTTTTTTTTTTTTTTTTTTTTTTTTTTTTTTTTTTTTTTTTTTTTTTTTTTTTTTGTTATATTCGATGTGCGACGCGCGGAATTGAAAGGTTGGGTGCAAATGTACCCGACGTGACAACGAGCGCTTGTACCGAAGTGTAAAGAGCGATGGATTTGTCATTTGAATGCCGATGGAAGGATAAAGGAAAAAGTAAAAGATTTTTTTCCTTGGAGAATCGAAAGAGAAAGATTGATGAAAAGAATTTCGATCTAAATGCTTCAATTTAAAAAGCACTGGTTTTTTACAACATTTTTGTTAAACGTTTAAAGGTATAAAACAGATTAATCATACTTTTATTGCTTTTGTCAATATAATAATATTTTGTCAACCGTTCTTTTTAAAAGATATACATATAAATTTTATCTTTAAATCAGCTAATTATTATAAAATTATTCAATTATTTATGAAGTTAAGCTTTATTTATGTAAATAATGATTCAAAATCGACGCCTATATTAATAAATCTTATAATGAAACCAAATCATTTGTAACGATTTTATAACTTTTTTTGTTTTTTCAGATTAAAAAAAAAAAAATTGAATTAAATAATGAATTAATAATTTTTAAATATATCGCACCTTATATTAAGTATAGTAATACTACGCTTTTACATACTATGACATTGTATTATATGTATACACTACAATCAGGAAAAGTTTTCACATTTATACTTATACGTATAGAGTTTGAAATGGAAAATACATTTACGTTACTATGGAAACTATACAATCGGTTTATTGTTAAATTATGCGAAATTATTACAATCGCATTGCATAAGTTTCAAACTTTAAAGGACTTTAGAGCTTTCTCATTTTACTTGAGCAACAGATGTTTGTGATATTTTGTTAACTTTTATTAAATTTGTTGAACTCTTAGTGATTATTTTTTTTAACTCTAACTATGGAAGGCCTTTCGATTAACGCAAATAGTAATCGCATGACGTTTCTTGCCAGAGAAAAGGTCAGATGCACATATTATTCTATTGAATCTTTTAAAAATTATTGTGACCGATTTAGTTTAAAGAATTTTTATTGATATTTTAAATAAATTTGCAAAAAACAAAAAAACAAAAAAAAAAAAAAAAAAAAACAATATTCAATAATCGTTACATACAACTCATGAAGTTGAATTATCAATTTTATTTCTAAAAATATATCCAAGACGCATAAGTTTTTCGGAAAAGTAGACTCGATAAAGTATTTGACCGGTAAGGTCAAGTCTTAACTTAAGAGTTAATTCATTAATGTTATGATTAGGAAGAGAAGCGTGCTCAAGAGCGAAAACGAAATCTGCTGTACCTCATTGCAGAATTTTTACGAGACCAAGGGTAATTATTATCGACGCTAAAGTTATCGCAAATAAATTTTTTAACTTGTTATTGTAACATTGGAGTGCTTAACTTTATTTTTATTATTTCAGATTCACCGACGCGCTCGAAATATTTATCAAGGAAGCCCATCTTTCTTCAGACATCGAAGTATGCGATAATATAGATCTTGAATCAATCTTATTAGAATATTCGGAATACTATTTTACGAAATTTAATAAATATCCGAAAATATGTAAAAAAGGAGAATCTAAATTTACAAATATCACGTAAGATATTTAACATATACGATGAACAATTCATTATAATCTATTCAGCTTTTGAAGATTTCGATATTATTTTTAATAAATTATTTATAAACATAGAATATACCTATTAAATTAAATAATTGTTATCATTTATAATTTGTACAGATCAAAAAAAGATAAGAATAGTAAAATCAATAACAAAAATCATCGAAAGCCAGAAGATGATAATCATTCAACAAGTTCGGGAGAAAAAACGAAAAATAACACTTCTACTAAGAATGAACCCAATTTTGATATAACGATAACTCCGCTATTCACACTTGAAAATTTAAGTGATCCGTTAAAAAATTATAAAGACGTCGATCTCATTACTAATAAATCGTTGAAACCACTTGGAAATCTTTATCCATCAGGATCGGAATTGCGAGAAATAGCCAATATAATAACTAAGGTTAGTTTTTAATTTCATTTGTTGAAATATATTTTATTCTTGATAAAATCAAATATTATTAAATCGTTTTACAAATTATAAGATCTATAAAAAATATTGATTGATATAAAAAACTTACCTTACAATAAATAATTTAAATTTTTAGGAAATTGTTTTAAGTAATTTAAACGTTCATTGGAGTGATATAAAAGGCCTTGAAAATTGCAAAGCTCTTTTAAAAGAAGCGGCTGTTTATCCTTTCAAATATCCATACATGTTCAATGAAAGACTAACACCTTGGAAAGGGATACTATTATACGGACCTCCAGGAACAGGTAATTTATAAACATTTTTATTCAAAATAATTACAAAGCGTTTTTTCAACAAAAATCTTATGTTTTAGGTAAAACTATGTTAGCCAAAGCTGTAGCTACAGAATGTAATGCTACTTTTTTTAATATAACGTCTAGTTCCTTGATTAGTAAATGGCGAGGAGAAAGCGAGAAATACGTTCGCGTAAATAGCAAAAATTTTTGAAAATGCGATTTAATTTTTTATATACAAAATAAAATATGTAATTTTTTCATATATAAAGGTTCTTTTGGATTTGGCGAAATATTATGCTCCATCAATCATCTTCATTGACGAAGTTGATTGGACAGTAAGTGGAGGAATTAATGATTCATCAAATAACAAATCTGAACCAAGCCGAAGGTTTAGAGCGGAACTTCTTGCTCGATTAGATGGTCTATTGTCAGTGGAAAAAGCTAATGTTTTACTTTTGGCAGCAACAAACATTCCATGGTTTGTTATCTCATAATATAAAATATATTTTATGTTACATTTAAAAAATTTTTTTTTTTTAATCTTTATTAATTATTTTTACTTTAATAGGGAGCTAGATACAGCTTTGTTAAGACGCTTGGAAAAACGTGTTTATGTAGATCTGCCGAATGAATTTGCAAGAAATGAAATTTTTAAGATTTACATTAAACCCTCGTTGCTAGAAAAAGAAATTTATAATGAAATATTAAAAGAAACTAATGGTTATTCATGTGCAGATCTCAAACTTTTATGTAAAGAAGCCTGGATGATGCAGCTCCGTCCAGTTTGGGATCACTTAGAAAATGAAAGATTGCCTTTGAAAGATTACAATAATGATGGAATAAATGATTTAAATCATTTAATAAAAGCAATAACTATTGTTAAACCAATATCTCAAAATATTCAATCAAAATATAAAATTTGGGATAAAAGTTTTGTTGAAAAGCATAATAGTTGCAATGATAATTTGCAACCCAACACTAACACTATTAAAGTTATATATAGGAATCCATAAAGATACTATTATATATTTTTTTTTTTTTTTATAAAAAGTTACTATTTAATTAAAATTAAACTTACAATTAATTTACAATCAATGATATTACTTTTTTCGTTGTTGTTGATCTTTTTGAGCTTGTTTTAAACCATGATAATAACCTGGAAATTTTTCATACAATTAGATTTTTATTTACATTATAAAGTATTTAATATATTACCTGTATGAAATCCACTTATGTACCAGGACATGAGCATACTCGAAAGTGCATCTGCATCATTTTCAGGTAACCTGTAAAATTGTAACATTAATTAATAAAACTCAAAATGTTATGGTTAAGAAAAAGATTAACCTAGCCATAAGCTGAGGTGGTAATGGTGGAGCAGGTGGCATAGCACCAAAAGTAGAATTGAATGATGGTCCAGGAATGTACATATTTTTAAATGATTTGGAATCATTAGTTTCACAATCCATTGGATTTCCTAAATGACCATTTGTTTTATGTGATTCTTCATATTCCATGGAACTTGAGCTCTGTTCAATCGATGCTGCTTCTTTTTGCTGACTAATTTGACTCTGCAAACCTTCTGATTCAAGAAGTGAAGAAAGATCCACTTTCTCTGTATTATTATATCCTAAAAAATAAATATAAATTTTTTTGTAACATTTCTATAAATATTTTTGAACGGTATTACATGAATTTATAAATTACAAAAATCTATTAGAGAATTAAATTTCTAAACAGCTTTTTAATGTAATTAATTAAAATTATACCTATAAATTTAACAACACAAGTTCCAGTATTTTCAAAAATTTTTGTTATTACTGCTTCATATAATTCACCATCTTCAGAATATAATGCTCGACAAGGAGAGCCAACACACCATTTCTTGAAAAAAATAAGCAATAAAAATTAGAAAAAAGAATGACCAATAATCTGTTATAAAGCATTGTAAAAATATTTACTTTTTGTGATTTTTGCAATTGACGACTTGATTTTTTATTTTGAGATTTATTTTGCTTATTATCCAAATTTTGACTGTCTACACCTATTCGCTTTGAAACTTCTTCTTTAGCTGTACTTATAGCTTTATCGTAGGCCTTAATAAGAGCTGAATCGTCCCAAACATCATCAGTAGCTGAAAGTTGAAATTATGTAATTTTAATAAGATTATTATATAATATTAATTAATAATGTAAGTTACATAAATTTTTGTTGTATTATATACTATCGTAAAGAAAACTTTTTAACATGACAAGCTAAACAATATAACCTCTCTTATAAAATTATAATACGTACATTGATCACCATTTCCTCTAATAAATAAAGTATTATCTTCTTCAGCCATAACTAGTATTATTTTTATTGTTTTATTTTTTGCTAACAAAAAATTACTTTAAATAACATATCCAATATAAATATATAGAAAAGTTAACTAAAGTAACAAACTATTTTGATTTATTTGTACACGTATAGTGGCGGTTCATAACAATCACAGAAGGTACTAAAAATTCGTCTGCTAGTAAAATACAAATGATTATTATTAGACTATGAAAAATTTAGACATATATAAAATTATATTAAAAATTGTTTCCTTCATTTTTTATTATTTTTCAATATAATTAATATGTATAAATATTGAAATTTTCCATTTTTATTTTTCATAATGCTTTTTACTGTACATTAAATAGATTACTACGCCAAAAATAATAGTATTAATAAAAGAAGATAAAATAATTATTTACAGTGTACTTAAAAATAATGTGTAGTATAATGAATAATATTTTTGCTAGACACATTATTAATTATTAATTAATATATAAAAAATATTTTAATCTTTTCATCTATTTAGAGATTTTACTCAAAAATTAATCTAAGGTTTTGTTCATTTAAATAAACATATGTTATTTATTAAGAAAAAAAATATACGAAATTAGTTTTTAATAAATTTTTTAAACAATAATTACAAAAATAGAAAAATAAGTTTTCTTTTTAAGAACCTTATTTTAATACTTATATTAGTTAATTATGTTTTATATTATAAACTTACTTTGTTGTTTTAAAAAATTTGATAACATTCTCATTTTATAAATCTTGATTGTTTAAGAATGTTTTTTGTAAATAACAATTTACCAATTTATTTAAACAATTTTTGGCGATAAATAAACACTAATCTATAAAAATTATTCGCTGAATTATTTTAAATAAAATTTGATTAAACTATGTCGAACTACGTGTCTGACCAAAATCATTTAAAGTTTCTGGTTTATCCCTGTTGGTAACTCTATTATTCTGACACTTCAACATAAACGTAAAAAACGTTACAATCGGGGTGAGACTTCACATAGTCAAACGGCTATTCAACCTTCGCCCACGTAAATGCATGCATATATGGGTACATCTGCACACTTTTTCGAGTATACCATTTTTCACGTGCGAGAGCCCGTACATATACAAATACTCGCGTAGAGGCAATGTTCATACACATATATTTAGCTGAAACTAAACGGAGTAGAGCACAAGGTGCGCGCGAAGCGACGCCGCGCGACGTGCACTACGAGTTGTATTATTGATCAATATGAGAGAGAAGGAGAGAAAAAGAGAGAGAAAGAGAGTAAGTTAGAGAAAGAGAAAGAGAGAGAGAGAGAGAGAGAGAGAGAAACTTTGACTGGCTCCTGGTTCTTCTGGCATGGACGACTCGTGCCCCCGTACAGCTGTCATTTTTGTAGCGATTTCACGCGTTCGCGTAAAAAGGTATATGCGCGTTTGACTAACGTAAAAGTAGCTTTGCACGCTTGAGCCAGTAGTCTCAAAGTCTAAAACGATACATCGATTAAGTCGCGCATCAAGAGGCACCCATCGCGTAATCAAATTGGCTGGCAACGTGAAAAACAATACTCGCACTCTGTAATATCTCACCGTTCCACCAAGTGGATGAGAAATCGACGTACAGGGTAAAAGGTAAAAGAGAACGACAGACAGAGACAGAGCGACATACGTAGAAAGGGAGAAAGAGAAAGAGAGAGAGTTAGAGGGGGTGACGAGGACAGTAAGCGCTAACACTACGTGTAATACTGTGCGAGTAGCTCAAGGGTGCGCGGTTACGACGATCATGCGACGTCGGACTCTTTAGGAGGATAACAAAAAAAATAATTTTTACAAAAGGCGGCTCAAGAGCTACGGGCGTGGTGAATTGTTACGAGTTTTCGTTGGAGTCGGACAAGTGGAGTTCCTCATGCAGACGCTACGCAAAAAAAATAGCCCATGCAAGTGTGAGTACTGGAATATTAGTGGACTCGTTGTCTTTTTTTTTTTTTTTTTTTTTTTTTTTTTTTGATTCATTTTAATTGTTAACATTGAATTATCGCTTATTTGATCTATGTTTGATTATTTTATTGTTAAAGTGTATGCAATGTATTAATAACGAAACATGAATCATCATTGAATATATGTTAGTTCTACCCGGCCTTGCCAATGTACTTTTATTGTCTGTATACCGAAAGGGGTAGTTTTTTTTAATCAAAGTCAGCATGCAAATCTGACATGTGCGATAATTAAATTCGGGTGTGACGCAATAACGATGAAAAAAGTAAAATAAAAGCAGCAGACCATTGTTTTCAGCTGATTCTTCGATTCGTGTTGTTTGGACTACCTTACCCTCTCGTTAAGGGTTGGTTTACGCATGACGTGACGGCTAGATGGCGCTAGTAGTATGTATCTGAATCATTGCCGGAATTAGCACTCTACTCATATAGAATTTGTAGCAGTAGTTCAAGCATTTTTCGTCAGCCAATTTCTTGCCTATTGCATTTTTTCCTAACTTATCGGCGTGTAATCCCTATTTTTTATCGATTGCATATTTTTAGTACAATTTGAGAATTGATGCGTCAGAATCAATTATTTTACAAAGAAATGAATTATGCAACGTCTGTCGTTCGTTGATTGAAGTTGAAAAAAAACTTTTGCGTGACTGCAAGGATACAATTATAATAAATTAATCAATCAAAAAAAGCAAGATTATAAAAAATCGATAGCTTTATTAGAATTACAGATTTTTATTTATATTTTATAAACTATCGTTTAGCGTAGTTGTGTTCTTATGTAGCATCAAATTTTTAATACTAATACTTTATTGTATATTCTTTTCTGTTTAATTTACATTATTATTATTTTATATCATAAATAACTGTATTATTAATTTTTGATATTTTTAAAAATTTTTAATTCAAATTGTGTAATAAAAAGAATTTTGATAAATTACTTGATAAATATTTGATAAATTTGATATTTTATACATTCATTTGTATCAATTAAGAATGTTACATTACACAAGATAGTTTTAATTTGATAATAAAGAATAAGCTCGATTCAGAAAAACGTAGAGAAAACAGGTCTCAGATGCGCAATTGTGCTTTTCTACCGCGGCACCACTACTGCACCTTCAATTGCACTCGAAAACGTAACATTGCCGTAATAGCCAACGAATATTCAAAGAGCGGGAGGATGAAGGAAGGCTCGACGTATCCCGATATGTACGTATCAGACGCATCTGGCGTTAGAGGTTGAAGAACCCTAGAGCAATGCGAAAGATTGCAAAGAATCACGGTAACGCCGACCGACAGGGAACTAACCCGAGGAAGAACATAACATATACCCCCGTGGATCTTGAAGTGTCGACAGTTGGCGTTCTCCACTCGAGCGCAAAAATACAATCATATAAATGCGTACCTCGAGATTTTTTTTTCTTTTTTGCTTTCTTTTTTTTTTTTGAGCCTCGGAGAACCGGAAAAAGATTTCAGAGAGAGAAAGCTTAGTCAAGTATCTTCGTGTATATAGACAAAGTTGTTCTACCATGCGATAATTATTCTCGATTTACGTTTGATGAAAAAGTATATGTCGATGTTATTGAAGTTGTAAGTGTTGTTTCAAATCAATTAAAGTATTATTTTTCTTTTTAGCGAAAATTAAGAAGTGAAAATTATTGAATATATACTATTTTAATATAATTAATATGTTATTATAATATTAATTTTATATTAATATTAATTTTGAATAATTTATTTATATGTTTGAACTGTGAAATTTAAAAAAAGAATTTTGTATTTTGTATCATGTAATGTAATATTGCAAAGCATAATTTTATAATTTTTGTAGCTTTACTGATTTGCTGCAATATTATTTATATTGATAATTGGAGCAGAAATTTTCACTGCTGGTGTATAAAAATTTTAATTTTATTAATGAGATGCTCAAGGTATATTGATAAACATGATGTATAATTTTTTACACTCGAAATGAATTTCTCAAGTATTATAAAATATGTAGATAATGTTAAATAAAAGCAAACTGAAATATAATTTTTATTAAACCGATGATGAAAACTAAACTTTTTTGTAATAAAATAAAGTTATAACTCAAAATAAAAATTTTAATTTGTTCTCGTGTGAATTCGTGAAATAAATATTAGACTGTCTCTTGATTAAACAAAAACTACAGAGTGGTTTGAACGTAAAAAATAATACCACAAAAGGTTTTTGATATGATCAGTTATAGACGACGGGGAAGCTTAAAAAGTGAAAAATTCGAAACGGTAGGAAATCTGTGTAGCCATTCACGTTTCTTCGAGCAGACGTAAATTGATCTAGCTTGTCGTCGACTTAATTCGTTTGTGCCTATCGCTGTTATATCGCTACGCAGACCCCCCGTGAGGTAAAACTCAATTTGATCCCCGCGCTCAACGTGATTGCATTTGCCGGCAGAAAGGAAAGAAAGAGAGAGAGAGAGAGAGAGAGAGAGAAAATCGGGATCGTCTACGCGATGGGCGACCACGTGGGGCGCGTCATCGCTAACTGACAATAAGTTGTCGACGAATAGCTTCGTTCTCTTGCCGGGGAAAAAACCGATGGAATCGATGCACGCACTGTTCGATACGTAACAGGATTTTGCCGCAAAGTAACTTCAAGTGATACCGACTGCCATTTGATACAGTCGCGCAACCTCATTAATAATTCAAATTCTCTCTTCGAGAAAGACACTGTACACCTCCATGTCAATCTCAATCAAGCAGATACCCAAAAAAATGTTGACTCGATCTCATAAATTTCTAATGTGCCAGCGTCTATCAAACTTTATCATGTCCATATTTAATCAAACAGTTTGAAAATCGGTTATTACTTTTTAAATTAATTTATATTTTTATTCCACTTTTATTATCTTAAGAATTTTTATTTTTATAATTTATTATCATATTTAAATTTTGTTCCTACAATTAAAATGATTTTTTACAACATGTGAAAAGTTCCTTGTATACCTTTATATATTAAAATGAATAAATACATCAGTATACTTTTATACAACAAAGACTATGAAAATTAAATGCTATCAATTTTTTACTATTTTTTTTTTAGTAAAAAACGAACCTGCCCGCTTTTTGGGAGAAGGTGTCTCCTTCAAAGCAAAGCTCATCGGTATTTTAGAGGTATCGGAGGCTCGCGGCGATCGAATGTGTCAAGCCGCGCTTTCCGACTTAAAAATGGCAATACGTGCCGCTGGCGAACACAAACAACGAATTACCGTTCAAATCAGTATCGATGGGCTTCGCTTAAGAGACGAAAAGACTGGAGTACGTATTAAAGTTAATAGTTTAATTTAAATTACAAATGTTTTTATTAATCTTTGAGTTATACTGTATCCCTAATTACTTTTAGGACTGTTTATACCATCATCCAGTTCACAAGATATCGTTTATAGCACAAGACATGAGCGATTCACGAGCATTTGGCTATATTTTTGGTTCACCTGATACTGGTCATAGATTTTTTGGTATTAAGACTGATAAAGCAGCAAGTCAGGTATGAGACATTATTATTTTTATATCAACATACACAAAATATTACCATATATTTTATCATTAATGAGTTTATGTAATTTCAATTCTAATAATTGAATTTTAATATTTTCATCATTTTATTTAGGTGGTTATTGCTATGCGTGACCTTTTCCAAGTTGTATTTGAATTGAAGAAAAAAGAAATTGAATTAGCGAAACAAAATATTGAACATAATGTTATTCGGTGTCCAACTTATTCAGTTGAATTGTCGCCAGATACTAAAGTATTATTTAATGTCTTAATTTCTTACAATATGATCAAAATAGCAGTTAGAACATTTATGAAGTTTAAAAATTCGTTTTTTAACACAGGGCGCTGCAGGAAGTGAATCGTCATCACTACATAGGACAGGTTCCGACAGCGATAGATCTAGAAAACACGAAGCACAAGGTGGGGTTGTTGCAGATTTATTAGATTTACAATTTGAATTAAATTCTTTGCAACAAGGTATTCATCAAATGGATAAAATAACACCTGATAATCCTAGACCAGTTGAAGACCCCTTCGAATCCGATCCTTTTGGAGATTCATTTGCAAACATGAAGGTATTATTTATAAATTAATAAAAACATAAAATTATTATTGATTATTATTATTTTAAATAGATAAAGGAGCAAATTCAACCAATTTTACCTCCACCACCTTCATCCTCAAAACGAGGTCATATTGAAAGACAACAAACAGTCCAACAAACGCCAACATCTGGTACGTCCAGCCCAGCCAATATAGTCAGTAATAAAACGCCTCCACCTCAAGGTTCAGTCCATTGGTTTGATAAAGAAACAGAAGAGTTATTTAATGAAGGCGAATTACCTAACTTAACAAGAAAAAACTCTTCAAGCGATGAAGATAAAGAAACGGTAATATAAACATGTTTATAATATAATATTGAAAATGAGTTATAATTTATTTTTAAAAAATTTTTGCAGCCTTCCAAAGCCGAGTCTGAAGACCGTTATAAACAAGTGGACATATTTTCAGAATTGGATCCGCTTGGTACGGGCTCTAGAAAACCTTATGTAGATAAAAAAGACTTTTTTCAGCATTTGAAAAATCCACCAAAAAAAGTATTAAAAGATTTAGCATCAACGAATTCTGAAGACACTTTTCCTACTAATTTTAATATTACATCAGAAACCCCAGATCAAAGTATAACTTCTGCAAATGAAAGCGAATTGAATCAATTAAATGACAGCGAATTTGCCGATTTCGATAAATTTAAAGAAAAAGATATTTCAATAATTGATAAAAGTACTTCCCCAAAAACATACAAAGAATCTAACAAAAGAGGAATTCCGCATCAATCATTATCAGTATCATTACCACCAGAAGAAACTTCAACACCTAAAAGTTCTTCCTACGGTTACACAATGTCTAATTCGATAGCTTCTACTCATTTTGAAAGCAAAGATTCTTCTGAAAGTATACAGTCTTTAGTAAAATTACCAAGTCCAAAAAAATATTTACATTCAGCGCGTAAAAGTGAATTTACAGAATATGGAGGGAATAAATCACAGTCAATTGACAAATCATTTCCTGTGGATTTTTCATCTACAAGTGATTCACCTGCATCTCCACTAAGATCTTGTTCTTCAGGGGCTAATTCTAGACTATCAAGTTCAAGCACGGAAATGGAAAATGTTCCTGATCCTCCTCCAAGAGGTTCTGGAAGTATTTTAATTAATCCTCCACCTCTTCCACCAAAGAAACATAGTACTAGAAGTGGAATCAAACCTCCTCCAAGACCACCTCATGGAGAAGGACATTTTCATTACGATTTTCTAGAAAGAGAAGAAGGATCGCCTTCTCCAACCCGAAAAACACGCGGAACTGGTTCACCCAAAAGTATGAAAGGCAGATTTGATGACAATTTTAGTCCACCATTACCACAGCTGCCTAAAAGATTTGATGCTAATTCAGGATTTTCTAATTCGAGTTTTGAAGATTCCTTTAATTCCATAATTCAGTCTCCTAAATCAACAAATGATAATATTTCTACAAAAACAGAAATTAATTGGGCAAATCTTACAAAAGACATTACATTAAGTCAACTTACTTCAACTTTTTTAACAGACTTAGCAAGCAATTTAGGAATGTCAGTAGCTGAAGTAACAAGTTTGACTTTGCAACAATTAACAGAATGCATAGAATCATTAGCGAAAAAGGAAAATAAAACAAAAGATAAAACTACTTTAAATGAAACTGTTTCTAATGGTACAACTGTAAAAAATTTAGACGACAATTTAAATAATAAAACAGAAATATCAAAAGAGATCGATGCTTCTTGTGCGGCAAATGAACCACTATTTAAAGCTACGTTTGATCAGGAACCAAAAACAGAAATTGCTAATTATGATAAGTATGCTGTATTTCGAGAGTTGGAAATGGAGCAGGTAGATAATGAATTAAAGGCTCAGAAATCTAGTAAAGAAGAAGAACCGATAGAAATTGAAAATCAAGAAGAATTAGGTGATCTTGATGATGATGCACAAAGTGATGAAATAGATGAATCAATTACTTCACTTGCGAATTTAACTGTTAAATTACCACCAGCTCCTATGGGTCAATCCAAAGAAGTTTCAACTTATTACGAAATGAAACCTAATGCAGAGCGTACTGAATCGCCAAAAGAAAGTGAAATTACTCCACAAGAAGAGACTGAATTTCAAGAACAATATTTTAACAACGATAATACTAAGAAGAGTGATTCACCGAATATAAAGATTCAAATTAAAAAAGAAAAAAATGAAAATGAAGAGACAACAGATGAAGTAAAGGAATTCGAAGATTTAAAAGAATCTTTTGATAACTTTGTTATCACCGCAGAAGAAGTTAACGAATTATCAAAGATTGTTGATAAGAAACCAGAAATAAAACCTTCTTCTTCTACTTCAAGCGATAAATATGCTGCTTTACGTGAAATTATAGACGAAACTGAGCAGTCATCTATGAAAAATGATAATTTTATTACTTCTCCAAATAATGGTCCGGTAAAATCTTCGGTTGAAGTTGACTTACAAGGTTTATTCTCTGATAATATGTCCTCGCGATCTGCTGCAATAAGTGCTAAAATTAAAACTAAAAATGAAGATGATACGAAAACTACTGTCATGGATATATTTGAAGAAATAAAAATGTTAAATACAGACACTCATCGTTCAAAAGAAACCAATAAGTCATTATCTTCTAATTTAGAATCTATGTTTTCTGCATTTACAGAATCAAAGGTAGAAAAGGAAAGTTTAAAAGATGATGAAAACTGGGCTAAATTTGAATCTAATATATTCCAATCTGATAAATCATCTGGAGAGGGACAGGGATCTATTGGAGGTACATCTCCATGGTCACCAGAAGGTAAAGAATTTAATCGCGAGCCTCCAGTAAAAAGAAGCTTACATCGACACTCCGGAGAAAGTGATAATGAATGGAAAGACGATGAAGAAAGTGAAGAAAGCAATGGTAGAGCTAAAGGGGAAGGTCCTTGTTGTGTAAGACACCCAAGATATGATTTCCCTCCTTTCGAAGAAAGACCTTTTTATGAAGAATCCGAAGAAGGAGCTAAGGATAGAGTATTTCGTGATAAATTAGCTCGTAAAACAAGAGGTGTGCCTTGGGTAAAGGGTACTCATAGAACTTGTGAACCTATGTCTTGGCATGATGAAGAAAGGTGGGAAGAAGAACGTAGACGTCATTTACATAGAAAAGTTCCTTACAATGATGAAGAAGCTTACAAATCTTACATGAAATGCCGATCAAAACAGAGACCTTGGAATGGAGAAAGAGAAGGCTTTTGGGGCCCTGAACATCAGTTTTATGAGGAAGAGTGTAAAAGAAGAATGGCATTATGGGCTGATGAAGAGCGTGACGGTAGAGAGAGATTTAGTAGCCAAGAAAGTATGGGTTATGACGATGACGAAAGATGGTATAGAAGAGAGTATGAAAGAAGAAGGTATGAAGATGATCCAATGTTTTGGAGAGGACGAGGTCCTGAAGGAGAATATCCATCTAGAGAGGCCTATAAAAAACATGATCCACATTATTTTCGTGAAGGTAGAGATCGGCATTATGATTATCCTCCAAGTTGGGAAGAAGAATATGGACCAAAACGTTCAGAAGATTCTCCGAGATATCTTACAAGAAAAAAACGTTGGCCAAAGCGACCAAATAGTGCTAATGATGGAAGAGAAATGATGTATGTAGATATGAGACCAAAATGTGCAGTTTCAAGGTCTGAATGTAGCGACAATGATTCTGATCCGTACCATCGCCCGTATAGATCAAGAAGCAGAGAAAGTTACTGGGGTAGTGATCAAGAATTTGAAAGCTGGGGAGAAAGACCATATTGGTCTGAAGGGCCAGATGCAAAAAGCGAAAGCTTACATCGTAAAAGAATGAATAGGCATCGAGGGCGTTCACAGCCAAAATCTCAAAACTCACCTTTTGAAGATGATTTTACTCAAAGTGTAGAACGCAACGAAGCTCCAATTGATCCTATAAATGCAGAAGCACGCATTCATCCAGATTCTGATGTCCAAATGAAACAAACAACCAGCCCAAGAAGTCCACGGGGCGTTAAAGATCAGCCAAGAAGAAATCCAAAATCATATAAAGCTTCAAATTATTTTGATGATGATCTTACACCAACTGCTAGTGCTTCAAGTGATGCTTCAGATAGACAAAGAATAAACTCTGACTTAAAAGTAACTCCTGAAGAATTACCATGTGATGCGAAAGATCCTGTAGCAGATGGTTTTGCATCTGAAGACAGTGGAAGAGATTCATTTTTTAATGGAGATCCAAGATTTGATGACGATGGATTTGCATTTCGTTCAGAAATGGATGATCAAGTGCCCGAACATACAGCGACGTTGTCGACAAAAAATTCTAGGCATTTAAAATACTCAAACAGTAGGGGGAAAGGTGACCAGTATATCAAAAAGTCTGAATCTATAAATATATTCAGTCGTGAAAACGATCCATTTGATGATGACGAATTTTTCAATTGATCAAACAAATCAACTGATTTTTTTCGTGCTACAACAAAATCTCGAAAAGAGATCAGTGTATCTTCACCATATTCACCTTTGCATCATTTACATAAGATGCACCGCTTTTACCCTTTTGGATACAAGTGAAGTGCATGTTTCATTTGCGGCTGCATGGAAGAATAATATTTTTGTACCGCGTGAAAGCGATTGTTCTCTAGCTTTCCTTTCACAATGTAGAAAATTTTTTTAAAAACTTGCAGTTTCATTTACAATAAAATTGGTAAACGTATAATTTTATTATTGAAATTACACACGAGCAATATATTGTATGAATGTATTTAGTTTAGAATGAAACATCATGTGCAATTTAGGAAAATTAAAAAAAAAAAAAAATTCGTTGAAAATGTAAATGATGAAAATATTGTTTATCGTGTTTTTCAAATATTGGGAATTTTATGTATCATATTAATTGTTAGTTAAATGTTCAATCAGCAGAGTTTTAAAGAGTGCGGTTAAATGACAATGAGAATTTTACCAGAGGAGAATCGTGAGTAATAGGATAAATAAATTTTTGTAGAGATAAAGTTGTTGTGATCCTGCAATCGATCTACGAATTGTCATCAAAAATGTCGACTACGGAGTTAGATTAAGCGAACGTTTTCAAAGTGGTATAATAAAATGAGGAACGAAGTAAAAAAAATGATTATTTAATATGTACATAGTTATTGATATTTGTAAACCTAATACCTTTGTTATCAATAATATCTCTATCTCTAATCAAACAGTCGTCTAAAATCGATGCTTTCTTTATATTAAGTATATAAATTTTTAAATAATATTATGCATCATTAGTTTTATTTTAATAAAAATTACAGTTATTATACTTGTAATAATTTATTTATTTAAAAAAATATTTTTTTTTTTTTTTTTATTTGATAATAATCGTATATATTTTATTTTGAAAAAGTATAAATATTGAATTACTTTTGCGTGTACTCATATTATATTCATATTAACTCATTTTATTTTCACATTAAGGCATTTTATTTATATTAAAACTTATTTTTAATGTTAAGTTAAATGTTGAATGATTAAAAAAGTACTGTGTGTAAGTTTTTATTAAAAATGTTATGAAATTTAACATCATTTACGAGTTCGTAATACGCTTTTTTAATTTCCTTTTGCTTTTTATCTCCTCATTTTCATTCCTCAACTTTGAATATTGAAATTGTAAATTATCTAATTAACTTTTGTTTGAATCAATGCTTTTTAATATATTTTTTTATTTAGAAATCAGAGATTTTATGTCTGAGTAAACTTTTTATAATTTCAAATTACTAGTCAATAAAATTTATAATTTTTTATTTGAAATTCCTTTTACTACCATTTAATGACACTTCGATGAAAATTCTTGAAAATTAGTTCTTTTTTTTTATTTTCATGTTTTACTTTATATAAAAATATTATTTTTATTTTATTGAAAATTATTATAATTTTACTTAAATTAATATATAAAAATTTTTCAAAATAAAGAAAAATAATCTGATTTTATAAATAGTATTTTGATATTTGAGCAAAGGAGGATATTTTTTATCTTTATAACAATACGTGTACTTTGATTTTATCACATGTTTCAGTATTTTCAATAAATAATATATTAATTTGATTGTATCTTTTATTAAAATAGTTAATTTCTCTTTCAAAAAATTTTAATAAATGAAGTATTTAAAGAGCACGAATAATATTATTTCTAATAACATGATCTACAAATTATGTAACGATTATAATTTAATTTAAACTATTATAAAATTTAATTTTATTTAATTTAATTTTAATAAAGCTTTTATATTATGGATTTTCTCTTAATTAATTTTAATATTTAGATCTGTTGAATACAATACACATATATATAGTAATTTTCTATCACTATCCAAACTAACATTTATTCAAGAAAAATTTTTGCAAAAAATGAAAACTTAAAAGCAATTTTTTTATGTAAGACGTTTTATCCATTTATTAATAAGTTGAAATTGAGAGGTTAATGTTTAATGATCAATTCAAAGTACAATAAAGATTCGCGTAAATAAAAGAGTCCATTGAGCAAAATGTTAGGTAAATTAAAGGTACCATATATTACAACAAATTGTTATAAATAATTAGTTCAAAAGAATTTTAAACATTTACAAATATTGGAGCTATCTAAGGGTATGAATCTACTTATAATTCAAAATCAAAAATAAATTTCTAAATTATTATTACGTTATGTTTATACATATATTCAAAGTGTTTATTTTACATTTTATTTCAATTTTGGTCTCACGTAATAAAGAGTTCGTATCAGCAGTTTTGGATTACATTTGCATGTAAAGTAATGCTCTTCCATTTCTTTTTTTTTTTTTTTTTTTTTTTTTTGTTTTTTTATTCGATAAATTCATGTACAAAAAGTATTTGATTACAATTGATATTTCCAAAAAAAATACTCAATACATTTTTACAGACTGAATATTATGTAATTTTAAGCATATATCCGAATGATATAATGCTAATTTATTATAAAAAATTATTCAATGCAATAAAAGGGTTAAAATTATTTAAATAGGTGTAAATATTAATTTATAAAAATGATAAATTTATTATATTTATATTCTAATAGCTTTCGAACATATTATTGTACATTAAATTAAGTTTCTACTGAGAGTATAAACATTTTTAATTGGTTCTTGATATTCATTTTAAATAACACTTTTAAAGATTAAGATTAAAAATGAATTTTTATAACGATTTTTCAATAAGTAGAAAAAATTAGTGGATAAACTTGATAAAAAATATTGAATTTCTTAAAAATTCTTTTTGCATTTTTATAATATTTTATATTTTTATAATAAATTTTACTGTTGATGAAACAAATTTAATAGAGGAAAAGTTGTTATTTTAATATTGTTCTTACATTATTAACAATATAAATTTAACGCAAATTGAATAACTATACATTTATGAGTTTACTTCGTACTTTATAAATAGTTTGTAAATATACTTTGCTGACGGAGCATTTGACGCGCTCGAAGTATTCTAACACCTTTTTTTTCCCTAGATTGCAAAAATTTTCAAGTTTTGGGTCAAAACGGATGCTACCGCCTAGCCGTGAGAGAGTCATGTATATTAAAATGCTCTTGTAGCTCAACTATATTAATAATTTTATTTCATTCTGATCGTGAGTAACACTCAAGTAAAGCGTTCGCTTATTTGAAATTCAATTGCATGCAAATTCATCGTGAGGTAACGATGCGCACAGACGGAACGAACCGTACGCCGGCGGCACGAATGAGATTGAAAGGAGATCCGCAGTACCGTTTAGTAAACACTTATCGATTTTACCAACCCTATGAAATATTAATAAATCAGAGCTTTAAACTTTCTTTTCGCGTAATATGGGTTTATCGCCAAGGAGTTATATTAATTCGCTATATAATATTTATCGCGCATTGATAAGCCAATATAGTAGAATTAAAAATTGAAAATCGCAAGGGCACAGAGATATATTTACAAAAAAATACAATGCTTGTGAATTAAAAATTAATTGGCGTAAACTGACAAATACATCGGCTGAAATAATGTTGTACGGGCAAATTTAGTCAAAAAAATGTATTTTATCATATAACCATGAACATGTGATTTGTGCATAAAAGTTTAGCAAAATATTAATACGTATTAACGTCAAGCCAGGATCGGTCTCCTTTTTCACTTTTCAGTCGAAAAGCGCCTAAGCGGAGATTTTAAACTTTATCGAACGCCTAAGAACGGCAAGCGTTTCAGTATGTGTACGTAAAGTTTGGAGGAGGGATACATTTACATGGTCGCAGTATACAGTTATAAAAATTATAAGGACTTTTCCACTTGTGGCCGCGTACTTACACCCACGCACGAATACGTATATATATATCACCAAGAGGACAAAAACAGCGAAATATATTTCCGTCGGTGCGATGTGCGTTTGGTGTTCGCAGCTCGCTTAAAGAAAAAAATCTCGGGTATAGAACAACGGGTCGACAATCCCAATTATAAACATTTCTCTCTTGCCCTTTTGGAGTTGCATTTGCGACAAGTGAGTGTGCGAGCGAGTACATAAGCGAACGCGCGACCGCGGTTCATTTAGCCAGCCTTGTATACCGTATTCGTACGTATGTGTACGTGCATCTATACACATGTGTATGGGTGCATATTCATATACATCTATACGGGAGGCGCTTAGCCCCCTCGCGTTCTCTTTTATATAACAAAAGTACTTTTCGAGCCTCAAGTGCGCGTTGGCTTGTGCTCGTGTGTAAGTAAAGCAGAATCTACAATTGTGAAAGAAACAAGAAATCTTAGGTATTGTTTTAACTGCTGCTATTGTAGTAGAAAAAGTTGAAGGAAAGGATTAAAAATTTTCTCTTCTAATCTTTTCATTTTTTTTTTTTTTTTTTTTTTTATTCTTTTCGCTTGGCTTGATAAATAAAAGAAGGTTGCGAATAGAATGAAGTTTTTAGGTTGCCGCTTAGTAACTTTATATTTTTCTTTTTTTTTAGTTTTAAATATTTTAATGAAATATTGTTTGAATTTTTCCATTCATTTTAAATACGATACAATAAACTCAAAATCTAGATTAAAATAATGCATCTGCATGTTTGGTTCTTATCAGTGTCAATATAATGAATGTTAAATATGCAAACTGAAATTTTCGTATATATCTATTTATTAAATTAAATAAGTTTGAAAACAAAAATAAAAATATTATTTAAATCTAATACTTTAATAAAATTGTAAAAAAAAAAAAAAATAAAAATAGTAAACGACAATTAGTAAAATAACTTAATAACATTCATTAAATTTTCATAACCATAGGAGTTAAAAGGCTACTCAACGAAAGGTGCGTACAAGCCACTTTTTTTCCTTTCATTAATCGTTGATTGTGCATAAATATTCATCGTAGCGCCGGCTCGTCGTCATCTTTCAATATGTGGTACAACTAATGGCGCATGCACAAGGCGAGATATCAGTTAATACACTCGACTCGGGCGCGCTTATTTTGAATATTCATAAGGAAATTTTGCAGCTCGTTCAACTTTGTACGTGCGCGTAAGCGTGTGAGCCGAACGCGCGCGCGCAACGAAGAAAAAAAAATGGCAAGGCGATGGAGAGAGGAAAAAAAAAAAGAAGAAAAAGAGAAGAAAATAGGGTAGAATAAAAGGAAAAAATGAGAGAGAGAGAGAGAGAGAGAGAGAAAAGAAAGCGAGGGCGATAATTTGTTAGGATGGAAGAGCGCGCGCAAAGCGCCCCAAATGCGCGAAATCCCTTAAAAGTGTATGTGTACGTCGGTATACGTGTGTATAAATATATATATATATATATATATATAGATATACACATGCGAGGAGAGAAGCAGCGCGCGCTCGCGCGCATTGTTTCCTTGTTTGCCAGGTGTTTCGAGTACTTCCGTGGAGTGCGCGACTGCGCCATTGTGCACAGAGAGGAGTGCGCAGAAAGAGAGAGAGAAAGAGAGACGCGGCGTAGCACGAGCCCGCGCGCTTGGTTGTTCAACAAAGCCGGGTGGCGATCTAATGCTCTTTTATTGTGCATTGTACGTGGTCTCCCCGACCCCCTACCTCATTCAATATATATATATATACACATACGCATACATATAGAGCCAAACGCCAAGAAGGACGGGGAACTCTTACACAAGGCAAAGGACTTGGCACAAGAGCTGAATGCTCGTGGGGTACGCCGATGTGCTTTGCATGTCTGTGTACGTATTTATTTATGATGTGTATGTGTGTGTGTGCGTGTGTGTGTGTGTGTGTGTGTGTGTCTGCGTATTTGTATGTAGACGAATGGATAAAAACACATGTGTATATGTAGGCGCGCTGAACCTGCGGCACATTTGCCCATACGATTTCCCCTCTGGTCAGCCACGACCGTGATTCAAAGATTCGCGAACTGTTACAGATAAAATGCCGGGGATAAGTGTGTTTGACAAAACTCTTCAGCACAATAAACGCAACGATGCTTATATATAAAAAGAATTTTAAAAAGTCGTGGCGTAATTCATTTTTATAAAATTTTCTATTATTATATTATAATTTGTTAATGGTTTTATAAATAAATTTGTTTGTATTGTTAAGTACATTTAAATTTGCTTGAAATATTTATGAATGAAATAAGTAAATGTGTATTTTATTTGCAATCACAACCAATCTTATTTATATAAACTAATAAACTTTTATATTTTTATATTATAGAAAATGATTGAAGACAAATAAACTGGAGTGAGAAATTTTTATTCCTCGAATGTACTTTTCAATCATAATAATGATGATGAAATTATATGATAATTAATAAATAACAATTGTTAATTGTACTTTAACAATTAATAAATTTAAATTTATGTAATAGAAATCTTCGCTTTTCAGCCACAATATAAAAGTTATCATGTATTTACATGTTGAATGTAATAAAGTTAAATAGATAACAGGAATCTACTTTCTTCAAATAATGATTTATAAACTCAACCTTCAAACTTGAAAATTTTGCAACAATAAACATAATTTAATTAATAAAATCCAACTATAAATTCAATTAAATAAGATAAAGTGTGAAAAAGTAACTGTTTTATTTATAACACACAATTATAAGTAAAAAGAAGAATCAAGAAATTCATACGCTTATTAAATGCATTGTTGGAAAAGAAGGCAAACAAAGAAGATTAATCATAAACCGCCCCTAAATGTTTGAAACTTTAAAATAAAAAGCACGCAGTAAAAGAGAGACGCGAGAATAAAGCAAGTGCAGCATGAAACAAGGAGAATAATTTCCTCAGTAGAGGAGCGTCAGCGAGAGAAAGAGAGAGAGATAACCGTAGAGAAAGAGAGCAAGAGAAAGAGGGCGAGAGAGAGAGAGAGAGAGAGAGAGAGTAAGGCAGAGCGAGACAAGCGCGCTAAGGTTTGAGAACGAGGAAAGAGTCTCCCTCCGGTTAGAGTACGAAAGTGGCATCTTTGAAAGATGCAAAGCCGACAGTATTCTTTGTGACGGGCATAAAATGCCTCACCGGTAGGCCTCTTCACACTCCTTACTCTTTACTCTTTTCGCCTTACTGCGCTGTACTGCCGGGGCGCCGCCGCCGCTTACCCGTTGCTGCATACAGCCGTGACGAAGCGCGCGAGTTATCGTCCTTCGAGACAGCGGAGTAAGAAAGCTAGCCGCGCTTGTAGCCGAGAGATGAAAGATGCTAAAGCGAGAGAAAGAATAAGAGAAAGAGACAAAGAGAGAGAGAGAGAGAGGGTGAGAGCGGGAGAGGGGGAGGAGAGAGAAAATGACGAAAAAGGGAAAGAAGAGAGCTATAAGGGGTAAAGCCGGAAAAGGAGGACGGGAGCAAAGAAGAAAGTCTCGGTGTGTGAGCGCGAGCTAGCTCGTGTTTTTGCGAGTGGGTGTGGATGTCTGTGTATGTGTATACTTCTCTCTTCCCTTGCATTTTACAAGCTTCCCTTTAGGGGCGGGATATTTACCAACATCCAAGATGGCGCCGTAATCTTTCAAGCTCTCCCGCAAAAGTCGACGAGTCATCTGTACTTAGCGTCGTCGCCGTAGTCGTCTACGCTTTTGCTCAAACTTCCTTAGCGTGTAATCCTAAAGGAGGCATTGTCGCACAAAAGACAAGGTCGAGTATTTACATACGATCATCAAGGCTCTGCTAAGCACGAAAATTACTTTGGGAAATAGATTTTCAACTTGCCTCGCTCTTATAGACGTTATAAAGCCAGTGATAAATAAAACTTACATAGAGTTTCTTTTTATTTTTAATTTTATTCTCAAATTTAATATATAAAGTAATGATTAAAATGCTTATTATTTTTCTGTTTTCATAAAAACAATGTCAAAACTTTTTTTACAAATGAAAGGATTATTCTACTATTTACAAAAACAAATAATAGACTATCGTTTTTACAATACATATTTAAATTAAAATTTAAATCAAAATTTATAATCAAATATCAAATGTAATAGCACAAAAACAAATTAAATTTCAATCAATTCGTTATCAAATGTCGAATTTTACGGTTTCGTATTATTAAATAATACAAAATTCAATATATTAACAATATTTGCGTAAACAATAATAAAGCTGAATCTTTTTATATATTTAAAATAAGCACCGGATTGAGTTCCAGAGAACACGGAATTCGCTATCCGATGGAATCTGAATACCAAAGCACTAAGCGTTTGTCCTTGCCCCAACAATTTCTAACCAAGAAAACTGTAAGTGTCACAGATCGAATTGATTTGATGCAAATAAAAAAAATAATATTAAATTTTAAAGAATTAATAATTAAATATTTTTAAATATTTGAGTAAAGTATTTCAGAATATCTAAATAATTTTTAAACTTGAACAAATTTATAAATAAATAGTAAACAGTAAATGTTGTAAATACTCTGGACTTATTAAATTATTTCTCGAAAAACAAGTTAATTAATAGAGCTTTTATTGATTGGAAAATATAAAAACTTTTATTTTATATTTTTTTCATATATAAGCAATTGTGCTTATGCATGAATCCAACATATCGTATATTACGTTTACATACAATTTTTACAAACATAACATTTCTGAATAATAATTGTTTTTAATAGTAATTATTCTCGCTATCAAAAATATTTATATCAAAGTATTTTATCATCGAAAATTTGATTAATACAGAAATATTATATAAAATAATAAATTAAGAAGATTAATAGAAAAATATTGTTACAGCATTATTAAAATCTCAGAAAATACTGAAATTTTAAAACAATTGTTGGATTTTTATAAAGTTAAATTTTTAATAAAACTGCTATTATAAGAAGTATATGTAAAGGTTTTACAATATTCACTAGTGATAGTTTTTTTTGTAATATTATGCTTATAAAGAAAATATGAAAGAAAAAATTTATTTTTTAATAGTCTAAACTCACGAAATTAATTTAAGCTCATTTCTTGTCTTTGAGTCTTTATCTTCATTAATATGTTATAATATAAGTATTTTTTGAAGTCTTTTTAATTTTGACTGTTTCTAGATAAAATTAATTTAATGAGTATTAATAAATAGATGATAATTTCTTAATGATTATTACAATATGTAAGTAAGTTTAAGTATATCAATCAGTTTTAATGTTTCAAACAATCTAATAAATATATTAAGGATTTTCTAATAAAGTTTACAATATAAGACTGTCTATGCATGTGTTACTTATTTTATAACAAATTACTAATGATAAAATTGCATTAAGAAAAAAATGTTAGTACAGGTAAATAAAAAATTCAATAATAAAAAATTATTTGTTATTAGCATTTGAAAAAGGAAAACAAACTTCGCAATATGAAACTTGAGCGTTTTCACAATGTTTCGATAGAAGTATTTTTCAAAGTACAAACATACGCAATATAGCTAGAAAATGCAGCTGCAACAAATGGTTTTCAAAAACGGAAGGATTCGAAAGAGATTTATCGGAAAGAGAGCGAGAGAGAGAGAGAGTGAGAGAGAGAGAGAGAGAAAGGGAGAGAAATAGAGAGCGAGAAGAAGAGAGAGTGGATGACAAAAAAGGGGGTGACGGTGGTATATGTAGAGGGTGAGAGGGAAAGAGTGAGGGAAAGAGAGAGACAGAAAGCGAACTGCGAGTAAGTGCAATAATACCAGATTATTTGCATCGCGAAGCCGTGTGTACGGGTAAACATAATATTCGCTCTCTGCCGACTCTGTGAACCGATTCGAACCAGGTAGATACGTATATCCGCCAGTTTATCCCTCTCTCTCTCTCTCTCTCTCTCTCTCTCTCTCTCTTACTCTTCGTCTATAGTTGTCCGCCCGCCAACCACTGCCGCTGCTATACTATTGCTGCTATATGTATATCGCTTGTCTCTATTTCTCTCTCTCTCTCTCTCTCGCTCTCTGTGTAGTCAGCGTTGGATTGGCAAGCTGCCTAGCTGCCTGCCAGCCAGTTCTGTCACTCCTGTTCTCTCTCTCTCTCTCTCTCTCTTTACCGCGTCTGTGTACCACTGCCACGTAATGCAGATTCTATTTGAGCTGCCTCAGGGATGTTAATTTGTCATGCGTGCAGCTCTCTCTTGTTCACGCGACCGAACTCGCCAATCGCACGCCAACCCAGGAAGGAAACTCGCTCTGATGCCGAGTCGCTTCGGCAAACTTGAACCACAGCGAATATATATATATATATATATATATATATATATATATTTTTTTATTCCTATATTTATTTCTTTTTTCTATCTTTTCATCTTTTTCTACTTTCCCCCGACAGCTCCTCTTTCTCGCTTTTTCTTTATTTCATGGTCTCTTTCATTTGTAAATTCGAACACGGCAGATATTGGAAAAATTGCTTATTTGGCGACAATGCTATTATTCCCTATTACTCTATTATTTATAATTTTTGTACAATATTTAAACGCGTATATTATTGCAGATGTTATTTTACGTAAACAAATTTTGTTTAAAATAATTTTTGACAGGTATATTGTTTAAAATAATGTTTGACAGGTATATTAATGAATTTTTTTTATAAATTAATATTATTAATAAATAATTTAGTTATATTTTATTTAAACATAATAATTTACAGAATATAACAACATTATATTCTTTTTTGGATTAACTCGCGTACTGATTTTTTTAAGCCTTAAAGTCAACATGAAAGCGAGTGCAACAGAACAAATTTTCTTCCCGAAAACCTTAAATTTTAAAATATAATAATACTTTTATAATAAATAAAATATTTTAATTTAATTTAAAAGAATTTTAAATTAATTTCTGTAAAAAATTTTATTCAAAGAAGAATCCAACTATAGGTTGGAGAATAAAATAAACAATGTATCCAAACAAAACAAAATTGTTCAAAAAAATGCTTGAAGCGATACCGCGATGAAAAAATTTAATTTTAATTTTGAAATAAAAAGTGAAAATTATTACTTTGTTGCGCTATATTTCATCATAAAAATAGCCGAAATTTCGGATCGATTTATTTTATTTTTATTTAATCTATAAATTCTACGTTATAAAATAAAACCAAACTTTGTAAATAAATATCTTTTTTTTTCGCTCTGTCATAAATGATTTAAAAATATTAATATTTGAAAAATAACAAATTTGTTGATTGATATAGATGGGACGTGTATTACTTAAACGCCAATACAATGTTCGATTATTTCACTAATATTTTATTTAGTTTCAGCAAGTTTACCAAACGTTTTATTGACATATAAATATTTTCAGTATAAATTGAAAAATTAACATATTTTTACATCGTACTTCATGTTCATTCAATAGATCAGTAGAAGAGATCCTTTGTGAGTAAATAAAATGCAATAGAACTTTCGTTTTGAAACAATATCGTGAGGTTTTAAACTTTAATCGATATGCTTTAAAAATACAAATAATTTTACATGTTTTTAGTTAATCTAATACTTAAATAAAAGATGAATGAAATTCATTTCAAATTTATATAGTCAATGGCATGTATATAAATTGTTTTAAAGAACTTGGGATATTGAAATGGTTTATTTAAATGATACGATAAAATACATATCCATAGATCAACATGCAGTTTAATTCTTTAATACATTTGGCTTATATTTAAAAATTGACAATCTTGTTGATTTTAATCAAATATTGTAATTAAGATCTATAAATATACTATAAAATGATACTAGTTATCTGTAACATATTGTAGTATATGTGCAATTTGGAGTAATACAAAAGCTGTCAAATTTCATGCGTATTAAATTAAATTATTGAGAAAATAATTAGACAAATGAAAATAATATTTTAATATTGTAAATTATCCGTTCAATTTAAATTTCTCAATTTCAATTTAAATCTCTGAATGAAAGAAATCGTTAGATTTATCATTAATTAGGAACAAAAACGTAATTAACGGAAATATGATCGGCGAAGGAGGGACGTTATATCGAATAAAATTTCATAAAATTCGCAAGAACGTATATTTCGACTTTTGTCAACTTGACATAGACAAAGCAGAATATGTAAGCGTGTGCAAATTCGCGCGCAATGCATCACAGTATAATACGGTATAAAGCGAAGGCGCGACGCGCAATCGCGCAAATTTCAAGGAAGCAAGTTACAGAGACATATAGAGGGAGCGCGAGCGAGAGGGAGAGACAAAGAGAGAGAGAGAGAGATGCCGCGCGTTTCCGCCGCTACTACTTCACCTCATCTACCGAGACAATGACCAATATTATGATAATTCAAGCCTCTGTTATATACGGACAGCAGAGGCGGCCAACGCGGAAGAGTAAAAAGAGGAGAGGAGGGAGGAACGAGAAAGAGAGAGAGAGCGAGGGCGAGAGAGAGAGAGAGAGAGAGAGAGGAAAGGAGAAACAGAAGGACGCACAGGAGCTTTCGCCGAATCCCCCATGCTAAGCTCCGCAACCCAACGATAAAGTGAGAGGCAAAACGGCCATGTTTGCGGAGGCGTGGCTTATGGCTCAGTTGCCCCGGCGACCGTCTACGTTATCCGGATATCGACCTGGTGCCTCGCGCCGCGCTACCGACGCATTGTATACTGGATGCCCGCGCCCCTCGCACACCCATGCACCCACACCCACACACACCCACACATACAGTTATAATCGCGTACACATCCACACAGACTGGAGAGAGCGCCAGGGAGGGTTGCTAGGCTTCTATTCCAGGAGGGAAAATGTTATCACTGCTTTGTGGTGGCTAAGATAGCAACTGCTGCCGGCAGCAGCCTCTGCTACTCCACCACCGTCGTCCTCGGCCGCCGCCGCCGCTGCTGCCGCTTTTGCTGCTACTGCTGCTGTGCTGCCTCATCCTCGCGCCCTTATACTCTGTACATATCTATATACATGTAGCTGTCCTCTCTATCTGTCTCTCTCTCTCTGTCTCTTCCTCCCGAGCTTTTGCATCTATCTGTATGCACGCATCTCTGAGGATATAAATGCGTCCTATAATATGTACCTTTGTCGATATATATGCGCCGTGTGTATATATACGTGCAGATGTATATACACGTTATATGATTCTCGAATGCTGTCTGAATCTTTTGATGCGTATAGCGCGTCGATTGTATTGTCGCGAATGGTCCCGTCCTTGTTTGACGGCAAAATGAGGGAATTCCCAGAATGCGTGTGTACCAGAGATAATATTAGATTCTTGAGCAAAGTTTTCGCATGGACGAAGTCGAGAGAGAGAGAGAGAGAGAGAGAGAGAGAGAGAGAGAAAAGAAGAAGAAAACAGGAGAGAAAATAGGGACGAGGAAAAGCTGGAGAAACTATTTTCTCGCATATATAGTATACATTCAACGTGCTCGTACCTTTTACTTTCTGTTTTTTCGTCTTCCTCTGTACTTATATAAATTTTCTTCAGCCTCCGCCAGGATGTATTTAAGCGGCCTGCGCAATAGAGGCGGAAAAAGACGAGGAGCATTTTCGCTTCACTGTGTACAATATACTACTGTGCGCCTCTCTCTCTCTCTCTTTTTCCCTCAATCTCTCTATCTCTCTCCCTTGTAGAGTGTGTCTCCCAGTCGACATTGATTTTCTCTCATTGAAGAGAGCTTGCACTGTGCACAAACCCGCCCGTAATAACAGGCGCCATGTTATTTTTAGTCCGTAGTTAATTCTCTTTGAAAGATAACTTGTGCTTACTTTTCGCCAAATCCATTGCTTGCTTAACTCGTCTACTTTTACGATAATAAAAATGCATTTTTTGGCAATAAATTTTTTACAAAGCATCGTGAAATTTTAAATTATTGTATGTGTTCTTTGCTTCAACAATTTATAACAAAAGTAAATTGATACTTTTTAATTTCGCTTAAACATTTTATTTTTCAAGTGATTTCTCAAGTTAATTTTTTTTTTTTTTTTTTTTTTTTTTTTTCATGAGCTACGTTAAATATTTATTTTATTTAATTTTTTAAAATAATTTCACGGTGCAACTTTAATAGAATTTTAAAATTTAATAAATTTGTTAAAATAAACAATAATTTAATGAAGATTATTAACGGTGAATTAAAACGTGCGTGTTTCTTTTAAAAGCTTTATACGTCGAAAAGCACTTCTTGATTTTTTTTTTAAGTGACGCCATTATAACTCTAACTACCGAAGCTCGAGTGTACAAGTTGATTTATTACCAGCAAATTTAACAGAAATTAAATGTGTTCAAGAAGTAAATAATTACAGTATTCGAAATCACTCTTTAATTTGAGATATAATGATTTTTTTCATTGTTGGAACAATAAATTTTAATTTATAAAACATTCTTTTTGTTAAGATAATTTACGTATCTTTTAACAATATAATTACGTTAAGAATATATATATTTTTTAATATTTACATATATTATACATATAGGCACGAAATTAAATTACACTACCAGAAAATGTTTATATAATATTTTTCAATATTTTATAAAACATTTTAGTGTTTTATAGTTCATATTTAAAATTGTTATTGTAATGATATTCAATTCAAACAAAAATTTAAATGAAAGCTTATGAAAGTACCAAAGAATGCGTGTATTTCAACATTCAATAAACAAGAATATTTGTAAATGTGTTAAAAATACTTCAGAATATCTTTTTTGGAAAGCTTAGTTACACATTTTTCATATAAAATTAAGTTTTACGTTATAAGATTAAATTAAATATAATACTTTATACAATACATAAATATTTAATATGATACTTTAAATTATTCATGACTTGCGTACATTAATTGAGCTTCATTATAAAGATGATAAAGTTGTAGAAATCTTTAAGTGCGAAGTATCATTATTCTTGCTTAAAAATCGAAAAATTTCTTGAAGCTTACAGCTAGGAAAAAATTTTTTTTGAAAAAAAAAGCTGACTCAATAGTATTTTGATTCGGCAATTTAAAAACTGAATCAACAAATATAATACTTTTTGAAATCTTAAATACGTACATAAATTTTTCTTAATTATCGTTTTTAAAGTATTTCCAATTATTTTTATTATAATTTTTATCTTTTATGTCTATTTTTTATTGAAATCCATAATATTATAAAAAAAATTTACACGTTTTACTCCTGTAACGATAACTTTCACCTTATAAATATTTCTCTATTAAACTTGGAACAACATAAGATAATTTGTCGTCGGACGACCATCGGCAAAGCAATTAAACGCAATGAAACTCGTTATTGACATCAAATGAGAAATATTCAAACAAATATTATTAGAAATCCAATATCAATAATACGGCATACCGTATTTTATCCTTCCTATAAGGAATCCCGTATTACAATCTTATGAGACTCACTCGAGGCATGCGTAGTATGCTATCGTAATGGTACAAGGACAGCCGACCTTACCCGAAATCTGGTATATGTGACACTACGCGATGTAGTTCGACCTAAAATTCTAATGGTTATTTTCATAAGAAATGTTATACAATAAAGGGCCTCGATGATCACAAAAATGTTATCTACGTGGAAAATTGTATAGATTTAAACATCGTTTATAATGATTTGTGATAAATAACATGATTTTATTTAAAAGATTGTTAATTAATTTCTAAAAAAAAATTTCGATTGAAAAAGAATCTCAGCGAGCTAGAGATAAGACAAACAATAGATAATAAACAAAAAAAAAAAGCAGAAGAAGAAAAAAAAATTTGTTCTTTGTAAAGCCGAGCGCCAAGTGCCGGTAAAAGTAAATAAATAAACTCGTCGATCATGTAATTTGTCGCGAATGAGAAGAGATATACATATACTAGCCCCTTCAATCGGTTGTCAAGTGTGTGTGTGCACACGGAATGTAATATATCCCGGTGGTCGCGTGACCGGCACGTGCCGCTAAGTGTTTGTTTCGGTTTGTATTGTCACCACGGATATGAGCCTGCCGGCTATCCAAAGGCGCGTAACGCTCGCTCGCTCGCTCGCTCTTCCTTATTTCTTCGTCGAGCGCGCGCGGCCTATCCTCCCTTTTACATTTAGATTATTTCCCATTCTAAGGGTAAATAACGCTCGAGCGTGTAACTTTCAATGAACGAGAGAGCTTCGCGATCATGGGAACCGCTTGACGTTCTACATTCTCTCGTCTCTCGTCTTTGTCGCGAACCCCTAATCTTTCTCATTAACAAATTCAGCGTCAAGTATCGCCTTTGTCATTCGTTAAAGTTTAAAAAATAATTATTAAAATGACTTTTTCGGTTTAAAAAAAAAAGAAAAACAAATGTCATAAAATGTAAGTAAAAATATTCGAATAATACAAGTTATATCGGATTCAAAGTTAATTATAAATTATGATTAATTTAGCTAATTGTTTTTTTTAGTTTTTATGAAAAAATACGTTATATAAGATAAAATTGCGGTTTATCACGAAAGCACGTATCCGATCAAAATTTGTTGAAAATGGAACGAAGGAGATATATTTTATCGGCAAATATTTTTACGAGTACTTGGAAAATGAAAGAGGCACGCGAGGAAGAGAGAAAGAGAGAGAAAGAGATAGATCGAGGAGGTAGGAATAAGAGAAATAAAAGGACTTTGCACGCGCGGGGTTACAAGAGAGTTGTTATCTTCATCACGATCGAGGAATGCAATATTCTCACCCCAAGCGACAAGAGTTGCCTTCGTATCATCTCTGCAGCCGTGGCCCAAGAGGGGATTAAAACGCAATGGAAACCTGCTCACCCTCGGTTCCCTACTTGTCGCTT
The DNA here is from genome assembly GCA_949987625.1 of Chalcis sispes. Classification (NCBI taxonomy): domain Eukaryota; kingdom Metazoa; phylum Arthropoda; class Insecta; order Hymenoptera; family Chalcididae; genus Chalcis; species Chalcis sispes. The sequence goes on from OX465097.1 coordinate 19,370,168, forward strand.
TTCCCTCCCTCTCTCTCTCTCTCTCTCTCTCTCTCTCTCTCTCTCTTCCTCTCTCGCTTTTTTTACAGTTTCTCTCTTCGCTTCTTTCGTCTTTTTCCCTTTGCATTATTTCACCTCCGTTCCTATGCTACGCTGCTTTTCCTACGGCCAATGTGAGTAAATAAGTTATTACTTCGCACGCAGAATGTACGGGCTCTCTCTCTCTCTCTCGCTTTCTCTTTCGCGATATCTTTATCTACCACGGGCTTTTTAAATTAAATTCTTTTCTTTCAAACTTAAGCCAAGAAGCAACGTATAAATTATTAATAATTCGCGCTCTGAAAAAAAATGCGGCTGCAATCTTAAATTTCTTAGCGTTTTTATTCTATTTGCGGGGAAAGAAAAAAGTGGAAAGAGGTTTTTTAATATTATTTAAAATAGCGAATACGGTTGATATACTGAAGTATACTTTATTATCATATATTTATTTATAATATATTATAAATCTATCGTTTTGACACATTCATATTACCAACTACAGGAATGAGTTCCGTACCCCAAGGTACAAATTAATCCTATTTGATTTGTTTTATTATACGCTACATATTTTCGTATCGCAATAAAATTATACTTAAAAAATTAATATCACGAAACATAACGTATTTATCGTGTTAATGTCATTTGCGTTAAATTTTACATTTTCATTCAAAATTTTATATTTACTTTTCACAATGTCAATGAATTCCGAGATATTTTAACGTTGCAAATAAAAAAAATGTTTAAATTTGCTGTGTGACTTTCGTTGCTTGTAAAGTGTGTTATCTATTTATATTGTTAGTACCTCTTTGATACACAATATCATTTATTTTTCAAAAATCTTATCACTTAAACTTTTTAATCTATTTTACGTCGCATCCTTATTGACTAAACTATCATAAAACGTCGATTTCTAGACAATTTACCATATACACATTGATGCACAATCATCTTTTTTTATACAATTTCCAATGCAGCTTATTTTAAAAATTTTGTTTTTCAGTTAACTGTTACATTAATGTGATTAAAGAAATAAAAAATCATAAGTTTATTATTATCAAAAACGGAAAATATTAATACGTACATTGCAATCAGTTTTAAACAAGATACAAATAACAATCTAAATAACTTTTTATTACTTTAATACTTTAAAAATCGTTCAATAATATCGTTAAATATAATGAAAACGAAATATGAATGTCATATCGAAAATTATTTCAAACTCTAGATATTGTTTAGTTTTCATCATATTGAATGGCATTAAAATAATAGCTAATGAAATTTAAAATAAAAATTTTCATGTATCAGTATCAAAATATTATTAAAATTTTACTAATAATATTTTAAAAAATAAAATATTTTTTTATTTAATTTAATACAAGTATTTTGAAGAATTATGATTAAACATCTTTTTTTTTTTTTTTTATTGAATTAATAATTAAATTTAAAAAAAATCGATAACTAGATCAGAAGATTCAAACAAAAATTTTAATACAAAATCGTTTTTTTTTTTTTTTTTTTTTTTTTTATACTGCATATTTTTACTTCATGAATATAATTCTACTTTACCATATGTACACTATGCGCTCATTTTGACGATTGCGTGATCCATCGAATACGCTATCTCATACTATTCAATAAAAAAAGCTGCCAGAATTGTGAAGTGCTCAGCACATATTGAATCAAGGATCGTGTATTTACAAAGCTATTGTTAAACTACAACGTGTATAAATAGAATAATCGGCTGATAATCTTACGATGAATAGTAAAGACGTATTCATTGTTCCGCAAGATGTATAAATTATTACATTACATACATTTGTTTTCATTTTATTTTATTTTAATTTTATTATTTTTTCTTATTTATTTATTTTTTTTTTCCGTGCCGAGTAAACTGACTTTGCCCAGTCAAAATACTCTCGCGATAAATAAATTAATAAAACAATATATCACGAAATTATTCGAAACTATGAGAGACGGTTAATTATTAGAACATCAATTTAAGACCTATTGTAAACTTGTTGACATAATCCATTTGTTATATATTATAGTATCACGGTATTCCACTAGAAACTCCTCGTAAGACATATTATATACTGTGAAAAGTTTCCAGAAACTTCACGCAGTAACAACAAGCGACGCGGGTACCGTCGCTAATTTTCCTCTCACATAGAAATTAAATACAATATACGAAATTATTACACTCTCTCGCAATGTCGTAAGTAACTCTTCAAAAATTAATTAAATTCATTGTTTTTTCGAACGTAATCCTCAATGATCTACATTTTTATGAAATATTTTAAAAAAATATAATTACATTTATCAATAATAACTTGCATTTAATTCAACAAAAGTCAATACTGGAAAGTACCATACCAAGCAGGCATTTATTATATAATTACTTCGACAATTATTGCACTTTTTTCAAGGTTTTCTTTTTCTTCTATATATTTATAATGGCAAAAATTCATCTGAATCCACACATTCTATAAACTTAATAATATAAATACAATCTTTGGCCATTTTTCTTTTATATATATGTATAATGTCGGATGTTATTGGATCATACGATTCGGATAAATTAAAGTCCATAACAACATCTCAATACAAATATCGGCGCATTTCTAAATCCATCCTTCTTTAAGTCTTACACCAGCGGCGAGAACGCCGAAGCTTGGCTCCTTATCTCGCGGTGTTCCGACGGGCTGAGATCCAGCAGACCGCTCACCATGTTCTGCTCGTTGTTGTGACTTCCCTGTTTACCGATTAGCGCGTCGATGCTGAAGCTCCTCTTTTTTTCGGCGTAGCTGCTACTACTCGTCGTATTGACGGCGCTCAGGCTCGTCCTTACCGGTGGACTGTTGATCGGCCTGACCGGTGGCGCGGAAATCGGTACCGGCTTGTACAACGGCGGCGGCGGCTCCAGGAAGCCGCGCAGCTTAAGCGCTTCGAGCGCCGAGGTCGGAAAGTCGAGGATCGGGAGTCCGGCCGGTGGGGCGAGGTAAGCGCCCGGATACGGAAGGGCCCCGGGATGCCCTCCGCCTGGGCAGGGACCTCGATCTCCGCAGATCGCGAAGGTGGCCATTATCGCTCGGTCTCGGAGGACGTAATGCGGTGGCGGCCTCTTGTAGCGTTTCCTGCGGCGCAGGAAGCTCCCGTTGTCGAACATGTCCTCGGCCAGGGGATCCAGCGTCCAGTAATTACCCTTGCCGGGATTCCCGGGCTCTCGGGGTATTTTTATAAAACAGTCGTTGAGGGATAAATTGTGCCGAATCGAGTTTTGCCACGCGGGAAACTTATCGTGGTAGTAGGGAAACCTCGACATTATGAATTCGCAGATACCGCTGAGCGTAAGTTTCTTCTGGGGCGACTGAAGTATGGCCATCGTTATGAGGGCTATGTAGGAGTAGGGCGGCTTGATCAAAGACGACGAGAGCTTGTCGGAGGAAGCCTTTTGCGCGGCCGACATCATGGAGTAAGTTTTCTTGTAGTTTCGATTGCGATTGCGCGACGATCCGGAATTGTTCGGGATCGTCGGGCTTGTCGAGGGCTGCGGTGACAGGTCGTTTTTGTCGAGGCTCACCGGATCGACGATCATGCTACTACTGTCGGAGTCGCGGTCGCTGTCGACGCAGCCGTCGCACGACGCGTTCGACATCATCATGGGATCCATTTCCATGTTCAACATTTAATTTGATTTTGTTTTACCTAAGATTGCAACAAAACAAAACAAAAAACACGTACATAAAGCATTGTTTTTGTATTTTTTTTTTTTTTCTTTTTTTTTTTAAAGCCAATAAATTCAATTTGATCGTCGGAACAATCAAATCGAACGATATTTGTTTTAAAAGTTTAATTAACGATGACGAAACTTACCTCGTTTATGAAATAATCATCGTACAGAGGTGAGAAGTGACATGAGATCAAATGGCAGGCAGAAAACTTTTCGACGCGTAAAAATGAATTTGACGACGCGCTAAATTTGCGTACTGACTCTTCCAACATATCATTTTCCTTCACTAAAAAGCATCTAATGCGTCTGTCATCCAAGTTATCTCTTTATTATTATCTTACGCTAATAGTTTGTTTCCTCAGTGATAAGCAAGTTTTTTATTCGCTCGTCAATTCACTCTCACTTGCGATGATTGCACGAGTTACGTACGGCGCACACAAACTTACGAGCCACGCGCTTTTTTGAAAATTTCAAGGATCTATGATTTTCTCATTCTATATATTATATGTATATATATATATATATATATATAAATTTATATCTTTTGATTGTGCGTCATTAATTGTCTTCAGAAACAATATCAGAGCTTTGCGACGATCCGATACGCGAGACCATATATCATATCAGTTAATTATAACTATGCCGTTGTCGGCTTCAAAGAGCGCAACCCGATTAAACATCACTGTCTTTGTGCAGCTGAACACAGAATGTCCAAAGTCATTTTTTTGCACGTGCTATTGCGTCGGTCGATATTGTCGCGAGCCATTGTTACCGATGTTTATTGTTGTTCAAAAGTTCATCGGCTATTTTTTTAGGGAAAACTTTCATTTCAACACTCGTAGAAGTAACGAAATCGGCGTAAACAAAATTTTACGATCTCTGAGTTCTCCTGTCACTTAACACAAAATGGCGCTCGATAACAAACAAAACATCGAACAACCGTGTTCGATAATTGGAAGTAAAAACTTTTTCAAAAAAAAAAAAAAAAAAAAATAATTAATAAAATCGTCAACACATCTAAATAACGTCGGCGATGTCCCGCCAACGTTTATTACCGAAGGTACAATAAGCACGGCGGCGCTTTCGCGCGAAGTCCCTTCGCGCTCGGCCAGTACAAAGTCGCGGGTGCGCGCGCGGGCGCTTTTTCACCACACACGCTCTCGTGGCCGACAACGTCAGACGAAGCGAACTCAAATGCGAAAGCCGTGTTTAGCGAGCGAGAGACGACCGTGCGCGCGGGGTTTCATGACGAATTGATTCGAAGGTCTCTCTCCTCTCCGCGGTATACCCCGGCACCGGGGGGCGGATCACAGCGAGGGCGGAGATATCCTTCGGCTTCACCCCCACCACTCGATCCGCACGTGGGGGTGGTGGACGCGGCAGCCACCCCCGCAAAACTGTTTTGCGCGGAGTGAAAGAGCGAGTGAGAAAGATAGAAACGGAGAGTATGGGTGAAAGAGAGACAGAGAGAGAGAGAGAGAGATGAGCAAAGTGGGTAGCAAAGCTGGGTGGCGTAGCTAGGAAAATAGCGAGATAGATAAAGGGTCTCGAAGCGCGCGCGCAAACGCGAAGAAGGGGGCTGAGGATGTATAGGTAGGGCGCGAGTGGAGGGTGAAATTGTAACACTCTCCGGACAGGAGAGAAAGAGAGAGCGAGAGAGAGAGAGAAAGAAAGAGGGAGACAAAGAGGCACGGAGCTGCTTTACTTTGAGCGCTTTGCGCGACACGGTGTCGACTTCGGCGACGGCAAACCCGAGCGCGCGAGCGAGCGAGAGAGAGAGAGAGAGAGAGAGAGAGATAAAGAGAGGGAGAATTTAAGTGGGTTCGCGCCCGATTGCGATTGTGTATGCATGCGCGCAAGAGAGAAAGAACGAGAAAGAGAGGAGCGGCCTCGGTGAGTTGGTCGACAAATGAGACCGTTTGGAAATGTCAGCTAAAGAGAGCGCACGGCTGCGGGAAAGAAAGAATTGCGGAAAAATTGACTATTTGTAGGGTAAAAGTTGTGGGTCGATGTGTAAAGGCTTAAGTTTTAATTGAATGGTTTTTTTTTTAAGAGTTCACGCGATTATAAATATATGTACGCGCTACTTTGATTAAAAACGCACTTTACGTTTATGAATAAATGATTATGGCATTGTCTTTCAAGTGCGTTTTAAGTAATTACAGCTGAACGAATTTTTTTATAAATATTTCACTTTTTCGCCTATATTGTTATTTTATAATACTTTTACCTCTATTTTCAAACAAATATAAATTGAGTTTGTTCATTTTACAAAAGCCATTGTTTGAAATAAAAAATGTAATTTTTGCAATCGACTATTTAGTTTTCAAATTTGCAAAAAATTAATAATAAAAATATAAATAAAAGTTTTACTTTTTATCTTCAATAAGGATATCAAGTTTAAGTAACAGTGATGTTTCTTATTAAATATTTCCAAATGTTTTCTTGCACGACTGCATCTACTAATACCGTTGAAAAATAATTTTCAACCATTGAATATGACAAATTGTTATTACATGATAAAATCATACGATCATTTTAAAAATGAATAATAATTTTTTTTTTTATTTATTTTTTTTAATAATTAGCTGAAAATTAATTTTAAATAAAAATTAATTTTATAAGTTAGAGACAACTGAAACAACTTTATGATTAAATCGACGCCATATACTTACTAAATAATAAGTAATCTCATACCAAAAACAAATATCTCTTTTTCAACAAAATAGTGCCAGCGTAAGTAGCGTTTGCGTTTCCGCATATAGCCATGGACTTGCGCATCGCGAAAAAATATATAAGAAGAGATACCTAAAACGTTAAAGTGTTTAATGTTTTAAAGTAGTTTTCCTTACTTTCCGTATAAGATCTTACGAGTCGTAAAATGAAGTATATTAGACTACGTCGACAGAGCTGCAAAAGTAAAAAAGGCCCGCGGGCTATGTAACTTAGTAAAAGTACCACTGCTACTACGAAGCTTCAAAGATTAAATCGTCCGATTACCCTCCGGTCGTGCTGGGGTTTTGAACAAATTTAAATCTCGCTAAGCTCGGCCCATTAGAACCTACTGTAAACACTAAACAGTGCATTAAACTATATGTACATGTGGACACAAGTTTCTCGTCCTTCTCTATCTCGTATTCGCGTGTGCACTCGTTATCCGTCTATGCACACGTGTGTGCGCGCAAGTTTGTATGCCGGAGTGTATACGTGCGAGTTTATCTCGGCGCTCTTAAATACGAAGCCAAGTGTCTATTCCCACGGAGATTTCAGGGACGGTGTTTTTGCCCATATGTTTTACGTGTGTGTGCGTGTGCATGTTTACGTGTACGTGTAGGTGTGAATGTGCGATCGCCTTTGTACGGTGTATACCGACGGTGGAAATTACACGCTCGCTACCTCTGAACTGATGAAAGTATTTTATTTTACTCGACCGCTATTGTTACCGATGCGAAAGTGGATCACCGGACAGGAATAGGAAGTAGAACATTTTTTAAACAACTTCCAAATACAATGTTTTTTTACCTTTTTTTTTTTTTTTTTTTTTTTGTAATGGATGTTTGGTTGCGCCAAGCGTTGCACAAACGAGAGCTCCAAGAATGAAAATCTCGAAAAAGAATCGCTATTCTTATCTTGTGCAACTATTTATCATAAAAGTCACGAATTTACAATCGTTTGATGAATATATTTTTACAAATATTATCTATAGAAAATGATAAGAAAACTGTTGAAAATTGTATAGATACCTTTTATGCTTTCCAATGATTATTATCATTTTTAATAAAATGGATATATAATAATAATAATAATAATAACAATAATAATAATAACAACAACAATAATAATAATAATAATAATAATAATGATAATAATAATAATAATAATAATAATAATAATAATAATAATAATAATAATAATAATAATAATAATAATAATAATAATAATGATAATAATAATAATGATAATAATAATAATAATGATAATAATAATAATAATAATGATAATAATTTTGTATTGAAAAGTATTTTCATTGAATTTAAAGTTATTATAGAATAGCTCCAGTGAATTATTGTTCTGAAAAAATTCAATAAATTAATAATCTCGATTTATAACATTCCGTGTATATCAAAGCTTTTCGTAAAAATCATTTTCGTAGTTTAAGAAGGTAAAACTTACATTGTTTTATGAATAAAAATTTTATATATTACTATCTTATCATTATTTAAACTACAGAAGAATGCAAATCTTTAAGTACTATAATACTTGAAGATAGGTAAAGATAAATTTGTTTACATTATTGCAATATTTTATCTATTATCAATTATTAATTTATCTTTCAAATAAAATTCAAAAATTCAATAAATATTTATTGAAATATTTAAAATAAAATTTACTGTTTTTTTTTTTTCGTTGAATTCATGATTAAAACTAATATTATCTTATTCTTTATCAGATTATTTTTTAAATTTATAAAATCAAATAATTATTTTGATCACGTAATGATATCGATTGATAAAATAAGAGTAAATTCTAAGTTTTATAATATTGTTAAAAATATTAAATTATTAATCATAATGAAAGTATTTGATTCAATAGATATTAAAAGCTTATTGTATGTACATTATTAAAACACTTTATTGTTCTTTTAACGATAGTATACAGAAAAATAAGATAATTTATTCAAATATTTTAATTGTTTGTATTATTAATTAAAAATAATACTGCTAATATAAAATGTTTCACAACATTATATTTCAAGTCGTTTATAAGATTAAACGATAACTAAAGATTATAATTTTTAAATATCTGTTGATAATTTGCAGCAATATCATACATTTATCTTTAATTTTTTCAATAGTTTGGTTTTCATGAAATACTTTTATAGCTTACTTTATTCGACTCGCTCAATTTCATTTATTTTTCTTTAAAATATTTAATTTAATTTTTATTTCGCACAGTTTTATTTTAAGATTCAGAACGAAAAAAAAAAAAAAAAAAAGGAAATTAAAGTGACATAATAATAACACGAAATGTCTCGATTATTATTTTCCAATAATACGAATATCACAATGTGGAATTTACAAACGTTGGATAAAAAAAGAAAAAATGAAAAAGTAAAATAAAAAAAATAAAAAAAATAAAAAAAAAAAAAAAAAAAGGAGAAAAAAAATGAGTGACAATGCGGCAGACGTTAACCTGTTATGCATTAGCGGTGCATGATAAACGCTGCGGGTGGTGTTGCTATGAAATGAGAGTAGCTCAGGGGATGAAATAGATCGAGAGGATGCTGGGGGTACGAATAAAACAATTAGGGGTGCGTCGACGCACACTCGAGCGGACACCCCTCTTGTAACGTTTTACACACGCTATATATAGGGGCGAGCTTTGTTCGATGGCTATCGGTGACAAGCAATAAAGTTTATCTTTAAAAATCTAAATGAATATCGCTCTGATATATGTACATATAAAAATAGTATATTTCAATAGTTTTGGTATTTATATGTATAAAGAAAATAATTTTAAACCCTCGCTTACTGTACAATAATTTTCGTATAAAATAATAAAATCGACAAATATATTCAAAAAATAAATAAATAAATAAATGAATAATAATAAAATTAAAAAAAGAATGTTGACAGGAAAAATAATAGTCCTGAAAAATGACGAAGCTAACAATTTTATATAACTCGCGTTAAGTAATTATACAATTATAATAATTCAAATAAACCATTGTTTTATTATTTATGCAGTGCAACAATCATAGAAGTAATTGCAAATAATCGACAATTCGTTCTGCAATATAAATCTGTTAAACTTTATTTAGAATATTTTCGTATCAATATGTATATATAATGCCTATCGTTTTTAAACGAAAAAAAAAAATTAAAAAAGTATTTAAAGAGTTAAACTTGGGGACGGCGGGACTAAGTAAGTTTTTTGTTCTCGAATGTTTCGAATTCAAATGGCCGATAGAAGAATCCTTTTGACGCCGGAAGCATCGGAGACGAGAGAAACTTTGCAATTAAAATCCGCCTACGAAATTTAAGACCTTAATCGTTAACAAGCAAAGCAATTAGCGGTCCGTAAATTGAACTCCTCATAACATTTTTACGAAGTTCGTTACTGAAACTTATTGTTAATTCATTCTAATTATGGATAATCTTTAAAACACAAGAAAATTTTTTATCATTTATTATCGGGACACATTACTTTTAAAATTAATTTTTAAATAAATAATATTAATAATGTTAAAAAAAAAAATAAAAAAAAAAATAAAAAAAAAAAAACAAAATTTCACATGTTGATAAAATTTAATAACCAATAGTTTTAATCTATTTGAAAGAGTTTAAATGTACAGTCGCGCAATAAAATGTAAAATTTTTCCTATAGTTATATAAAAAGGCGATCGTATAAATCCGATTAGGCAAACAAATTTATTTTGACAGGAGCACGTGACCCAACAAAAACGTTTCTAGCCTTAATCTACTTAGCACCTGCACCTGCTCCCGAGCAGATGGACTTGAAATCGACTGATCATATAATTCTTGAAAAGATTTTCGTGAGGATGCGACACCGGGACAAAAGAATGAATAATTTAATAAAATGAAGAGGCATTTTAAATAATACAAATCGCTTTCTCTCTTTTGTCAAAGACGAGGATGTATCTTTTATGTTTAGACTTGTATCGAAGAAGCAATATTAAAAATGCTTTTGTCGCCAATAAATATTATTTATTTTAAATAAAGAAATTATGAAATATACACATTTCATTCGACTTCATTCCAATAATAAATTTCTGTTAAAAATTATCATGGAATCTTTTTCCTAAACAGAAAACTCCGATATAAAAACATAAAACGTTATGAAACTTGTATTTATTTTTCCATTACAGTTGATAACAAACTGACGTGCTTTTATTGGACTAATCAATGGTAATGAAAATGTTAAGGTGACCTTGACTATGTATGACAAGCGCAAACATTGTCTTCCTTCTCTATGATATGCTCATTAATTGCATATTGTTTTACAACTGATAAGAGCGAATTTTGCTTTTCACTCAAAGATATTCATTTTTTATAACTCAAAGCTTATTCTGTTATAATGTAAGTATAAGTTATTCGACGGACGGAAGAACATTTGAAAAAGTTGCATCAATTATAGAAAACTTGAGTTTGTTTAATTTGCGTTTCAATAACTCATTGCACTTATTGAAATCGTATAAAATCTGAAATAATTATAGATAAAGATTGCATACATAAATTTGTATTTGAAGTAGTTGAATTGAATTAGCCATTTTATTCGCATGCTTATCAAATTTATTTAAAAACCAATAATAAATTATCCGTTTAATAAAACATCTCGTTCAAACAAGTAAATTCTAGATAATTCCGCAAACGTTAGTTTTAGAATATTTTCAGCACAAAGCACATTTTTCGTTAAAATTTAAAAATTTTATTCTTTTGTATTACACGATAAATCCAATGTAATTTCCCTGTGGAAAAAAATTTATTTATTTTTCTTCGAAACTCGTGACTCCAAATAAAAGGACGAATAAGTATAAAATTTAAAACTGATCAAAGAACGACGAAAATCGAAGCATCGGTAAACAGTTATTCGTTTAAACCACGCGCAGATGCTACGATTGAAATTAATGACTCCGCTTTCCACAAAACGCGCCCATATAACGCGCTATTTACCGCAAAGCGAATTCATTACGAATCTTATCCCATTTCACCCCTGCGCGCGCTCGGCCTCTCTAATGATGTGTGATCCCTATGACAAATCGCCGACCACACAATATACTTTCATGAACTAATATCTCCATAATTTAACGCGTACCGAATCTCTTCCCTCTCCTCTCTCTCTTTTTCTCTCTTTCTTCTCCCCCCTCCCCCTTTCAACCCACCCTCAACCCCATTCGCTAAATGCACGGGCGTGCGCACGGACGAGCCTTTATACTCGAACCCGAGCGTTTACGTGTACATGCAAACGCGTATACACACGCGTGTATCTATATAACGGAGGAATATCGCTTTCACTCCCCTTCCTCCCCTTTATCTCATCCCAGTGGCGAATGGAATGACCTGTTATGCCGCGTACGAAGTCAAATATTAAACTGCCGTCCGCCTACGGCGCTATTATGATGGGATTCACTGGGAAATTTTCACAACAAACACCATAAAAGTTTTTGAATGGAGATGTAGGGGAAACTACGGCGCGGAGTCACCGTATATACAGAGGACGCGATTTCATTCGACTCACGTATTTTGTAATAATGGTGTTTAATGTGTAGGACGGATTCTAATAAATATTGATCCTGGTAATCGTAAAGGGCTGGATTTTGATGACAAAAGTGAACCGCTCGTCTATTTATCATCGTCGGGTTATTGTGAAGTAATCCATTCGTATATACATGTAAATATGTATACATATATAATATTTTTGCGGTAAACGAAGCATCCTATATTAATGTTATTAACATTTTTAATCGGAATTTTTCAGAATTATTCGAGCATTAAATTCTTAAAATATCTCACTTAAAAATATTAAATTTAAAATGTAAAATTCAAACTGCTCCAATTAATAATTTTCGTAGCATTGGTATTTATTGATGAAAAAAAAGTCCTTTTTCTCTATTTTTATTTATTTGATGTAAATAATAATTTTAATATTTAGATCAATACTAAACACTTTAAATGTTTACAAATGATAAATTTATACCATCATAAAGTCGTATTATTTTGTAAAAATTATTATCATCGACTTTTTATTCCAAAGCACATATATTGCCATTGTAAACGCGAATTTAATTTTAAAATCCATTTATTAAATTTACAAATTCCTTATTTATATTTTAAAATAGAAACTTTTTGTTTATGAAGTACTCACTTAAAATTTTTTAGATATAAAGTAAAAATTTGTTCGCGAACCTGAAAATATAAAAATTTTTTAAAAAATGCTGACGCGTAGAGATACTTTAATATACTCAACAAAAATAACAATTATGAAAGATTTACAATTTTATTAATATTTTTATCAAAACTTGTATTTTTAAACTATATTAAGTTAAAAAATTTGCATGCATAACTTACTATTTTAATTATTAACTTTCTAAAATTCATCGAAAAAAGTTAGCGTTAATTTTATAAAATAAATAAGTAAATATTAAAAAATGAATTATATGAATTTTACTTTTTGATGTAAAAGTATAAAAGTTTTATCATAATATTAAGAGAGATCATTAAATGTAACTGGCTTTTACAAATAATTCTGTACACTCCTTTTTGTAATTTCTAAATATAGAACAAGCGTTTGTATTTAATCGTTCGCTTATAAATACGTAATAATCAAATTCAATAAAATAATTTAAGTAATAATTTAAAATTATGTAAATAAATAAAGAACATTTCAGTCAATGTAATTGCGTTCGGTATCGGTTTATCATATTCATTATCAATATTTAACATCTTTAATTGAACAATGCAGTGAAACGCAAGAACAAAAATAATGCATTCTAAAAGGCTCTTGCGACCATATTTCCTGCAGCATTTCGATTTTCTCCGAAGAGAAAAGTAACAATTGTTTTGCTTTACTGCGTCAACTTTTTTCTTACCGTGACGAAGTCCAATCTCCGGCGAGCTTTCGGAAGCTATATCGAAGGATACCCCAATCAACGTGAATCCACAAAGGGTCGAGAATCCTGAAAGACATCGAGTTGGCTCCGGTGAATAACAACCTCCCTACTTTCCTTTCCCTCTTACTCTATCTATATACATATATATATATATATATATATATATATATATTTCTTCTCTCCCTTTCGATCGTCCCACCCACATTTTTTCTCTCGGATCGCCAACTTATTCCTTTTTTTCCCTCTCTCTTTTTCTTTGCCTTTCTTTTTCTCGAAGCTCTTCGCGAAATCCGTTGCACGGAAATGTCTATATGTATACATATAAACTCGACATCTCTCTCGATTTTCATTTCGTCTTCGATCGTATCGGTAGTGGTAGCGGCAGTCGCGTCAATTCTCGTCTGTGGCGCAATATAAGCTTACGCGAACGGGCGAGTTGGTGAAGAGGAAAGATTTCTCTATTTCGGCTACTGCATATCTATTGCATATTATAAACATATATATATATATATATATATATATATATATATATATATATATATATATATACATGTACATAAACGAGAAAGAATGAGAGAACGAGGGAGTCCTGGCTGCTTGATTTTGTAGAGCGGTCAAAAGTGCCTTCAAAAGTAGACGGCTGCTATAGACACACTGGAAGAAGAATAGACCAAATGAAGCCTCCTAAATTTCAACACCCTCTTTACGAGAGCGCGTTTTCTCTCTTTCCCTCTTTCCCTCCTTTAAGCCGCCCTCACCCCCTCCTCCCCCTCGTTGTTATCCTCGCAACTGAACGCAACGGTGGTAGTAGTCGGTGCCCCTACCCCAAATGTCACTTCGGCGGAGTCTCTTTCCTCCCTTTGCCACCTACATCGCGTGGTTCTCTCTTTCCTCCTCTCTGTTTTTGTATCCCCTTCTGCCTTTTCCTTTCTCTCCCTCTCTATTACCTTCTCTTTCTCTATCTCTCTCTCATTTATCATACTACACCCCTTTCTCTATCTTTTACCTCAATACCCCTTCTCGAGCGTCCTTTGCCGGCTTTATCTCGCGTTTTCTCTCTCTTTCTCCTTCTCTCGTCGTCATCGTCGTCGGTCTTTTGCGCTATGTAGCATCGGCCCTGGTGAAACACGCGATAATACCGACAAGAGCGAACCAAGAGAGAAAGAGAGAGGGAACAGGAAGAGAGCTCGTGACGGCTCGTGACGCGAAATCGGCGCGGGCCAATGAACTGGCTGCTACGAGGGGTGTCAGGGGCTAGCTCTGGGGCGTGGCTAGCCTAGCGAGTAAGAGAGAGAGAGAGAGAGAGAGAGAGCCAGAAAGGTACAAGGGGCTATAGGTATATGGCGAGAGCGAAGCGTGCCTCAGGGTGTAATATCATACCGCTAGGTGGATAAATAGACGCGCGCCGCGATACTATGGGTTGAACGCGCGGGGAAGGGATCTCGGGGGCGTGGGGGGTGGGGAATACCGAGGGTGGAAGTTTAACGGCACATAGCACACGAAGCCAGAGGACCCTTGTATCCGATGATGCTGTGTGTGCTCTTTCTCCGTCGGCTGTTTCTCTCTCTCTCTCTCTCTCTCTCTCTCCACGTGTTACCATCTCCGTCTGTTTTTCCCTCTCTGCGTGTCTGTCTTCGTTCCTCAGCGTGTTCCTCTGTGATTTATCGAAATCATTATTGTTTCGCGTGTAGCCGCGATGCTATGATCGCTCAAAGATAAAATGAGTTGGGTTAAAAATCTCATTTTATGTCGCTGACATTATTTTTCAAAATATTAACTCTTTTGATGATTTAATTGAATTTATATATAGTTTTTTTTTTTTTTTTTTTTTGTTTACATCAAATAAAAACGTATTTTAAAATATGCCGAGAAATTTAATAATATTGTGAGCTAGTAATTTCAATTTTTATACAGTTATAGCGAATTAATACATTCGTAAGATATTTATCAAACAAACATTAGTTTTACATAAAATATTTAAAAATATTATAGAATAAATTAATTTTGTATATGATAGTGAAAATTTCGTAAATTGAGAAAAATATATTTTTCCTATAAATTCTATTATCATAATATCACTTATTTGACAAACCTTTATGAAAATTTTTCTAAATATCGATACTTCAATCAAAATTTTGTTTCACGCCAAGAATTTTCATTTATTATTGTAAAAGCTAGTTAATTATAGATGTATTTTTCAATTTTTATAGTTTCGTTAACGTACAAAATTTATTTCTTAATATCTGAATGTAATTTTCTATTTTTTTAGGTAATTTTTTTATAAATATTCAATGGCAGCATGTAATTTTTCTACTAAAATATTTAATTTAAAAAAAAAAAATATTTACAAATAAATTACCATCGTATAATCAAAATAATGAAATTTGTGAATTCTTATGAATTCGATCGAAAGCCAATGAAGACAACAAAGAGAATGAAATGAATATATCATTATAGTGTAAAAATATATTTAAATTCTAATTGAATCGCATAAAAATTGTCTTCTATCAAAGGAATAAATCAATAAAGATATATAAAGAATTTCTTTCCGAAATTTCAACAGTTTTTTAGCAATAAAATCTGCCTAAAAGCAAAAAAAAAAAAAAAAAAAAAATAAGAAAAGCAAGATGAGGAAGAAAATAGGGTATCTAAGGGTTAGCAGACTAGAACAAATAATGGTTGTAGTCGGTCTTAGTCACTGCGGTATTTCGTTCCAGCGCAAGTTATATACGATAGGTATCTGTCGTATCTGAGGGTTGAACTACATAGACATTCGCTGAGCCATAAAGACAAGAGGTTGAGTTTCCTCTCCCTCTCCCTTTCTCTTTTGTCGTATCTTTAGAGTTATATAGAACTCCTCTAAATAGATATAATACCGGTTGTGAAAATAAGAACACGGTAAAATAAACTCGATAATATTATACATTTTAAATTAAAAACATTGTTGAACTTGTGAAATTTGAATTATAGACTTAACATTTTTAACTTACACTTTTATTTTATTATTTTTATGGCATGAAAGTTTTGCGTAAACAAGCGTAGATAAAAAAAAATATTTTAAAACCTTTGTAAAAGCTTCATACTCTGTTTACGTCCATATACGTTATAACAATGTTAAGAATGAAATCTCATTTTAAATTGAATGTATTTGATTTATGTTTAATAATAATATATGATTGCAAATCACTTAAGCGTTTAAATTATTTTGCAAACAAAACATTGTATTCATCAAAAGTAATTAAAAATGTCTATTTATACAATTTTCTACGCGATTATTTTATATGAGAAATGAAAATATTCTTATAGCTTTAATATTCAGATTTTGCGATATTATTTGTAAATATTCAAAAAATATGATCAGTAGAAGTTTTGGTTTTTTATTAAACATAAATTTATTATTAGAATTTTTACTATTATTGTTAAATAAAAGATTCAAAGATATATAAAAAGTAAATAAATTGAAAATTCATCTTATTTTAGTATTTGTCAACAATGATATATTTTGCTTGAAAGTTTGAACAATACTTTACAGTGATATTTCAACTCTTATTTCGCGCCTTATAAAAAGACCATACCGGTAGACTGATGCACAACAGTGAACTAAAAAAGCGCGGATATTACGTCCTCGAAGAAGAGAGAGAAAGAGAAAGAGAGAGAGAGATCTGTGAAAAAAAGAATAAGAGAGAACGGCGTTGGAAGCTCAACGGCAAAGTCTAAAAGGACCTAATCGTTCCATGCGTTCTTTGAACACAAAGTTAATAACGCGTATTTATGCATTGCCGTGTTCAATTGCCCGCGCTGCGATTAAGTCTGTGAAAAGGGGAAGGCATACGTGCAATTTCCTGAATGCTCCATACTCCTCGACGATTCTTACGAGATGCTTGCTCAAAATCAAGGCGTTTAGTCGGTAGACTTTGTGCGTCAACAAAGACAAGGATAAGAGAATTGTTTCTTTTATGTCTTTTACTTTATTGTTGCTTATTATTAATATTTTTTTTTTTTCTTATTTAATTTAATCAAATTATTTTATTACTGCATATAACTTGAATCATAATTATGTAGACGATATTCTTTATGAATGTATTTTAATCGATTTTATTCAAATTGACCACAATTTAATGTCAATATTCGAAAGCTTTTATATTTATCGATATTGTTTTGTAATACTATAAATAAATTTTCTTTTATAAATTATATAATGTTAACCAGTTAAAGAAATTTTATTTGTGCGAATGAAAATTACATAATGATAATCAGTAATATCTTTAAATTATTTGCCGAAGTAAAAATGATATTTTTTTCGGAAAAAATGTCATTGTCTTAACTTAAATTTTAGTGAAATTAAATTTTCATTTGTAGTCTGATTTTTATCAATCGCTCATCTAGCACGTTTAATCGTACTTACTTTGCTGCAATCGTTCACTTAATTCCACTCACTCGGAATAGTTTTCTAGGATCTAGATTATTTTTATTATTTAATATTCGCAAAATATTTATGATTACGTTTTAAAATTATTATTTCCACCATAATTTTATTTACTATTTTAATTATTATAAAAAATATCTCTTTCAATGATTATTGTTAAAGAATTTAGGTATTAAAATAGTTCAAGATGATAAACATAGGTGAAATTTCTTTATTAACTATATTAAATCGTAAATATTAGATTGATTAAAACTTTGATAAAAAAAAAAAATGAGAAAAGTTGAAATATAACATTGCATTAATTTAAATCACTTTAAAATTATAACACTTTGTTAGCAACTTTCTAACTGTTTCTATATTTCTTCTACATTCAACATTTTCTATATTTCTCATTATGAATATCTACGTGGATTGAACTAGATTTCACGGATATTTAAATGGATTCCATGAGGATATCTACGTCGATATGCACATAAATATTTATAAAAGGAATTTTTTATAATAGCAAATCTAACAAAATGAATTGTCTCATAAAAGCAAATAATATATTGCATTTCTAACGTGATTTAGATTAAAACTATCTCGTTTGTAAATTAATATATTGTATAAAAAATTTCAAATACATGTAGCATTTTTCAGTTTTACATGGAATAATAGTTTTAGTTACTTGTAATGTAGAATATAAAAATTGTAATTAAATGTTCTTCTTTCATATATTCAGTTCAACTATTTAAACATGATAATTTTTCATAATAAATTAATTATATTAGTAATTATATTATATTAATGAAGTTGTGCAAAAAAATTGGTTTGTCTTATTAAATTATTTTATTAATAATTTAATTTTCATAATGATTTTTTTAATAAAAAAAATTTTAATGTTTTATCTTTGGCGCTTATTATAATAATGAATATTTTTCAAGATTTTAATACTTATCTAAAATGCTAAAGCTGTTTAAAGCATATTATTTTAATTTTTTAGGCACAATTATGCAATGTAAATACAAAAAATAATCAATACATATATATTAATTTCAATTTTTAGACTTTTTTATTTAACTTAATACTCATTTTCGATAAATTTTTGCTATAAAACGAAAATATTGAATTTTCACTTATTTTCGGGTCTAAAAAAAAATAAACTTTAGTTCCAAAATCTATCGTATGAAGCGCTGCAAGATACACAACCACTTTAGTAACTACGCGTGCGCGATCAGCGCCTCAAGCGGTAGTTTCAGAAATAAAATTTTTTTTGACAAGTAAAAATTCAATATTCAAAGCAAAATTTTAGTGAACGTATATATGTGTATTAAATAAAAGAAAAATATTCTAAAATTTGAAATTAATATATATTTATTAATTTTTTTTGTATTTTCATTGCATAATTATGCCTAAAAAATTTTTATATTATATTTTAAACCACTTCAGAAATTTAGATAAGTTTTAAAATCTTAAAAATATATTTATTATTATAAGCTATAAAGATAAAATATTTACATTTTTATACTTCAAAACAATCATAATATCATATTTTATAAAAATATTTACCTTAGGAGCTATGGCTTAGTAGTTAACAGCTGTACCGACTATTACTGCAGCAACATTATAATTTTTATATTTGGTTAGAATTTATTATAGGTTAGAGTCACTGGATTAGTTGATGAAAATATCACAGTTTTAATACTTTTGTTCAACTCTAATTTTAAAAATATTATTCTTTATTAAAAAAGAAACCTTATTTTCATTAGAAAATGTGATCTTAAACTCAATGTTTTTCTTTATTTTGAAATAGTAAACTTGTTTTTTATACATTTGTTATTATTTAAAACCATCCCAAAGTAAAATGTAAAATATCAAAATGATTAGATTATTTAAATTTTACTGTTCTCTTTTATTATTTACTTGTATTGGTTTAAGTAATGGAGTAGATTATACATATGAAATAGATTGTAATAATCTTCGTATGGGACAGTATATTTGCCCCCATCCTGATTATGATTTCATTGACCCTAAAACTCAACAACCTAAAGGTTGTACGAAGGAAAATAAAGCCAAAGGTAAAATTTATAATTCAATATGTCATCATCTTATCTCATTTTAAATAACTAATAATTTTTATAAAAACTTGAATCTCTCGTTATTATTAATACTACAATTTATTTGAATATTTATATTATAATTAAAACAATTTATACAAATTTTTAGTGATCTGCCAAGCAGCTGATAGATTGATATGCAGTGAAACTAAAAACAATACTTTTAAAAAAGATATTCCTTGTAAATGGACGTAAGTATTATAACTATGCTTATATGCTATAGTATTTAATAATTTTTAATAATCATTCTTAAGAAATTCTTATTTACAAATTATTATTTTTACAGCAATGGGTATTCTTTTGAAACATCGCTTCTACTTTCAATATTCTTGGGAATGTTTGGTGCTGATAGATTTTATCTGGGTTACCCCGCATTAGGTTTACTTAAACTTAGTACTTTAGGATTTCTTTTTTTGGGACAATTCTGCGATGTGATATTGATAGCTACACAAATTGTTGGACCATCTGATGGTTCACATTATGTTATGCCATACTATGGAGCTGGAGTAACTATAGTGAGAAGTGATAATTTTACTTACAGAGTACCACAGTATGATTGGTGACAATAAAACAGTTAATTATGCAAAGATATTTTTTTATTTTTTCCAAAATTATAACATTAATTTTTAAATTCTCCAAAAAATGATAGTTTTGATGATTCAAAAGTAAAAATAAAAGATTTCAAGATGATTGAACATTTATATTTAATTTTAATATATAATATGGTCTAAAATCATAACATTTTTTACATAAATTAATGTATAAATTTAATAAAATATACTAATTTTGTAATGAAAATAGTAAGCATTTTCATATTGTTGCATAATTCTGTGCTGTATTAGTCTATATACCTTGTTTATTGTATAAAGTGTAACATAAGTAATAATAAATTCTTTTTAAAATGTGTAAATAGTATCTTATGAGACATATGAACAAAATGCAATTATCACTAAATAAATATGTAAATGTATGATTTAATAAAGTAAGCTATATTATTATTTTATACTAAATTTGGTATTATGTTTAACCAATACATATATTATCTGAAATTTAATTAGAAATATTTACAGTAATAAAAAAAAAAAAAAAAAAATAATCTACAATTAAATTGCAAATAATATATTTATAAATCAAAAATAACTGTTGAAACCATACAGTATTTAAAATTATTATGAATAAATTTAAGAGTTTTGATAAATGATGTAATAAAATTGTACTTAATATTTTCGAAAATATTTTATTTTGAAAAATGTAATAATTTAGTTTCTTATTTTAAAACCTCATGTTGAAAAAAAAATTTAAATATTAGTTCAATTTATTATTTGTTCTACAAAAATTAATCATTCCGTTATCCTTACATGTAACAAGTTAAATGTATTTAAAATTTTTTTAAAACAATTGCAGAGGTGCAATAACCTAATTTTTTTTTGTCTGTTCGAGTGTTTTATATACCTTTAAACGGGTCAAAATTTAATTTACAAGAAATAAATGAAAACATAAGAGACGAGCTTCGGCTTTATTTAGCGTAAAAAATGGCTTCCACCTCGATAGGTAAAGGCACGCGAAAAACATATACTTTTGAGGAAAGAGAAATTCTCGTAAATTTAATTTATAAATACTTGAATGGTTACGACGAAGATAAAAATTCCGAAGCAGGTTTTAGTTCTAAGAGAAAATCGGTTTGGTCACAATTAACCGAGGAATACAATTCGCTAGTGGGTCCCGATAATACAAGGTCGTCGGTACAGTTAAGGCGATGCTGGGAAAATATGAAAGCAAACAAAAAAAATCGCGATGATAAACGGTATTAAAAGTCTATTTTTATTCTATAATTATGAATCGTTTTTTGTTTAGCAAAAATTAAGCTGTGCATTTATTTCAAATTTAAATTTTCTCTTAGAATTATGGATAAGGTTGTGAATGAAAATTTGCAACATCCTCCAACAAGTTCCATAGGGCTTCCACCAAACGTAGTTTTTCAACCAAAAGATTCTGAACCGTTTACGTTTGAAGGTTTAATGCCAACATTTCAAAATAACGATGTAAAAAAAGATGAAGGTAAATTTATCTTTCTTTTTTCTATTTTGTTTAATTCAATAAAAACAAATTTTTCAGTCCAATTTGTTATTTTAATATAATGAAAATTCGCTTTAAAATTAAATAAACATACTTGTAGACGTATGCAGAGATACAGAAGAAGAGCAGATATTAACGATGGAACAAGAATCGGTATCGATGGACGAAATGCCTTTTGAATCTGAAGTTTCGCCCACCAAAAAAATTAAAAGAAAAAATGTATCACCAAAGAAGCAAATTAAACAAAAGATACAAAAATCGAGTAAATTACAAAAAAACGGTGAACTGTATATATTTGCGATTTCAGAAGCGCAATTAAAATTGGACACTGCAGCTATACTAAAGGAAGAAGCAAAGCTTAAGCTAGAAGAAGCGGAATACAGGAAAGAAGAAGCAAGAATGCGCATGATATGTGCTACTTACAAACTACAAAAGTTAAGAGAAGATTGCGAAGATGCAGCAGAAGAACATGAGAAATAACATTTTTGTTTTATATGTATAATATAAAATAAGACATTATGTTTTATAAGTTAAGTTAATTCCAATGTTTGGTTAAATATTTGTAAGCTAACTTTTTTTTGAAAAACATTAATTTACTGCTTATTACACAATAAAATTTATTACACAATAAAATTGTTTACAATTTACAAATGCAATTGGCAGTTTTAAGAACTATTGTACCGACGTGCACTTATTTTCTAGTGTCAATGTAACAATAAATTTAATTTTACATATTATTAATTATTAAATGCAACAAGATTCGATTAAACATTCTTCTTACATACTAATGTTGACGTATAAAAGTTATAATGACGCAAAAGTCATTTATTTATTGTGAAAATAATAAGTAAAAGTAATTACCGGTGTTCTTTTAAAAATTACAAAAATGTATAAAAATCTAAAAAACGCCTGAAATAAATTTATTTTTATTATTATTATTTTACTTACTCGTCGTTTCGTTAATTTTTTATATTAGAAAATGTTATTAAAGTATAAAACTTTAAAAATTTTATTTACAGATGTGATTCTAAAAAAAAATTCAATACTTTAGCATTGATTACCGAAAGCGATAATTGTTTATTTCCAAATTATAGATATAAAGTATTAATGATATTTCAAAAGTTTTTTTTTCATACTTTTTTTTTTTTTAAATATATGGTACGATTAAAAAGATAAAATTGAAGGTTCTATTCACATTAAATGAAAATTATCATTTTGTGAAGTTTTTGATTCGACTAATGAACATCGTGAGACTTCGAAAAGCGATGGATCTGTGTATATTGGTTCGCTTGGATCAAAATTTGTTCTACTGCTGCTCGATGATTCAGCGATACCAGCCAATGTCGTCGATGATGCTGCGCGTTGGCTAATTATGTTGCTCAATGATCTTGCGATGGGTCTAAAAATAAAAGCCAAATTCACTGATCATTAATAAGTGATTATTTTGTCGTATCGTTATTTTAAAACTTACGAGGATTGACTTGGATTCTGAAGTCCAGATCGTAAGAAAGAAAAATTGTTCGCTCTTGTGCTGTAAGTTTCTTCCGTGTTCCTAGTGTGATTCGACAATCTATCAACTTTGCGATTTTTAACGATCACTGCATAAATATATTTTCTATACGAAATAAAAGTTATTATTATTATTTTGTGCCTATTGTTAAAAATATTTAAATTTGAAATAAAATCATCATTTTATCAATACCTGTAAATTAATACTGTCAAAAATACGATAGAGGATAAAAGAACAACTAAGACTACTACTGCAGTAAGAAGCCCATAATATTCGTTTGGAGTAATGCAAACTGTTTCCACTACAGGAGAAATTCTTTTCTCAGCAACTGTACTATCTTCTGTCATATCGTATCTCGAATCATATACCTGAATTTAAATTATAAATATTAATTAATATAATTCAAAAATAAATATTGAAACTACTTTTAAACATTATAATGCAACATATTTACTTCTATCATTTCTCTAACAAATTCTTCGTCGGTATCAGTTGCACCCTTAACTTCGACTACAGTTCCGTTTACATTTCTTTCAGACGCGTCAGTAATATTAGTATTCGTAGAATTTGAATTATCTATAATTTCTGTCTCATTGCCAACAGATCTGCGTCTTCTTCCGTAAGATGGCTCGCTTCTTCCTGTACCAGATGAACAGAAAGCAGGTTGACAACCGTCTCTACAAGTTCTTACGGTCGCCTCGAAGACCAAAAAGTTTGATTCCGGTATTTTGAAAGCGTTGAAGCGCGCTTCGAGACTATCACCATCTCGCAGTCGGTCCAATCCAGGGAAAACATAGTTATCTACTGGACAACTAAAAACAAAGTTTCACCATTGTTAAAAAGAATCTTTGAAATAAATAAAATGAAGTTTATTTATATAATATTATATCCAAAAAAAAACTACGAACCCATATCTGTCTATAAGTTGAACACTTCTTCCCGAATAAGGATCTCGTGCGACAACATTTGTAGCAAAGATATCAGTTGCATAGTTGTACCTAAACATAGGAATTTTATTACCTTTCGAATTATAAGACATTATCAAGAAACGTTTATTTATAATATGTATGTTTACCCATCTTGCGCTTCCAATCTAAAAGTAAGAGGATCACCAACAGCAATTGTAGTTGTAGGTCTTCCTTGGTAAAGAATTAATAATCGTACTTTAGAACTTATTGTATTCTCTGCTGGTAAGTATTCAATTGGAATCGGCGAACCTGACCTACTTCGAAATAAAATAAAATTTTTATGTTTTTTACTATTATTATTATTTTAAATATAATTGGTTTAATAAAATAAAATAATAGTATACCCAGCTCCAATATAACCAGAAGTAACAACAGCTTCATCGGGGCCTCGGAATAAACAAGTTAGATTGAAACGTTTATCTCTACCGGTTTGGACGTAATCAGAAAATTGGACCACTACGATGTTTGTCATTGTATCACCATACTACATATGAACAAAGAAACACGTGTAACAGACTACTTAAATTTGTTTATAAAATATAGTTAATTACAAATATAATATTACTCTTTGAGTGCCACATTCGGGATATCCTTGAGCTCCGCTAATTCTCAAAACGTTAACCGTTCCACCGTTTCCACGGAAGAAGCAACGATCATAATATCCATAAGTATAGATTCTGCCAATAAAACCTTCTGGAGTGCGCAATGTAAATTCCATACCGTCTTCGTTACAGACTTGGCTCACTAAAATTTCAATCAATTAATTAAATTATCATTCAATTTATAAATTAATTAATAATAAACTATCATTCTGTATGTTAGTAATATTGAAAAAAATATTGAAGTTTAAAAAGAAAACAATCTTACCATCAAGACACTCATCACCGCCTTGTCTGCCATTATTTCTTTCGTAGAAATCATAATCCGATCCCGTATCATAGTAAATTGGATTGCCCATATCCATATCTCTCGAGTCTCTGTCGCTCAACTCGCAATTATCTCTCTCGGCGCCATAAAGAGCGGCGTAAGGTCTGTAGTTGAAAGAACGGCAAACAAAGTCTCTAGCATCGGCGCATTCACGTTCGCATTGCGCTAAGGAAGAAGCTGTAGTATATCGTCGAACGAAGGGTTTGCGCACTCTGGTACCCTGACCCACTTGACGAAAGTTCTCCTGTTCGTCGCATCGAGAGATAAGAGGTGGACGTCCAATTATAGGACCACCGCTTGTGCCAAAAGGTCGCGTGTGGTATACGCCGCCTTCGCCGATGTAACCACCGCCGACGATTCCACCCTCATCGTAACCACCTGCGCCTATAGCATTGCCGCCGATAACACTACCACCACCAGTGCCGTAGCCACTTCCACTGGGTCGAGATGGACCATAATGACTGCTAGGATGCAAAGGACGCTCGCCATAATCTTTACCGGTGTATCCAGGATATCTGCATTGCCGACGTCAAATTTATCTTTACAAATGTTTATCTTAATAATGGTATTTTAAATTTACCTTTCCGCGTATGGGTAGCCGTCTTTATCGGGATATCTATCGCTAATTGGATATCTTTCGGGTATTCTGTTTCCATCCAATCCAGGAGGATAACGATCGGGAGAATCTTCAGGTAATGGGTAGCGATCCAATGGTGTAGCAGGTGGTGGCGGCGGATATCTATCATCCACGGCTGGAAACCCTGTAGTACCAATTGGAAATCTCGAACCTCCTGGGTAACCTCCAGGACGATCTAACGATGTTACAACAGGATACCGGTGTATGATGCCAGGAAAGCGATTTCCTACGCTCGGTCGTAGTGGCGGCAATGGTAGGGGAGGCGGACGACTTGGATATCTGCCGCCTAAAGGCCGAGAAGGGTAGCGATCGTTGGTGGTTGGATAACGGTCGCCTATGGGATAGCGATCACCCATAGGATAACGATCGCCAGCTGGATAACGATCCATAGGATAACGATTGACGACAGGGTATCGATCACCTCCAGGGTAACGGTCGTCGAATGGATAGCGATCGCCACCTATAGGGTAGCGATCTGGACCCGGTGGTGGATAATACGGACGACCAGATCCTGGTGAAGGATAACGTTCGTCACCTGGGAGATAATGAGTAGGAAAGCGACTACCCGGATATGGATATTTTTCTGGAAAACGGTCGACCTTATTTCCATTTGGATAATCGTCAGGATAACCTTGATTGAAAGAATATATACTTTAATTATTTATTTTATAAATCAATAATTTTAATTTTATACAAATATATTTAAAAGCTTATAATTACCGGGTCTTCCCAAAAAAGGTCGGCCGTGTTTTGTATCCTGCCCCAATGGATCTGGTCGATATCCTGGACCTCCATCGCCATCTAAATATTGATCTGTGGCAATATATATTTTCATTACATCATTCGAAATCGAATAAAAAATTAAAAAAAATAAAACTGCTCTATTATTCTCAATTTTTATTAAAAATTAATTTTACTTCTATATCTAGTTTTCTTATTTTTATTGAATCTATCATTGAATAATAAATATATAATTGGACAACAAAATTATCTAAAATCTAAATCTTTAATAGTTTATAAAATGTTACAATCGTCACTATCTCGGCTTTAACTTACGCATAAGATTCTCATAGTAATCATAATCAGCATCGTAAATAATCCGATGGCCGTCCTTCTGATTGAATCTGCTAAGCCTACAGGTTCTATAATGTTCCGAGTAAACGGCGCTTCTACATTGGAAGCTCGTTTGACGTAAACACTCGTCGAGACATTCGCTTAAACTTCGACCGGTGATCTCCGAATGGAATTCGCCGCTTAGCCGGGAATTCCTAAAGCGCTGAAAAGCCGTGTCCGGCCGACGGCCGTCCGAGAACAGGTGGGAAGAGACACTATTGTCCGGATATTCGGAGCCTCGTGCTATGGACGGATCTACGTTTCGTAAGCGAGCATTGTTATGCACGGCTCGGCTATGTACATCTCCTATCACAATTTTTTTTTTCCTCCGCAATTGCTAACGAGCCGGCTTATTACGGTTTTTTTGTGCACATGTTCTCTTGTTCTTAATGTTACTTTTTTTTTTCTTTTTTTTTTTTTTTTTTTTTTTTGATTGTAAGTGCACGCATGCGACCGTTGCAATTTTTTCTACTGCTATTTTTGTGCGGTTTTGTGCGATATGGAAGTATGAAAAATAAAGCAATCAAATAATACTACAATAGGTATGATACTGTGGGTATGAAAATAGGTCGTTATAAGTTAATTTGTTTTCAGTGGTCAGTTAGCATCCTTTTTATTGCGAAATGTGCAGGCCATTGGGTAAGTGAGAAATGTAGCGAATAGTACAAAATCTTTATAGATAGTGAAATTAAATTTTATTTTAATCGTGAAAAAAAGTGCTTTTTAAAATATTCAAAATTTTCTCATACATTTTTAATTCTTTGATACGTTAAAGTGTAAAAAAAATCAAGTTATCTGATTGAAAGTGTATTTCAAGATAACTTTTAAAAAAATCACAAAAAAATCTTATAAAATAAGTAAATTATAATAATTAATTTAAAATCAAATCATAAAATTTTATAAGACAAATATTTTTATTGTTGAATGATTATCTTATTGCAGTATACGTATTGTAATCGAATTCAGAATGCATGCGAAATAAATTTATTTAAAAAGAAATAAAAAAAAAAAAGAGTTACACTTACGATTGTCCAAACAAACTAAATCATAAAAATGATAGCTGGGACTGCTACTAATTCCAATATCATCTCTTTGGGACACCGAGTCTTCTTCCGAAATGACACACTGTCGAGTTTGTTCGTCAAACTCAACGCTTCGACAGAAATACTTCTCTGCCCTCAAGCAAAGTGCCTGACACTCGTCGAGGGTCAGATTTGTATAAATGTCCACTTCAAACGGACCGCGTAGACGTTTGTTTTCCTCTTTTATAAATACCGCTAGACCGTCGCAGCGATGTTCCGCTGGGGAGAAAAAATGCAAAGTTCATAAACTGCTTGCTATTTATTAAAATGGTTATTC
The DNA here is from genome assembly GCA_949987625.1 of Chalcis sispes. Classification (NCBI taxonomy): domain Eukaryota; kingdom Metazoa; phylum Arthropoda; class Insecta; order Hymenoptera; family Chalcididae; genus Chalcis; species Chalcis sispes. The sequence continues at coordinate 19,398,659 of OX465097.1, forward strand.
ATTAATTGAAAAATTTAGAAAGAGTATTTGAAAAAAGAAAAATGATTAATTAATGTAAAAATATAATAACACAATTGTTTAATACATAAAAACTTTTGCAATTAAATTTTTTTATGATAATAATTTATATAAGTCTATTAGGACAATGTGTTTACCATTGAGACAAGTATTTTCCAAATATTCAGAATTAGGACTGTCTTCAAGAAGTTCCGGATGAGTTCTTCTTGTAAAACGGCTAAGTGAACAACTTCTCATAGTTACGTCATACGTGGCTGATCGACAAATAAAACTAAATTCATTAAGACACCTAGAATTGAAAAATTTCAAATATAATTATTTAAAATATAAAATTTATTATTTGTTAAAGAAAACTAATTATTACATAAACAAATTAAATATAAATTCATTAAATTTTCAGATATGGATTGTAAAGAACTGTTTAAATGGACAAACTTAATATGTCATGATCAAAGACATAACATCGTTTCACGTTAAAAGAATTTTTAGATTTATGTAAAGATATTTTCTTTTTTTTTTTTAACTCGTACCCCATAAAGTCCATTATTGAAAAATCTAACGTTCCAGTTTAAAAAATATATAAATTTTTTTTCATCTTTATGACGCGTAACATATCTTACCTATCCTCGCATTCTGTCCGATTAGCAGCAGTCACTTCCTTTACATCTGTCGTCGGTAACTTTAGCTTTTTTCGCGAGTGCCTCTCGAACACGTAACGTCGATTAGGACATTCTCTCTCTATTCGATTCGCTGTAACATCATGAAAACAAAAAAAAAAAAAATAACAATGTACGTAAAAATAAGAAAAAATCATCCGAAGCTAGAGCGTGCCGAGTTCTTTTGTCCTCCTAATCGTTACCGTTAATTATCATATGCGTAAATATAATCAACGCAAAAAAAAAGTGCGTATAGGTACAAGGCATTCTCCAAGTCCGCTCATCCCGTCATCGCGTCGGCGGACTTTAAGCCAGGACGCGCCGATGCGAGACGCGATCGCGTGCGCCCATTTACCTGTTACACCGCGGCTGTCACACTCCGTTCAAGCCGATGAACACCCTCGAATCATTGTTTAATGCCTTTGTTCGCTCATTGTTATTCAAACGAGCATGATTTAGCTGAGCGTCGAATTAAAAATTGTGATGAAAACGAGCGGCATGAGAGGAGAGAAAAATGCAAAGAAGCGCTGACGTAAAACGTCCGTATACTTACGAGCGATTAATGGCTAGTTTGGATTACCTCATCGCTCATAAAATTTAGTCAGATTCAGGATTATGTTTGTGAAAGAGGAACTTTCGGTGAAAATCTGAAGGTCGACTTTTTTAAGTATGCATTAAAATATCATTATTGCGCTTTTTTAAATGACATCGTGTGGTGTTTACCTGATACGGTAGTGGATTTTGAAAATTTGCTTGTTTGAGAAATGAGGCGTAATTTTAAAATGAACTTGAAAACATAAATATAGGTCTAATGAAACAATCGTTAAAGCGCGTTTTTTTAACGTCTTACAGTTTTTATTTACGAGTTAATCGTAATTATATACTTGTATATATAATACATGGAATTAAAATGCGTGAAAAACATAATATCATACTTAAAAATACGTTATTTGCTTTAATTTTCGAGTATTTTAAGAAAAATACAATGGAAAATCAAGTAAATAACGTATGTTTGAAAATATTAAGTAGAAATAGAATTTTATGCGACATTTGACTACTTGCAAAAGTATTAACCATAATAATTGATTAAGTTTGCCGTTAAAAGTTTGTATCATTAACATTATCAAATTATTAAAAATAATACAAATATATAATTGATGTTATATAGATTTTATAACGGAAATTATTTTAAAAAAATTTAATAATACAAAGTGAAAAATAGATATCCTTGAGTAAACGTTTTCATGTCACTTTTTATTACGAACCATAGCATTTTCTTCTTATTATTATTTTTTTATCGTTTATAAATAATTTCAACGATAGAATAGCCCGCAAAACAAATGTTTATTCTATAGCGAAGCATAAAATAAATAAAAGCATGAAAAGGCGAAAAAGCAAAACGAAAATCTAACAAAAGCGCTAATTAAACAGAGAGAGTACACTTACACGTCAAGCATACTTCCGTAAAATGTACACTATTCGGTACCATCATCAGGTTTCCTATGCCTTCCGGTTGCGCCTGCTCGGCGCTCAAATAGCAAGTGCTTTCTTCGTACTCGGCGGCGCCGCTGAAAGAAGCTATCCGACTGCCCGGTTGAAAGTCGAAGCTCGAGCAAGCTCGTACCAAATTGTTCGTTGCCGTTCGATCTCTCAGGCACAATTCTTGACATTTTTCTAATACGCGAAATGGCGGCGCTGAATCTCTTACCTGTGAATGAAAAATTTTTTATTCTCATTATTCTCTAGTATTATTTTATGCTCGATGCGATAAAAGTTTTAAGGAAAGATATTTTTTTTAGATTAACTAATAAAGTTAACGTAAAACGATGATAAGTGAAACTTACTACTTCATCGTCGAATCCTTGTAATTGTTGATCTGGTAATCTTTCGTAAACGACTCTACCCGCTCCACCATTACACGTAGTTTGAGCTGAAAATATACGTGTATTCAAATTAAATGACGATTTAAATATTATTTTAAATAATCTCAACTATTTTAAATTATTATGAAATCATAAATAAAGTTCAATCACTGTAGAATTGTTTTTTTTTTTTAAAAGTATCATACCGTTGACCAGCATCTTCAACACCGTGAGAACAGTAATAGCTTGAACCATGCTGAACATATTATGAATCCTTTTCATTTTGAATTCTGATCACAGGTACTATCAAGTAGTCATGTCACTTGCACTGGGACTGCAAAGTTTAATTTTACGTTGTATATTATTGAGAAAAATTAACGATAGTTAAAAATAAGTTTTTCAGTAGTTTCATTTTATATTTTTCTTTTAATTCATCCTAAATACAAAGAATGTTTTTTAATTTTATTTTAATAAAATTTATTTTTTATGTTATGTTTGTTTACTTATATCACTGATTTATTAGAAAGACAAAGTTTAATGGATGTGTTTATAATTTTAATAAAAATATGTACCACTAAAATCTTTAAATATTACTTATACTAATGATATATTTATTGAATTTAAAAAATAATTCAGAGTTAAAAAGTAAATTTTTTTACTTAATAATCAATAAAATGATGGAAATCTATTAAAATCAGCATCGTAATAAATTTATTTCATATGTTTAATGTTTGATTTAAAGTTTAAAATTTTTTTTTGCGCAAAAGAGAATTGAGATTAAAGACTAAGTTTATATTTATAATTAACACGGTCTTTGAAATTATATCAGCTTACCACAACACAAGAAATATTAACAAAACAAATAAAAAATTTCTCTTCATTTTGACAATGTAAAAATATTCAAAAAAAGAAAGCACAAAATTTATTAATTATAAAATAAATTCGTAATATTTGTTTCTTTTTTTTTTGACACTTTGATTATTGCATTTAACTGAAAAATTCCCGGAGTTCGTTTATGACAACGTTCATCGAACCGATTTCAAAGCGGACTGTGGATGAATTGAGGGGAGTTTGACCAACGAGCCAGCGAAGTCAAAATGCGTGACAGCTATTCGATGTCCCCATCTGATGTCACGGATTAATATAAAAAAGAAAGAAAAAATGGCACGATGCTTCCGCACCTAAGCAGTGAACGTACGATTTCACGATGACTCGATTCTCTTTGCCACATATGAATTATAACTGATTTGTATACAATTTTTCTGTTATTCATAAAAGCTTATGTAAAGATGTAAGTAGCTACTTAAAATCTATGTGCGACGTTTAAAATTACTTTAAAAATTACAGACATTTTGTAATTTTCGATAAAAAAAAAAAAAGTAATTATAATATGCAATATGCTGTTTTAGTTATATGGATTTAAATAATTTCAAAAATATTTATATCATACGAATAGTAACAACAAATTCAAATTTCTTATTTAGTATATTAAAGCATAAAGTAACGAGGTGTATTTTGATAAGTATTAAATTGTTTCATAAATGTTAGAAAATTAATATACCGATTTGAAATGTTAATTCGGTAAAATTACATCGAATATGCTATAATTAAATGTTAGGATTTACTGTACAATTAGTTTAAATCGGTTTAAAAGCACAAACAACTTCATTAAACGTGGAAAAAGTTAATAAATCAAATAGGATAAGAAGACGAAGTAAATTTCTTTTTATGTAAAATTCACCCTAGAGTAAATAGCATATAAAAAGAGTATAAGTAACATAACAGTACGGGAAACTGCTCCCGTGCAGCTTCGCGTTGTCGCAAAGTTCAGTTTTCCCTCGCCGCGTTAAGTGTGCGCGCATGTGTTAGTTCGAACACATACATAAGGTACATATAGTACATAATATCCCGAAAGAATTTGTACCCACATACACTGGGACATTCGCGATAACAGCGAAGATAATAGATCCCTTAATAATGAGCTCTCTGGGAAGTTGGAACTACGCTCTGTTGCCTTTGCGGGCGCATATAATACGCGAATACCGCACGTGTGCGAGTGTGTCGACGTATGTGACTTTATGCGTGTATACGCGTATGCGAACGAACGTACCGTGAGTAGTGTCCACTTCGGAACTCGTGCTCTTCGTTCACTTATTCAACAATTCGATATGCGGTCGGATTGTGCTTCTAGTACTGTGGCCGCTTGCTCCTCCCCCCCCTCCCCCCCAATTCTCCTCTATTTCCACTATTCTCCCAGATAGAGAGATTCACGTGTGCATACACGGAATGGGACAACGTGCGAGCTAGTGGAAACGGTTCAGGGTGAACGCTTGTTAGGAATCTCTCTCTCTCTACCTTTCTCTTTCTCTCTCGTTCGGAAGAGGAGGGGAAAAGAGCTTTTCATGCCAGTGGCTGGATGTCCTACAAAGGGAGCGCGCATCGAGAGCGCGATGTAGTCGCTTGCGGGTGAGCTAACAGAGGATAGATCGGAAAGTCCTTCGTTACATTGCGATAGATCGAGGGGGCCCTCGAAAACACGTCATTGGGAGCAAGGATTCGCGATGGATTTAGGAGATAGGGCCGATGAAACGATTATTATTGCTCGTATGCGCGCATGGACATTGCGAAAGGCTTACTCGGCTCGATGCTCAAGCGATGGACTGCTTTTTTTTTTTTTCTTTTAATACGCGTACAAAGGGACGCGTGCTCGATGAGCATAAGCTAAATGCGAGATGTATGTACAGGAATTCTTTTGTACGTGTCTTTATTAATTTTTGGATTCGTTATTTTACGCCGTTGTGATTTTGGTATCGAAATCGCGTATATATTTTTGATTACGATAGATGAATGCCCTTGTGATTTCATCACCTTGAGTTATGAAATTCTTATAAATTTATTCGCTCTTTCATTGTTTGAACGAGGAATTAATAACACATTTCTTTTCCGCAATAACGTCATTTGCGATGATGAATTTAAGTCCAAAAAGCATTGCGCCTATAATTTTTAATTATTTTATTTATATTTTAAATCTCGAAGCTGCTTTATAAAATTTGATTAGAAAATTTTGCAATAAAAGAAAAAACAATCTTGTCGCGATAGTAAATAAATATTTAAATATTTATATACAATAATGTTCCTTTCATCAAAATGATTTTAAAAATATTTTTATTATAATAATAAAATATTCATTAACATTGAACAACTATTTTACATTTTTAGAATTAATTTAATATCTAAATTGAAAAAAAAAACCTATTAATTGAACACAAATATTATCAAATAAAAAATGAATTATTTTTATTAATTTTTTTCCAATTTCATTTAAAGTCGATTTGATTAATTTTTTGGTTTCTAATACGATATATTTTTTAATTCAGATATAACTTATTATATTGATAAATGTGATTCACATTTTTCATGAATAATCCCTTTTATAGGTACAATTAATAAAAATAAAATTTATTGGAGTTTAATGAGAAATCAAAAATACGTGTAATTCATATACATATAACATGGAAATTTAGATGCAAAAGTGTATGACAATAAAAAATCAATTGACCATAAATTTCTATTCAGTAACTGGTATTTAAAAAGACCTCAAATGAAATGCACAGTATGCACTAGTTAACACTAGGTGATGTTGGAAAAGAGTTAGGTTCCCACGCGAATTAATTTGCACTAATGTACATACTGATTTGAACTTCAAACTTTTAACCTTTTTTAATTGTCTAGAACATAATCAATGTTAAGGTATTATTTAGCAAATTTCAATTTCAAACAATAAATTCATAAATTTTTAATGCAAATATTTTTTTATTTATCGATTACTTGTTAATTTAAATAAAAAATTTTTCTAAACAATACAATTAATCGTAAAATTGATGAATTAAAAAATTTGATAATTTTTATCAATAAATTTTTAATGAATTGTGAATAAAAAATAAATTCAATAAAATTTAAATTAATCTTAAAACAATATTAGCTATACAAACATTTTTTTAAGAAATTCCAATTCAATCCCATTTTATAAATAATAATAATAATAAAAATACTTCTCTTACGTATTGAACGAGCACTGATTGCTCGATTGTAGTCGTCGGCGAGCGTTCGATGCAACGACGCATAAATCGAGAAGACAAACTCTCATGAATGAAATATCGCGCCTAAAATTAACAAAATTACTGAAAACAATAATTTTGAAAAAAAAAAAAAAAAAAAAGAAAAGAATAAATGAATAACTGACTGAAATCGAAGAAACTTAATAAGCACAACTCTCGATTAGTGTAAATAAAAAACCTGTCGGCGCGTAAAGGTGTAAGAAGAGGCCGGCCAGCGCGAATGGCACCCGTAATCAGACTGAGGTCCGAAATCACGGTGTCGCGGCCGCGACATGAAATAACAGGCTTCGTGGGCGCACAAGGTGTTGCACATGAGCTTGCGGCTACCACGCAGGGGGTAAACACATACGCATATACTTGTGCGTGTCTCTTTTCCTCCTCTCATTCTACATTTGTGTACAAATACAGAGATGACGTAGCCGTTTGTTGAGCTAGAATGAGTAAGTGATAAAGTGAGTGAGAGAGAGAGAGAGAGAGGGAGAGAGAGAGCAGGTGGGGTAGAGACTGAAATAATCGGAGAGAGCCTGGCCTTGCCAGGTATAAGAGCAGCCGGAAGTTGGCTTCGCATTGTGCTTGGTTTCCGCGCGCGCACATCCGGGAAAACGCGGCTGACCGGTGCCTGCCTTCGTCCGTTCGGGTGCGAGCTCTCTCTCTCTCTCTCTCTCTCTCTCTCTCTCTGAGGTATGGTGTTTAATGCATGCATGTATACATATACAAATTTATTCGTAAACATATATGTACTTGCACAAGCCGATACAAGAGTAGTTCGGGTGACGCGCTGAACGCGTGTCGCTACGGAATCATGGATTAGAGATTTCACAAAGTCGGATGTCGGGTCAAGAAGGACATCCATATAGGATATATGTATAAGGTATAGATGTAGGTGTCAAAAGTAGGAAGGGGAGAAAGAGGGATCAGAAATTTTCTTTTGTTTCCATTTTTTGGCAAGTGCCGTTATGATTAGATCCTGATACATTGAATGTGCGATGAAATGAGAGATAAAAGGGAAAAGAAGAGCAGAAAAGGCGATGATGAAAAGCGGACGATAAAGTCGTATGATAATTGACTCCTAATCATTAGTCGTGAAACTATAAATCAAATTAAATTATATATATATATATATATATATATATATATATATATATATATATATATATATATATATATGTTTTTTTAAAACATTTACATTACAAATTAAACTTAACTGTTCTTGCAGAAAGATTAGTTCTTTACATTAAATTGTTTTACAAAATTATAAATATTAAAATGATTGTACAAGTTTATTGAGTAAAAAATAAATAACATTATTTTTTGCGATAATCAGTTTAATGTATCCTTAACAATAAAGATTATTTATAAAATTTTTCTAATAATTTAAAAAAAAATTATAATAGTATTTATGATGTTATTCATATTAAAATATATTTAAAATCAATATATCAATATTTAATTTTACATCGTTTTAATTGATGTCATGCTTCATATTTACAAAAAATTAAAAACATTGTAATTTTACAGTTGTAATTTTATTTTCTACAAAATGAGAAATTGTATTGATTAAAATACTGTATAATTAATTTTTCGAAATTATATCAAATTGCAAGAAAACATTTTCTGTAATAAATATAAAATTGTAATAATTAAATGTATATTATTTTAATATAGTAATTATTTAAAAAACGGATTACATCGTTCAACAATATTTAATTTATAAATTATAAAATATTTGTTATTGTAATATATTTGTTTTCACTATTATTATTTAATATTTTATTTTTATTACGCACTGCTGTTTTCTCTTTGTACGATTTAAAAAAAAAAACGTTTTTATTTATCTATATGCTTTTATTCCAATTATTGATTTCTACATTTTTTAATTCTAATTCATATGTAATAAGGTCACGATTCATTCATAAATAAATTTTCTTATTCAATGAATATACTTTTATCAATGATCATTCACAGTTTCATATTTCTCTAATTTAAATACTTTTACTTAAAAATATTTGCCGCCATCTCGTGGTTTATTATAGAACATTCTTATTCGTTCATATGATTTCTTTAATTCTTTTTTAAAATTTCATTCAATTCGTTACACCCGTGGTTTGCCAAACCAATCACCATTTAGTTTTGAAGGACGAACGCTTGTACGTCATTGATGGCGACAGCAACGCCCTCCGCGTTATTCGACGAAACTGAAAGAACGAGAGTGCGAGAAAGATAGCAAGACGCATTGTCAATGTATCTGCACGACAAATAGAGGCTGTTGTATGCTAACCAACTTTGTAATTACGCGTGGGGCAAAATTAACAATTGAAGTTGCAAAGGATAATTGCGATAATAAAAAGCGCATGCTCGCAGTAAATATATAAAATAAATAAGAGAATCTCAAAGGCATTGTGTCTAGAAGAGGAGACAACTTGTTCGCTCGAATGTGGCTACCTGAATGATTTCGAGTAATTATTTATTGATTTTCTCGACACGTACAGAATCCTCGTTCTCCATTACTTATTTGTAAACAAGTAGCCTGTCTTAAGAATAGTAATTAGTTGCTGCGTTAAGTGTGATGTGAATGTGACGCCTCGGTACCACCCAAAAATCCTTTCCTTTGACGCTTGTGTTGTGAAAGTGTATATGTCTAGTTTGGTTGCACTTCCCTGCATAGATGAAGAAACTCATATTTTTTGATGTTTTTAATATTGTAGATATCTGAATTATTTTTTATTGTTTAGGATTACCTGCGAAAAGACGTTTCTAAGGGATCTCTTTAGACAAGTCCAAAAAAGAATCAAAATGACATTGAATGCAGGTATGTGTACATTTTAAAAACAAATAATCATATTGAACCAATAGTTAAGTGATAATATTCAGAATATTTTAATAAACAGTAATTTATTAGAATAAAATATATTAATAGTTCTTACAAGTATATATATTTATTTAGCATGTTTATACAAACATTAATTTCTAATACTTCATTGTACAGATATTCAATATTTTTATATACAATTCACGAAAAATGTTATTAATTAAATACTTAAATAAGTAGTAATAATTACTTAATAAAAAATGAATTAAATAAATTAAAATTAAAAAAAAAAAAAAATTTTTTTTTAGGATTTTTTTATAATCAAATAATTTTAATAGTTATTTCTTATAGAATTATATATTTTTACTTACATATTTTTATTTATAGATATTTCAGCTGCTCTGCACTTGCTGGAGCATGTGCATGAGCGAGTTGAAGATTGCGATGATCCAAAACTGCAACTGCACACAAGTCAAGATTTACAATCATTGATCTCATTATTAGAAGATCCAGTATTCCGTAGTATAGTAACTATACAAGATTCATTGGCTGAATTAAATAATCAACTTGGACAACATCCTTCGATTTTACCTGGTGATTTTGACATTAACTTGGGTGGGCAACTGGAACTTTCAGTTCCCACTACACCAGTTCAACCAGTAGGACAAGCCATGTACGTGAATTTGTATCAAGATAACAGTGAAATAGATGATCAAAGAGTTCCAGTAGCACCATTATTGCACAGCAGCAGTGAAGATACGAGTGCTCAGGTAACTATCTTAAATTTAAACATTATAAGGCTATTATTAAACATATTGGTTATTACTATAAAAAGATTATAGGCTAATCATGAATATTTGTTAATCAACAAATTTTTCTTCATTCATTCTTTGACCTATAAAAAGTTTCTATAACTATGAAAAATGTAAAAATGTAAAACAAATTAGAATTTATATATTTTTATAATTATTAATAATGTAACTAATAATAATTACTAAATTTTTTTTAAATTAAAATTTTATGAGGTTTAATAAATTACAAATTATAAATTTTTAAGGTTACAAGTCCAAGCCTGACATCAGAAGTAATTGGAATGCCACCGATAATGACACCCACTTATGCTAAAGAATTTCAAAAGGTTATTGAAACAGCAGCCAGAGGTCGTCAAATCTTCACTGTTCAGGTAATTTGTAGATATAATTATTTTCGTGTAAATAACATTATAATTTAGTATTGATTTTCTAAATAAAATATTAAATTTTTTTATAGCTATTTAAATCTGAAGGTACCAGTCTTGGATTCAGTGTTGTTGGGTTACGGAGTGAGGATCGTGGTGAATTAGGAATATTCTTACAGGAGATTCAACCCAATGGAATTGCTGGAAGGTAAGATAAATTACAAGGGAAATTAATATAAATAATTAAAAATTGCAATACAAAGCAAATACAATGTAATTTTTATTCATTTTTATTTATTGCTTTTGAATTCTTTTATTATTTTTTAATTTTTAAAATTAATGTAGTAATTTAATATGATTTTCAATTTTATTAAAATTAAAATATTAAATTTATAGAATCGTTTATTTATAAATATTGGACTTGTTAGAAAATTTAAAATTTGATTAACTTCAACAGCTCATTAGTCATTTTTTAAATAAATATCAAATATAAAATAAGAAATTAAATTATAATTAAATAAACATTTTTTTTATAAATTTTATGAATAAAATTTAATATTATTTACTGTTATTAATCTATAGATATAAATTAATTTACAAAAAATGAGTTATAAAATGAGTAAAATAATATTTTTCCAAGTACTGCTAATAAATTTTTAGATCACCTATTAAGCAATTTCTTAATTTATAAACAAAAATTCATGATTTATATGGTTCAATATAACTCGAGAATGTGAAAAGAAAGGAACAGACTCAAAATAAGCACGACTCAAGGGACCAAAAATAGAGAGTCACAGATTAGATACGAAACACATGTTCAAAATGGGTGCACCGATAGCGCCACGGAGAAAATTATTTACTCGAGGGGGAGGACGACTCAGCCGCGCATACGCGGAGCAACGAGAGGGGAAGGCGAAGAAATGAAAGCAAAAGTTCCGTCGCGCTCGAGTCATAAAGGGGGAAGGGGGTGGTCGTGAAATATTTCGCTCGTTCCTTTGGTCATCAACAAGTCCCTTATCCCGGTGCGTTACTATACGGCTACAATAAAAATTTTACCTCCTCGTCTGTGTGCAGCGCTGCCAAAATATCGATTTTCCTTTTCTTTTAACGCTACCCTTTGCGCGCTTTTTTTTTCTTTTTTTTTTTTTTCATTCGAGTGTGGATACACGTGAATGAAAAGGTGTCGCTGCAGTTTTTGCAACGTCATGCGGGTTCACTTGCGTTCGTTTTGCGACTGTATACAAGTTTCCTGTGAATTTTGCCCCAGTCCCGTCTGCTTGTTTTTCAGCTCCCAAGACATTTTGCGTCGTCTTCCTTTTCCTATCTCTTACTATTTTTATGTTTTCTTGGTTTTTCCTTTTTTTGGCGTCTGTGTTACGTGGTGGCTTTATTTTTAGAACAAAACACTCTTTCATATCTTTTTAAGAACAATAAATTGTTCTCATTCATATTTCGAGGTATAGAATTTATGGTTTTCATTTTAAAAGGCGATGAAAATCTGGTAAAGTTGGTAATAAAGATTTCGTGTAGATCTTTTTATTTGTTACTAAACGAAATTTTTTTTTGCAACTAAAGAAAAAAAAAAAAAACCAATTTAAATTCAACAAATAAAAAATGTATCAATAATTATTGTTTGAAAATTAAATTCAAATTATTCAAATTATTCAAATTCCTGACGTTCGTGAATAGCTTAAAATCATAAAATATTCTAAATAAAACTACTTTAATAAATATGAAAGCATGTCTGACTAAACATTCAACAAGCTTAATAACAAGGATATTAAATTATTCAAGCTTAAAGGGGCGTTTCCATGCTAGTGGTTACTGTATTTTTCTTTTTTTTTTTTTTTTTCTCGTAAACCTCGTAATTAGCTCATTGTTATATGCATTAAAATCTTCGCTTAATATTTTATACTACAATCGCTATGAATTATAAATTATTACTTTATAATTTTTTTATTCAAATGATAGAATTTTAAATATTTATTATTGCATAAAAATTATACTGTATACGCAAATCTACCACTGTGAATTCACTTTAAGAAATTGAAAAATAAATATAAAAATGTTAAGTATTACAAGGCATTCGTAATAACTAACACAAAAAATGGTACTTGTAATAAAAGTTAAATATTAAAGCATTCTTTTAATTAATTACAGTGTGTCGGCAATGCTATAGAGCCACTCCCTTATACTGGCGTTTCTTGCATTCCTTTGAATTAACTTTATTCTCTTTTTCTATACTATGCAATTACATCAGGATATATTGGATAATGCAAAAAGAAGAGAAAAATCGTGTAAATAACTTTCATACAGAAAAAAAATGAAATTTTTATTTTAATAACGTTCATTCATTAATCTAAAGTGTTAAAATTTAAGTTAAATTTTATAATCGTACAACCAGAAAAGTACTCTTACACATTTATGCTTAACTGACGTACCTTAACAGTTTTCAGTTACAACGTAAAACTTCGGTTGAATAAAGGGTACATAACGTTTCATTACGAATATACGGCGTAATGTGAGTTATGCGTCTTTGATTCAATAGCAGTTTTACTGCAGTACACTGCAGCGAGGGGTTGTGTCAACTGCGAAGTTGTGACTAACATAACATGTTATGCCCTTAGTGATGTAGCGATTGTTATCTCAATCTAAAATAAATTTTGGTTATCTCAGCCTTTACTTAAATTTACGCACACATATAAATATAAAATTTTTTACGAGTATATTTAAATAAATTACATATATTATTTTCAGATGTATATTGTTTAAAAAAAGTTTTTTTTTTTTTTTTTTCAAACGATAAAATATATTTTATATTTTATTTATGAAAATAAAATTGTCGATAAAAATAACAGGGCAGGAATACCTTCGATCATTCTTTATAAATTTTATATTTTTTATTCGAAATGAAAACTCAAAATAATACGTATTATTTCTATATATTGACCGTTATCAATTTTCGAAAAAAAAAAAAGAACGAAAATTTTTGTAAAATTCGAAATGCTCATACCATAGCTCTCCAAATGCATTTTTACAGTATTCCTTCAACTCACAAATTTGTTTGTATTAATTTTTTATTTAAAACTTTCATGATATTTGCTAAAAACTCCAAAAAAAAAAAAATCGTAAAAATCGTAATTGTAAAAAGTTTTCCAAACATCATTTTTTATTAAAAAAGTAATTGCGGATATTATGAAAAAATTGTCTCGTATTTTTAATAGCAAGTTGACTCAATTTATTTTTAAAGCATAATGTCGGATATAAATTTTAAGCAGAATGAGCGATAGTAAATAAAATTCAGCCGTAACACAAATAATGAAATAGCTCATTCCATACAAGGGAATGAACAATCTAATTAAAGATTGTCATTCGAATGAACATACCGCACAAAAAAAATGTCAGTCAAAAAAGTAATTTCGACCGAACGATCCTTATTATAACGTTAATTATTAGCGATATTTTGCTGACCCTTCTATGAAACAATAATTTCTTCTTGTAAATAAATCAAATGTTTTTTCTCCCATTTCCGCGCAAAGCCAAATAATGAAAGCCACGAAAAAGAAAAGACACCGACAACGAAAGCACAAAAAAAGCTGCAGCGTGATATACAGCTCATCTTCTAATTTATCCGGGGCGTATATAGAAACGTAGAAACAAAAAAGCTACCGCTGAAGAAGAAAAAGAGGAGGTACAAAAAAAAGACATCGAGCTGTCGAGTTGCGTTCGTCATCAACGACGACGGCGACGTTGACGACGTCGACGAAGGTACATAAGAAGGAGAAAGACCAACGCGTTGGCGAGCGTACTCGCGTACACTCTAGTTAGCTTTTGGAGGGTAGAGAGATTCCCTCCCCCCCTCTCTCTCTCTCTCGACCGCCGACGTATAAGAGAGAAGAAAGAGAGCCGGCGCTCGCGCGCAAGAGAGCACCGAGAGGTGTGTGCTGCGGCTGATGCTCGCCGCGAAGATGATTGACCGCGATGAAAGAAGGGTTGTAAAAAGAGTAAGGAAAGAAAGTGAAAGAATGGGAAAGAGAGAGAGATATAGAGAAAAGGCAGACTGCTTTTTCCTAGGAAGGCGGAAGGCGCGAGAACGGACGAGGCAAGGAAAATAGAGCCTCAAGGGGATAGAAAGAAAGCAAGAATGAAAGGAAGGAGGAATGAAGAGAAAGAAAGGAAAAAAAGTCGAGGTTGTCGTCGTCGTCGTCGTCGTCGTCGTCGTCGTCGTCGTCATCGTTCCGCCGAAGGGCTACAGCTCTCAAGTAGAATGCCGCTTCTGCTGTGGTATAGATATATAGATGGATGTATAATGTGTGTAGAGGGATTGTGAAGGAGATTATCTATAGATTGTCCTGGATTAGCTCGAGGAAAATCTATTTTTTACTTAGGTATTTTCTCTCTCTCTCTCTCTCTCTTTTTCTCTTCTTTTTTGGTCCGTGTATTAAATGTGTACTTTATTGAAAGATTGAGAAGGATTCTTTAATATGTTCGAATAAAATTTTATATACGTTGTTTAAAATAATATTGAGAAGATATGACTTTAAAAATATTTCAATACAAATTTTCTTCATTTAAACGAGTTTCTATCATATAGATAGCAATTTTATAATGAAATTTTTAAGATTATATAAGAATTATGCAAGACAGTTTTAAGAAGGATTTTTCTCTTTTTTTTTTTTTTTTTTCTTTTAATTTTGTACAATTCTCGTGTGCTTTTTAAAGTAATATTATTCTAAAAAGTTATGAAATTCGTTCGAAACAAAAAGTATGATGTGAAATGTGAAGAGATACAGTTGTCTAAAATGTCCTGAAATTTTTTAAATTTTCGATCATTGTTCTAAAGATTTTTCGAGTGTTGACCTAAAAAATTATATTCTTTGTAAAAAAAATTTTTATGAAAAACTACACAAAAAGTCGCGACATTAAAAAAAAAATGCAACATTTTAATTATTTAAAAAAAAAAATGCTTAAATAATTGTTTGCGTTAAAAAATATTTTTGTATTCTCTCTTACGAAAATGCTCAGTCTTATGCTTTTTAATGTTACACACAAAATAGTTTTTATTCAATCGCATAACTAAAAATAATTTAAATAATATAATGTTTCCTTTTAACGTATACAAAATTACAATTTTTTAATATTTATAAGTAAAAGAGAGGATAAATGGATTTATAACTCGTCAAATTATTTTTCATTGATTAGATATTATGATATAAATCATAAAAAATCATATAAACCTTTTAATTTAATATATTTATTATTGTTATAATATTTTATATAAATATTTTTTAGGAATTATAAATTATAAAAACTATTGTTAAAAAGTAAGATTTTTTAGCTTTTGTAAATTTATTTCATTTAATTAAAAGTACCGTTAAAAATTTTCTACATATCGGGGTGTAAATTTATTTTTGAAATTTAAATTTTTGTGAAACTAATATGAAAATAAGTACTTATTAAGAAAAGCTAGATTTAAATATAGCATGACTAAAAAGAAGGCAATTTTCCAAATGTCCAAGTAGTAGACGTCACTTTAACTGCTAATGACGAAAATAGAGAGCCTCGAGAAGAATACAAAATAAAAATAAAGCTTCTATAGGAACTAAAATTCATATTTTTACTTTGCTTTTTTTTCTGTAAAACCTAAAAATTAAAATATTATTGGAAATCTATAGGGTTAAAGATCCTTTTTCATCATCAAAATGCAAGAGCTGACAATCAGCCTAAAAAACAACTAAAACCTCTTTGCTCGCTAACATTCCTTAAGAAAACGAAAGTAAAATCTCACAGCTTGAGGCATGAATTTTCTAATCCACTTTATTCTTTCCGAAAAGGGAAAAAGAAAGAAAAAAAACAACCACCCAAGACTCCTTGGTGCGCACCTTACGTCCCGAGTCAAAGATAAGCCAATTTATACTATTCCTTACACGTATACCGTACTAGCACTACACCACCGCCTCCGTAGCATCGCGTCCGTCGTTGGCGGAGGTTCGCTCACACGCGTGTGAGCTCACACGCCTGAAAGGGAAAAAGATAGAGAGAAAGCGAGAATGAGTGGAAAGCCACCCGCGTTATAGATGTATACACATATATACATCTACAGGCGCGCATCCATGTATATACCGCGACGCGCCCCGGAGCGCGCATGTCCGTGGTGTGGCAACCACCCAAGTATCCCGCTGCTGCCGCCGCCGCCGTCGCCGCCGCCGCTGCCGCACACTCGCACACATACACACATTGAGTCGGGCGCAGTAGTTACCGACGAGTAGTCGCCGCCGAAGGAGCTTACACTTTTCGCGCGCGAGGCTTTCTCTATCCTCGCTCGCGCACTCGCTATCTTTGTTTCTCTTTACTTCCGTCTTGTTTTTTTTTTTTTTTAGCTTCTATCTGTTATTCTGTCCCCCGCTGTACATACTATCGTCCTTATAATTCCGCAATTCCCTCGTCGTACGATTATCTTCGACGACGTGAAAATTTTGCGTTTTCAAGAGGAGAGCTGTGGTGGACAAAGAAAATTTAAAGGAAAAAGACGCGCGAGGAAGTAGACGAGGGACGATAAATTTAAACGACGAGGAGAGACGAGAAAGAGAGAAAGGCTCTTGGCTTTTCGCGCATCGGACAAACGTGCGGGCTTGGAATGCATATTTTGGAAAACGGCAAAGTTCGGTACTCGCGGGCTTCGCCGGGAAAAAAGACGGCGAGGCTGCGAGAATTCGCGCGGCCGATCGTCGCTGCGTCGGTTGTTGTTGCACTGGCAACTCGACCTCGGGAGCGCGCCGATATCTCGAGTTCGATTGTATCATTGATTTCTGAGCGGCGCTTCGTTGTACCAAGCTCGACTTAAGGAGCCGAAGGGTCGAAAGAGAAAGAGAAAGAGAGAGAGAGATAAAGAGAAGAAGAAAGAGGAAAGACGACGGAAACGAGGACGGAGACGATAAGAAAGGGCCGAAGGAGGAGGTGGAGAAAACTTACGACACACACGCGACGAGTGGAAAGAGGCGCGCGCGTGTCTCTATTATAGTACAACAACCGCATGAGGATGTGCCCGGCGCTTACGACTAGGATGTTTGGTCTGCACGCCGCACGCCGGGTAATCGTCTATTTACAACAATTGATTCTTACCGCTATTTCTCGCTCTAATGCTCTTGTAGTCCGTGATGGGGTATATAAATCGGGCTATTTTCTTTTCTTTTTTTTCTTTTCTTTTCTTTCTTTCTTTCTTTCTTTTTTTTTTTTTTTTTTTTTTCTCTTCTTTATCCTGGGACTTTCTCGTATGCGTGAGCTCGCGAGAGCGAGTGTCGAGATTACGATAGGCAAACGAAGGCGAAGCGAATGATTTATTTTTAATTTTTCTTGATCGTGTTGTTGCCGTTCGTTTCTTTCTTTTTATTTTCTCTCTCTCTCTCTTTTTTTAATACTATAAGCGTCGTGAGAAGGTACGCGACGATCGATTTTTACGAGAGAGATGCCGTGTTGTGTGCCTCGCGCGCGCCTTGTTTTATGCGGTTGTTCTTGTTATTATATGCACAGCCCGTTTCTTTTCTTTCGGTAAAACGGATCGTGTACGTGCGTGTGTGTACGCATACGTGCGTGCACATGAGCGTGTGCGCATATGTGTATCCCGCACTCGCTCCATCTTCTTTCTTTCTTTTTTTCTTTTGTTTGAGGAGGGTGGATTTTATGTTGAGGTAAGTTTACTGTTGCAAGTTTGTTTACTCGAGCAAATTCCATTTCATTTCTACGGATATATGTTCGAAAAGAAGAAAGAAATTTGAATAATAATGTTACTTTTCACGAATTAAGTAATACCGAGAAAAAAAATTCTTTTATATATATATATATATATATATAAGCGAAGGTACATTCTTTCAGTACAAAAATCTTGTATAAACAAGTTTTATTTAATTTGACGTGGATTTCATCATTGATTCACGTGCTGTTAATCCACTGTTTAAATATCGTTAAAATAGAAATTTCAACTTTTAGAAGGAGTATTATCAAATACTTAACACCGTTTCGTACTATTTACTTAATTATTGCTTGAAAAAATGTTTACAAAAAGTTTCGTGCCAATTTCCCCGGTGTAAACCCCAGAAGTTCCCGAAAATTAACTTATTTCTTTATAAAAGACATTTTATAAAAGAAGTTTTACCTCGAAATTAAACTGCAGGTAATTGTCTTTAATTAAATTCCAACTAAAACGAAAACCCGATCTCTTAAAGTTTCATTTCAAAAAATTTACCTTGCACTTTCATACCATGATTAAGCGCGCACCGTTTTAAAGATTTATGTTAACCACGCGCTCAGCCTTCAAATGTTCAACGAATGAATGCGAATTAAATTTTCACACGAAAAATTCTTTAACTTCGATATATTAGTACAATTAAAGCGACTAATTTCATTGGTATAGCATTCGCAGAGATGATGAAAAATAGAAATAACGACGGAATGCTTTCCGTTGCTATTTCGAGTTGTACGATTGCAGTAGTAAAATATTTGATTATCCGTTAATTGGAACATCGGGCTTTTCTTTTTTCCTATCCCGGAATAAAAATTAATCCGTTTCGCGTTGTCTCCTTCTTCTTCTCTCTCTCTCTCTCTCTCTCTCACACACTCTCTGTCTCTCTCTCCCTCTTTCTCTCTCTTCCAGTACAGCAGAATTCGCAAGAGTAATCATTTTTATTTCATTCCCTTCTTAAAACTCGGGGAAGTACAATTATTTAGAATAAAAAAATGTTCGCTCTTGATGAATGACATTTTTCTCGAGCACTTGCGTAAAAGATGGAAAAAGCAAAAGAAAAAGCTAGGTTACTTTAAATCATGGGACGAAATTATCATCTCAAGGAAATTTCAACGAAGACAAAGAACCAGCTCTAAGAGATAAATTGTTGTAGTCAAGTACGGGGCTCGTGTTTTTCTCATAATGATCTCTCCTTCCTCATCTCTTTCAAAGTTAAAGGAAAAAATTCTTCGTGTTTTTTTTTTTCTTTTATCAGAGTATACGCAAGGCTTGAATCTTCCTTCTTTCTTTTTTAAAAACCTCTTATAAATTCTCAAAATGTGCCTCTTACGGGCGATGAAAGTCTCGCTCACTGGTGTCGTACACAAAATACTCACTCTCTCTCTCTCTCTCTCACCGCGCGCAGTATAGAAATACTTCGTGGCGCTAGTCATTGAAAGGGACTAATTAGCCTGTTACGAAATATATATTGTACGTCCTCTGTTTATTTCTCTATCTCGCTTCCGTTTTATCTCTCTCTCTCTCTCTCTCCTTTTTTCCCGCGCTCGTTCATGTTCGCGCCTGCAGTGATTTTCAATTCAATGCGCGACCGCGACGCGACTCGCTCGAGTATATTTCATTCATGAGCATCTAGATCTCGAGGCGGTATACACGCTACATTATGCAGATTGCAAGTAATTAAAGAGCTCACCTAGTAGTTTGCACTTCTCGCATCCCTGAGCGCTCCTACTTCGATTATTGTGTTGGCTCTAGGCCGAAGCCTCCGAGTAAACCTGACACGTTGCCGGCCAATACCTCGGAAATTATTCAAGGCTTACAGTCACGATAATGGAACTGATAATGGAAAAACATGCATTCGAAAAGCGAGAGAAATAGTAATTGTAATAAACGGCGCAAACTTGTGTTTGAACATTTACGTTTACTTATTTCGATCAAAAATTATTTTTGCACGAAAAATTTTTCTTATTCATTAAGACAATTGAATTCAATAATTGCTTTCATAATTCAATAAATTCTTCGTTAATTTACTAATTTAATCATCGTTGAAAAATATAGGATACATTATTCATATTTGTTAAAATAAGCATGTTTCCTTATTAAGAGACAAACGATATTCAAATAATAAAATTTTAAAATTTAGTGATAACTATCGAAAAATTCGTTGATATTTTCTTTAAAAATATACATTATTCGATGACATTATTTCATTTATTAATATTTTTTTCAATAATAATCCTATCAAAATTTATTATTAATAAAGAGTAATATGAAAAACAACATTAATTAGATTAATAAAAAACTATTTATCGATCTTAAACTTTGTAGTAGTATAAGTTTTTAAACTTTAATTCTATGTCTTTTTAAGACTTAGCATTCAAACAAAAATAACGTAGAAAAGTAAAAGTTTATAGATGTATGAATCAAATTTTTAAACGCATTAAAGTAATTGAAATAAATTTTCATTTTCTTTTTATACTTTTACAAAATGTGTATCATTGTTAAAAATAATATTGTAAGTAAATTCTCCGTATACGTACGTAATATTTTTACAGAATTGAAAAACTTATATCTCGACCGAAATTTTATTAATGCAATAAGTTTAATTCATTTTATTCGATAAAATCGTTATTCTTTTCGCATAATTATCAAGCAAATAACTTAAAAAATTGGAGTAAAAAAAAAGAAACGAATCGGTTAAATCCAAGATTTCCTTTCATTGTCACAGTATTTCTTTTTGCGGCCACTATCAGCCACTAGAATTTTCGGCAGCTCCCCAAGGGAAAAACAATGAAAAAAAAGCAGTAGCGAAAGGGAGAGTAAAAGACGAGAATAAAAGTGAGAGAAAAGAGTTGAAGAATGATAGAGAAAGAAAAGAGATAGTGAGTAAGAAAGAGAGTGAGGTAAAAGGAGAGAGAGAGAGAAAAAAGAAAAGAATGAAAGAAAGAGAGAGAGAGAGAGAGAGAGAAAAGCGCAACGCGACGTGCTTGGTTCGATAAATGCACGCGCGCCTTCTCTCTCTTGGCCTCTGACACAGTAAAGGCAGATTTGAATTTTTCAAGACAGTAGCGCTGTGCGGCTCCGTTCGGCCGTAAATTGGGTCGCGTGTTCTCGTTCTCTTTCTCTTTCTCTCTCTCTCTCTCTTACTGTATCTCTATTTCTCTCTCTCTCTCTCTCTTTCTCTCTCTCTCACTCTTTCTCTCACTCTCTTCCTTTCTTTTTTTCTATTTGCTTACGTTCGACTGATTCTTATAAACTCCCCTTATATCTTGCTTTCTTGCACCCTCTCGCTATATATATTTTACTCCGTGACACGCGGCACTTAAGTTGCGTATAGGGAAATTTAGACTTATAACCATTCGCGCGCAAACGTATATAGGCACGTGCGTGATTACAGAATATTATGTCATTCTTTTTTTTTTTTTTTTTTACGTCGGTTATCAACGATTTGGAATATTCGAAGGGGAGATACGAAGATTCATGCAAAACGTATTTGGTGTAACAAAATATATTTCATTTTATTACAGTTTTCACGCACATTATCGTACGAATATCGGGTGATAAGAATAGTTCGATAAAAATGTTTTATAGCATTTTTAAAGATAAAAATTTTTAATTTAAAATTTTTTTAATACTTCGCTAAATTAAAAGTCGATTAATACAAGTTTTGTTTACACGTAATAATTACTATTCGTATAAAAAATTTCTGAAAAATTACATAATGAAATAAAGTAAAAGCTTAATTAAAGAATAAATATTAAGTAAATAAAACAAAGTTGAAATGATGAATATACGAGACTATGTATTTTTTACAAGGTCAATTATTTTTCTTCTACAAAGATGACCCTTTTAACCGCTTGAAATGTAAGGTCAAATTTAGATATGTTTTAAACTAATAATGTATTCATGAAATTAAATTGATGGACATATTTTGTAAATCGATGATGCATTAACTAGATTAACTATTTTTAATTGACAGAAATAAACTCAAATATTTCATTTGAATGTATCAAATGAACTATCAGCATTTATATAATTAAAATGAAAATAAATATATGCATACTGCGGTTTACGTATGTACTCTAATTTATTCACTTATAATTAAAATAAAAATTTTTATAAAAAGTACTAATAAAATTTGAAATCTAATAAACTCTTACGATCAATTATTCGAAGATTGCAAATATTACGGAGCAGAAATGCAATTTCGTACCTTTATACTAATTAGTCGTATTTTATGTTCGTTAAATTACCATACCGTCAGCATTACGGATATTAGTCAAATGTGCGGCTTTGCCTGCATAAAAAAAATATAAAGAAAAAGAAAAAAAAACATACTATTCGTCGGCTCTTTGACGGCAAAGGATAAGTCGGTGCGCGCGCTTGTGACAAAGTCGTATTTTAGATTTTCTCTCGTTGAATAAGAACAACCAAGGGAGACAAAAAGATTATAAGTAGGACGTTGTTGCGCAGAGTCTATCCGGATGATTAGGCATGAATCGGACTATGGAAAGCGATACCGTGAAAAGTAATAAACGATCGCGAAATGAGCCGAAGATGAGAGCGATCCTTTACGTATCGGTCCCTCTCCCCATTCTTTAGGCTTATTTCGCGTATGTATACATATATACATCTCAATACGGTTGGTGCATTTGGGTGAGCTGGCGCTTTTGCTAATTTTGGATGCTCGCCGCACCCCGTGTATATAGACTCGATTACTTTGATGAGCTTTCTTCTCATTCCCCTCTCGTGTATATATATGTATACAATGTGTACATATTGAATAGAAAGCATCGATCCTGATGTTTTCGGTTCGTTTCCTTGAAGTTGACTCGTTTTCACGGGGCCATGAGAACGTTTGAGGTTTAATTACCGGTTTCACGCAAACATCTTTATTATGACTATAATTTCTTCGCCATAAAAAAAAAAAAAAAAAAAAAAAAAAACATTCATCTATCATAGATAATAATCATTTATTTAATGTGAAATTTTATCAGATCAATTCTAACGAATGATGATGCGTAGATATATTTGTGAATACTTATGTCTAAATGATTATTATACGCATGACAACAAATTATAGAACCGCTTAGAATATCTGCTAATTCATTCATTCTCTATAAATATAATCTCAATCCTAAATCTTTATCAATATTCAATTATCGCGAAAGCAATATGCTTCAACAGATTCCTGAATAGAGATATTAAGTAGATTAGTAAATAATATATCGATAAACTTTAAGTTTAACTTTCCAAATTATCTGATAAATTATTATTATCAATGAAGAATTTTACTGCAGTGCACCGTTCGGTATATTACGCTTACCGCATTATTACGCACGTATTGATTAATGTTTATTCTTAAAGAAAGCAAATTGATTAATTAAAAATTGCCGACACGATTTTAATTATCTTTATTTTTTAAAGATAGGAATGTAAATTTTTCTTTTGTTTTAAATTATGTTAACATTTTCATTAATTGCGGAAAGATCGGGTTTATTCTGCACTGATAAACAGAAATAAGGTTGGATAAAATGTAACGCAATATAACTTTTTCTTTATATTTATGTAAAATCTAAAAGAAAGTTTTTTGCAAAAAATTTTTTTTTAAATCTGCCTTAAAAAAGTATAATATTAAATAAAACTAAAGTGCATACAAATTAGCTAACTCATTTATTTTTAATTTATTATTAAATTTAAATTTCGTTCATTTAATTTATGCAATAAAAAAACGTTCTGCGAATAATTTTATAAAATGAAAATGGAAAGAAACTTTCTAACGTAAATTTATCTTCGTTAATTGAACTTTGATTAATAATCGTTTATCGTCTCGACCCCGAAAGTACCCTCGATCTCGATATTAAAATATACCGCGGAAGAAAATTGCGATTCACCTATACGCGTCAACGACGTTTTACCTTTTCCCTCGTTTCGCTCTTTTTTTTTTTTTTTTTTTTAACAAGTACTGAAATCGATGCTGATAAGGCGCTATCTTAGCCCGAGCGACGTAATCGAATTTAATGAGCTCGCGCGCGGGCGCACGCTCGTGGTTTTTCTCTCCTCAGCCTCGCCGGGAAATTCGAGGTGGCTTGGCGCTCGCCTTGCTACGCCATTACCTAGAGCATGCACCTAATTTTAACGCTAACGCGACTTTATATTTAATATTCATCCGCTCGCGACGGAGACTATAGACACAACCATTAAGCAACACAATGGCCGGCACCAGTGTGAATGGAGCCGTTGAACCTTGAAAATCGATTGACACGTAACGAATGGAAGAAAAAAAAAAAAAGAAACTGCAAGCAAGCGCAGGCAAGTCGTCGATGCTCGCGCGCGATCGCAATTTCTATCCTTTACGAGATATAACGATGCTTAATTCCGTTGTAATTAAAAGGGATTATTTTATTTAACAAATAGGATAGTTTTGTTTTTATTTTTTTAATTTGAAAGGGCTACGATAGTTATTATTTAATTGAGTTTTATTTAAAGGTTAAAGAGTAAAAGAAAGTTTTAGACTTATTTTATAAACGCTAAATAATTTATTTCAAAATATTTTTCAACTCTGTAAGTTACGCATTTGTACAGTAAAATTTACGTAATTAAATTTTATTTCGTGTTTTTTTTTTTTTTTTTAATTTTATAAGGAAAACTATAATTTACTTTGATAAATATTTTATTATAAAACGAGGGCATAGAGTCACTTGAAGAACATTTCTGAATGTGCGTTGTAAAATTTTACCACGTAATACTTATTTAAAACTTCAAAATTTAAAATTTACATTTTCAAGCAATAAAATCAATATTTTATTCAATCGATACCTAAGTAAAGCACATATAACAATAATTAAAATTATTATTGAATGCATTTTTTTATAATGCATCTTCATTTCGTATATTTTAAAATACGTATTAAAACAAATTTAATTTATGTATTTAAAGAAGCTGTAGTTTGAAAACTTGCCGTTGAAAAATATTTTATGTTTGATCACGATTTATTTTTACGCTCTAAATATTTTTCATACATAAAATTTTCACATTCATTATTTCAAAATGCAATTCGCATGCAAACGAACCACAATTTAAAAGAAACATTTCGACTCATTAACGTTAGTAGCATAATAGTAGCAACGAAAGTTTGTTTATTTTCAAAAAAATTTTTATTAAAAAAAAAAAAAAAAAAAAAAAAAGGCACGACTCGACGAAAATGAGCATCGAAAAAGCTTTCGATCGAAAATAAAAACTTTTCCAGAAACGAGGCAATGGTTTATTGGAAGAGAATTAATTGTGCGACATTCCGAAAAGACAAACCGACCGCATAAATTTCAGTCGCGAGGGAGTAAATTCATGTCGTTTGCAAAAAAAATAATAAAATAAAAGAAGTTTAAACTCGAGCGCGCGTACGTGCTCCGGCCGTCGCTCGTTCGCTCGACTTGCAGCCGGTCGAACTTTATCGCGGCACTTTTCCTCCTCGCTAAACCGCGATCCAGCAGGTAGTTGGCGCTTCGAGTTGCTACCGCCGCCGCTAACACTAACGTCTCCTCTCGTATTTTATTTCTCGTTCTTGCGTTTCTTTTTTTTTCTTTTTTTTTTTTTTTTTTTATCGTGCCTGCGGACGAAAAATTTTTACACTTTTCCATCACCGCTCTTTCTTTCCCTTTCTCCCTCTCCCTCTCTCTTTCTCGCGCTCGAGCTTTTTTTCTCTATTTGTGAAAAACATTCGCGCCGCTCTAACAAATTCAATTTACTCAGGACGAGTTATTTGCTAGGGCGCAGCTTTGGACTTTGAACTGTTTTATTGATATATACGAACGAATGCCGTGTAACGTACCAATATACTTTGGAAGGTGCAGTCGTAAAATTTCGCCATCTCGTTGGCTACAAGAGCGCCAGTTTATGGATGTAGATAGAGCAAACGTTCGATGTTTCCGTAACTTTACAAAATCAATTTTCCGTGATGCCTTCCCTCGGGCGAGAGCAAAACGTGATGAGACATTTTCTCGGCCGAAGCTATACAGATATATACGGCTGCCAAGGAGTATGAGAAAAAGAGAGAGAGAGAGAGGGAGAGAGAAATACAGAGAAGAAAAACCCAAACGACGTGAGAGAGATAGAGAGAGCTTAGCCATCGTCCCCCATTCGCCTGTTCCGATGTTGCCAATAATTAACTTTTCATGCCACGAGAGTTTGTCTTCCTTCTAAGCGAAACAAGCTCTTGCTACCATCTGTCAGGAGGGCGTTTGAGTTTCTGATTCTGTAAGACATATATATCTGGTTTTCTTTTGCAAATATTCGTTTAAATTTCATCGTTATTCAAGTTTTTTTTTTCTTTTTGATGTAACACGCAGCTTTGCATAGATGATTAAAATTTGGTTACGCTTATTTGATTAAAAGTCGATTGATTTTGCCAATCCTTTTTTTGATGTTATTGAAAAAAAAAAAAAATAATAATAATTTAATAAACTTTTTACTAAATTTCGATTCTAAATGTAATAATATAAATTAGTAGTACTTGAACAAAAATAAAAATTTTGTAGGTGATCGAAAAAATATGAGTCTACGATAAATGAATTAAGTTATATATATATATATATATATATATATATATATGTTTTAAAAAAAATAAAAAATTTATCAATAAAGTTAAAGCAG
The DNA here is from genome assembly GCA_949987625.1 of Chalcis sispes. Lineage (NCBI taxonomy): Eukaryota > Metazoa > Arthropoda > Insecta > Hymenoptera > Chalcididae > Chalcis > Chalcis sispes. The sequence continues at coordinate 19,425,686 of OX465097.1, forward strand.
TGAAGTAAGCCAAATTAATAAAAAATAAATTATTTAAAGAACAAAAAAAGTATGTATACATGATTTTAATAAAAAACTTTTTTATCATTTAAATAATTTATTTTTTATTAATTTAGCTTATTTCACTGCTTTAACTTTATTGATAAAAAGTGATCGATTTCCTTTAAAACTGAGTAAGGTTGCACTGTTTTTTTTATAAATTGCAATTAAAATTTACACGGTAATTCTTAATTATACAGTATTAATAAAATTTTAGTTAGAAAATATTTTTTTTTTCTAAAATCGAATTATAAACAGTCAATTTTATCGTCCAAAGTTAAATTATTAATGCATCTAGGGAGAGTCAAAATATCTCCTTCCTCTTCTCATTCTCCGGCATTTAAGAAGCCATAAATATTTGTCAAGCCTCTCAAAAACTACACCAACGCAGGACACTAAAATCTTATCGATCGAATCCAACAATGTACTACACAAATTTCTCTCTCTCTCTTTCTCTCTCTCTCTCTCTCTCTCTCTCTGTTTCTCTCTCTCGGTATACGAAGTCGTGTATTCCATGTGTTGCCGTTCGTCCATAACAATTCACAAGAGGCTCTACTGCTGTACACACTTATCTCTCTCTCTCTCTCTTTGAGCGACGGATTCTCGCTCTCATTCACGAGGTGGACCTCAAAGATTCTCCCGTTCCCCACCTGCGCGGAACACACGCGAAACAGATTATTCGTAGTTTGCCGATGTGCGAGCGCGTGTACACTTGACTAGTCGGCCGAGGAAAATTTTAACCGCGGGATTTTCAAACATTATTTTCCGCGGACCGAGCGGCATATGTGCACGCATGTATTTACATCAAGATGTATGTGTGTGTGTGTGTGTATGTGTATACGAGTGTCTGAGATCGATATACAAGCGGCCACCTCACCAAGGCAACCGTGCAAGCAACTTCTCCCGACTGTCGGCGCTGCTGCTCCCTCTCTTCGAGTGCTTTCCTCGCCCTCTTTCCACGGCTTGCCTTTCCCCTACTCCTTCTCCTTTCATTTTCTTTCGCGCCCTGACTCGCGCGCGCGCACGTGTGTGTGTGTGTGTGTATGTGTGTGTGTGTGGCACGGCGCGCGGTTGTTTCACGAGCCGCTTCGTCTTGTTCCCTCTTTTATTCTCTTCGTATATGCCGTGTGTAACTGTTAGAGGTGAATCTTTCGGACGATTTTTTTCCTTATTTTTTTTTTTTTTTGCTTTGTTATTTCTTTTAGCCTTTCCACATTACTCTTACTCTCACCTTTGCTCTAAAGTGTATGTATGCGTAAACCTACGTGTTTCCGGACGCGCGCACACACAGAGAAAATTAAAAAAAATGAGAAGGAAAAGAAAAGAGATTGGTTTGTTTGGGCTTTATTTATACAGAGTACAGACAGCTGATTTACTAGTCGCGTAGGTACTACACTTGATATCTTGAAATAAAAATAACAGAGATTCATCTAATGTTCCGCTGGATCATTGTCGGATAAGCTTTGTAAATAAAGAATAAAATTGTAATAACAAATAAATTAAATGAATATTTTGACACATTTAAAAGATAATTTCTAAAAAAAAATAAAATAGAATAGCTTAAAAAATTTGTATAAATTGATCGAATCATTTATTTACACTGTGTTTTTGAATACAAAATTTCACCGGTGTATAGTAATTTCTACTCGATTGTTCAGACATTCAGAGACGTCTGCACACAAATCATGCGTAGTACCATATTAAAGGCATCATGAAGAGAAGAAAAGGACTTACTTCTCGTAACTCTTTTCTGCTTCCCATGTCTTTCTTCTCTACCCGTTGTAAGTTTTTCCCGTGCCCACGAGGGAATAAGAGAAAGTGAGTGCGAATGGAAGCTCAGAAGAAAGGAAACAAGGACAAAATAATGGTTGCTCGGGGAAAACAGTTAAATGCGAACGTTTTCATTTTTCCCGCTGTTTTCCTCTTTTTCTCAACTTTATATGAGCTCGTTCCCTGTCTCTTTTTCTGTTTTTCTTTTATTTTTTTAATTTTTTACTTTTCATTGTATATTATTTTTTTTTTTTTTTTATACATACCGAAAACAAAATATGCGTATAAGGATCAAAAGTAAAAAAGAAACTTGTTTGATAAAAAGAAAAATGTGAGAGATATCAGAGAGAGAGAGCGAGTTTTGGCATTGATAATGTAGTTGCTAGCTCTAGAGATAAGGAAAACTTTTGAATTGAGCAAAGTATGTAAACATTTTGCTGAAAGCAAAATACTACATTCAATTTAATCAATAAATTTGACATTTCAACTGAAATCGTATATGATTTCAAATGTAATATTATATCAAATGTTATTTGAAATTGTGATATGTATTAATTCTCATTGTTATCTTAAATTAAGTTTCCGTATAAGCTTTTATTACTTGATTCATTCGTAAAAGTTTGTAAATCATAACATTTTTCATCTTATAATTCTTGCGTTTATTTAAACGTTTATATGGAAATTGAAATATTTTAATTGCCGATTGTAATTAAATATGTTAAAATAAAGTGATCAACATTTTAAATGACATAAATGCGATCAGTTTTGAGTTACAAACTACGTTTAATAAAATATAGCTTAAATCGGCACGTGTCGAAGAACTTCTCCGGTCTATCGCTCCAAAATATCGATCGCCATTTTCAGCGAGATTTTAAATTCCAAATATTTACACATTTTACCCGTTTTTGGGCGTTGGCCCACTCGTGAACCTTGAAAATTCAAATATTTGACATTCACTCTTTATGTTTCGCTGGCAGTTTTGGAAATAAAAAAAATCCGATATTTCATGATGAAAATATTAATCGATATTCGTTCGCTCTTAACTTGCGTCATGGGGTCGCAAACACACTATTAGTATTCCCAAATACGTGATCCAATCTCACAATGGACGAGAGTCCAAATATTTGCATGGATGGTTAAACTTTGAAAGAGAGAAAGAGGTAAAACTGATAAGAAAGATGAATGACGTTTGACATATAGTGATATTAGTTTCGTGGAGAGTTATTAGTTTTAGATATATGCTTACGCTCGAATATGTTTTTAAATAATCTTATCTTTCCCAAAGTATGTTCCATTGTATAGAAATTTTTGAAATTATTACTCACATTGACATTAACATCTTTATTAATAAAAAAAATTTCATATGAAATATATTCTTTTCATTGTTTTAATATTATATATCTTATTTTAGCTTTTATTTTTATAAAATATATTTTTTTACAGTTTCTTTTTTCGACATACAATGTTTATTATTATTCGTGTTTGCAGCGAACATAAACATAGCATTTGCTTGAATTACTTTATCGGGTCGAACATGATGCAGCAACAAATGTCGAGAAAAATAAACTAAAGCGCAAATTTCGAAATGCGTTTACATAATTTTTTATAAAACAATAGCGGCAAACGATTGAGAAAATACATTCCAATTAGTTCAAAACACAAAAGCACATTTAGCTTTTCTTCCCAATAAAATAAACAAAGCGAAACTTTCAGCGATGGACGCGGTTGACAGAGTCATCCTTTCACGTGAATGGAAATGTAAATCCGGCGTTGACTTGAAATCAGAGCGAAGCGTGGATAAACATCTAAACACCGATGACGGATCTTCAAAGGGTAACGCACGCGAGCTACGTATGCGTGGAGATGCGCGTGCATATACGTAGAAAATGAAAGGAGGCGTACCAGCACAACGTATACGCGTACCGAGACGCGTGTAAGAGAGGCGCGCGTGCGAGCGCGAGCGCGTTGTATCGAGCCACCGGAGGCGAGAGGTTTGCTCGAGGTTCGCGCATGTACGCACACGAGCGAGCGCTTAACCATCCAAGACTGATTAAAGCCCGCGCTAATTGTTTCGATCGAGCGAAAGTAGCCTACGTCCTTCTCGTGCCACGCACTCGATCCACGTGTACACAAAGGCGTCATATGTCGAGGCACTCGACCCACGCGCGTGTCTATGGATAAGCGTGCAGACCGAATGGATAACGCTTGAGCGTTTGTCAACCGCGCGCTTTTCGACGAGAGCCGCATAAAACGGACGCGCTTTACGCGTGTCGTCCCTCCGTGTCATCGAGCTTTCCGTCGAGTCCAATCGAGTCAACTCGACTGTCGGTTTGATTTGATTTTCTTTTTTCTTTTTTTTTTTTTTTTTTTTTTTCATTCGCGCCTGCTGCTCTTCTCTCTTTTATGATCTAGCATCGGTTGCTCTTTTTTCGCCGTACACGTAGTTCTTTTTTTTCTCACCACACCAAGCCGAGCGTTTATGATTTACGCGCGTATCGAAATCATCGCTGAGGCTTTTGTTCGACACGCGTGATTGGCATACATTGCAGTCTATTGTTTAGTTTTTATTAGCAACTGTTTCGCGGAGAGATTGCTCGAAATTGCGTCTGTTGAGTCGAAAATTTATTTAATCTTTACTCGATGATTGTGAACGTAAATATCATTTTATTAGGTTGAACGTTTACAAATAATTTTAATGTTAAAATTAATTTGATAAACAGTAGAAACTTTTGAACGTTATTTATAAACATTGAAATCCATAAGTTTTTAAAATATATTTATCGATTAGCTGTTATAATTAGTAATAAAATGTCAATGAACTTTTACTGTATTTATAAAAAATAATGGTTATACATATATTACTTTATCTTTTATTGAATTAATACAATCCATAATATCCTTAGAAATCTGGTTTGAAAGAATACGCGGTCTATGATAATGACGAAAAACGTGAAAGTAGTTGCATGCCGAGTATAGTCGGACATATATTTTAAGGGGTTACCCCTAGTTGTAGCTCAACAAAAAAGGCCTTTTTCATGAATTTTTTCAAAGAAAACTACAAAAGTTTTTTAAACGATTATTATATCATCTTAAAGAATACATCTTGAAGAACTTTCAGTAATTTTTTTATTGCAAAATATTACATTGTTAAGTGGCAAATGGCCGCCAATGAAATAGTGTTTTTATTTATACGGTTTGCGGTGACCAACATTGCGGCGAAGTGGATCATTTGAAACAAAAAATGTGGATAGATTTAGTTAAATATAAGTATAAACTAGTCTTTAATCGAAGGATTTAAAAAAATATTCATTTTTCACAAAATGGCGGACAGTCAAAGTTAATGATTCGATTTTAACGAAAAAATCGAACGATTAAAGACTACATTTTTATGTATTAAATAAGCCTGCAAAATTTCAAGAAGATCGGTTTATTAGTGTTTGAGTAATCTTGGTCACCGACTTCAGAAATGCCATTTCGAGAAAAACGCGTTTAAAGTTTTAATTGCCGGTTGTTTACACAACGGATTCTTCTCTTTAAACGCTCATATCTCAGTCAATTTTGTTCGGATCGACTTGAAATTTCCAGGTCATATTCTCAGATACTTATACTTCAAAAAAATGCAATTAACAAAAAATCGATTTTTTCAAAGTCGCAAGTCGGGGTAACCCGTTAAGTGAATTTCAGTTTTATTTAAACTTTTTAAATTTGCAGTTTACTATCCCCCGCTTAACACGATTTTTCAAATAACGGATTTGAAAAAAAAACTGATGAAAGTATAATTTTTTTTTTTTGTTTCATCTATGCATTAAAATCCACCACTTTGATTTTCCCACTTTTTTTGATGAAACGTTTTTATCACTCGCGTGTAAATCGGAAAATGGGTTTAACATTAAAAATGCAAATTTAATATTTTATCAATTTTTAAAAACATTTTTCAGAATTCCAATAACGGCTTTGTTTCTCAGAAATTTATTCTACCTTTGTTAGCAACTGTTTAGCAATTCGTTTTAATAAAATGGAAAAACTCGTAATAAGGTAAATATGTAAAAGCAGTATTATCATTAAAGATAAAATTTTCAGTAATGAAAATAAGCTAAACCAGAATTAACGTTAAAAGCAATTTCATGTACTTTTATCATGTACACGTTTCAATCGTTAAATCTTATCCAGTGAATTAAGAAGGAAAATGTTTAGAGATTTTATTTTTTATTACAGCGAGAGATGGAGTACGAAACGAAAATCCTTGAAATACTCGTAGCATCTGGGCGAGGCTAGGAAAAGTTTCAGGTCGTTGTCGTCGTAGTCCTCTCTCGTTTAGTTTCCTAACGGTTTTCCAGTCCTGAAAGCGGGATTATCGCGACATCAACGCATACGAATGGAGAAGCCACGTTCTCTTCTCTTTCTTTTTCAAGTACAGAAACCAAAAATGCTGAAGGAGAACTTGAAGTACCCCGTAAATGGTATACAATTCCCAACTTCCTCTTTTTCTCCATCCCGAATTTTGTCCTCGGAATTTTTATTTTCTGACTGTGAGAAAAAAGAGAGAGAGAGAGAGAGAGAGAGAGAGAAAATAGGAGGAATGAAAAGAATGAGTACGATAACTGCTTCTCGAATAAAACGTCAAACGTCGCTCGTACCAACTTGCAATTATCTGACATTTAATGAACCTTCAGTATCTCATTCCATAATTCTATTCAAAGAATTAAATTATTTTACCTGAATTTTATCTTATTGCCCTCTGAGACTCTAACACGTGAGGGGGGTGGGATGAAGTCAGTCTCGGTAATGCTTGACGAAATGTATGTCTGACTACATTAAGTAGATTATTGTAATACAGATAACCAAAGGCGTGGTCGAAAAGAACTTGGCTTGATTAGGCGTTGAGCGGCAAAAATTTTGCTTCCCCTTTCAAGTGTAATTTTTGCGAAAATTTTACGTCCACTTTATCTAAATGTATATTTATATACATCATCCGTTATTTTTTCTATCGTTCGCTTTAATTTTTAGTTTTTGTTTGCTTTACGCCTGCGTGGCATATAATTTTTCTTCATGCTAAAGTTTCATTTCATCTCTAAAATTAGGTTTAATGTTTCAAATTTCGTGAAAATAATGTATCAAAAAATCCGTAATAATTTATTTTTAATATTATTAATTATTAATAATAAATCATATCTTAATTTTAGATAATAATTAAATGTCAATATATTTTTAAGATATTAACTCAATTAAAGTAAAAAGTCAGACCACGAAATTAAATTCATTTTTAAATTCAAAATAAACAGATTCTTTTTGAGCGTTTTTAAAAATAAAGTAAAAAATTATAATGATAATTATTCACAAAATAAAATCGGGATGAAATTTTCAAAGTCGAATTCAATTTAATTTTTGTAATTTTCTACTAATTAAAAATTAAGTTAGTATTTTTAAGTATCATAGAAATATTCTCCTTTAAAATGAAATAATTTTTATATGACGTTCAAATTTAGCATCAACATTTAAAGTTTCTCATAAAATGCATCAATGTTTAAATTTATAAAGACATTAAATTTTATAAAATTTCAACATCTCACGCGAATAACACCGTTAAATATTATTCACATTATAATTTTATTCTTTTTTTTCTTTTAGCACAGTTGTAAACGCTTAAATTTTAATAGCGAAAAATTTCGAGTAAAATGAAAAAGATTGATTAGTTGTGTTCAGCAACTTTAGTCAATTAAATACCCGTCAGCTAGCCGCATGACACCTTTTGGAATGACTAAAACGTGCTAGCAGCGGCTGATCGAACACTGCGGATTAGTCAAAAATCGAAAGAGAATCCTTCTGTGTCATTTCTATGTCGGATGTACCGCCTGTAGCCGTCAATCAATAATCGTAGCTCCCTGTCCTATATCTCCCTCTCTTGATCTGCCTCTCTCTGTCTCCCTCTCATTCCCTCTCATTCCCTCTTACTTCCACTCGCTCTTTTAATATATATATATATATATATATATATATATATATATATATATATATATATATATATATATCTCGCTCGTTATCTTTCTCTTTCTCGATTTTTACGTCTCCTTTATTTTATTAGTCTCTTTATCGTGCTAGCTCTTTCATTCGCTCTCACTTCTTATCTCACTTCGTATCTTTTGAATTATCTTGTTCTTTGTATCGTAACATTGCTCGACCTACAGTGAACTCATTTTATTTTCGTTTGCGCCAAGAGAAAAAAAAAAAATATACTCATTTTTAAGTTAGAAGGTGGAATTATACACATCGGAGCTGCGCTGCAATTTCATGCGAAATTAACGGAAGTTCAATTTGGAATTTAGATCGCGAATGTGTAAATTGGATATTAAGGATATTAGGTTTAATTTTATTTTATTACGATATTAGAAATAACACGATAAATTTGATATTATATGCGCAGTAATTACGTTCTATAACGGCCAAATCTTTGCTATATTTTCAGTTTAACATCATATCCGTGTAAAAATTTCTAAATTCAAACTACTTTGCTAAAAATAAAAACGAAAATGATTAGTAATATGCTTTGGTATACCTTTTCTATAATCTTAATAATATCTAAATCAGTAAAATTTATTTCATGTGATATTTTCTGTTTAACATTCTCATGAAACTGTCAAACACATACACATACAACTTATCAATCTTTTTAATAACTATATCGTTAATTTTTTTTATCAAATCACATTTTAATTCTATAAGAGGCTGATGAATGAAAATATATCATTTTATAATGACTTTTGTCAAATACAAAATTATTGTTTTAGTAAATATCATAATATTTATTTAAGTTATATTATAGATACGAAGGAAGCATAATCTACTATAATGTATACGAAGTATGTTATTACATATATTCATTGAAAATTTATTATAATACTGACAAAATATTATATAATAACATTAATAAATCTATGCTGCTAAAAAAATACTTTTCACGAATCTATATCAATATCGAATTACAAAAATATTTTTCACCCTTTGGAAAATAACATTTGCATCCATTTCTTATTTGTCAAATTATCAAAACTGTTGATTGATTAATTTGACCTATTTAAGGTTTTCATAATATTTAACAAACAAGAGCCATTATTTTGTTAATTATTGCAATATATAATTAAAAATCAACTTTAATAAATAGAAAAAAAAATTTAATTTTAAAAATCACATGAGAATCAACGATAAAATATTTTTAATGAATTCTTTTTTTTTTTTTTTTTTATTTTTTCTTAAAAGTAGCTTTACTTGTAAGAAATATAATTAAATTCCTTTATTATAGAAAAATACGGTAACATGGAACCAACAAACATTGTACAAGCTACATTGTTATTTTATGCTCATAACTTTACTTTGTTCCGTGAAAATTTAATCCGTTTTCTTTCAGTATCATAAAATTTAAAATGAATTTAAAAATTATTAAAAATTATTAAAAATTATTAAAATTATTTTCCACGTACATTCATTCTTCCTTTTTCAAATCTTTTTTATATAGCACTATATTTTAATATTTGTATTTTACATATATTAGAGATTAGTTTTTTATTCATTTATGTAATATTTAACGTTAACGTTTTTTGAGATTGAAGTTATTGAAAAGTGTAGTCAACTAATGTTTCATATTCGATTTTAAAGTATCGTTAACGCCCAACCGGTTCTTTTACTATCCTTACTCTTATCACAAGTTTCGAAATAACTCTGTCAAATCTGGTAAACAGTAATACCTACATCGACATATTTTGTTGAGATTAAACTTAAACATCATCTAATTCTTGTACGTTTTATCGTCGGTGTGCTTTGCTTGTAAAAAAAATAGTCAATATTTTATCCTCAACCGCTAATTGTGATGCTGTTGCTCTCGCGACTTTGTTCCTAATAACGCGATAGTCCAAGAGTAAAATCGAGAGAGAGAGAGAGAGAGAGAGAGAGAGAAAGAGACAGAAGATTGATATACCATCGTGTTACGCGCGAGCCATAATCGTTATATATTTTCTGGATAGCTTTGTTCGCGATTTCGTCCACGTCATCGGGTTGGTTATATATCGAGTGTGAACACTCGGGGCTACGTCGACGTTGTCATCGGAAAGGCTTCAAGTCCGTCCTCTCTCTTTCTCGCACGGCACTGTTTGGTATCCATCCACTTGGCAGGATTTATTGACCCGGTCTTGGGGTTGTGCCCGCCCTCGTATTCTACTCTAACAAATGCGCGCCGCTGCGCACAGGCATACCGACGCGCGTGTGTGTACTATTGCTACTCCCGCAGCCGCTGCTGCTGCTCCTACTTTCCTTTTCGCTCTATTCGCTCTTTTTCGACTATCGCAAAAGAGGTGCATGCTTTGCTTTTAGATGTACATGTGATCCTCGTGTGTTGAATTCGTGGGCGATGAATGTAAGGACCGTTTTTTTTTTTTTTTTTTTTTTTTTTTTTTGCTTTGAGTATCGAAGATGTGAGGATGTATTAATGCGATGTGATAAGAATAAGAAGATTGTGAATGGATTTATTCTTCTCTTTAAAGACTTTTTGAACTTGGCTAATATAAACAAATTTATCATAATATTTCATTTTAAGCATTATCTAATTATGAGTCTTTATCCTTAAAAAATAAGCAGCTCGAGTTCATTAAGTTAAATATTGTTAAATTTATTTTTCTACAAAGTTATTTAAGATTCCATAATAGCGGACGATGCACGAATTCATGAAATGAATTAAAAACAATTCAGCGTGAAAAAGCCTATGGCAATATGTGAGGTCACACGTGTCAAACTCTTTTTCTTTCTTTTTTATTTCACTCGATGTACTGCAATGCCGATACAGACGAAGAAAAATTCTATCACATTCTATACATTGCGACATTTTGTATGAGAAATTGCCATATTTTATGATAACCGGGAAATGTGTACATGCATAAAGGTAAAAATTATTACCGATATGATAAATATTTCTGTGTCGGAAAAAAGTTTATATACCTACCGAGCTAAAGATGTATTTTCGATATTTTATTAATTTTCAAAATTTTTATTATCAAAACTCCCTTACATTATGTATTTTTTTTAATAAACTTTTTATCATGTGGAAGAGTCATATACGCAAATTATATTAGAAAAAATATTGTTATTTTAAAAGGATGTATATTCTTTATTATGCAATGAATACACTGATTTTATGCTACATGAATTTTTCATTTCAACTAAATAATTTTTATATAAACGATATTTTGTTACATTTATGAGTTTGCTCAAAGGATTACTGAATATCTTTTTGCTTATTATTAATAAACAACCAGAATATTTCGCGTATATTAAAATGCGTTTAAATTTGATAAAATTCTGAATATTTTACAAAATTATGAGGGTATACAAATATTCATCAGTTGCGCCAAGTTCGCGCATCTTTAAAGGTAGAGCAAAAAATGACAACAAAAACATTTGCGAAGAGGGAGAGAAACAGCAGGAGTAGAAGCATATGTAAGAATAAAATTAAAAAATGAACGAGGACAAGGAGAAAGACGAACTGATTCTTATCACGATTCTACTTTTTGCGCTCGATTTATCTTCATATTTTCTTTCATCTTCCGTCGCTCATTTCTTCTCTCTCTCTCTCTCTCTCTCTCTCTCTTAATCTCTTTCTCTCTCTCTCTCCTTCTCCTCCCTTTCTTTCGATCCAACATGTAGTTCTCGACCGAGAAAAATAATCCAAACCTTTTTTGTGGTTCTCTACAGATCCAGGTATATTCTCCCTTGTATATATCTATACAAATACATGTGCACGTGTATATATCTATATGAATATGAAGAGATGCATGTAGGTCGGCAGGAACATTATGTCTATCTGAGCTGCAGGACATCCCTAGAGAATAAAAAGAAGGAGAAAAGCATATTCCTGCGCCACGACTGCCTGAGACCACAATTTTCTGCAAACTATGGGAAAAAGGGAGAGAGAGAGAGAGAGAGAGAGAGAGAGAGAGAGAGAAAGTCGCGTTTGAGAGGAAGAGAGAAAGAGAAGAGCGATTCCGTTTCTTCTGATACAGCAAGCAGGTCGCCTATTTTGCAAGATATAGCCATTACGAGCAACAACGCCGCGCGGAGAATCGAATTTCTTCTAATCCAAATAAGCGTAAGGGATAAAAGCGTGCAGCCTCGATTCCTATCCCCCCCCCCCGAGTACTGTATAATAACTTGCGAGAAAATTGAAAAATATTCTCTACGCGTTACGCGCTGTCGCGTTGTTTCTCCTTTCCTTCTTCATATTTGAATTATCTTTGCATGCTTGTATTTATGAGGCGGTTTTTTCATTTCTACGATATATCGTATATTTTTTGAAAATTTACCGGCACGTAAAGCGCATTTCGTTTACGCGTGCTTGCGCAAGCTTGAATGTGTCAAAAGTGTTTGTGACGTAAAATTGTTTCTATTGCAATTTAATCTTGCTTTTTCAGCGTATTTTTTTTTAATTTTACGTACATTTTCATTCTGCTTTCTCTTTAACTAAAGTTATTTAGTTCTTCAAATGAAGGTATATTTGATGCTTTTTATTTACAAATAATATAAACTCGATATAAGAGAATTTATTTGAAATTAATAATTTTATCTTTGATGAATATTGTTAAATATAAGTTTAAACATTTTATGATATAATATATTTTCATTGCATTAGATTTTGATTATAAATTTGTATAAAAGTAAGAGATTTATTTATTCAAGCAGTAAAATTATATTCGTATGAAACTATAAATTTTTACTGAAATCTGCCTAATATAAATACAAGGTATGTTTATTAAAAGATTATTCTGTGAATAAAATTTAAATTAATCAACTTCATAAAAATTGAATACTTTGACAATATTATTACTATCAGTGTTTATTTAAGGGGGGGGTAGGGTTTTGAAGGCAGAAAAAAACAGGTTTTTACAGATTTTTTTTTGGGCGTACGGTAAAAGTAAATTTATTTCTAATTATTATACATTAAAGAGTAGTTATTGAACTATATTCTGTGAAATATTGGTTGAAAAATATTGAAAATTGACCGAATGGCAGCAATTCTTCGCAGGCGCCTCAGAAAAAATACATTTTGCGGTGCACGTCATACCTCAGCACTGGATCATCTGAAATGAAATAACCAAAGTTTTTCTTTTAATTTTTATGTCCCTCTAGGTATTCCTGTCGAGTTTTTCCATTTTTTTTAAATTTTTGAACTTTTTACAAGACTTGAAAGTGAAAATACCGATTTTTGGCCTGAATTCATGACTATTGTTGTTAATAATAAAAAAAATAAAATCAAAAACGAAAAAATCTCAACAGGGTTACCTCATGAATTATGTAAGGAAATACTGTAAAAAATTTGAGAACGATCGGTTGAATAGATTTTGAGTTACAGAGTGCATTGACTCAAAAAACATCGATTTGAGAAAAACGCGTTTAAAGTTTTTCGTAGCGAAAAGACCCTGATAAAACTTAGTAAGCTATTTATTTTTTATTTTACTCACATAGAATCATCAATGCCGGGACCATAGAGTATAGAACTTTCGTCAAGAATGTCCAAAGCATCTTTTTGATCAAGTCTGCGGCGAATTCTATCATTTTTAGCGGTTTCAGCTGCTCGCTCATCTGCTCTGTTCATTCGAATATCGTCGGTTAGAAGCGCCCATCCATGACAACTTGGACCAGTACTGATTCGCATATCTTCTAGGAAGGTTAAATAAGCGTTACAGCCTTCATTGAAAACACAAGCAGCCACTGAAGATGCAAATTCGACGACAGTTGCTGAACCACTCTCAACTTTCGGCAGACTCCTTTCTACACTCTCTTGAAACTTTTCTCGGCATTTTGCGAACAACAAAAATATCACAACGAAATAGAGTAAGAAAATACAACACGACTGTTACACTCCGCGTCTGCTTCGAAAATGAACCAACACCAGGTACCGTTACAACGACCTTGTCTAAGACCTTTCTGTAAACTGCTTAGGGACAATAACAAAAGAGATTGAGAAACAGCTGCCTCTCCGCTGAGCGGTTACAGCTCAGGTAGTCGTTCGAGACACGCCTACTTCCAAAGCTATATCTTTGTGAGTTTTGCTCCGATTGACTTCATATTAACAGACAACATTCTTGAGTTACTATACTTTCATAATATGCAATAAAAAAAAATCACTTTTTTTGAACCCTCAAAACCATACCCCCCCCTTAACATAAGAATTATTTAAAATTCAAATGCACATTTTTAATAAATTTTTGAAAGCTATATCAATGATAACAAAAACTTTATTATTCCTCGTGCAAAATTCTTTTCGCGCTTTAAAAATTCCACAATAATAGAATTTTCATGTGATTGTACAACTAAGTATTTTTCGTTCAAGCGTCCCTTTTACATTTTTTCAATATTTCATTGAAATCCTTTTAGCTTTACTGCTATACAGGAGTGACTTACATAGATTTCAAATCCTACGACCCCTTTACGAGCTCCAAAGCTCACCGCTACTTCGGCAAGCTTTATTAGAAACGCTCGTATTCTCTCTACCGAGTAACGATGGTACAGGACGGTGATGCCGTAAAAATTACATGTATGCGGCGTACAAATATCTCGTGTACAACCATGACATGTAAATACGTTCCTTTTACACGCGTTTACTTACGATCCATACATATTCACATACGCGTCTAAAGCTTCTAATTAGTAGTTTCAAAAGAGAGAGAGAGAGAGAGAGAGAGAGAGAGAGAGAGAGAGAGAATAGAGTCGAATTCTGTTTTGCGTGATAAACTTTGCGCGAGCAAATCGAGGTAATAATGGCGTTTAAGCCGCTGATTAGGTATCATTGTGTTAGATAATAAAAGAGAAGCTGCATATGTGGAGGATAGAGCATTGAGGGGCTCTGCACTAATTGAGTTCGCAACAGTTGCTCGGCGCGCTGCGCAGTTAAAGTCGGTTCGAGCTTCAATTTCTCTGAAAACAAAATGCATTAGAACAATTATTACTATTTTTTTTTTTTTTCATGCTCAATGATTATCATTTAATCAATTTAACTGTGAAAATATATTTAACTACGTTTAGTTTTTTCCTTTATATTAATTTACGATACGCAGTCGTGTCCTTTATTAAAACTTATTTCTTTGACATGTATTTAAAATAAATTAATATACAATTTATAATTTATATTAATAATTGAAATATTTAATTTTGTTTCGAAGTTTACAATAAGTAATGTCAATGATTCCAATACATTATTAAAAAAAAAAAAAAAAAACATAAATAATAATTGAAATATATATTCATTAATTCTAAATATTTACAAATATTATACTAATAAATCGCGTCATTGTGGCTATTGAAAGTAAACAAATTAGATTTAAATATGAATATATCTTTATAATTAAATTTTGTAATCCACAATATGACAAATAAATTCCTTTAAAAAACTTAATGAAAGAGGCGAGGCGGGTGCAGGGTAGAATTCTCAATGAAAGCATGCATTCCTCTATAGCTTCTCTGACCATTGGTCGCTGTTTGTTTGGTGCTTGTTCAGCAGCGCTGTCACTAGTTTTCCTTTCAGTTCTATAGGAGCAGATGATGCTGAAGCTTTAATGATTTCTTTGAGTGCGCCGATGTTTCAAGAAAATGCAATCTCTTGTGTTACGAGCCATTGTGGCAGCGTAAATTCACTCTGGTTATATTTAAACAAGTAGTAACAGGCGTGCTTTAATCGGGCTATTTCTACTTACAAAGGTACACGTTAATATTGTACTTTGCTTATTTTATTATTTTATATAATTGAGTAAAAGTTCTTTCAATCATAAGTTAATAAATTAATTGCTTATTAGAATTTAAATTGAATTTGAACAATTTCAATTTGTATTTATTTATTTTCAAAATGAGAAAAATAAATTTAAATTATTTATGACGTGTATTCTTTTATTTTTATATTTTCACTTTGTTTTCACGTTTAATCGAATGTTAGTAATTAAAAATACTTTTAATTAAAAAAAGCAATCAAGAAGCATTCAATGTAATAAGTCAAGACAAAACTTTGACGTTTTACATAAAAAATTCTTATTGTATCCAAACTTTATCGACGTGCCTGTAAGTTTTAAATTGAAGTTTAAGTTAGTACGCTTTTCAATTGTGACTAACCAACTTTAGGTCTTAGAATCAACCCAAGTTAAATAAGACAAAACGAATTCAAATTTGTAACAAAATCATCGGGAACTAAACCAATCGAGAAATAGAGAGAGAGAGAGAGAGAGAGAAAAAGTTCTCTTCGAGACCTGGGCGAAGGAGCCTTGAAGCTCTATAAACGTAAGAGTATCCCGAGGAATAGATAGAGCGCACACTCATGTTCGTTCACTTACGAGCTCAAGCTGACAAGTGTAGTGCGAAGAACAGAAACGAACGAACAAACAGCCAGGCAGCTAAGTGTCCCTTAACATTCGTCAGAGTTGTTGACTGAAATTCTGCTAATGCAGTGTCGTCCTTCTTTTACCCCTGCAGACTTCCTCTCTCTATGTTGTTCTCGGGCTTCACTCTCGAGCACAAGGAGAGCGCGTCGCGAAAAATACTTGCTTCGTTCAAAATAAAAGAAAGAGAGATAAAGAAGTGGAGGGGGGGGAGGGGGCAGTGAAAGAAAAAGAAAGAATAATAACAATAATACGAACTTTATAAATTTGATTACTCGTTTTCGAAAAAAAAGCGCTTGCAAAAAATAAAAACGCGTCGGTGTACATAAAGCAAACACACAATAACGAAGAGTTTGTTTAAGTTAACGATTGTTCATGCAGTGCACGATAAATCATTAAAGTCGAAACGCAGCTGTAATTCAAGCGCATCGAGTTGTTGCATACACGTGCACAATATATATATATATATATCGTGCACTTGTGCGTGTGTGCGTGTGTGTGTGTGTACACGACGCTTTCGAACAGATCCTGAGGCAGTGTTCGGTTCAAATTGCCGAAAGGCAACACGTAATCCGATTCGAAAAATCGAAACTTAAAGGGTAGTAATCGCACGGATTCACGGCTTCCAATCTGCAACAGTGCTTTTTTTTCTTATACTGAACTAAAAGGTGAACTCGCGCTGAGAACTTCAAGCTTCGAAAGACTTTTGTACTCTTTTGAGTTCTCTTCTATTTTCTTTCTTTCTTTCTCCCATTTTCTCATCGTTTTTCTTTCGACGATTACTTCTGCATTTTTGCCGAAGCAGTTGTACGTCTTGCGGATTTCATCCGACAAACACCGAATAGAAGAGAATTGACTCCGATGGTCGCTCTTTAAAATATGCATTGGAAAAGTAAAAGAAATGGAAGCTTTAAAATGAAGATAAACTTTTTGAGAAAAGAACTTAAAGTTTAATGCATATTGATATTGTTATTTGTGCTGTATATTTATTTTAATGCGAAAAAATGGTGTCTTTTATTCTATTTGAGTATAATTTATAACTTTAATTGTTATTAATTCAATTACTCCAATTATAATAGCAATAATAGCATATTTTTACATCGTTATAAAGTGTAACTCTCGCAAGTTGATTTTAATTAAAGAAGTAAAATAATTAAGATTATAATATCTTATTATATTCTAATTATAATTGATGTACTGAATATGCATATTCCTTAAAATTATTTTAAATAATTTATATCAATATATTTATACATTTTACATAAAATTAAAATTTTAAATAACTTGCTTTTAAGAATTTATAACCTTTTTATTAGCACATGTGCGCATAAAACGTGCAATGACGTAACGCGTGCGAGATAAAGCCATATAACCGTGTTGTGCATTACAGTTTTCTGCAAAACAACCAACTTTCGCCAACGCATACGAAGTTTTCGTAGAAAAATCAAAGCATCGCCGGGCTAAATAACCCGCCCATTATTTACGATCGCGCGCAGAAAAAGTGCGAGACACGCGACGTGCGCTCATGATTTCTCTAATACACGCTACTCGCGGAATCACTCGATTATTTCTCAGAAAAATTTATCACAATTAATGAAGCGCATGTAACATATATGCGCACATCGCTCTTTAAAGATCGCTACAAGGCTAGATGAACCCTCGCGGCGTTGTGGCGGTCGCGATGGCGATGACGCTCGGCGCAAAAAGCGAGAGCTTAACGCTGCTTCTGATAATAAATTACGTATGATTAATTGGCTCTTAACACACTATATATGTACGACTACAACGAGGTAAACCCATTGAGCTATGTGCAAGATGTAATTAGGGGCATGTAAATATAAGCATTGGTTTGATTTATATAAAGTTTCGAGCGCATCTTCAACTTTTTATTTATCAAAGATTTTAAACGATTTATAGGAGAAATATGTGTATTGTTGAATGTTGAATAATTACCTTTTCATTATTTACACATTAAACTTTCATTAAAATTCTATCTTCTTTGAAATTACTTTCTAATTACGCTTGCTGAAATTGTTCACTCAACGTACAATTTAGTTTTTATTTTTTAATCTTAATTAATGTCCTTTACTCGTACAAATTTTATAAATCAACGTTTAAATGCAAATAATAAATACAAAAGAATATTTATAAAGATCGGAAATTAACAAATTTCTTTAAATCTTAAATCTTTGACCATTGAAAATTAATCCAAAGTTAAAATCGTCTTTAAAACTCTTCTTACGCGTATACAATATGAAACGTATTGCGAAATAATACTAAGTCGATTAAATTTAATATGAGGTAATCCTAGTTAACCGCATTTAAGCTTCAAGTTTACAGAATTAAGGCATTCATATTTGCTCTTTTTTTAATTGAAATACTACTTGTAAGATTAAATTATAATTTAATTTATGTAAACATACATTTTTTATTAAAAAACTTCAAGTTTACACGCATATTTTTTTTTTTTTTTTTTTTTTTTTTTTGTCATATTTTTTACACTCTATTATTTCACATTGTTGTTACACAATTGATAAAGTAAATTTAAGTTATTTAAAAAGAAAAAAAAAAAAAAAAAAATTTCAAATATACAACTTTAACTTTACGATGTTTTTACACTGTACAACGTTAAATTATTTTATGGCCCACCGACCTGTGTCGTGGCACATTTTTGGACTCCACGTAAAATTCAATTTAATCGATAAACCAATTTTGTTTAGTAAGGACTCGCTTTGTTTAAAAATAAAAGCATTTCAATAATATTTGAAAAAAAAAAACTTTTTTTGTTGTTTCAAAGTTTATCTTTGATACGGTAACGTTTATTTAATCATTATTTAACATTTTATCAATATTATAAAATATCAATTTTTCGTGATCCATTAAAAAAAATATTGCATACTATACTGTACAATTTCATTCGACTACGAGTTTTATTATAGACAATGTTTAATTTTTATTACGTTATTTATACTCTATTGATTTCGAATCCAATGTACTAAACACAATTGAATAACCCAATAAATAATTAAATTTATGATCACTTTTGTATATGATACTTCAAAATTATAAATAATAAAGTTATAATAAAATTTTATCTGAAAAGCAGCAATTACAAAGTGATTCAATAATAATAATAATAATAATAATAACAACAGCATATCGGTAATCAAAGATAATTCGTTCGTTTACCATTTTAATCGAAAAGGCGCGAAAAAGTTAAATTTTTCGAATCATCGTACCGATGATGCTTCCTTCGATCGTGCATTATTGCACGCATGTATATATATATATATATATATATATATATATATATATATATATACGTGTACAACAAAAGCGTACCGAAGCGATAAAGCACGCTAGACCGATTCCTTTTATAAAACGGGGTGTGTATATGCACGAAGTTTATAAATGTCTGCGTGTATCGATCTCGCCGGTAGCAATAGCAAACGGCATATTCCGTATTCGTAACTGGACTGGCGCGCGATTTTTCCACGGACAGGAAACGGCCAAGTGGGGCATTAACCGCGCGCGCGAAAGCTCTGCAATTATCTACGCGCGCGTTAGGAGGCGCTGGAATTTCTGCTGGGATAACGAGCTTTCGCTCGAAAGTATATACGTGTACGCGTAATCGTCGACGTGTGTATGTGTGTATACGTATACTTTCACGTTTACAATATGTATGTTATACGTCTGCGCAACGTATTCGCGTGTAATGTGAGAAAAACTCTCGCCGAGCTTTTATCGCTGGAATCGATGTCGTTATTATTATCGTACGCTAAAATATCTATATGCAGACGTATGCACAACTGTAAATATTTCTCGCGAGCTTTGCTCAAAGTAACGTTTGTATATTTTATCTGTTTGCAGCGACGGTCGACTGGTCGAAGGTGACCAGATATTGGCGATTGATGGACAGCCCCTAGATTCGAATATCTCCCATGAGCAGGCGATATCCATCCTACAGAAGGCTCGTGGTCTAGTCGAGCTGATCGTTGCAAGAAGCGCCCAAGGTATGTTATACGCTTTATACGTACAGTATCGCGTATAAGTATCAGATTCTATAGGCCTCGCGATTCGCGTAAACTTACTTAGTATATCGGGCTTTACTTTTCGCTTCCGTTTTTCTTTCTTTCGCTCTATTTCTTTATCCATCAGTTATCACGTTTTATTTGAAAAGGATTGTAATACAATGTACTTGACTTTCGAAAATTTTGAGTACAACCGACATAAAAGATTCTTGTATGAATAAAGAAACCACTATGGATGAAAATTCTTGTTCGCACGTTTTACATTTGTTTTTTTTTAAATATGAGGAGCGGTGTTACATTTTGATTACTAAAATAATCTTGAATTATAAATTTAAAAAAAATTATAATTATTTGAAAATTTTCAAGTAAAACATAATAATAATGCTTAAAATAACTTGTTAATTGTGTAAAAAGTTTTATTTTCGCTAAGCACACATTTTCAGAAATAAATATGATTCCAGTTAGTTTGGATTCATTATCTTGCTTAAAATGTGTGCAAATAAAGTTCAAGGTTCATATTATTGAGTTTATTGTAATGATGAAAAGCACTTTAATAGACAAAATTTCAAACAGAAAAAAATTGAAAATTCTATCATACATCTTTATTTTCTTTTCAAGTACTTCAGTACTTTTTCAATTTATTAAAGTATACTCTAAAATAATAAATTTTTTATTAAAAAAGAAAGAAAATAATTTTTAATTAAAACAAAATAGTACTGTATAAAATAATGTTTATCTGAAAAAAGATCTTTTTTTTTTTATATATATATAAGGTAAAATATAAATTTAAAATTGTCGAAGAAATTTTTGAAATAATTAGATTTAAAAAATCCGACTTTGTCCATTACACGTTACTACAAGTGTGCACTTAAATGCATATCTTCGCATAACCGCATAGATAAGGTCATTGCTTTTAGTTCTGCTATCAAATGAAAAGCGGTACGCACTTTGAACGCGCACTTAAACCAAAGTGTGCGAAACGGCGTTACTTTTTTACCCCCTCGCCCTTCTCTTTCCTATAACCTTAAAACGAATTGGAACTTTGTAAGGCGGATTATAACATAATAATTTAGCAACATTTACGTATAGCGCAATTTCGAAAAAAAAAAAAAATGAGAATTGCCGAGTTTTAACGCTATCATTCTCTCTAAAAAAAATTGTTGTAGAAGCGCAATTAAAAAACTTTTTTTTTTAATTGCTTTATCTTTTAAAATTTCAAATGATTTTTTAAATAATAAAATTATACTATTTATAGATATTTATGGTTTGAACATTTTATTACAATCTTTTCATTATTATTTTAAATTTAACATTTTTTACATAATAATTTTTGTTGAAAAAAAAGTTTATCATTAATCACTTGTCATACAATTTTACATATTTCACTTATACGAGTAATACTAGTTACTAAATTGCTTGATAATTAATTTTTTTATTTATATACATGTAAATTGCACAATTTGATTTTTTGTTTATCAATTTTAAAAATTATTATAATTACATTTTATGCATGTAAATTCGTTTAAAAGAGGTCGTCATGACAGTTTTTAAAAGAGTTGAACAAAATTTTGTGTTGCGAAATCTTTAAAATTGAACAATAACTCTAGGATTTTTCTGTGCTTTAAACTTTTAATTGAATGCTCTTTAGAATCTAAAGTCTTGAACTAAATTTACAACAGCATCTGAAATTGAAAAATTTATATATTCGATTCTGCCCTTTTTTAATGAAACCTTTTTACCTAAATCTCGATAAAAACAATAAAAAAATGTTGTTGCCCTTAAATATGCAAAAGTTAATTAGAAAAAATGTCCTTTATAAAATTGTCCTTATCTTGAACTTGAACGTTTAAAATTCACTAAAATATAAATAAAGATTACGGTACTTGAAATTTATTTTCCCGAAACTCCATCTTTAAAAACTGAATTTTGGTTTTTCACTCTGAGCGTGTGTGAAATCATACATGCGCATACTGCTTTATATTTCTCGAGTGTTTTCACAGAGTCTCGCGTTTCATTAAAATACAGCTTTTCCATAAATATACAGTATGAGCACCGAGAGTCCGATCGATACACATGTCATGAATAGGGTTAGAACGGCATCCAGAAGAAGAACGACTCTCCAAAAGCGTTCCTTTGTTGTCTGACAATCATTATGTAGGATTTTCTTGATTTATTATACCATTGTATTTTCCTTCCATATTTATTGATCATTTATTGCATATAAACGATATCGTTTTATCTTTTATTATGCAAGATTAAGAATTAAGTGGATATTTTTCTGTAAATAATACAGCGCGTAAACATATTGCTGCCATTTGTAAATTTTATTTATGAATTTTATGAATATTTATAAAAAAGAGAATATAATATTCGTACTTTCGAATTTGTTTGCATTTGTAAACAATGTCATAGCATCGAAGGTAAAAAAAATTACGTAAAATAAATGGAGGATATGTCGTTTATTCCAAACCAATGGTTAAGTTTCGTTATCTGGTAAAACATTCAAATGTTTTTTTTTTTTTTTTTTTACATTTATTTACAATATTTTTTTTTTTTAACTATATTATTCCATTAACTTTAAAAACAAATTTTTATATACACATAATATAAAAGTAAACAATATTTTTTGAAAATATTTCAACTGGAATACTTATCCATAAAAAATTAATCTTTATCGAACATCGAAAATAGCTTACGCAGTAATTTCGAAAAAGTTTCGCTAAATTCACAATTTTCTTCGCTCAGTGCCTCTTCATTTTTACACGACTCTTTCACACTCCATCCAAAGAGCAAAGAATGTCCGCCGTGTCGCGATCGAACAAAAAACTTGGAAAAAGAATGCGAGTGGACAAGGATGGACATTGAGGAAGGTCCCTTTATACGACCCGGTAGACCTGCAGTTAATTGAGCAATCGTGTACGAGAGCAAAGCTAATACGTGCTGTTCTCTGCTCCCCCTCGCACACCCTACGTTCTCGCAATCATTCCGAGAAACGATATAGCGATCGTTTCGCAGAAAAAGGGTCCGTTTTCTGTCCAATCGTTTCGTTAGCTGTTTACGTTTTCCGTTTCTCTGTATCCTTTTTCACTGTGGTGTTAAATATGATCAAAGTGAAAGAAGAATTTTTAATTTTTCTTATAAAAGTATTTATTTAATCTTCAACATCTACATTGATAAGGTGTGAACTATTCATTTTGAAATATAATGTACCTAAGCTTTGCTCCTCAATTTTTTTCCACCGTTGAAAAAAGACCTGAAAAATTGTCCTTCAGATTCTGGAATAAGAAAAACTTACAAATAATCTATAGATATAACGAATAAATCTAATGAACAGGTTAATTGTGACATATTAGTATCGTATTTGTTCAGAAACTGGACGATCTCCTTGATGCAGCGTATAATTAACGAGTACTATGTACAGCAGTAGTAGAAATCAGTTTGCAAGAATGATTTTGATGCTTTATGATCAAAAAAAGATTTGTATTATTTCAAAAGCACTACTAAACCTATAAATATATTTATTTTTTAAGCTAAGCGCAATTGAAAGAAGACTCTTGTATATTGGCTTTAAAGAAAAAAAAAAAAGATGATGGCGATCATAAAATTGATGTATATATGAAAAAAAAACCATTTAGATTAATACCTGATTCTCTCCAATGCACTAAAAATTCTCATGTCTCTTTTTGATTACGTCACATTTCTATTTATACATATGAATATAAAACTAGTGCGTACACATATGTATCAGTACAGTTTTTTGCACTTTGTAAGTTTAATTAAAGCGTTTCATCAGTAGAATTATAACTCGAACGATAACCGCGTTGGTTAAATTGGTAATTTATCTTATGCGACGACTCATACTCTGTTTCAAGGATCCAATTCCGTTTCTCCAAGGGTTTTAGATGGTTTCATCAAAGGCAAAGTATTGACAGTTTCTGATTGCTTATAAGTTGTTGCGTTGAATTATTGCCGAATTCTTTAATGAAATTGAAATAAAAATTGATTTACTTTTTGCTTACGGCAGTCTGTTTGCTATTAATTTGAAAAAATTATCATATATATTGAAATATATTCCCAAATAAATTCATCAATTTCGAGCATTTCATTTAGATTTTACATCTTGTAATATATTTTCAGAAGAAAAAATCTTTCAATTTTAATATTTGTCAAAAAGTATAAAATAACATGAACTCGAAATATATTTTATCTTGTTACGGAAAAAAAAAGAAAAAAAAAAAAGATTAATATCTAAAAGTTGGAAAATAATATCAGCAATGTATAACGACTATGAATAAAAATAAATCTAAAAAATATTCAATAAAGCAAAAGCTTACAAGTAGCACATTGCTACTCAATTTATTGATGATGTTATCGTGGAAACTTTCATGATTTTTTCTAAACTTTGCGTGTATTTAACAGATTTGTTATTTAGCATTGTTTATTCAAATATTCATAAGACTTGAAATTTCAATACGTATTACACGCAAGATAATTGTTATAATTATATATTATTAAAATAGCTTAAATATTTTATATTATATTGAAATAAAAAATCAAATGATTCTCAAGCCTTCTTGTAATTCTTTATATTATACAATAGAGTACAAATATATATTTTCTCTGCATGATAAATATAGTTTTTAAATTATTTTTTTTTTTTTTTTTTTTTTTTATTTATTATGCATAACTAAGTTTAAATTGTGATGTACACGAATAACATTTGCTTTGTTTCAAATTTTAATGAAAAAATAAAGTTAATTTATTCAAATGCCCTAATCCAATTTATAAACTATCTAAGAAAGGTATTCTAAAGTAAGAATAATAAAAAAAGAAGTTCTCGTGATTTATGAGATTCTTGAGGCTTATGAACCTAAGAATTTTTCTTTCCAGATTGAGTTAAAAATTGCAAACAGAAAAAGTAAGTAAGAAAGCCAGGGGAAACGAATAAAGACAGAGATTGTACTTTATCGTTTATTTCGATGCGATGGAATATTTCGCAATCGCGAGGAAACTTTTAATTGGGTGTATGCATATGCGCGCGCTCGCGGCCCCTGCGTTCTCATATAAACGAAAACTAACTTACACGGGAGAAAAGTCGCGCGAAAAGTCATCTTACGTCTCCCTGTCTCTTCCACGCTGAATCTTTGTGAACGGTCGTTCGTGCGCAACGAATGTAAAATTGGAAATGCGAATTTACAAGAGGTAGAAAGAGATGGAAAAATAGGGAAAGCTTTGTAGGAATAAATTTGCGTCGTCGTCTCTGTCGTCGTTCAGAATCTCGTTAAAGACTGTATATGCATGTAGCATGGCCATTTATATAGGACGTATTTAAGTTTGATGCACAAATCTTGAAAATAAATTTGGCAGAAGTTTAAGTCGAAAAAAGAGTAGTTGCAGGAAAAATAAACATTAGCCCGTGAATTATAAGGGTAGGTGATTAAGTTGCGGCGCTGTATTTTTACCGACTAAAATAATGGCGTGAAAAAGTGACTGGTCGACTTAATGCGATTACCAAGCGCCAAGTTCATTAGAAAATAAACTCTTGAATTTTTCACGCGTCAACTATGTGCGTTAAATTATTGTGAGCTGCGACGTAAGCTCCGTTCAATCTCTTATCCAGAAATTTATAAATAGAATAAAATAGCATTTTTTCTATGTCGTTCGAAAAAAAAAAAAAAACACATTGTTCTACACATTATTTTATATTATAAATTTTGCGCTCTGTAGTTTTGTCACTTGAAGTTTGTAAGTTCGAATTTTCGATTTGTGATCATTCAGCTGGAAAAATATGAAAAATATATTTCCAAACGAATTTGAGAGAAATGTGATAGAAATTAAAAAGAAAATATACGATACTATTAAAGTAATATAACGAGACATTTGATACTATATATTTATAATTTATTACAAATCTATAAATATATATATATATATATATATATATATGTTATTTTAAGCTTATACCGTAATTTCTCTTATTTAATTTAATCGATCAAAAGGAAATCGATATTTTCACTTTATAAAAAATTTTGTTCGTTCACTGCGTCGGTGCATTATCGTCGAAAATATTTTAAATTCACAATCGAAACGTAATGTTCAATTAAAATCAACGCTGTAATTGAATTGCTCCAAATAAAACGAATTTGGGGCTATACAACATATTTATTTCTCTTCAATAGCTGGAAAAGCAGGTCCCAAATGAAGATGATGAAAAAAAGAATTATGAAAAGGATGTGTTTTTTTTTTTTTTTTTTTTTTTTTATTTTTTGTTATTGAATTCGAAATCAAAATTAAAATTCGTTTTAAACGGCATTTTTTCATCGCGGGTCAATACACCGATAGCCTTTGCTTCGTTCGAATAAAGCTTATCCGCGCTTCGCTAAACTCGATTTGGATGTTTGGGTTCTCTGCTTCTCAATATATACTTAACAATTCAATACACTTTGCCTTTTGTGCCTCGTGTTCACAAAAAAAAATTTTAACGACGGTCACACGCTGCTTTAAGTGCGTACTAGGAATGAATTTCAATGTACCGTGGAAAAATATTAAATAGTAATAAATTATTGGAAAATGGAATTTTCATATTTTCAATTGACAATTATTAAAATCATGTTTCCGAGAAGTTTTAATTTTTCTTTAAATTCAATTAATTAAAATTATTTTTTAACATTAACCCTCATTCATGCACAAATTTAAATGATGCAGTAAAAATCAATAATCAATGGAGGACATTTTCTAAACTTTCTGGAATTTTTTAAACTTAAATACTTACTGAATAGACTCAAATAAGATTCACTTGAATCATGCTTATTAGTTCTATCGTAATAGTGAATCTTTCCTGGAATCAATATTTGAAAAATTTTCATCGGCATTTTAAATTTATCGAAAAATATTTCGATCCTTTATAAACTGCAATTCAGTAAAAAGTAAAATATCAACCGACTCAACTATTCAAAATCACCTTATGCAATTTTATTTTACTCAGAACCGGCATTTAAAAAATGAATATTTTATGAGCTGCGAATGGCAGTTTCGTCAGTATTGTAAGGTCAAAAAAGCAATGCGTGCCATGAAACCAAGCGAGCAAGAGAAAGAGAGAGAGAGAGAGAGAGAGAAACGAAAAGCAGCTATGAAATGACAAATAATGATCGATGATATTGCATGTCCATGTATATACACTCGATCTATACACCTTCGTGTTCTTTCTCTCCGTTTCTCTTTCTCTTTTCTAGCTCTCTTTTCTCTTTTGAATCACCTGAAAAATGTTAGCCAGGCTGTTGCTATCGGCCTATCAATCATACGAGACGAATCTCGTCGAGGACGTTGATGCACAATAGATCATCGTTTTATTCAGTGCAGACTGTATCTCTTTTTGGTCTCTCTCTCTCTCTCTCTTACTCTTCCTCCTCTTACCTTCACTCCCTCTCTGTCTGTCTATCTATCTCTCTCTCTCTCTTTTTATTTCTCTCCCTCACTCTTCACCAATTTTCTTTCCTTTTTTCCCTTTTTAACGCTTCATGTGCTATATATGCGAGAAATATTAAATCAAAAGCGTTGAAAATTTCATTCGGAAACGGGGCTCGGACAGAACATCTTTTGCAAACTCATTGTGTACGCGCTCGCGCAATTCGTTCGATAATTATTTAACAAATTGTACGAATCCCGATGCGTCAATTGTGTACACATCTATATACGGATGCTCGATTACGTTAGTACGAAATGCTTTTAAATGATTGATAAAAGAACAAAAGGTATTATAAATCGATGCGCGTAATTATTATTCCAATGCCATTGAATTAATTAATTCGTACAAATTGTTTCGCTGTTTATTACGGACAAGAAATATTTACATGCATTAATTATAATGTATCGTTTAACTATAATATCGATAATCTTTATTTTATATAATTTTTTAAAATAATATTTAAGTACAATCGATAAATGCAATTCGAGTTACAATAATATCATTTTTGCCTCCATCATTTTATATAAACATGTATCTAACGTTTAGCCAATACAAGTATTTAAACCTAATATATTCTTATATAAATAGTATTATAGTAATAAATATAGATTAAAAAGATAGGTTGTCCGCAACAGTGATATAAATGTTTTATACTATACTTAGGAAACTGTAATTACAAGATGTCTGACCAAAGCATATCAGAACTACTTAACTTCCATGTAGCGTGCACGTTATATGCAAATTGATATCATGAATGTTGTAATTTTAAGCTATTATGTAAGTTACTCGATTCACACATATGCACAAACAATAATAATGTGTAATTTAAAAATGTTGTTGATAAAATACTACATCGTTAAAATTTTAATTTAAATTTATTTTACATCCATATAAATATTTGCTTACACGTCTTTGTTTATAATATGTATTAAAATTTATGTATTAAAATTCTATAATCATCATCATTATTTGAAAGAAAAATACATAAAAACGTAAAAAAAAAAAAAACAATTTTTTCAACAGATATTGGGAGCTCTCTAGCGACGGATGAGTTGTCAGGGGCACCAGTTGCAAGTGCAGCGGCAGAAGGGGCCGGAGGAGGAGGAGGAACGTCAGCAACAACAGGATCAGCAACAGCGGGAGGGACGATCGTCGGTAGCGGAGCCGTCGGCCAGACAATCACCGGAAGTAGCAGCAGCCCCGATAAGGATCCCCAATCCCTTTCGATCTCCGCCTCGGTCAAGTCCACGGCCTCCCAGCCGACGCTCGGCGGCGCGGCGGTCACCGCTTCGGCAGCAGCGGCATCGGCGACAGCGGGGGCAGCGAGCGTTACCGCGATCTCTCAGGCAGCGGCCACCGGCCAGACCCAGGCCCCTGGAGGTCTCACCGTTGAGAGGAGTAACTCCGCTGTTAGCGACGCTTCCAAGAGTGGTGACATGGTGGTGAGTTTTTTCTACGTGCTTTTTTATTTTTTACGGCTAATCGTTTAACGTTGAGTTTTTTCGTTAACTCCTTCAGACCCCATGAACAAAATTATGTACATAACATTTTAATTATATTATAATACTTTATCGTTATTTTGTTTTTTATTTATTTATTTATTTATTTTTTTTTTCTTAATAATTAATTAAAAAAAAAAAAAAAAAATAAGAGAAAAATTACATTTAACGTGTAACTGTCGACAATAATTTAAATCTGAAGAGGTTAAACAATTTAGACATAATTATGAAACATGTTTTTTTAATGACTAATGGCATGTTTTTACATTTTTTATTTTATTCTATAAAATATTTAAATAAATAATATTTACATAATTATATTCAATTTGAATGCATAATAAATTTTACAAAGGATATTATATATACGCTTTTAATTTTCACTGTAAAAATTTTTTTAAATAATAATAAGAGGAGGTATTCATGAAGAAAAGTAATTTAATTTTTAAATGCTAAAAATCTCTTAAGTTATTTCAGACTAAAATATTTTTAATTTAATAAGGATCATCTTACTGTAAGTGGTGCAAGTAAAAAATGATCAAAGTGTACAGTATCACACTTTCAGTGTGATACTGTATGTTATTAACGTTTAAAAGTTTCACGTTACCATTTTTTTTTTTTTTTTCTTTCAACACGGTTATGTAAGCTTTTTAAATTAAAAATCATTTTCTTCATAAATTTCTAAAAAGTAAAATACTAATAGATATTCTTTTCTAGTTTAAAAAAATTCTAAAATCATTATGATTTTACAAATCCTTAAATTAAAATTCATACTCGTTTTCGAAATTTATTTAAATTTAAAACTAAATTTTTTCATCACAAGTTAAAGCAAAAGGTCGACAGACGAGGTAAAGTTTGATTCTAGAAAATTTAACTTACATTTTATAAATGGTCGAATTTTTCTTCTTCCATCTTCGTACTCTTCTAAAAATGAAGTATTGTAAACACATCTACGTGAAACTCTTCTGACCGTCCCTTCAATTCTTTTATACCGATTGCAAAAGAAAGGCTATGCAACAGCAAAAACATTGTAAATGCCCGCACATATGACAAAAGAGACCGAATGAGTGCTGAGGGCAATTTTTTTCAGGAAATAAAAAAGAAAAAGGATGATTAAAAGAAGACGAGCTTTGACAGCTATTATATGGCACAAGTTTCCACATAAGCTTTTACATTTTTAGGGAGTTGTTATGTGCTTTCACTCATTCCTGAAGCTTTTAAAGCAAAATTTGCCACGTAAAAATCGGATCTGAAATTTTTTTATACAATTTTAAATATTTATGTATTTCTAATTTTGTAATATTTGTAATACAAAATATAATTAACAAATTAAACAATTCAAATTCTGATGCGCTTATAATAATACCACAAAATGAATTCAAAGAAAAAGTTTTAGTATAGTATTCAGTGTTGAATGTAATTCCAAGTAGAGCAAAATACGAGTTTTATGAATTCTTTGTTTACATTTCACTCATCATAAACTAAAGTGTCTATTATTAAAATACTCATTTTTTTAAATTTCAAATATTTTTTTTTTTTTTTTTTTTTTTTTCTATTTACTAAAAGTCATAAAGGTCTTCATTTTTAAATGATTAATGATCGCAAATGAATATTTTCATTCAATACAAAATTATATTTATTTACATTTTAATGTCGTAGTTTTATACATTGAATAACAATATTTTCAAACGAGAATGCAAACAAAATATACATCAGTAGTAGGAAGGATTGAATATTGAAACATTTTTTAAGATTTATTATACGAAATAAAAGATTCGCTTGAAGAATAATTTAATTCTCGTATTATATTGTACAACATTTACTTCTATTGTAAAAAGATTTTCTATTGTAAGTTTCTATGAAAAAACTTCTTCTATCTTATACTACATTTTCATTCACGTGAAAAAATCTCTTTACGTTATTTTTGAACACCAGCGATCAAACGAGTATATGTTATGGTATATATGACTTTCGTGTACTCGTAAGCGCAACGCAACAATTTTTTCTTTTTTTTTCCTTGAATCTCAATTAAAATCAACAAAATCGCCCTTTAATTGAACGATTGCAGCTTAACACACGCATAGTACATACACTACTTTAACTCCACTCGTACATGCACAATCAAAAAAGTTGCATCAAAAGCGTCACGTTATGTGCGTGAGCGAGGCAAAGAAAAAAAAAAAAAAAAAGAAAGGGCGAGAGAATGCGCACCGTGGCATCGATAACCATCGGTATTTAATTATCTGTGCCTGCTCTACGTAGCGTTGGTGTAAACCTTTGAATCAATGACGCTTAAAGCGGCAAACCGTGCCCGTTAATATGCATATATTGACACGAGAAGGATTCTATTCACACGTTTATAGCATGTTGTAAGTCTAGCATAAACGACTTTTCTCTGTCTCTCTTTCTCTCTCTTATTTTTCCTTAAACGTTAAGCTGCCCTTCTCACTCGTAAACTTGTACATCACGTTTATTTATTGTCGAACTTTATTAGAATATTGTGTATTATGCATCGCATTCTTTTGCCCTTTTTTAAACGTTATTACGATGCAATTCACTTTTTTAAAGTTCTGCAATACGTTTCTCGATGCTTTAAAACGAGGACCGATTCCACGAGGCAACTGCAAGAAACAGCTTTTTAATTGTACTTTATTTTGTTCACTTCTCTCTCTATCTCTCTCTGTCTCTATTTCTTACTTTTCACGTGTCGAAATCATAAAGAAAATTTTGCACCCTTTGCAATATTGGACGTTTCGAGTAATTGCGCTTGTACTTTATTATTACAGTTGTATTTAAGAAATAATATCAATAGTAGAAATCAAATATATTATACGGTGCTTTTTATTTATTAGCATTTTTTTATTAACCAATTTTGATTTTTTTCGATTCTCATTACGTTTTATATTTTACGTTTCAATTAATGTTTTATTATTAAGGATTCAATGATGAATAAAGAAATTTGCTTTATAATTAAACGTCATTAAATAAAATTTTATATTTAATATAATTAATTTAGATTTATAAGTAATTATAAGTACAATAAATTATAATTGATTAGATATTAATACATATTAACATCTTATCTTACATTTATTTAATTTTTTATTTAATATCAAATTTCAAGTAAACCGTTTACACACATTTTTATTAACTCGTAATTATTTTAAAAATGAAAATTATCTATTCATTTCTTTTTAACAAAATTCTATTGGATTAATTCGTAAAAAAAGAAAAACTTGTAGGTTTAATTTGAGGGTATTATACATTTGATCCCGTATTCAAGTTGAAACGTAAATAGCATATCTACACATAGAATGGAACTCTTTTACCTGCTCTTTAAATATTTGAAATAGATGGATGTTTTTGCACAAGAAAATACAGAATCAAACAATTTATAAGAAAAAAAAATTTCATATTTTTTCGATTTGCATTTAATAAATTAAAATATTAATGCAATTACTATTTGAACACGAAAAAAATATAAAAAAAAAAGAAACGATTAGAAATTAATATATTACGAAAACTAAAATTCAGATAAAATTGATATTTTTAATGTCACTTTTTTAGCTATTACTTAGATTACAAAAATTTTCTTCTTTTTTTTTTAAAGCATTTTTAATTATCGCACCCATATAGAAAATGTTTGGCATGAAAAAGCATTTGCAGAAAAAGTATTTTAAAAACAGGATGTATATCTATAATAACCATTTTGATTAAAGTGTCTTAAATATATGAATTTTATTTAAAACGATTTTTATATATAGATATAGTCCTAAGTAGTATAATCGATGAACAATAAAACATCTTTTAGTATTTTCTCTTAATGTATTGAAAAATAAATTACATTACTTTTAATACTAAAAATTAGTTAATATAATTATGTATAATAATTTTGAAGTTCAAGTTTTTAAATTATCATTTAATTCTACGGTATTTTTCGCAATAAAATTTTTAGCTAAACACCGAATGGGCGCAAGTAGAAGTAATCAATTTAATCAATGATGGCAGCGGCCTTGGCTTTGGCATCATCGGTGGACGAAGTACCGGTGTCGTCGTTAAAACAATTCTTCCTGGTGGAGTCGCCGATCGCGTAAGTGTGATTCCTAGATCAATTCTTCATTAGTAAAGTGCTATTTACTAAAATTGGAATCCGCTTAATGTTTTTTTACAAAGGCAATTGCTTTTAAGCCAAAAATCTTGCTTCAGAGATAATTAATTTTACTTTTTACGTAGCAATTA
Organism: Chalcis sispes; assembly: GCA_949987625.1. Classification (NCBI taxonomy): domain Eukaryota; kingdom Metazoa; phylum Arthropoda; class Insecta; order Hymenoptera; family Chalcididae; genus Chalcis; species Chalcis sispes. Next base: position 19,459,128 of record OX465097.1, read on the forward strand.
AAAACTTAACTGAAACGGAATTTATTATCTGAAATTATTAATATTTTTAAACCGTAAACTTACATTGTATTTTAAATTGATAAAATAATCTGTTTTTCGTATGATATTTAATGAAAACATAAAAAAGTATTAAAATAAAAGTGTTACACGCAACAACAAATTCATTTATTCGTTTTGCTCCAAATAATCTCATTTTATGTACATCGTGGATGGAAATAAAGTTGTGTAAAAAACTTAGATTTTGGAAATGATGAATTCGTACTTTATCGATCGGAATAGATAGATATCATAATATACTATATCCAGCAAATACGTACAGGAAGCCAGTCTAATATCAAAATAATTTCCGTATAGAGTGCGAAGAATATGAAGTTGAACTTTGTCTTACAGCTGTATAACCATCAGAACTCTCATTATTTATTTTTTACACCGAACAATTTATATTCTAATAAATTTTTTCGTCCTAAATTAAGAAGTATAAAGCTAATCAAATTTTTTTTTTTTTTTTTAAAACGTGTTTATTTCAAAATTGATAATTAAATAGCAAAACAAAAAAAAAAAAACAAAAAAAAAAAAAAAACTTTTTTAGGACAATCGACTTCAAAGCGGAGATCACATCCTACAAATCGGCGATGTCAATCTACGAGGAATGGGTAGCGAGCAAGTTGCCGCTGTGTTGCGTCAATCCGGCGCACACGTGCGCATCGTCGTTGCCCGACCCGTCGAACCCACTTCTCCCGATTATCAGGTGAGTTCATTTTTCCTTTTAATTCACTCGTCCGGGCTTTTGAATTCCGAATGATTACGAATTTAACAATCGTTTCGTTATAATATTAACGTTCGATTCGATACGATTAAAATCTTTTATACGATTCAGAAAAATTAAAATTAAAATATTGTAAATAAATGTTTTAATAAAAAAAAAAAAAAAAAAAAAAAAAAAAAAAAAAAAAAAAAGTTTAAAATATCGCTCAAAGCAATAAGATCACGTCGATGAAAAAAATATACTCATTTAATTTTATAGAAATCTTTGATTGAAACTTGATTTAATATTTTTTTCATTTTCATTTATTAATTATATAAAGTTGATTCATTACTGCCTCACGAGTATATTGATTTAAATAATTATCATTTTGAATTTAAACCGTTAAATCTATCAATTATATAAAAAAAATAAAAAAATAAATATATATATATATATACAAAATAAAAATAAGCAAAAGTACATTTTAAACATAAAAAAATTTTCAGAGTACTGTACTCAGGGACAAAAATGGAGTGAGTTTAAGATTATGAGTACTGGAAGAATTTAGATGTTTTTTCTGATATCGCTTACAAATATAGAAGCATATTATTTTCTTGCAACACGACTTGATTATGTCCTTTAATGTCAAGATGAAAACGAAGCTTTTTTTATTTTATTTTAAAATTATATATTTGAAAAGACTTTTTTTCAATGACTGCATGCTTCTTCTTCACCCTCTTAATTCAACTCATGCTCATTATTGTACAAAGTACATTGTTTGTATATTAATTTTATTTTTCACGTTTATTATTTTATTGAAATGTAAAATCCTTTCGAATCTTTTGTATATGTTTTCTATTTTCTATAATAAATGTTATTGCCTTCGCACATGTTCGTAGCGTGAAGCACTTCATTCGTTGTAGATCACATAAGTTATAATCATTAAATTTTTTTTTTTTCAAGTCCTTAAAATAATGTAAATAACGTGAAATAATTTTAAAATCAAATCTGATGTATTACACAATTATTCAAAATTTGATATTCATTTAATAATTTAATCATCGATCAAATTTTGCTTTCAATCATCACAAACATTATCAGTTTATCATATGAAAAATATACTGCGAACTTGACAATATAGCGTCTTTAAAATACATAATTGACATAGCTTTGTTATGAAAATAATGTTTTAGTTACCAACCTAAACTTTTTGCATACTTTGAAGCTTTTTAGAAAAATTAGTTTTAGAATAGTGAAAAAAAGAAAAAAAAAAAAAAAAAATAGTTAATTAACTTTCGAACTCTTATTTTTGTTTTGAATGATGTTAAAAAATTTGTTTTGAATAATGTACGATTTCGCGAATAGAGTAATTATAGCCTTAGTCTGGAAACTATCTGAAACATTACTCTTCTACCTGTCTAACGAGTCAGCTACAGTTACTAACCGTGAAACTAATACAATATAGATAACCTTTGTACCTATTCGATATACTTATAGTACAACACTAACGACTTCGCATATATTTTTTTTTTTGTTTTTTTTTTTTTTTTTTTTTTTTGAAACGTTACATTTAACGAGTGCGCGTAATGTTTTTCTTTATCCACGCTTCAGACACTCGGCAGCCATGCTCCAATTGTGCCGACAAAGATCCTCGGCGATCCGGAAGAACTGGACAGGCACCTGCTGCGTAGCGGCGCCGATGGTCATAGTCTTCGACGAACTCCAGGGGACACGAGCTACGACAACGGCAGCGTCTTTGGACCGGAAACGGATTTGGACGTCCATGTAAGCATTGATTTATCGTGCTTACCTTACTTTATTAACATTCACTTAAATTTAACTATTTCATTTTAAAAAACATTTTTTTTTTTTTTTTTTACTTCGTTCACCATTGTAAACGTTAAAAGTGAGTTTTAGTGAGTTAATTGTACAGTATAGCCAAATTGATGAAAATAAAAAAACTGCATATTTCATATTTCATTTTTAAAATAATTATGTCATAATTAAATTATCTGATTTTTCAAACATAGATAACATTTTTTTATATAATTTTACATTAAAATTTTTAAGTTTGATTAAAGAACAATGAAGTATTGTATTGAAAGATTTTAGAGGCATAAATTTGTAATCAAGTTAATAATTACATCGGTTTCCGTGACTTAGTTTGCATACAATTACTTTTATCCATGTACACAAGCAGTTTACTCGTGTACGATTAAATAAATTTAAATTAAAGTAATTACATAATCATTTTGTTTTAAACATCCGAGCTTTTAATGACGATTGTCGCCTAAATATCTTTGCAAAATAAACTAACAAAGTTAAAATAACAAAATCTTCAAATTCTTTTTAATCCTATTCAAATCCAATTATATAAGGCCATTCGGTAAAAGTATGTTAAATTCAAAATCAATTAAAACCAACGTAAAAGGGTATTAATTTTCGTAAAAGGTTAAAATGACGCCCTAAACTTCCCAAAAACATGAGTTAACGTCCCCATTCGGTGGTAATCCCCAACGATGACGGAACGTGCTAACTCAACCGCGAGCTTTCACGTTCGATTACTGGCCGGCTTGACTTTCGGCCTTGCGGCAAGCACGAGCCAACGATGATTCCATAACCTTTGTACTCTCTAACCATTACTTTCTCTGTGTGCTTATTCATCGACGCGCGCGCGCGCTCGCGCAGGGCCGCTCGAGTCTCATCATGGATGTCGCGCGCACCCAGCTGCCCGTTGTCGGATCAACGCCGATCATCGGCTCGTCGGTGCCCGCTGTCGGCGCACTGCCGCTCGGCAAGTTACCCGTACTCTCCATGGACACCATCGACGTCAACGCACTGCCCGAGATGGAGCGCTTTACCGTCGAGCTCAAAAAGGACAGTTGCGGTCTCGGGATTACCATCGCTGGTTACGTCTGCGAAAAAGGTAAGGTAGCGCTTGTTAAAACCTAACGACTTTGATGAATTTTTTAATTACCTTCACGGATGAAATATGCATTAATTGTAAAATTAACTTTATTTATCAAAATAAATATTAAAAATTCAAGTAGCATTATAATAATAAATTGATTTACCGATAATTCAAAATGTAATTCTCGTAAAAGCAAATTGTATTAAAACTTTTGATAGCATATTAATCCAGAATATATTCAATGTAAATAATATTATGAATTAATTTTAAAAATAATTTTAAAATATTTCATTTATAAAATGAAAAAAAATTATATTACAAAATTAAATTTTAAATGTAATCAATATTATAATAGTTTAATACTTTTCGTCTTTTTAATGAACTTATTAATGAAGTTGCATTTAAATATTAAAAAACATAAACAATTTTCATTAAACATCGTAATCAAATAAAAATAAACTTAAACAAAATTTTGTAAAAAGTTTTACTAATATATATTAATTAATAAAAAGTTTTACGAATACTTCTTACTGTTAAAACACAAACATGATTTGTAACTAAATAATAAAGTGCAAACAAATTTCATCATTTCATGAAATCCATGCTAAAAATGTGCAAAAATATTCGATAATTGCAGAGGAACTGTCCGGCATTTTCGTAAAGAGTATAAGCGAGGGAAGTGCGGCTGATCTGAGCCAAAAGATTCAGATAAACGATCGCATCGTCGAAGTCAATGGCCATTCGCTTCAAGGCTATTCGAATCACGAAGCAGTGGAGGTCCTACGAAGCACCGGACAGACGGTCGTGTTGTGTCTCGAGAGGTACCTCCGAGGACCAAAATACGAACAGCTACAACAAGCGATCGCTGCCAGCGAACTTAGACTTCCGCAGCCGAGCTCACCCTCCATCACCAGTTTACCAACTTTTCCCATCAGCGCTGTAAGTGCTTAATTTTTATTTTATCTTTTATTTTACATAATTTTATTCTTTTAATTTATTTTTACAATGTTAACTCAATATCTTCTACAATAAGTAATTTTTATTTTTTAATAAATTTATAAAAATAATCAATACTCCTGTATTAGACATCTAGTTTACTTTTTCCTTATTCATTATTTTCATTAATAAGTAAACCTTTTCTATTATAGGATGGCGATACGACATTAGAAATCGAACCGGAAGGTGAATCACACACTACAGTTGATAGCGCAGTTCTACAAGAGATTGATCGAGACGCCTTAATAGGTAATTTAGACGAGGTCACGAACGTCGAAGCACTTCTCAGTGATCCATCCACTGAATTAACGCCAAAAATTGAGACAGCAATTAAAGCAAAATGGCAAAAAATTGTTGGGCCGGACATCGAGATTGTGGTACGTACATTTATTTAAAAAAATGTTGTAATAGATAATAAGTAAAAAAAAAAAATATTGATTTTTTAAATATTATTTCATTATTTTAGGTCGCACAACTAAAGAAATTTGCAGAAGGTAGCGGTCTCGGTATTAGTTTAGAAGGAACTGTAGACGTTGAAAATGGACAAGAAGTGCGACCTCATCATTATATTCGATCGATTTTACCAGAAGGACCTGTTGGACAAAATGGCATTTTGAGATCTGGAGACGAGCTTTTAGAGGTATAGTACATGTTTAAAAGTATTATTGATTTCAAACTAATTTTAAAAATTTAGTATTGTAATTAAAATATAGTATAGTTCTTTAAAATAATTTAATTATTTTTTTTTTTTAACGAGTGAAAAATTAATATGGAAACAAAGTGAATAATCTGCAAATGTTACACAACACTATATAATACTCTTCATCGATAAAAAATATTTTTAATTTTTTAGGTAAACGGATATCGCTTACTTGGAATTAATCATATGGAGGTAGTCAGTGTTTTAAAAGAATTGCCGATTCACGTTCGAATGGTCTGTGGAAGAAATATAGCTTCTCAAGATCCACTTTGTCCAATTAATACTGCTCAACATCAAGCAGCTTTTCAAACAAGAGTAAGTAAACAGTAATAAATTAATCCTTGCTTTTACATTGTTTGAAATCATAGTTTACAGAATCTATTCATTTACAGAGCATACTTGGTGGCTCCCTTCAAAACTTATTGCCAACGTCGGATCGTTTGGTTAAAGCAAAATCAGATGGATCATTAGCTTCGACCACAACGACAGCGACCGTAACTGATGCTAGTCTGAATAAAATGAAATCTCGCTCCTTGGAACCTTTGACTGGACTAGCAATGTGGAGTTCTGAACCACAAATCATCGAATTGGTTAAAGGAGAGAGAGGCCTTGGGTTCTCTATTTTGGATTATCAGGTAAGGTTGATATAAAATACGTAGAAAAATAATTGTATGTGTACATAAAATATCTGATATTTATTAGACTTGTAAAATGATTAAAGAAAAAATTTATCATTGTTATTTGCAGTATAGATCTGCAGCAAATATATTATTTAATGTTTTGTAAAATCTCTAATTTTTCGTAAATGATATTCACAAACTCCAACAATTTTTATTTGCAGGATCCAATGAACCCCAATGAGACTGTGATAGTAATAAGATCCCTCGTTCCGGGCGGCGTAGCCCAAGTCGATGGTCAATTGATCCCGGGCGATCGACTGCTCTTCGTCAATGATATTGCCCTGGAGAATGCTACCCTAGACCAGGCAGTACAGGCACTGAAAGGCGCACCTAAAGGCATCGTGCGTATTGGCGTCGCTAAGCCGCTGCCTATCCCCGATAGCATAGCACAGGTGAGCGATCAAACCGATCGAGTTGAGTTCAGAAAAGACACGAGTCTCACGCCGATAATGGATAGCCATAGGCAGAGGCTTGAGTACTTTCGAGAACGAAAGATTAATGTTATACAAGCGCCACATCATATGGATTTGATCGAAGGTTTACAACATCAGCATAATCTTGTTAAATCTGAAAGTTTTTGAATTAGTAAAGTTTAGTTTTAAGTTATTTTATTTTATTATTATTATTTTTTTTTCCTCATAAAAAACATTCAAAGTTAAGAGCAATATTAAAGTACTTTATAGTTCTCGAAGCTCTATAAATTTCAAGCTGTATTTAAGAAATATATATTTTTCAATACTTTATACAAATTTTTTATAAAGTTCTTAATACATACATTTGAAAATATTTTACATTCAAATATTTTGCAATACTTTCAAATTCAAAAAGAATGTAAAAGTAATAGTTTTTAAAATTTCAAAATATAAATTTATATTAAAATATTTAGTACTTATAGAATTTACAAAAATAAAATATTTAACTTCAATATATTTTTCATCTATTTCATAAAGTTTCGAAAACGCAACTACTTTAAATATCTTCGATCTTTAATGTTTATAGAGAAATGAAATGAACCACGAATTACTTAATCATTACGCTAAATGTCATTGCACTTTTTTAAACATTATCTGCAATATCGTGTATTCGTTTTTTAAAATTATAATTTACTCAAAATATTTTAAAAGGAAAAATTTAATAAAGTTATTTGATACGCCTCGGATAGCTTGCGTTGAAAATGTTGCGTGATAAATCGTGAGTAAGTTTCATTTAAAATTACTTTTATTCCTTTTCAAAAAATTTTAAATTTACTTAATTACTATTTTTTTACTTTTCTACATTTTTTTACAAATTTCACTGCATGCTATCCTAGGTAGAGAATCTAAAAAACTCAAAGCAGACCAATTTATATAAGAACATGTCAGTATTATTATAATTATTACATACAGGTATATAAAAGGATTAATTTTTTAATCGTTTGCAATTTATGTTAAAAATAATGACAATAGTGCTGATTACTGATAAACCATTCAATATATTTAATTTTATTTATAATATGATTTCAAAATAATTTTGAATTTTACAAGTTTTTTTTTTTTATAAGTGCTTAACTTTTTTTACAACTTGATAAACTTGAATGGTAGAGTATTTATTAAAACCATGAAATGAAAATAATTTTTAGTTTCAAAATTTAACATAATTTTTTAAGATAATTTTAAATAATTTTAAAGTTTTTCTTTTGAATTTTTAAATAAATGAAAATAAAAAAAAAATTAAAATTATGTCAGCAATCAGTGCAATAAATAATTATTCTGTTAAAAAATAAAATAATCAAAGTAGATTTTATAAATCAGATAATTACAAAAATTTAATATGTTAATTTAAAAAGAAATTCAGGAAGAAAGGTTTTATATTTGTAGATACACCGTCATCAATCAAAATCACATTTATTTTAATTTGTACAAATCACACCCTGCACAATTATTATTACACATGTTTTTTTCTTATTTGTGCTTGTGTTATTTGTGTTACGCAGTCTATTAAAATAATTGACTTTGTTAAGTGTGTATAGTATTTAGAAAATCGCATGATAGCATTGATCAAAAGCTGATCTTTGCTAAAAGAGTGTGTGCCTTTTTATTGTTTTATCCAGCATATAACACTTACTCGCTTGTATATGCCGCAAATAAAGACTTTTTACGATATTCATCGACTTAATACTAATCGATGAGAATTTAATTTTTATCGAATAAATGTGCTATTGTAACATAACTTTAGTGTCAAACTTTATTAAAGCCTTTTATTTTTTTAAGACTTGTATTAGATATTTTTAAAATAAATCAAAAGTATGCATAATATATAGTTAGTTAAATAAATACGAGAAATGGCTTAAATGTTTAAATTTTGACAGAAACCTAACAAAAAAAAAAAAATAATAATAAATTTAATTGGAAAATATTAATATGATTGTTAATAAATTAAACTAATTGAATCGCATCTCCTTGCGAGTTGCTGCTAACGTAGAGCCATACATTTACATTCGCAGTGGTTCCGTAAGCCACTTGTAATCTCATCTAAGCTAATGCGATATAGTTATTTATGTTAAATGCAAAACAATAAATGCTAGCATTTTGTAAATTCAAAAAATAATAAATAGGTTACCGCACACATTATATATATGTATATATATATTTTTTTTGTTTATTTAAATCCTTTATTTTCACTATTTTATTTCCTTTATACATATTGATTTTAAGCACCATTGCAAAAAAATGTATTGAATTAAATAACAATATTTAGTTTAATATTTTTAGAGACATGCAAATATTAATATAGCGAAACAGATAATTAAGTTATTGATTAGTTTTCAATAAAGATTATTTTCAATTAATTTCAAATGATTTTTAAACACATATATTTGAATTTAATACATTTTTACGATATACAACATTACTCATTATGTTTTATACCAATAATCATTCATCCTTAAAAACATTTTCAATACTATCCGCTAAAACCCTTCTTGCTGAATAATTTTCCTACAAATCAAAAATTATTTTTTACAGGATGTTTACATAAATATAAATTATAAAATTATAAAAAGAATATAATTTCTTTAAAAGAAAAAGAAAAATCAACAGTCTATAATATTGAGTTTCGATTCTTTAAAAAAAAAAAATTGTAGATATTATAACTCTTTATTCAAATTTCCAATTAGCGTTAAGGAACATCCTCTACATTTTTCAACACTATTTTTAATCGTGAAGCAGAGGAAGTCTGAGCAGCGGGAACCACTTAAGGAAAACGTCGAGTATACATAACAATATATATAACAATATATAATATTACTATATTGCCTATCGTGACGATGAATTTTTTTTTTTTTTTTTTTCAACGTCTTTTTATATCAAAGATAAAAGTATAACACGTGTTTTAAATATATGGTTGAAGCACGTTTTCGTTTTTTCCAGAGGCCTTTTCTGCGCTTTTCGCAACTGCGATGAAGGCTACTGAGTCCGCCTCGTCGAGTATTAAAAAATAAAAGCATATAAATTGTTACGTAATGTCACTCTTATTTTTCTTTCCCCAAAGATATCTTAGTCGTGGCGTAGGCATTATTATAATCAATCTAGATTTGGCTAATCGACTGTTTAATGATTGTCACGTAATTCCAAATCCCTTTAAGATGCCAGAATCTTTGGATTAGTATACATTTAATGTGTATATACACTTATATATATTTGCTTCTAATCCACGGAAATATACATATATATGTGTGTATATATATATATACATATATAACAAATACTGACATTTATTGCTAGAATAGCAATTAGAGTATGGCGTCATTAAAATTACATACCGTATACTATTACTAATTAAATATCCCGCAGATGCAGCAATCCTTTTAACGGTTTGGTCTAAGGAAATAACATTATTTATGCGAGAAACCATTAAATTGATAATTTGTATACGAAATATAATATTATTATTTTTTTATTTTTTTCAATTAAACAATTTTAACAATATAATTTCACGTATCGAATTTCCACTAATTTTAATTTAATACTTTATCATAAATTTTTTTTTTTTTTTTTTTTTTTTTCAACAAATTACAATGCATATAATTATTTTTAGTAAAAAATTTTGAGAAATATTTTTAAATTAATAATAGTTTAAATGAAAAAAATTCATTTTTAAATTTGAAATTTTTTAATTAATTTCTTTTTTAAATAATTACTCATTCCTGTTTTTTTATTTCATGAATTTATCATTAAATTTACAAATAATTATTCATACTAACTAATAATCTTTGTAACGTTTGACGTATCTATCAATCTAACACAAAATAAAAAAAATAAAAAAAAAAAAAAAAAAAAGAAACATTTAAAACATTTTCGTTGCCGATTCATAAATGAAAACGAGTAAATTCTTCAAACAAGCATAAAATGTGGATAAAAAAATTTTTTTCATGTATTTTTCTTATGTGCACATTTTCCGAACACGAACGATTTATTATAAAATTTTGGTAAAAGCTTTTGCTCCTCATCTGCAGCTAGTCAGTAGCTTTAGCATATATGTAATAAGTAATCACTGTTGACGTATAATGAATATATTAACCAAATATCAAAAATCGCTTTTAACCTATTTTTAGTATCTCGAGGACCCTCGAGAGATACACAAGCAAACGAAAAAAAAAAAAAAAAAAAAGAAATGAGAGAGAGAGAGAGAGAAATGATATATATTACCCACGTGCCAAATCGATAATAGACACTTGAAGTGCGAGTCGAGTTTCGCCCGCGAGCGATATAAAAGAAAAGGGAGAGAAAAGAGAGAGAGGTACAGAGAGCAATATAAGCGAAGAGACTTCTTATTCTTCCTCCTTTGATTTACGCTATATACGGATATTGTCTGGCAAATGAAAAAGTGGCTTTCACACTCTCCTCTCACCCCTAACGTATTCGCTCGAATTTTACAAAAAAGTGCAATCTACGGCCTCGAAAAGATTTATTTGAATTAGCTGAAGAAAGATTTTTCAGGGAAATTTTAGATATTTAACTTTTTTTTATTATCGGTTCAATTTTTTCTTATTTTTTGAGGTAATAGAACGAATATTTCTTACGATTTTTCTTAATCAATATAAAAACAATTTAAAAACGGTAAAAAAAAATTTACTTTGTCGATTATAACGAAGTACATATTCAAAATAACAGTGATGATTATAAAACGAGCAGAGTTTTAAACAAATATACAAGAGAAAAAGGGAGAATGAACAATGAAATTGCGCGATACTTTCTGTGAGTATTTATCTTCGAGGTAGGTATTATTAATAACGTAGTGAATTCTAGATAAAAATTCTAAATCTTATAGATACAATGTTAGTACGTATATAGTTGCTCTTAAAAACTTTTCAACAAATACAGACAAATATAAAAAAATATAACACTTTATACAATATAAATTTTATTGATTCTAAAATAACTTATTAATTATTTTCGAAAAAATGATAAATTAAATTTAAAAACGTTTTTTATTCATCAATTTACTGCTACACATTTTTTTTTTTATATTTACGCTCCTTTCGAAATTACGTATTAGTTACATAAATTATTATGATCAAGTTTATAAATAATATAGTCGCTCTTTTCATGATTAAAATAAAATTATAATTTTGAAAACGGATAATTGATTTGTTTCTTGTGTTAAATTAACAATGGAAAAATAAAAAAAAGATTTTCTAGAACACGCTATATTTTAATTATAATTAATGCGACAAAAATTTGTTTAGATAAATTACAAAATAAATTATAAGAATTTAATAAGCTATAAACTCTTATTTAAAATAATACTTTTCAAATTTTAAGAAGAGACTAATTTTATTAATAAATTTTAATATTAACATGAAGTTTTAATTTAAAAAAGTTACAAATAGTCTGCTATAGATTATTGCATCAAAATTTATTCAATTTATCTTTATTTTTTTCTTTTATTTAATTTTTTCTGTTTTTTTATTTTACTTATTTTTTTATTTTTTATTATTGATTAATGAACTTCTAATTTAGAATATTTCTATTATAGAATATTTTCACTATGCAATGTATTAAACACTTATTTTAATTCACCTATTAAGACATGTGCACAAGTTTAATGATTCTAAAAACTATTTAAAACTAGTCGTATTTCCTGTCACTTAAAAAATAGTTTGACCGACAAAAAAAATTTAGAGAAAAGTAAATATAGGATAATATATCGGTAATCATCGTAAATTTGTTTTGTTTTCTATAGAAATAAAGCTTTATTCTCACAAAACACTAAAAATATATAAATCTGCCTTGTTTTACTATAAATATTTACTAATACAGCATAAGCAATCACTGCATTAAAACGAACATATGCATTTCTGTCTGTATCTCACTATCACTCTGATTCGGCTGAAGCTCTAAGACTCTACGCCTCCGCTTCTCTTTAGCATTATATACTTATTTGTGTCTATGTACTTTGAATAATCTAGTAGATAGTTTAATACATATATACTAAGCTTTGGGGTATACGCGCTCCTCGGAATTTAAGAGTTTCCCGCTGTCTCATATCCTCCTTCAAATTTTTTTTCTTAATTTTTTATTATTACAATATTAATATTAGTTTACAATACATGGTCGATGCTATAATTGAAAAAAAAAAAAAAAAAGAAAAAAAAAAGAAAAAAAAAACTCAAATAACGATCTCTATATGCTTTTGAGTCTCTTTGCTTTCTCTGGACTGTTATTTAATAATTATAGATAATCATGAATGAATAAATTAAGAAAGATACAAATTAAAAAACTCGAGAAAAAAAAAAAAAAAAAAAAGAAAAATAATAAATCTGACGTCGTTGATTTGATGGCGGCCCTAACTTTGAAATTCTCTTGCTTTTCAGAACAACTTGTAAACTCCAGAGACGGATCGCGGAAGGATAATCAAACTCGATTACAACCACTATGACCAAATAAACGCAATATGTTATTATGGTGTCAGTTTTACCAGTACTACGATAATATAAACATAAGTCACGTTAATAAAGATAAAAATCATTGTACATATCAACATGGTATATATTGCTTAATGTGACCCAAAATCCTCCTTTAAATATATTTATATTTATATTTTTTTTTTGTTTTTTCATTCTTGAATGAAACGGCAATTCGCATTAAATTAAATGTACTTTTATGCGCGCGCGCAATCAATCAATTAATATAAATTGTTTGTATATTTAAAATTGTGCACCTCGAACAAAGAAAAAACAATTCCCGATAAAATATTATCTGATCGGGTAGCGATCGGTAAGTACACGTTCACTTACTTACACTCCTCCATGCTGCATAAAAAATGTCTGAACAAGTACTATTTATATACTTTCGAAATATCATATCATTTCTCTTTTGAAGTTAAAATTTTTCTGATTTACGACATTTTCTTTCTTTTAACTTAATCTAGTTCATTACGTTTAATATAATATTTCTTTTTAAATTATATCACTGGCATGTTTGTGCGTGCACTGTGAAAGTTTTTATTCACCAAATAATAAATACTTGTGTCAGTTTTATATAATAATAACAAATGTCATCAAAACTTCTATTGTTATTTTCTTTTTTATTATTATTTTTGTTAGACAAATGTATGATAAGTATAGAAGTAAATTTAATTCGTAATATCATTGTATATTTGTATAATGTCCGTAAAAATTATAGAATCTATATACATTTTGGTTGTAATCAATTAAAAATCAAAATCAACACTTTAATTTTTTGTAAAAATTCTTTTTTATTCTCTTTAAAAATGTACCTTTTTTTAATTTACAATAATTTATTAATCGTGCTATAATATGTCCAAAATAAATAATCATGAATATAAATTATTTATCTAAATAACATTTTGTTACAGAAAGATTCAATTACTTGCTTAATCGATACAAAATTTTATAAGATATTTTATTAAATTATTTAAATATTATAAATAAAATTCAAAGTTCGCAAAATTAATCACCGGTCTGCGATAAAAAAGTTCATCGAAATGAAAAAAATATCTGGTTCATGATGAAAGAAAAAGAAAGCAAAAAAAAAAAAAAAAAAAAAAGAAAGAAAAAAAGCGATAACGTTTGAAAATCGAGTTTCGAAAAAACAATTTCTAATTCAGTGACTGCATAAGCACGCGGGAGAAAAGGAGAGAAAACCGACAGCCGACGGTCCGCCGTCCAACGCGACGCGCTGAAATGCTTTGCGGCCGATCGAGTAACGAGCCGCATTGTGCGCGCCGGCCGAAGAGTACAAAAGGCCGCTGTACCGTGTGTAAATCGGTAGTCGCATCGTATGTGTATGCGTGCTCGCGCTCAATCTCGCATGACTAGCGTCAATTGAAATTTCGTGAAATAAGCCGCTCGTAGCTGCACGAGCTTACAACGCACGAGGCTTATGCTTACGCGCACAAACGCGCGCGCGTGCAAGCATATACATATACATATATCTTTATGTATATGTATATGCATAAAGTGTGTACATTGCGTTTTCGATAGCCCTTCTCTTCCTCTCTCGTTCTCTTTTTGCCTCTGTCTCTCTCTCTCTCTCTCTCTATCTCTATCTCTATTCCTCTCTCTTTCTATCTCTCTCTCTCTCTCTCTCTCTCTCTCTCTCACTCTGAAATTCCTTTTGAGCGAGTAGTCGCTCGTTTCGAGTGAATGCTTTCCTCTGAACAATAGAGTGATGCCATTTTCAAAGTAATCTAAGTGATTAGTTACGCATAGATAACGATAAAAAGAGAGATTACGGCAATTATCTTCTGATTAAAATCGTAAATTTATATATCAAATTTTTGACATCTTTTCGAACTTCATAACATATTTAATTTTAAAATGTTAAAAAATAACGTTAAATCATTTATCATATAAGTAATATTTATAAATGTAAATTAAAAAAAAAATTCTTTAAATTTTTCAACTTTGATGATTTTTGCGGAATATAGCAACAAAATTAAAATAGCTCGATAAATACGTAATAATTTAATTTTTACGCAGACTTACGTTATTATTTCTAATAATTTTAGTATAAATTTTTAAAGAATAATGTGCAAATTAATTTTTACAAAAATTTAAGTTATTTATACGACTAAAGGTATACATATATTTAAATAAATAATGAAAGCTTGAATAAGTTGTAATAAATAAAAAAATTTTTCAATTGACTACTTGATTTTCTGAATAATGTTTAATATATATTTTTAAATCAAAATATTACGAATTAAATGAATAATTAAGTTTTTTATGATTTTATCTATATTGTTAAATTTAGTTAAGTGAATTACAGAATTTAAAACAAAATTTAAAGTAGAGGTCAGTGTTCGTAGGTAAATTTTCCAAGATAAGATTATCGACATTTTTAAGACATGCAAAATATCGTTAATTGATATTGTTTACCTACCATACTATTTAATATTAATAATTTCATCTTACATTTATCATTTTATATTGTTCATTATACACTGTTTTAAGTAACTTAAAATATTAAAAATTATTAAAATGTATAAGGAAACGTCAAACAGTTACAAAGTTAATTTATTGTTTCAATACTTTTTCATACGAAAGAAAATATTTATTTTACAGCTGCATCTGCGTACCACAAATACTCTTTATTTTTCTGTTAATTATTAGATTGTGAATGCAGGCTAATCAGTATACCATTTTCAGTTAATGTAAAAGTTGACGATGGCAAACGAAAAGTTTAATGAAAATTTTGAACGATCGAATTTAAACTCAAAATTTTATTTTGTAAACCAAGAAAAATTCATTATTCAAAACTATTTTATTGCGTCTTCATTTTTATCGAAATGTATATCTCGAATACAAAATTTACAAAATCAAGTTTGCAATTAATTAGATTGGAGTTACTATAAAATAATCCAGTCGTTTCTTTTTAATCTTATAAATTCAATATTTTTTATATAAAATTATAAAAATTATAACTTCTCTACATTTCTAATGAAATTCAATTTTCTTTTCTTTTCCAACATAAATTTATAAAATCAAAATTTTTCAACATGATGTAAAATTCAAATAAAATTTTCAATAATGAATAGAATTACCTAACATAGGAAAGGCTTTCAATAACAATATCTCTACGTAAACATACGTGAAAATGAAAACTTTGTCGAGTAAAAATGGAAAATCATCGAAGGAGCAAACGTCTTGTCAATAAATTTTCCTAGCTATACCGCGCGCAGAAATGACGGGATAAATCGAATAAACGTTCGTAAAATCAAACAAAGTCGTGCGGCGGATGACTGCGAACACGCGTCATGATCGCCTTCGATATATCGCGCTGATTATAATCATTTTACGTGCTAGCTGGGTGCATCATCGTCGAGAAGGAGAGGGAGAAAAGTAAAGCACTAGTGCCGGAATAAAGCTTGCCGAAACGATTCAACTTCTCGCCGCTTACAAATTACGGGCGCGCTCGAGTGAGGGAGACATCCGGCCCGAGAAGATTTATTCAATTTCATAACTAGCACTCGTGCGGCAAAGAGAGAGGAAAATTTCGAGAGATAGCGGGTGGCCCTCGTTGATATTAAGCGCGAGTATACACCGCAAAGATTTCGAACACTTTTCGTTTGCCCTCGCAGGATTAATCTTCTTCCTCAGCTTTGACGCTTTGCTGTACTATATGAATAATGCAATCGATTCAATGCTATATTACGTATACATTGATCGATGTCTTTTATCGTGTAGTAAGGAAAAGTGTTTTTCATTTTCAATCTTGAAGATACTTCACTTCTTTTTTTAGAAATAATAAAATTAAGCTAATCATGACACAAAATATAAACTTTATAATTTACTATTCAAAAGTTTAAAGATAACAAATGACAAATTCTGGCGAATCAATTTGTACACTTTTAATTAAAAATTTATTAGCTTTAAAGTATTCTTCCTATTCAAATTAAAAGGTTGGGATAATAAAACGTAAGAATATACAATTTTAGACTTTTAGAAGTATTTTTATAAAGTAATTTTTTAATTGTTTTGCATATTAATTGATATTTTATAAACTTAAGCTATTTTTTAATTATAATACAATTAAAAAATTTAACTATAACTATATACTATTTCTGTTATAACTATTATTAATATTAACAGAAATAAAAAGAGTTATAAAAACAGTAATTTAAACAATAAGTCAATTTGATTAAAGATTGTTTAATTTTACAAAAACTAAAACTTCATTCTAAAACAAAAAGATACATTTATTTAAATAAAACACTTTATGTGTCTCTTATCACGGCTAAATAAATACTTGTAAAAGCTATATATTATAAGAAAATCCATCAAAAGTAGGCAAAAAGTAGTGCTTATAAAGAAGAGAGAAACGAGAGATAAATTTCTGCTTTTTTATATAATATAAAACCGGCTATAGAAAAAAAAAAAAAAGAAAGAAATATTTACAAAAAATATTAAATTCAGATGAATTAAAGAGAAGAATCTTTCTGTCCTTTTGCCCATGTATCCGCGATGGACGTGACACACGCACACACAAGCAGCGTTTGATTCCGATCTGTATAGTCAGACGTAGTAGGAGTCTGCCGGACAGCGATGACACCGACCACATTGCCAATCTCAATGATATCCTTTCATCGCAATCAGGTGGGTTCTATTTTCTTTCGATGGTACAATGTTTTTCTTTTTTTCTTCATCATTTTTCGCTGATGTGCTGTTATTGAGTATTTAGACATAGTATTGCAGTATGCATTATTATAGAAATCTAATTACATAATATTTTCATTTGTATTTATAAAAAAAAAAATCATGTATACATATATGTATATTTTAAGTATCAATGTCTGTGTCATAATTAAAACGTTTTATTTCTCAGAAAAATGTTTACAATACATAGAATATATATTTCGAATACATATTTTTTAATTATACCTATAGTATATGTACAGTAAGCAAGCACGTAGCCGCCATTATTATATTTTCTTCGTTACTAACATTTGTAATTTTCATCTGTTAATATTTACATTCAAATTTCTTAATTTAAAAAAATGTATTATTTTGTAAAATTCATTTTATTTGTTTATTGTTTTTTTATTAAGTAGATATAACACCGCCATTTATGATATAAAGTTTGAACATTTTTTTTAATTGTTTGAAAAATTAAAATATCTAATCTTGAATTTATAATAATATTTTAAAAAGTAATTCTTTCAATATAGTTTTAATAATTATTGCTTAAAAATTTGTTTTATTAATGTGTATTCGTAACATTAGCAAATAACGAGAAAAAAGTTATGGCGCTATATGTATAATCTTAGCGCTGATGATGTTGCTATGACAACGCATTTAATATACATATATTCGGACAAAACAGTTCGACCAATCAGCGTCAGCGAGACCATTTTACCGCACGGTGCTCAACCGCCATTTTCATATTTTTCGGAAGTTCCATAATTAATACTTGGCTGTTAACATTTGTAAATTTTTATTTATGTTTATTCATTTGCGCATTCAAATTTATTCTCTACTGTAAAAATAATTAACGCAAATTAAAGTTTTAAATATTAACGTTTCTAATTTTTATTTAATATTATTTTTTTTAATGGCATAATATTACGACGATTAAATATATATAAAAATTAACTTTTTAAATATATATTTGAATTTTATAAAAAATTGATTTATATTTTTTATTAAAAGAAAATATAAATAAATAAAAATTTGCTTTTGATTCATTTACTCATTAATAAATATAACACATTAAATTATAAAAAATCATTAATAATATTGATATAATTAGGTGTTTATCATTCAGTGAATTTGCTTTAAATAAAATATTGTTTTGTAAAATTAATTTTATTCATTTATTTTTTTTGTTTTTTTTGTTTTATTGAATAAAAATAACCAATAAAATTCAGTTCAATTTATTTAAAAAATTAAAATAACTAGTTCTAAATTGATAACAATATTCTAAAAGCAATATTTTTATTGCAATAGTAAATAATTTATATTTTATTATTATGTATCTGTAATATTTAAAAATTTCGCAAAAAACGTTATGGCGCTTTAAAACGATTTCAAGATGGCGACACTGCATAATCTGAAAGGAGATGGTGTTGCTATGACAACGCATTTTATTTGCATCTTTTGCTTACAAAACGTTTCAACCAATCAGAAGTATTAATACTATTTAGTCATTTTACCTAAAAATGTTTAAAACCATAATCTGTGTTGCCGCCATTTTCTTGTCATTCGTATCGATCTATTGTTAATTAGAATCCGCTTACCTTAAGTTACGAAAATATTTTAAAAATAATAAGTGATAATTTTTATTAAATTATTTATTATTTGAAGAATTTTTAAATTACGCATTAATTTTATTCATAAAATGTTACTGATTATGTTTAACAATTTATTCTCTAAAAATATAACCTCTATAACGTGTCTACAATGTATACAATTTTAAAAGACGTGTAAGTAAATAACCAAATAAGTTTTATCATTATCAGTATAAATAGATCAATGAATAATATAAAATTTAGCAATTTTTTTTCATTTTTTTTTTTTTTTATAAAATATTACAATTTAACAATTATTTGAGTCTTAAAAATTGATGAAATTAATGATTAATTATACAAATAACTACTTTATTGATATTTTTATTGTATATATACATATATTTAATTTTTAAAATGAAGAAACTATAAGTTGGATAAAAATTAAAATAATTTTAAACTATTAAAAAATATTTCGAATATATATTCAAAAAGGTGTATATTTACAGGTTATATGCAATTTTCAAGTCAAACTTTTTATTGTGAATTCAATAATTTAAACCAAACATTTTTAATGGATTACTATTTTAATAAAACGAGATTTATCATATCTTCATAAATATTTTATATAGGTGTTTTTAATATTAAAAAGTATTACACCAAACACCAAAGTAACTGATATTTCTTACTGATGAAGAACGATAATCACAATTCATCCATTTTGCAGAGTTTACATACATGCAGATACTACATACAGCTGCCGTTACGTGTCAACATCGCGTTAATTTCCCTAGATGTTTCATCCGTCCCATTATACCCATCTCTATACCCCGAGCATGTTTCCTCGCGCACAATCCTCTCAGCTCTTCTCTCTCGATGCATTATCCGTTGCACGCATAATGCACTGGCGAATGAACACATTCACGTCGCCGTGAATTATGAAAGTGAGCGACCGTAACAAAGGGGCGTAGTATCATCATGATCAACGTATCGTTTTTTCCAGGAGTGAGCGAGGCCGTCATTGCCGATCAGCGAGTTCCAGTTGAAGATGACGGACAATCTGAAAGGACAATACTCGACGCTACGACTATTATAACCGAGGATGTATTGGTTTCGAAAGTCGTAACGCCAGCGGACAACGAATTGCTCGGTTTCGAGGAGGCATTACCTCGCGCTAGGAAAAAAGATGAGGTCGAATTCGAGCCTCACTCACCGTTGATTAAATTGATGCCCTTCCCCGAGGAGCAAAGAAGAGCACTGGTCTGCGAAGCTCCCGATGCAACAAGTGAAGAGGTCGTTAAGAAGCCGATTCAAGAGACGAGCCACAAACCGCACGATTCAGGTGAAGCATCCAATAATTAAGCAGACTTACATGTATTTTAAACAATCGACTATCAGTAATATTTTATTATCATAGATTAAAATAAAATTAATTTACTATTGACTAAGTGCTTTTAATATATAATAAAGTTTTAAACTATTTAAATTTAATCCATTGAATGATAAATATAAAAAATTTTATATAAATCAGTTAAACAAATAAATTTAGATTATAATTAATCAAAGTTACGTGTATAATATTATACTTAATCACTATTTATCATTCAATTATTATATAATACAAATATAGTGCAGCAGCTTTAAATCAATGAATAAATTTCACTTATAATATGTAATAGGATTAGAATAATAAATAACAAGTGGAACATCTAACTAACAAATCATAAAAAAAAAATACAGTAATATAGTGATTTTTAAATTATTTACTTATTTTAAATATTATATTTTAAATCATAATTTAAACAATAACACTAAATCATCATAAAAGCTCATATTTATAAATAAATTTATGATAATTCACATACTAACTATTCAAACACAACTTAATCTCAAAATTTCTCGAATGAATTAATCCAATTTATCACTCTGATATACCACCCGCCAAAAGTGACCTAATCGAATCCCATGTGTCTTACGCACAGCAGCGGAACCACCCAAACGTCGGAAGAGTACACCGAGCGACGTGGAACAGGCCGGCAAACGCGTCCCCGCTCGCAAGCGATCCCTCGTCCAGGATGCGTCAACATCTCCAGATTCAACGGCCGCTGCTTCATCCCGTCGTCGCAGCCTTCGTCAGCAGGAGAGTATTGACCGTGTTACGCGCTATCTCGACCAACAGCAGCCGCTTAGCGACAAAAATCACGAGGAGGAAGGGGAAGGGTTAGCGATCGAAAGTCGATTATTAGAGGACGATCGATTTATCGAGGCAGCAGCTGATAAAAGAGCTGTAACCAGCGTAACTACTCGAGGTGTCGATGAAGTCGAGACTATATCGACAGCCGTCGCTTCTACCTCGGCAGATTTTCTCGCGCCCGAAAGCACGGAAGAAACGACGGCTAAAAAGCGCAGCTCTCTACGAAGGAGACGCGAAGACGCTGCCGAATCTGTTATCAAGGACATGCAGGTATGTAATCGAAAATTATTTTTATTTACGTATTTCTTTTTATTTATTTATTTATTTATTTTTTTTTTTAAACTAGATGCATATGAAATAAAATTAAAAAATTTTAAATTATAGTTATTACTTAAATACAATAAAGTTAAAATGATATTTGATACATTTGTACATTGTTTTAAAAAAGCTTGTAATTTAGTATTTTTTAAAATGCAAAAAATAAAATTCATATTCTTATTTACAGCTGGAAGTAGTACCAGCAGAAACCACGAAAAAAACTGTACGGATCAGTTCGGTTGAGGAAGAAATTCGTATCGAAAGTTTTGATTCTACTGATATGGAGGAGCTTAGCCCTTTTGCCGAGTTGCAACAAGTGCAGTTAGTTACAGCAAAAATTCTCACTGCCAAAGAGCTCGCCGAAAGTATGATGCGGCGAAATGAAAGTTTCATGAGTCCTTCAAAGGTATAAAATAAAGAATTATTTCAAAATTATAAATTAAAAAATTTCTTTATTTCGATTAAACAAATTGAAATTTTCAATTTATACAAATTTTTATAATACATTTTTTTTTTTTATTTCGCTTCTACTTAAGGACGCGAACGAGGAGGCGTTAATTTCGAGGTTAGCTATGGAAAGAGGTGCTATCGAAGGACGATTACAGCTTCCACCGACATTGAAGCCGAGCTCGTCCGAGAACGCGTTGAGGGGCGGTCGACTGGATGATAACAAAATCTCGGAAAAGAACATCAAGCCTGAAATCCTGATGGATCTCTCGCGCGTCACGTGTGAAGACATCGATACGCAGCAACGTCTTTTAGATGAGCAGCTACTCAGTTCGATCAAACCTAAACGAAAACTGAGCCGTGTAAGCAGTGATAGTGCGTGCAGAGTTACACCCGAAGTTAAGTTTCACGTGGGCGGTGGTTACTCTGATGACGAGCCGCCTTCGCTTAGACATTCACAAATCGATTTATTGACGATCGGATTTGAGGATACTGTGTCCCCTGCACCGGTTGTAGTTCCTCGTAACGTGGAAGTGATTATTTCGTCCATTATCGCTGATAAATTTAGCAATGATCGTATGAAAATACAAGATTCAACCGTTGGAGCTAAAGCTGCTGCCAAAAAATGGAAAAGGTAAGTTATTTTTTTAACACGATTATTGTTAAATAATTATATAATGCATTGAATAGAAAGAAAAAATTGTTTTTAATTATTGATATTGTCAAATTCACTGTGCATTTACCACGAAAGGCACTTAGGCAATTATTACAATCAAAATTGTAAAATAGTTATAGGTATAATGCGTGAAACGTGTAATATAAAAATATAATACAAAATTATTATTAAAAAATCCACTATTGATATAAATATTTAATTTTTCACAGTAATTTAAAAGTATTTAAAAAAAAATTCGATTGTTTAGAGCAATCTTTCTTGCAATAAAATACAATCGAAATCGAGTTATAAAATGCAAATAAAAATCGAGTCGATAAAATGAGTTGGTATTCCGAGTACAATAAAAAATTGGTATGAATTATGTCGGCTCGAGCCTCCTATAAGGCGCGAGCGTTCGCAAAATATATCGCGAGTTTCGACGCGGTGCCACAAAAATTATCCCGTACAAATATTCCGGTGTCGCGCGTCTCGCGTCTCTAATTGAAATTCAATAACCGAGTTGGCATGACTTCAATACGTTCAATTACTCTTATTTAGAGGGAAAAGAAAAAATAAAAAACGAGCCAAACAAAATATAGGTCAATGAACCTGTCATTTGCGTGAGCACGAGCGACTTCGTTTACAAATGGCTTCCACGTTACTAAAAATGAATCGCGTGGCTTGTTTACTTCTGTAAGCTTATTAAAGTTCCGAGCAAAAGAGATAAAGGAGAAAAAACACGATGTTGAAAACGTGCGCGCACATCGCGAGGCACAGGCCCGCCCGGCAGTCACGTCGTTTGCTCTATCCTTGAAAATTCGAATGCAATGATCTGACTTAAAGGGCAACTACGATATCCTGCTTATTCGATTTGCTTGAATTTTTTTTTTTCCTAACTAAGCTAACGGAGCAAAATAATTAAAAATATATATTAACATTTTATTAAACAATAGTGTGATAAAGTGGTTCAATATTTTTTAATAGAATTTAAATTATCGTACGATTTGCATAAAAGAGTTTTTTCAATCTTTAAATTTTATTGGATTTTTCAATTTTCTAAATCAATCAATAATTTACTCTTTTTAAAATATTTAGAATAAAGTAAAAAATTTATTCTCATTTTTTATAAGATAAATAAGCTCTAAAAAAATATTTCAACGAGTTTGTAGGGTTATCTTTTCAAAGTAAAATAAAAAAAAAAAAATTAAGTAAATTCTATAAGTGTGAATTTAACGGAAATTAAAATTTATCTTAAATTTAATTATACTTACGAATCGGTACACAATTTACCATTCGGTAATTTCTAATAAAGCAACCTAGAAGACACTAGTTATTTAAAAATTTATGTTATTATCCTTACATTATCACAATATTTTCAATAAATTTTTTATTATAACAGAACTTTGTCAAACTTTTTATATTATTTTGATTTAAAAAACATAAATTTGAAAGTTTCAAGTATGTTGCTCTTTGAATGTACAAGTTTCAGCTATTCTACTATATTTCGTCTTAATTACACCAAAGCTATTTACCGGCTTTTATATAAAAGAAATTGCTTTCACGCCAAAAGCTCGATAATAACGCCTTAAAACATTATGAATGAGTTAGCAGAAGAAAAGAAAAAAAGTGATGGAAAAAAGGGCTTAATTACTACAAAAAAGACTAACGATAAGGAGTTCCTGCAGGTTGTCGGTTTTTATCCGCCCCCGTGTTCTCTAAGATAAATATTTACTCATTTAAAAAACATAAGAGAACGTCATTAAGCCGGCACGTAAGAAAGAAGGCCAAGAGAGACCCACAAATGACGACGACGTTAACTCGTCGACTTCCGTATCGATCTTTGCCAGTATACATATACATATGAGTGACTGGCTTTTCCAAGCGGTCACATGCACACAACCGGCAGTAGCAGTCTGTGCTACGTGTCAAAAATGGACATTGACGAGATTCATTAGAGTCTCTTTCCCTATTTCTCAGTTGCTTCTTACTGTCTCTCTCTCTCTTCCTCTCTCTCTTTCTCGTGAAAAAAAAAAGGCGCGAAAATCAGAGAGTTTCGGTTTCGGGAAATTTCGACGTTGATTCGTTGGCGGTAAACGCGCGAACGTAGCGGCGGTCGCGCTGCGGCGACCTACATTCCTCGCTCGGCAATTAAATACCGCTCCGGGGTTTCTAAAGTCACGCGCATAATCCAACCTAAATCCACCGGCGAGTCCGGTCACATGGAAGAGAGTCACTTGCAAATAATATGGACGTATAGGCAATGAGCGAACCGCTCGTGTGTCTTTACCTTATACGCAGGTGCGCGATTGAAAAAGGGGAAAAGTATATCGGAAAAGCCGAGGGCTCGAGAGAACGTATGGTTATGAAGCTCGTCTTCGCGAACGATTTATTAGATATAGATTAGCTGCCGCCTACAACGACGACTCGTCGTTTCGTGATCAACGCGTGTGGAAAATAATGTTCGACAATGCATTGATTGAACGAGAAGATTCGGTTGCCCCGTGAGACGATGCGTTCGTCTGAGTGAACCGCATGAGTGGTTCGATGACTAATATTTTCATACGAATGAACGTATCTTAACTTGAAAAAAATGTTATATTTTCTTTCGTATTGATTAACTTTGCAGTTAAAATGAACAGAAAATATCAAAATGTTTATATCGGTGCTTTTGATTACGTCCAGCATGTATTTTTGAAATTAAAAAATAATAATTTGCTTTTTAAATTAATTTAAATGGAAATTGTTCTGCTAAAATTTATTCAAGCTTTTTGAACGATTTAATTTTTTCGTTAAATTAATAAATTTTAATTAATTTAGTTAAATTATAATTTGTTAACATTTGCATACTTGAAAATAATTTACGTTTAAATTTTATAATTTATAAAGCAATTTATTTAATTGAGGAGTATTTTGATTTAAAATAAAATTTTGTTTTAAAATAAAATTTCAATTAAATTTTATTTTACCTTTTAAAATATATGTATGTTTGATTTATATAGAATCTCAATTAAATAAAAGTTATTTATATAATTAAAATAGATGGTTTTTCAATAAATGATACGGATCATAACGTTTTTGCAATTTCTCTACCGGGAAGAGTTAATAAATCCCGTCTGATACTTCATTATAAGCCTTTGAACGTAATTATTGTATTAGTTTTCCTTGGTTTCTAGTTTTAAAATTTTTAGTACAGTTTTTTAAACTGTCTTACTTCTAACTGTTTACCCCTTCTAACACTTTGATATAAAATTTTTAATGGGATATTTTGAGGCAAATAAGAACAAAACGTTTAATAACTGTCTGAAACACTTCTGTTTACATAAATTTTATTAAATTTAGTAGTCTATGCTTTAAGAAGACAAGAGAATTCAGTTTCTACTTAATTAAAATTAATTTTTATATTAACAAAAAAAAAAAAAGTTTTTTTAAATTATCAATTTTCAATAAATGTTAAATAGATACAATCATATATATATATAATTGAGAAATCTAATTAACGGATATTGTCTACTTCTCCACCATTTATTTGTTAATTAATTTACAATATAAAGTCATTGTACACGTACTCGTTAATGATTCTTGTTTAGAAAATTTGGATTTAGTTAATGAGTATAATTGTATGCACATAAACTTGTGCATTCGAACCAATAATGTATTTCATTTGAAAGATATTATTTGTTTAGTTATCATTCATATCAATATTCGAAAACAATTAATACAATCTTTGTAATCAATAGAGAAAATACGTGTAATAAAATTTACTTTGTTACATTATGTATTGATAACTGTGGAATATATTTTAAATAAAAATTCATATAAAAATAATTTTTATGAATATTTTATGTAACTTCAAGTATAACTTTGATTTCTATAATTTTCTCACTTTTATAAAGCAAAAAAGACTTATTGTACTACATTTATAACATTCTACATATACATTAGCATAAAATATTTAATTGGTTATAGGATGCAACATAAAAGAAACGTTTTGTTGTGATAAACGTTGATTAAAATTTTTTATTCATATTCATTCAAAAGAATCTTATATCATTTTTACATATTAAATTACGTCTGAAACATTATATATATAAATTAAGTAAAAATATTATAATCATCTTTGTTAACAATTATCATAATAATATGTTTACTTGAATATAATATGTATTTATTTACAGCTGCTTATAGAAATATACTTTTTTGTATTTTCACGATAGTTGACATGAAGTCAATTCTATCATTTATCTAATCTTAAAAAGCAATAAAAAAATATATTTAAATAATTCAAAGTCATGAATTAAATATTGCTTGTGAATGAACATTCTTAATAAAATAAAATGGCTTATATTAAGTTAATAATCCTAATGCATTCTTTATAATTCACAAAATTTTTATAATGTAAAAATTTAAAAACATGCATATTTACGGTAAATTAAAGTAATATAAATACATTTCATTAAAAGATAAGATAAAGTTAAAGCAGCATAAGAAAAAATTATAATTTAAACATTATCATTGCTATGCACAATAAATCGTGCAAATCCATCCATCTGTAATTTAACGCTTACAACGCGGGTTTTTTTTGCGTTCACTCGTCATCGGCGTGCAAGAAGTGTGTCCGCTTTAAATCCCCGCGCGTTACGTCTAGAGTGAGAGAGTGAGAGAGAGAGAGAGACGCTTCTCTAACACACGCTCGCGCAGATTCTTCGTAGCAGCGTAGCGCGCGTTGTGCACCTGTGCGCGCGAACAAGCGAGCTAGCGCGCACGTTAGCTGGTGCGGGCGTTGTTTATTAGATCAGCGTAAGCCAGTTTGCAGTGACGCACGCAGAACAAGAGAGAAAGATAGAATGATCAAGAAGACGAGAGCGGGTGGCGGACGGTCGAACGGTCGGTCGGACGACCCCGAGACTCGCGCCTGCCCAAGTCCGCCCAGTAGTTGCAACGAATACCTTGGTTGCTTCGCTCTTTGCATTTGTGTACATATATCTTCGAATCGTCGCGTCTCGCGCGCGCACGCTCTCTCTCTCTCTCTCTCTCTCTCCGATATTGTTGAATAAAGAAAGAGAGGGAGAGTGACAGAGACGGATAAAAAACTTGGCGCGATTTTTCGGGAGGCACGCGCCTCACCTCGCGCCGTATATCTTTCGATCGATCTCTCGTGGGCTGCGCTCCGGTGCGCCTACGGCATCCGTAATGCACGACGTGCTCGGGACTAGTCGAGTGCACGAGAGCGCAACGGGACGTACGCGCTGATAATGCAAGCGGTGAGTCCTCGTGCTTTTGTTATTGTCGTCTTTGTTTTCATCAAAGAGCGCAACAGACGGAGAAATGTTAAATAATATTGTTACAAAAGAGAGAGATGTTTGAATTCGACGCTTTTTAATGCGTGAATTGGATTTTCCTTTTTTTTTTTTTTTTTGTGCTTGTTTTGTTTATTTTTCATCGTTGAAAGTGACGTTTAGAATGCGCGCCTAACTTATACTTGAACTTTTTATCGAGTGAGTGGAAATTATTACTTTCAACGTTAGTATTTAATGAAGTGATATAGTTGAAATAGCGACTGCAAGTCTATTTACATTAAATATCATTGGTTTGAAGCCTTTTTCAAGAAATTTTTATTTATTAATTTATACGTTTGAATCCTTTATCTTTGTGACACAAAGATAAATTAGTTGCAAAATTATCATAATAATATCTAAATCATTGATGCTACTCTTGACTTAAGAAATTAATCTTATGTACATGGAATAAATAAATTTAATATTTTAAAATCTATTATTTTTGCCAAATGATACCTTTTTCAAAATTTACAGATTACAAAAATAAACATACTTATTTTTAAATTAAATCGTTTGATTTCTTGTATTACATTAATATTTTAATAACGGATATAAGATTATTAAAACATTAATTCTACTACTATAAATTATTTGTTGTACAAGGCATGCTTAAATCATACTTTACTCGAACAAATATAGACAGTTGAATTCAAAATTACAAAACGCACAAATTTCGTAGATGAACAAATGAACGTGATCCGAGTATAACGCGACAAAAGTGACAAATGGCTCTGGACTACTTTCGTTCCTTTCTGCGCTGATGAAATGATGCGTGACATTTTCGTTCGAATGAAATTTATGACCGCCGTTGTATGTGCTTTGTTATTGGAAATCATAAGTGAGGAAATCAGTTTGTTTCATTTTTGCCAGTTTTTAGTGTGCGTAGATTTTACGATTGGCAATTACAAGTATGTCACGTGTTATTGATTGTACAATCGATTTTAAGATATAAATTGATTAAATTAAACGAACATTTTGATATTTTTAGCATTACATCCGATAAAGCATTTCAAAATATTATTATTGAATTTAAATTAGTTGAATTTCAAAATAAACTAAGACGTACGATTAAATATTTCTTTATACTAAATAATTAATAATTAACCATAAATATTAATTATTAACTATAATTTACGAGTGATTACAATCAGATAATTAAAACGTAAATAAAATAATAATAATGGAAACATTTGGATCAATGAAAAATAAGCGTACTTTCTTTATTAAAAATTTATTCAGAGAAATTTTGAAGTGAAAGCAATATAACTTATTTATAAGATAATATTAATTGCACTTTTATCGAAATAAACAATATAAAGTTTTTAAGTTTTTTCAATAAATAATTCAAATTAAAAGTATATATTATATTTGAAGATGTTTTGTCGTAAAACATTTTTTTTTTTTTTTTTTTTTTTTTTTTTTTTTTTTTTTTTTTTTTTTTTTTTTTTTTTTTTTTTTTTACTTAAAACTTAGGCATTACTCGTAATCGAAAAAAGAAGCCAAAGCGATGTGCTCGCTACTAAAATGTACTATATGAAATGACCTTGTCAATTTGATGCCAGAACATAACGTCAAGTAGATCAATTAAAGAAGACTTTATTCAGTTGTTAAAGTTTTATACACTCTCAGTTCTTACGCTACACGCAGGATAAAGAACCTTCTGTTGCACAAGACGCTTATTGACTTTGAAATATGCATAAGATAATTATACTTACTTGCACTCTGCATATCTACGACACAGTGCAAATTTCGCGTGTAAAATTTATAATGTGCCTTTTTTACTTTAATTTTTTAACTTAATTAAACGTTGTTTTATGTCGAAAGATGTGAATTTGATGATAAATTTGTTGTCGGCATAAAAAATTATTATAAAAATACTTTTAAAATAATAAGAGAATTATTTTTTCATTTATTAAATAAAAAAATGAATATTTAAAACTCTAATTTAAAATTAATATATAGAAAAAGGCAAAATTTAATTTTTTTTACATTATTCATCTAATGGCAAAAGTTCTGAAAATGTTCCAACTAATTTCTTTTTCAATTTACATACAATAATATAATATAATTGTAAACAATTTCAATGCATTTTTTTTCATACTAAAATTACTTTATAATAATTTATAAATTAGTGAAATTACTTTTTGTTTTGGATTAGTCTAGTTAGATACATTTTCATTTTAAAATTAAATAAAATTAATAAACGTGAAGAATTAAATACTATTGATTTTATTTATGAAAAAAATAAAAATATAATCGTCCAGTTTAAGAATATGTACATATCAAATGAAAAGAAAAAAAAAATTAAAAGTTTTACAAAAAAGAAAAAAAGTCGTGAAAAGTTTAAAAATAAGTTTTAAAGTTGGGATAAGTAATTATGCTAAGAAAGTTTTATAAAATGTAGATTAGTTTTTTCTTCAACAAAGTTGACGGATTACCATCCGGAAAATATCATTTTTTTTTTTTTTTTCTCTAGTGACGTAAAATTTTCACTTTGCTACAACCGCGTCGAAAAATTCGTAAAAGTCGTTTATTAAAAGCAGAAATATAGCTTCCCTTCTTTGTGCTCTCGATCTCGATGCCCTGAATTCCGAGAAACCTGCACGTATTCATAATATAAAAATGCATTTCGACCACTATCTCTCGATAGTCCTTCTATGCCTCTCATCTCCCTTACGCGGGCTATAGTGGCTTCTAGCATTTGGCATTGGCTCAATGCTTGGTTATATTACCTCTGTTGAATGTAAATAATCAAACGGCGGTCGGCGGCCCACAGGGATGACCCAAATGGACGAGCAATTTCGCTCGTGTACGACCAATGGTGTAGCGTGTAAACAATTTCGACACCCGGCCGATGAGAGAGCCATACGATTTTATATACGTATACTAGTAACTCCTCCAACCCTCCTCGTCTCCCCGAGCGCATCGTCAAACTAAACAGCTCCGATCATTGTTGCGTGACTTTACAGGGGAGAGAGAAACGGGTGAAGCACTGGAGGCGGGCCAAAAGAAATATTTTACAGGTTTCGTTGTGCATCGCTACCTTCTTCTTTTTCTTCTTCTTCTTCTTCGCCTTCGCCTTCGCCTTTTTTTTCTTTGTGTGTTAAAAAAAACTTAAGCTTTAAGGTCTTAAAATGAGGCAAAATTGAAAGGGACTTGAATTTTCATCGTTTTAAATATTTGTTTGACCTACAAGTGAGTTGATTTAGCGATACGATTGTTTATTTTAACTTGTTGTCACTGTGTAAAATTAACGCATTATTTATTTCATTGTTTAATCGAAAAATGAATAATGCAAAGCCCTTAATTTAGTACTCGATATAAAAGTAAGTTTTTTTTATTTAAAATTTGATTAAATTTTACTTTTACGATAAAGAATTTATAATACTGTACGCTATATACAATATATTACGTATATACAATATTATTCGTGTTTATTTAATAAAGATTTATCTAAAAAAGATTTATCTGCATTTTATCACACTGTAATTTATATTTATATCGTCATATACAGATACGATTATCTAGTGAAAATAATTATTTTGCGAAATATTTAATTGTTACACAAGAAAATGTTCACAACAATTCTGTACAATTTATAATGTATGTAATGCAACTTATTAAATTTTAATTAGTTAAAGAAAATATCTTCAACTTAATATTTTATACTCGTTCGATACATTCAATTAAGATCTAATCTGCAAACATCCACTTCACTTTCATATGATACATCGTAAATAATCGTATAACTGTTGTAAGATATAAAATACTAATGCGCATTTTCTCCGCATTGAGCAATTTTACGTTCACTTTTTATTTCTCGCTTAAAAACTTTTTATACTTCTATTCATATTTAACATTTAATAATATTTATTAAAAAAAAAGATTAAATATACGTGTAGTTTATATTGCTGCATTATTATATATATATAAATAATTAAAATATCAAAATTCATTAATAATAGATGCATTTTATGTACTTATAAATAAATTTATTAAAAATACTACGTTTTAATTATTCATCGATAGTCGCTTTAAACTCTAAAAGTTAAATCCATGCACGTGGTTTATTATTCATGCTTAGTCGGTTAGTCTATAAAAAACTTAAATGCGTGACGTCTCATAAAATTTCAACAAAAAACTCTATGATAAACTCACCTTACTGCTTTGTACCAAAAAAAAAAAAAAAAAAAAAAAAAACCGATTGTACAAATACTTTGATAGAATGAATCATTTGCAGTCGTCTCGCATTAATGACTTTAGTATGTCATACGAATCAAACGTGTATCAGACAGTCAAATGCGATTGGACCATCCATTAAAAGTTCATTCTATACTGGTTATTCTCCTGCCTCTCTTCAACTATCAAACCACGAAGCCTATTAGCCGCTGTCATATGTATCAACGCACATAGAAAGAATCGATAGTCGTGGTAACTAGCTTAACTCGAAAGCTACCGCACATAAAAATACATTTACAAATAAAACTAAATATCGCAGCTGGGATTGTTTGGTAAAATTTTAATTGCCGTTTGAGATTGACAATTTTTAAATTCTTGAATCAAAATTTGACCGTGGAATTAATTTTAATTCCAAATTTGCATGCATCATTTGACGTGTCGGTGACAAATATGTTAGAAGTAAGTTTTTATTCAAAGATTTCAAAAAAATTATTAAATTGATTAATATATTATATGGTTATTAATAAATTTATCAAGAAACACGTTAATAACTTTCATTGACAAATATATTTTTTAATTAAAGTATATTTACATTCATATGTTCAAAATTTTCACGTTTATTTTTAATTTGTATGAATTTTATATTGTGCTTAGGAGCGTTAATTTGATTTTAAGAAAAAGATAAGAATACTAATAGTAACATTAACTTGAAAAAATAATAAAAATTTAATAATCAATACATAAAAAGAAATATTGGCATCGATTGCAATGCGAAAAAAAAAAAACGAAAAAAAAACGAAAAAAAAATCTTCGCCCAAACTAAAAAAGTTGTTTAATTTAATTTGTCAACAGTACCGACGACGTACCGTCTGTCAGCTCGGCGGAGAATTTATCGGTTGGTCTTCGACGCTCGTCTAGCGACAGTTCTCCGTTCTCCGAGGGCAGATCGCGTCAGCGTCAACGACACCAGCAGCGGCGTCGGGCGGCCATCGGCCCCGTCGACCAGCGGCTACGCAACCGAAGCGTCCGCGACGCCCTAGTACCCAAAGAAGAGCCGCCGCCCGATAAACCGCTCGCCGTTCGCGATGACGAGGCGGCAGCTACGACGACACCGAGGCATCAGCCACAGCGCGTCCACGGCCACGAGTGCAGCCTAATCGGTCGAGAGCATTCGCTTAGATATCAACGGCAGACTCTCGAGAGTCCTGCCTCTCTTGAGGATCTTCTTGGCACAGGTGAGCGAAGCCTTTGATTTATTGAAGCAAAATTAGTTAAAGTTATGAAAATTCATTGATTGTTAATTAATGTGAAAGTTTTTTAACGAACCGAATAAACTTATTGATTTTAAAGATATTATACTAATTGGCTGTAAATTACATTTATGTTAAATTATTTGTTATATTAAACAAGCAAAACATTTTACGTTAATCATTATTATAATAATTTATATATTGTTTTCAATTAACAAGGATGTATATATAATTTTAATTAAAATAAAAGAGTTATTTATTTCCCGTTGTAAATCAAACGTATATTCAAAAAAACTGCTTATGTTTGTCTTTATTTTTTATGTTTCTACGATATTTTTATGCGTTGATTTTTATATAATATTGTATAAAAAATAAATACTCAAGCATATAAGTTAATATAAAATGTAAAACATTTTTTTACAAATGAAATAAGTATGAATGTTGACAAGAAAAAATTTGTTTATAAATATACTAAAAATACATAACATCATCCTAATTATTTTAATTATCAAATCAAACGACAGATTTAAAAACGCATTCAAAATTGAAAAAATCATTTAAATATTAAAGACGCAAGCAGTCCGGCAGCAGTTGAGGAATTTGAGGCCGAGACACTCGACTACTCGTCGACTCAGAGTCTCCTCAGTGCATCGTACAAGTCGTACGGTAGCCCGAAGCGAGAAGTCGAGACCCAAACTCAAGGCGAGCACAAGTACACGCAGTACGATCTCGAGGATCTCGCGGAGCTCCTCGACGATCTCTACGACCGCAGCTCGGGCTCGCGCGAACGCCTCGAGCTCTTACTCGAGGCGCGATTCGGCAGTCCGCGTCGCGAGGTCGAGGTACAGACCGAGCAGGAGTCCAAGGCCGTCCAGTGCGACAGCGAAGAGCTCGCGTCGTCCGGTGAGTTCGGGCCCTTTTTTCGCAAACAGCCGTCCTCTGGTAGTCCGCGGCGCGAGGCCCAAGTTCAAACAGGTCGCGATACCGAATGCACTCAGTGCAACCTTGGAGAGTTCGCCGAGCCGCTTAAACTCGAGGAAGTAGCATCAAAAAGCAAAGAACCGGGAGGTCCGGATCCAAAGACTGGGACCATCAGAAGGTGGGAGTGAGTATCGTGATTTTTATAATACCTTATTAAATTAAATATTTATTTAATTAATTATTGTTTGAAAGATAAATGTTAATATATACTATATAATTTATTAGAGGTTAATTTTAAAAAAATGCATGATATTCAATAGTGACATTATTTTTGCGTATTAAAAATGTCTTGATTATTGGAATACTTCGAGATATATAGAATGCACTCATACATGAATGTGCGAACATACGTTCTCCAGCAATGATTCAGCAAAAAAATTTTCGTCTCTCACA
The DNA here is from genome assembly GCA_949987625.1 of Chalcis sispes. NCBI lineage: Eukaryota > Metazoa > Arthropoda > Insecta > Hymenoptera > Chalcididae > Chalcis > Chalcis sispes. Next base: position 19,494,140 of record OX465097.1, read on the forward strand.
CGAGGGACGGGTGGAGGGTGTTTCAAACGACTTTGCCTTATGCATGCGTTTAAAAAGGATAAAGAATCTTGAAAAATATAACGACGGTTGTTATCGATGGGAAAGAAATCACTAAAGATAACGATAACGCTGATATATTAAGTAAAGAATGTTTACGTATGCTGGTTTTAGTATACTTTCTGAGATCGTGCGAATTTTATTGTTCATTATAGAATAGTTAATAAAGTGATTTTAGCATCGTTCTTTTATTTATGTGAATTGCCGAATAATTAGAATAAAGATTGTTTCTTTTATGTTTAAGTTATTCATTTATTTTCATTACCATAAATTTTTGTCATCTACAAAAAAAAAAAAAAATAAATAAAAGAAAGAATCCTCGATATATGAAACTTCAAATTTACATTAAAATCAAAAACGAATTTGAACGCGCAGAGATAGACATATATGCAAAATTTCTATTTTCATAAATCTCACTATAAGCCACTCAAGCTCTGTAACCCACTAAATCCAAATTATTCCCTTATCGACCCTCAGGGCCGTTGAATGCTCGGCTTCCTCACTCGAGAGCTCATCGCCAGGAAGCTCATCTCCGCAACCGAGAGCACCTCCTCTTATCGTACTGGTTAAAGGAGGAGCGAAACTCGACATGACGGTCACACATCGCGACAAGGACGGCAACGTCGTCTGGGCAAAGCATTGGGGCCCCGAGAGGCTCGTTGAAATCCACCGGGAGCATCAAACCAGTCTCGGGCTCAGTATTGTCGGTGGCAAGGTGAGTCTCTCCCTATCAAACTCTCTCGCTCTCTTTCTCTCTCTCTCTCTCTCTCTCTCTCTCTCTTTCTCTCTCGCAACGGCGCAATGGATTCGCAATTTGCGATTGAGACCTTAAGTATTTATGTGGACGAGAATAAGAAATCTGAATATGGAAGTTTAGCTGTACCTAAAGCCACTTTGAAGTTATATTTTACGGTAAATTTATTTTTAAATAGTAGTTCCCATTACATTTTTAAATCCAATAAATTATTTTACGAAAAAAAAATATTTGTTACGGATTGCGTAAGTTTTAGTTTACTTTAAAAAATAAAGTAAGCTAACCACTACATTTTTACCGAAAAATTACAAAATTTAACATTGTATATTTCGTTGACTTTTACAAATGTCTGTAACATACGATTTAAATTCTCGCGCAACAATTTTATTATATTCACAATATTTTCTCGATTCAAAGGTACATTAAATCAACAGAAACTATACGTATCACTCAAAATAAAACGACTAAAGAGACAAAATATATTACATATACATTTCCTAATAAATAATATTTTATCAGGAAAATACGCAGTTATGCCTAGGAAATCATGAATTCGATAATTTACAGGTTGACTTACAAGATAGCAGTGCCTCCAGCACTTCACAAAATGTATCCGGAATTTTTATCAAAAATGTCATACCGAATAGCCCAGCTGGAAAAGCGGGTGGCTTACAGGTAATTATAATGGTTTAATTTAAATTAAAAACTTTGTGCACGTAATGCTAATGAGTTCTACTTTTTTGTTGCACTCATGTTGATTTCTTTTTAAAATTTCTTCTAATGCTATAATTTTATCATAAAACGCTGCTTACGTGAACATTGAAAATGGAAAAATAAAAAAAAAAAAAAAAAACTAATTTATTTTTGTAAATAGTAATACTTAAGAAAAAATCCTTAAAAATAAATCCTGCTATATGTCTAGATATAATTATCATTAAAGTTTATTAAATAAAACACAATAAAATTAGTAATTTGTGCTAAATACAAAATGATCATTCCCCTTTTAAAGTGTAACATACATGTATTGCTTCGAAAATATCGAACGATATTAAAATATTCCAACAATATCGGTTAAATTGCAAATTGAATGAAACAGGAAAAACTATTCTGTATGCAGCTATCGAATCGTGCGGCGACGTGTTTTCTGAGTATTATCCTTCGCATGTCCAGCGCTGTTTCTCGGCAATTCTCATTTCCCCGCTTAATAAATTTGCATAACGCCCGTGAACTTCTCCAATTTCGAAATCACAATTAACGCATATCCGATTATGAATACATCAGTAAATTAAAAACCAACGATTTATCCTTTTAAATCGCGACCTTCGTCTAATCTCGATTGCAAAAAGCTTACGCGAACGTTATATACCGATGCAAGCCTGAGTTCACTTATATTTACGACTACATAAGCGTAAATTTATGTGTGCCAAAAAGCAGCAAAGGCTATATACACTTGATATATGTACATATACTGTACGAAATTACGTGATGAAATGTGAGCCGACGTGCACGTGATGTGTATAACATAAAAATAGTATGATAAAGAAAAAAAAAAAAATAACATGCGAGAGAGGCTTTTGTCCTTACGCTTATTATAGTTAGAACGTAAAAGTCGCTTTCTAAACATTAAAGCAATTTCTCTCACGTATTCCCTGGCGCGTAGGAGGAATTGTTAAAAATCGCGCGTTACCAATTTTATCGATAAAATATTATTAAACAAAATTGCACGTTGCTAAGTAATCTTATTTATGTGGTATAATATTATCTCATAAATAATGCTTTTTACGTTTTTCGTAAAGATATACAGTATTATTCTTTACTAACTTTATCATCCACATTAATATTGTAGTAATATTCATTACTTTACAGAATAGATATTTATTGTTCATAATATCTACGTAATTTCGTACTAAATTTCAAGAAATTTATTAGCCAGTACTGCGTAGCTTTTAGAATAAATGCCATTAATTGCAGTGATAAAAAATTATTAAACATAAATTAGATTAAATAATTATAATTAACTCGATAACATAATATTATATACGAATTAATTACGAAATCTTACGAAATACGCAAGAATAACGAGTAAAGCTGTTTTCAAAGACAATTAAAAAAGTTTTTTTTTTTTTTTTTTTTTTACAAAGCACGTACTCTTGCACTTCTTTCGATCCTTTAACGCAACGATTTCTTTTGATATTTCTAGACTGGCGACAGGATAATCGAAGTGGATGGCGAAGATTTGCGAAACAGTACGCATGAACGGGCCGTCAGAGCGATTCAAGCCGCTGGAAATCCCGTGCGCTTGCTAGTCCAGTCTTTGGTGCACTTGGTAAGTTTCTTTATCTTCTTCGCCATTTTTATGCGTCCAAGATTACAAACGATCGTTTGCGACAGTCTTTTTTTTTTTTTTTTTTTTTTTACTTGAACGTTGAAAGTTCTCATTATTTTGTAAATACGTTATTCTTTTGATGCAATATTTAAACATGTAGCTTTGACAATAATTACGATATATTTTATACAAGGCTATATACTTTAAATATTAGTTTTATATTAATTGATGTAATTAAAATAATTTTAACTTATTGAATTTTTTCAATCGTTTATTTAAATAAATATTTAATTTAATCAAATTATGAAAGTATTTATTAATTTTTAATAACTGAATCATTCAAAATAATTAATTTAATCATCATTTTTTCAATAATATTATTTTAGATTTAATTTGATTCACTAGTTTAAATCCTGTGTATAATTTTTGATTCGCAATAACCATTCTTATTTAATTATAACGCATGAAAAAATTATCTTTAAAACTATAAAATATTATTCAAATTTTAAATTTTATCGGAATATTTTAATGGAATATACCAATATAAAATATTTAGATTTTAATAAATAAAGCTTTTAAATGTAATAATTTTAATAAGTTATTTCTTAAATATTGAAATATTTTCATTCTATTAAAAAACAACAAGCTTTCATAAACTTTAAACTAATCGAATTTTAAATGTGAGTTTTACATTTCAATTTTCGTTAAAATGCAACAATAACGAATTTCGAAAATTTCGTATATTTTTAAATTGTTTTCAAATTTACAGCGTCAAAGATGTTCAAAAGTTTTAAATTGACCGTTATTCGATTGTAAAACTAATGCAATTTACGTTTAATTGACTAAAAAAATATTTGAAAATCATAAACATTGAAGTAATGTTTCTACAGAAAAAAAAACTCAACGTGCAATTCGATTAAGCTAGGGAGAATGAAAGCAAAATAAAAAAAAAAACGGACGACTGACAACAATAAAAATATACAAACACGAATTGCACTTCTGGGATACACTAACTATTTCATGTACTAACATAAACGGGTGGGAAATCGTTTGTCCTTCTTCACTACTATTCCAGCGAGCGCAAATAAAAGCAAAAATAATAAACGCAAACGCGATTGTCCAAGAGAGCAAAGAAGAAAGAAAGGTAATCCACCAGTCGCACGACAACATTCGCATACCCCTACCCACGTATACTTTCGTCCACACATATATATCGCAGCCCTTCCACCCTCGCCCGTCCAATCAATGTGGAGAGAGACAGAGGCACGATTCACTCTCCAATAATCTGGCGGCACTGAAAGGTTATACACACATACACATCGAAGGGTGGGAGTTGAATCGAGCCGTCGACACATATCACAGAGAAAGATCCCACCCTAACCCTTGCCCTCACCCTCTCGCTTTTTTTCTACCACACCTCTTCTAAAAAAAAAAAAAAAAAAAAAAAAGTAAAAAAGATAATAAAAAAAAAAAAAGAATAACGGGATGCTCGCTGCGCCGAGATGAGTGTGAACGTTTATGTACATATATGAATGTGTACACAGACATACACAAACACACACATTTGCTCATATTTCATATGGATGCGTGTATGCAAGTGCCACGGTCCATCGCGTGCAGCAGCCGACCGACTGACGAACGGCTGCAGCCACCCCCTCCAACTTCAATCCGGCCCACTGCATTTCTCCGCCCGTACTCGACCCCCCGCGCGTCCCCACTCTGCCTCTCTCTCACTTTCGACGACGACGACGACGACGACGACGACAACGACGACGCTGACCCCTTGGCGATTGTTATTGGCGCCCGGGTAGCTTTAGTATCTGCCTCTCTGTCAATCGGCGATGCAACGGCTCTTCTCTCGTAAATGTGTCACTTTTGTACGTGTCGCTACCCTTCTTATTTCTTTTCTTTTTTTCTTTCCTCTCTTTTTTCTTTTTACGCACGTCGTGTGTGCGCGCGCGCGCGCGCGCCTCTCTTGCTTTCTTATTTGTCGTGCGCGATATTACTCCTCTTGCGAGAGATTTTCGGACAAACGACGACCTGTTTCTTTCGCGCGACTGCTACCACGTATCTCTCTTTTCCGCGCCGTTTGCGACGAGAGCAACTCTTCGCGCGTCGAAGCGTGCATAATGGTCACGTGCGCATTGTGTACCTTCATATATGGGTTAAGATGACAAGAGTTTTTGTGTTTGTACATTTTTAGATTTGTTCTTTTAAACTAACTTGCATCCGGCTTTATTTAGTTTTTACTTGTGTTATGTTAAAATCGAAAGATTAAGTAATTATAGTGTGAAATTTTGTGTAAAGTTCTACTGGATATGCAAATATGTGACTGAATTATTAAAAATTATTTGAAAATTCTAATTGCCGGATTATTTAAGAAGACATTTTAGGAAGAAAGAGACTTTATAAGAGTGAATCAGCCTCTCTTTCGCTTAAATTTTCTACTTTGTTCGTCATTAAGATCGTTATAATAAAAGTGTTATTAAAAATAAAAATAAAATCGTCAAAACATAATAAATATTTTATCAGTATAATCGTTTTCATTATTTATTTGTTGATATTAAGATTAAAATTAATATTTTTACCTTATTATTAATACAAAAAATAAAACAAATAATTATATTTCCTTTTAAATGTTATTTTTGAATAACAAACGGATGCTTTCGAAGAAAATATTATTATCGCTCTAGTTGAATTATTGATCATTTCAAAATCGTGATTTTGAATATTTTAATAAATTTATTTTCATAATAAAGAATTTTAAGTATCTTTTTACGTTTGAATATTCTAAATAAATCTTACAGTCCGTTACTAAGCCTATTCATAATGCTCAAGTATTTCCAGTTCCAAAAATAACTATTATTCATTGCTGTCAAAATAAACTGTGAATAGATTTGAAATTGTATTCTGTAATAATGTTTGCATTGTCGATATATCGGAACCCTTTTGCTAAAACACCCCGAAGCGTCATTTACATTCAAAGATATTTACTAAAGCGAAACTGCGTCCCTGTTAGGAAACTTAACTCGACCTCTTCTCTTCTTCTCTCGAGTTCACGATAATGAAATTGTCTCTCATTTGTAACATATAAGTTGAATGCTTCGTTAAAATTTCAATCTAAATTTGTGCAATCACCAGTTTTAATTATACACTTAAATTTAACAACATACACTATATTTATAATCAGATTATTAATCAAACTATTTTTTTTTTTTTTTTTTTTTTTTTTTTTTTCAAGAATTTTTTATTTTATATAATTGAGTAAAAAAATTTATTGCTTCAAATTTTGAATGTCACTTTCAAGTAAAAAAGAAAAAAAATTTTTATTAATGCAATTCTAATAATTCCGTATTTATTACTCGGTATAAAACGAGTATTATATTACTCGGTTTATTTCGAATGCTCAATTAAAAGTTTTAAAACTCAAGTAATAAAGTTACAAATTTATCAACAAGTTTAAAAGTATCAAATATTACGTGCACGTATCTGCAAAGCGTTACACATAAATGTACAGTTTATTACTTACTTAGAAAATGACGTCTGCAAACTCTCTTCTCTCGGTAACAAAATGCAGTCATTACTTTAAGCTCCAAAAATAGCTTCAATTACCAAAAGCAATTCGCAATTACGCCCGTTAAAGCGCGTCAATTTACCCAGTTCTTGAAAAAGAAAAAGAGAAAGGAAAAGAAAGAAAGAAAGAAAGAAAGAAAGAAAAAAAAAAAAAAGAATGAAAGTGGAAAAAAAAGAAGTGCAACTCTCGGGCTTTAAAGTCGAAGCTCGCCACGGTGGAGAAGCAATATACATCGCGCGCGCCGTGAAAAGCGCGTGCGCCGATTTCGGGGCGCGCGAATTACAAGCTTTTGACGCGGCAGCTCGCACATGCTCGGTCGCGCTTCATTCGAGGTGTTGGTGTGCGTTTGGGTGAGTGTGGGTGAGTGTGTGTGAGAGCACAATACGCGTAACCGGGCGCGCGCGAAAATTAATTAAGATCCCGAGGGAAGTAGGGGTGAGAAAAAGAGAGAGAGGGAGAGAGAGAGAGAGAGAGAGAGAGAGAGAAGCCTCTTTGTCGTACAAATGCAACGCGTTAATTAAGGGAAAGCTCAAACGGCGTTGTGAACCAAGGCGTTTTATACATATATATATATATGCGTATACCACGTATTCGATTATAGTAATGGGTACGGGAGAGTGTTATGAGAAGTGAATTTAATAATGTTCTTTGGCTTTTGTGCAGAGCCCCGAGAATGAAGACTCGACGCAAGATCGAGAAGGAGGTAGCGGCCACAGGAGCGCCGGCAGGAGGCAGAGCACGAGGAACCGCGTGGCTGCCGACGGACCTTCCCATCGAAACAAGACCGGCTCACCTACTAGGTCACCGGAAATCATTCAGGTTAGCACTTAATGAGCATCTTTTTTTCATCTTTTTTTTTTATTTTTTTATTTTTTTATTTTTTTATTTTTTTATTTTTTTATTTATTTATTTATTTTTTCCTTATGTTTTACCCTCCGCTCGCGTACGTTAGACGCGCTAACGTCGCGTGTAACTTTGTCAGTGCATTACTGGCGCGTCGCGGTTAGAGAGTGCGAGAACGTTTCGATCGGCGGTTTAGCTTTCGTAAGTGCACGTGAAATGTGTGATTATAACGATAAATTTTAATAGATCGAAAAATTCGATTTATTGTGTTGAGAAACTTTTTAAAATAAAAAATATTATAAAATAATTTTTTAATTGTTTTTTGTTTGTTTAATTTATCAAGATTTATAAAGTAAATTTGCAACAGTAAGTGCATCGTGTATAATATATTTAATGCAGTTGGTTCATACGTAAAATCAAAATATATAATTAGAAACTTGATAAGATAAATTTTTTAAATAGATATAACCACGAAAAAAATATTAAGCTAAATATTAATTTTTTTAAAAACTATAGAATGGACGGAAAATTTATCTGTGAAGCAATATAATAAGTTCAACGAACTTAATGGGGGGGGAGGGGGGCAGGTAATAAATTAATTGCAGCCGCGATCGAGGCGATTGAAAATGTGATAAAGCGTAAAGTTGAAGCAGAGAAAGAAAAATGTAAGAAAATGTGATATATAAATATAAAACGCAAAGTATAATAAGAATGTGAATAAATGTGAATACTAAAAGTCTAATGAAAAATGATGGTCGGTATATGTATGTAAGCAAAATAGTATGTAATACCCAAGTCCATTTTTAGGCTGATAGGCCGAAATAAAGAAATATTATAATAAAATTTTTAGTCATTATTTATTTAATCAAGTTCGAAAGAAATAATTAAACAGTTAATCTTTAATGAAAAAGCTAAAGTAAAACATTCTTACATTTTTAGTTCATTTAATCTCGTAACTGGGGCAAAATGAGTAAATATGCGGCTTTATAAAGTTTTATGAAGTTTTTCGTATTATCAGAAAAATTACTATTTTATTTTCTTTCATATAAAATTAATATTTTCATTTGCATTTGAAATTGAAATTAAAAGAAAAATGTTTGTAAACAACAATACATCTTAGATATTACAAATAAACATAATTTTTTAAAATTGATTTAATTATATAATTCCAATGCAAAGTATTGTTTACCAAGAAATGAGATACGTTGATAGTAAATGTAAATTTTATTTTACTAATGTATAACCATTAAGTAAATTAGAAAAAAGAAAGCAGACATTGAAAATGTTTTTTGCCTCAAACAATTGATAATTTCGTTCCGAGTTTCTTCCGTACCACGTGTATATATATATATATATATATATATATATATATACTCTTTTCTTAATTACGAAAAAGAAAAAGAACTGTAGAAAAAGAGAAGGAGAAAGATTTCATTCCACGATGCTCCTACGGGATACAGATCACGCGAGACAGCGGCATGGAAATCACGCGTGCGTTCAGACGAGCGCGAGTATCTCTTTTTTTCTATTCTTAGATGACGCCTCGTCGAAGGTAAAAACAATCTCGAAACCCATATACACAGGCCATCGATACGCTATACTACTGAGTGTAATTTTCGTGGATGATCGAGAACAGATGAAATGCCTTTTTCTCGCGCAAAGTTTCGGAGTTTAAACTTTTTCCTTTCTCCTTTTCAATCGAGGCGTTTCAAATCGGTGAAGCGTATAATCTTTAAAGTAATAATAATTGATAAGTATACTAAAAATAAGATAATGTTAAGTATGAGAGTTTTATATTTTACGAATCATGAACGGTAAATAAAGAATATTTCTATTATTATTCTCTTCTATCTAGTTTTATATTGGTTAGCAAAACTTTATTATTAGAGCGCATAAAGTCATAAAATCTAAACATAGTGACGCATCTGTAGATTAAAAAAGATCTCATTTTAGGAAGGAAAACCGGAATTGAAAAGACAAGCATCTGGAGCGGATGCTGCTGGACCTAGTAACAGAAGGTTTGTGTATTTCTTGATTTCTAAAAATATTTTATGCTACAATATTTCTTTAAAAATTATTGTACGTTAAAGTAATATATTTTAGAAATAAAAATTTTAATCAATAAATGATGCACGATTTCTAGATATTCATAAGACTATCATAATTATTTTAAAATTCAATTGTATTAATTTTCGTCAAATATGACTCAACGGTTATTCACGTTTTCTTCATTTTAATTAAAAAAGTTTCAAAAAATCGACGGTTAAAATTTTTTATATTAAAATTTATGAATCTGCTACTTGTTAATTTATTAAAAAATTTAATATAAGTTTAGAATCAACACTAAAAATTTTAAACGTATATAATTAAATTATTTTATTAAAACAATTTTTCTGTTTACCGATGCAAAATTTAAAAATCCATTATTTTAATTATTGTTTTATGCTTTTTCAAATTTGTTCAATATGCCTGATAGTATCTTACCATTTTTTACTTCGTTTAAGTAAAAAATGAATAAGTAAGCAATTTATTTATCACAAATTTAATTTTTCATTAATCTAAACAAGACGTATTTATCTTAAACTTTTTTCAATCTACTGTAAAATATGGATTAAAAAATCTTACATCCGTAAAAAGAAAAAGAAACAAATCCTTGGCATCTTTCGTTGGCTCGACGAGATTTATACAAAAACTTCGGAAACTTGCCTGATAATCCACGAAAGCGTTTGTGTGTATATGCGTATGTATGTTTTTTTTTTTTTTTTTTTTCTTTCTCAATTCTGCAGATCATCGATGAAGAAATCAATGCGAAAGAAGGCTCCGTCGCCACCGTCCGGTGGCGGCATACTGCGCGAGGTCAGCGAGGAGCACGAAGACAAGCCAAAACCCAAACCCGCGGCAGCTGAGCCGCCGAAGAACAAGTACTCGTCAGGTGAAAGTTCGGAAGAAGAGGACGTTAGAGATTTGGAAGGAAACGTTTACCTAAAGGGCGGCATTGAGGTGATTATCTATGTTGATATCTTTATCTTTCTCTATTTTTTTTTTTTTTTTTCTTATTTTGCTGTGCGCATAAAATTTTTTTGAAAAGCAAACGTAGTAATAAATTATCGGATTTACATAAAAATCGTCATCGACGATTTACATAAAAAATAAATTATGAAAATTTAGCTCAATTCTCATTAATCGTCGATTAATTTATATAAAATTTTTTTTAAATATTTCAACTCGTAAACGTATTTTTAATCGTTGATATTTAAATGTAATGAAAAAAATATTAATTTTTGTCTAATGAATTAATTGGTTTTTTTTTTTTTTTTTATTAAAAAATGTAAATTTTATTAATATTAAAGTTCAAATTCAAATTAAAGATAATTACAATTTAAAACATTTAATAAGGTTGAGTGTATGTAAGCTTTTTTATTTCTATGCAGCTGAATATGCTGCACATTCTCGGGTAATAAATAATGCTAAGAGGAAAACTGTACTTACTCGCAACATATAACACTCTCAGAGAGAAAGAGAGAGAGAGAGAGAGAGAGAGAGAGGAACTGTGCCGTTTGTTGAGGGCTTGAAAAATGAACGGGCGGTGTTTACCGCTTGAAAGAGAAACAAACCCGGGGCTTAGTTTTTCATGAACGAAGCTTATGCGACTTGTCGATGGACTTTCTTCTCGGTGTACGGGAAATTAACGCTTCGTTTTTCTACCATTTAAGAATTTTCTCACTTTCTTCTTCGGTAGATTTAAAGAGTCGCAACACGTCAGAATGTTAAAAGCCACTGGGGCTTGACCTTTTTAAATTCACTCTTTTTTTTTTTCAAAAAAAACCTTACGTTACATATTTTTAGTCTTATAACTCATAGTGTCGCTGATTAAAATTCCTGGTTTCAGTTTTTTGCTACTTATATTGTGTAACATTTTACATTTTTTTTTAAGAGAAATTACGTTTTTTTTATTAAGTACATTCTTAATGTAAATATTTGACTTTAGATCGATTTAACATTTTTCCTCAAATTATTCATAAAGAATACTCGGATTTATTTATTCAAATGTTTTTGTTATTGTTAATGAAAATAAATGTAGCCTAAAATATACTTATATGAGTTATTATATTTCACTATTCAGAAAATAAAAAATTTTAATTTTTCTTTACATGAATTTCAAAAGTTCAATATGAGAAACAAATTGAGATCCTATTCATAGAACTGTAGCGTAAACAGTGCAGTGGTATTTAAGACATGTAACGAATTTAGATGCCTTTTTAGATCTTGAATTAAAAATTTAAAATTTTTCCTTCCTTTCACATCAAATACTTTTATTTCTATGTGCTTAAGTTATTATATTTATACTTTATATAAAGTTTTTTTTTTTTTTTTTTTTAAATAAGTCATTAAAAAATGTTAAGAATGTAATTATTTTATTATTTTATTATTTCGTTATTTCTTTCATATTATTCAAATCTTCTTAAAAGTAATAATGTGTTATCGTCAGTATTCGATAATTTTACTTTAAAAGACTTGGAGCTATTTAATATTTTTTTAATGATAAATAAATTTTTCGAACACCGTTTTTAGATTTCGAGGAAAAGTGCTGGTAATGTTAAACGGACGAAAGCAGAAATTGCCGCCGATCCTGAAGAGGAAGACGAATACGGCTACACGACCAGTAAGATTATAAATTTTAATTTTTAATTTATCGTTAAAGATATATTACATAAAAATTTATTCCGCAGACAAAGTAAAGAAGAAGTATGGCAATTTAAAGCACCCTGTATTTTTGGTGAAATTGGAAAGAGAGCGCACTGGCATGGGTATATCTCTTGCTGGACATAAGGACAGAAATAAAATGGCTGTTTTCATTTGTGGTATGCATCCTAATGGAGTTGCGCAGAAAAGTGGTCTACTTCAAATCGGAGACGAATTGCTAGAGGTAATATGGTTTTCTAATAAACATAACTCTGTGGTAATTGGCAACTAATTTTACTCGTATGATGTATAATTGTTAGCCAATTTTAATTAATTTGGCGAGAGAATTTTAATAAACGATACATGAAAATGTTTTTTTATGGAGAGGTGTTTCTTTTTTCTTTATTACTTTATAAATTTTAATTACAATTATTATTAACTAATATATTATTAATATTTTAAAATAAGTTTGAATGTAAATATAGTTTATCTATTTAATTTGTAAATATGAATGAATTTTTTTATATTTTTGAAATTAAAATTGTTTTATTTGTTTAATTAAAGTAAACTATGACGCAGCAAACGATTATTTCATTATTTTCAGGTAAACGGAGCCGTATTCCAAGGAAGATGTCACTTGAACGTTTCTTCCATGATTAAGTCAATGGCCGCAACAACTTACAAGCTTATTGTCGTCCGGTAAGTTTTATTACGCGATCACATAGTACATCATAAGAAAGAGGAAAAAGCGCGAAGGTGAATCATTCTATCAAAGATTCAGATCGTAGAAAGTTTTTTATTTTTGTACAATGGCACACCGACGTCATCATCGGTCAAGTCGCATTGTTTTTTGGTGATCCACCTCTTTCTTGTGGGCAATGTGACGACAGCGGTCAATTGCGACCTTGGCCTTGCGTTACACAACGATGTAAAGCGCAAGAATCGTGGCTTGTGCGCTTTCTCGCAATTGTATCAACAAAAATGTTTTTATATATATATATTACATGGGATCGTGATCGGTACGTTATAGGAATACTTAAATCTGACAGAGGCTACGTCATGAGTTGCTTTTTAAGAATTCAGAGCTAGTTGATTCGATTACCGCGAAATCCGAATTTATCATCATTTGTCTGCGCATAGTTTCAATACTTAATTTTTTTAAAAATAATGCTGCTTATTTATAAAAGTAAAGATTTAAAAAAATTTTAAATATTATTAGATAGAGAAAACAAAACTAATTTTTTACTTGTGAATGATTTTTCAAAACTTTAAATTTTATTAATAGATATTAATATACGTTATCTTAAAACTTTTATCAAGTTCAAGTTTTTTTATCAACAGACATTATCATTAATGTAAACTATTTAACATAAATAAATAATGTCAGTAAAATGAATGAAACATATTTTACAAAATCTGTTAAAAACTGGAGTGAATAAATATTTGTCATAAAAATACAATTAAAGTATTATATATATATATATATATATATTCATTTATCAAATTTAATTTAATGTAGTACCGATAAATTAATTTTTGCTTATTTCGATTTTATTTCATGAGACTTTTTTTGATCAAAATAAAACTTTCTTAATCAACTGAAATACAATTTTGGTTTCTTTAATGCCATGAATATATTAAAATATTCAAAGAATTTTAGAACAATTACAAAATAATAATTATCGAATTGTAGGAGACCAAATGCAATCGAGAATTGCGCCGTAAAGCAGGTTTTACAATTCCCAACTGCATTAGCTGGTGAAGTAAGTGAAAAGACATATTTTCAGATTAAATATTTTTAGCATTGGAAATTAATTTTAATTTTCATTAAGGATTTTAGTCAATATAAAGGTGTTCGAGCGGTACCGATAAAGAAGGTAATTTTGTGCGATAGCTATGTTTATCTTTATTCATATGCAGTTTGACATAACGAAGGTCGCGAAATGTAATCGAGCTATTTATAATTTTCCAGGGTACGTACGGCTTGGGAATAATGATAATCGAGGGAAAGCACGCAGAAGTCGGGCAGGGAATCTTCGTTTCTGACATTCAAGAAGGAAGCGCCGCAGAACAAGTATGAATAACTCGTATGTAGTAGTTTGCATTTAGAGAAAAGCGGAGAGCAGCGTGCTGTTCAAGTTTTTCTTTATGACTATTTAAATTGTGTGCAATAATATGTAAAGAATTTCGCAATTGTTTCATTTGTAATTTGAAGTTACTTAGTATTATCAGTTTTGTTAATACTAGTGGCTCTTTTTAAATATGTGTAAATTATTTAAGTATTTACATAAAAAATTTACAGTAAGTTGGATTTGTAAACGTATTGTTTTTAAACTGCTAAATAATCATTATTTCTTTTTATTTAAAAATATAATATATGAAATTTTTTTTCTTGCGTGGAATAGCTTGTGTGATTTATTGCTTCATGACATTTCTTTTATTGTAAAAGAGCTCGTAATTTTTCATTTAGATTTTAGATTATGATAAAAATTTTAATTGATTGATAATTAACGTTTCGTACTTCACAGGCTGGTTTAAATGTAGGAGATATGATTTTATCTGTCAATGCAGATGCTGTACTAGGAGCAACTTATGACGAGGTAAGTCAAAATTTTCACTTTAAATCTTAAAATAAAAAAATAGTGAATTATATTTAGTATGATGAAAATTATTATGTAGGCAACAGCACTGCTTAAAAAAGCTGAAGGTATTGTTACACTGACGGTATGCAATCCAAATCAAAGTAAAGTAGCCGAAGAAGAAGAAAGAAGAGCCAGAGGAGAACCTATTGAACCAGTTAAAGGTAAAATAATAAATATTTTTAATTAGTAATATTTTTTATAAATTATTTTGAAAAAAAAATTTCTAATAATTCAATTTATAATAAAAACGATAATTTGTCATTTTGTAGAAAAACCAAAGGAACCAGAAAAACCAAAAGAACCTGAACCTCCCGCCGATCCAAAAGATTGTAAAATTATTCCGAATAAAGATACTACTATTGAATTTCCTAAAGAAAAAGATAAGCCTATTGGATTTTCAGTTGTTGGAGGAACGGATACCCCAATTGTGAGTAATTTTCTTTATATTTTATTTTACAAAACTACAATACTTTATAGCGATCTAAACTGTAAATGTAAATTTTGAAAATATTTAAATTACTTTAATCGTCATAAAGAGATGTTTTATTTTTTTTTTATACATTGTACACATAATTTAACTATAATAGAGATAATAGAGATATATTTCTTTTTTTTTTTTTTTGCTCACATCACATCACAGAAAGGAGTATTTGTCCTCGACGTATTTACTGATGGAGCCGCTGGTAAAGATGGCCGGCTTCAACCAGGTGATCGCATTATTGATATAAATAAAGAAAGCTTCAAAGCTATGGAGAGTGAGAAAGCTTATCAAACTGTCTTGAGAATTAACCAGGGACCCGTGAGTTCACATTCGCTTTGATAATCAATATTTGAGGTTAAAATCTATATTGCATTCTATGATTTTTTTTTTTTTTTTTTTTATATCGATTTCAGATAATTATGATAGTACATCGTGATGAGAAGGCAGTTGAAGAGTTTGAGGTAGAACTTACGAAGAAAGCAGGCAAAGGATCCGGTCTCGTTTTAATGGGTTATAAGAGCGGCAAAGGCGCTTATGTATCCGAAGTGGTAAGATGTCATAAAGTTTTTTTGTTGAAAAGTTACTTCGCAGAATTTTTAAAAAATTCGCGAAATATTTTTAATGAAGCTATTATAATGCATCGCTTATTTTAATGATCGTAAACTCTTTAATTAAAAAAAAAAAAAAAAAATATTTTGCAACCGCTTTAAAACTGTTGAATATAATAAATAATATTTTGATACTTAAATATTTTTCGTCGTTAAACTACTAAATTAAAAAAAGAGCTTGTATATAAAAATATTTTATTTTGTATACAATCTTTATTAAAAAAGTAAATAATTTAATTATTATATGAAATTTTACGTAATTTTTTAAATAGTAATAAAAATTTATAATACGTAAACGATGGATTGTTTAGAATTTTCTCGAATTCGAAGGTACATTAAACAAATGCGTAACGCGAAATATCAACTTTCAACATTAGAAATGTATTTAAACTCGGCAAAATATAAATACAGAGAACAATCGCAACGTTGTCGTTGTGGAATGTTCGCAGGTAACCGGTGGTAGCGCGGCCGAAAGCGGTAAAATCGTGAAGGGCGACAGAATCGTAGCGGTTGGCGGGCAAGATCTGCGCGAGGCCCCAGTCGAGGATATTGCACTTCACGTGAAAGTATCCAATCCGGTGCAACTAAAGCTGGCCAGATACAAGTCCAAGTGACAGGTGAGTAAGCCAGCCTTACGCAGTTCCCACAAGTTTATAGAATATTTCCATCCACTGAGTTTGCGTACATAGCAAGCGCGAGCCAATCCGAACAAACCCGAGGACGAAAAGAGCCGTCGTTTGCGAGCGTTGCGCAATAAACGCGTTCGCCGGGCTTGTACATGTGAGCGTACGATGGCATAGCGCTTATGTCGAACTACCTCGTGAATTGAATAAATTTTTTTGAAATTTTATGTAGGAAAATTGATTTGGAAAATCTAAGCTAATTGGATATTTTTCGATTGTTTAAATTTTACTTTTCTTAATTTTAACTCTGTATAATCCACTTTTACTCATTGGATTAAGAATAATCACTTCTCTACGTATTTTTAATTTTTTTTATTTTTTATTTTATCATATTAATAGAAAATTTTAATTTATCTTTAAAGCCATTTTTTTATTTTAAAAAGTTTATGTTGTTGTGGGTTAGTGATTTCTTTCGTATTGCACATTTTTACTTTCTTTTCAGTACCGGTTTCGAATGTTACGTTACTGAACTAGAAAATACTTTAGATTTTATAAAAATTTTTTCGAAATACCTGTAATACTAGTTATAGAGTTACAAAAATCACATGCAAATCAATATACTTGTAAAATTTTTTTTTATTTACCGTGATATAATTTCTAAGATTCAAGCGAAATTTTGAATATTTTTCTTTAAAGCTATTATTTAACAAAATACATATTAGATAACTAAGTAGCTTTTCAAATATAGCAATATCACAAATTGGATAACGTTAGGACACCTATAGGATATTAAAAGCTACAAAGTCGCTTTTTCAAACGCTCAATCTCTCATAAGCAACGAACGAACGAATTCCCGGACTTACGTAGCCGCCAAAGTCGCTAATAGCCTTTGCAAAAAATGTCGGCGTTTCTCAATTCTAACTAGATTGGCGCTGGCTTTGAATACATTTAAATCGTCGTAACGATTTTCCGTATACGCGCACGTAACACACTCGCCGCTCCTATACAGTTTTCTGTATACACGCACACGCGCGTTTTCGATCTTTGCGCAAAGCGCGCTCGTATTGTTTGAGCTCGTATCGTCGCGGCCATTCGCTCGCTCGCATTCTAATGAGGATTCGGTTAATTATGAATTTGCATAAGAGCCGCGAGTGCATACTTGATATAGAACGCTAGATACTCCCGCGCTTGAACAACGAGCACGCGTTTTTTTTTGGCCGTCGGTTATATTACGATAATTTATTTTTTATTAAACTAATTATGCTACTTTTGAATCTTTAATTCTATAGTTCAAAGTCGGTTAATTTTTTGTTTTGTTTCTTTTTTCTTCAACTGCTGTAAAGCGACCGCGCGATTTTCCATAAATGCTCATTTAACAAATGAAGACATCATACGTGGAATGTGTTTTAATGTATAACTAAGCTGCTTGAAAACGGTTTAACAATGCATTTCAAGTTTCCTTTACGGTTACTTTACCTTCCATTGGAGAGTTTAAATGACTGTTTTAAACCAAAAAATAACCTTAGAATTTTTCATTTTAATATCGCATGATTTGTAATGAAAATAAAATTTGATATAAATCGTTATCAAAATTCACTATAAATTTTATCAAGTTAAATTTCGAAACACGTATTCACTAAAGAAGCGTAAAAAAATTTTCTACACTTAGATTTCTGTATTTAATTTAATAATAGTGCGATATACAATCGCTTATTAAATTATAGACACTGCGTAGATAACGACCTTTCAAGATATAAAATTTCATACGCTAATCCAATCAAAGAAACCGACAAAGCATTGAGTTTTCTATTTATGATTGTTTCGCAGGGTTCTGCAGGCGGAACTCTAATGCAACCTTTAGACCCAAGGATGACTGCATCAGCTGCATAATGTCGATACGTGGGACTCTCTAGTGTGATATATACGTACGATCTAATTTAAGATAGCATATAGTCTCAAAGATAAAAATCAAACCAAAGAGATATAAAACAAAAAAAATAAATAAAATAAAATTAAAAAAATAAAAAAAAAAATAAAAATAAAAATACAAGAAAAATAAGAAATAAAGAATTATGTAAAAGACACATAGCGTTGCTAACGCCTCTTTTATAAAGTGCGGTATGAAATGTACTATTTTTCGAGTACTTTCGACTAAAATTTAAACAAAAATAAGTCAAAAGTGGAGTGAGAAATAAAACCAATACACTGTCGCAGACATGTTGGTTTTAAGTCCTTGTTAACCATTATAATTATTAAGATTATACATATATAAAAAAAAAATATATATATATATATATATATATATATACAAATATTATTGATTAGGAAAAAATATGTATATGAAGTACCAGAGTATATATAAATTATTTGCTCAGCTTTTCTTATTGTTAATAGAGCCGAGCATTGCACACTATTAAAAAAATCGAAAACAACCGAATTTTCATGACATTCGTAATAAAAGCAAAAATATCTCAATATTGTTGGAAAATTCTTATATTTGAATTTGTTGATATAATGAAAGATATATCAAACAATTTTTCTCATAAGTATATGTACAAGAGAAAAAACGAATAAACTTTTTAATAGAGCAAACATATAAACCTGCACTATTCAAATGTTACGTTTATTTGAAGAAAAAATTTATTATGGTTAAACTAAAAATTTGTTAAATTATTTTCAATTATATATAACTATTTATCAATATTATGCATTCTGTTAGAAAGTATAATTATTCGTTTTAATATATTTTATCCCCGTATACGTATATTAAAATGCAAAAATGTTTTCTATAAGTGTTAAATAAATATCAATGTACGTATTTGAAAATTTTGAACTTGGAACTATGAGGGTATAAAAAATTAGTCGTTATAAGTCATAGATTTGAAAAAATGTGAAATTGTGATGATCAGCTTATCTTAGTTTCTTGTGTTACTTTTCATCACGAATCTTAAGGCTAAGTTTGCTTAGGTTCTTAAATTACAATTTAGATAATGTTTGTGAATACACAAAATATTTTAAACTATATTTGTTATTTGATACATAATTTCTATACTGCAGCTAATGTTGTATGCAAAAATTGATTACATTTAAAAAGTGAACTATTGAAAATTAAAAGAAAATATTCGGTGTGGTTATTTTACTTTGTGTGCAGTAAGCCACGTTAAATTTTGCATAAAAAATGCATTTAAAATAATAATACATTCCGAAAATTACACTGAGATTTACGACCATTTATATACTTTCTTAAAAATTATCAATTATTTATATTAATATATTCTATAAAGGGACCAAATAAGTTTCTATCTCTTCACATTTAAATTTCATTAACACCGTAAGCAATAATCAATTGTAAAATTCTCTTTATTCAATTATGGTTTCAAAAAATGAAGATAAATTTCCAAAAAATAATTACAAAAACAATTATAAAATCAAGACATTTTAAAACTCGATTCTCAGTGTAATTACATAAAATAAACTCACTTGAACCTATACTACAAAAACAAATAAAGTATCTGAATAAGCTTTTTCAATACACGACGCTTTACTATTAGATATAAACTTATCGCACGCAACGTCCCAGTTTAAAGCTCGAAATCCATATATGGATTAAATCGCCGTCTAAATAAAGTAACTTAGACCAATTAAGTGGCCACAGAACATGACTTAGATGTATAAGCTGCAATAACGATCACCGAACTGATTGCCTATTTTTTTTTAGTAGAGTGACCGCTTTTTCGAATTCTCATAATTAATTATATTAACTCAAATCGTAAATTTGTTTTTATATCGTTTTATTATTATGCGATTGACACTTGCATATCGAAATAATTCCAAAAGGATTTGTTTAACATCATTGATAGTTGAATATTTTTGCAACATTACCGAATTGAAATTTGTTTTTCTTTGTAAAGTATCAATCATTTTTTAATCGCACGCAAATTTTTCATTAATAATGTGCTTCGCTTTTAAAAAGGCCTTTATCAATATAATTAAAATTATTTGCATGAATGAGACTTTGTAAAGTTTTTTATTATTAAAAAACAAATAAAATTTCTAAATCTTTTTTAGACATTTGAAAAATTGGTACGTCTTATTCGCTGTTTAAAGATTTCATGATTTATTTAAAAATGATGGTGTTAGGTAAACAAAATTTGTGAATATTGTAAAATTTCATGAAGAAAAAGTAAATTATTAAACTATACCAAATATTAAGAAAGATTAAGTATAGCGAATAATATTTAAAAAAGTTATAAGTAGAAAATAGATAATATGTACATACTGTAATTTCTTGCATCGACAGATGTTGGGCAGTAATTATAGAATAAAGGCAATAATAAGTTGCCAAAGTAACGTCTCTACACAGAGAAACTATTGAATTTCTTATTGCTAAATTAAATATGTAAAATTTTTTAGGTACTACACGTATATTATAAATTATAAATGAAATTGATGACTATAGAAGATATAAAAAGTCTCACAAAGACGTTTGTATTCCAAAAAAATGATGCTCGGTAGGTGAAAAAAAAAAAAAAAAAAAAAAAAAAAAAAAAAAAAAAAACAAAACAAAACAACAAAACAACAAAATGAAATACTTTTAAAATCCATCGACGTCGTGTTCCAAACGTACAACAATAATGTATGCATTTGTAAACTCGTCTTGTAGTTGAATCCGCGAGAGGTTTCATTATTAAAGTAAATTACGAAATCATAATTAATTAGCCTAAAAGTAGACGTGAAAAATAGAGAGGAAAAAATAAAGTATTGTTAAAATACCGAGTGACTTATGACTATATAAAATAATTTACATAGAACAATAGAATTTGGGGAAAAAAAATACTGCACTATAAACAAAAACAAAAATTATTCCTGCATCTTCTAAAACGAAAAAATCGTAATTATAAACAAGAAAAATCGCAAGTTTATGGAAACATAAGAGAACGAAAAAAATCATTCGATTACGAATTATATATACAGCGGTGGCGAAACCCACTCACTTAATAGTAGAAAGGTTTAGAGTAGATAGGAAAACAATCGAAGCGCGAAATGTTCTCCGTTGCGAAAAAAAAAAAAAAAAAAGTAATAAGACACATTTATTGAAATGATAATATCCTAGATGATTAATTATAAACTGTTACCGTATGTGCCGTTGATTATATTGAAGGAATAAATACCAAAAAAAAGTGGGCACACTGGTGGACGATCGACACGACGGGCGGCAAGTTATGACTTGCGAATCCGAGAACCGAATTCTTTTAACCGAATATCGTAACGAATGTAAAGATGGATATGAAAAAAAAAAAACAAAAAAAAAAAAAAAAACTAATAAATAAATAAAACATTTTATTGTATTGAATAATGGACGTTTCAAATGTCACATTGATTTTACTTCAATAGAGCGTAAACAAAAATTCTTGAACTAACAAGAATGAATTCTAATTACGATAATAAGGCTGGTAGAGACAAACTTAAGAATTTTTATTTAATGAAAAATAATTTTTCATCTTAGAAAATGTGCGATATATTTGTGAAAATAAGAAAACAAAAAAAAAACATTGTAAAGAAATTGCACGATTAATTATATCTTAATGCACGATTTAAATTTAAAATTACATTTCGTTGATTTCCCACATTGTTTAAAATTTAATTATAAATTTATTTATTGCAGTCATTAAAATTTTATTTCGAAAAAACAATCAATTTCTAAATAATAATTTATTGATATAATTTATATAAATTTTGTTTTTATCAACAAATCACGTTTTGAGATAATTCCACAAAACTATCATCGCGCAATTTCTACGTGATTTTCTTTAAAAATCAATCTTATTAAAATAGAAAAAAAAGTGTTTAGTGTATTGGATTATAAAACATAGAAAGAAACGAAGAAATTTTGAAATGAGTCATTATCTCAAGTTTTAGTTTGTCATTTGCCTATATATATATATATATATATATAAGAGCCATTCGCTATCAAGTTAAGATGGAAAGTCGCTAAATAAGAAGAAGATGAAGAAGGATGCATTTAAAGTTCAGAAGAAAAAAAATTTTTAGAGCGTACCTACATTCGAAAAAGAAACAGCAGCTATATCACCTTTACAATGTGCGCGATATCTCTTTCTCGCTTTATCGAAAAAGTTCCGCGTTATGCGCGCTTAACCGCGACGATGATATTCTTTGGTTTAATATACACATACATATATAGATATAAATATAAATATAGACGTGTTTTATACGTGTTTACATACGCGTGCACGACAACAATCAGTCGGTGATGCTTTTACCATCCCAAACGGCAGAAGAAGCTTGCTTCTTTTCGTTGAAAATTGCGCGCAACGTATATTTTTCGTTCTTTTGTGATAGATATTAACGACTTGACGAAGGCTCTTATTACGCTTTGATAAAAGTCCATAAGATTTGTTTAACAAAATGCGTTTCAAGTTTTTTCTTTTCGTGCGTCGTTAATTTAATGACATTTGCGAAACATTAAGCAGTGTATCAATGCAATTACAAATTACACAAAGGCACTTTTGTTTATTTTATATAAACATGTATACACGTTGAAGAGATAAAAAAATTTTTTTGAAATTCAATTTGTAATTAATTAATTATACGTAGTCATATTTATGAAAATCATTCATTAGTTGCTAATCGCTTACGTGTGATTTTCTGGTTATTAATTTTCTCGATTGAATGAGGGACGATTACTTTCAATGAAAATTATCGCTGATAACGTGAAAAATAATATCATTATGAAAACTTTGATATATAAAAGAAGCGCGAACAATTGTAAAATATAAAAAAAAAAAGACGATTACCAATTCAATGTTCATGCCTTATAATAGCAAATTCACCCAAAAACATTAATAGCTATTACAGCAACGGTTAATGTCTAAAAGAATAATTATTTTGTTACCTACTCTATTTTTATTTATATAGCTTTGTTCTATAATTTATCGCTAATACTCATTATGTTTTGAATGAAAAATTAACCAGATTTATTATCACCGGCATGTTATTTCTGTTAAGCAAACTCACATAAGACAGTATAAGTTAACTGAAGCCAATTGCATCTGCGAGTACATTACTTTCATATACTATGAAAAAAAAGGACTTTTTCGTAGACTGTCGTCATTTTGTCCTTGTGAAATCTAGTTAATAAAAAACAAAAAATTAATTACGTGTAAATTTATTATCTTCCTTTCCTATAATATATTCTGTACATACGATATTAATTTTTATCGTTTTTATAATCTTTATAACATGTAAACTTTCTTCTCCATGAAAGTAAATTAATAATTAAATTGTACATTATTTAGCAATCATTAAACAAACTTTCTTTGTTATTTTAACGAACTACCTCAAATTTTTTTTATAACTACACTTGCTTTTGCAAAATATACTTCCTTCATTATAGAAATGGCAATTAAAAAAAGCCCTTCAAACTGTCAAAGTTTTAATATTTATTTGCTATTTAAAATAATGTTTAATTAAAATATGAGTTACCCTTATTTTCTTCAACCCACTTTTTAATCCTTGTCCAATGTATACGAAAACTTTCATATTGTTGATTTATCCGTAGAGAAACTCAATGACCTATTCTTTGGTGGTGCTCCAAGAATATATATATATATATATATATATATATATATATATATATATATATATATATATATATATATATATATATATATATATATATATATATATATATATGCCATTCGGCAATCGTGGGTTTTTATTCCCGGAAGTTCTTCAAGATATAGCCAACCAAACATCCACGTTCTTTTATAGATCAATTTTGTAGAAAGTTGTAACTATATAATAACTTGATATTCTTACTATTTCGTGCAATATTTATTATTATAAAGTATAGTAAACAAGTCTAATCAAATTTTCGCATTCACTTAAATAAATAAAAATAGGACCTACAAGTGATAAATTGAATTAACATCCGAATAATCGCCGTTCTTACGAAATGGACAATACTTAGGTTTTGGCATTTCAAACACATCCGTTTGTTCCTTTCTCATGCGAACCGTATACGCTTAGAACAATTGTTACAATACGTTTTAACGAGGAAATTTGTGTCAAAGCAATTATATCCTATATTTTCTTTTTATGATCTCATAACAAACAGTTATGTATATCTAAATTTTTAAACTTTATGCGTTTAGCGCAACAATTTCTAAAATAATAAACAACTTTAAACGAATCTCGGATATAACGAATGTTATTTTCAAAGAAATCTTAAATCATTCTTGTATAAAATTTTATAAAAAAAGAAAAAGAAAATTTTTCATCGTTAAAGTAAATGAACACAAAAATAATGACTTTCACCTCTTTCGATAAAAAATTGCGCCATCGAATCGTCGTTCACGCGCATCATGGATTATAAACATTTTTAGTGAATCAGTCCGATGGGGTATTCCCGAAAACAAATTGCAACACCAGTTGGTTTTATTTCTTCATACTCTCGTTAACGAAAAATACAAACGTCAATTACCGCTTTACCCTTTAAATTACGTTATAATTACTATTTCATAAATCGAAATTATAGTTAAATATGAGGTATGGAGATAAGAAAATCATTTAATATTAGAAATTTTTTAAATTTACGTTTATGTGTATGGAGTTGTTAAGTTGTTATTTATAAATAAGATATAAACTAAGTACATAGTTATGCAATGTTATATAATTATGTTTTAATAATATTATAATAATTCTAATAATCCGTATAAATCGAAACATTATTTAAAAACTTGATATTGATAACGATTTTAAACGCTCAGTTTGTTTTATAATCTGTCGCTAAATGTAATCAATTATGAAACGAATACAATATTATACAATGCAAATATTTATTCACATAATCATTTTTATTATACGAGTATAAATTTTATTTATAATAGTTTACTTAAAAAAATATTCCAATTGCTAAATAAAAATCATCAATTTAACGTCGTATTTATCTAAAAATTTCCCATATATCTATAATGTCATTTAGTTTTTGACGCGCACAGGACAATGCGAGTATAGGCTTGCACTATTTTTAATGATCTACATAATTTTTGAGAACGCGACGCATACAACGATAGCGCAAGTGCACAAAAGTCCTCATTCACGAGGTCTCCTTTTCTCTATAATCGTGGTCGTCGTCGCGCTTCGCATATCCTAATAACTTTCGAACGATAGCGCGCGCTATACACACATAGATATGTGTGAATATATATATATATATACGTATATTTATATGTACGTAAGGCCCACAACACGTCGCGACGCGATTCAAATGCGCGCATTCACGCCCGAGCAATAGCGAAGTCGATACACGGAAAGGAGAAGGAGGAGAAGGCGGAGGAGGAAAAGAGAATCGAGTGAAGCCTACTTTCTTTTGCAGCTCCACGTTGGTTTTCTGGCGTTATGAGCGAAAGGAGTAGGGAGATAAAAAGAGACGGAGAAAGAAGGCCCAAGAGGCGCGGGGCCCTCTCGAGAGAGTCTTACAAGAACCGGGGAAAGAAAAGTTGCGCCGCGAAACGGACATGCTAAACGGCTGGTCAGTAAGTCTTGGCACCGTGGTTCGACTAGCCGATCGCGTTAAATCGAACGCATTTTATGCGCGAGCCGCAAGTGCGTCCTTCCCATTAAAGTAAATTATTGTTTTATACGTAAGTTTTTCTTTCCTGTTTTTTCTTTTTTTTTTTTTTTTTTTTTTCAAAGAAAGAAAAGAAATAAAAATATTGTGCGAAAGACGAAAAGGAAGGACCAGTGTTGTGTGATTTACATTTGGAGTGGAAAAATTGTTGATGTTCTTATTTGGTGAGTTGTTAAAATGAATTAATAAATTTTGCGCTCGGTTATTTTAAGGATGCGCTACAACGTTTGAATTTTCGCGCGGAAAACGAGCGTACCTTCGTAGCTTTATCTCGTGAAATTTTTTAATAATAATTTCTTAAATTGCTTTTTATCTTTTAAATCCTTCAATAAAATAAAAATATTTGAATAACATTAATTTTATATATATATTCATTGAGATTTATAAATTATTTAGTCTTAAAAATTTTAAACTTTAAAAATGATTTTCTTTATTATAATAATTAATTTTTTACATTTTGTTTTGATGTTAAAAACTGAAAGACTAAATTTTGTTAGTATATACATATATCTTGTTTTTTTCATTAATAATTTTATTCAGAAAATTATTATATCAATACAATCATTTTTTACCTAATCTAAAATTAAATACTATTACAAAATCTCTTCAATTACTTGTAATAGAAAAAATTTAATAAATATCTTGTTAAATTTTTCATGCATTCTAAATAATTTGCTCACTTTAATGCAAATATATAATTATATTTATTAATTTCAACTCAATAAAATTATAACTTGCAATATGAAAGCTTTGGGTTTTTTTGTTGGATTTCAAATATACTTTGGCGTTCCTTATAAAGAAACTCGTTATTCATATCAAGCACATATAATATAATATTACAAAATATTTATAAAATTTTTTAAACGTCAATGTAAAATATATTTATTATTAATACAAAAATATCCTTTTGGAAAAAGAATTCACATCAGACATTGAAAACCAAAAAAGAGGTTAATTGGTTGGACAGTAAAAGTTTTTAATTTATTGCTTTTCGTTTGGGATAAGTAACTACTATTCGTTCTGAGCGACTGTTTAATAGTAAGACCAACTAACCTCTTTTCTCGTATTCTTAATCACGCGATTACTATACGAAATTTACATAAATATTCAAATTTGAATTTTTAATAAACGAACGCATTACACCAAACGATTAACATTAATTCAATTAGAATTCGAATCTAGTCGTTATCGAAAGTGAAACGTCTAACGGGTGCGCCACAATAACCGCAATGCAACTCATTGAAACAAATCGTTCTAGAATCTCCTTTCCTACTTTTAGATTCATATCAATCTTACTCACCTTTTGTTTACTCCTGCGAAATAAAAAGAGAAAGAGACGGAGAGAGAAGTAGAGAAAAAGCAAAAGTTAGAGCGCGTGTTACAGCGCGATAAACGACTCGGTAGACGTTACAGCTCGGCCGATTTTTCGGCGAAAAAGCGTGAGCAACCGTACAGAACCGATACTTTTACACGCGTGCGTAAATATATATATATATTTGTATAATCATTCGAAGGCGCTCGAAAATTCAAATGCTTGCTCACGCGCGCGCGCGCGTACATATCTCCACGGAGTGGCGAAGATTCAGAAAGCGTGAAGCTTCGCTGCCGTCTCCGATTATTTTTATTCCGTGAAACTACGGCTGCGTATAACAACAGTCTAACTAGGATAACGATTGTGAAATCATCGGGCAACTCGAGCGCCGCTCAATTTTTTCGAGGTCAATCAATTTCGGATGCGCCGTTTTCTCATTATACGTATCGACACGTCCTCCTCGATTATTGTAAATAAAAAGCGACGGCGCCTCTCTTACCGAGGTTACTGCGTCAATTCTCTCGACTCGCTCGTAAATCATATCTGGACGGGACTCGAGAATGGAGAAGCCGGAAACGAGCGCGCAACAGCGTATACGAACGATCTAGGTTGTTGCGAGCTCGTTACACTTTGCACCGAGCGTCTTTCGTTACTTGCAGTATTGCGCATACCCATAGAACGTTCCGTCTATTTTTTTTCATTGTTTCGTTTGTTTACGTTGATGTAGGTTTGTGGGTACTAATAGACTTGACGAGTGAGAGAAATTTGAAAAGATGGAAGAATTTGCACTTAAAAATGGAATATTTATTGTAGAATAAATTTTGAATTTAGTTGATTTTCACTGACTTTTAACGTCAAATAATTAATGTTCAATTTTCGATCATTAAATATTTTCAGCAAGTTCCGATCATAATAAATCCTGTGAATAAAAATAAGCGAGAAGTTAAACTTGAAATTCTCGATAATCAAATTACGTTTTTATTCATGAGTACAGAATTATTTTAATTTATTTTTATATTTTAATGTAAATAGTTTTTTTATTTAATTTTTAAATGCCTTAAAAATGTCATCATAATATGATATAATTTAACTCAAGTTCTTTTACTAATCTGTTCGACCAAGAAAAAATTACAATAAAAATTTAACGTTTATCAAAAATTTTCTCACGAAAGTTGAATAAAAAATATTTTTATAGTTTCATCAAACATTGTACAAAAAATGAAAAAATTATCATTTTTTATAACCTGGAGGCCAAAAAAAGTAGTACCGAAGTAAACCATAAAAAGGAGATCAAAGTGCAACGTAAGTACAAAGTAACAAAATACGCGCGTATCACGTTTGCAAGAACGTTCCCGTCGCGTGTTTCAGTTCGAAGTTTATCGCGCGCGTATAGTCACCCTTAAACGATAAACGCGACCGTTTACAGAGTAGAAAGTTCAAAATCCGCGACGTTCTCGTAAAAGTAGTCGATGCGACGTCGCTTAACGAGAGCGTAATGTTACTGGGCATTAAAATCTCCGAAGTGCGTAAAAAAAAAAAAAAAAAAAAAAGAAAAAGAAAAGGAAACGAAAAAATAAAACGAAAAAGAATGTTCGAATTAGATTCTCGGTTGACGCAACGCGATCTTTCAACTTTTTTCGCAGTATAGCAATTGTGCACTTGTAGTGCATTAAACGCAGAGATCCCTTTAACATTCGATCGGATTTACTATTATTGCCGGTGAAATACGAGAGCGAGTGGTGTCGCTTAGATCACTTTGTTCTAACGTATAGGGAATTTTTTATACATATATCTAAAATGAAAATTGCTGATATTTGATATAAATATAATAAAAATAAAAATATTTTATTGTTTATTATGTACTAATCATAACGAAGGAGGAAAAAATATTCACAAAATACACAAATTTATTGCTTGAATTTTCTTAATTTATGGAAAATTTTGTGCGTTGTTTTTTTCTTTATACATAAAAACTTCGTAAACTTAGATTTAATAGAAATAAGCGCAGATTATATGCATTACCTTAAAATTTAAGTTATAAAATCGCATAATTTCATTATTCGTAAAAGACTAATAACATCCCTCTGGGTAAGTCTGTTAATAATCTCATTACTCGAAAATGAAAGGTCGAGACAACAATGAATTTTCGAAACTACAATCGCTTCCGTTCAAAAGTCGAATTCGCGATTTCTCTCTCTTTCTCTCTCTCTCTCTCTCTCTCTCTCTTTCTCTCACAACTTCTACGTAGAAGCAAAACGAGCAATGGTTTCTCTTTTCCGCTCAGTAGAGATTGCCTTCACGAGTCGATACATCAGCGATAGCTCAAGCGCAAATCGCCTAATCATCTCTCGTGCCTATTAAAATCTTCATTATTGTAAGCGATCGTATACACACATACAGGTAAATTCAATTGCAAGTGTTTATAAACGTGTTGTTAATTATTATCATTACGTCATCGACGGGAAGACATAAGAAGCACAGTAGTTCGGAAGTAACACCGTGCGCCATTACCGCTACTGTGCATCCGAATTCATTAAAGCCGCAAAAGCGCGAACGAGCATTATGAAAGTCCATTAAATGTTTATTAAAAACATTTTCGCTTATTTTTTATTAACGAAATACATTGATTGATAAAGAAATTATTGCATCGGAAGCTTATTACATTTTTTACTTGAAAATTTACTTACTTTCGAAAAAAGAAATTCTTTATTTTTAATAAAAATAACTCGATTATAAAATTTCCATAACACGCTGCAGAAAATATTTTTAATAAAAAAATGTCTTAAGTTTCAGAAGTTTCAAAAAACATTTTTAATCCAACATGAACAGATTACTTTTCATGTGAATCTTGACTTTAAAATTTTTCCGATTAAAGCTTAAGCGAAACTTAATTAATTTGTGAGTAATAAAAATAACGTTCTTTTCTTTTGATATAAAAAACAACTATAATGATAAATAAATGTTCTCGATAATCATTTGCACTAAGAACTTATGCATTACGTAATTCAGAGAGTAGAGAATAAAAAAAAAAAGTATGAAAATAATTACATTTTCTTACGCTAATGTTAATGATCGCGGCACATAAATTTTATGATTTTACTGCGATATATTTGTACTTATCAACGAAATTTCTATCTTAATTGAAAGGAAATAGATTTTTAATTGAATACATGTATACTCATACTGAAAGAAGAAAAAAATAGAGAAAGAGAAACGGAGCTTCGCGCGTTCGAGCTTTCACGCGAATGAAAATTATTGGTCATTATACTAACGCTACTAAACGCAATAATAGTGTACGCATGCCTATCGGTGATTCGTCGACACGTTTTATTCACACACGCTTACAGTTTACGAGCCCGCGGCAAAATTGCATCACGCTTGGGTGAACGCATTTAACTAAATTGTCTTCGGCGGTGTCTATTTTTCTACAGCGAGACGTTGGGCAGGTTATCAAAGTTCTTTTTAGTAAAAAGTTTTTTTAGTATCCGGTATTAGAGAAGGTACATTAGGTTTACAGAAAGGTAACGAATTCACAGCGTTAAAATGTTTTACCTACAATCTTATTAGCGCATTATCTGTAATCATTTTAAAATTAATATACCGATAATAATATATTTGATTACTTAGCGGGTGTTATAATACATTATATAAACTTTGTGCTCTTTTTAGAAGACTGCAGCCGATAAAAAATAATTTCGGACTTTTAATTAGCGAACAGCTACCATGTCATCGGGAACTGTTAATTAAATATTTTCCAATATGGCGGCTGTACCACGGGTAATAAAGCGACACTGCTCTTTCACCTCAAATTCAATTTTCAATATCCGCTGTGTGTATCTCTCTCTTTTTTTTCTCTCGTTCATTTTATCTCCTTTTTTTTATCTCTTTCTCTATCTATCTTTTATCTATCGTCTCCGACGATAATTACTTTTCAATATTTACTTTTGCAAACAATCTTGCTATCTTTCCTTCTTAAGGATTTTTTAAGACTATAAAACGCAAAGCAAATTCTTCATTTGTTTAATTTCTCTTTTTTCCAAAACTTTCTTTAAATAAATAATAATAATAATAAATTTAATTATCAGTAAAGACCAAATTTTATAATTAGTAAAAAGTACAAAGTCCAATTTATTTATTTACATCTACGGTGCATTAAATTATGAAAAAAAAAAAAAAAAAAAAACATAAAGAGTAGCTACGACCGTTTAATATAAAAAATTTCTCTCACGCAGCAATATGCACAGAAATTACACGAAATGTATGGGCCCGACACATGTTAAACGAAATCGAAAACGCTCGCTGCATCTCAATAGCGGCTAACGAGAGAACGAGAGGAAGGGAGAGAAACAAATACAGACTCGGTGCTCGCGATGAAAACGTAACGGCGCCGCTTTTAAATTATGAAGCAGCCGCGATGTCACGAGAAGCTGGCGCTTTTGCATCTATATGTACAGAAGCGGCACTTTTTCTTCCACGTTGCTTCGTTACTTTTTGCTTTCGTTTATTTATCTCGCTCGTTTGCTGCCTCGCGAGCTCGCTCATTAAAGGGAGATACAGAAAGAGGTTTCCTCCTCGTGCGATTCACGCATTCGTGAGAAAGTTTCCACTTCTTAATCTTTTTAATCTAATAATAACTCGCGAATAGAATTTATTTTAAAGTTATGATTTGTTTCTGAGAATTTATTCGTGCTTATGTTAAGTTAATATTTTAATTTGATCATTTGTAAAATATGCGAATTCTGATATGAAATCATATCGCATAAAAACTGCGTGCATTTATTAAAAAAAGTACATTGAATAATTTATTATATTTTTATTCAATTTCTGTTAAATTTATTAAAACTAACCAACAAAGATTTGTTTATAAAATAAACTTTCCAATCGATTTAAAATGCTCTTAATCTCAACAATATTAAAAAAAAAAACTCTCAGATTCTCAGATTTCTTTAATTTACTAAGAAAATGCCGTTGAAAAAAAAAGGCAAAGATTTTCTTCTCTATCGATTATACGAGAAAACCGAGAGCACGAAGTGGAGTATGAACTGTTACGCTTTAAAAAAAACTCAATGTAGAACAGTTTGCGGTTTGCTTACCGGCATAATCAAGATATCGGAGGGGTTGGCTACTCTCTCAGCTTTTATACTTTCAAATTTTTCGACAATGTTTGCATAGTAAGCGCATGAGTGTATTTGGCAAAAAATTTTCTAGCCTACGTTCAAAATATAAAGCGCGCTGGTAATTAGCGCGCCGCTGGACACCGACAATAAGAAAAAATGAAAGAAAAACGTAATCCGTACGTTGAATAATTACATGCTCGAAGAGATCAATAAATTTTTCTGAAAGTTATTTTCTGCGACTTGATATGAGAATTACAATTAACATTGATAAAAAAATTCAAGTTGAATCGATTTTTCAATATTGTTGATATATGATATTTGAATAATATTTTTTTATAAAATACATTTTTATATTTTTATAAATTAATAAAAAAATAATAGTGCCGGATAAAAATGATTTTTTTTTAAAAAGTTAATAAAATACATTTTTTCTCATAAAGAGATTAAAATATATTAGAATACAAACATATACTGGAAAATATTAGATTGCGTTATGCATTAGGTAATATCCATTTAAAAATTCTCAAGTGCTCCAAAATCGTTTTTTATCAAGTTTATTCGCGTATGAGCTATTAACGCGCGTGATACCTTTTTTTACTCTATTTTTACCTATAAATTGTGAATGCTAATCAATGGAGCGAGCGAACAGTATTCATGAAAACCATTTAGCTTGTACTGACTTGTAAGAGGATGTTGTATTTAACGACCAAATATACTCGGGCCCCGATTTCTGTTAACGATAAACATCAAAACAATCAGCACCAAAGTGCACTCGATATTTCATTACTATTATTAACCATTTATTTATTAAAAGTTTAAACTTTTAAACTTCTGAATAAAAAATTAATTTTTAAAATTTTTCAATAAACATAAAAAATATACGACCTTGACTAAATTTAATTTTTCTTTTATAGAAAGTAATAATATTTATAACTAATCATAAAAAAAAAAGAATTTATATAGAAGATAACATTTTTTTACTTAATAAAGAAAACTTAAACTTTATAAAAAAGCAGGTATTGTCGCTTAATTTTAAATCCAGTAAAGTCATTTGAAACTTGTGCCATTTTTAATCAAAGATACCGAAAGAAAACTGTTATTTGAAAATCTCTTTTTATATTATGAAAGTATAGATAGAAAATGTTTCGAGAATCCGTTCAATTTTTTATCGATTATCTTAATTTTTCAATAAGAGAAAAAAAACTTCAAATTAATTAAATTAAAACAATTCAAACGCGTTAACTCTTAATCAAATGCGTGACATTTAAAGCTCTCTCCTTCACTCCAACATTTCAAAATAAATTTGACAATATTAAATGTGGGTTAAACGATACGAATTAATAAGTATAAAATCCAAGCAATTACTAAACAACTGTAAATTTCAAGTACACGCTTGAACAAAAGCAATTAATTCGTACATAGCAGCGCCTGATAATCGCCTCCTTCCTTTGAAAATTGGGGCAAACAACGTCGGGGCGAAAATTCAGCGCTTTCAAAACAATTTTCAACAATTCTCGCACGATCATTTACAGAAATCCGTCCCATAAACTACTTATTAAGCACCTGCGCGACTCGTCGTCGATCGCCGTAGCCGATTTTCGAATGAGCGCTATTGCCTCACGGCAAACAGCTGGTGTGTCGTACAGTCGGGCCGCTTTCCCGCTTCCGAGTTGAATGACGTTACTCGTTTATTCGAGCGCGCGCTCGCGGTGATCCTTATTAATATCGCACTCGCGCGCGCGCGCGCACATACTTACACACGCGCTAGCGATATATCTCGTACGGAGTTTAGTGGGTCAACCGGATGGCGGAACTGTCGCGTCTTTTTGAAATTCGCCGGTGTATGTACATACATCGGCTAACAAGAGAGAAAGAAAGAGAGAGAAAGAGAGTGAGAGAGAGAGAGTATGTATGTGACGAGCGCAATGAAAAATACCGCTGGCATCGCGAGTCAACAACTTGTTGGCAATAAACCTCGAAAGGAATTTCAAGTATTTCCGTGGAGTTAAAGTATTTTGTAGAATTAAAAAAAAAATAAACAAGGGTTGCTAAAGATTTTGATGTAGGTAATCTTGATTTAAATTTGTTAGACAAACTTTTTTTATAACATGGCATTTTGTAGTTTATCGAAATTATTCAAACAAATTTATTTATTATTTTCTTTTTAGTCTTTTATTCAAATAAATACTCATTTTTATAATTTATTTTTTCTATATGTTCCTAGAAATGTACTTTATCTTAAATTAATGATTAATATTTCGTCGGTCATTTTAATATTATTTATCAATTCAACAATGCAATATGTACATGGATAAAACTTTAATATACTTTAATTCGAATGTATCGTACGTCGTTATCTTTAACCTTTTTTAATGGGTGAAATATCTTCTAGAAACTTCTCATATAACGTGTAAATAAAATTTTTTATAATTTGATAAAAAATAATGTTTCTTTGATAATGTTAATTAATTTTCAATCTGTTATCGATATGGACTTAGATTTCTATTCCATCGACGTAAAAGATAAGAAGTACTTCTAAACTTGAGAACTCTGTGTGAAAGTGAAAAATAAGAATCGTGCATTAACGTTAAATAAGAAATACAAAATATCAACTGGAAAACGAAATAGTCATTATATATACATCGCAATATCATAAATTTATTACAGATTGATCTATTGACATTGTAAATTAAAACAATACACAATCGAACAATGAATGCTAAAAATAGTTTGCGTTCATGCAAATGAGTTTGTATATTCATTGCCTTCGGTAACAAACAGATAATTTCAAATTAATTCCGTTGCCATTACAAAACAAATAATTACTCTGCTTCAAAACGTTAAATATAACATAATTAACATTCATGGTTGCCGGAATTGATTGAAAAATATTGCAAATGATACAGCTAAATAAAAAAAAAAAAAAAAAAAAAAAATTGCTCAGCAAAATTGTAAAAAAGATAACACGACGGCAATAAAAAGAAGTTACCGCAATGTAACAAAAAGTGCCTGGCAATAAAAAAAGAAAAAATTTTTTTTAAAATCCCGGTTAATGCTTCGTTGAATACAAACAACTTTCGACCACTCGTTACAACGTGTGCCATTCCAGACATTGTAAAAATTCGGCTTACGAAAAGACACACAAAAAAAAAAAAAAATAATAATAAAATGCCTCATAATCGCTCTTTGTTGTCCCAGTTCAATTATGTCAGTCGCTTAACAGCCAAGCACCATAAGTAAAACAACACAATACGCAACCACGTGCTTCCTCCCGATATACCGGGAGCTGAAATTACGCAACCGTCGTGTGCGTACCCGTGAAAATGAAAGAATGGAAAGAAAGAAAAGTCGGGAAGTCGCGCGTATATACCATATACGTATATGTACGTACGAAAGTTATAGCGGTCGTGTGAACGTCATTTTCACGTAATATAATGTCGCTCGTTGTACTGGAAAAACATTGCCGTTCATCTTTGTCGATTGGCAATGCATGTTAATTCGTATAAGCGTTGGAAAAAAAATGTTTGAAAAAATTTTTTAAAAACAAACTTTCACGGCCGTCGCTATATAGAAAAGGTACGAAAAATCTCGCATTTACCTCGAAGAATTTAATTTTTACAAGTCGTCGCTGCATACGCGTATAAGATGTAGTAGTTTGCAAATTTCTATATATATGTAGCAACATGTGAGAAGAAAAGAACGCTTATAAGTACATGAGCAGCTTGCAGCTCGCAGGGAAAGTGGGACATAGGAAAAGCGAATAATAGCAATAGCCGACGATACTCGACGTTAAAGACAAAAGCAAAAAAGAGAACGAGAAAAAGGAAAAAAAAATAAAAGCCTCTTCGAATGTCGTTTGACGATCCCTTTTAGAAAACAAACATGGAATATAAATGATATAAAAAAAAAAAAAAAAAAAGTTGACACATGCGTCTCATACATTGGTACGAAAACGATGATGCCGTTTGCATACGAAAGGAGTACTAGGTGCTCCATGAACTGGACTGTACGACCAACAACGGAAAATTAACGTTAGCGCGAATTTCTTCCTAGACTTTTTGAATACTTTTTCTTCGAGCTTGCCATCTTTTGCATTCTCTCTCTCTCTCTCTCTCTCTCTCTCTCTTTCCAGGTTTTATAATAAAATTTTAAGATAAAGTTCAAAACGTGCTTTCTTTTAAAACTACACTCGAGCGGCACTAGTGTAAATTTATGTGTTTATTCGGAAAATTTACATAGGTATTTACGTTGAGAATTGAATTGAAATCTAATTAATGGAATAAGAAAAAAGTTGCTTATTTTTACAAGAATAAACTTTATATAAACATAATATTATTTTTAATATCGTTAAACATTGCGTTCAATAAAATTTTATATTTTCAAAGATATTAATTTATAAAAAAATAATTCGTAAAATCGTAATGTTCTACGTTAAAAGTCAAATACAAGCCGTTATTGGTTAACAAACGAATTGAAAGTAACAAATGTCATCAAATGGTTACATTTAGTGATACACGAGTTAATATAAATTGTACACGTGTATACAGAACAAACGGCTTTAAAAGAATTGTCTTACAGCATGAAAGTTGGACAAACCAGAAATTACTCCGTTGATTGTTCAATCTAGTACAGAAAACTAGTTCGATTACGTACGCAATCTTTATTACTTTACACAGTAGCAATGAAATTTCTCTTTTCTTGAAAGTCGAAAAATTAAATTGCTGTAAAACTAATGAATTCATCTATAATAATTAAGGCTTTTTATTTTATCATCAATAATCACTCATATCTTGTTCACCTTTATCTTTATATTGCAGAATTTTAAAAATACCTTTTAGGTTAATCGGCGCGAAAGATAAACCCTTTTAATAAAATAATTTTTTCATATTCGCTTGTACGTTATAAAAAACTTAAATACTCAGTCAAGGTGTGAATCGTATCTTGAAAAGATCTATTTTTCAGTTAAAATAACAATAACTCCATTGTTACTGGCAAAAAGTCCATTTTCATTCTCTCCATCGATTTTTCCCCCGAGTATTTATCTATCCGTTGCATCGTCTGCCGTTCAAATTATGAGAAAAAAAAAAAAAAAAAAATGAGAGTGAAAAATGATTAGCGCTCTTTTTTTTTTTTTATCCTTTATGTTACTTTGTATTTCCATTTTACAGATATCGATGCTGAAACTTTTTATTCCTCTTGACTTTCTCGTTTAATTGCAGATGATTAAAATAGCTCAATTAAGAGAAATGGTTCATTATACCATTTATCATTATCATCATCGACTATCAATTAAATATAAGATATTTAAGCATGTGCATTATTTATATTATTATTTATTAACAAATAAAAGTTTTCTCGTAATGAATTATTCAATCGTTAAAAATATGTCAGCATATATTTTTATTTATGCTTTACACCTGCAATAATTATAATAAATTTGTTTGGTTTGTAATTGTACTAGAAAATTAAGATATATTTTATGGATGACTACGAGGTATCGTAAAATATATGAAATCAATTTACATTACTTGCATATAATCATTGCATTGTAAGCGCCGCTATAACGCAGCCCACTTTGCATAGAGCGAGCGACTCGCACCGCGTGACGTAAATGAACGCGATGTCGAACTTTCTTTAGCCGAAGAGTGGCCTAGCTCACGCGTCCTACGATGTAACTTTCACGAGCACGCGCGCGCGCGCGCTTTGATGTTATACGCACACGTATAGATTAGGCGGATTTGGTATCCGTGTCTATTAAATAAACAACGGCTGATCCATTATTTTCGTATATGGAATAAGGCTAATTTGCGGGCCGCATCGTGAAAATGAAATTGGATCGCGCGTCAACGGTAGCCATAATGCCCGGATATAATTGCTTTGTTTTACGGTCTTTATGGTTCATTATATGCCATCGCGCTGGTCTGCCGTGAAATGACGGTACATGTGTGTGTGTGTATATAAATATATATATATATATATATATACAGTCGAGAATTGATCGATTTACGCGCGCGCACGCATACGCTTTCGGCGTGCGATCAACCTCGTTTATTTCGTTTAAAGAGAGCACAAGGAAGACTTTCGCACGTGATAAACGTTTATTAATGCTCGGCCTAGTTTGCACAACTTGCAGATGCTTTCCTTTCTTTTTTCTCTTTTCTTTTCTTTTTTTTTTCTTCTTTTTTATTGAACTTTAACTAATGTAAGATGAGGTAATTGAATGTTTATAATTAACGAGAAATATATGTCTATACTTTAGCGCCATTGTTGTCAGAAATTATATTTCTATATATAAAATAATAAAACTTTTAATTTCTCTTCGAAAAATTCATAAACTATTTATATAATTGCACTCCTGTTAAATAAAAATAAAACCATGCGTTTGAATTATTAAATAGAAAACAACGTAAAATAAAATTTTAAAATATTAAAATCGGCTTATTAAAAAAAAAAGGTAAGAAATTTGATTGAAAATCTTGAAATTCATTTTCTTTTATTCGTTCGTTCGAGCGTTGTATTTCTCGCGCTAAATAATCCGTATAACTGGCAGCCTTCACGCTACGTCAGATTCATAGAAAAATTTACAAAAGGTAGAATCCGTTTGAAAAAGGATCCAACAGTTTCGAGTTCTTGCGGAAGCGAGAAGATAACGCGGTCGGAGTGATAAAAACGAAGCCATCCCTCGTTTTCCCTCGTGAAAATCGCGGCAATTTCGTCTGCTCGCGCGATCTCATTCCTCTCGGCATACACACACACGCACGCATACACAGAATGTAATAGCCTTCCACCCAACCGACGTTCTCGAGTCTTGTCCACGGATGTACCTAAATCGAGGTACTTGCTCGTCGTCGTATACCGTTATATCCTATCCGTTTCGCCCAGCGTCAATTTGGCTAGGTGCCGCGTGCAAGAGGTACTTCTGCATCGAAAACTTCTTTGCAAAGCTCTCTCGTAAGGCGCACACGTGTGGATCTTTGTGCGCTCGCGCGCACGAGCGTATCTCCTCCTCGCAAATCCGATGATCTTCGCTATATATACATCGTATTAGTCGAGGGAAGAGCGACGAGCTTTCGAAAATGTATATGTTTAAGGTTTGCAAGGATGTGCCGACTTTCGGATTATTATTTATGTTATGTAAATACGCTCGGAATTGCGAAAAAGATTAATGCGCAATAATTCGTTTGAATATTTTTTACACATACATGATATGCTTTCAACATTGGAATAAATAAAAAATTAAATAATTTAAATATTTTTATTATATACGTGATTAGTCTTATTGAAGTAAAATCAATTTTAATATTCTTGAAACTTTAAGTAAAAATTTGAAATATTTATCATTCATACTCGATATATTTGCATTTATTTATAATTTTAAAATTTATTTATTAATATATTTTTTAAATTATTTATGTCATATATATATATATATATATATATATATATATATATATATATATATATATATATATATATATATATATACATATAAATTTTTTATTATAATATTTATGCATTTAATTAAAAAATTATCGTAAAATTTTTTTAATCAATAAATTTGAATTAAATTAAAAAAAAAAAGTAGTCAATGAAAATTAATTCATTAATATTTAAAGGAATGTCATATATACTATGTTTTGACTCACGGCGGAGGTCGCGCGAATTCTCGGAACTGCAGCCGAGAAAAATTCTAAGAATCGCTTTAAAGTCCGCATAGGGCTATAAACTCCGCGCATGAATGAATGAACTTTTAAGGGAAGGTTTACCTTTTTATTGACCAAAACAACAGTTTTTTTGGAATTTTTTTTTTTATAGAAGACAATTAATAAACAACTCAAATTGTTTGCTACTTTTTTAATACAATAAAAAGTACAAAAAAAAATTTTTTTTATGACAATATCGTGACGTTAATTAATGGTACGCCCCGTAAAGTGACCATCTCCAAAAAAGGTGGCCCGCTGTTGGCCACTCTAGCACCTGCAAAAATGAACGAAAATTAAAAATCGAAAAAGTTTTATAAAATTTATGAGTGTAGTCGGCATCTTACCTACAATCATCGCTAAAAATCAAAAATTAACAAAATGGCAGGCATTTGAATTTTTTTTTTCATTATTGAGTTTTTTTTCACTCTTTAAAGTATTCTAAAAATAAAAATAATGCATATATCATCTTGATTGTAGTTCACTTTCCGATAAATACTTTAACAATTAAAAAAAAAAAAAAAAAAGGCGATCCATCGAGTAGTTTTTTAGTAATCGTGGCCAACAGTTCGAAAAACGTGGATTCGAGAAAAACGCGTTTATAGATTTGATTAACGATTAATCTGTGTTAACGTTCCACGTGTTTTGTTCCATAGCTTTAAAAAATATATATATACGACCAAACGGTTTTGGGAATATATTCTACACGTAATTAACTACAAAAAAATGTAAAAAAAGAAAAATCGATTTTTTGGTCCAGAAAAAGGTAAACCTCCCCTTAAATAGTAATTACACATACAGTAAAATCCAGTGAGATTTTTTAAAATTGCTTAATCACTGTTGTAAAATCATGCTGTTGAATTAAGATTCGATTTTTATGAGAGAAGAAATTACGGTTTGTTGTTACGTAAATAATGGCTTCTTTCGGTACGAGTTAATAAACGCAAGTAATCGTAGATTTAGAAATAGTTCCTATGGAGGAAATCATATTTTTGAAGTTAAAAAAAAATTTTCAATCTATTGCAACATTTTAACAATATCTCACAATATATCATGAAAAAATAATACCTTTTTTTCTTAGGTATTTGAGTTTTATAAACATATTGCGCAATTTTTTTTTTTTTTTTTTTTTATTTATTAAAAAAATGAACGATAATTTAGAAAGTCTAATTACAATATAATAATCTAATCTTGAATAAAATTTTTTTTTAATTTTCTATTTCAATCAATTAAATCGACACGATGATTCGTTAACATAAATTCTGTAATGTATGATAATTTTTATTATTATGTTATTGTTTTCTACACATTTTCTAAAGAATACACTTTTATACTAATATAAATATTATTATCATAGAACTGAAAATCTTATGCAACAACAACTTTTATTCAAATCTGTAAATCTGTATGTTACTAAATCTCGAGTTTTAATTACTTTCTATCGCTATCCGCTGCTTTTAATATTAATTGAAATAATCGTTTTTAATTAAAACATAAAATTCGACTCTTTTTATCAAAA
This sequence comes from Chalcis sispes, assembly GCA_949987625.1. NCBI lineage: Eukaryota > Metazoa > Arthropoda > Insecta > Hymenoptera > Chalcididae > Chalcis > Chalcis sispes. Next base: position 19,536,031 of record OX465097.1, read on the forward strand.
TAAAACATTCTCTTAAATTTATGACGTACTATTTTAAATACTGAATTAATTTAATTACGATCGTTTACGACATCAAAAAATATTGAACAACCCTATAATCGACACTTTATACTGAGCTTCTATTTTTATATTTTCATATCTATTTAATAACACGAAATACTGCTTTAAAAAATAATATTAAATTTTAAAGATTAAAATTTTCGTAACAATCAAATAATTTAATATAAATATGCATACAAATATACATAGCGTAACAACGAATAACATTTATTGAATTCGTAATTTTCCAAAAACATTTACATTCTGATTCATTCCGCAACCAAAAGCCAACCCAAACAAAACAATCCAAATTCAACATAAACAGATATTACAAAATGAAGTGCGATGTAAAAGCGCGTTGGTTGAATCCAGAGTGAGGCAGGACATTAATGCATTATGCAACCGGGAACGTGAATAATCTTTAAAAGCGCGATAATAAAAAGGAACAAGAAGAAAAAAAAAAAAGAAAAAAGACAACGAAAACCAAACAAAAAGAAAAAAAAAACAAATCACCTCGGAGTTATGCGCGCAGGCGTGTCTCCTCAAGAGAATTCCTTTCGCATACGAAATCGTGTAAAAGCATTCGTATAAAAGGATCGTCATCATAGGTGTGCGATATAGCTTTTAAATTTAAAAATCTTCGTACGACTCGATGTTTATTTTTTTCTTTCTCGCATTTCGCAGCGCGCATGAAAAATTATAAACGTTGAATCCCACATCCGTTAATGTTTCTTACTCACGCTTAGTTGTTCGCTCATCGCGCTACCTTAAATGAAAAAGCGCGTGTACGCACACGTTCGAATTAATTATAATTGATTCAAAATAATTATTTATAGAAACTTTTCAGACTGCGATTTTCACTTTATGATTGGATGAGTTGTAAATTATCTTACGTTAAACGATGAATTTTATTTTTCCGATTGTATTGATGGGAAATGTTAAAATTAAAGTCGATAAAAAAATTTTTAATCATTTTATAATACATTCGCTGCAAATGAAATTTAAATGTTGCAAAGAAAAAGGCTTCTTTTTTTTTTTTAATTTTATCTATAACATCCACAAAATTCTTAAAAATCCAAACGGAACTTTGAATAAGGCATGAAAATATAATAATAATCTTTAAAAAAAAAATCACATTTTTTGAAACGCATATAAAATACTGTAAAAATACAAATAAAATAAAAAATGTCCAAATTGTTATATTCCATGCTTGTTTAATTTTGTCCATCTAATTAAACAATTCTCAATAGTGAATTTTCGCACAACAAGGGTCACTAATGCGATGAAGAATTTCGCTCGCGTGAACGTGAAAATATCCACACACACACACACACATACACACATACATATATAATAAAAAAAAAAGAATAAAGAAGCGCGGGCGTAGAAGCGTGATTAGAAACTTCAACGACGTGGAGCGGCGCGATGTAATGAAAGACGCAAATGAGCGGGAAATTTGCACTATATTTCGTACTCCTCGTAGAAAGTCCATCGAGATTCCATCAAACTGGAGCACCGATGCGCTGTGCCGCGAGGCACACAGCCGAAGTTTCCCGGGTGATGCGAAAAAAAAATGCGCGCGGGTATGTCTTATGTATTATACGACGCGACGCTCCGATATATCGTTGCGCGATGGGACAAAACTTTTCAACGTTCCGATTACATCCTCGGAGCGTCCAACGAACTTCCAACGAGTTAAACTAGATTTGCGAGTATTAGCGCGAGTAGTTGCGCGCGTACTGTTTACCTACCTCGAATGACTTAACAGATGAGACGAAGCGACGACGATTAGTTATTTTTTTATACGACTGTACCAACCACGATAGTTGGAAAAACTGCATTTACAAATGAAATTTATTCGAAACTTTTCTACTCGTTGTAATACGTAATTTAATTACAATAGTCAAACGATGAAATATTTTATCACTCGTTCGGTCGAAAAATCAAATTAAACATTTTATCTCCTTTCAAAATAAATATTTACTTTATTGAGCCGAAATCGTTGTTTTATAAAATTTAATTTAAATTCCTTAGAAACAAATAATCTATAATGCATGCGCGTCTACACATGCCTGCTTTAATTACTTTTAAATTAACTAACTTCGCAAATCTGAATTCAATCTTTGTTATCTACGTTTAATTAAAATAGACTTCGATATTTAAATACCACTTTACGCGCACACCAATGAAAATGAAGCGAAGCGCGGGTAATATTGGAAAAAATTAAACGTCAAATCGTCAACCCGTTCGAAGATGATGAAAATTAAATTTATTCATTATATAAGTCATTATCGTAACGTATAAAAACAAAAAATTGATCACAACTTTTGCGTTTGATGGATTACGAAATGTTAATTTAGCTAATTCATCGTTCAATTACGTATTTATATTTTATACACACATAGATACCTTTTTTTAATATTGTTTTATTAGGTTAAAGGCGTTTGATTTCCTATTAAAATATTTACTGCGCTCATAGAACGTACGGTGCATTAACACATCTGTTCGGATTACTCTACGTCTGACAAGGTTAATCTATCTAATTTTGAAAATCTTTAATGCTTACGTTGGTTGTTTATTTAATTTTTATAATGAAGAGTTGAATTATTATCTTAAACATTTTAAACGCGAATGATTGTTTAATTATGGAATAAATGAAAAACTAATTTTTAAATGACGATACATGAAAAAGGTCTATTATTATTATTATTATTTTATTTATCAGTTATTCCTTAATAAAAGTGTAATATGTTTTGTCGAAAATTATTCTGAGAATTGAAAACATTTCAAAATGTAACATGAAATTTTAATTTCATATAAATGAATATTCGTTTCGATATTTCAACAAAAAAAAAAAAAAAAATTTTTTAAACTTTTCGGTAAATGCAATAACGAGAGTTCTTTAAATTTAATTATAAATCTTATAAAATTTTTAATTAAATCTTTTTCAAAAACAAAGAAAAATCGAATGAGCAAAGAGTTCTTTCAAAGCCTCGATGAAGTTTTAAAATTACGAATATCCGCTGGAAAAACGTTAACACTCGAGGCGTTGACGAATAGAGTCTCCGGTCGGAAGATATTATAGTTCAGTAGGTGAGGAATTCATTTTACTTTTACCGGTCGGCAATTTAAATTCATGCTCGCGTTCACGGGCGAGACGAAAAAAATAAAGTCGCGATGAACTTTTACGTTTTGGAATTGGGTCGATTCGAGTCGTAACAGGTTCAACGTGTCATCGGCGTCTCTGCGCATTTGTAGAATGAAGAAGAATCGTACGAAGACGTTACATTATGTTCGTATAAATCTACGATGTAGGCGATAGAAAAATTTACAGGAATGTTTGGATCACCGGCGCTTGAATAACATAATAATAAATTGTAGGCGCGCTCGTGCCTCGAGTGAAAGGAATAACTTAGTTACGCCAGCGCGCGTGTGTGCATAGTTCTCGTATATGAGCGCCGGGAGATTTCGACTACGCGCGCTTAAACACGTGGATGATCCTCTCTCTTACACCTTGTTATCGTTTTCTTTTTTCTTTTTTTTTTCTTTTTTTTTTTTTTTACGTTCGCATTTCTCGTTTCATATATTTTCTTTTTATTTTATTATTATTATTTATTTTTTTACTTTCGGCCACAGAGAAAAGAAAGTATAAGTGGCGTAGCCGATACGAGGAGTCTTTTGAAAAACGACTATTGCTTACTCGATGGATAATGTGTTTATTCTCGCGTGACTGCTCATTGCTAATTTTAATTTCAAATTATTAAAGTATCGCTTTAACTGGTCACGATAAAGCTTTGTATAATTCTGATTTGCCTAATTATCTTTTATAAATCGAGCAATGAGTTGAACAAGTCATAATCTATGTATCAAGGGTACTTATACGGTTCGATTGATGGTAGCTTAATAACATTAAAGAAAGAACACTTAAAGCGTCGTTAAAATTAGAGATGCCGAACATAAAATAATTAAAATTTTAAAATTAATTAATATATATGACTAAAATTGTACTCAAGTATTATTAAGCTTCATATTCATTCCAAAATTACTCACGCGTTTGTTAAAATTAATACAATCAATGAAATAATTGATTGTATGTAAATAATTGTTTTACACGAAGTTTTAATCGTTATCATAACTTTATTCGATGAAATAAAAGGATATTAAGGACTGTCTAGTTTAAAAATAAATTAAATTTTCATTGTCGCAATATCTTAATACATTATAAATCCGAGAAATAAAATATTAATACTTCTCTGCTTAAAGTAAGTTTCAAAAATACTCGCAAAATCCTCGCGATAAAACTTTCTACCAACACTCGCGAATTCGATATGCCCACCAAACGAGAATAAACTTAACGAAAACATTCGCGAGAGAAGAACGAGTTATAGAAAAGTAGTTTTAATTTTAATAAGAAATCGAAACAGAACAAGTGGATTTAAAAATTATAAAATCAAGGCGCACACACTTGCCTCCGCCGTACGCTTTCGAGAAAGTTCTGCGACTGTGCGCGACGTGTCGTCGTTGTGGACTATTTGTCCAATCTATATTCTTCACTCGATTCTATATATTTTTTATGACACGCGTATGATTTTGACCCACATAACAATGATTTTATGCGACAAGTGAGGTAATTTATAATGACGAATGTAAATTTAATTAGATCGAGAAATTGATTATTCATATGGTTATGGACAGTGTCATCGATATTTTTTGGATACTTTAATGTTAATTTAATTAATTCCGTAACGCTTAAATACAAAACTACCACTGTATTATAATGATATATGAAGCTTTCGATTAAATAAATACCTATTTTGAAGATATTTCAATAGCTTTAACACGTTTACACTGGAATAATATAATCACAAATATTTAAAAGTATTTAAATTAATTTTTTTAAACAATACTTCGATGTAAATATTTGCGATTAAATACATTACATATTTTAGAAAAGATTACCAACAACGACCGCACGAGTTAAAACAACGATCAAAAAAATACATCGATTAATAAAAAATATCGAGAATTATTCGGATAAAAAAATATTCGGAGCACTTCTATTTATTATTTTTACGATCCTCTTAGCAAGTACGTTTAATTAAGATGTTTCATTTACGCATACATTCGTGATATAATGATATCGTATGCTCGAGCAATCAACGACCTTTATTTTTTAAAGATTAAGTGGAGCACTTTCACTAATGCGCTGCGCGACTCGAGAGTAAGAAGTCATTCGCTCAATCGATCGGGAATTCATTAATCATTTAATGATATTTTTCTCTGTAATTTTTATAACTACGGGAAGCGAGGATTAGTTATCCTTTTTTAGTTTTTTTTTATAATTAACGCCTCGCCGGGATGTATAGATAGAACAGGTGTTTTTTTTTCGTTAATCAGTGAGAGCAAAGTAATTTTAACTCGAATTGGAAATAGATTTTTGAGTCGGCGTAATTCATCGATTTTTAATTCAAATCTTTGGTTGTTAAAAAATGAACAAAAAATATTAAATTTTTCTATACAAGGAAGTGAAAGTATAAAAAAAAAAAAAGTGTTATCTCGTTACGCTCGAAAGGATCATCATTCATTAGCGTGCTATATTATTCGCGGTGAAGAATCGAGTTTAGATATTAATCATTTGCATAGATAGTATATATTAATTTTAATTCAAAAGAAAATGATAATATTCGAAAATTGAATATAAGATGCGGTTAGCATAATTGATATGTTCCTTAAAAGTTTTTCATGCATTATAATTTGTAAACAGCAACGATATTTTATATCTCAATGATGCCGATAAATTTATCGTTTCTAGTTAAAATAATATCAATCATCGTAGATAGTGAAAGTAAATTTTTCGAAAAGCAAATATTCACAAATTAATTTTTCACATTTATAAAGCATTTATTTCAAAAGATATCTTTTTTCTTACTATTTTCAATAAATATATACTAATGTAATAGTATTGCACTTAAAAAGTATTAAACAATCGCAATGAATGTTAAATTTTAAATTAATAGAAACACAGTCTCGATGTCATTTTTATAAATTAAGTAAATTTTATCGAGTATAATTTTTATTTATTTAATTTACTTCCTCAAATACATATGTCATGAAAATATATCAAACAACTTTAAATAGACATTTTTTTCATTTTCTATTTTCACAAGGGAAAAGGATTGTTAGAAACCGCTCCCCCGTCGGTAATTATACCGATTGCACTTGAAGACTTCCGTGCGCTCATACACGGAAAAAATTGTGCGCTTCCTTTTTCAACGGCACTTGCACACACCGCGAATGAAACACGCGTGGAAGCCTCTTCATCGCCGAGAGTTTTCTCTCTCTCTCTCTCTCTCTCTCTCTCTCATTCGGTAAAATTGTGTATATATAATATATGTTCGTTGTTTTCTCTTTTTTCTCTGCAGCAGGATGTTTAACGTTTCATATCCGAGAGGCCTTAATTCGATATCGGATCCGTGCGATCGTTGAAGCAAGATCGCGAAAAATATTAATGATTGCCGCAAGCGCGAGCGTTACTTCCACTTGCTTCGTGGTGCCGCTTCTGACTTGCGAAGATTCGCAACAATCTTCTTAAAGCGGAACTATCGTTTTACGAATCGCGGTCGCGTGCGCGCGCGCGCGAAATGAAAAATGAAAAAGAGAGAGAGAGAGAGAGAGAGAGAGAGAGAGAGAGTAAAATACAAGAAGATGCGTCAAGAAAGTAAGAAAGAGTAAAAAGGAAAATGGAGAAGATATGGGAAAAGTTGAAGGAAAATAGATAAAATTGAAGGCAAGAGTTATAGGGGCGAAGTAAAAAAGATAAATTTAACACTGACAAAGTCAAAGGAAGAAAATAGAGAAAACTAGAGGATTGCATTTTAAAAGTAATAAAAGTTTTATTAAGAAAAGAAAATTTCATGAAACTATGAGATATTTTTAAAAACTTTATTTCACAGGTAATATATAATTATAAAATTTTTAATTATAAAATTTATACTTACACCGTTGACAATTTTTATAGAATTTTTATAGAGGAAGAGTATTCAAGAAATATAAAAATTGCACTATTGTAATTTCAATTATAATTCAATCAATATTATTAAGATCAATTCAAATGTATAAGCGAATTCAAAATATTATCATTTATATGTATTTTTTAATTTTCATTTCAATAATATATTTCAAGTATCGTAAACGTGTTTTGATTGAACTTCAATTTTATTTGTTTAAAATAATTTTTAGAAAATTTATTTATATATTAACACAAAGTATAAATTTTTAATAATTCATGGATGCAATAAAAAATAATCTAATTTTAAGGAAAATTGTCAAAGAAAATTAAAATAAATGCAGTTCAATTTAAAATTATTGAATGTTTTGCACAGTTAATACAAAAATGTACATAGATTATCGACAAAATTAATATAGTAATAATTAATAAAAATTATATAGTGATAGAAATTAAATCAGCAAATTATTTAAGTATACCTTGCGATAATAACTATAATGAGTAGTAAAATGGCAGAAAGAAATGATAAATAAAACTGCATAAAATATTATCACGCGGTTAACATTCTCGGAAAGTGCAAATAAAAGATAATTCGATAGTTATTTGTGGACAGTAGTTGAAGAATTGGGAAATTCTTATTCTACGAAAGAAATGCCCGAAGCGCCTTACATCATGTGCGACATTCTTCGCATGCTGAGTTCAACAACTTCGAATTCCTGCGTATTTTTATCTCTTACCAAATCATTTTGGACACTTTAGTAAAGTTCAGTGATATCGATGCATTATAAATTACTGGAGAGAATCGAATGAGTGATAAAGTTTTGGAGCTTATCAAAATCAATTTTTATTAAAAATATGCTTTTAAAATAAAAAAATTTTAATTTTGCATCTTGAATCATCATCCATCATTGTATTAAAAAAATATTTTCCATTTATCTGCGCAATCAAGATCGTGTTTATTATTATAAGAAACTCCGAGAATATATATTAACGATGGATAAAAATTAAAAAATTAGATAATTACATTTCAAATCATTCTCATTTTTTTGAAGATTATACCTATAGTACACAAAAGGCTCGATTTTCACGTGCGTCATGCCTGTAAAAGTAGCTCACACATTGACCTAAGCAATTGCCTAATGAGTTTCGTCGACACGTTGTAAGTATATGTAGTACATCTCTTTTCCTTTTAGCTTCCTTCAAAAATGAATTATTTCTCCGCGGCTTATAGTCGTTTTCACTCGGTAACTCGTTTTCATAACCGCAATACAACTTTGTCGCTATATGTAAGTACGTACTATTTCTCGCTACAATGCACAATATACACTTACCGGCGTCTTACCGAAGTACGTAAAGCTTTATGACATAATTGTTGCTTGGATTATTATTACTATTATTATATCGCGACGCAAGTATACAAAACGAACTGCCAGGAACATTTTCGCGCCATGGAAGGTTGTCACAGAAAGTTTAATGAATTCACTTCCTGAAGTTTAAATTTCCTTTATGCACAATGAATATCGTAGCTACACGAAATTCATTCATACGCATTGTTCATTGTCGTGCAGCAAATTCACTAAAATACGTCACTTTTTATAAACTGCCGTTTGTTAGTGAAAAATTTTCCGCGGTCGCGCTCGCTTTATCCAGCTGTTACGTACGTTTTGAGGTAGTGAAACATAATTTACATAAAGATTCGAGAGAATAAAAAACTGCCTTGGCGCATCGAGATAATTAAAGATAATACGCTGCAATATAAAAGTTCACTTTTTTTTTTTCTTACACGATTTAAATTATGCAAAGTGACTGTTATGTGGAAACGATTTTTAATTATTTTAAATTCTAAGTACGATAATTAAAAGAAAATATTATTTAAGTATAACATTTTCAATTATACATACATATTAAATGAAGTTTGAAATATTTTTAAAAAATTTCAAACTTTTACTTATTATGTAAAACATTTAATTTTCAAAACAAGATAAATACAAACAGTTATCTAAAAATAAATATAAATCACTAAAAATAAGAAAAAAGAAATAAAGTATATATTACGCTTACGTGCCATTATGCAAGCTATGTCATTAAATGTAAACTTGTCATAAATTTCAAATCTTAGAGAATCTTTAAAGTATCAATTTGTAACAAAATTATGTTTAATCATCATTCTTAAGTAAAGAAAATATAAATAAAAATAATAAAAATAAATTGATACATAAAAGATACAAAAAAGTGTTAATATGTACAAACGATTTTCTTCCATGCAGAATTTCCTTCCCTCATACTCGTATCATTATAACGGAAACACTTGCATACTCAGCTTTCAAACGTAGCTCACGCAGCAAATTAACCTTTCTCTGGTGTATAGCGGTAATATCGATTACATATTAAATACCAGTTGAACGCAGCAGCAGTCGTACAGTTTACGAGTTTTGCCAGTGTAAACTTATACGTATCCTCGTCTTCGGCTCAAACAACGCGCGCGCTCGCCCTCGACAAACTCCGATACGTGAGCGCGCGAGTTTACGAGGACGCGCGAATTCGCACTTGTTCGTCGAGACTGGATCTCGTTAACTGTGCCCTCGTACTGCCTCGTCAGCTGTCTGCTCGGCCCTTAGTTTGCCTGCGTCAAGCCGGGATTAATTAGGGTGAATAGCTCGATGGGTCGCTTAACGCAATTCCGCTTTAGGCTGCATTTGCATGGGGCCGCTGATCAAAGACCAGCCTTGTGACGCCGATTCATTAAGCGCTCACTCGGCGTTACTTATCTGTAACCACAAGTTTGAACTTGATTATCTCAGTTCCGACGGAAAACAAAATTTCGCGCGGCTTAAGCGTTTTAAGTAGTGTAAAATGAGCGTCTCGGTAAAGATGGTATAAGAAAATTGGAAATGTCTATCTTTATCGTTTTTTAAAGGAGCGTCAAAGAGAGATATAAAACTCTCCTATTCCTCTTTTTTTCTTTTATCGCGCATCAATTCTCGCAGATAAAGAGCCTTTGATCTTTTCCAGAATTGCGTGCGGTTTCATTGCAGGTGATAGGGTGAATCGATCGTAAACCGATGATTTAACGATATTTGAAAGCAACTTTTTGGTGCCCGTATATGACGTAATGAGAAATAAATAACAACACTTTTATACATTTAAATTTATAGAGCAGTTTTTATATTTAAGTCGGTTATTTTATTCAACTTTTTAAAGAACTAATACTATATTATACGAAAAACTTATCAAATGTAAAAGTACTAAAATTACAAATGTAAAAGTTGAATAAACAGCTGATAATTTTCAATCTTTATGATTCAAAATAAGGTTAAAATTATTCGGTGAAAGTAAGAAACTTATAAAAATATTTTGAGAAGAATTATGTAAATAATTGTATTTTATAATCCATATTTATACAATTAATAAGTTATATCATAGATATTAATTTTTTTAAATATAAATGAATAAGAATATATATAAAATTTAATATATTTTTAATTACTTCATAATTTTTACACATTTATTGCATTATTTTAAATAGAAAAAGCTATTATTGTCAAGAATGAGAAAAAACTAATTTATAAGCCCACGTAAAAAACATTTATTGAAGGAATTTACAAGCTGCTTTTAAAATGAACACCCGAATGTCTTAGAATTTCAATGAATATCGTACTGCATTAACATTTTTCCTCGCACTCATTCGTGATGTGTTTGTAAGACACGCGACGCTTTGAAATATACGACAGCAACTTAGAAAGTTTTTTTTTTACGAGTAAAGAGCGTGCTAGAGCGTACGTGATATTAGATTAGCTCTTTAAATTATTTAAAGTGCTAGTATTCGTGTAATACTGCACCAACAGTGCATCGCTCATTTATACCAAAATACTCGTAAAAATGAGAGCACGCGTCACGTCACGTATATGCTAATACTATAAATTATAACTTCTTTTTTTATTTTCAGAATATTGAGAGGCACACAATCCCATGAACTGGCACGATGAACTTGGCAGCGACGTTATTTTGTGAGAATTTAAATTTTTTCTAATTTAATACAATGCAATTATTAATGCCATTTAATTTGCTTTTTTCTCAGTTTATAATTTTGCAATCAAAATATTTGAAACAATTTTCTTTAGAAACTTATATATATTTGTATAATTTATAAATAATGTATTAATATACAAAATACACTTTATTACAAAACTTTGATCATAATAATTTTAAGTTTGATTCGACTTATTATTTATATTTATCAATTGAAATAATAATTTGCTGATAAAAATTAAAAATGAAATTCAGTACACGTATATCTACATTATCGAATAATTGACATTTTAGGTGTAGTGACGATATTGCTGTCAGTTCAAGCAATAACTGTCTCAGTAGATCGCGCTGATGTCCGTCCAGTGAGTATCGTAAGTAAATCATTTAACCATTTCACAATTAAAAACATTCTAAGAAAACACGATATGTGACAATTGCATTATTATATTATCATTTTATGCAACGGTTTCAGCAGCACATAGATCAAGGCCAGTCAATATTCGCAAATGGTTGGCGACCGTTAACTGTTAGTTACGATAATTCCGATGTTAATGTCTCACCTTCGAGCGCAGTCGACCGAACCCTTGCTCCTCTTCATCCGGTACTCGGAAAGCTGCAGGAGCATTTGGCAGTTTCGGAGCGTTTGAAAACTCAAAATCGAATCAAACCTCAGCAGATTGAATACAATCCACCAAGTATACTTGGAAGCTTTTCTATATTCAATCATGCTTCATCCAAACAGCGTGGTGAAAACTCACCGCCTACGGAATTAAAGCCTCTCTCAACCGAGAGAGAGTATTCTTTCCTAGTGCCACCGCCGAGAGATGCGTTGAGATTTGAATTTGAATCTCTTAAGAAAGGATCTGTTAGAGACAACGATCCTTACGTACGATCTTCGCAATTTATTCCACAAGCTATTAAAACTGATCATCGTGCTCCAACATATGTTATTAAACCTGCAACATTTTCGACTTCTGTCCATCCTTTCTCTCAACCGCGTCCTTACGTTAATAATTATAATTTACAACAATCTCTCTTACCACCTAGACATCCACCAAAACCTTTTGATCCTGTAAAATCCTCCAACGATAAACCATATTTTCAGCCTCCCAACGTGGATGTTCCTGGTATTTTCAATAAAGAAAACAAACATGAACAAACTTTTGAACGATTTCAACCACAACATACATCACAACATGTTTTTAACGGCAACTTTTACAATCATATCAGCCATCCACAGCATTACAAGCAATCGACCTTTGAGCGAGATCCTAGTTTTCTTGTACATGAAAGCCATGAGGTTAGTTACGTGACCCCCTCTTACAAATTCCGACCATCCACTTATCACTTTGAAAGCACACCACAAGAATTTCCGTCATCAACAGTTCCTCCAAGAATTGAAACCAATAAATTTACACAACCACAACCTCAAACAAGTGCGCGTCCTGAAGCATTCAAACAGTTCCAACAAAATAGTAAGGATGCTGAAAAACAACGTCCAGAATCTCATCATAATTCTCCTAATTCATTTTTCATATCCGACTTTCATAAAACAAAATTCACACCAGATATTAATGAAGTATTACCGAAACCTAATCAACCATCAAAATTCAGTCAAATGAGTACAACTCCACCTCCTTACCTGCCCGAACATCCTCCTAAAGTTGTATATGTGCGCCCAGAATTACAACAACAGCAATATCCGAGTTCAATAATACCATTAAATATTAATCAACGACCCCCTGAGGTAGAATACGAAACTCCTGAAAGTATTTCATTGAAACATTTTAACGAACAACAATTTTTATTGCAACAACAATTAATACAGCAAGACAGACAACGTCTAAGAGAACAAGAAAAGCGCAGGCAACAAGAGTTATTACGTCAACAGCAAGAAGAAATCAATAAAAGAAAACAAGAAATAAAACTTTTAGAGGAAAAACAAAAAGAAAAACAACGCGTGGAACAACTTAAACCAGCAGAGGCAGATATTATCAAAGAAGTTTCTAGACCTCATTATAGTCACTCATTCCCCATAGACGAACAAAAAAATAAACCAAAAGAGCAGTATAGCTATGTTCATCAGCACCATCATGAAGTAACTCAAGTATCTCAAATACCTCAAGTATCTCAAATACCTCAAGTACCTCAAGTATCTCAAATACCTCAAGTATCTCAAATACCTCAAATATCTCAAATACCTCAAGTACTTCAAGTATCTCAAATATCTCAAGTACCTCAAGTTTCTTCAGAATCACCTTTCCAGCATATTAAAGAAGATGATTCGCTTAAAAAAGTTACAGCACCGAAGTTTCAAGAAGTTGTTACACCAGTGGATACACAAACGACTGTTCAAGAGGAGTTCCAGCCAGTTATTCGTCCTTATCGACCACAAAAACCAAGCCGAGAACAAATTAGAAGGCGTAAACCTACTACTACTGTTGCCTACGAACCTGTGCCGACCGAAGCACCAGTTTCTTACAGTTATGAAACTCCAGAAATTTTAACAGATATTCCAGTACAAACGACATCGGCACCAGAAACAACAACTGTCCCAAAAACGGAAAGACCTGTTCGCACAAGACGACCTGGCGCTCCGCTTAGAAGAAGAAGACCTTCAACTACTACAACAACTCAACAACCACGGATATCATCTAAAGATTATGAAGAAGAGTTTTCTAAGTATAATACTCCAAGAATTCAAGATTTTGAAAAAAATAAACGTGGAAGGCCAGTAGCAAACAGTCATCAAGAGGATAATGTTGAAAGGAGACCTTTAAGGTAGATTAATTTATTATTATTTATAATTTGAACAGAATTGTATCAATTTTTTTAACATAGAAGATCTTACTTAGAATTTATTTACTAAAAAGAGACAAAAAACATTTTTTATATTAAATTTAAAATATATCTCTTATAGGTATATCAATATTATCAAAAACTTTAATTCTTTTTTATTCAACTATTAGGAAACGGCCTAGTCAACGCGTGAAAACGTACAATAAAGAATCTACTGAATCTAACTCAGTTCCAGAAAGAATCAGATCAACAGAGTCACCATTTAGGGAAGTTCCGGCTACAGAAAACTATCCAAATCTTTTCTTTAAAGATGTTTATTCATCTGAATACATTCCAACTTCGGAAAGAACATTCGCAGTAGATAACGTTCAAGAATATTCAACGCAAAATATTCCCATCGAATTTTACTCTGAAACAACTCCGTCAAACATAGAATACCAACAGCCAACGTATGATAATCGTCAAGAGTACTACACTCAGAATGCTGAGGAGGTTGCACCCCTAGATCACCTTTTTCCTAAAACTGAAGTAAGTAATTATATTTATTTTACACATTCATAGAAAATAAAATGATCAATCTACAAATATTGTTTCATTAATTAATGAAAAGTAAAGTTTGCAGTAATGCATTAAATACACTTGTTTATAACAATAATATATTTTTTTTATAGACTTAATTTTTTTATTTTAATAACTGCTTTTTATGTCATTACTTATAATAAATTGAATAATATTTTTACTTTTTTTTTTATCATAATTAATCAATGAATTCGATAAACTTTATAAATATATACGATATGTATACATAAATAAATACGAATATCATGTTTAAGGTGAATTATGTGGAACCCACAACGGTACCACCTCCTCTAATTTATTCTACGACTACCACTACAACGACCACCGAGGCGCCGACTACACAGAAAGTAGTTGTCGCCTCTCCAAAAACTCATCGAATGCGACCAATGCGTTTCGGTAACGCAACACGGCCACGTTTCAGCATCAAAGATTATAAAAGCCGTATGGATTACAAGAATCGATTATCGCAGTCCTCTTCTACAGAAACACCTACCGTGACTGCTAGTTCAAAACAACGTGGTTACAAAAACCAACAGAGTACGACCGAATCGAATTTCAAAGAAACTGGCAGATATAAATATATGTCGCGCACATCTTACAGGTCAACTACATCAACCACACCTACTAGTCATCAAATAGACGAAACAGGAAACACAAACGTGTCAACTGAAAGGAGCAGTAGGTTTACTCCAAAGAAAAGGATAAATACATCTCACTACTACAGAAGTCGCGTTTCTGGATCAACGACCGTGAATCCTAATAAGCAGGATCACGAGCGTCCAACGGCACAAAGTACAGCGAGACCAGAGAACGTATTCTCATCCGCTATTCGAAAGCGGCCGACGCTCAAAAACAAACCGCAATCGGCAACGCTGCCCGACCGGAATAACAGGGTCTCCACGGAGTCAACGGAAATGCAATCGGCAGCAGAAACCGGTTCCTTTGCTACAACGACAACCGTAGCTTCTTCTTCTGCGGAGGCCATCAATGAGATCAGCGAGCAAGCGGAAACGTTAGAGGAGGCACCTAACAAAGTTACGACTGAAACACAGGAGGTAAAAACGTTTATTGATCTTAGCGATGTTACAATGGACGAGGAAGACGATAAAGAAAAGCAAAATCCGGCAACGGAGAGCACATCAAACGTCGAACGGAATATACACGTGGTGGATGCGTCACAGGCTCCCGTGGAAGTCATCGTCGAAAATAAAACCGAGGAGAACCAAAAGGTAGAGAGCGAGGCAACGTCGACCGTCCACTCGACGACGCCTTATGATATTAGACACGAAGAGGAACTCTTCGCCAAAGCTTCGCAGAGCGTCGCCGATCTGACAAGCTCGGCTTCGGCACTCTACGACAAACCTGGCATGTTTAAAGCGGTCTCGCCCGCCGTTGAAAATCGAGTTATTTCGGCGCATTTAAAAATTGCTACGGATGAGCCGACGTTGCCCATCGAGGCTTTTTTTCATGAAATAACGAAGAAAAATTGATGAGATATAGTAAATATCATAAGACGTATGGTAATAATAATTGTTTTGCAATCCTTTTTTTAAGGATTTTTTAACTACTGAAGAGAAAATTTGTCGACTTAAAAGTAATATTTACTTTGATAGTGTTAAATAAACATTAATTAGTATTGTAGAATAATCGATTCAAGGAAATATTACTTACGATTTTTTTTTCAGTGGAGTTAATATTACCTTAAGCGAATATTTTACAAGGTATTGACAGAATATTTGTCGTAATCTCACATATAATTTTATCGGTAGATCGCTGACAAAACAGTTGTAAAATGTAAAGAACTAACTTTAACGCTATAAAAATCATTGAATTTTGACGAACTTTTGAAATAGTTCAAATTTATAATATAATCAACGCGCTTAAATTATAAACGTTGATCATATTTATGCGTCTAAATTTTGAAAATTTTCTAATAAACATATGTCTTTATCTTCTAATTTATAATTACAAGATTAGGTTGAATATGAAAATATTTAAATTGTTTATGAGGATTATTTATTGTAATAAATGAAAAAAAAAAAATGAAACTTAAATTTAATATTAAAAACAAAAAAAAAATTATATTCACATAAAATTTAATTTTGAATAATTACTTATAAAATATATTTTTTAAGAGTAACATTATCTATTTATCAAAATAAAATTTTCAATTTATACAAAATTTTATAATATATTGAATATATATGAACATTTATAAAATATACTAAGAAATATTATTTTTCCTTTACATAATTTTGAAAAGGATATTTTGAAAATATTGAATTTTTTTCGAGGATTGCTTTAATCTTCATTGTAAATTTAAATCTTCGAAAACAAATTCAATTTTTGAAGAGTAAAAGAAAATTATCTGTATGATAACTTGTGTATTATTTATTGTTAAAACTTATGATAAACATGATAAAAAAATAAATATTATTCACATTTCAAACATGTATATAATTTTGGTTGTTTATTCAAAATGCTTTGATTTACACAATAAAAAATATTGAAAATATTAAAAAATAAAATACATTTTTTCATGTATATACTTTTTATTAACTGAGAATTTTCGTACCTTTTATACTCTTAATTTGCTATTTTAATATTTTTAATTAAATATTATAACTTTTATCATACACTTTCTTTATATTTATATAAAAAAATGTTAAGTTTAAGTTATTATAAATTATTGTAAACAAAATCGGAAATTGTTATTCATTATTTGATAAATATAAAAAATTAGTCTATGAAAGACTGAAAAAAACTTGCATATTTTGGAAAAGATTGTAAAAATTTTTTTTAATAATAAAGAGTAGCAAACATTCAATCTTATATTTATAAGCATCATAATTAAAATATGTAACATCTATCATTAACATCATTCATTAAATTCTTAACATTTATATGAGGATTTCATTTATTGAAAATCAAGCGGTACGTATTATGAATTTATGTGTATCCATTCATTATAGATTTATTTTAATTATAAAATAAAATGTTTGTTTAATAAAAATATTTATATTTTACGCTTTGTTTATTTTTCTTTAGCCAAATATATCCTTGTGGCTTTATTTAAACATCTAATCTAGTTTTATTTAAAGAATATAAAAGTCTTATCAAATGATTTTATGATAAATTGATTCATATAGATTTATATAGTTATATAGATGTTATATAGACGTATACAGATATTTAAAAAATAGAATTGCATAGATATCTATAAAAAAGAATGTATATTTTTTTATGCCAAATGGTATCTATCTATCATAAAGTAACTTTATATCACTATACGTATACATAATTATACAAAAATATATATATATTAAAACCATACATACATGCATGTAAACAGAGATAATTATTTAAGCCTACGATATAGAATTTTAAATTTACCGCTATTTTTTTTTTAAATTTCAGACACTCAATTCATGAATCATACCTCAATGCTTTGATGCTTGCGTAGTTCTGTATAGTCTTTATTTCTTGTCGGCGCGAAAATCACTAATGTGGCTAAACAAAGCCAAAATTCGGCAAAAAATTCATTGAAATTCTAATTTATATATTCGTGATGGAATTAAAGTAAAGAAAAAATTAAAAAATGGATGAATATACAGCGTCGTATTCATGCGTAGAAAAACTAATCGATGCTGCACAGTCTATAAAAGAAAGTTTAATATGCAGAATATGGTAATTTTAGTATTAAAAATTATAAAAAAATTTGTAGATTTTGAAATTTAAACCTTTTTATTTTATTATTATTATATATTTACTTGTATTAATTACATTCATTATTTTCTTAATACAAAATATTACTTATTGTATAGGTTAAGTTAGACATTTTTTGTTCAATATCTATATAAGATCGAAAAAATGTCCACATTTTTAAATACAATTTACACTTAAAAATGTTGGTATTTATTATTATTATATCAAGTATATTTACTTATTCAATAATTTATTCTTTTATTAATTAAAGTATCCAATATTTAAATAATTATAATACAATATTTTAAAGTTACTCTAATATTTTATTGCTTTTAATAAATATTATTTTAAAATAATATTCATTGTGAATTTGAAAATTATATAAATTATCATATTAAATTTTAAAATAAAGTGATCTATTTTTATAGAAACTTTTTATTAGTTTTTAAAAAAAGTAAATTAATTAAAAACCATAAAAACTCCATTTTTAGTAATATATAAAATGAAGCATTTTAGAATGATTTTTGTTTACTTTTTTCAGTTTGGAATTATTTAAAGAGCCTGTAACCATAAAATGTGGTCATAAATTTTGCAGATCTTGTATTTTAAGAGTTACTAATAATGAACAGTCAACTTGTCCTTTTTGTAACATAAAAATTCAAAAAAGATCAGTTCCTAAAGAAGGCAATGAATTATTAAATTTGTGTGTTAAAAAATTTACTGCCTTAACTGAAGCTATTTATGCAGATTCTGGTATTAATGGTAAGTTAAAGTGGCTCAAATTTATTGAAAGCAATATACATATTTAACTTTTTTTTTAATTTAGTATTGAATAAAATTATTTATTACTATAAAGTTATTAAATTAAGATGATTTGAAAATTACATTTTTCCATTTATATTATAAACTATTAAAAAAATGTACAATATTTTGATTTTAAATTATTTTAACATCTTAAATACAAATTTATAATAATAGTTTTACAGTCATGTAATAAAGTAAAAGATACAAGAGAAAGTAGTGCTTTTGGTGGAGAGCCAACCACTTCTAAAATAGAACAGTCTTCTATTACCCCTAAAGAAAATTTATCAATTATAACTCAAAAATCAACAAAATCAAAAGCTAATTCTCAAAATTATAAAAAACTTTCTAAAAATAAGAAAGAATTAGATAAAGCATCGAAAAACAAAAATGAAAATACCTTAGACAATTATTTATCTAATAAATCAATTATTGCATCCGATTCAATTGCATATCAAGAAAAAGTTGAAAGTTGGCTAAAAAATATCACAACAAATGCAGACATAGAAACTACAGATTCAAATTTTAAAAACGATTCTATAAATATGAAAAAATTAGATAATAATACACATAAGAAATTATTAGTTACACAAGTACTAAATAATCAAGTAAGTTCTTCATCCAAAACTTGTTCTAGTACTGGAGCAACAAATGAATTGAAAATTAACTCCAGTGAACAAATACACACAGCAAATGAAGAAATGAAGTATAAAAAATCACAAACAAAGATTCAAGAATTTGAAAAAAGTGTTAATAGAAAAAAATCAAATATTTTAGATAAAACTACTTTAAAAACTCCTTCTTCGGTACCAGCAGCATCACATTCTAATGCTTGTGATTGGCGCAGAGTAAAACGAGTTGGAAAAGAAATGCAAGTAAAAACTTTTAAGTCTTTAAATGTCAGTAAAGAAAAATGTTCTTCTTTAGCCTTACTAGATGATACTGTCCCTTGTGATTCTACTAATAATGATAGTAAAAATATTGCTGAAGAATCAATAAATAATATTTTATACAATGATAATTTTATAGTAGAAGAAAAAAAAAGAAATCTTATAGATATTGTTAACAATTTCAAACAGAAGAAAAATTTAAATAAAACAGAAAATAATAATTGTAAAGACTGTTCTTCAAATTCATCAGACTCACATAAAATGGAGAAAATATTATCTCACATGGACCAACAAAAAATAAAAGAAGTAATTGGAATTTTGCCTTTACAAAATGATTCTGTTACACCTGAAAAAACTAGATGTCTATCTAGTGAAGAAAGTACATCAAAACTAAACCAATTAAGCCCATTAGAAGCATCAAATAATCTTTGTCAAGAAAGTTCCAGTAATGAATCATCAAATTTTGAGAAAGCAACTACTATTATATTACACAATTTACCTACAGCAAAACGTAGATTATCATTAAAAGCAAAATTAAAAGCTAATAGTTCAAAATCATTTCGCTCCCAACCTAATACATCAGATAATAAAAGTGAAACAGAAAGTGAAACACAAAACAATTTGACTCCAGAGAGACCAAGAAGTCGTTTGTCACTTCGAACACCAATCAATAAGAATATTGAATTTACTCTAAATAAAGCAAAATCTCCACTAAAAAATTGTAATGAAAATGAACAAGTTTCAGATAATTTAAAATCTCCTGTACAAAGTCAAAAATTTGAAAAATTACATCTCTCATTAAATAAGCCACCCATTAAGTTTATTAAGTTAGGTAAAATTAACAAAAGTCGAAGACACGTTCCTTTTTTACTACTTGGTAAAATGAAATCAAAAGATAGAAAAAATTCTAAATCATCTCATTTAATAATTAAACGTAATATACCTGTAAACATTGATTTTAAATTTTCTCAAGTTACAAGTAAGAATTCAAAAACAGATACTGATTTTGCTTCAGAAACTTTACCTGTGTGTAAAGCTAATAAAATACTTCCACCAGAAAAAAAGTCATCAATGTCATGTGTTGAATCATTAAAAGGCCATCTTTCTGTAAAAGAAAAATTGGAAAAAGATATAAATAATGATGTATTTATCAGTGATGAATCAAACCGATCAAATATACCAATGGAAATAGATGAATCAATTCCCGTAATAAATGATATTATAAATTGTCAATTAGCTTTAGAAGAAAAAGAAATAAATATTAACAAAATTAATGAGACTAGGGTCCAAGAAAATTATCATGTACGACCTGAAGATACTTTTCAAAAATGTAAAGAAATTCAAAATGTTGCAGATGATGAAAAATGTGAAAAATCTTTTGAACAGAGTATAAAAACAAAAAATGATTATGGTAACGTACCAAATAATAATAAAGAAGAGTTAGAATTATCTGCAAAGGTTAAAGAATCTGTTCACTGCGATGACTCTAGCATTCAAGAAAATAATAAAAATCCATATTTAATAAACAAAGAAACAAATAAGATACAAGAAGATGTTATTTCTATCAGTTCAAATGAATCTGAATTAAAAAATTCAGAAACTGATAGTACTAATAAAATGACTGATAGTGATATTAATTTGCATGTAAGGAAGAAAAATAAATATATCGAAACAGACAGTAATCCAGATAGTGAATACTCTTTTGTAAAGGAACTAATCAATCCAAAAATATCTAATAAGTCAAAGTCAATATCTACTAATATTTCAAGTAGTAGTAGTTCTCCTTTAAGAATATCTCCTTTAAAAAAGAAAAGAACACATTCAGAATCATCTAACGAGGACGATGATATTGTATCTTCTATAATAGGAAAATGGTGCGCTCCTATAGAAGAGCCAGCTTATAAAAAGTTAAAAGCAAATTCTGATGTTGAAAGCTTTAATTCAAATCAAAGCAAGAGTAAATTAAATAATATGGAAGAATCTATTTCAGAAGAAAATGATACCACTATAATAGATAATATATGTTATAAAATAGAAGTAAATAATGTTCAAAGAGATCCTCCAATTGATGATATTATTAACAAAGTTAAAAGCTTTAAAAATAATGATCATTCTAATAAACTTATTGGAATGCCTAGTTCCGTATTATCAGCTGATCTTTTTGAATCTAACGAACAGTGTATTCAACCCAGTGCTCAAATAACTGATAAACAATTGAATAACAAAACCAGTGACCATTCTTTATCTAGTAATAATGTTTCGAACGAAAAAATAAATTTAAATAAGAGTGAAAATTCAACAGATGTGACAATTGTTGATTCGACACAATTTAATAAAAAAAATTCAAATATAGCTGAAGATTTGAATAGTTCTAATAAAGAAAAAAAAAACAATGTTTTAAATCAATCGTATTCTAACGTATTGCCTAAAAGCGATGTAAAAATTGAAGAAAATGAAGCACAATATTTTCAAAATAAAATATCAAATGAAAATATAAAAAATAATGATCTTGTTGATCAATTTGATTCTTATTATGTACCTGATAGTTTAATGAATATTACACAAGAACAGATAGCTATGAAAAACATTGAAAAAGAATTATTTGGTGCTGATTTATCCACAATACTGAATACTAATAATGATGATAATAAAAAGAATAAGCTTACAACACCAAAAAAAAAGGTTAATTATTGTTCAAAAAATTTTCTAAGATTTCTAAATACTTATCAATCTAATTTAATTATATTTTAGACCAAATGCTCTGAAGTTGGTAACCCTATCGATGATGCTGATTTTGATGTAGATAATATAAATGCAACACCTGTTGCAAAAAAAAGGTGAAATGAAAATTTTAAATTTTAAAGAAAATATTTTTTAAGAATTGTCAAAAAAAAAAATTTAAATATATGAATATTTGGTAAACTAAATATTTTTTTAGGCAAATATATAATTTTGCAACATTAAAAGCTGAAATATCACAAAAAGATGCATGTAACATATTTTCACCAGAAAAAAATATAAATCTTATTCCAGCAGTCACACCAATGCGAAATACAAAATCATATCCACTAAGTCATAGTACACCCATGATAAACGTGAAAAGTCCAGAAAAAACCTATTCCACTAAATCAAAAAATATTACTTTAGTTTGCAGTGGATTACATCCAGAAAATATGACTGTTGTTGAAAAATTTACAAAAACATTTAAAGCAAGATTTTTAAATACTTTTAGTCAAGAAGTAACGCATGTGATAATATGTGTGGATCCTGAAACTAAGGTTGGATTAAAGACTTTCAAATACATTCAAGGTATTGCATACAAAAAATATGTAATCAGTTTTCAATGGGTACTTGATTGCTTGGAACAAAATACTTTATTGAATGAAGATGAAAATAAATACGATGTATTAGATCCTGATATTTTAGAATCAGGTTCAAAAAAGTCACGTATTCGAACGGAAGATTTATTCAAAGATTTTATTTTTTTCTGTTTGGGACCATTTAATTCTGTACCATTAGATGATTTTAAAGTTAGTATTTATGTATAGTATATTAGTTTTATATATATATATATATATATATATATATATATATATATATATATATATATATATTTTAAAAATAATTTAATATTTAAATTTCAGAATGTATTACTTTATAATGGTGCTACAGTTGTTTCTACTATAGAGAATTTATCATCTCAAAAAGACAAATATAAAGTTACCATTATTGAGACTGATAGTTTGAGCAAAAACAGTAAGTTTAATAGATACTTTTATTTATGATGTGTATAAAATATAATTAAACGGGAGTTTTCTTTACTACAAATTAAATTTTCAGTATTATGTAAATTGAAAAAATCTGAGAGTGCCTTAGTTACATTTGAATGGATTGTTGATAGTATTAGTCAATATCGTATTCTACCTCTCTCATCATACTTATGTGACATGACAATAGAAGAAGTTTTATCCTTTGGCTTTCCGCTTGAGCATGTAGCTGAGGAAGATATTGAAGAAGAAGAGGAAGAAGAAGATGAAGAACTACAATAGCAAATACTAAATAATTACTTTTCCTAAAATTGTAAAATAATTACATTAAGAGTAGCTTTCAATTATTTTTTTTGTTTTATGAATTATTTTTATTTTATGAATTATTTGTTTTTTTTATTTTTTTCAAAAAGAATAGATTTATTTGACAAATTTATATAATTTAAGTCATATTATATTAATTTATTGAGATTTTACTCAAAAAAGTGATAATTATTTTGAGAATTTATAAAAATTGAAATTTGTTTTATTTTAAAGTAGATAGATAAAATGAATTGAAAATGAAATTTCATAACAAAATTGCTATTAAGATAGATTAAACCATGAGACATTATTTTTAATAAAATCAAATTTCTATAAAATTAAAAAAATAAACTTCCGAATTGCATGCTGAGATAATGATATTTTTGATATTATTTTAAAAATATACTATTGCAATAAATAGTTTTTAAAATGAGGTTTTATATTGACATATGTATCAAAATATGCTATTCAAGAAATTTATATTTTAATATAATTTTCTTTTTATAATATATAAAAATATTGTACAAAATATTTTTGTAAAAAAAATCTAACATAAAGATTATTATATTTTAGAATTAGAATTTATTTTAAAATAATATTTTTATTATATTTACACGTGATTTTCTACTTTATGTTTATATTTTAGTTAATATTTTTTTATACAATTTAAAAACAATTATACATTGCTCTAAAAAAAAATGCATTATTTGAAATCAACATGATAAATCACAAATCATTATATATTTATTGATTTACATTTAAACATTTGTAAACAGCTAATAATATGTAATGACAATTATTTTTAACTATACTTTCTTGTAATAATTTTTCCTACGAGGCCTTAAACAAATATTTTATTAATTATTTCGTATCTGTGTGTTTGCGTGTATGTATATATATGTAACAATTTAATACTGTTAAGTGACCAGTATTTTTTCATTTTATAGATTTATAATGATTTTAGTAACAAAAAATTATTATCTATTTACATTTTATTAATTTTTAAAATTTTGTTCAAAATAGTTTAAGAGTTATTTATAACTATAATAATCAGTGAAAATATTATTATTACTTTATCTGGTTTTTATTAAATTTGTTATATTTAATCTGCTATAATTGATTATTCTTTTAATAAAATAATTTTAAGTTATATTTAAATTATTTTAAAAATACTCTTTTATAATTTCTTTATACAAAAGATCAATAATCTTATTGCAGTAAGATGCTAAAGAATATTGGAAATTTATTTTCTTTTAGAAACATAAAAGATCCAAGTTTTATCATTTAATGTAAATAACGTCGTATGAGGCTTTTTATTCTTAAGAGATTAACAATGCAACATTGCAAGAAATTGAAGTTTCTGTTAGAAAATCATAACATTAAAAAATTAAGAAATTCCACTCAAACAGTTTTCAGTAGATACAAGACTATAAGAGTATAGTAAGACACGCGTATTAAAAAAAGATTTTTGCAGTTCCTTACTTACTTTAGTATGAATTTTATTTAATTTAAACAATTTTTTGTAATTTAAACACTATGTAAATTCTATACTTACGTCTTTTAACTGTTTATTATCGTGATTATTCTTTTATTTTTATCTTTGACTAATCTTGTTTATTACAGTTATGTATCCATTACATCTGCAAATTTTCAATTTTAACACGAACAAAAATTACATCTAGTTAAATGATCTAACCTCTTAATCATGATAGCTAACTATCCTGAAATTATTCTTGCATAAGTGTGCACAATTATCAACTTCAATAAGACCCTCATTCAGTTCATGTATGGAACATAAACCCTTTTTTTTCCTTGTTTTGTGATATAATTAGAGGTGAAAGTAGTTTACTTTTAGTTAGATCTAAGTTCTTGCAATTACACGAAACGCGTAGCCAAGCCTTTCATTTATCAGTTTGACTATGATTACCAAATTACTCATAATTTCAAAGTTTACCGGATATGAAGTATCTTGACGAGTGATAAAGTCAAGAATCTTGTACGCGTTCTTAACGATATGAAATCTATATGACATTCATAATACATGCATTATGCATTATGTAAGAGAAACTGTCAAAAGTTGTTTATTTCTCTTATGGAAAACTCTATTTGATATTTTTCACTCATATTCTACAATAGTTATTCACATAACTATGAATGCAGTATGCATTAACTATTTTAAAGAACGATAAATCATTCAAAAATTTCTGGTATATGTGTTTGTGTGTGATATAAAAGAAAATGTATACAAAAAATATTAAATTATATAATTTAAATATATGAAATTTGCATACGAATAAAAACTTTATTATTAGTCTGCAATTGTTTTTAAAAATTGGCTATCGAACGATAAACTAATTATTATTTTATATTAATTAATTTATTATAATAAATTTCTAGATTGGATTAATTGAATATAAATTCTAGTATCATCAATGTCTTTACATAATAAAGAATGAAATGTGCATTGTAATTCAGACTCAAGAAAATTGATAACAAAAAAACAGAAGCTGTAGAAATTCAATTTCGATTCCATTCAAACTTATTTTCAAATAATAAATGAATATTCGAAAATTATAATTAGGTAAATTTAAATTATTTATAACGATTATATATGTATATTACGAATCGAATACGTTAGGATAACGCTTCCAAATTTTCTCTAATTTTAGTCATTGTGGCTAGTAGGATAAAGAGAATATTGAAGGAGATACCATAATATTCGCTGGTAAAATTCTGTGACCTTATCTCATCAATTTTTTTTTAAATTTATAAAAAATTTGGATTATTTTCGTTACGATAAATATAAATTTATTTTATTAATGTACATCTATATATAAAGGTAAAAAATTTTGTCTTAAAATTTATGATAATGCAAACGTATATAAATGCGTTAAATCAAAAAAGTGTTAAGAACAATTTGCATCCATAGAAATTTACAGATATATGTATTCGGAAAATAAGTGCTTTTACATATAAACGTCAGCTGGAGATTTAAGTAGGCAAGTAGATATAGGTATATATATTCAAACTGCGGTGACTATGCGACGGACGAAGCGACGGTGGATGAGTGTACGAGGGAATGAAGGACCACTCGCACACGGTGAACAGCTAGCTCGAGCGAGAAAGAGAGCAAGAGAGAGCAAGAGCAAGTGAAAAAGAGAGAGAGAGAGAGAGACAGACACACAAAGAGATTGTGGGCGTAGAAGGACCACGCCTTTGAGAGCTTGAACGCAGGCACTATTACGGCCGCCGCACGGCCCGGCTTTGAGCCCTAGGGGTAGCAGTAGAGAAGAGCACAGATATGTGCGTAAAGCTCGACGCACGCGATATTTGTCGCCTATGCGGATATATATGTTCCTTGCCGTACCTGATGTATACCTATACATAAATTCACGAACTCGCGCACTCGAGGAAGGAAATAGGGAATCGAGATGAAAAGAGCCGCTGGCTTGGAAATTGAAAGAGAGTGAGAGTGAGAGTGAGAGTGAGAGAAAGAGATGGACCACTGATATATTACATGTGTATATACATTCTGCTAGTAAAAAGTGTTGGAGAGACGCAGATGGATGGCTGGTAAAAGAGAGAAACAGTAGAATAGAATGTAGATGGCTGAGATAGAGAGGGGGGGGGGGAGATGAGACGCCAGACGGAATGAAAAATAAAAAATGCAGGAACAAGAGAATTTAGTAAAAGGATAAAAAATACAGCATCAAAGTTGGCCAAAGAATTAGGGAGATAAGGGACGGATTGTGCGCGCGAGCACAATTGAGTAAAAAATGTAGAATGTATATAATGGGATAAAGATGAGGGAGACTACATAGAAGAGCCGGGAAAAGAGCATTTTTACGGATTATAGAAGAGAGAAAGAAAGCCCGAGCTCAGGATTGCGGTCTATGAAAGAAAAATAAAATAAAAAAGACCAAGAAAAGGAGAGGCTTATGAAGATAAAAGAAGGAAGCGAATTCGCGCACTTTAGCGGAAAATGCAAGGGATAAACGGGCGTGAGTCATTGAAAAGGCGCGTGCCATGGCTCACGAATGAAGTCCTGATTCTCTTATAAAATCAAAAGATTAAGCTACTGTATTGATTCACGAGAAAAAGAGAAAGAGAGAGACAAAAAGAGAAAGAGAGTGAGAAAACGAGCGAGCGCGAAAATTCGTTTATCCTTCCGGCGAAGGAATATTCTTCTCTCTTTCTCTCGTTCTCTCGTTCTCTCGTTCTCTCTCTCTCTTTTGTATTAACCTGTTATGCGGTGCTCGTAACAGGATCAGGAAACTGCTGCACTTTGTTCTTTGTGCCCGTAAAGCGCGTTCCACAAAAGCCAAAACCGCAAAAGTTATAACGCGCAAATATTTTTCCCTTTCACCTCTACACCCCAATGTAATCGTCGTATTTTACGCATATGCTGCTTCGAATGTCGCTTTTCTTAACTCTTACGCCGAGCGGCTACTGAGCAACGACGCGATGATTTGGAAACGTTTACTCTCTTTGATCGCATAGAATTGTATGCATACCGGTATCTCAATTTTTTGCGTGGTAAATTTTTAATTTTTTTACCTCTTTTTTTATATTTTATTCGATCTCTTTCACTTTTTAAAGCCTTTTTTACTCTCTGAAAGTAAAAAATGCTTCGGGTATCGTTTTCATCTCCATTTTAATCGATTTTTATAAATTCTCTGTAGCGTTGTGGCAGAAAAAATTATCTGAATCTTTTTTCAAAAGTTGTAATAAATTCAATTAAACTTTAATTATATTAAATAAAAATACATGTTAAAATGCTCATTAAAATGAAAACGTAGATAAAATTTAGATGTTTCTTTTTTACACCTTTATAATGATTTTTAATTTTTAATATTTAACCTGCTTTAATGTTCAGTATGCTCTTTAATCACTAAAAAAATTGAGGTATTTAATTGTCTGTAAAAGAATATAAGTATCCTAATATAAAAAAATGTTATACTTTTTCGAAAACATTTATTATTGAATTTTACATTAATTATACGAAATTCTACTGAATTAAAATAAGTAGACCTTTTTAAGCTTAGCATTATTTATGCTACAGAAATAAAAGGCGTATATGAAAATATATTTCTTAATGAATATATATTATAGTGAACTCTGGTAAGAGCAATGAAATCGTATAATTGCTTAAGAAACTAAGATAAAAAAATAATGTCTGTAAATTGAAGAATTTTAGATAAAAAAAAAAAAAAAAAAATTTTTATTATGCCAAATGTTTTCCATAAAATTTTCTGAATTTCTTATTTTTTCTGATTAATTTATTATTAATTGCTTCGAAGATCATGAGATTTCAAGCAGATCCATTATTACTATATTCTATTGTTT
Organism: Chalcis sispes; assembly: GCA_949987625.1. NCBI lineage: Eukaryota > Metazoa > Arthropoda > Insecta > Hymenoptera > Chalcididae > Chalcis > Chalcis sispes. The sequence continues at coordinate 19,565,295 of OX465097.1, forward strand.
GCCCATTCCTCTTGAACATTTTGTTTCTTTTTCCGCACTGTATTTCTTGTGTGCAGTTTTTCGCTTGCTTTTTCTTTTTCACCGTTTTTTTGCTCCTTCCTCGGCAAACTTTTCTCTTATTTTTATTTTGTTTTTTGTTATCTCTTTTCAACCGTTAAATTTTCCCTTTCGCCTCTCTCTCTCTGCCTCCCTCTCTTTCTCTCTCTCTCTCTCTCTTTCTCCATCTCTCTCTCTCTTTAACCTTTTGTAGGAAGCGGATTTTTTCGAGCACCCCTAGGCTGTTGGCAAAAATTGCCGGTCCTTTTGTATAGCAAAAACAAAAAAAAAAAAAAAAAAGAAAATATTTTAGAAGAGATCAAGAGTTTCGCCGCAAGTTTGTGCGCGCACACGTGCACGTGCTCTCGAATAAATGCACTCGAGCTGTGCGCGAACGCGTGCAAGTGACTTTCATATATACTCTAACGTCGTTTTGTGTATTTTCATTAAAATGCAGACGGAGCTCCGTGCGCGCGAGCACACATTTTTTTGTACGGAGCTTCGTTCGTATGCCGGAGCTTCGTTTATGCAAAATTACTTTTTCATTTTAGTCCGGTCACCTTTTCCTTCATGCTTTCAATAATAAGAGATGCATTTTCTATTGAGCCTCGCGATAAAGAAAATAAATATGCAATGAATCATTGAAAATGAGAGCAAGAGCGAAAGATTAAATTTGCTTTTTTTTTTGTTCGAGCTTTTTTAGAATTTTGAACAGGACAAACTTTTGCCACATTGTAAATCTGACTTATTTATATAAAAAACGAATGCATACAATCATTTAAATCTATAAAAAAATTATTCTTATAATTTTGCAATTTTTTATGACGAACAAGTATACCAAGAATTTTTAAATGATTTATTGCACTGTTAAATTTAATAATTAATGCATACCTTATTCAAAATTTGATTTAAAAAATTTTTATTGCAATTTTAAAATTATATTTAAAATTATATTTTAAAATAAAATTTTAAATAAAGAAAATTTTAAACCATTTTAACACTTTCAATAGCCATAGTATTACTCATAAGTAAAAATAATGAATGCAACAGTAATAATTAATTTGATTGCACATTTTTAAGATACTTTTTTACTTACTCTTGTAATTATTTTATTTTATAGATTTATTTTACGTTGGGTTGGAATTTATGTTATGGGAACTGTAAATCAATCGGTTTATACAAATTTAAATTAATTAATAAAAAAGGTAGATAGAGGTGTTTCCTAATGCGCACTATGTAAAAATGTAAAAATAAAGATAAAGAAAAATATAGAATGTAAATAATGATATAACTAATTATTAAGATACTTATACTACAAAAGTTTATAATTATATGTAATATTAGTAACCTAATTATAGGATACTTGTTCTACGCACAGACTACTTTTAGTCTCTGTAGGTATTTATGTACTATGTAATATATACATGTATGTAAATAAATATGGGTAATAAATAAATAAATAAATGAATATAATAGTCTTTTTTAGTTTATTATTTAAAATTCTAATATTCATAATATTAATGAATGACACATCTCTTTATTATATGTATGGATGTTTAACAATCATTAATTCAATAAACCTTTAAAAATTTAGATGGAAATGAAAAATTCACGAAATTACAATAAATTGATTAATGAAATTAATTTTTATCCAACATTTGTCGGCAACTATTTTTTGATTTTATCAAAAGTGGACTGAACCTAAAATAAAAACCAGAAATTTTCTTTCATGGCACAACTTTCAAAACGCACATACAACGCATAATAAACGCGTTGAACCTTATAAAACTGCCGGTTTTTCTCATCTCTTGCCGAGGAAGAAAAACGATAACCGTAAAATTTTTCTTCTCTCCTTTCTCTCTCTACCGTCGTCTACAAGTCGCCGTAGACGTTCTAGATTTACGAGCTGAACACTGTTCGGAATGTACCTTATTATTTGCTGAATCCTAAAGGAAAAAAAAGTTGAAAAAAAAAAAAAAAAAAAAAAAATTAAAGTGGCTCCACCCAAACGCAATGTACTTACCAATCCAAAAGTAAGAGAGAAAAATCGAAAAAGCAGAGTGACGAGAGAAAACCTTCTGGAAAAGGTACTAACAAAATGTAAAAATCAGTAAATAGATAGCGGTAGCTCTATCTCCACTTACTACACAGCTGCCCAGAGTAAACTAAAATTCGCTATCCCTCGGTGCGTATCGTACAGCTAATCCACCGCACATTCTCTCTCTCTCTCTCTTTCTCTTTCTTTCTTTCTTTCTTTCTCTCCCACTCGCTCTATTTCTCTCCAAATTTCGCCTCCCCTCTCAGCCCCTCCCAAAACGACGAGAGAAAGAGAAGTCCTTTCCAAGTTATCGTTTTCCGTCTCGCGTTCCAGCCCTCTCTTTCTCTCTCTCTCTCTCTCTCTCTCTCTCTCACCGTGTCTGCGTCCTCGTTGCTTCGGCGCTGTCGGCGGCGGCTACGGCGGCGACAGCGACGGCGGCGGCAGCACACCCTCTGTGCACACCCTTATTAAACGAATGGTTACGGCAAGATATCAGTCGCCAGCTGGCCTCTGAAGCGAGCGATCGAAGCCGCTTTGCCGTTTGCTCGGAAGAGCTGCTCGCATCGTGTCGTTGAATCGTTTTCAAAACGGCTCTCGTCGCTCGAGGATAAAGGATAAAGGAGAGCGTTTTATCATCTCCAGGACGAGTGCACGCATTCGTTCGTGATTAACGGTGTGGCACCTTAGTTTATTCCATCTTTCGTTATTTTGCTTTCGCGCTCTAATTAATCTCGAACGCGCAAGTGGATAAATGCCGGATTGGGTCAGACGAGTTTGGATGAAACGCGATCAATTTTTGCTGACAGAAGAGTAAATAAAATAAAAGGGGAAGGCAACGGCGAAATTAAAAGAAGAGGAGGATCATAAATTGAGAAAGAGAATTTTATTTACCGCTACGATTGTGATATCTATTCCGTTGCAGAGTGTACCACACTGCTAATCGTTCAGGATCGTGCTTGGGATCGATAGCACACGAGAATCTTCTTAAATGCGGTAATTATCCACTGATTTTCAACATTATAGAAACGTGCCGGAATTTATTTTTCGCGCTGGCTAAATATTTTTTTTTTTTTTTTTTCTTCTTTTTTTTATCGCGCTGTAAAGTTACATTACGAATCGAATTATTAGCTTAATGCGATAAGTTTAAAGGAATGAATCAACGGTCACTTATTCGGCGCTTCGATGTGATTTGGTTTCGTAACGAAACAATTGAGACGTAAAATCAGAGTTCCTCTCGCGCGTATAATTAAAACACATCTATATGATCTTAATTTCGCGCCAATTCTCTTAATTCTCTTTTTCTCTTTCTCTCTCCCTCTCTTTCTTTATCTTTATCTTTTTCTCGCTTTAAATTTCAATACAAAATTTATGTTTCGCAATCAAATATCTAGACACACGGTTGCTTAGATATTTATCTTGCGAACGGTACGTGTTTTAGCCCGGCATAAGTGTAAGCAAAACGAATGGGCGATGACGTGAATACCGGCGGCGGTGGCGGCAAGTTCCAGATGTGAGCGCGCGCGCGAAGACGTCGCAGCTGGCCACTCCCTTGTATAATACACTCGTACCGTACGTTTACGCACGTAAGCCCCTAAGCATACGATACATCGCGCAACGGGATAGAAATATAACTTTTGGGCTTTGATGTCACACTTGCGCCCGGTCGACCTTAAAACTTGATTATATGCATGTATATACGTGCATGTGTATACGAAATTCGTCGTGTGTGATATCGTATCAAAACGGATTTAATTTCATCGTGAATGCAAAGGACAAAAAAAAATCTCGTACAAATTTTTGTCTACAAATTGGATTTCTAAGGTGATTGAAATTCCATACGCGGAGAATGATATGGTAACGTATTGGACAAAAATGTCAAATTTTTACTTGGGTAGTATTCTTCTTGTTTTTTTACTAAAATTTCGATAAAAATAATTCGGTATCCGTTTTAAAAGTGTAAAAGAAGCGAGTGAGCTCGTCTTGATTCGGTTGATTTACGAAGCGTCGATTAATGCAACGCATTATTCATGAATAGCGAAAGTAGGCTAATTCGCGGTTACTAAAGTTACCGGGTACTAGTTGTAACTTTAAAAATGAACGAAAATTTTTGCTTTCTTCTACTAGTGTTGTGGTAAGAACTTTTGCCGTTTTTACTTTCGATAATGAAAAGGATGTCGCTGGTTTTAAAAGTAAAGTTGAACAATTCCGCTTCGGTAAAAAATTCAATCGTGTTCTCAATACGGGAAACAAAGTTTGCGTTATGCTAAATTTAACGAGTAAAAATATGCTAAATAAAAATTGTTTCAAGAAAACAAATTAAAAATTATTCAATTTACTCGTTAAAAATTAATTTTATCGCTAATGTATTATTGTTATAGAAAAATTAAAAACTTTTAATTGAATTGAAAATGCTGCGCGAAAATAAAAAATAGATTATATATATTTATTTTGCATAAACAAATTGTTTTTTTTTTTCTAGAATATTAAATAAAATTTATTTTCAAGCTATATTTTACTACTATAATACATTCATTTTATTATCTACATTCGATGGGAAATGAATTTATTACATGGAAAGCATTTTACTAAAGTGTTAGCGATGTAACATCTACTAAAACGTTCTTGTTATATATTTACACGAATGTATAAAAATTTTTATGGATCGATAATTACAATATTTAATTTTGTTACATTTTACATTATAAATTATAACCAAGCCAAATTTACAACTCTTGTAGATACATATTTTAAGACTACCTTTGCCATCCCCAAAAGGTTATAAATCTTGTTTTCATAAAAAAATTAAAATATTTGAAAATATTTAGACGCAAAAATCGTTTGCAGATTTTCAAAAAGAAAAATCAAACAACTAAATTTATGAATTAATATATATGTTGATAGATTATTCTAGTAAAATGAAATCACTAGCGAATAACATTTTTTCAGTTTAAGTAGTAAAAATAATATTTGGTCAGCCTCGATATAAATTTATGTAGTAATTAACAATTATTACTGTGCGATTTTTTTAGATTATTTTCTTGTTATTCAGATTAATAATTTTTTTTTTTTATTGAAGCAATATAAATATTTCTTTATCAAACGCAACGAAAATAATTTTATCTCTAAAAGTGGAATAATAAATTTTTTTTTAAACTTAAAAACTCCCTACTAAAATATCGAAGTTATATTTGAAGTTATATTGAGCTTTTGTTATTAGAAAGTGAATAAACGATTTACCAGTCTATTCTCTATTTTACTAAAATAAAACGGTGGCTTTCGGCTTTGCATATTGGCTTTAGAAAATTTTCAATTAGAACTATCGGTACTATGTTGCTTTAATTTGATTTGTATACTTTTTAGAAAATTTATAACTTTTAATTAAAGCTTCAGTGTTTATTTTAATTTGTAATATTTTCAATTATTATGCAAAATAATATTTCATACGATTTATTAAATTTAATATGCACTTTTAATTTTGACTTTATCTTTCAATTTGTTTTATTACATAGGCTAATACTTGATTTTAAATAATTGAAAACTGAATTAAATATCATCATATCGAAATTTTTTGATGATTACTAATGGCATTATTACTTAAAACTAGTGCTGATTCAAATTTTTCATCAGAAATAAGAGCTTGTAGAAATCATCTATTTAATATAAAAATGTCATAGTTCAAAAGAGCAAAAAAAAAACAAAAAGTGCTCCTGTAATATAGATAATAAAGCCTGATAAATTTCTTTGACATTCGAATACATGTATATAGCTTATCCATTTTATTCAACGGATGACTTTAATAATAATTCTTCCCTCAAAAAAGGCAAAAAAAAAAAAAAATTTAAAGCAAGGTTTGGTTATATAAATAGAAAATCGGTTTCGACTCGAATATCCTTTTTCTTTTCTTTTAAGAAAGGAATCGCGGATAGTCTCTTGGGTATTTGTTCTCGACCCTTAAAAGTGTGTATATATATATATACACAAGTGAGCACTTGCACACAAAAAAAGAACATACGATTTCACGAGATTACCACGACTTTACGAGAGTTTTATGTTAATATAAGTGCGCAAATTCGAGAGCACATTCCGTTCTGATGTGTGCGCGCTCGTAAATGAGATACGTATTATTGTATACATCGATTGTATATAGGTACACGATATAATCCACATTCTCAGTATCGAAAAAAACGAAATTTTTTCGATAACGATAAACTACATTTTTTATATTTTTCAAGCTTCCTAGCCAAATAAAACAGCGGCAATAAATTTCAATTTTAATATTTATCTCGTCGCTAATTTTATTTGTTTTACGATTTCCACGAGCGGGGCCATTCGAATGCTTCGACGCGAAGCAATTATGTAAAGGTGGCGAATGAAAATCGTGTCGATGAAGAAGAGCGAGCGTAAGAGCGAGATAAAGAGACGCGACGCAAATTTTGCTGTACGTACAGTAGACGCGGCACTCGTGGGACAACTGGCGTGTAAATTCAATTACCGAGCGCAAGGACTGAAATTATCGTCGCGCATCGGGGAGAGGACGAAGTAGGTATAATGGCTTCGGTGCACCGGGCGAAACTTTCATCGAGCTCGCGCGCTTCGCCAGGTGCCACGCCTTTGTATTCTCTCGAGTGGATAAATCCGCTTATACACGCACTCGGCATAAAAACTTTATCGCGTGTATGTATTGGTTCGCTTGACAAATTCAATTTTAAATTCTTGATTACAAATTGTCTTTTTTTTTTTTTATACGTTCGTTTAGGTTGGTTTAAAACAATTATGTATACTGGTACAATTGAAGTATATTATTTTTACCTTCAAATCCAACCGTCGTTTATACTTAAAACACAATCCTTTATAAACTATAAATTCATCACTTTTCAATCTAATTTCACGAGTATTGACACTGTCTCGTTTCGTGGAAATTTTTTTTTTTTTTTTACTCAAAAATTTTACGGAGAACGGAATTTGCGATAAAATGTTGGTTAACGAAGATTTACCGCGTTTGACGAGAATTAAGATCAAACTATCGTTGATAACGAGCTTTGAAATTTGAAATATTTCGCATCCATTCGATGAAAATTTTGAATTTTTATTTACACAACGAAAAATCTGTTTAAATATTTTATACATTCTAGCGTATAAGTTGCATAATGCATATTCGTAAAACCGTAAGATACTTCATCTTCAAACTGTGAAAGATTCTTTATTCGAGATTTTGTTAATCAAGCGCAAACTTTTCACTTGTTTCTTCGTGCTCTCTTAAACTTAATACTAAACTTATACAGATTAAATTTAACTAAACATTTAAAAATATAAAATATTTTTTGTATAATTTTGAAAAATAATAATTTTTTAATATTTCGGAATACAAAGTTATAAAATTTTTATGAAATTTTGACAACTTTTAACGATAAAGAAATTCCTCTTTTTTGGAAATCTCCCAATACTTGCGAAATGCATTGGTCCGATAAAAAATTAGCAAAATACGATATATAGAGATAAAAAATTTTTAGTATGTTATTAAAGTTTTTATTTGTTTTATTTATTACATAACGCAACAATTTTTTATATTATTTATAAAAATTTGATTAAAAGAATAATTCCAACGAAAAACTTTATGAAATATATATCTTTAGAACTATTAAAATACGCATAAGATACTACTTACTCGTTTGATTAACAAGTCAATGTCGTCTAATAATTAAACAATTGAATAATAGAATAATTAGCCCATACGATAAAGCATATGCGAATGATCCGGCTAGTTGGTGGTTCGCCGCTATTCCGCGGTGAAAATGATAAAGGAATAACGACGATAGTGCGTGTACGAGTTCGAACGTTGCGCCGTCGATTCCTCGTGCTGCTATCGCATCCTCAAGGATTCCGAGAATCCTGTTCGCGTATAGTATTGATCTAATGATATATCGATATGTGCGCTTACCGTGACCGAACTTTCAAGAATTTCGTGCGCGTTACAGATTACTGCTTTTGGTTTGCATCCTGTATTGCGCACAAAGCGTCGGTCATGTTTTTTTTTTTTTTTTTTTTCAAATTCAGAGCTAATTCCAATTGCATTCAAGTAACGTTATTATGCTATTCAATATTTACAAAGTGTGATTGAAGCAGTATTTCAAAAAACAATATAAATTAATATTAATCGCGTGAATATTACAAGAAAATACATATATTAATACTTTTATACATAATTAAATATATCAATTTATGTATTTTAATAACTTATTACGAATTAAAAAAAATTTTTTTAATTGTTTAACTTTGCAAAAAAAAATCAAATTACTATTATTGACACGTTAAATTTTTTAAAGAATTTGAATAAAATAATTACTCGTAAATAATGTAAAACAATCATCGACGTGCGCATGCAAATCTATGTGTGGTATTTTAATTACACCCTGCATTTATAATATAATTATACTTTTAAATCATCGAAAAAAATTTATTCATCATATTTCTTAATTTATGAAGTCTACAGAGTGCTTTGATTAAATGTCCGGTACTTCTATTCTTGCTTTCTTTGTATCAAAAACTCAATTATGAATAGAGAAAATATTTTTTATAGAAATAAAACGAATCTTGTTTTTTACAATTTGTAATATAATTAAGGCAAGAATGAAAAAAAAAAAAAATAAAATAAAATAAAGATTTACCACTTATCTGCATAAATATAGTTAACTTTAAAACGTTAAAAAAAAAAATTAATAAAACAATCATTTGTTCATTTACACTTTAATATAATCGTCATTCTATTCTTCGTACGTATTAAATAAATTACTTAAATTAAACGTTGCTTGAAATGTTATTAAAAGATTTTTAAATAAATTAAACACTGTTTTATAATAATTGTCAATGTTTATCGAACAATAGATTTAAATTTAATGATAAAAATATATAATTTTATAATCGTATTTTACAATTTATTTTATTTAATTATAAAATATTTTAAGACGTTGGTTTCTTCGCTGAATTTCTTAAAGTGTAATAATTCATATAGACTTGCCGTTTGCCTGTGACCCCCGCGCCAGTCGACGTTTAAAAAGATATTTGTCTTACAATACAATATTATATATTAATTATAAGAAGGTAAAATGAATTTGCTAATAAATTTAAGAAAATTTTTACATTGTTGTTTAAATAATTTATTAAATGTTAAATTACAATATATAGTTAGTTAATAATCATAAAAAAAATGATTAATAGATAAATTTTTACGTAATTATAATTATCAAACGATAATTGATATGATAATACAATTGATAGTTAATATATTTAGTTGAGTAAAATTATTTACAAAATGATTATTATTTGTCAAAATAAATTTTGTCTTCAAGTATTTAATAAGTGCCTACAGTTAATGAATAAACATTTTTTAAATCATTAACTGCTCGATTTGAATGTCTTAAGCAAATCATAGTAATTTTCACATCGATGAGTAAATGCATTTATCGTATATTCTTTCAAAATAAGTAAAATTTGTAAAATTCGTATTAACTTTAAATAACGGTAGTTCGATAACAGATTACAAAATAATTTTTAATCAAACGAATCCTGTAACGCACAGTTTGCAAATTTTGCAATTAATATCGTAAAATATTTATAAATTTCTTCATTTTAAATTATAATTTATAGTATAAAATTAAAAAGACAGAATTTACTGTTTCAAAAAGAAACATTTTTAAAGCTATAATTTTGTTGTATAATTAAATAATAAATAAAGTTATAGATCGTGAAAATTATGACTGTAAAATCTTTTAATCTTAATATTTAAAGGATAATTTTAAAGATGTGACGATAAAATTACATTTATTAAATTGTTACACTGACACCCAAGCTAATGCAAGCTTTAAAGTTGCGCCTTTATCGCTGTTTATGACTTTAACGTTGCCTCAGAATTCTAACTAGATTATAAAAAAATGCAGACACAACAATATAATAAAATTATTCTTATAAAAAATATATAATTTTAAGCGAATTTAAATAGAAAGCTTTACTTAAATAATACTGAAGCGCCAAATAAATGGTATACAGTTACTTTAAACAAGTACTGATAAAAAAAGATGTTTTAAAAACTTTTAAAATTAACTACAGTTGAAACCAATTTTAACAACATTAAAACTAGTCTAGTAATTAAAATAAATAAATAAATAAATAAATAAAATGACGTAAAAAAAATAGCAGAAATTTCAACAAAATTATTAGTGTGAAAATTGTTAACGAAAAGTTTTCTTTTAATTATATCATTTAAATGGTCTTTATAAATTTATTTAATCCTAAAATGTGCTTATTGTATCAAGATAATTTTTCAAAAGAGATGCATCGATTATTTACTTATCTTATTGCAATTTTTAAGAAACAGTCGAGTTGAAAATTCTAATGAAAGATTAAATTCTTTTTTATTTTTAGTTTTAATAAGTTATAAAAATGTTTAATTCGTAGATAATGATACGTTAACAATACTAATATAAGCTGTAAATTAAAAAATAAATGTGCCGTAAATATTTAAACAGTTATTTAAACGGTATTGACTTAATTTACATCTGATCAAGAAAGTGTGAAAATGCAATTAGGCTAGTCAACTTAATGTAACAATCAATCGCTCGAAATCTTTCGATAATACTCGAGCTAGTTAAGACCGAAGGAGACGAGCTCTCGTTTGCGATACTCGCTCACGTTCTCTTAATTGCTTATAAATATGCATCGATGACGAAGCCGTTGATAGATGAGAAATATAGAAGGGATTAAGCCAGTCAAGCGTCCTAAGTGAATGAAAAATTAATCGCGCTTTTTTTTCCGATCCGACGCTTTTTTCTTTTCTTCTCTCTACTTTTTTTTTTCTCTCGCCGTTGTCCAAATAAAAACAAATAGAGAATGAAAAAATAAATAAATAAATAATAAAGAATTATTCAACGATTTTTAGTCCCGTGGCCATTTCGTAAAAACGATATCGTAGCGTAAAAATTTATATTCGAGAGGGGGAAAAAAAAAGAAAAAGCTCATATTGATTTGAACGCGCTGTCGTATAATGCTTTTTGCAATATCGCCGGTGATATCTGTACTGCAAAGCGCCAGCGCGCAATAATACCATTAGACAAAGAAAAATAAATCAATGACAATTTTGTTTTGCTTTCTCTTTTTTTTTCTTCTTCATTTTTTTTTTTTTTTTTTTCTTTCATTTATTTTACAGGTGACATAGCGTGACGAGGACTAGGACGAGGAGGACGAGGACGAGGAAGCCCACAGAGGAGAACAATGCCAGTCGGCGGTCGCGTAGCCGGTAAAGGGGGTGGCGTTTACAGCTCCTCGCACAATGGTATTGAAAATATCGTCGCTGTAACAGCTCTCTAACTATGTCTCTTTGTATATCCAATATCTATATACATATGCATATATATATATATATATATTTATAAATGCAATATGTCGCGTATTTTTAGCTGCTGTGTACATTTTTATTTACTTATTTATATTTTTGTTTCTTCTTATTTATATATACGTATACACAAAAATAATGGCGTACGTGCGGATGGCAGTCTCGAAGTTGAGTGTGCGCGCCTGTGTGTGTGCGTGCGCGCACAAACGAACGAATCGCCAAAAAGCTCGGCGACTCGAAAGAGAGTAGAGTTTGTTTTGACAGATATGAGTTTTTCGAAGGTAAAAACGCGTATTTTTTCTTTCACGTAGTGCGCGAGGACGTTTATATCGCTTTCAACTGTGCTGCACTGCTGTGTATACGTTGTGAAAATGCATCGGTGTTAAATTAATTTAGCTTTTTGTAAAACAATGTTTTTGTTTCTTGTCGTCTGTGAAAATTGTTATTGATTTTTGATTTTGAAATGTCTATTTAAACGATTGCCAGTAATCGAACGTTCTAACGAAGATTTTTTTCAAATTTTATTCTTTTTGAATCACGTCAGCACTTTATACTGATTTTAATAATTTTTAAAAATGTATATAATTTATTATTTTTGTTAATTATTTAATCAAATTATTTTCTACGACATGATTTATTAAATTTTAAATATATCATGTGAATAAAGATAGTTTTTAAATATAAATCGTAGTTAAATTATGAAATGTATCATAAACAATTACTGGCAGAATTTTAAAATTAAAATAATATTCTCCGCGTACGTATTGGCTGCATTGAGTATCAATTTCGAGACGCCGAGGCGCACGTGAGCTCTTATGAACCCAAATACCTATCGTGAGTGTGGCATTTTCTCTATGTTAGCATTTAAAGCATGAATCGATTATTGCATTCGGTAAATTCATTATACATGTATGCCTATTCGAATTTTACGAACGTATCGCGCATATAATAGTGACCGAAACTGCCGCGAGAGACTGTTTAAACTCGAAATAGATGAGCCGATAGGATAAAATCCACCTAATCGAGAATTTATGAATCGAATAAAAATCGCCGTGCTTTTCGAGCATAAAAAGTTGTTTTTATCTTTGTCTTTTCTCCTTCGTACTCACATATTTATATGTACATAAATATATATACCAGGCTGTTCAATAAGTTTTGCGGTTCGATAAGAAAAACACAATTTTATGGTTTGAAATACACTTTATTATTCGGTATAGTCTCCCTGAACATCAATACACTTGTTCCAACGAGATTCCAATTTATGAATTCCATCCCTGAAGTGAGAATCTGGAAGGGCTGCAAAATACGCTTCCACATCTGTTATGACTTCATCATTTGATGAAAAACGCTTTCCACGCATGAATTTTTTTAGGTCTGGAAACAGATGGAAGTCGCTAGGGGCCAAATCTGGTGAATACGGTGGATGCTCCAACAATTCGAACTTCAATTCATGGATTTTAGCCATTGTCAAAATGCTCTTGTGACAAGGTGCATTGTCCTGATGAAAAAGGATTTTTTTCTTCTGCAAACCGGGTCTTTTTTCACGAATTTTTTCCTTCATCTGGTCTAAAAGGTTACAATAATATTCAGAATTTATTGTTTTACCAGTTTGCAAGGAATCCACAAACAAAATTCCTTTCGCATCCCAAAAAACTGATGCTAACACCTTCTTGGCAGATTTCTGGACACGAACTCGTTTCGGAGCCGAAGAACCAGGTTCACACCATTCTAGCCTCTTGTTTTGATTCAGAATCATGGTGATAGACCCAAGTCTCATCCATAGTGATGAATCGACGCACAAAATCCACTTTATCCTTTCGAAAACGCTCTAAATGTTGCTGAGAAAGTCGCATTCGAATGTGTTTTTGTTCCATTGTTAGCGAATGCGGCACCCATTGTGCACACAGCTTTCTAAAACCCAATACTTCAGTGAAAATATTGCTTACACTGCCCAATGAGATGCCTAGGGCTTCTACTAAATCTCTTTCAGTCACTCGACGATTTTCCAATACAATATCCTGTATTTTTTCTATGATTTCTGGTGTTGTTGCTGTTTTTGGACGTCCTTGACGTGGATTGTCTTCAAGGCTTGTACGACCACGTTTAAATTCAGCAACCCATCTTTCTACTGTACTAATTGAAGCCGAAGAGTCCTTATACACTTTCAACATTTGTTCATAAATTTCCTTTGCTTTTAAACCTTCCAAAAATAAAAATTCAATCACTGCACGATATTTGATTTTTTCCATTGTAAAAAAATACTGTGACACGTCGATACTAAATGGCTTGTAAACAAAGAATGAATTGACAGATTGAAATGAAACTTCAGATACGTTCATATGAAGAGTGTACCAACATAACAAAAAAAAAATTTAGGCTAGTAGCAACACCCTCTCTTATCGAACCGCAAAACTTATTGAACAGCCTGGTATATATATATATATAAATGGCGAAAACTCCAACGTATGTTGGACAAAGTTTGTATCTATTTGCAAGCGCACGCGCATTTTAATGAAATTTTCTTGGTAATTTGGTACATTTTACAATCTAAAAACATTAGAGTGTATTTTCATCATTAATAAACTTAATATATTTTCATGTACTCACCGAAAATGGCTGCATAATCATTTTAAAACGGGATGTTGTAATTGAAATTAGAGTTAATTAACTCTTAATTATTCATAGTTTAATTTGAAATAACGTATTCAAAAGATATTTTACGCGGTTTTAAAGCATTTATATGTAAGTACGTTTAAAAATTTAAATCTTGTGTATTCGTGCAAGTTGAACTAAGTATGAAATATAATATATCGATCGTTTGAACGGATCGCAAAGCGTACAAAAGGACTTGTTTAAACTTATTGGCTTATTTAGATTCATATACATATGTATAATTATTTACTTTACAAACTACAAATTTTAATTGTACTCAAGCATGGTAAGAGCAATTTACGTAAAATTTAAATTTAATAAAACGATATAATAATTATAATCAATAATAATAAAATCATTGATTAAACATCATGATATAAGTTGTAGATAATATAATACCATTACGTAAAACAATAGAAATTTTTTCATTTAAAAAGAATTGGATTAGAAATACTTTTGTCAATTTTCATTTTATCAATTTATCTTCGAACGACCGGAAACTAATCGTTCGACAATCGTTTGTCGATTTACGCTCATTGGCAAACAAATAACAAATAGGTTCATCGATTTCAATTTTTTTTAAGCCTTTTCAAGGACTTTTAACTTCTCAATTAAATATAATTTTCAACATCACACAAATATTTTCGTTTTTGTTTATTGGCAAAAAATATAGAATGTATAAACGTTGTTTATAATTGAATATTTCAATGTGAAATGATTAAAAGTATCATATACATTGCATCAGATGTCTCTCTGTAAACATATTCTCTCAAGTGATAAATTTATGTCATATGATCTTATCATAAATTAATAGTAAAATAGAACGCAACACTACTTTTAGCATTTCTTATCAACTTTAAATGAAACTTGTTTATTTCTTCTACTTTTTAAAAAATATTGCATATACTATAAATAAGATAGTGTAAAACTCTCATTATATATGTGGACATTTTTTAAGTAAAATAATGAGTGTTTGGATGACTAGTCGTAATTTTAAGTATGACATTATTTTTCACAAAATCTAAATGTCTATTTTTTTTTAACGTATTATTAGAAGAAGCATGTCAAAAATATGTTTAATTTTAAAAATCTTGATATTTCCCAAAATTTACTTTCACAGTAGATATCCAATAAAAAAATCGTTAGAGCAAATTAATTCTCGTTCCGTCTCAAAATCAATGGCAAATCAACTATTGTAGGTAATAAAGAACGAAGTTTAAAATTCTTTTATACGTTGAATAACTTCGACGAATTTTTTTATAAAATGGGCTTGACTTCTCTGAAAAAGGCAAATTCCGGATAATAAAAAAGAAAAAAAAAAAAAAAAAAAAAAGTAAAAGAGAAATAAAAACGCAAAAAAAGCGTAAAAAAAATTCATAAATGATGAAACGATAAAACTATATAGAACGAGAAGAGAAACGATAAAAATGTTAGAAGCTTTGAGAAAGAAAAGGTAAAGCGAGGAAAACGTAGGAAAGTATAAGGAATGTCAATACTCCGCAGGAAAGCGCGAAATGTGAGGTGCCGCAATCACGTTATACCTATATATGTATACATGCGCACAGACACGGTGAGTTACATGTACACATGTAGACACAGACACAATATAAAACAGCACCGCAGCCATAAACAAAACGCTTGTAGAATCCCGTATAATGCCTCTCAGCTTTCTCTCGAATGACACTGGCATTCTATATAATTTATCGTGTCGATAACTTCCCCTTTAAGGACCGATTGTCGTCCATTGAATCCGACACTGCGAACTGTTTCGCTCGTTGATCCGCGCGTGTGCAAAATCCCCGTGACCACTCGACTGACCGACCGCTACCTTGGCCCCCTTGGAGCAGGTTTGATTATTTAACAGGTAGAGATATATTGAAATCTTTTTGTCAATTATAGCATATATGCACACACATATACACACACTTACACACGCATATTTATATATTATAATAATGATAACAATATATTTTATATTGTTTTGCACATACATACTTGACATTTACATATTATTTATATGTAAACTCATACCGACACTAGTGACTGTCATAATTCATAAGAAAATATATGTGTAGTTTGCATGCTTATTGGTAGATGACATGCAGTCATATCTTTCACCACTTGTAAAATAAAAGCATTTTTTTATTCACTTAATATGCACATACAAAAGCGTGCATAACGTCAAACGTCGTCTAGTCGCGAACAAGTTCAAGGATTTAAAGCTTTCAAAAAAAAAAAAAAAAAAAATATTTTAATTTTCTCGCCTTTTTCTCTTCAGTTAAAACAATAACTCTAAATGAAACGGAAAAGTTATGAGGAACGCGCAAGCGTACAAAGAGGTAGTCCGAGAAGTTATTTTTCTTTATTACTTTAATTATTACTTTTGCTTTGCTGACTTTTTCTCATAATGTATTGTTAACGGAACGGTGTTATTTAATTAATTCGAAATCTCACTTCTAAAGCCATGCGTTTAACATTATACTTGGCTATTTTTGGGCTTTTATTTTTAAAAGTGGTGAGATCTTATAATAATATTTAAAGCACTGGTTGTTATGAAATATAAATAAACAAATTTTTAATAAATTTTTCATATCAGATATTAACGAATGTTTCAAAATAAAAAATATTTATCAATTATATACGAATAACTAGAGAAAATATATTTTTAACATTGTCAATACTAATAGTAAAAATAAATTCAAATTCAAGTAAAATTATTATCGATAAGTAATTTAAAATAGATTTTATATTCTTTTATATCGTTCATTTTCAAAATAATAAAAATATCGAGAAAAAAAAAAAAGAAGAAATCAAGATTCTTGTCATGCATAGCAAGTGACAATTTCAAATTCTTTTGTCGACGAAAGGATTTCAACGCGCTTCTTTACAGCAGCTTTCGATGCGTCGATCGATAAGGCGTGGTTAACTCTCTGTTTTTTTTTTTTGTTTTCTTTTTTTGTTACGAAATTGCGTCTCCATTTTCTTTTTTTACATGCAAAAAACGCGTATACATTTTTATATTTATGGCCTTTTGTAGCATACATACCCGTATACGTGCAAAATTAATGCATACAAATAAACTGTGCAAACTGGACAAAAATAGCTATAGTCCACTCATGAACGATCAAAGAGTTATGATTTTACATTTATGCACGTATTGTTGTATTGTTCCCGAATCAAAATTTACCTTGAAATATTGGTGATTGTAAACAAAGCATATGTAAAGAAGTTTTTATTTTAATTTCAAAATAGATTTTAATATTTATCGCTCGACTTGCGGGAAAATACGTTTATAATAAATACAAATTAATTGCAATTATTTTTTATTTATTTATTTTTTTTTTTTCAATGCAATAGTCGTAATTTTTAAATTTTACGTTTGAATTTACATTTTGTATTATTCATTATTTATATTATGAAAATGGAAACGTATTAAATAAAATTAATAACGTAAATTTTAAAAATATCTAAAGCTAAAGCATCGGTTTTCAAATAAAAATATATTATTTTATTTTAAAAAAAATTGTACATAAAAGTAATAATTCATATGACTTATTGAAGGTAATTTTTAACGAAAAATTATAAAATTTCAAAGTAAGACCTTTTCATTCTTTTATAATATTTAATAAAATGCAAAAACATCATTTTTTTTATATAATAATATGTGTATATGATAATCGAACTAATTTTCCTTTGAGATACAAAGATACGCTTTTTTATTAGTTTGCAATGAAACATTCTGAAGAATTATTACCTGTACATCGGTGAATAGCTAATGTTTTCCTTTGACTCATAATGAAAAAAAAAGAAAAAAAATAAAAAATTGAATCAATGAAAGGCAATCAAAGCAAAAGAGGCACGGAGGTATACCAGCGCGTAATAAATCGCAACCAGTGCATTTTATCTGTTTAGATTGCATAGAACAATAGAGAAAAAAAAAAAAAAAATTGAGAAGAAACTTTAGGATAAAATGGGCACACACTTACATTGGACAAAGACATCTGCCGCTAATGGCTGATCATTAAAGTGAAGCTCGAGTAAAATTTTATTTGCTTTTTTTTTTTTTTCTTTTTTGAAACTTGAAACTTAAACTTTTATAATTTTATTTTTATTATTAACGGACTAAATAAAAGCATTCGATTACATTATTAACCGTCAAGCCTAAAAATATATTAATCGAACTTCGCTTAATTGTATTGCCATGTATTATAAGACCAGGCTAATGTTATATAAAAAATCAATAAAAAACAAAGAATAACAAAAAATATTTCCATTTATTTATTTAACAAATTGAAATATTAAAAAATTTCTAAAAATAATAAGTCTATGTACATAATTAAGATGACAATAATTATAACTAAGTATTTAAAATTATAATATTTTATTATAAGAGATAATGATAAAAGTTTATAGAGTACTGTATTTAACAATGATCATGCAATAGTAATTTGTAATACGACAGGTTCTAAATTTTCCGTTTGTTTTTCCAAGTCAAACACTAGCCTGAGTCTCCCGATGAACTTGAAGAAAAAGCGAGGCAAGCTTCACAGGGAGTTATGTGTTTTTAGGTCGCGGTCAGAGCGGGGTGAACGAGACCATCATCTGGACTAGCGTGGGGATGGGAATAACCATCACCCTCTTGATTACAATCGCCCTCTGCTACATCGCCAGAGAGAAGTGCAAGAAGCGCCACGAGCCCTACAGATGACGAATGTATCCGCCCCCGTCGTGGACTCTGCGCTACAATCCACCGATGGGGATAGTCGTCAGCCCGACGTTGTCTTCTTCGGGCCGGCCTCGAGCTTACTACCTTACTATTTGAGATTATGTCACCGTCGCCGCCGCCTCACCGCTTCCAATCGCAGGAAAAGACCGAGACGTTGCAGCAACGGTGGAGGAACGAGTTCCGCTTTTCACCGAGGATGAGATAATCTCGTCTCGTCGAGAATGACAACTTTACGTAAGGAGCTTCGCTGATTACTGCTGTCTCTGTTTTGTACTTCTGATGAAATTGCTGCGCGCATAAATAACGAGATTAGAGAAGCGGAGCTTTATTACCAAGGCTATTCAAGTATTCAACGAGATACCGAGCGGTTATTGCGTTTTTAATTTTTTCTTTAATTAAATGGCGTTGCAGCCAAAACGCCGTGACCTCGGGATTCCTCTGAAGATACTTAACTACGAATATTGAACTTTGTCATCGAGTTGAAGCCTTTATACGCGTTTAATTTATTTTAAACGTTATTTTGATACGACTTTTTAATCGACTGAAAATTTGTTGAAAATGCAAATCTTTTTACTTTGATAAAAATTTTGATGTAAAACATATTTTTTTACGTTTGGTTATTTTATAAAATTTAAATTAACGGCATAACATTGAAGAAATAATTTAACGATCGATACAAAATAAAATACCATTTTTATTTAAAATTTAAATTTACAATTTTATAAATATTCTCCATTATCCAAAGAATTTATTTTTAATAAAATAAAATTTTTTTTATCATTGTTTGTTGCCAATCATAAAAATAATTTTTATTAAATTATGAAAATTAAAATGTACTAAAAAATTTCTATTGAAATATATTGAAAGTATATTTTGACCTTAAGTAACGGAAATTAAATATTACGTATGACATTATTTTAAGGTAATATAAAAAACCTAATTATTTGACAAAAAATAAAATTGTATGTCAATTTACAAGAAAAAAAAAAAAAAAAAAAAAAGAAAACAAACGCGTTATAAAATATATTGC
Organism: Chalcis sispes; assembly: GCA_949987625.1. Taxonomy (NCBI): domain Eukaryota; kingdom Metazoa; phylum Arthropoda; class Insecta; order Hymenoptera; family Chalcididae; genus Chalcis; species Chalcis sispes. The sequence continues at coordinate 19,585,162 of OX465097.1, forward strand.
AAAAGCGCAATTAAATAATTTAATGCTAAACAATAGCAAAGCTATAAAAACAACAACTAAAACAAAAGTAAGAAAAACTATGTGGAAAGAAAAAGCATCCAAAATGTTTAGTCACTCGTTTGCCCACGCGCGAACTAAAAGTCGACAGCTATGTACATATAAATATATACATATACTTATAACCTTGTGTATGTAGAGAGACAGAGGGAGAAGCAAGATAAGCGCTCACAAAAACGCTCTCCGTCGCGTCGCATGATGGACGGCGACAAAGTCACAGGGTGCCGAAGACAACTATGTGTAAAGAGGATAAAAAGAGTAATAAAACCAAAACAAGCAAAAACAAAAAACAAAAAAACATAAAAACGAAAAAGGAACAAAGGAAAAACAAAAAAGAGAGAGTGTATAAAAAGGGAACGTCAAAAAAAGTTGAAGCTGAGAAAATCCGCTGAAAGTGGCCGTTGCCGCTTTGAGAGCTTGCGCACCGCAGCGGCTAAAACTCTCTCGAGAGATGATGCCTTGCCAATTTGAACTTTCGACCTTCTCTCTCTCTCTCTCTCTCTCTATATATATATATATATATATATATATATATATATATATATATATGAAACTCTACAATATATGTATAATATAGACGTACGGTACGCACTACAAGGTTAAAATTTTAGCATATTTAATGCATAAGCCCCGGCGCGTCATGGGTAATACCGGGAGGATAAAAATTCTTGTCGAAAACGTATACGAGTCGCCGTAGACGTCGTCCGGGTCGCATTTTGTGCAATGATTTTTTATATAAAGCGTCGCGCGCATATTGGTCTACTATTACAACGTTCGCGTCCAAGTGGGAATACACGAAAGACTTCAAAGGCTGTAAAAGGTGTGGGAAAAGAAGCCGGAGATAGCGTCGAAAGGCTAAGGACAAAGAATTTCTATGGAGGTAAAAAAGAAAAGAAATAAATAAACAAACTAAATTTGGAACATTATTTTTTTTTTTTTTTTTTTTTAAGAAGAAAACTACGAATAATTATTTTTTGTATCGCAAGATAAGCGTTTTTTGCAAATTTAAAAAGTTTTCTCCAATAAGAAAAGAAAAGCGCCATTTAAGTTAAATAGATTGAACGATTCCCTTTTTTACAATCAATTAAATTCTCAACTCAAGTATGAAATTTGTTGACATTACACGTTTAAAAAGTAAATTTTATTGCAATTCTAAAATTTAAATTAATGGCAATATTTTTATTCTTTATCGCTCATGTATTAACTCGATTCCATTAATTATTTGCCTGTGATATTTTAATCGTGGAATAAAATTGAATATTGTGTTGATTATAATGCAGCTCAGTTGCATATATGAAAAATAAATTTTTCTACAATGTAAATAAACTAAACGATAAAATACTTATCAACTTTTCTGTATCTTCTAAAGGAATAAATAAAAACGTTAAAATACATTTATACATAGATAAAAGTCAACGTTAAAATAATAATAAACTCATGTATAACTAAAAAAATAATAATAATAATAATAATAATAAACTAGGCTCACAGCCTATGGGTGTGTAAATATTTAAAAATTATGCTTTAACATTTATACGTAATAGTCTTTTTAACAAACTCGACGAATATTTTACGAGTTTTTAAAGCGCTGTTAAATGTTATATACTTATATAAATATATGGATAAAGCGATGTCGATTCGAATTTGTCGTTATGAGAATATGAGAATGTTGTTTTTTCGCCAAGAATCGTATAAATAATATTTATATGAATGGATCGTAATAAACGTCGTATTATGTTGATAATGTCGTTTTCGAAATTAAATGCACCGATGTAAAAATTTTAGACTATTATTCTTTTTTTTTCACTATAAGTTCGCAAACACAAACAAGCATTCGTGCACAATCGCCGATAAAATTATATATGATAAATTTAAAAAAAAAAAAAGTAGCGATTACAGCTACACTCTGAAACTGAGTGCTTCCATTTCGTATAATTCGTCTTTCAAACGATATGCTTCTCGCATTTGATTGTAAAATCAAGCGTTTAAATTTATTTATCAAAGATATTTATCGCATTACTACGCTCGCTTCGATAATATTTATGAGAAATTAATTAATTTTGTGAATTTCTAGAAAATTAAGTTTTAAAAGAAAATTAATTATGAATAAAAACATCGGGTGCTCGTGGTAATAAACTAATTTGAATATTTTACAATATATATATATATTGGTAACTAAATTTTCAAAATGTGACGGCTAATTGAATTAAAAATTTACGTTTTCACAAAGTAGAATAAACTGGTAAATTTTATTAAACGTTGTTGGTAAATGTTTTATCCCGACAAAATTTAATACCGCAATCGATTTAAGACGATTCAATTTAAAGTTATTTGTTTATAATAAACTTGTGTTGTTTAATTTCTTACACTACGGTCATATATCATAAAAATCCTCTATCATAAAATCGAAAACATTTATGCATACCTGCATAAACGTCGTCCTTTCATTCATAGTTCGTAACTTTTCCACTAATTAAACACAAAGAGGCACGTGAAATTGCTCAGAAAACAAATACGTTCGATCAAACAGATCCGCGCGCGTACAAATCGCAAAAAATTATTCTAAGGGTTTAAAAGTAAACGGAGAATACATATATATAAAAGTTTTCGAAATGGAACTCGTTCTCTTGAGCAAATCGCGCAAAGTATAGGGACGTAACGTAACGGCATTTCTGCGCTTTAACTTCACAGGTATATATACCTGTATATAAACGATCTTTCAGCGAGGCCCTATTAAATTATACAGGCGATTCGATTCAAAGCGGTTGGAAACTCGGAAAGTCGGGTGGTTACGTACGAGGGTAAACGGTTGTTAAGAGGATGAGCAAATGTTAGCTATCAGCGTTAGAGAAGACCAACGCTCGGATTCTGTTCCCGTGTTGATCTACATTTTAGTCTCTTTTCGTCGTTCCCGACGCGACGAAGACGCGCTTTATACGTTTATTGAAACAGAAAAGTACAGTGCAGAGGGAGAGAAAGAATAGAAGCACATCTGTGACTTAACAAAAAGCTGCGCATTTCTTTGCAGAAGAGACGGAACAAGTGTTATTTAGTCGTTTAGATAAGATATTGTGAGAATGAAGTGATACTTAACGAAATTATTAGATAAAAAGCAATGCCAAACATTTGTATCGATAAATTTGAAAAAGTCCATTATAAGCAGTAAAGATGATTTTGTTTTGTCTAGTAAATGTAAAAAAAAATTTCCCAATTTACAATGGTGTTGGTATTTAAATAGCTCGCAATTAACTTCAAAGAATTGCATTTCCTTTTGTCACATACTATGTAACATCATTGGAAACAATCTGACTTTGAGAAATTCATAAAACAATATAGCAGCTTAAAAAATGTTAGGGGCGAAACATAAATTATTATCTTTAAAAATAATAGATTTGTCAAATATTTCATTAAACAAATGCGTGAATGTTCGAGCAAAAAAACAAGTTATTCATTTAAACAAATGATAAATTCTATACTTAAAAAATAAATCTAAAAAAGAAAAAAGCCGATATATTTTTCTTAAAATCGTCATCAAAAATATTATTTTTAAATATTGTTATTACGATAAACTAATGAAAAATGCTATTTTAATGTGATACGAATACAAAGTTATGGGTATAGCTTTTTCTAAAAATTTCGATGAGTGCACCGACGCTGCATAAATAACCAATATATTCTAAAAATTTGTGCCGACGTAGTGATTTAAAATTTTTATTTTTATGAATAATACCTTATTATTAACTATGAATAATACTTTAATATCGACAGGCATAGATTACTGCAAAAAAAAAAAAAAAAAAAAAAAAAAAAACAATATTAAAAATATTGATATGAGAATACAAAAATGTACGAAAGAGGTATTAAAAAATATTGACTGCCTATTATAAAAAAAAAAAAATAAAGGATTATTATATCATAATCCATTTTTCCTCCATCAGCGAGTATGCGGCTATATTCCTTATGAAAAAAAAAACAGCAAAAAACAGTATATGGATTTGGACACTTCAATGTAAAATAACAATACAATACCAATAACACATATCTAGCATAATAAAAGCAATCTTTGTTTTAAAAATTCACGATTAGCGGTTCTCATAAACGACTTCCAACATAGCATTTTATTGTTGTAGACGTAAGCTATTTAAATAATTTTCATATTATCATCCTCATTTTGATGCGAAGTGTCCAAAAATAAAAAAATAAGAAAACGAGATTTTTCTGTGATGCAAACAAGAAATAATAAGTATATATTTGATTATTTATTTATCTGATTTTTGCTACTTTTACACGCTTAACATGCATTAAGTTACGATAAAACTTTGTATATATAAATCTTCATTAATGTAAAACAAATTACGTGTATATCTACGAGTTGGGGACAAACCTTTTGATTTTTAAATATTTAAAACCTATGATAAAAATAAATAAACATAAATCACAATTATAAATGTTAAATACTTCAATAAACTAAAAAGAATATTAATGAAAACAAACTAAATATGAAATACATTTTAAGAAAATAAAGAATAAAAATAGGTGTATTTTATTGTTAAATTAGATAAAATTGAAAACAGCGGCGATAACTAAAAGAAATTTAAACTCTATTTGACCAATATGATCTTTGATATATGTACTTAATGAGATCCGTCAGTTTTATTGTATTAGTTACAAAAAAAATTGTAAGCACGATAAATGGGATTATTTCTTAAGTTGAGACTTATTAACAAAACAATAAAAAAGAAATATCCAATTTTTCCTGCTTTAACTTTCATATCCTATAAGTCCTGCAGTAATAGTATAATAAAAAGGTTCACGTAGGTATGTACGGCACTTTTATTATTTCTATGACGGACGGTACCTTTATATCTAAATTCATAAATTATATGGTTTTTCAATGGAAAAATAAAAGAGCAAAAAATATTTTCCTCGAATTTCATTTATGACAACCACCTTATACTTCAAAATTTTTTTAATGTTTTCAATAAATAACATTATTGTTAACCCTAATCCCTTGAACATGGGTCGTTTGTGTCAACAGTCGTTTGTGTAAACAGCCTACATGCCTCCGAATTTTGATGAAAATGTTTATTGAAAAAGGGACTTTCGGGGCTGATAACAATTCTATCGCATAGTTAGGAGTCCAAAGAACTCGAACGAATTTTTTCCTATTTTTCCTTACGGAATAACAAAGTTAAATGAGCGATGGACGCGAATTACCCGTGTTCAAGGTTTATGTGTGCTGAAAACAGCGGCACGAGATTAGGGTTAACGTTTATATATACTTGAAATTTTAAAATGAAAAATTTCACGTTGCAAACTTGACTTCGTATAACTTAACATTTAATTATTTATTCAATTGACATTGATTTTTTAATATTTTATTTTTTGAACTTTATTATTTTTTTAAATCTTATTGAATATTTAATTATTTGCAATATTAATTTTTATAATAAAACATATTTTTAAAAAATGAAGCAGTAAATAATAAAATAATATTACTGAAATAATCAATATTTATATTTGTATAAAAATTAAAAATAAGTTTGATTTCTGATGACTAAAATTTCGTATAAGCATCGTTCAAAACAAAGTAGGTGTGACAACATACAAAAAAAAAAAAAGAAAATTGTATAGCAATAATTTGTGTTGTCACGGAGTGCTTCCTAATTAAGTCTGTTGAGGTATAATTTGTTTTTAACTTTTCTTGCAATAACTATTTTTCTAGAGGTCAAATGAAAAAAGATTATAATTTTTTTTTAATATATAAAAACATTCTGAAGATTATATTTCCATATTTAGTTTAAAAAATACATTTGATTTATAAGAAAAGTTGAAATATTACTTTTATCAACTGAACGTAAAAGTATAATAGTTTTCAGGTTTATATACATTTTTGTTGTTACATTTTAATTAAAGGTAAGTATTTAGAAATTTATTAAATTTTTTAATTTTAATATAATGATTTAACCTCTAAAAGTACACACTTTTGTCTTACAAGTATAAATTTAAATTATTATTACAAACCCTTAGAAACGAAATAATTAAAATCAAATGGTTAAAATGAAAAGATTTTTATATTAACTCTTAAATTGTTATAAACATTTTAAATAAATAAATATATAAATAAATGTCACTTTTAAGGCTCTGAAAAAACTTTAAACTTCTTGCATCTCATAGATTACGTATCATACCAATTTTCTTAAATAATATACCACTTTTCTAGTAAAAAATTAGAGGAAACCTAGAGGTTAATAACTTTTTAAATGCTTATTATAAAAATAATATTTATTGATTGTAAACTTTAAAAATATATATAAATAAAATTCTTTATTATAGTACACAAAAATGAATATAAAAGATTGGATTCAGTCAGTTACTACGCTGAATGAAAATCAAGTTAAAGATTCATGGGCTACCGTAACCAAAAATAAAAAGCAAATGACTCCACCTAGAGGGAAAGGTGAAAAACCTTTTGAATTGGTTGGTATATTTATTATATAATATTAAATTTTTTTAATATTTTATAATATATATTATATTTTATATTTATCTGCGTATTTATTATCTTGACAGATATCGGATAACAATTTTTCAAATAAAATTCATGTATTAAAACAAAGAAATATAAAACGAAAAGTAATTAGAGTGTGATTAAATTTTTTTTTAAATGTATATTTTTAATTGAAATTTTTAGTTTGATATTTAATAAAATATTTGTATATTCCAGAATAATTCTTGTGGAAATATTTCTTTACAAAAAAATAAAAGTAAAATTGATGAAGAAATTATTAAAGAGAATACATTTGCACACATTGTGCCAAGTGTTAGAGAGGTACGAATTACCGTTATTATTTAAATTTAAGAAAATGCTTATTTACTATTTAAATTTTAAAGGTAAATGGAGGTTGGAACACTCAAAGCAATGAGGTAATTGAAAAACGATACAGAGAACGACAACAGAAGTATATTGAAGAGAATATGAATTTAAGTAGCACTGATTCTTCAAGTACTATATCTACAGGACAGTCTTCTGAAACAACTAATTCATACAAAACAGCAACTCAAGATTCATATGAATTATTACTAGCAAATCATAAAGCAAGAAGTGAAAAACTTATGCTTGACTTAGAGAAATTTAGGAAAAATGCTTTAATGACTGCACTGATACAAATGAAGCAAAGTAATGATATTGAAGAAGAAAATATTAATACGGAAAATTTACATATTACAAGTGAGGAAGAGATAATGCGAAATGAACGTTTAGGAAGATTATTTCAAAGCCAAGAAGATGAAGATGTATATTACCATCCATTGCACGAGCATATTCAAAATAATGTTGGATCGCAAAACTTTCGTTTACAACGCAAAGGTACAGAAACTATTTTAAGTGCAAGACAGTATTTTTTAAATGTTGACGACGAAAGTTTTACATTTCAAAAACCAAATAAATCTAATTAAAATTTTATTTCTGCAATACAATAAGAAGTTCATAAATACAACAAAAAGATTTAAATATCAATATTTTTTTGTATCTTAAATACATAGCCTTATAAGTTTATTTTAGGATTTTAATAAATTCATTAATTGTGTACAACTTTATTTATATTAATATTTAATATTATGAAAATATAGTGTTCTCGTTATTATTATTTAGATTAAAATATTTAAATAAATTTAATTCTGTTTACGTTAAAAAATTATTATTTGTTGTTTACACATTGAATGCAGAAATAAATATGTAAGCAATTTAATTTAAATTATATCTGTATAAAAATGAAAAAAAATATATATTATCTTATAAAATTTATAACAAATTTATAAGTATTATAATATAATACTCCTTATAAAATAATAATTTTTTCAATTATTGTTGAAATATTTGAAAATAACTCAAAATAACTTACCTAAAATAAACAACTTTATTTTATAGAAAAATAATAAATTTAGTGTATCTGAATTTAAATAATTATCATGATACATAGGTAGAACTTCAAAGTCATTCTTTGAATTATGTTAAATTTTTATTAAATACATTTAAAATAATAACTACAAAAACAGTTATAATATCTTCTTAAAATTGTTTAAATCACAAAATAAATTTATTTTTTTGTATTTTGTTACAAATACAGTGCAATTTATATCATAATTATAATAATTGTTTCTTAATATTTATTTTCAGTAATAAGTTAATTGATTGTTGACCGTGTGTTCAACTATAATGTAAAAAAATTTTTTAAAAAACTATTTACATAAATTTTAATATATTATACTAAATTATTTAAAATTTTAATACTTAAAATTCAAAAAAAATATAATTTTTTGATATTTCTGAAAAGAAATGAATATTTGATTTATTTTATAATAATTGACATCTATTTATGTCAAAAATTTTAACCATTAATTGCATATTAATAATAAAACAAGATAGACATTCAAATTAAGCGTTATTGTTTAACAAACAAAAAAATAATTTTTAATACAAATTACCAACTAAGCTAAATTTTTTAAAATATAAATCAACTACCGTCAACTAATTAACTCAGTGTAAATTTGTTAAAAATTAATTTTAAAATGTTTATTTAAAAAAGGATTATATTTATAATAATGTAAAATTGAAATGATCAAATTATGATAAAATATTTTATTGTGTGAAAATTTGGCCTACTTATATCATTAGAATCATTAGAAATTTAATTCATATATCGATCATTGACTTAAGAAATATGAATATTTATAAAGAGATAAAATAAAGTATAATTTTAGCTATCTGTAAAAGAATGAAACTTACATCTTGTCACCTTTGATAAAATAAAATAATGCTACGAATGAAAGTTTTTTTTAACTAAATAAAGAAACTTCAATGATATTTGAATTTAAATTTATAATACATATATGATTAATAATCTAATAATATTAAATATATAATGTAATTATAATTTTAAAATGTACATTATGTTATTTTCTTATTTTGTTCTATATACTTAATATTTGTATACAAATAATGAATTTACGTAAATATATATTATGGGATATATAATGCAATGGTAAAGAATAATTATATTTTTAAGGACTATTTTGTACACGAAATCTTTTTATACACAATTAAATAGTTTTACCAAATGATTTTTTAAAAAAAATATGAAAATTTTTTAAAAACTGCGATAAACTTAAGAACTGCAAAACAATAAAATTAAAATATCAATAACTTTATATTATAAATGATATTTTAAATATAATAAAATATTGTAATTTCATTAATCAAAGCCTGCAACATTACATACTTAATGAATGATGTGAATTTTTAAATAAATGTTTATATTTTAATAACAAAATGTATTTTATTTTTCCTCAAAATAACTTCTTGAATTCATATTTTTATTGCAGTTTATTTTAGAAAAAGGACATTGTTAAAAAGTAGTAATAAAAATAGTTTATTGATAAGTATTGTTCGACAATACTACTGCATTTTACAATTACAACAAATATAAAAATAAATTACAATTATGAATATTTTCTTAATCAATCAATCATAAATAAATTATAAAATATTTTATACAGTAATTAATATTAAATTAATAAAATTTTATTAACTTAAATAGTAAAAAAAAATGAATGATTGTCAATGCTGAATATTATATTTTATTTCATCAAGATTATTAATTTTATAAAGATTATTGTTGTAATTAATTAATTTTTTATTTTAATTGTTATTCGGTTACGCTAAATATGTGAAAGGTATTTCAAAGATTATTTTGTGTTATTTCATCTTTGATAAGAATTTTTTAGAAAATTCATTGAAAAAGCTCGGCACTTCTGCTATTGTTGTTTATCTCATTTAAACACATAAAATACAAAAGTGCGCGTGGGTGCATCTTCGAGATTCGTGTGTATTAGTTCATTACGCAGCAAAAGATAATGCATTCTTATTTGCATATGGTATTACATACATTCGTTATGCCCATAATACTGTTGGCGCGTGCATCGTGTATTGAGGAAAATCGGTAAGGAGTTGATACATTAATAACCATCTATATGATGAAACAGCGCGTGCCGATTGCAAATTAATTCTTGCATATAAAACATGTGATTGAGAAGGATTTATTGTATATTCCAGAATAATTTTTGTCAATAATCTCAATAATTTAAATTTTTCATTCAATCTCTATATATGTACTGTCTGATATAGTAATGGAACATTTGAATAATTGAATAATGTCTATTATCTATTTCAATATTGAATATCTTATACCGTATTTAGATAATAATCTAACGAAGCTACAATTAAACAATAAAAATTTAAATGATATAGTACGATAAATAACATTTTTATTATAAATTGTGTTAATATTGTAAAATAAAAAATGCTCATTATATTGAAAATAAAATTAATAAATTGATAAATATTATATAACAAGAATTGATTAAAATAACACGCAATGTCTTTATATTTCTTAAAATAAATAATAACTAATTAATTTAAAAAATTGAGTAATTTTAATCAATTGTAAAAAATTCTTTAAAATATTAATTATTTATTTGACTCATACTTACTATTTTATTGCATCGGATATTAGAGTAAATGTATTAAAAAAAAAAAAAAAAAAATTGTTTAATATATCAATAAGAATTTATTTTAATTCAATTTATGGTCAAAATAAAATAATATTTGCATACTTACTTTTAACATTGGTATAATTTTATGCAAATTTTCTAAAATTAGATAATCGTAAGGTTAAATAAACGTCGTGTATAGTATGGATTTACTGGAAAAAAACTTATCACTTTCACGTTGTGTATAAAATATTAATCAGTAAAAAATGAATGAAGAAAGAAATTTCATATTATTTTATTTGAATAATTTTGTACAATGCACTAAAAAAAAAAAATAATATCAATTTTATATAGCCATTAATTGACAATCAATTACAATCTTAACTATTTAATTTTTATATTTTATCAGAGTAACATATCTTTCTTATATTAAATATTTCAGTATTGATACAAAATTCAATTAAAAATCTTAATCAACATTTTTATAAGAATCATTTTATAACATAAATACATTTGAAGAAGAAATAAATATTAGTCGATCAAAAATAACTACTGTATTATAAGTTTTTCATAATTTCATTTCTAAAATTATTTCGATAAAAATCTCATTTTTACTTATGTTCAATTAATTAAAAAAAAAAAAAAAAAATAAATAAATAAATAGGAAATATATTAAATATACATATAACTTTATTTTTAATTATAACTGTCAACAGTATTTGTAGGAATATTAATAAAGCTTATCGGTAAAGATTAAAAAAAAATCGCATTATACTGAGAGTTATTTTTTTTTTATTATTATTAAAGAAAAAACATTATTTTAAATAATATTTACTTTTTATGAATTTCTTTCGTAAAATTCCATTTTCAAACAGTAAGGATGCTTTGATTAAATTTACTTATATAATCTTATAATGAAATTTAGAATATACAAGTGGATAAAAATTAATTTGTAAGTAAATATTTTATTTAAATTTCTAATTACTCAATTATTTAACTTTATAATTTTATTGTGTCATTGAAAGTGATGAAATTATATAATTGAATAATCATATAACCCAAAAAAGCCCTTTTATAATAGTTAAGCGTTTTTAAAAGCTTACTTTTTATCAGATTTTAAAGTAACTTACAAACAATGTACTGAAATGGTCTATATACTATCAGATGCGAATAATTTTTATAAAACGCTCATCGCCGTGTTTTACTACACAATTTAAAGATTTACGTTTTCTTTTTTTTCTTTTTTTTTTTTTTTTTTCTTACGGCGCAAAAAGTCTATCATTTAGTTATAAAAAAGAGACAGAAACAGAGTGAATTAACGCTAAAGAATTGCGCTAAAGGAGAAAAGGGGACCCCCCACAAGGTGTCACAGCTCACCTGATCGGGCCAAAGATACGGCGTATCTAGAACGAACAGAGCATTTCCGTGCTTACGTTGCAAATACTCGTGTATAAGCGCGTTATTGCGCTTAACGCGTACATTTACACGAATAAACTGTGAAAACAGCTCGAAGCGCATTCGAACGGCATAAATCGCGCGGGTAATTTTCCTTGCGTGTTTACGCTCACGCATGAGAAATCAACAATAAAAGATACAACGCGAGGGTGTAAATAAGTTTACTACGGCGAGCATTTTATTATCTAATTATAAATTGCGTCGAATCATCTTCGAGTACTTTGCCTCCCTGTGTACGTTTTGCTTTTTGTTTTCTTAACGCTACGTTAACGTTGCTTCGTTATGTGGCAGGTTCAATCAATAGAAAAGTAGCGATTGCGATGCGAAGAAACTTCCGTTAATTAAAAGCATTATCAAGAAGTTTTATAAGTACATATGAATGACGTATTGATAATCATTCGAACGATCGATTTTACCTGGAATCAATTGCTAATTTTTGATTATGCAAAAGGTACAAAGAACATAATGTTTAGTCAAAAATCGTATACCGCGAGCTATGAAATATTTTCCTAAATATAATTTTCTATCGTTAAGAAATAATGCGCTTAATTAATTTATTATTTATGACATAATGATTTTCTGGAAAAGAACAATCAAAATAATTCCAAATAATTTATACACTGCACGTGAAATATTAGATTGAAATTCATACATTTTTTTTATTTTTTTTCTCTTTTTTTCTTATAAAAATTTTAATAATTTTATTTATCTAGCTAGAATATGATTTTTTGATAAAAAATATTTTATTTTTTTTGTTAAATAAATATTTATAAGTTTTACGCGTACATTTAATTACTTACCTATATTTAAAAAAAATAATTTTTTTTTAAATATTATTTAAAAAAAAAAATATATATATATATATATCTACAAATAATTGCTTACATTAACACATACAAGTTTATATATTTTATGTTTATATAATTTTATTATATTCGCACAAATCTGATCGAAAAATTTTCCATTTTCCACTCAGTTAATCGCATGAAATTGTTTTTTCGTTTATATAAGGTTGAGCCACTGATATCATTTAACATCTTTGGTAAAAAGTACGTAATATTTTTACAAACAAAATAAAATTTAAAGCATGCGCGAATTAAGTAAATAAATCTTTTTGAACGTGGAATTTCTTAATTTTAAAATTTATGCGGTGATGAAGAAAGAAAAAGAAACAGAGAAACGAATAGAATGCAAGAAAGCTTGAGTAATTGATTTACGTTTGATACTAATTCTCTTACGTACGTGTGAATCAACTGTGGTGTAAAGACTAGTATAACTCATGTTGATTGATTGATTTTCATCGCGAGCTGCATTGTAGAACTGGGTTTTGCCATTACGAAAAAAAGGAGAGAAGAGCGAGAGAACGAAAGTAAGAGAGATTGAAAGACAGAGAGGGAGAGAGGGAGAGAAAGAGAGGACCAGGTTAAGCTCGTTAATTTTGCTGTTACGATACATGACAAGACTAGCAAGACAGGCGGTAATTCGATATCAACGTACTACAGGCCATTCCTGCAAGAGAGAGAGAGAGAGAGAGAGAGAGAGAGAGAGAGAGAAAGAGATTTTAGCTCGATTTATCAGGATCGCTGAGATTAATTCTTGGCGATAAGATTGAGAGCGCGCGCACGCGATCGCGGTATCATCTCTTAATATGCAGGATGTACGTGGAATGAGATGGTTTCCGATATACCATCGGTATGAACATTAAATCTTTACTCATTGAGTTGAAGGCTTCAAACGGACACTTTAATATCCTGAGTTGATGAATACTAAGGGAATCAGAGTCGACGATAAGAAATTGATAAAGAATTTCATCATTTAAATGCTTTTGTTTAATTTAAATGCGTTAAACATATCTGCGAGTAATCAAATAAAAAGTCATTAACGTTTAAAACATTGAAGTTCAATAAAAGTTTTTTACTTTCTAAAAATAAAAAAATAATTTATTTACTTTCACTTGCAATCATTCTGAAATTATGACCTTTGTTTTAAAAATTTAATGAGATTTCAAGATAGCTTTACAATTTTTGATGGTTTATACTATATTAGTTTAAATTTCTATGTATAAATTAGAATTTGATGAAAAATATATAATTAAATATTTTATAACCGTAACATTCAACTATACTATATTATTGATTATCGTTGTAAAATTTAAAATTCTTTATTTTAATTGTAAATTAATTATGTTAAATAGCCGCCAAAAGAAAAATTAAGCATGGCGAGATTCTCATATATGTACTTTACTAAAATTATTATCTATTGAGGTATCATGCTATACGACTAGAAGAGATGGTAATCACAAGAAGCCTAGTTTAGTTAATATAATGCAAACGGGAGAAGTTTCTAGACCGACTTTAAAGTTATATCCTGAGTTAAACCAACATCATGAACATATCGCTTATAAACCTTATTATATACGATAGACCATAAAAGGGAAAAAATACATTCTGTTAAATCAAATGTCATATAAAAACTAAAACTGTCATGCTATCATGTATTATTGATATTTATTTTTAAAAAATTTAATTTAAAATATATTTAAAAAGTTTTTTCATATTTAAACGAATTGTTCAAACTAATTTTCAAAAATGATAAACTGATGAAACTAAATAATAAATTCATTATTACTGATGAAAGAATTAAAAGATTTAATAATATCCATAAATTTAGAAACACAATCAAGCCAACTATAAATAATACATACAGATTTCAGTATATTTTTATACCTTCATAGGTGTATGTATATATATTCTTTTTATTAAAAGAAATGTTATTTTAATACAAGTAACAATTTTGCTTTCAGATATCAAACATTGAAATTAATGATATTATAAACGATCATATGATTTAAAAATAAATGAATGATATGTTAAAAATAATCCTTGAAAAAAAAAAAAAATAAATAAATAACAATTAAAACTCTAGATGCATGAAAGATCAGATTTAATATTTATAAACAAAGAACTTATTTTAATAATGTAAGAATTGATAAATTTGAAGTTCAAAATAACTAATCATTGATTAATTAACAGAAAAGGAAAAAATCGTTGCCAAAAGATACCAAATGTATCGTAAGAAAAAAATGTTGCTTTACATTTAGTAACACGTATTTTAATTCTGTAATAATGTACATATATTTGACAAGACAATTTCTATTGGATAAGCGCGTGAAACGATATAAGATGTGATAAAAATCTTATAAATTAGCTTTCTTTTTGATTGATTATAGTGAAAGTTTTAGATGATTGACTTTTCCTAAAAATAGTCGCATTTTTTTCATTGTAGTTAATAATTTATAAATTTTAAATTTTAAATTTTAAATTTTAAATTTTAAATTTTATCGATGATTAAAAATAATAATTTCCTCTTATTATTTAAATGAATTTCATATTTTTTTTTTACGGTTACAACGTAATGGGGCTAATGATTTTTTTTTTTTTTTTTAATTGAACAACGTATTTACGATTTTATAAAAGAGTCTTGTGTTATTTTAAAATCATTTTTATATATTAGTTAAAAAACCTGTATTAGAATTATCTGTTTTTAAACATTAATTTGAATGTTGATATTTCTGAGGTTCATTATTTATATACATACATATACACATATATAATGATAACGTTGATTGGTCGTTGTTAGGATTTCTGTTTGGATGTGTGTATTTTCAGAAATCATTCGATTTTACAAGATAATGAACGTTATACGTCAAATATTTAATTAGTTATATTATTAGCTGATTATCGATAATGCTGCAAATTTCTTTTCTCTTGGAATATTGCAGCAACAAAGGAAACAATAATAATTCTGCATTGAAATATACATATATTTATAAATATCATTTATGACTAGTAAACTTAAATGCATGAATAAAAATATGTTTATTTAAACGTGCTTTAATATTTATTAAAATTTCTTCTATTTAATCTACTCATTTTTCTATGTATGTAAAAATAATTTTTTTTTTTTTTTTTTTTTTTTTTAATGAAGGTTAGTTGGAATTTTTTCCTATTAAATTAAAATCTTTATTAATCATAAATAATTAACGCTAATATAATTCATATTTAAGATTATTATTTTTATCAATTACATATGTTATAAATTACATGACACAATATTCATTTAATTCTTAAATCTCAATGAAAATTATTTTTTCCTTATATAATGAACAGGTTGTGAATTGTCTTTTTGCGAAATAGTTATTCGTATAAATATAAGTTTATAATTATTCACAAATTTATAATTGTCTAATACAAAAATAATTGAATCATTTTATCGTATTCTTAAATTAAAAAAATTAGCCACATGTAAGGAATTTTACATTAAAATTTCTTTTTTAAAAAATTTGAATAATTTAATGTAAAAATCAGTTATGTTTGCATTTTGAATTATTAATCATGATTAGTCATCACTTGTAAAAAAGTATGTCTTATATTTATAACAGATTTATTGGCAGAGCAAAATTAGAATTGTAAAATTGATTTAAATACTAGTAGAAATAATTAATTACAATACAATTAATTAACGGACTATTTTTATCACAATTTACAAATTTGAAAACAACTGTTAACATTTTATAATAATTTTATAATAAAGTTAATAGCATTTTTAACCTAGATACGTAATAAATTAATTATAATGTTTTTCTTAATAACAAATAATGTAAAAATTTGTCAAGGCAATAAGTATTTATTTTTAATAATTGTTTCTGAGTTCTTTTTAATTTTATTCTTCAAGAAATCAGTTAAATAGCAGCTACATATTTGATATTATAGATGTAAAATATTTTTTGGGTTTTATTATATTCATTGTTTTAATATGAGTTAATATTAACCTTTAATTAATTATTAATAATATTTCTAACCTTTTTTTTTCTTCTATCATTTTCATTAAAATTATTATTATTACTAAAGTAATAAAATAGATAAATATAATTTTTAAATAATAATTTACAAGGATAAACTTACCATATTTACTTAACATAAATATATGCTTTTGTCTAATCTAATATCCCGTTAATTGAACGATTTCATGTATGCAATCATATGCATTTTGACGGATATTGATATTCAATAATCTTACCAATATATGCATACATCGAATCCAACAATAATCGTTGAAGTGGATAGATACTTATTATCACCAATGATTTGATATACTTTAAGTTCGAATCTATTGTCATCATAAAAATATATCTTTAATCTTAATGCCTTTTTTGTTATATTTATTTACATTAATTTTGTTTATAAAAGCTTGATTAAATCGATAAGAGTATGTCTTATTACAGGTGTCGGAAATTAAGAATAATTAGACAAATAAGAAATAAATTTTGTATTTTATATGTAAAAATTAGTTCGTATAATATCTATCTTTAAACACTCATTGCTTGGTAATATTTAATTTTTATAAATATTATTTTACTACAGTCATAGTTAATTTCTTTCATTTCAAAATAATTCGAAAAGGTGAATGACGCAAATTGTATTGATTGAATAAATTATATATCAAAAGGGACAATTTAAAGTATCATTAATTAAAGTAAAAAATAGATATACTAAATAACGTAAAAAAATTTGAAGAATTTAAAAAATTGTCTTTGATGTTTAATTATCTTATTACTTTATTATTTGCGTCAAGTGACGACAAAGAGCTTATTTTCATAATATTCAAAGTGTTTTTTCATAATGAGCATCTGCAAAGGAAACTTAAACAAACAAGAAAAACATTTACATTATAAAAAATTTTTTTTTATAAACATTATTTATTATTATTAACTTCCAATACATTTACAGTTATAAACATGAATATTACAGTTAATCTTAACACATGAAGGAATAAAACGAAATTATTTTAAAAGCGTTAACGTCAAAAACGACTTAAGTGCATTTGTCGCTAATTCTATTAGTTTTGATAAATTGTCCAATTAAGCAAACATTTTTATCATTGTCGATCAATTATTTAAATGGAAAAGAATTTTGATTTTCAAAATTCAAACGCAGTAGACGTATAACAACGATTCTATTAATATTTGGTAAATAATCCAATTCGGCCAACATTGTTTTCTTTATCTTCGACGATGGTTTATTGAGGGTGAAAAAAAAAGTCGCGATGTTTCGCTAATTTAACTCATTCAGTGAAGCAGTGCGCGAAAAACAAACACGTTGCACGCCTTTGCTGGCATACTCAAACGCTTTTTTCACCCACGTAAACACGTGCACATACACACGCACGCGCGCACACACATACACACACACACACCCACAAACAAACAAACAAACAAACAAACATGTATACGTTCGCACACTCATACACATAAATGCGCGTGTCTGCATACACACATAAACGCGTTAAAGTACGCATATGTGTGCGTTTATTCCAGGCACAATGTTTGACGAGCCCCCGCTATATCGCCAGAGCTTGCGCTTTGATTCGCCGTTTACGCGTCTTTTTTTTCCTCAAATATTTAACGCGTACGTATCTGTGCGTAATACACAAGTCCGCGGGGAGTCGCGTCGATTTTCTCGCGAGATTTTAATTGAGAGAAAAAAAAAAAATTGCACCTCTTATCGTACTTCTTTGGTAAAAGAGAGACGGAAACAGCTGCGGCTTCTCGACTATAAAGACGGAACCGTCTTCGCTTAAACGTGCAAGTTGTATCGCGACCGTTTATCGACTTGTATTTTAACCTTCTCGATATACATATATATATATACACATATATATATTTTTTTTTCGTTGCAGATCGAATAAATAAATTTTATTTCGTTAAATTTTATCTCGACAATCGAATATTATATCACGAAACGAAAATTTTGCCTTATAAAATATTAATAATAAAATTAAACGCTCGACGTCGACGACGAGTCGGACGGTAGCATTAAATCGAAGGAAGAGTTAGAAGAAAAAACGGCATCACCATGACTCTTTCTTTGTTCCCGTACGACTTCGACGAAGTCCGTATTTTCGACGACAAGCTCGACGATCTCGAAATCATAAGGAAGATCATAGCCTTGGAGAATTTGGAGGATCCTTTTCATTTGTTAGACGTCGGAGATATCGTTAGAAAACATAGAACTTGGATCGAGAGGATTCCCAGAGTCGTCCCTCATTACGGTGTGCACTATTATCATTATTTATCATTTGTTTTTGTTCTTACAGTAGTGGAATGTGTCTTTTTTATTTTATTTTCTGTTTTATTTTTTTTAATGCCGTGAGTGAATAGTGTTTATTATGATTGTTTTAGAATTAATGATAAAGTAAGAGAAAACAAATATCCTATTGAAATTAATATTCATTCAATAATTATAAAATAAAAATATTCCCCATGAAGGTCATTTCAACGCATTAAATTGTATTGTTTTGAATTATATATTTTTAAATCTTATATTTTATCGATAGTCGGATAAATAAATTTTGAAAAGTTTATATTAATTGATATTATTCAATTATTATTATTTTATTTAAAATTAAAAATATTAATTCTAGCTGTAAAATGCAATCCAAATCCAACAATTATAAAAACACTTGCTGCATTGGACGCAAGTTTCGATTGCGCTTCAAAGGTAAAAGAAAATATACATTCAAAATCGTCGTTTTTTATCATCAACTATAAATAAAATTCATTCCTTCTAAACCAACTATATTATTATAGCAAGAAATAGTGCAAGTAATGGCGTACGGAGTGCCAGCTGACAGGATTATTTTTGCGAATCCTGTGAAAACTCCTTCGCAAATAAAATACGCACAAAAAGTTGGGGTTTCGAAAATGACAGTAGACAGTATGTGGGAGTTGAGAAAAATTAAGGAACTTTATCCAGACGCCAAGTAAGTACTTAAGTTAGATTTTATTAAATTTATAATTTTATGTTGTCGTATGTTGCTTAAAATACCTCGTATTAAAAACTAAAAAATAAACTTCGACAACTATAATTTTTAACTTTATATAAATTAATTATTAATATAATTATTAAATTTCATAATCTTAAAATTCATTTATCATCGTTAATTAATTGGTACTATTTATTATACACTTTTAATTTAATTATATTTATTTAATATAAAATTAAAGTAAAGTCAATTTTTTTTTTTTTTTTTTTTTTTTTATAAAAGTATAAAATTTTCGAAGTACCGCATAATTGGCGCATTGTTATTAGTATGATTTAAATTTGCATGCATTTAATTTAATGAGTATTTCTTACGTATGAAATTAAAGTCTAAAACATATGTGAATTTATTCAGTTTATAATTTTAGTTTTATGTAACTGTATAATTTTAAAATTTTATTTTACTTTTAATAAACTTTGAATTATCGAAGATTGGTTATTTTATATCGAGAAGAAACAAGACATCTTGTCACGTTGTAATCCTCATGACACATCGATTTTGTATATAAATTGAAAATTTATCTGAATCTGTATTTCATATTTTTAAAGAATAAAAATTTATTGATTTTATGTATATTTTAACATCTTTTAACATAAAAAATATCAAAGAGCTTACTGTAAAGTGTACGTTATTTAAATGAAATTTTTTTTTTTTCATTGCAAAGTAAATCTTTGTGAAAAATGTATGCAGATTAAATCAAATTGAAATAAAATAATGTTGAAATAAATAAACGAGTGCACAAAATTCGTTGCAGCGACGAAAATAATTGACGATAACTTTATCCATTGCAGGATAATCATCCGTTTCCGCTGCGACGCAGCCGTGTCGGATGTTTACCTTGGAGAAAAGTTTGGTTGCGAGCCGTACGAGGAAGCGGTGCATCTAATACGCGGCTGCCGCGATCTCGGCCTCGACCTACATGGATTCAGCTTCCACGTGGGCAGTCCGTGCGGCGAGGTGCTCGCTATGAGTCGCGGTATCGGCATATGCAAGTACCTGATCGACGTTGCGCGCTCCCTCGGCTGCTACAACGTCCAACTGATCGACATCGGCGGTGGCATTCCCGGCGAAAGCAATTTCATCCTCGACGAGGTATGGTCTTACTTTATGCGTCTGCATCGGTGCTTCGTGTTCAAGCAGCTGTTATTCGAGTACAAGCACCTGATATTCTGGTTCGGCGATCATTACCGCAAGAAATGGAATTACAAAAAAGTCAAGAGGGTCACCTACGAGCGCACCCTTGCTTTACCCTGGTGATCGCCTCCGCCAGGGTAAATAGTGCTTCCGATCTCCTTATTTGGAGATGCGTTCGCGTTATCGATTTTCTGTAAAAGGGGAGAGCTTGAGAAATTGAACAGTTTAACGCTTTGCTTTTTTACGACTCGGGGAGTTGGGGGGGCGGGGGGGGGGGGGAGGAGGGGAAGGATTAGAATGCGTCCGTGCAAAAGTCGATTTCTATTGCAAAAAGTTATTTGAGACTATTGCTCTGGTAAAGAATGGATGCTCATATATTTAATGGCGCTCAAACGTAAGACCTATTGATCGCGTAATATATATATATCGGTACTTCTAACGGTTAAATTATTTTTTTTCTTGGGCTTTCAACTTTTTAAAAAATGAATATTTTTATTTCCGTGGAAAACACGTAATTGACAGTTTAGAAACATTTTTAAATAATTAATTAGTAGACAAACACTAATTATTACAATATTTTTTGTACTTTTAATGGACCTAGTATGCATGAATAATGGTGGACTACTTAATAATTTTAAATGTTAAAATATTAGTCAAATAATTTTAAACGTACATGACAAAAATTTATAATATAAATATCGTTTTATACAAGTAAATTATTGTGATTTTGGATTTATGTAAAATGAGTAGTAATAAAACGCTGTAAACTTATATTTTTTATTATCTAATTATTTAAAAATATTTTTTAAAAAACTAAACTTATAAAAATAATAAAAACTAACTGTAAAATTAAAAATCACATATTTATTTATAATATATTATTTTAAATAATAAACAAAACCAAAACTTAGTGGTGATTAATGAATTTTAAACTGAATCCAGTAATTTAAATCGATTTAGTATTATTTTTTAAAAATAATTTTTTATAAAACAAAAAAAAATCTTCCTTACTTTTAGTAATACAGATATTGTTAAGTTCATCAACATGATTTGAGGTAATGTATTATCAAAATATTTTAAAAGTTTCTGCATTTATAACTTTACTAAAAACAAAAGCAAGTTAAATTTATAAATCCATATAACATAATACTCTTAGAGCATAAAAATCTAAATTTTATAATTTCTACTTATAAAATTATAATCCAAAAATTAAAAAAAATGTAAACTTAATATAATGCACGTTGTTAGTTATTTATTACTAAACAATATTATTATAACTCTATTAATCCACAGTAAATAAATATTCGATAACAAGTAGCGGAAATGTGACGCTTTAAGATAATCTACGAATAAAATTATATAATTACTAATGCAATCTTTTAGCTTAATTAATTATTCTAAAATGAATAATTGCTGAATGCCTAAAATGTTTATTACATAATCGATTGACTTTGTCCATCTAAGAGTGAAGTAGTTAATTGGTATGCGTTTTTATTAAGAAGTAATTTATTCAAATTTGTTCCGTCGTGCTTAAATTTGGGATGGGTTTAAAGACATTGATTAATGCCTATTATTATAGTTATGCAATGCAAAATACAAAAACAAGTAACGAATGCAAATCCAAAAATAAGGAAATTCGACATATTCCAGTTAAAATTGAAATCGAAGATAAATCTTTCAATATTATGTTTTTAGTTTAAATTTTTATTTCAAATTATTAATTTAATACTTTTCAAAAATACATTTTTATTAATTCAGTTTTTTAATGATAGGTTATTGGAAAAAATTTAAACACTTTTACATTTACAAAAATAAAATCATTAAGTCATACATTAGAAAATTTTATTTTAGATATTCGTATTAACTCATATTAACTGCACATTTAAATATATCTAGGACTTTGAAAATATCGCATGCATACCTGCACATCATAAATCTGAATACTTCTACAAATTGATATAATATTTTAATGCATTTGGCGAAACAACGATTAATTTTAATACACGCACATTGCGTACGAAGAGTGTGTGTGTGTGTGTGTGTGTGCGTGGTAGCAGAATGTCATCTCGTTGACTAATAAACGTACATGTATTAAATTATCAATTACGCCACATTTGTACAGTACACCTCTGTCCTACGTAATATGTGTGTTAAACCCCACACTTTTTATTCATACGACCGAAATAATTAGTTTGCAGAAGTTATCAACGAAGCCCTGCAAGAGATCGATCCTTCGATCCGTGTGATCAGCGAGCCTGGCAGATATTACGTTACCTCGGCAATCAAATCGATCTCTTATTTGCACGGTAAGAAAACGATCGTCGAGGGAGGCAGAAAAAAATACATGTATTATATGAACGACGGAGTTTACGGCTCGTTTTTCGACGAGATGATGCAACTGAAAAGCAGATTGCCCTCGCCGCTTAATAGGGTGAGTTTTCTAATTATTCGATATATTTATTGTAAGTTTCGTGTAATTCATGCAAATATTTAATTTAAGTTAAGTTTACGTTGATTTTACGTTTTGTAAATTGCCCTTCTGTAATATATTTATTTATAACAGTTCAGTATTGTAAAAAAAAATATATTAAATTTATTTTCAATTTATATTTCATAACGTATTTATTTAATACTGACTATAACTAATCATTGAATGTAATAAAAAAAGTAAATATAGTAATTTTTAATTCAAATGTTAATTATTTAAATAAAATAAAATAAATAACATGTAAAGTTAATATTTCAAACTCTACAGCGAGCAAATAGAATTTCAACAATTATTAAAAGATGGTAGATTAAACAAACAGAATCCACAAACGCTTGATGTATGCTATGTTAATTTGAATCGTACATTCCTGATACTAATTACCGCATAATCTTGTATATAAACATTTCGAAATAGAATAATTAGTAATTAGAGTTGAAGTTGAAAAATTTAAATTCGCTCAAAATGCTTCATATTAATTTTAAATCAAAGTATTCAGATTTTTTTTTTTTTTTAAATTATTAACTTTATCGATTTTATCTCAAATTGTGAATAATTATTATGAAAAAAATTCTAAATCATCTTTCAGAAATTCTCGTAAAGTTATTTTCGTAAACGCAACCGATAATACGCGATAAAAAGACTTTATTCAAAAAACACTTTTTGTTTTGGAAAAAAAATTTTATTTAGAGTAAGTATTATATACGCTCTCGCAAATATGTGGATGATTCGCGCGAGAGAGCTAGCGTTCGCAACGGCTCGGTACGTAATATTCCCCGTGTAATTGCAGAGTCTCACGGGGAACGAGGAGAAGCACTTATCGACTTTGTGGGGGCCGACCTGCGACTCCATGGATTGCATCGTAAAGGACGTACTCTTACCGGAATTCGACGTCGGCGAGTGGCTTTACTGGTCGGACATGGGCGCGTACTCTAACTGCTTTGCCACGACCTTTAATGGTTTTCCGACTCCCGACGTGTATCCCATAATGCGAAGAAGCAGTTGGTAATAAATTATTAACCCTTGCTATCGATTAACTTACCAATGTAACGTTATGTTTGCGTATCGACATGGATGTTTAAACTTTTATAACTTATCGTTCGATTTCGCGTTACGATACAAGCGATAAAAAAAAAAAAATGTCTTTTTGTTTAATTTGTAATTTTTCGTGAACTCAAAACGTTCAATTTAGATAAAAGGTGCTATAATTCATAACTTATCGTCATTGATCAAATGCATGATATGTCGCTAAATTTGCATAATTTTTTATGATAAAGAAGTATCAAATTATGAAAAAAGGTTGTGATAAAATCAATTATTCATAAACTGTTTATTAAAAATTTACTTGGTAATTATTAAAATTATCAATTTTCGCTCGTTGACATTTCATTTTTACGTCCTTGTCGGTTCATTAATTTAATTTCCTTTGTTCGTATTTTTCGTTTACTATTATCTTTACTAAAGTAAAACTTAACAGCAAAAAAAAAAAAAAATAATAATAATAAAAAGGAAGAAAAACGAAGCCAGATTACAACTCGATAAAAAATTAATTGCTTGGTTTTAACAGGGATTCATTCTGTGCCTCCATTCGCAAAGAAGAAAATAAACAAGTCGTATTACGAGAAGTCGATATAAATGGCAATCTAAAGCATGACAACGGTGTAAATGAATTGAGCGATGATAATTCGTAAGTTAATATTTTATCGATATTTTTAAAGATAATTAAGCCATTAACGAAGTACAGTTGAGATAAATAAAAAATATACGCAAATCACAAATTTTCATCGTTATTCTCATTGTTATTATGATTATTTTTATTTAATTAACAAGGAATATAGGTATAAGAATTAAAAATGATAAATAATTTATTTTATTTTGCATAAACAATAATTGACTATTATTAATATATTGATATTACATTACTTACTTGTAAATACATAACTTATTTAATTAAACAAAATAAATATTTAAAATTCTGCATTAGTAAAAATTTTTATAAAATATTAATTTAAATAAAAAATTTTTATTTTTTTGTCATTTGTTTCAGAAATTGTGCCTAGACATAAATTTGATGAAATCTTCCAAAGTTTCATTTGATACTGCCAACAGATAGATAAATAGCGCGTTCAAGTGCTAAATATCTGATTTTAAGACAGGGTATTATTTTATGAAAAAAAAAAAAAAAAAAAAAAAAAAAAATGACTGTTATTTATAAGAATATAATTTTTAAGTATACGTTGAATGTTGTTTAATAAATAATACATTTTCAATATTTATCAAAAATAAAAGTATCATCATTTATTCCATATTAATTTATAAATTTTATGCCTAATAAACCCTTTCCAAATGGCGATTTGTCATTTGTTAAAAAATAGTAGACTCCAGATCTGAAAATATAAAAAGAAAATTACTGTTAAATTTATTGGTTCCAAATTGAATTAAAATTAAAGCTATAGTAGATAAAATGATATCGGAGCCATTCAAAAAATGTGTTTCTTTTTACGTTTATTACTATTGAAAATGATCGATCAATGCCATATTTGAAAAAAAAAAAAAAAAAAAACACTGCAATTGTTGAGAACATCAATGAATTACTATAATACGTGAAATTATTTTATAAAGTATTAAGATATTTTCTAAAATAGTATAAAATTTTTCTTGCTTTTATTGGAAATCGTTAAAGCAAAGCATTTGTGCGAAATAAATTCTAAAAAACGTTTTGATAAATTATTTATTTCAAGTTTATTTCTATAAATTCAATTGTAAAATTATAAATCCATATTATTATTATAAAACTTTTATGAAACGAACTGTTTAAAATAGATTTCAGCTGCATTTAATGCCTTTTTGTGACAGATAAATGACGTATGCATACAAGTTTGACATTCACGCGATAAAAGCACCATTATTTTCATTTTATATAATTTCATATTAATTTATTCATATTATATTAATATATTCCTGTAAAATTATGAGAAATAATAATTCATTGTTTTTTAATATAAATTTTTAAACATAATGTGCAATATATTATTTTATAATCGGATAAGTAAATCGATTGTAAGAAATGAATGAATTTAGTAAATGAGTATCAAGTTTGATATCACTAGATATCACAACTGATAGAATGTATGAAATAACATATTTATTTTATAAAAACATTTACGTTTGTAAACAAAAAAAAGAAACATACATATTTCTTGGTACTGAATATCCATAATAAACAATTTTATTTCCTTGGCATCCACCGCTCACAAACGAATAATAAGATTCACACCGAAGCGCCGGAAAAGCCGTCTCATTAACTACTGACTCGGCATAAATACGCCACGACATCCAGTGACTGCACAAACCTACATTCATAAATAAATAAAAAAAAAAAAAAAAAAAAAAAGGATATGTATAAAAGGAAATATAATCATCTACAAGGATAGATAGAAACTTTGCGACCACTTTATATATTTTATGAGTTTTTCGCTTAAAATATTGCATTTAATATTTGAATATCGAATATATACTATATCGAATAATCTATTAAAAGTGAGAAATCATACTTCTCGGACTCAAGGGTATTCCAAAGAGACGACATCCCGGTTGAGCTCTCGTTCCACCATTGGGATAAAAATCTACGGTCCCGGTACGATCGTAAGCTCCGTATATACCACCGTCCGTGTGTATAATATCGACGAAATCGCCGCTTTTTTCATCTATGTGCTCAGCTCCGAATTGATAAAACAATGGGTTCGCCGGATCGAGACCTGCCAAGCAATTTATCCAAGGCTTTTAGCTGAAGCTAGTGCACGTTGGGTTAACCGCAAAAGCGGTGAACAAGCCATATTGATGTGTGTGTGTGTATGTGTGCGCGTGCGCGTGCGTGATTTTAAGCTAGATTTCATGTTTACTTCCTAGATGCATTCCTTCGACTTCACTGCATTTTCCGATAACAAATAACGATTAAAGTTTATAAGAAAAATATTAGGAATTTCCTTTATTTGAGGACATCGTTAGAAATCAACAAGTGTGAATAATGTATTTTCCAATAATTCATATTGAGTAAAAATTCATTCGCATCGTTGAACAAATAAAAATACGTGCACTGTTGTTTACTTTACTTGACAATAGATCCTGTTTATGACCCATGACAGTAGGTAATACTTATGTAAAAACGTTAATGCCATTCAACGAACTTTTTTTTTTTGGTTCCTTAAATTATTACTATTATCCAATATTTTTTATTAAAAAATTACAAAAAACTACCAAAGATTTTGAAAATTTTTTAAAATTTGAATTATAGGTGTCATAGTGAAAAGTTACTTGAACTATAAATTCTTCAATACATGCAAGAAGCTTAAAAAATAATAATAATTTACATGTAATTGAGAATAATACTTAAAACTGTTTAATCGACATTTAGTATTTTAATTTCATTTAAAAAATTTCAAGTAGTGACATAAATGAAATAATAATCAAGCGCTTATTACATATTTACACAAATTACTTGTAAACAAGTGATAAATTTAATTATTCATGCCGATGAAAAATAAAACTGAATTATATTATCGTCATAATTTACTCGTTCAATTTTGCAATCATTATTGAAAAATAAATTTAAGATCTTCATTAATTTTAAATAAATTCTTGCGTCAATCCTTTGTAAACTTGTATGGAACTGCACTTTTAAACTTTCGAGCGATATAACATATTTACGAGTTGTTTGCCAAGAAACGTCCATGCAAAAACTAATTAAAGTATATACTAACTCATTTAAATAGATTGTTAGAGCCTGTTATTGACATTAACTTACTTGATGCTTTATTACTGCGCTATTTAGTACATGCTTTAAATGATAACATCTTTAAAAAAAATACTTTTGAGTTCAAATTTATCAACAGTTATTTATATCTTTTCTTGTGTATGAAAAAAAAAATATTTTTTTTAAACAAGTATTTAAATAAGATAATATTAATTAATAAATTACTAATTCCAAATAAATTATTATGATCTTATCATTGATAGTTGCGAAAAAAAATGTTACAAGCTGCAAATTAACACACTTAAAAGTTTTCAGATACTTTATCAAATGAAATATCAATGTAACCCAATAACACAATGTCATACTTATGGAGATGAAAAAAATAGACATTATTCTTATTTAATTGGCTTTAGTAAAAGTAGTACTAATTCTTTTTTTTCACCTAAAGTCGTTAAAAAAATAATTAATAGTATTTATTTATGGATGAACACATTGTATCAATCGTTGCTAAAAAAAAAAAAATTTTTATTTTTTTTTTACCACATTTACATTTATAAAGTATCTTAAAAAGTTTTTATTTTTATAATTTTGAATTTCATAAATATAATTTAAAATGTTGGTAGACATTATATATTTATCTTATAATTTATCAATTTTTTTTTTTTTTTTTTTTTTAATAAACTTTATACTTTGAAAGATAAGAAAGAATATTTTTAATTATATAAGATTAAATGTACGTACCGGTGACCCTTGGAATTGTAAAATTAAGATAACGTCCAATGAAGCCAGCCACCTGCGCTCCAAGTGAATGTCCAACGACGTGAAGATTATCGACGTCTAATCCTAGGCTTACCAAATTTTGAATAGCCTTCGCCGTACGTTTTGCTACTTCTTTAACTTTCATAGTAACGTATACGTATGTGTGAGAAGCGACTGAACTCCAATCCAAAATAACGATATTATCGGTTCCTTTTTTCAAATGCACTACGTTAAAAAAAAACATTTTATAAATAGTAAAATAAAAAATTAATGAGGATTTTTATCTTATAAATTTTATCGCAACAATTCGCGTAGAAATAAATAATTAAAAAGTAGATTAAAATTTAATGTGGAAAATTTTAACAATAAATACTTATATTCTACATTATTAAAAATTTATTTTTCCCCGATGACTTACCTGAAACTATTGTTTGAACACTTTCATTTGTTGGATACTCTTCAAATCCATGAATGTATAAAACAAAAGGTTTTTTTAAATCGATATTTGTCATTAAGTCTTCTGTTTGATCAAGCATATAGCTGTGGGATATCTCATTTTTCGGCGATCTATTTAAAGTTTATTAAAAATAATGAATTGCAAAAATAAGCCATAATAAAATATTTATTTGGCGGTTCAATCTTTTATTAATTAATAAAATTTTTATAAAATATTAGACAAACTTGATGTGATTCGATCACAATAAATTCAAACATATAATAATCAAAGAGAAAATTCAACGTATTTTTGTTTTATACTTTTTTTTTTTTTTTTTACATGAATAAAAATCAAAATAAACGTGTAAAATTTTCACCAACCCTTCGTAAAATATCATTTGTATATTATCCATTTCATCTGATATTTTTCGTGAATTTCCAAAATCTGTGGCCATAAACATTGAGTTAAAAAAAAATATAAAAATTTAAATTATTTTTAATAAATAAGCAAATAATCCAAATTCATAAACTCTTTTTAGCATAAAAAATAATTTTTTATATTTAATGAATAATTATTAAGTAAAGAAACCTATGTGTATTCATATTCCTTTTATTAACATTTTTTTAACAACATATATACTGAATACATATAATAAAATTTGCGTAACTGATAAAGTTAATGCTAATGTTAATTTTTTAACGCTTTTCATTTAAAAGATTTTTTAAATTATTTTTTAATAAAATCATAAGTAAATCAATCGCAAAATTAAATAATAACACTATAGAGATTTATATCACAATTTTAAAGCACGAAGTTTCGTACAAAGAAAAATCTAAAACAGCTGTTCTTACCAAATAAATGAAATAAACTGAAATTGCACAAACACATTGG
Source organism: Chalcis sispes (assembly GCA_949987625.1). Classification (NCBI taxonomy): domain Eukaryota; kingdom Metazoa; phylum Arthropoda; class Insecta; order Hymenoptera; family Chalcididae; genus Chalcis; species Chalcis sispes. The sequence goes on from OX465097.1 coordinate 19,615,564, forward strand.
AAATAAAATCGGTGCAAAGACGCACGACGAAATAAAATAGTCACGCATTTTCGATACTTAATTAAATGATTGATAATTTTTAATGTTCGCCTCGAGTTGAGGAAATGTCCAACAACGCTCGGACATTATCTACTAGACCGAGCATGCGCATTGTGCAAGGACAACTTTACACGAGGTCGAATAAATTTGTGTTTTACATATGTAGCAGGTACAGACTTACTCCCACTGCTCGGAACGACGGAGCGATTTCACATTCGTGTCTATTCAAAAACTGCGTGTCTAAAGAAATTGCTGTAGCAGTCGCAGAATCAATTTCTCCATGTGACTTGAAAATTGCTAGCAGAGTTATTGCACAATCGGCATTGGAAGCATGTAGATAATGTACAATATAATGAATTTTTCTTTAGAAATTGTTTTATTCTAAATTTTTCTATTCAAGTTTACAAAAGCATTTTTTATGTATGATGACAAATACTTGTTTTTTTTTTTTTTTTTTTTTAAATTATTTACTTTTTTTTTTTTTATATTCGTCAATTTTTAGCTTTCCTACAGGTATATATCACTATATTCAATGATTCTTGACATCTTTCCACCTAATGAATTTAAAAGAATATTGTTTTATGATTCTTTCAGAATATGTTTGCTGTAATATTTTTTTATTTATTTTTCAGATCGCTTTTAAAAAATAAATTGCCTAGGAAGCCGTGATTAGTTATTTATAAATACGTTTACAACTTACTCTTTTGCTGTCTGGCATGCTCCTGGTTTTAATCCCTCTTTCTCTTGAGCAGCTTTCAATTCATTACCACTGATTACATTTTCGTAAGGCGGCTGGGATGTCATGGAGTCGCGAATCTTTTATAAAAAATTTCCATTAATTTGATAGACATTGATAAACAATTATAAATATATTACAATTTAACGTGGTTCATTAAAATCTGTATTAAAAAAGAAAGAGTTATTTTTTTTGTAAAAAAAAATAATATTATACAGCCACTACTAAAATTATATTTATTAATTTAATGTTGATGAATAATTAATTATTAATTATATTAAAATAAATTGATACCATAAATGTAATATTAAAATTTACAATAATTTCTGCAATAATATGAAAACAATAATATAACTGAATCTTGTTTAATTCTACACATGTAAAAATAAATTATTTTTGTTTAAAACTGAACGAGTAATCCTTTTCTCGGCGATTAAAACAAAAAAACTAAAACTTATTCTTCGAAGTGAAAGATTAAATCAGTCTTACTGGAAAAGAATCATAGTAATGCATATTCGAACCAAGTATGTACAACTTGACAAAAAAATTTCGCGAAACTTTTTTTAGAAAAAAATTCAAAGTCATAATGTACATTGGAAAAGTCTATTTTCTACCCTTGAACTAAGCTAATCTACTTTTGCCTTAAAGAAAAAAAGGCATTTACATATATATATATACATATTATAATACGAACAATTTCAACTGCCTTAAAGACTCTGATGAGATTCCTTCCGGCAAGTTTCTCGAGATCCTCCTTACTCCATTTTGGCTCGCTTTCTTTATTAGCGTGAAGTCGATCGAATAGCGCTGGATACTTGGAGACATCTTCCAAACCTATTGGTGCCCTGTTAAGTTACGAAGGAATGAGAAAATCTATCGAGAAGAGAACTGCAAATCAAGGCTCTTCTTGTTAAACTATTCTAAATATGTCAATTTGTACGTGTTTTAAAAATAAAGGGATGAAATAAGTCAAATCCGTGCTATATCATTAAAAGATCTATGAAATGTATGAAGAATATGTTTCGTATCCAATAAATCCAACTATACTTTTGTTTATTATATATTTTTTTTTTATTTTTAATAAAAATAATTAATTTATCAACCAAAATTTTATTTTTTACGAATTATTTTTAAGGATACCTTGAAATGCTACGATATTTTAAATTTACGTAAAAAAAATTACATCCAATTATTTACTTACGTATTTATACCATCGTAATCTGCTCCAATACCGACGTGATCAACGCCAATAAGATTTCTAATGTAATTGATGTGTGCTAGAAAACGTAGTGTAAAATTCATTAAAATTTGTAATTAAAATACTTTTAAAAAGATTAGAAATCATTTTTTATACTATTCAAATAGAAATCCACTTAAAATTATACATAATATAGATATAAATGTAATATAATTTCGGTATTAAAATCAAACATTTTATACTTTATATGAAATGCACTATTTTAAACGATCGATTAAACAATCTTACCAACAACATCTTCTAATGTAGCATTTCTTGATTTATTACAATTCACAAATTCGTTATAAAAATTCACCATAACAATTCCATTGTTTGATTTCTAAAATGTCATAAAAAAAGTTTTACTATCAATTCACACACACATACATATATGATAACAAATTTTATGATATAATAAAAACATAATTTTTTTTTTTTTTTTTTTTTTTTACCACTTTATATAAAACATCATCCGGTACATTTCTGTAATTATTGCAAAGACTAAAAGCAGATGAATGGGAAAAAATAATCGGTGCTTTCGTTGTAGATAGAACGTGGCGCATTACATTGTGGGATACATGAGACAGATCGATTAACATTCCTATTCGGTTCATTTCCCAAACGACACTCTAGTAATATAAAATATAGTTTATATATTTTGTATTTTTTAAAAAAAAATTTGATTACTTCTTATCGGATAGTATTTAACTTCTTATTTTTACAATTGAATAATAACGAAATTTAATAACTTACTATTCCAAATTCTGTCAGATTATACACTGATTGATCATTTACCGGTGATGCGTCTGCCCTGTGTACAAAAAATTATGCTATTAAAAGATACTAGCGAACTGTTTTTTTGCTGCTGTTGAACATTATATTTGACAAATTAAAAATGCGTTTGTGTTTTTTAAATTTTATTTATTTATTTATTTACTTTTTTTTTTTACCGTTATTCTTAATAGATAAATTAAAAAATTTTAAATTATCGATATTTTTTTTGCAAAATTTATCAATAAATAGATTGCTTTAAATATATAAAGCAAAAATTATTCAAATTCACACGTGAAATACAAAATTTGTTGATATTATGCAGTGTTCTTTTCTTACCAAGGAGTATTACAAGTGTGAGTCAATGTAACGTAACGTACACCAAGTTCATAATAAAGTCGTAAAATTGCGAAACTAGAATCTAAAGAGTGTCCTCCTTCAACACCGATCATAGAGGCAATTTTTCCTTTCTCCCAACTCTCTTCTATATCATCAGCCTCTGTTACAAATTCTAAGTTTTCAGGATACTTTTTTATCAATCTTTTAATGACATCAATCTGTCGGAGTGTTAGAGCAACGGCATCTTTGTATTGCGACGAGCAATGAACGTATGCCACCCAAAACTGTATTGAGTATTATAAAAAAAAAAAAAAAAAAAAAAAAAAAAAAAAAAAAAAAAAAAAGAAAGAAAAATAAATAAATATAAAAATTTATCGATCAAATTATTTTCAAGCGAATAAAAATATTATACATTATCCCTTCGTACTCTATTTAAATTTAATTTGGTAGTAAATAAAAAAAAGTTTATCTAAATTTTAACCTGCTATTGATTTTTCATTATAATAAAGCATGCAACATAATATAAGTAAATAAATTACCTGCCCTCCAACTCTACCCGCGGACAAACGCGGTAAATCTGTCATACATGATTTACAAACAGCCTTTCCCCAGACGCCATCATCCGTTAAGTTATTTTTGAACTGATACTTGCTTAAATCATTGTTAGCTATTATATATAAATTGAAAGGTAAATCGTTGTGCCTGAAATTGAAATAATTGTCGATGAATTTTGAAAATTTCTTTTTATTTCGCTTGCATTATGAATAATAAAAATGATCGAAAATAATGAAAATCTATAAGTTGTTAGGCTACCACCTTATAATAGCATAATATTCAAATAATATTAAAAATTAACTCTTAAAGATATTTTATACAATAATTAAAAAAATTATAAATTCGCGTTTGATTTATAAAAATTAGTAATTTTTAACGAAATATTTATATTCACATAATAATATAGAAGATCTACTTTAAATGATAATATATTTAATGGAAAAATGATTAGAATCGATTAATAAATATCATCTGATCATTACCCATCTATCAATGGCGTTGATTTTAGTGCGTCACTGCCTTTTACAAAATCATCCACAGGAAGCCCAACTGACAAGCTGATGCTTATCAATGTAATTGCAATAAAAATAATGCACATAGTATCTAAAATTATTATGTACCAAAATTTCAAATTTCATTCTGACTTAATTAAAATTTTTCATCGAATTTAAAATATTATTAAAATTATTGTAAAAGATACCATTGTAAATTAAATGAAAAATTTTTTATGCTAATTTAATTTGACATTTATGAAAAGAAACATCAAAAATAATTAAGATAACTCTACAGTTTGTATATTAATTTTTATTCTAAATATTTTCTTATTAAGAAGAATATAGAATTATAAAAGCAAAAATTGTCAAATTAGTGATAAACTGAAACATATCTTACTAAATATTTACTTTATCTAAATCACGCTATAAGATAATGGAATACATATCTATTTTATCGTAAAATATTTCTTACTCATATACAAAAATACTTAAAAAATATTTTATTAAACACTTCTAATAATTTCACAATTGACATAAAATAAATATATTAATTATTTTCGTAAAGGAATTATAATCTTGCATTGATTTAATACGCTATATTTTGATAATTTTAAGGTTCCTGCATGCATTTTTTGAATAAATATTAAATAAATATTATAAATAATCCAATAAATTTAATTAATTAATCGAAAATGTTATCTTTGCCTGTGTAATATCTTTATGACTTTGTAATATCGATGAATCAAATAGCTTTTAAAATTGCAAATAAACTTTTCATCAAATGTACATTATCTTAGACTAACATTATTTTATTTAACAATTAGTAAATCAATGAAATGTAAAATTTATTTTAAAAATATTTATCATAATATCCCAATTAATTAATTATTAAACATAGAACTTTTTTGTACTTGTTTCAAGTTAAGTTTAGTGATATGTCTAAATTTATTATTTTTGCAAAATAAAATTCAAAGTTTCTATTTCATTTGGCTTTTAAAATACATATTTCAATATTATCTTAAGAAGAACATTATTTTAAAACAAATTCAAATCTATTTACAATTTAAAGCTTATATAACATTGGATATTTTAAAATAATAATTGTAATTTAATTATTTTTAAAACAATATGACAAAAATTATTCAAGATTTTAGAATTGAGATAGAAGTTCAAACACTTTTACCGTGCGGTCGGATCATTCTTCCATAAATCGTATAGTACTTTACTCGAATAAATCTAACGAGATACTGACGGTCAACAAGTGCCGGCAATATGCTAGACCGGTATTATCAGTTAATTAACATGGACAAGCCGGACATCATTTAATCAAAGCAAATAAAGTTGCTTACCTTAAATTGTTTAAAAATTGCAGTTAATTTAAACTGTCTTTAGAAATACTTAATAAATGTGATTAGTTTCATTCTTTCATTTTATTACCTACAGAACTTTGTGGTAACTTCCATTGTGCATGTGTTAACGCTTTTTCAACACTTATTTACGCAATAAAAATATTTTCTTTTATGTTGTTAAATTTAATATTACGTTTGATTGACAAATCTAAAACTTATATGCATAGGATGAAAAAATTGCAGATTTTATGAAGTATATTATTTATGAATTTAATTTAATGTTGAATTTTATTTAATAATATATGCAAAATTCATAATATTAAAATAATTTTATTTCATAAAAACAATTAAAAAATGTATGTAAATAATTGTTCTACGTATATTTCGATAAAAAAAAACAAATTATAAATTATTAAAAGAATAAATTAAGCTACATAATTTTATTGTAACTTCAAAAAAACTTATAATTTAAAAATCGTACTCTACTAAGTCTTCGAATCAAAATTTTTTACTTAAAAAAAATTTGTTGTACAAAAAAATTAACATCGATAGGCAATGATAAATTCGATGCAACTTTGACATTTTAAAAGATATTTATTTATTTATTTTTTTATTTAAACGCTCCTTGGCCTTTTAGCTTCTGCCTTAGGCCATCACCAGGTATAAATTTTTTAAAATTATAGTATGTAATATTTTTGTTTTGACGCCTTTTTTTAAAATATAGTTCCAAAACTATCTGCTAGAGGTCCTACCATCTCCATTTTGTATATATATAGTTTACATTTTTCTGTTTTCGGCGCTATAATCATTGGTTAAAAAACTGTTTTCATTATATTTAATAAATTATTAGCAATTAAAAATTAGTAATAAAGTTTATGGAAAAAATACTCGTCGTCCGTTTGGAACGCATTGAAGTACGTGCATGAGACAGCAAATAAATGTAATAATAATTATTACATTTAAGTGAAAAAAAATTCATTTATATTTTTTAAAAAGTATATAATTTTGTTCAAATTATTAACATTATTTTTTTAAATATTCTTTCTAATAAATCTAAAAGTATTTGGTTAAAAACAAATGTTGGAAATTGCATGTTTAATGAAAAATATTTTTATTCAAATATAAAATTTTTCAATGCATAAATTCAATTCGTTTAATATTTATGTTAAATGGCAATAATTATTTTTCAAAATAACTTGATTAATGAAAGTTTTAATAGTTGTTAAAAAACAATTAATATTTCTGAAATGAACTATATACTGAAAGCTTTTAAAAGCAATAATAAATATAAAAATATTTTTCTTTTAATAAATATTTATTGAATCTGTAAAAATTCTTTTAATCTTAATTTAATTATTTTTTATATTATTTTTTAATATGTAAAATGTAATAATTTTTCTATAATACAAAAATTTGTAAATGATATTATTTTTCATAGGGTACAATGACAACAGAAGCTATATATAAATATTTAAAAATTAAAAATAGACCTCATAGTGCAGCTGATATAATTTCTGCATTGGATAAAGAAAATTTTGGTAAAAGTGCAATTCAAAAGTCATTAGATAAATTAGCTGATAATGGAAAAATTTTTGTTAAAGTAAGCAAGTATATTATTTAATTTAATCTAATAACATTTCCAAAATTGAATTTTATATAATTAACTAATATATTTGAATCTTAGACTAACGGAAAACAAAAAGTTTATTGCATTATTCAAGATTCTAAACAAAATTTAGAAGAATTAAAGAGAATTGAAAGAGAATTACAAGCACATTCCAATGAACAATTAAAAAAATTACAAGAATTAGAAAATGAATTTAAACAACAAGAAACAGTTTTAAATTCTCTTCAATGTAATATGAGTTTAGAAGAAGCACAAAAACAAAAAAAAATATTGGAAGAAAGTATTACAAAATTGTCTTTAAAACTAGATGAGTTAATGGAAAATTCAGGAACAGAAGACTTAACTCAAGTCAAAAAAAAAGCCGAAGCTAATCTCAGTATTTACAATCGAGAATACAATAAAAGAAAACGCATATGCAATGATATTCTTGATTGTATTTTAGAAAGTTACCCAGGTAGTAAAAAGCAACTTTATTCAGAAATAGGAATCAATGTAGTATAGAATTTAAAATAATTTAAGCTAATATAAATTATAATTTTTCATTTTTAATCAAGATATGTATAAATAATTAAGAATAAAGTGTACAAATGTGAATTAAAAAAATTCATTATTTTTGGAATATTATAGTAAACAATTTTTTAAAATTATGTTGTTTTTACTTATTTCGTGATAGTTACAAATATTGATGCAAATATTTTAGTAAAACACGATGTATTTATAAAGAGATAACATATGTATTTAATTTGATTTATTATTATCTACATTTTAAATTTATTGCAAACAAGAATTTAAACATTTTATCTTTGCAGTTATGATGATAATAAATATTTTTCAAGATTTTAAAACTTATCAAAATTACTGAAGTGGTTGAAAATATTATATTTTAATTTTTTAAGTACAATTATGCAATGAAAATACAAATATAATTAACGTAAATACATTAATTTTAAATTTTAGACTTTTTTTTAAATTAATAGTTATTTTAATAAAATTTTGCTTTAATACTAAAATATTAAATTTTTACTTGTTTTTGGGTCTGAAAAAATAAATTTTAGTTCGAAAATCTACCGCATGAAGCGGTGCAAGCGCATGCGTGGTATTCAAAGTGGTTGTGTGTCTTGCAACGCCTCATGCAGTAAATTTTGAAACTAAAATTTGTTTTTTTTAGACCCGAAAACAATTAAAAAATCAGTATTTCCGTTTTACAGAAAAAATTTTATTGAAAATGAGTATTAAATTAAAAAAAAATTCTAAAATTTAAAATTAACATATATATATTGGGCCTAAAAAATTAAAAAACTATGTTTTAAACCACTTCAGCAATTTAGTTTTAAAACTAAAGTTAAGTTCTAAAATCTTGAAAAATATTTATCATAAGCTGCAAAGATAAAATATTTAAATTCTTGTACTTTACAAGAATAATACTACTTTAATTTAATTTAATATTAATAAATTTGAAATAAACGTATTGTAAATGTATAGTAACTCTACTGCGCCGGTTTCAAGCGCGGGACCTAGTCCCCGCGAGGGGAGGAGGAAGGAGTGGTTTCACACACAAACCTACCCTCACAACGTACCCTCTTCTACACACTGACACCTACACATTACTTGTCGCCTTTGCGGCCATGCCACACTTCATACTTTACACGAAGGTGATGCGCCTTTCCTCTCTCTCAGCCACAAGAAACTTTCCCTCGTCGTCGGTAAAGGGATCGGTGGGAGTTGGGCAAAGCGATGCCCATCGAAAGATTCTGGCATTAACGCACGTCACGTCTCAGGGGTCAGTTGACGGGGGTATGGTGGAGCAATACATGGCTTTGCGTCTTGCATCGGCTAGACGGGTGGTTCCGCTGACATCCCCGCTGGAACTAATCGGCTCAGGGAACAACGCATTAAAGCAGGATCCCCTAGGGAAAGCGTGGTCGTCGGGAAACGGGGCGTAAACCTTTCCAGAAACTCAGGGTTGCTAGTCACGGTACCTGGGTTGAGGTTGGGGACCAATAACCGGGCTCGGCGACTGCGTGAGCTTCAGTAGCAGTCCGACCCTAGGTAACCGCCTCGGAACACGAGTCGATATGAAAGACCGTGGTACGACACGCCACTACCTGGGGCCCATTTATGTGGTACTTCCATGGTGCAGCGGACTGTTGCTCAGAGTCTAGAATGACTTTATGAACATAGCACATTAAGAAGACTTAAAAAAGAAGATCAATGAAGGTGACATTCCCACGCCTAGTGTCACCTTGGCATGTAGCTCCTCAGAAGACACAGACGGAAGATCAAGAACAGCTAGCGTTAGCAGCAACACAAGCGGACGCAGCTGCCTCACTGCCTTCAATGACATCTCGAAGGCAGAGATAGACGACAACGAAAGGATGAGATTGGAAGCGGTCGAACTAAGAAAGAAGGAGGGCGATCTAATCGAAAAGATTCTTGGCCGTTTGAAAGAAGTCAAGAATTACTACGAGATTATCCAAAGGAACATTGCCTAGAAGGTGAAAGACGGTGTAAATGATGCCGATTCTCTAGTCGTTGAGCTCGTCAAAATACACAAAAAAGCTAGTAAAATGGACGAAGAACATGCTAGAAGCGTAGGATACGTGGAAGAGTCACATGGCAAGAAGAAAAATCCGTGAACGCTTCCGGGTTCAAATTCTGAGAGATGCGATCCTTCTTGGAGCAGAGAAGCGACCCCGAAGCTCGCCAAATAGCAGCTCGGGGGAAGAGACGAGAAGAAAGATGAAGGAAGTGATGAAGAACCGTTTATTGCAGGATAAGACAATTAAACAGCAGCACGCAAGGAAGAAAAAAGTTCAGAACACAAAGAACATTGTACTGAAAATTGCAGAGGGACAGACGTATGCGAGCGTTCTAGGAAAAATCCGTAAGGAAATAAATCCTGACGCCTCGAATGCGTCAGTTATCTGCGCAAGAAAGACGCAGAAAGGGGACCTCTTACTCAAAGTGGAGCAGAGGACAGATGAGAAGTTATTTACCTCCGCCCTCTTGCAGATAGTATCGGGATCGGCCAAGGTCAAGAGGGCGAATAAGAAACCAACGACGCTGGAAATCCGCGACATTGACAGTGTCGCGGAAGAGGAAGAAGTAATGGTCGCAGTAAATGAGATTCTCGGCGACAGCACAAACAGGAAGATAAGACTTTTGGGCCCCAATCAACGAGGTCTAAAAATGGCAATTATTATCCTTGAGGAAGGAGAAGCAAGAAAACTTATAGAAAGAAGTAAGATTCGAATCGGCTTCGTAAGCTGCAAAATTAGAAAGAGGGTCGTGATACTTAGGTGCTATCGATGCTTAGGTTTCGCTCGCCACAACGAGGAATGTAATGGCCGAGATAGACGAAAGCTATACTTCCAGTGTGGAGAAAAGAATCATCAGTCAAAGGACTACCAAAAGACAGCTCACTGTTACTTATGTGACGAGATTGGTGAGATTGATATCAATCACAGAGCCGGTTCTGCATCCTGCAACGCATTCAGACTTACCCTGAGGAAAGCCAAATCGACGTCAATGGCTAGCAGAAGGAATGAGGTAAGAAGAGAATGCAGTGTTCGCCCCTGAATCCCTAATCTTTTCCTCGGACGTAGACGGGGGAAATGGCGACGGAAGAAGAATTAGATAAATTAGTGCGAACAATTAATCAAATTGAAAATAGATGCTTTTTTGGAGTTAGTATAAGATATATATGTATGCAACGCGCCTTAGAATTCTTATAATAAAATTTATTACATAAAATATAAATATATTTATATATATGAGTAAATATTAAAAAACAATCATTATTTTAAAAAAATGAATAATGGAATGCTATTTTTAGATATAAAAAATTTGATAGTTTTTTTATAAAGAATTGCATTAAGTAGAGTGTTAATAAATACGATTAATTATGAGGACCGGAAGCCATCGATTGTTTTTATATTTACATTATGATAAGTATCTCAGTTCGTGATTATTCGAATACATTATGTATTCGAATATAATTATGATTGATGAAACCAAAATAAAAAAAAAGAAAGCACACTTATAGGTAATACACTCAGAGTTGTTCATAGCTTTAGTTTGACAAAGTTTTTGAAAAAATTTCATCAACTTAAAATAAATTGACCAAACAAAGAATATATATTTACAACAGAAGTTGAAAAGATAGAATTAAAATATTATTAATTAAAAATATTTTCTAATTAGATAAGTTATAGGATTTAAAATTTATAATTTAAATAAATATTTTTAAGAGCATTAAGTAGAGTGTTAATAAATACTCTATAGAGAAATTCAATAAATTTCGGCTTTTAATAGTAAAAAATATTAAAATACAGTTTTAAAAATTTAATAAAATGTTCAAATGCCGTTTAAAAAAAATGGAGAACAATAAGAGTAGATCGAAGAAATTTCCAAAGAGACTAGAAAATCCATTAGAAATGCTAACATACTTCGTTTCTCATACTAGTCTTCATGGCGTAAAATATGTGCAAGATGAGCAGCTATACAAAATTGAACGAATTTTATGGGTATTACTAGTAACAGCGGGATTTTATTGCACTATAAGTTTAGTCACTCAATTATATAGAAATTTTGAAGTAAGATTTACAAATTTGTATTTATATAATTAAATTTATTTATTTAATAATATTTTAACTTTTTTCTTAGGCTAAACAAACAAATATTCTCATTGACGATATAAATTATGATATTTTCCATGTTCCATTTCCGAGTGTTACACTTTGTCCTGGTACTCGAGTAGACTGGAATGAAGTAAATAAATGGGCAAATACACTAATTCCTCCAGCTAATAAAGAAGCACGAGATGCTTTTTTGAAATTGCTGATAAATATGTCAAATTTACGGTTTTCTCATTTGCACGAATTAGATATTAATGCTGATCATTCAGCGCTAGAATTACTAAATAGTAAAGAAGTTTACAATTGCTTTAATTGTAATGTGTAAGAAAATTGACTCAAAAAATCATCATCCTTTATATTAAACTTATAAATCTAAAGCTAAGAAAATGATAATTTTTTGGTCAATATATATGATTTATTCAAAATTTTATTAAAATTTTATGATTTTCATAGGTATTAATATAACTGATTTATTGATTAAAGTAATGCCGAGGTGTGACAATTTCATTTTTAATTGTTCTTGGAGTTACGTTGAAAGAAGTTGTTGTGAAATATTTGAGGTACAAAAAACAAGTTATGGATTTTGTTACGCATTCAATTCTTTAACAACTATACAAAAAAAAATTGATGAACCTTATAAAACGCATGCCTATGGTATTCGCAGTGGTCTTACAGTTGAAATGCGTAGAGATTATTTACATTATCCTCCAGACGACAAAGGTAAATTATTAAAAATAATAATGTTAATAAATAAAAAATAATGGATGTCAAATTTTTAATATATTTTGCGCTGAATTGTTAAATTTAATTTTATTATACCAATTCCCGTATAAAAATGATTGTGTGTGTCCCATATGTATGAGACATATGTAAAATACGTATCTCGATACATATAAGAAATGTGACTATCCCACACTATATTTATATATATTGTGCAGTAGCTATATAACAAGATACATGTACAATACATAAATGTACAATAGCTTGTTAGATTATTATTGTATCTATATCAATTATTGCAATATTGTACCATATATAATATATATATATATATATATATATATATAGGATACGTTTATTATTAATAATACAATTATTAATTTTTAATTAATCATTAAATTCAATAATGATTAACTAAAAAATTTGAAACTTGAATATTCGCTTTTTTTTTTTTTTTTCAATTGAATTTTAATTATTATTATATACTTCATGTACTTCATACAAATTTTTTATAGAAAATCAGAGTGCCATATTTATGATAACTCATCCAAAAATTTACCCTACCAAAGCCCAATATATTGGTTTTGGTGGACAATACAACGTTGATATAAAATTTACATCTGCGTTTGCTTCACCTGAAGTAATGGAATTAGAAAATTTAGAAAAACCACCCTGTAAACATGAAAAAGGAGAATACAAATTTGAAAACTGTTTAACTATATGTCAACAAAGATATATTCATAAAATGTGTGGTTGCAATCCGACTTTTATTTTTCCCGCAATTGGTATGAATTTGAATTCTTAGTAATTTAAAAAGCTTTATTTGCAATCAATTAACAAATTTTCAATTTTTTATTAACTTTAAAAATTAGTAAAAATTTTATTTAATGTTTATGTAGATGGTGTACGTGAATGTAATATAACAGATTTTCAATGTATCGCAAAAGAAAGTGGTATGTAATTATTAATTTATATTTTCTAATGAAATATTATTATTCGTAAATAATATGCATTTTGAACAATTTATGCTTAGAACAAATTAGTGAAGTACATTTTTCAATGACAACCGATGATCGGCACATTGTCAAAACAATGTGTAATTGCCCAACGGAATGTGATTATTGTAATTACGATAATTTTGTTATAGCACGGCCTTATTATGAATCCGATTCAATTATTTTAGATATACACTATGATGGTCCTACAGGTGTTCGATATAAAAGAGACATAGTAGTGACAAATTTAGATATGCTTGGTAGTATTTCAATATTTTTATTTTATTTTTAATATTTTTTTATCAATTTGATTATTATATATCAATATATTTTTTATCAATATAATTATTATACTTTATTTAAAATTATTCTTGTAGTACAAATGGGTGGAATATTTGGATTGTTTCTTGGCGGTTCGTTACTTACTCTGATGGAATTTATATACTGTTTCGTTGTTGCAATAATATTTTATATTTATCGATATCTTACATCGAAAAATGTAAGAAAAGAAGAAACAAAAGTGCAACAAATTATGCACATTACAACTTTATACAGTAACAAGAAAATTTATCCATCAGTTTATTATCCAATAACATTTAAAAAAATAAAAAATTGATAGTAGTTGATTGAAATTTTATTATGATCGTTTAAAATTTATAGAAAAATATATAATGTTTTTATAAAGTAGTTTATTTTAGCTGTTTATTTTTCATTATATATTTTTTTTTTTTTTTGGAATAAATTTATTGTTTCCATCGTCCTTTTCCCGACAAACGAGAGTTTTATTTAAAAAAACTGGTTACACATTTACGATTCAAAATATTGTCCATTGCTAGCCACTACTTTTTCTCATCTTTCAGACAGCATATGAATCCACCATCGGCAAAACTACTCATCTTTTAAGGCGATCCACGTATCGATTCAATTTTTAACCTTTTCATAAGAACATAAATATTAAATAAAAATATATCAAAATATAGTCAAACATAAGTTGATGCTAAAGAATATAGGAAAATTTTTAATATTTATTTGATCTATAACTTAATTTGAGTTTTATTATTAATGTGCAATCAAAAGAAACTCAACTTATGGTTTTTCAAGTTAAATTTCAAATATAATTGTAGCGTATTTAAGGATACTTAGCATAACGGGTTTTAAGCTAAAAATAACAATAACTCGTTAATACATAAGCTTTCATGAATTATTATCGGGAAATACAACGCGTGCGTATCGAATCGAGCGCGACGAGAGAATCTGGAAAACTTGCTTTTTTCTTACACTAGCTTCGTGTGCGTACATGAAAGAGTGGGGATGAAAGCAAACGAACACCGCAGCGCTACATAGTTGATTATAGCGCCATCTACAAAATTCTAGCAGAAGACAAGAAGGAAGTTTTCGTTTTCAGTATACATCTTTCGAATAAAATGTTATTCTAAACATTATAATTATATTTATAAACAATGTAAAATTATTACTATTTTAAATATATTTGTCATAATTTTTGAAACAAATATCATAAAAAGTAATTTAGCAAAATGGATGAATTTTTATTCAAACAGATTAAAAACTCGTTAAATAAACAATGTTATATCATGAATGATTCTTGGTTGGCGGATGGAATTGAATACTATTTAAATGATCATGAAAATGTGAGTCGAATAATTTTTATTTTGTTAATTTTTTAATATGAAATTTTCCTTGAATTTAATTTTAAATAAATATATTGATATCAAAATGATTTATAAACTATTTAATCTATACCATTATTTCTAAATATTTTATTTTTACAAAAAAATATTTATTATTTAATAGCCAACGGAAGAAGAAATTATGACATTTGTTATTAATCAATGGGTACTTGGTGATTTAAGAGACATAAATAATGAAAATGGATGTTTACCAAAAAATCTCAAAAATCAAAAGTGTGTCATACTTCGTGGAAAATATATATTACAGGTTTAGTTTATAAATTTTTTTATTAATCTTTTAATATTTTAATTATTTCTAATATTTTACAGATGGATAAAATATACGATATATCAACATCCAAATATAAGCAACTTGAAAAAATAAGAAATATATCATCGGAAAATGTTGATGCTACAGAAAATGAAAATTTGTCAAATGAAGATAAATTTCAAGCTTGGGAACCAAAATCAAAAAGAATGTTACAACTATTTTTAACAGATGGAATTCAAGATGTATTAGCTATTGAATATAAACCTATAAGGTTTTTGAAAGTAAGCCTAAGGAAATCTAAAGTTTATAAAAATTAAAATTATACCTTCAAAAAAATAACTTTAATACTCAATATAATTTTATTATTTTTAATGTAGGATAATTTATATCCTGGATTTAAATTAATGATAAAAGGACCAGTTACTTGCAGAAAAGGTGTAATATTGCTAGAAGAAACTAACCTATCAGAAATTGGTGGTGAAGTTGATACTTTATTAATTATAAATGCTGTAGAAAATGTTTTTGCTAGAGCATTGTGGGTATTTAAAATTTTCCATTTATTTTGATATAGTATATTTATTATTTGATGATATTTAATAATTATATTAACAGAAATTTAGAAGAAAATCCTGATCCATACAATGATAATAATAAACAAATACAAAATACTCAAAGTACACAAAACTCTCATCAAATGCAAGACGATTTTGATATAGATTCAGAAGTGATTGCTCAAATTGATAAACAAATTCAACAGAAAAATTCAAATAGTAATACAAATTTAAATACATCAAGTATTATAACAACTGAACCTAATCAAATCTCTAAATTTAACAACAAATATCAGAAACAAAATAATTCTGCTATTAAATATACTCAAGATTCAACTAAATTTAAAACTAAAAATCAATTGATTAATATTAATGAGGCTTCTAATGTTAATACAAATAAATTACAAAAATCGATCAATAATTATAATATAAACAATAAAAATCCTAATTTTGCTGATGAAGATGATTCATTTTTAGAAAAGGTTGATGAAAAGGCATTTGAAAATTTTACTATGGAATCAATAAATTCAATGCATCAAAAACCGACAAAAAATAAACCATTAGGTACTTCAAAAACAATTCAAAATCAAAAAAATGATTTTCCAACAGAAGATGAAATGTGTGATTTAATTAAAGAACAGTCACAGTTTCTTGATACAAAAGTTCAAAATGAATCATCTCAAATAAAGTCAGATTTATCTAATAAAATATCCAATAAGTTTATAGAAAATAATTCTAAGTCTTCTCTTGAGAGTGAAAAATCAAATCAAAAAAATATTCAATCAAAAGAAAATACTAATAATAAAAATTTATCATCTTGGAAACTTCCATCACCACTAAACTTACCAATAAATGTAAAACCATCTACTAGTAATGCTAGGGATTTTCCAGATGATGATTTTGATTTAAATGATTTTGATATAAAAACAAATGACTTTAAAACTAATACATTTATATTAAAAAATACAAATGATAAAGTGAAAAATTCCCATTCTCAAATAAGTAACAGTTTGAAAAATTTATCAAATGAAACTAAACATACAAAATACAATGAATTAGAAAATCTTGAAGTTGAATTCAATAATGAATTTGATGTTGAATTTGAATGTAAAATGAACATAAATAAATTATGTAGCCAGGAAGACACTAAAAACATTTTAAAGTCAAAAATTGAAGAAAAAACCTTTAATATAAAATCTGAAAATATAAGGGATAATTCTTCTTCAGAATTAACAGGAATTAAAAGATCAGCAGTAAGTATGTTTCTAATTTAAATTACTATTTGATTTTTATTTTCTGCTTATAAAATATATTTTCTAATATATTATTTTTAGAATACTATGTCACCTCAAATTGGTGCACCACAAAAAATACGCTGCCTACAAAATAACAGTAAAGTTAATAGTAAAAATTCTGAATCTATAAGTGAAACTACATTATTAAGAGAAGATGCTCCGAAATTTTTAGATTGCATATGTGATGTTTTAAAAGAACCTGTACCAGATGGTGGAACACGTACTGTAGTGCGAGGAAAAGTTGTAAATATTATTAAGTTAAATTTGTTAAAACGAGAAACAGGATCTTATTTCCATTTAGAAGGTACTATTACTGATGATACTGCAAATTTAGATGTTGTTTTCTCTTCAGAGGTATTTTTTAATTTATGTAATCAAACATTATTATTGAATATTAAAATAATAAAACAACTTATTAAAAGGTATTAGAAAAAATTATTGGTTATAGTCCTCAAGAATTCAGCCAAAAAAGAAAACAAAGTAAAACTGATTCAAAAATTAAAGATCAATTAAGAGAAGTAATAGTTTTGCACTAACATTTATGATATTCCTTTTTCTCACAAATTAAATGATCATATATTTACAGGATTTGAAAAAAGCTCAACAAACATTAAGAATTATGGATGCTTTAATGGAAATAGAACTAAAAAAAAATGAAAAAGCATTAATTATGAATACATTAAAATTAACAAAGGAACAAAAAGTTCAAATAGAAAAAAGAGTAAAGTTACTAAAAATATAAAAATTTTTTTAGATTAAAATTATTTTAAACTTAGATTTTATATAAAAGATTATATATTTTTATAATAAATAAATAATTAAAAATTTTATAATTTCTTTATTTTACTATATTCTTCATACAAAAACATTTGATAATTTTTCTTATAGATTGGAATTGTGATGAAAAATACGATTAAAAAGTTTATTATGACGATAAAAAATATTTTATTCTGTAAAATGATGAAATAACTACTACATGGGCTGAAAAGTCCCGGGATTTTCAATGAAAACTAACGTTTTTTGGGCAATGTTCGTATTTATTCCTCAACATAGTTGCCTTCGAAGGCAATACACTTAGTATAGCGATTTTACAACATTACAATGCCCTTTCTGTAGTACGAAACGTCCAAGCCTTCGGAATATACCTCGATTTCCACGATGACTTCCTCATTCGATGTGAATCTCTTTCCCTGGAGCCACTGCTTGAGGTTTGGGAACAGATAATAATCGCTGGGGGCCAAATCTGGAGAATGCGGCGAGTGAGCAACTAATTCGAATCGTAATTGGTCCAATTTGGCCTTCGCTTTCAAGGACGTGTGTGACGGTGCGTTATCGTGATGGTACAGAACTTCTTTCTTCGCCATATGGGATCGTTTTTTCTTTATTTCGTCGTTCAGTTTGTCCAATAACGCTGCATAATACTCTCCGGTAACTGTTCTTCCCTTCTGCAGGTAATCGATGAAGATTATTCCATGCACATCCCTAAAAACGGAGGCTAAAACCTTCCCGGCCGAGCGTTGATCTTTTGGGCGCTTTGGTCGGCTTTCGTGGCTTTTCAGCCACTCTGCAAACTGCCTGTTGGACTCAGGGGTATAGTAATGGATCCACATTTCATCCATCGTCACAGAACGTCGAAAAAAATCCGCTCGATTACGCTAAAACAACGCCAAACCGGCCGTTGAATCATCAACGCGCTGCTGTTTTTGGTCGACAGTCAGCAAACGAACGCGGCACCCATCGCGCGGATAGCTTTTTCATGTCCAAAACATCGTGCAAAATATATCCCACCCGTTCTTTTGAGATGCCAACGGCCTTAGCTATCTCGTTTAACTTCACTTTACGATTTTTCAAAACGATTCGATGCACTTGCTTTACGATTTCTGCATTTGTAGCCTCTTTTGGCCTTCCATGAGCGAGGTGTGTCTTCGGTGCTTGTACGACTCATTTTAAATTCACTAAACCACCGATAAACTGTTGTTCTCGAAGGAGCAGATGTGATATAATATTTCTTCAACCATTTCATTGACTGTTCAGGAATTTTTCCCATCAAGAAACAATGTTTGATCAAGATGCGATATTCCTGTTTTTCCATTTTCTTCACGAAAGCGAAGGTAGCGAAACTTTAACGACTATAGCTTGTAAACAAATGAACGAAATGTCATGAAACTTCACACATAAATTAGTGACAGATGAACCTCTCGAAATGAATCATGTTCATTTTCTAGTGATGTCACTTATTGAAAAATCCCGGGACTTTTCAGCCCATATAGTATTAAGGAATAAAAATTTATACGTCTTTGATTATGTTTTTCTCGAAGCAATTCCTCCATTTATTCTGAATTATTATTTTGCATAAAATTTAAAAGTATTCCTTAAAGGGCAATAAACTCGAAACAGTTGTAGTATAGTAATGAATTAATGTTTGTAATTTTTACAATGAATTCATTTAACAATGATTTAGCAAACAGTACTAAAATTGAAGTTAGCGCTTCCAGAAACTTATGCAGAACTGCAGCTAGAAAGTACATTAAAAAGTGGGGATGAGAGAGTATGAACGAGCGGCGAGCGAACTATCGTAGCGCCACACAGTAAAATGGCAGATCCGCCAAAAGTCAAGTACAGATTTGTGATTTGTATTAGAAATACGCTGTCTTTTTTTATTAAAATAATTAACAATGAGTAAGTTGAATAAATTATCATTTGCATCAAAGAACAATGACTTCCTAAAAATAATATTTTTATAGTGAATGAGAACAACGCTTTGGAAGAACAATGCGAAGATGCAGTATTTCAAATTTGCTGTACAAGAGAACGTTATTCCACCCGCTGTACAAATCAATTGGAAAAATATTTATCATTAGTAACAAAGAAACAAGTAAATTTATCGTTTTTTTTTTTCTTCAGTAAACTGATATTAAATTTATCTGTAACTTCTATTTTTATTTTTAGACAGCACATGTTCAAAAATCACCTGTTTTAAATTTTCAAATACCAGTTATAACGGAAGAACAACAACAGCTTTTCTACAACTTTGACGCAACATCCGAGAGAAAAATTCAACATTCTAATTCCAAAACAGATACACGCCTCATTTTAAACAGAATAAAAGAATTAAAAAGTATAGCAAGTCAAATTGAAAGATCAAAAAATAGTGAAATATATCAGTTATTAAAACAGTAATTTTAGATTAGCAAATAATTTTTACAAATTTCAGAAATTTTTATTATTATATTGACAAAAATAAAGGTATATTTAGTATAAAAAAATAAGACATTTTATTCTTAATGTTGTTTATTTTAATATTAACATTCATAAAATTACAAGCATATTTTTGTATGTATGAAATGCATCGCAATCATTTACATTTAATGTGCATCTATATAAAAAAAAAACTATTAATGATGGAAGATCTAAAAGATTTGTACATTTACTATAATTACATTTCATTGATAATAATAAGAATATTATAAATAATAGTTATAAATGTTATCAACAAATAACGTGAAAATTAGAAACAAATATTAGCAGTAAACATTTATTATAACTTTCATTGCCTTAAATAAATATAATTTTACAAAAGACATATTTTACTTAATAAGTCTAATAAAATTTATAAGAATTTCAACTTAAGGCAAGTTTCACATTTTTTTCAATGTCTTTCCAAGTCTTTAAATATCTACATTAGTTTTAAATAAAATTTATATCAAATTGTTTATTTGAATGTATTGTATATAATTATTTATGCAAAATTTATATACACAATTTATTACCTAGAAATATTTGTAACATCTATGCGTTCAACAACAACTTTCACCCCAAAAGTTAAATCATTTAATAATTTCCATACATTAACTTTTACTTCTTTTTGTGCAACACCGTTGACAAACTTTCTAAATTTTGACACAATTTTATCACTTTCACTTTTTTTTCGCTTATGACGTACTATACTTTTATTATTTAAGTCTTTATTTAGTCGCTTAATTAAACTTTTTTCTAAAGCTTTTTGAGTTTTTATTTCAATAGAGTATTCTTGCTTTGATGAACATTCATTAGATGTGGACAATGTTTCATTAAATTTGGCATATAATTTTGAATTTGAACGAGTAAGTCTCACATTAACTAAATTTGAGTTAGAATTAGAAATATCACTATGATTTGTATCAGTGTTTTTCTGAAATTTGTTATTGCTTTGAGTTTTTTTGTTATTTATAACGGTAAAAGACCTTAAATTTCTTTTAATATTTTTTATAGAATTATTGCAAGTCTTTACATTATTATCCTTATCTCTTTCAGTTTGTAAAATAATTACAGAATTATTTATTTCGTTTTCTGGAGATTTCCTAATATTATTTTCAATATTATTTTCTACACTGATCTCAGTATCATTAATTATTGTATCCTCGTTATTTTTTATGTTGATTTCGTTGTTATTTTCTGATAAATTTTTTTGGTTTCCTATTGCATCATCATTATGGTGCTGAATAGTGCTTTTATTTTTTAAAGCTTTTAATAATGCAGGTGGAATTTGATCTTTTGTAATAACTTGGTTTGATATAACTTTAGGCAATTTTGATGAATCCTTTATTGTGTTTGTTCCATTTACTACAAATTGATTTAAAACTTGATTTACTGGTTGATTTAAAGTTTTGATTTCTGTAACTTCTTTTTTCACAATTTTTTCATCATTTGGTTCAATATCATCCATAAGTAAATCTGCAAATCTATCTTCTGTTGTAGACGTTCTATGCAAAACTTCAAAAGCCTTATTCAAAAATGTATTATGTACCAATGCTTCTGGCACGATATCTTCTTCTTCTTCATCTTCCATTTTCAATTCTAATTCTTTATCTTGATTACCATCATTTATATACATATTAGAATCTTCAAATACTTTTTCGATATTTTGTAAAGTAGAGTCTGACATTTCTTTACCAGAAAAAAATTGAGACCAACAATCGGCTGTTTCAAAAGTGTCAATACTTTCAATAATATCTGTGTTATGTGTCAATTCAGCCTTTTTAAGCTCCTCTTCTGTATCGATATTAATTTCATTAGCTAAATCCATAAAAGATGCAAGTGCATTGTCACAAACAACATGCTTTTGTTCTGGAAGACTAATAGGTTCCTGCATACGAGTTATCATTTTTTCAAGTCTTAATAAACTAGAGTTCAAAAGACATGGATCACCTTCTTTTGTTTCTACCTTTTCAGAGTTTTCAAGAACTTCATCAACTTCAAGTTTTGTTTTCTGTTCAACAACTGTCACTATATCTTTATCTTGTCGAATCGTAAACATAAGACCTTTCATTACAAGATCTGTTATATCGGAAGAACGCAAGTTGGCAACCTCCGGTGGTGGCATTGATTCATTATCTTTCGGTTCTTGTCGAAACCTTTGCTTACTACTTTTCTGAGAATCTTTTGAATTCTTGATATCATTGTTATCATTATCATTATTAAATGAAGACTCGCGCGAATTAGTGGGACTATTTGCATTAATTGAATTATTTTCTTTTGAAGAAATAGAATTGACCAATCGCGAATTTTCAAGTTCTCTCTCAATGTCTTTCTCAATAAGATATTGATAAGGTAGACTTGAATCAGAATGTGAACCACTATTGGAGTTACTATTTTCATCTTGATTAAAAGAATTATTCTCTGACTGCTGCGGTAATACTGTTTTAACTGGTTCAGGTAGTTCATTTTGCAAATTACAATCTACATCTTTCTCAATACTATTACTGTTAGTATCTTCTTCATCGTTACAGTTTTTGTTGCCAACTTTATTACTCATTAATTTTACACATGACTCAGTTAATACAGAATGCCTAAAAAATAAGAATAAATTATTTAACAATTTTCGTCTATTGAATTTGTTATACTATAATTACTATTCTATTTAAATATCAAAATAATCTGAAATATACCTCAATGATGAATTTGTAGGGATACAATTATCAGAATCTTTGAAACGTGATCGTGTTCGTAAGATCCAAGAAGTATCAATTTTATTTTCACTTTCTTGATGACTATTTGTTGATTCTGTACTAACCAATTCTCTTTCACCTACCTCCATATTTTCAGGTAGTGAATGATTATGTAATGAACTGTTATCTTCTCCAATAGATTGTTTTGGATTCTCTGGACAACTTTTAGCCAATGACCCTCCCATTATGTCTTTAGTTTCTTGTTCTTGGTTTAAAATCTTTACCGTTAGAATAAAAGCGTGTGGAAAAGCGTTAGCGTCCGGCCTATCGCAAAATTTCATCACAGCAAACATTTTATCTTGTCGTGTCCATGAAGCATGATCTACATTAATTTTAAATGAGTTAAGGAATTTAAAAGTTCAAAAATTTCTATAAATAGGGTTTAATTTATATATTTATTTCCATTCACAAATAATTTTTTTAAAAGGATACTGTAGGTAACAAGAAGATTCTTTGTTCCAAAATGCTGTCCTTGTCGAGGTTTCCACTTTATAATCCTTCTAATAATTTTCATCAATTCCTTACTATATGAAAAATCTATCGTACTTCTATACCAAATATAAAATTATTATTCCACATCTAATATTTTATTTGAAAAATATTATTATACTGCAGTTGATCAAACAGATATTAATTATACGTATTAAATATGTTTAACTTATAGTTTATTGATTAAATCTTTTAAAGACTTTTTATGTTTTTACAAATTTTCTAACTTGTTCAATAAATTACATTTTTTTTAATAACAAATTGTTTCTTAAAAATATTAAAAATTATATAAAAAATATGTAATTTTGAACAGCATCTTTATAAATTTATATTATAAATATGGCTTTTGATATTTTATTTCTCATTTCAATTATTAATATTTCTTTTAAAATTAAATAAACAACTAATGTACAATTGAGAGTTTAGTGGATATGATTATTTATTTTCCTCTATGATTAAAATTCATACAAATATTTTTTAAAATCAAAAAATTTAAAAATTTTACTATTATTGAACCAAAATAATTTACATCTACATAATTAACATTGTATATATACATACAAATAAATTAAAAAGTACACTTCATAATTTCTGTATAAATAAAATTTTAATTACTTGTTATAAAATTTAAAATAAACATTACTTTTTTAAATAATAAAAATAACATTTTTTTAAAAACTTTATGAAATAAAATTGATATTTACCTATTTGTTTTATGAAACTTGAATGTAAATTTATAAATATTATTTTTATGACATAACCAATAAGAACCAGGTACTATTAATATTGGTTCTTTATCTTTGTTTTCCCAATGGAGTCTGCCAAATGTACGTACATGTATTCCAGGCATTTTCTTTCAGGCTTCAGATCGCGAAATAAAGGTATTAATTTTATACGTTCTTCTCCATTACTGGTTATCTCTTTAACAATAAATGTTAAATAATACAAAACTTTTTGCTGAAAAAAAAGAATTAAAAATGAGATTTAATTTTCATACAATAGAAATACTTTATGATCAACAAATATACTTCTGATATAACTTCGTTTATGAAAACATCATTTATAATATTCCAAGGTATGTATTCTTCAAGAGCACCAAAAATAGTTTTTTTATTTATAATATGTACTCCTACTGACTTTATTAATAACAATGAATCTGAAAAATAAACATTTTTTAAATTAATTCTTAAATTTTCTAAGAAGTAAATGTTATATAAAGCTTAAGCATAGTGATTCTCAACCATTAATTATCCTAGATTACAGATTATGTGCTACAATTGAAAGCAGTCATTAAATTTTAAATTTGATATTAATGTTTATAAAATAATATATTTATAAAATATTTTATTTAATTATAAGCATAAATAATAATAATAATATAAATAAGATTATTTTTTCATTAAAATAAAACTTCTTATTTATTATTATTTTTATTCTAAACTGTAGAAAATGTTAAATTATTTCACACTACACTATTTTATTATATAAAAATGGATTTTTAATTGTTAATATTTAACTATAGAATTTATATTTATTTATATCAAAACTAATCAATGTAAAATTTAAAAATTTGAGTTAAAATTATAACATGTATTTTAAAATTAAAAATATAACTTTGTCCTTTGTTATGAAAATAAAAATTTCTATAATAATTTAACAAATGCTTTGGATTTTAATAAATTTATATTATAAATAATATCATCTATAATTTTATATTATTGTCACCTACAATAGGACTTTATAACAATGACTTCTAACGAATAAGAAGTTATGATGGTCAATATAAACTCGCCACTCTGACTAAAAATAAAAATTTAAGTAAAACTACTTTTATATTTTATTGAGAATACATATACATTTGTCTATGCTTGTATTTAATATATTGAATTTTTTGAATCTTATTTATTTTTCATATTATGAATCTATTTATATATATATATATATATATATATATATATATATATATAAATCTATTAGATATATAGAATAATTAAATGCATTAAAAAGTATGCTATTAGTCAAAAAAAAAAAATAAAATAAATAAATGAAAGCAAAAATATTACTTATCTATGACTTATTTTAAAATAGTTTAAATATTTCTAATTTTATTTGCAATAAAAAAAAAAGAAGAAATTTTTTAAAATATATTGTTAAACCTATGTGTACAATCAGATGTACTGCTTTGTCCTTGTAACCTTCAATAAATCCCATTAAACGTAAAAAAATAAATAAAGATTATAATCTTCGCGTTTGCATGCAATATAAACAAACCCAGAAGTACGAAGAATTGAAGGAGAAAAAAAGCGAAAACTCACTGCTTTTATCAGATAGCAAGGCGTTGTACAAAGCAAAGATTAAAGCAACAAGACTGAAAATGATAAAAATTGGTAATTTAGTGGTCGCCCAAAGAGCAAGAGCAGCACAAAGACGTCCGAGATCCGCAATAGTAAAACTGCACCGGCTCTCGTCTCTTAGTATGTATTCAATTGCACCATTATTTTTGTCATCAATGATATTAGAACCGTTGTTTTTGTGTCTTGTTTCATACAATGTGATTTTGTTGCCACAGACTCCCCGATAACGGCGTGCAAGGGACTCGGGGAACGTGGCCGTCGTCGTTGATGACATTAGAAATCACGACGGGGGGCCTAAGCAAGCCCCCCGGACGAACTTCTCATTTTTTTATCCCACTTATTTTTTTCTTTTCTAGCTACGTTGCATTTTTCTTTTTTCGTTTCGTTCGTAGTTTTCTCTTTCTCTTGATACACTATTATAGCACGCTGCTTTTGTCACTATGCAATTCTTCTCCCAGATTCTTTAGAGTAGTTCGTTGCACTTCACATAGCACCTGATCAGCAAATTCGCGCCATTGGTATGGGTGTAAAAGTTTACTTATGTTTGTTTTCTGTTACACACTGACGTAACGTTTTTTGTTTTAACTATTCCTGAAATGTAATACTATATATAAATATATTTATATATATATATTTATTTATATATATATACTAGTATACAAGTACTTTTTGCAAGAATATATGGAAAAATATGCGTTTGTTGCATAAAGCCTAATGCATGGATATGTGTAAAAAGAACTGCAGTAGATGCTTCGATTCACAATAGATATCTTAAAAGATCATGTTCAGAGTGTTACCACACAAACATAGAGCACATTGATTATAATGGGGAAATTGCATTTCTCAACTACCAATCTGATAAGCTTTATAAATTCAGTCTAATCTAGACCGATTAATGATAAACGTTGGGTTGGCAATACATATAATTTCTATACATATCAGCTTTCCTTATTATAGTATATGCCCTTTTTATATATATTATAATTATATAAATATTAAAAATTGCTTTTTTAAATAATTTTAATTTTTTTTAGTTATAAATTACAAATTTTTGTACAAAAGCGTCAAATGTAATAAAACCAAACTTTGTTCTAAATAAAATTATTGAATAATTATGATTATATTTTAAAATACTTAACTATAGCAACAAAAATTTAACTTCAAATATTATTTATATATAAATTTTGTTAATGTAAATGTTTCTTTACATAAACTTCATAAGTAAATTATTTCATTCATAAGTTAAATACAATAGAATAAAATTGAAAAATTCTTTAATTGATTTGTTGTTTAAATAATAAAGACAATATATATATATATATATATATATATATATATATATATATATATATATATATATATATATATAGACAGTAAGCGCCTGCGCATATAAAATTAAAATTTGGAAAGTTCACATCCCCTATCTCATCTTTATATATTCTATGGAAATCTTGAACTAACCATTTTTATCGATTCTTGTTTTATTTTTTCGCTAGTACATTAATAAAACCATCCAAAAATGGTGCTATTTTATTATTATTATTTAAGCAGTATCTATTAAATTTTGTAATACATTTTTATGATTGTTATATAAACATAATAAAATCTAGGAAAAATCGCACATGGACAGACAAATGTCAGGACAATCGTCATCCTCGCAAACTGAGACCGTCGTGGACGGAGGAACTCAGGTACATAATTTTTGTTTATGTATGACATTATTATTATATTCATGAAACTGCATATCTTTGATTATACCGGCTAGTAGATAAGGCAATTTGCTTTATCGTATCAGTTGCGAAAGTTTGACTTTTTAGAGCCATTTTGTGTATGTATACTCAACCTGCTCATTATTTATTTAATAATTTACGAATAGTAAGTATTTGTCTAATTTGAAAAGATTTTAGCAATTGAAATAAATTTTAATTGCCTTATTAATTAAAAATTGCAATGCTACTGCAAAGAAAATTGTGGTATAAATTTCTGATACCTAAATTAAAACGAAAAACAGGAAATCTTTCTTTAGTAAATTTGTGTTCAACAAATGTAGATAATAAATTTCCTTTAAATGGTATTCGCGTTTTGGATCTTACCAGAATAGTAGCTGGTCCATATTGCACTATGATTCTTGGAGACTTAGGAGCTGAAATTTTGAAAGTTGAAAAACCAAGTGTAGGAGATGAAGCTCGTAAATGGGGACCACCATTTTTTAAAAATACTAAAGAAACAACCTACTTTGCTAGTGTAAACCGCAACAAAAAAAGTGTTTGCATTGATTTAAAAAAAGGAAAAAATATCATTTATGAATTAGTGAAAAAATGTGATGTTTTAGTGGAAAACTATGTACCAGGAAAATTATTAAATATGGGTTTAGGCTATGATGATTTAAAAATTATAGCTCCACATTTAATATATTGTTCATTAACTGGTTATGGATATGAAGGACCTTATGCAAATAAACCAGGATATGATGTTATAGCAGCCTCCCTAGGTGGTCTTTTACATATAACAGGTAGATTGATGTAATAATATCAAAGTTATTTTTTTATAAAAAGTATAAAATACTTTTTTTTATAAATATTTTATTAAATTTAATTTTAATTAAAGTTACATTTTATGGTCATTTAGTATAAGAAAATTTTATAATAGGACCAAAAGATGGACCTCCATGCAAAGTAGGTGTAGCTGTTACTGATCTTGCAACTGGATTGTATGCTCATGGTGCAATTATGGCAGCTCTTCTTCAAAGAATAAAAACTAATAAAGGCCAATGGATTCAGTGTAATCTTTTATCAACTCAAGTTGCTAGTTTAATAAACATTGGTTCCAATTATATTAATGCTGGTAAAGAAGCAAATAGATGGGGATCTGAACATGAAAGTATTGTTCCCTATGAAGCATTTCCTACTAAAAATGGTTTTATGACTATTGGTACTGGAAGTGATTTACAGTTTTATGATCTTTTAAAAAAATTGGGTTTATCTGAATTAGAAAATAATGATAAATTTAAAACTAATATTAACAGAGTAGAAAATAGAGATGATTTACTCAAAATATTACGGCAAAAGTTCAAACAAAAAACAAACGAAGAGTGGAATAAAATTTTAGAAGGTTCTTCATTTCCTTATGGACAAATAAATACAATTAAACAAGTAATTATTGATTTAATTGCCACTTTCAAATTATATTTGCTCGAATTATATTATAAATTTTAACTTTTAGGTTTTCGAAGATCCTCATATTCGGCATATTAAATTAGTAAAAGAAATAGAACATCCTACAGTAGGAAAAATGAAAGTTGTGGGACCACCTGTTAAATATTCTTATGCAGAAAACGTTGTTAGATTACCACCACCTACTTTGGGTCAACATACACATGAAGTTCTGAAAAATATTTTGAATTATTCTGAACAAACTATAAAAAAATTAAAAATAGATAAAGTTATACAATAATTAATTTAAAATTGCTATATTTTTATATGTAGTATAATAATTTGTAAATTTTATAAATAAATATAAATATTTGATAGAAAAAGTTTTTACCTTGTTATCACTTTCATCCATATATAATAATAGAAATATTTTAAAAATAATTATAGTTTATTTATTTCAGCTTATTAATAAAATAAATTAATAAATTTAAAAAAAATTTTCAGGATATTCCAACTGTTAGATTGCGTCTTCGAAAACCAAGATCAGATAAAAAAGTGCAATGGACACAAGGAACTGTTGACAATGAAAATATGAATAAAAAAAAATCGAAATGTAATTTATTATATATGAGGCATGAAATTACATATACTTATGTATTATTAAAAATCATTAAATTTTATAAATTCATTTTATATAGGTTGTTGCATATATGAAAAACCTAAAAATTTTGGTGAAAGTAGTTCTGAAGATAGTGATGATGAATGTGAACATTGTCATGGACGCAAAGATGTGCATAAAACTCCTGTACCAGCTAATAAAGATGAACCACCTGGAGATGTAATCCCATCACATCCAGGTAAAATTGAATTATATTTATCATTTTTTATATGGGTTTAATTAAAATTTTTATTTGAATATTTCTTATGTCTATATTTTATATTTTTATATTTGTTACTTTGACATTTTTTTGTAAATCATATTTTTATTTACAGAACCCATTGCTACAGGAGGTTCTGCTTAAAAATGGTCTTCATTTATTATGCAAATAATTTAATGGCTCAGCCCTTTTTTCATATTGACAAAAAGCGACCAACGTTGAGCGTCGTATAAGTCAGAAAGCAGGTGTATTTGACTGTGATTTTATTGTTTGTATTTATTGAAATAATTTTCACTTTTCAAATAAATTAAAATAAATAATAAACCCAAATATTTCACGAATCGTGGTCAAACCAAATTTGTCAATCAAACTTATTTCATAATGAAAAAATCTTCCAAAAAATTGTTAAATTTATTACAATTCTTACAGTTACTTTATAAAAGCACCTTTGTATTGTGATAGTTGTAATAAGTAATAGATGTAATAATAAATAGAAACAAAGTATGTTAAAATATTACAAGATAAAATTATAAAAAACCTTTACAAAATAATAATTACTATATTAGAAAGTTTTAGAAGAATTATTAAGGATCTAGATTTAATATTATTTATGAATACTTGAAAATATAAATAAATTGTTCCTAAAATTTGTAAATCTTTTAATGAAAACATTTTTACTGAATTTTAAAATATTTGAGGATTATTAAAAATATAAAATATTTACACTTCATTCTTTGCAAGAATATGTAATTGTATATTATTTGGAAAATGTATAAGTTACACATATTTTACAGTTACATTTTTTCACAATCAGATAGTAAAATCCATAATTTTTAACATAAGTAACATTCCATGAATTGATATTTATAACATTATTAAGGATACACGAGCATGCTGAAGTTTAAGAAGGGGTTGAATAAACAATAATAACTTTTTCTAACATTGGAAAAATGTCCACCATCTAAAGTTGAATAGCCCTTATTTTACTTTAAGAATGCTCATGGTTATTTTAACAATATTCTTATCGTCTTTCTGATTTATTATCATAAATGTCTTTAAAAATATTCGTATCCAATAAACTATCATTTTTTTCAATCATACATTGAACAAGTATTTATTTATTGCCCCTTCAAGTTTAAAAATATAATATAAGTCATGGCATTGGAATAAATTGTCACTCTGTCAAAGTAAAATGACACCAGTGCATTCAAATATTTGCATGTCACGATAATTATTTACAAATTTGAGTACCAAAAAAATTAAATTATAAACATATTTTATTTCACACATGTAGAAAATATAATCATAGCCCGCAAAAACTTAACAATCGTCATCCAATCAGAATTTCATTTATCAGTATAATGTTATCGTTTAAAATATTTAATTTCCATTTTAAAAATCTTCATTTTGTTTGTGCTTTAAAAAAATAAAAGCCCTGTCATTTAAAATATCAAGATAAGTATAATACATCGAATTTATGCTTTAATATATCTTGATGAATTAAATGTCAATGACTAAATGTTATTATGATTAATATCTTATTTATATTTGGACATGAAGACTTTTATATTGGAAATTTAATCATTTTTAATCAGTCAACATTACAACTACTTCTATGATATCGACGTCGCTTTCTTACTTCCATTCCTCGTCGAAATGAATTTTCATCCAAACCAAGAGACTTAACCATCGCCCGGCTTCTCCAAACTTTAATTGTATAATCATCACTTGTAGTGACTAGCATTTCAGGATCTCGAGGATTAAAAGCTACTGAGTTTACTACATCAGAATGTGGAAATTTGGCTAAACACACACCATAGTGTCTATCCCAAAGGTAGCCATGTTTATCCTCTGCACCACTGTAATATTAATCGTTTAATATTCAATACTTTTTCTTAAATTTTTTATTTTAGACTCATATAAAAATAAATAATAATAAATTGATTTAATATTATTTTTAAATAACATATTTTAGATTAATGTATTTATTAATGTATTTGTATTATATTTACCTTGCGACGTATTCATTACAGACATCTAAAAATATAAAAAAACATTCATTGTTGGGTGTATAAGCTTTGTGAGCTCTTAGCATTGTGCCAACTTGTTTTAATGTTACTAAATCAATAACATGAATATCAATTTCTTGAGCTATGGGAGGAGGTTGTAATGGATTTGTAATTACGTAACCCCTAGGCCATGGTCTGGTATTAATGTAAAGATATCTAAAAACATAAATTATTTTATAGTTAAAAGAATTTATCAATTTCAAAAATTTGAAATTATCAAATTGAAATAAAAATTAAAATTTTTTGTAAATTTAGACCATTAATTCATTTAAAATTTTTTACATTAGGAATTAATGATGAATCTACTTTATCTTTATTTAAAGTAAGAACCTATGATCAGGAGAAAGTCCCATTCCAATAATATGACCATGTAAGTCAATGAGATGATCTATTTTATCAAATTTGTCAGCTACTGAATCATAGTCTAACCAATTAGGTTCTGGTCTAAAAGAACCACTGTTTTGCATTTCTCGTTCTCTATGTCTTTGAGCAATTCTTTCTTGAAGAGATGGTCCAGGATCAAGTCTTCGAGGAAACGTGACAGGTTTTATTCTTTTAAAACCAACTTGATGTGGCGTGTATGTTTTAGAACCTGTTGTAAAAATAAGGAACTTTTCAGGGCAGTCAGCTAAATCATCAGAATCATCACATTCTTCTGCTGATAACGAATCTAAAATATAATTATTATTTTAAAAATAAATTTACTATAAGTGGCATCAAAATAGTATAGATTATGTAAATAATATACAAGAACCCTTTGTTTAATTATAATATTACCTTCTTCTTCACTGTCTTCTTCCCATTGTGGACTAGATTCATTATCACTATCACTATCTGCAACTTCTTTTTCCATCTCTACTTTTCTATATTCTTGATTGTATCGAATTGGACTGGCATATTCAAAACCATCACCTAATTTCCTCCAATTCATAAAACCACCTTCTAATGTACTATACCTAAAGTATAAATAATAAAATATGAGTTGTGAATAAAATTTAAAATTATAAATAGATCTTACTGTAATCTAGATGATGCATGATGCAAAATTTCAGGTTCTTCTTTTTTTGCTTCTTGGCTTGTAGAAGCTAATGAAATATCTCTATGACTTAAAGGATTACCCTTTTCTTCTTTAACATTAGAACTGGATGATTGACTATTTTGTTCATCTGTTTCTGTTGATAATGGCGATAAACAATTTGCAACCATAACTGCTCTAATTGTTGATGCATTTCCATTATAAAATCTATAAAATTGAAAAATGAATATTAATTGAAAATAAGAAATATTTAATATAGTATTCATAAAAAAACTATTCATTACCTGTATAACAGATTCATTATAGGCACATGCTCACTTCCTGTCTCTTGATTGGCCTTATTCAGCCACAAAATACTTGTGCTGACCAGGTGTGCTAACCAATGAAGGCCTCCACTTAAGAGGTATCGTTCACTGTACCAAGTACCAAATATGTCATATGGTTTATTAACAACTCTACATTGTAACTGAAAACCCTCTAAAATAAATTTTTAAACTTTATAAAAATATAAATATTTATAATTATTTTTTATTACACAATAAAATTGTAATATTATCTGAACTTAAATTTTACACACTTTTAATAGTCAAATATTTGTGAATGACTTATACTTTAATTTTTTAAGAATAAAGTAATAATATTTAATTTTATAAATAATTTATTTAATTATTATTAAATTAAATTAAATTTTAAATTATAAACTATTTTAATTATTCGTTTAATATATATTTAGTGTGTTTATTGAAATCTGTTTAAAATTAATTAAAATATTCATTTATCTGTGAATATTTTAATTAATTTTTTTTAATAATTAAAATTTAAGATATCTTATTAATATTTGTCTATTATAGATTCTTTTTGATAATTGATTAATAACATTGTTAACATTCATCAGTTATATTTTTTATATCAATTTCTTACGTGCTAATCTGAATACAGCTATTTCTCCAGATGTACTGAGAGGTGTACCAAAATGAACTCCTGACACCAATAATAATGTATCTGAAGAATTAAATTGAGAAAATTGTGTATATTTCCAAGTAAAATTCTTCATATCATGCTGGTATTTGACTGATACTGGATGTTGACTGTTCCATACCTTTAAAATTATTATTTGTGTAATTAATGTAATAATCATGTTGGAATTTAATAAGAAAATTTCTACAAACCACAATATAACCATCTTTTGAGCAAGTAGCAAACATCTTTCCATTATGTGAAAAACTGACATGCAATACCTGATGAACATGTTCTCTTAAGGTTTCTGTTTCTATTAACGGTATATGATAAGCTAAGCGTTTAAATTCACCCAACCAAGATGTTTTTCCTTGAATAATGAAAAATTTTCAGTAATAATTTTTCAAAATATTTTTATAAAATTTTAAAATAAAATGAAAAGTTTGAACATAGAAGTTTCTTAAAAATAACAAAATTTAATTTATTCAAATAATTTATTATAAATTCTTAGATCGTAAAAGCACAAAAAAATATTTCTTGTACCTGGCATAATACCAACACTGGAGTCTACTTTATAAGTACGATAGAATAGAGCCTTCCATAGTAATTCATCTTGTGATACTCTATTCCAAGATCTGCAAACTTCACCAGCAGTAAGCAATTCCCTAGGACTCAAATACTGAAAAATGCTCAGCAACACTGAATCTGGCATATAATACCAATTGATACTGTCGTTGCACTCATCACCAAGACTTCTAGTAGGTGATTTTTCATGTTGGCATTGGTTTGAATCATCATTGTTACAATCATTAATAGAATTTTCGGGACTTTCGGTAAGATTATGCTGCAGCGGCTCCGGACCGTCTACGACGTCCATGTTGAAGCGATAGCAGCTCTTTGTTTACTGAAACAGCTGATTCGCGTACTTGTTCGTCACCTGCTGCGTGCTCCGTTGTTTGACAATGTGCTATGGAGAGCTAAGTATTTATCGTTTTCAAATCATCGGATAGTTACTGCCTCGATCACCGATGTCGATAACAACAAAGAACATGAATGTAGACATTGACTCTCAGCGAAGAAATCAATTAACCGCAAACTACTACCTCTCCATTATTATTATTATACAATCGTTTTAAACGATTAATATTCTTATGCCTCTAAAAAAATCAGAAAATGAATTACTGGATTTGTTATAGTAGATATTTTTATTAGTTTAATATAAATTATTAAACATTATTATTAACATTAATGTAGTCATAATTATGTATAATTACTACCTTAATTATATTTTGTTTAAAAATACATTTACTTCAATGAAAAAAGAAATACTCTCATATTATTTGTAAATTATTCACTTTTATAGTTTAACATTTTATTTTATACAAAAAAAAATATTTGATTTATTTTCATAAATTTATTCATAATTGTTTATTAGATATACGAAAATAGAAGTAATTAAAATGAATAATATTAAAATTTAATTATTTGAAATAAAATCTAATAAGAAAATAAATTAATATAAAGTCAAATAATGTCACTATATATATATACACACACACACACACATACATACATACATAACGTCATTATTATTATTATTATTTTTATAAAATGTTACAACTAAGAGTATAAAATATTATTACACATAGATTTTATTTTTTCGAAATAAAATCTAATCTTTTTAAAAATAATAAATTAATTTATATTTTATAGTTTTTATTTCGATAAAGTTAACTAACGACAAAGAATTCAAAAAGAATAATGAAGCTTGAAGTACAACACGAAACTCAAATATTTATTAAAACCTGTTTCGAGGTTAACCTCTTTTAAAACCCTTTCATTTACACTAATTTTTCTTGCTCTATTGTTCATAAAACTTACATTACGCAAAGTTGAATCACAACGATATAATTAGATAATTTAAATTATTTGAAAATTAAAACTCGTATATTGAAATTTCGTTCGAACTGCATAATTTTTTAAAACAATAGAAGTTAACGTTTAATTTAACTAATAAAGACAAAAAATAAAAACCCATATGTACAAACAATAATTAAAGTTGCAATTAAGATCTGTGCCATGACAAAAATTAATTATTGAGGATATTTTTCTTACCTTGCGATGGAATCAAAGCGCCAATAATATGCTTCAAGTCTTCAAAACTGCAAAGGATATTACACAAACATACGGATACAGATGCGCGCATAACTTGTAAAAAGGACTACACACTAATGTTTTTCCTTACATTTTCCAACTCTGACTACGGACTTCTATATATGTATTTACTTATTGGCAAGAAAAAGATAGACTAAGGAGGCTCTGTGCTGTTGTATGCGAGCACGAGTGAACTTTGCGTTTGTGTAGCTTATCCGTGTTATGTGTACTACAAGCAGATCTTGCGCAATTATTCTTTCGCGCGCCACCGCGGATCTTATTTTTTTTTTTTCAACCGACAAAAATCCCGTTTTAGTATGTTTTATGCAAACTTGAAAAGAAGGGCAAATCAACTCTAATTTAAAATGAGGAATATTGCCACTTTTAGACAAATAAATTTTTTTGCGTACACTTATTTTTTATCTTATTCTTTCTATTTCTCTTTTTTCTTTTGCTTTTGTTTATCTTATTTATTTGATGTGTTTCTAAATAATAAAAAATTTCCAAAATGTATTGATATAAATATTGTGACTATCTTTATATCAATTGGCAAAGCGTATCTCATAAAAATGGGTCCCTCTTTACGACCCTCTGACCGATACTTTTTGTAGAAGTGCTGCCAAAAAAAGCTACTTGAAAATTGCGTCTGTTTTATATATTGTTACAACGTTTTGCTTTAGGTATATTATATTGCATCACGCAAGTGCATTTGGCTCGTAATTTAGTTATAGCGCAATTAAAATGTAATAGAAAGTGTTTCATTATTAAACAATTACAATACTCTTACTTAGATATGAATTAAATTACTCTAATTTTACGTGATTTCTATCAAGAAATGAATGTAATTTTATACAACAACAAATAATTGAAATAAAATTTGAATGATTTATTACAATTATATAAATAAAAATATGTTTGTGTAATATCAATTATTATAATGAAGTGTATTCACATTCTTAAATATTTGTATTTCTGTTTTATATCCAAAAATGAAATTATGTTAGGAAAATTTTTAAATAATTATTTTTTAAAATATTATAAAATTATTAAATATTAAAATTTATTATTCAATAATTATAGTTTAAAATTAAACTTTATACTATTATAATTTTTTAAAAATATTTCAGATTATTGTAAAATTATAAAAAATGTTTGTGATTTATTTTCAAAGATTAAAATCTTTATTTCATCATTTATTTTAAACACAAAAATAATTTGTTTCACAAGTCATCTTTATTTTGAAATTTCCATCGCTACAATTATATATATATATATATATATATATATATATTTATATATTTATATATTTATATATTTATATATTTATATATTTATATATTTATATATTTATATATATTTATTTATTTATTTATTTATTTATAACTTAAAGATACCGTCACATTAAAATATACAGGTATTGCAACATTTCATAATTTATATTCATAAATTTTTTCTATATAATTTGTCGTTCAATCTCTTTCTCTCTCCCGTTTACATTCTTATTTTCACCCATACATATATTTTTATCACCAATCAAATCAACAACAATAAAACATTCACTTGATCATACCTATATATTAAGCGTAAACGTAACAAAATATACGTACTAGTATATAGGACTTACTGAATGTAAGTACAATGGAGTACTCGCTTCATCAAACTTCGATTTAAATTTTAATTTATTTGTATGCGAATCTTTATGTATCTATCACTGTGTGTATTTTTATACTATTAGATTTTTTTCTTTTTTCAAATAAATTTCCGACGTTGCATCAAATAGTAAGTGCAAAACGGATCTTTTATTTTATTCATAAAAGCTACCGTCTTGTTTCTTTTTTTCTTATATTTGTATTTTGTTTCTTGATAGTTTAACTTAAAGTTTTTCATTGATAATAAAAAATAAAAATTTGTTTCATGAGGCAGATTGTTTTTAGTCATGTTTAATGCCTAATCCGATCGAAAGAGATTAATTTAAATGAGATTACTACAGCACATGTACACATAAAGTTGCATCACTTATTATGCAATTTTCAATTGCTATAAACTTGACAGAAACTTGAGTGTCA
This sequence comes from Chalcis sispes, assembly GCA_949987625.1. Lineage (NCBI taxonomy): Eukaryota > Metazoa > Arthropoda > Insecta > Hymenoptera > Chalcididae > Chalcis > Chalcis sispes. The sequence continues at coordinate 19,654,010 of OX465097.1, forward strand.
GTCAATAAATGCGAAGAAATACATTTATACATATCTAAATTACTGAGATCCACAAAGCTTTTAACGCTCTTTAAATCCATGAAATATACTATTTTACAATGAAATTTACTAATCATGCAATAGACAATATTTAACAATGATTTATGTAGTCGAATGAAATTCTCTATCATTGTGTACATAATCTTTGATCAGATAAAATTATTACATATTTTGTTCACATAAATGCACAATTAAAAGCAAAGCCTTGTGAGATCTATTTACGTTTCATACATTGCATTTACAAAACTTAAAAAATTTATGACACTTATGGAAACATGAAAAATATTTGTGACTTAAAAGATCAAACCATCAAAACCTTTTTTGCACAATACTGTACGATTGTGGTTTGAGGTTCATCAAACTAAATTGGTAACCCAAATTATGAAAGAGCATAAAATAAAAGTCGATATATATTGAACTGCTCTTATAAAAAAGAGTTACGAAACACCCGTAAAAAAGTTTAAAGATGATTTTCTATGAATCAGATAAATAGGTATCTAACATCAAATAGATTTATTCGTCTTGTTACTTGTTAATCAGGTAGCTATTGTAATAAACGCAAAATACATCATTTTGAGATTAATTCAGAAGATTTAGGAAGCATTTAAAAGACCTCTGTGTTGTAATGAATCTTGCAAAGATTGGAATAATTGCAATTGTTGTTCAGGTTTTAATGTAAATATCTATAAAATATATAATTATATCCATTGTACTTAAAATACATATTTTATTGAAAAAATATAATATTCTTAAATTATAATAATTTCAAAAATTAAAAGATTTTAAATAGTAAATTCTATAGAATAGTTAAAAAAATTAAATTTAATAATTATATTCAGTTATTATTTCAGATACTTACTTGCTGCAAAAGTTTTTGAGGAGATGCAGTATGAATAAAAGACGAAATATAAACATTAACAAATGTTGCCATTAAATATTGACAATCAAATCTATCCATTATCCCTCCATGACCAGGTATAACGTCACCAAAGTCCTAGAAAGTAAAAATTATTAATAATTAAAATATTTATATATTATTATAACAATGAAACCAATTGATTTTTTAATTACTTTAATTTTAAAAGCTCTTTTGAAACCACTTGCAAAGAAGCCTCCAAAGGGTCCTATTACTGAACTGAATAGTGACAATGATAAGGAATGCAAAATGAATGGATAGATTGTTACAGTTGACTTCCATTTAAACTATAAATAAAAATATTATAAGTTGTATATTTTTTACCAATTAAAATAAAAATTATTAGTAATTACCATCTTTATTACAGTCTGTAAAGAACTTGGTAATGTATATTCTTGTGGTTTAAATAAATAAGAGGGTTCACAATCCATTGTCATTCTGCCTAAAGCTTCACTATATTCAATTGGACAAACAAAGTAGCGGTATTGGCACATTGCGTACGACATCTAAAAAAGTTTCCGTTCAATACCATTCTTTTACTAATTTCAATTATTAAATTGAAAATAGTTATATAATAATTTTAATAAATTTAATATGAAATTAATTTTTGTACATTGTATTCAATTATTTCTATAAAATATATAAAATTGTTTAAATTAAACAATATAAATTTTTTTTGTATGTTTTATAACATTAAATAGATAAGATAGAAAATTTTTAATAAATACTTGTTTTTAAAAAATATTATAAGCAGATAACAAAGACATTTAAAAATAGAAGATAAGTTTTTTTTTACAATAAGAATTTACTTGATATTGAAATTAATGTTGATCAATATACTAACCATTAATCCAAGTACGATAGTTGAAATACCACCACCAACAAAACCTTCCCATGTTTTCTTTGGAGATAATTTTATCAAAGGTGTTCTACCAAAAAAGAAACCGAAAACGTATGCCATTACATCATTAATAACAATCATACTTACAGGCACAATAAACCTACAAAATATATAAGTTCATTTTCAATAAATAATTAAATATTTAATTTTTATAAAAAAATTTGTTTCATTAATGAAACTTACCATATTAAACCTTCAAATATATTTTGAATAATTAAATAACTTTGAGTTACAACAATTAATAGTGCAACATGAGTCCATGCAAATAAGGAAAATTGTTTCATATAATACTTTTTCACCAATGAAAGAACAAACCAAACAAAACCAATTATGTATAAACAAAATGACACAAATCTATGGTATGTTACAAGAAAACGTAAATAATCCTGTAAAAAACAATAATGAATTATTATTTATTTAAAATTTTTTCAGTTTTACAAGGTTGACCGTAAGTAATAAATTAATAAATTTAAAAGCTCTTTAATTTTATTGGCACTAGAAGCCTTAGTGGCTTATAAGTGAAACCTCACAAGTTAGTGTAGTGTTATATGTAGGGAGAAAATTATTGATTTTATGTCACATGTCTAATATAAACCTGTTTTAATGGCAATTGTGAATGTAAAGCATTTAACTGTTTTTAAATACTATTATATTACTGTAATATTGAACTTTTTTTTTACTTACTGTTCTATTAATAACAACTGCAAAATAGTCCATTAAATTTTCTCCATAAAAAAAATAATTGGAAGTAATTAAAAAGTACCACGATAATGAACGAAACCAGGGCAAACCATGAATCCTATACACAGCATAACCAATATTGATGATTTCTTCAAAACATTTTACTTGTACTACCAAAACCTGTTGATAAATATATAAATTAATATATTTAAAATAAAGAATATAAATTTTAAAATAATTAAAAATTTTAACTAACCGTCACCATCAATGCTAAAGGCCCTCCATAAATAATAAGGCAAAACCCTCCAATCATCAAAAAAGTAAAAATTCCCCGAATCACCCAATTTTTCCAGCTAAATTTTAAAAAATTACGATTTAATAAATAAATATAGAAAATATATTAGATTGTATATTCTATTAGTTTAATTATTTGTATTAATTATTTGTTAATTTTCTATATTATACTTAAATATTTATTTTCAGTGAATAAATTTTACAATACCAAAAAAGATTTTCATTTACTTTTTTTATAATTAATTTTAGATGTTATAATTACTGTATAAATAATTAACTATTTTAAATTTCATAAAAAATTATTGAAACTTTATAAAAATAAAAATTTTAATTTAACATAATTTTAGTTAATAAATTATTTTAATTTTTAAAATTTTAAAACCTGTATCTCAAAAAATTATTTAAAAACTATTTAACTGTAAAAATATAAACAAATTTTTAAAAAGTTTTCATTCTTCAAACAAGTTATATTTTTAATTTCAAATATGTTCAAAATATATTGTATACCGATCAGGTAAGCCAGAAAGTGCAGAATCAAGTAATTCTGGGGTGTGGTCTGTTCCTTGTGGTAATGTTTTTGCGAATTCATCAACATCAAGTTTAGCATCATCTTCAGATTCTACATCTTCTTTCTGTTAAAATCAATTAAGTTAGATATCATCTTTAAATAGATACTTTATTTAATAATTATTAAAAACTATTTGAATTATTTCATGAAAAATATGTAACATTATATTAAGAAATGCATTTTTATAGTGATGAATAATTATATTAAATCATCTCGAAACAAATATTATTTTAACTTTTAATTCAATTTCTCCTAAAGATAATAAAAATATTATTTATCATTTTCTGATGCGATAAGCCTTTTAATACTTTATTTACCTATTACTGGAAATTAATACAATATATCTTCATATCTATATATCTGTAGGTTCATATACATGATATTAAAAAATATTAGTAATATATAAATAATAATACCTCATAGCATATTGATTACTTTAATATGAATAAAAATCAATACATTTAAATACCTTACAATTGTTAGATGGATATTGTTTTAAAATGACTTCTATATTGATTTGTATACATATTAAATAAATATAAGTTAATTTAATAACACAAAAAAATAAAAGTTTTAAATCATTAACTAATACAAACAAATATTAAATAAATAATAGTGATAACAGAATAAACTAATTAAATTTTTTACAAAGTAAGATATTACATTTGTATCAAAAAATAATTTGACAAAGTCTAGTTTGAACTCGCGATATAGAATTCAAGTGAATTTTTAACGCAATGTTTTGTACTTAATTTCTAATAATATCGTTTGTATACATGCACCTACGTCATTGTACCAATGCATCAGTCATCTATTTCATTCAATGACAAAAAGCAAGCTCGTAAAAAAGGAAAAAAGTAGAAAAACTGCTCTATATGTATCTTAAGACGTCGGACGAAGAAGAAATAAACATTGGCTCACGCGTCCAAATTCGATGTTTTTTCTGTCCATGAACAGATGATTTCTAAGCAGTAGTACGGTAGTGGTGGCAAACTTCATTTTTTTTATCCTTTATTTCTACCACTTTTTTCTCGCATAATTAACAGGTGACTCGGTATTTTTGAAAAATTTACAGGCATTTTAAGAAACAAGCCAAAAGAAAAATAATTGTATAAAAATAATTGTATGAGCCTAAAAGGTATCATTATTACTAAGGAATTAAAGCAGAGCATGGTATATGATATTTACTTGATCGTCGCTAACGTCCTTCATAGCCGCTTCAGGCACTGTCCTCTTCCGCACCTCAGTCATGATGATGCTATATAATTATGTTAATGACAAAAATCAAAGATGTCAATTCTTACAATAGTTTCGCGTTAATGTTTTCGCGAATCTTAACGACGTTTTTTATATCTTTTAATATTTGTATCTACATGATTTAAAGTTTTGCAAAATTAATTAACGAAAGTGCGGAGGCGGAGAGAAGAGAGAAAATACAGCGGCGACAAAGCGTTTTCTACTCCTCTCTTCTCGACTGACGCGCGGAGAGTCGTGCGCGATGAATGAAGAAGTAGCGAACGAAGGTTAGAAGAGCGCAGACGTATTACCCCGACGACAACGAAAACGATAACCAGCGACTTATCTCTACTTCCATGTGTATATTTCTTTCTCTTTCTTTCTCACTCTTTTCCCATCTTTTGCTCTTTCTCTCTTTTTCTTACTTCGTCGGTATTATTCGCTATATTTCGGAGAACTTCGGATAATCAATCGAGTTTGTTTTTTCCATTTTGTATTTTTGGCAAAGGAATTAAGCTTAAAACATAATTATAAATGAATGCATTAAAAATATTAATATAACTAACACATTTTTATCTAACTTATTATTTATGTAAATCTAAGAAAATAGATAAAAATATGTACATATTTTCATGATATACATAACTATATGTGCATAATTTATACCCGTAAAAATATAATTCATATTTTCAATAAAAAATTTCGAAATATAGACACAGTAGTATTTGAATTATATCTAATTAATAAAGAAAATTATGAACAATAAAAAAAAAACACATTAGATTTCAAATTATTCATATACATATTTATAAAATAAAACAATATAAAAGTAAATGCATATGGTATAATGCATTTGCCTATAAATAATTGAATCAAATTAAAATTTGAGACAATTTTTTTAATTTAAGAAAAATGAAACAGAATTTATTAAATTTTTTTTATAATTACAAAATTTAGTTATCTAAAACTATAAGATTAATGTGTTTTTCCAACTTTCATATTATTCATTTAAAATTTCCCGCTTAGAATTTGTACTGACATCTAACAATTTTTATAGTAATTAGATTTACACATCAATAGCTGGCATATTGGCAAAAACACATATGTGCAAATAAAACATTTAATATAAATGAAACTCTATAATGAAAATTAAAATAATATTTATAAACAAATATTTAGCATCTAACATTTTATTAGCATTTATATCATAAAACGCCGAATTTTTTATTTTTTAATATAAAATTAAATACTTACACCTTTTTTTGTAACTAAAGTTAAAGCTACTTAAATATTAAGTATTATTTATAAAATAAATATTTTTTATGTTGAAGGAGAAAATTTATCGTATGATTTTTAAACAATTTAATAATAACTTTAACCTATCATTTTATAAATATTTTATCAAAATTTAAATACAACATTTATATGTTTTTTATTGAAGATGTCTGAAAGATCAAGATTAGAAATTAATATTAGAAGATTGTTGGGTCAATGTGAATTATTAGCAAAAGAAGATTTAAATATAGACTGGAAACTTGAAATGGTAATATTTAATATTATGAAGTTAAATTATAATTATAATTAAAAATACAAATTTTTTAAAATTTATTTTAATTTAATTTTAGTATATTGAAGCTTTACAAGATATGATTGAAAAACTTCAAGTATCACCAGCGTACTGTATTTTTATTACTATTGTATTCTTATGTTTTAAATATATATTTTATAATTTTTTATTATATTAATATTTTATAATTTATTTAATATAGCAAGCCATGTAGAGATATTATGGTTAAATATATAAAGAGAGTAGAATTTTTAAAAGGAATTTTAAATACAAAGAAATTAACTAATCCTGTTGAGAGAGCAGCTGCTGCACAAATGTTACCTATAAATATAGTTACTCCGATTGAACCAGAAGATGGTTCAAATATAATAACTCAGATACATCAAAAAACTACAGCTAAATATGGGAGAGAAATACGTAATGAATTATTTCAAACAAATTTAGGTAGATTATATTTAAATTTAAATCTTTTTAACAATATAAATGAATTTTAATATTTATATTTATTGAATAATAAATTATTTATATTAATTAAATCCAAATAAATAAATTTCTAATCAAATATAGAAAACAATGATGGGATACGACAAAGACTTCTTAGTTCAAGTGACCAAGATCAAGATTTAAATGCTTTGCTTCGATATAATCGTGATGCGCAAGAAAAAATAGCTGAAAATATGATTCACATGACTAGGAGTATAAAAGAACATGCTTTAACAGCAAATGCAATAATTAAAAAAGATGTCACTATTCTAGAAAAATCAGATAAAATGACAGATCATAACACAGCTAAATTAAAAAGTGAATCATTAAAATTAGAAGATCATACTAAATCTAGTTGGAGATGTTGGTTGTGGCTAATGCTTGCATTTGTAGTAGTTGTATTTTTTAGTAAGTATTCATTAATATTCATTTAAAATTCAGTAATCATTACATATATTTAGAAAAACAAAATCTGTATGATGAGAATTGAATCTATAAATGTTTTTTTTGTTTCAGACATGATACTTTTTATGAAAGTTGCAAAGAAAAAAATTTGAGTAAATACTTTAAAATAATTTTATTTCAATATAAAATTATATGTATATACAAAATATATATTTATATTTTAAGAGATAGCACCTATGTATCCGACTGAAAATAAGATATATTTATGAGAATTTTTTGTTTATGGTTATACAATATTAAAGTCAATTTAATAAATTTTTTATATATCTTATCGATTATCAAATATAGTTTATTATAATTAAATTTTATAAAATAATAGATTCACACTTAGTGTAGGTAGAATAATTCTACTTATTACCTCAGATAACTTAATTATCTATCTACAGTTAAAAATATTATTGTTCCAAAAAACGCGCTTAAAGTTTTGATTATTATCGATTTTTTAAAATCAACGGTAAAAATTTTTTATTTATAGTAGATTTTTTATTTTAAATTAATTTTAGTAAACTTATATTTAATCTATATAGTTTTAGCATCATAATTTTATATTTAATCTATAGTTGCAGTACTATAATTTTATATTTAATCTTTCGTTTTAGTACTGTAATTTTATTTTTGTACAATGCAATTATCTTTTAATATTAAAATTATGGGTTTATTTTAGGAAAAATCATAGATAAAAATTATAATAGTTGAGTCGAAATTTGTGCAGACTACTAATTTTTGTATATACAATGCATTCTATTTAGGAAACATCTATATATCTATATATATCAGGTTAATATATTTTATTCTATTTGTACATATATATTAATTATCTTTTGAGTCCAATATAATTCAACTACATTTTAGCATTATAGTGGTTCTTACACTAAATAAATAGTAAGAATCAGATTGAATTCATGCGCACTCGTCTTATTTTTTAACATCATTATTATTTTAAAGAACTGTAAAAACGCTCGATTATTCTCTTAGATTTTTTATGCGCCACTATATGAGGGATTTTCAATTTTTTTTACCGAAATACCGATCAAAGAGATACTAATTGAACTCGTGTTTGGCAGTTTCTTATAATAGTTACATTAAATGGCATACTAAAATATTTAAAGTACTAAGGTATTTATATGTGAATTAAAAAGTTTAGAAAACATAATTTTTTAGACAATTTAAAGTAAAAAAAACTACTCGCAAATTACGAAAAAAATTAAAAAATAAAAATAGCGCGCACTTAAAATTTTTTGAAAAAAATATAAATCGTAAAAATATTTTTATTTTATTTTGAAGATTAATTTTCTAAAAGTATATTATAAAAGAAAAAATTAATTTTTTAAAAATTAGTATTGTGTTACTCCTTAACATTAACAATAGTTTAATATGTCACATGTTAGTATGACACGTACTATAGTATTTGAATATTATTGTTATGATTATTAAAAGGTATACAATGGCTACCACTGTAAATACACCAGGGCGTCCAGCACCTCCAAAACCAGTTTCAAAACCTGGTAAATTTTATATAAATCTAAAAATGATAAATTATGGATAATAATTCATTAACAATTAATATATAAAAAAAAAATTTTTAATTTTAATTAAAAATGAAAATATTTTTGTCATTTAATAACATCATACTTTGTTTATAAACTGATAAATAATATAATTATTTATAATCTTTATTTTATGTAAATTATATACAAAATATATTTAGAAGGTCAAATATATCCAATTCTATACATTATAAAATATTTTTTTTTATATGTAAAACAATACTTTGAATGAATTGTTATCATTTTTATAAGTAATTTTTACAATGTAATATTAAATTATATTTTTTAAGTTAAATAATGTGTTTATGTGTGCATTTTTTAAGGCACTGTAAAAGTAGTAAGGGCATTATACAATTACACAGCACAACATGTAAGTATAAAATGTAAGTTATTACTATTTCAAATTATAATTATAAAATGATAATTTTAAAACCATCATTTTAATAGACTGATGAGCTATCATTTGAAGAAGGTGATTTACTTTATGTATATGATCATGGACAATCCAGTGTAAGCAATAAAATACAGGCTCGTTGTGGTAATCGAAAAGGATGGATACCAATCAACTACGGTTTGTTTCCATAATAATTTTCTCGTTTACATTACACTATAAAAAATTTTAATCTAAATTTTGCCTAAAATATATTATGTAACTTAACAAAAACTCTGTTTTGTATTAATTTAGTGGAAGAGCAAGTGGAAGAAATTGTTTTGCCATTGCATGAAGCTGCTAGACGAGGTAATATATCATTTTTACGTGAATGTTTAGATGGTGGAGTATCTGGAACTGGATTAGATTCTGCAGGAAATACGCCTTTGTATTGGGCTGCTCGAGCTGGACATGAAGATTGTGTTAAGCTACTATTAGATTTATCAAATCCTGCTATAAATGCTCAGGTATATAATTTAAAAAAATAAATTTTATTTTTTTTCATATTTTAAGAAACTATGATAAATGATACTCAAGTTTTTACTTATCAGTACATCATAAAAATATACTTTTGATAAATTAGAAAAACATTTTGATGAATAACTTTTAATGTTTTAAAAATTTAAAAATAATATTTTTAAACAGAATAAAATGGGTGATACTCCTCTACATGTTGCTGCAAGTCATGGACATTTAAATATAGTAAATCTTTTACTACAAGCTGGTAGTGATACAAACTTAAGGAATAATGCTGGCTCTACAGCTGAAGAATTAGCTTGTGATTCATTAATTAAAAATGCAATTCAAATCAGCCAACAAAATTATAATGCTACAGCTTTACATGATTACAATGAAGAAGATTATGATGATGAAAGTGACTGAATTTCATTCCTTATTTTATAAAAGAAATTTATATTTGTTTACTACTATTTTATAAACAAAATATTTATTATTAGAAATATTATTAATAAATAGATTTTACTTAGTATGTTATATTACAGTGCAGATTTAGCTTAGACTGCATTTATAATTTTCTACTGCTAAACCATCTGTTAAAATCAAGTCTCAATAATAATTGTGCCAAATGTTCTCCACTGGGTTGAGCTCGAACTCTATTTAAGGTTTTTGTTAACCAACTCATTAGACCATCCAAAACATCATTTAATGATTTTAATTCAATTTTTTCAGTTTCAAGTAAATTTTCTATTTCCCAAATAGAAGCATTCCGTGTAAAATCATCACATAATCGTAATAATAATCTTATCAATTTGTTCACCTAATAAAAAAATATAATTTAATACTCGAATAATTAAAGCAATAAAAAATATTTTCAATCCGGACATACTGGATTTCTTTTTTCTGCACGTTCTCCATTTGTTAAGAACGTTCGTGACATTATGTTCGTTAAAAATATGACGTGTGCCTTCTGTACATCTTCAAAATTTCGAGTATTTTTCATACTATTTTCCATTATAGTATATTGACTTTCTATAACATCCACTTGAAGATAATATTGCAGATTGTCTACTATAAAGATGAGATTGTTGCGCAATTGTATTACCTCAATATCTCTGAAAATATACATATGTACTTAATTATATTAATGCAGAATTATTGACTTAAGAAATATATATATTTATTGTATAAAATTATAAATAAGTGTTAAATAAATCGTTAAGTTTTTAATCATAGGTTAAATAATGTCTTGTATACTGTAAAATATCTTACATGTTTTTAGAATTCATGTGATCTCGCCAAAGATTCCATAAACTAATTTGAGTTTTCTTTACGCGTAATAAAAATCTAAATAAAGTATTATAATTACTAAGAGTTAATGGATTAAAAAGTAAATGCAAGGGCCACGTTACTTTGTATTTCAAAATAATTAATCCCCATCCTTTTTTATCTGTAAAAAAATAATTATATTTGAAAAAAAATCTTTTTTATAAAAAATAATGAAATATATATATTAAATTAAATATAGTAATATATATTTTTTTACAATTAATTATTAAAAAATAAAATTTAATAAATGAGATGTACAAATATTTTTAGTAAATTAAATACCAATAGGATCTTCTCTTTCTTTTTCTGAAAATTCAGTACTTCCAGTAGTGATATGATCTTTTATTTCTGTAATAGCATCATCCTTGTTAATAGGAAGATTTGGAACAGCAAAAGTGAAACTTTCTAGAGCAGTTTCATCGGTAGATTGAGTTTTTCTAAGTGCCATTTGAAAAGCTAAATTTATATCACGTGAAGTATGATTTGTTGGAGTTTTATCAAGTATATGCGTTGCTAATCTAATGAATTCCAAAAACATATCACCCCGTCCCATTAAGTAAAAATCTTTAATAAGTTTAAGACGATTAACGAGTTGCGCTTCTTCTACAGCGACATGCCACAAATGTTGAGTAACACATCGTTTTAATTCATCCACTGTTCTTTCAAATTCAATTAATGCAAAAGTTGGTTTTGCTTGTAGAATTCTAAGTTTTTCAAAATATTCATATTCTTTTTCACCCCATATTAAATTTTCAGCATTTTTAGTCATCATATTTAAATCCTTTTTTTGACGAGGATCATTACCAAACATAATAATTGTTTGACCAATAGTTAAAATTTTATGAGCTAATGATATTCTAATATAACAAGGTAAAACTTCAATATTAATATCATAATCCCACATTTCATTAGAAAATTCTTTTCCATTTTTTTCCATCTCGACATCTTTGTCTTTTTCTTTATCAGCTTCCTTTTCATCACCCATAATCATCTCCTTAGTTTTTTCAGTTTTTTGAATGAAAAATTCTCTATGAACATCTTCAAGATGACCGTACAAAAGCCAACTTGTTAAATGTTTGTAAAAAACAACATGTACACAATGAGTCATTCTGTAAAAAAATTATAAAAAATCTATAAATATTAAATTCATAATAATAAATTTCATAATATAAATTTTTTATAATTTATACTTTTCAAGCGCCTGTTTTACTTGAGGTACACCAGTATGAACATAGTGATGTAAGCATTGTAATATTTTACAACCGTATAGATTTTGTACTTCAATCTAAAAATTTAAATGTTATTAAATTTTTACAATAACATAAATTTTTAATCACTTCATTAAAAAATTTCAAATTAAAATGAGTTTAATTAAGATTATAAAATTAATATTAATATATAATCTTACTTCTTGAATTATAAGATTCAAAACTGAAAATAGAGATAAATATTTTTGAATTCGACAAAGAATCATAGACACCGGGGTATAAGCATCATTTAAAACAATTCTTTCTATATCTACAATATCTTCTCTAAAAGGATCTAATGCTTTATCCATTCCATCACAAAGTGCTGCAAGGTAAAGTCCTTTTAATGGTGATTTTGATTCTAAAAAATAAATGTAATAAATAAACTATATAAAAAATTTCTTAATATTTTAAAACAATTAATTTTATATTAAGTTAAAAAAATTATTTAAATCTATTCACCAAAAAAATTATTCATAAAATGTTAATTAAATTTTATAATTATATAAAATTTGTAAAAATAAATATACCATCAATGGAACCATTGTTTTTAATGAATATTCTAACCACATTGCATTCTTTGACAATTTCCAAAATTTTATCAATTAAAACTCTTTCTCCAGGATGAAGATAATTATCTAGTCGCAAAGGCTATAATAAAACATATAATTATAGTGTAAATTAAAATATAGCATATAAAGTAATTAAAATGTTTACATCAGTCTCTATAATTTCTTCAACGCTCGTGGTGCAACCCCACAGAGACAATAAAATTTCATGCAACATTATTATAAAAATGAATGTTTTCTTCTTTCATATAATTCAAATAACTTTTCTTTTAACATTGTTTTTGATGTGTAAAATATGTAAGTTTTATTTACAATTTATTCAGGATTTATAAGGTTATTTAAACAAAACAACAAAGATGGCACCACTGAACCTCAATAAATATAGATATAAAACCGCCGTATATGACAAATTTTTTATCTATTTCTGTAAAATATATTTTCTATCATATAAGATTACTATTAAATAAAAAGCATACAACATTATATAAAAATATGACTATAAACATTCTTCAGTTTATTTCTAATCGATTAATAATTTGTTGGTTATTGTAAAATAAGAGATTCTTTTATATAAGAAGTTATTTAAAAAAAAATTATTTATATTTTTAGATAATTTTGTAAAATTATGAATGAAATAAGAACAATGTAGTATAAATGGCACAGCCGTTTTTTATTAGCAAACCTATAAATTTTTTTAACTTATAAACAATAAAAATATAATACATTTCCTACTAGAAGTAGGTTTATAACAGTTTATCAATATTTTCGTCATTTCGCGCTTAATTTATTCTATATATTAACTTACAAACAATACATTCATACAAAAGTTACTTAATTACAAAAGTTTCATCGTTTTAGGCTAAATATGAGTGCTTTCATCTTTTTATTGGATTTTGTATCGGCCTTTTTACTGTTGCATTAGTGAATTTTATTTTTAATTTTGCTTCTCGCCTTAAAATAGCTTCTTGTCTTTTTTTCTCGATTTCTGCTGGTGTAAAAACTGATTGTGATCCTTCACTGTTACTTAATTTATTTATATTTATTTGTTCATTTTTGCCATTTATATTTGATTTATTAATCGATGAACTAGAATGCACTCTGCGCCAACTTTTATGTTGTACTGAAGATTCTGATATGTTGTAACTTGATCCTAAAGGTTGATTAACAGAATTTTTATTCTCTTGCTCTTGTCTTATCTGTGGATTTATGCTTAAATTAGAAATGCTTTTATTAAAATTATTTGAAATATTTTGCTCACAAAAATTGGAATCAGAAAAACTTTTAGCTTTGTATAATCTTGTTTCACTAGTTTTATCATTGTTAATAGAACTCGTTTGTGTTTGTGAAACAAAACCAGAACTATTTCGTGTAAAATCCTTATTTAAATAACCAAAATTAGCTTTTGAATTTATAACTTTATTTTGAATTAAGGCATTTGTAGCTTGAGTGCAGTTAACATAGTTACAATTATTCACTGTAGAGATATTTTGGGTTTGAGTAATACGAGTTGAATTTTTTGATTGAAAAAATTTGTTTGAGTTCTTTGAAGTTGTTATTGTAGATACAGGTACAGATGCTGATTTAGTATGACATTTATTGTAAGACTTAATTGTTTTATTTAGACTATCAATGAATACTTCAGTATTAATATTTTTACAAAAGTCTTTATCATCTATACCAACAAAAAATTCATCAAAAGAATCATCAGGAATTTCAAGTGATTCTCCTTTATTAAATATATCATTTGTGATTTTTTCACTACTAACTGCAGGTTGAATATTTTCTTTTAATAGCTTTTCAGTACTGGAGTCTGAAGATGATTTGGAAACATTTGTTTCTTTTGAAGTATCAGTAGATATTGGACAATGAACTTTTTTAACACCATATTCTTTTTCCTCTACTTCCTGGCTGCAAAGAATCATTATATCTTCTATTGAATCATCCAATAAAGCATCATAATTTTTATTTTTATGCATTATTTTATTTTGTCTAGGAGATTCATCTGTGTGAACCGAAACCTGCAACTTGATATCTGAATCATCCATAGGCTGGCTGTCCATTTCAACAATCAATTGACTTTCAATTTCATTTTCATTTTTTTGGGGAATCTCTATATTTTTTTCTCCAATTTTTATTGCTTTTGTTGCTATTGCTTTTAATTCTGCCATAAATCCTACCATACTTTCTTGTTGTTCTTCTTGTATAAGTTTTTTTTTTAACGGCTTATAAAGTAAAGGAGAATTAGAGTTTCGTTTTTTGGCTAAAAGAACACTTCTTTTTGGTGTATGATTCAGATTCACAGTAAGTGAAGTCGTAGCATCTTCTTCTCTGATAATTGGCCTTTGATAATTCCATCCTACTTCATTAGGTGGATTTTGTGTTAAGGGTTCTATTGGACTTTCATTATAATTCAAATCCGGAGAATCAAATAAGTCTGCTTTAGGTTGATTTCGAATAGGTGTACTATGATCTGTGTATCGTTTAGAATTAGGTGTCGCAGAAAATTTGCCTATTTTTACTTCGTCTGATGACGATGTACCAATTTCTGGAAATTAATATGTCAAGTGACCCAAAAGAATTATTCATTGACTACTTAATACTTGTTTTTATCAAATAATATTTTTAAAATTTTTAATACAATGAATATATTATTTCTATTATTTGTTCTTCAATTTTTAATTCATGAATTTGAATAAAATGGTTAAAAAAATTATAATTTATTGGTAATTACTTAATCACAAATTAGAGTAAAATAATACTTGCGTAATTAATTAAAATAATTAAATTTACCTTCATCTTCAAACAGTACAGGCGAATGTTTTAATGTTTTTTTTGCTCGTTTTAACTTTTTATTCATTCTAATATTATTTAAAATTATAAACCTAAAATTTAAATATTAAGGTTAAAGACGAATAAAAACCATAGACTTATATACTAGACTGCGCGTGCTGTGAGAGGTTTTGAAGACAAGATTAAAGTGAGAAAACAATATCGGGAGGCGTTGTGTCTCTCTCTAACGTGGAGGTTGGTGGGGGGAGCGACTGACTACGTGTTTTTTTTTTTTTTTTTTTTTTTTTTGTGTTTATTGGCACGGGGAGGGGAAATCTTCTAAAGACACCCAAGATGTTAGCGGGTAGTGTCGAATTCACCAGCGGAAGCTGACTCCTAGCGAGAGGAGGCTGGCTTCGAGCTATCACTGGTGCCTGCCGACTAAAACCCCTCCCAGAGCGGGGCACAGTCGTTAGACTAAGACTCCCAACCTGAAAATAAAAGAAGCGTGAGAAGGGGTGGAGGCCTCTCGTTGGAAGAGAGGCACTTACGCTAGGAGCGAAACTAGAGGGAGCTAATTATGGCAGCAGGTGACATGGCCTTCTGACTTGGTCGGAGAGCTTGCGGGTTAAGCTGGCAAGGGCATTGATGCTGGGGTTTGGGTGGGATTGCACTGTGGCCCAGAGGTTCGCAGCATATGTAAAGGCTGCTTGAGGGATGGAGGGCAGTCCGGTTTCCGCGAGGATTTGCTTGTTCCTGATGAACCAAGGACTGACTACGTGAAAAGTACATCATAATATAAGTAACCATCACAAATAGACGAGGGGAAGGAACACTTTCCCCTTAAAAACCTCCCCACTCTTCCTGCCAAGCGAGAGAGACAAAACGCCTCCCAAGCTATCTCCGTCCTTTAATGTTGTCTTCAAAACCTCTCACAGCGCACGCAGTCTAGTATATATAAGTCTATGATAACAATACGATACACAAAATATACCGTAAGGACAGCTATAGTATGTGATGAAAAGAAGCGCGCTTTTAGCAAGCGTGCTGACATCTTATGTAATTCTATAAATACTATAACCCATCAAATTATATATCGATAAAACAGAACAGAATTTATAAAAAGAATATACTATATACACGCGGTCAACGCGAGAACTGTTGATTTTAAACCTTCTTTTAAAAATTCTTTGATTTAAAACGATACAGTTGTAAAATAATATCCCAGTATTGATTAATTTTATAGTATTTTTTTATTGTTTCGTTTACATCTTTTACAATAAATAATGATTGCTTTAGATACCTCTGCTAAGATTAAAAAATCATCAAAGAAATCTTTAGGTTGGTTTTACTTTAAAATTTACAAATTAATTGTTAATATTTAAATTATATTTTTTAAATTACTAATAAAACATTATAAATTTTTTTACCTTTAGTATTTATACCTTGATAATATTTTTATAAAAATATGTAAATATAATCTTCTGTTTAAAGTAGTTCATACACCAGTAGTCAAAGAATTAAAAGAAAGTGAGTCTGAAGGGATGGAAGATTCTGATGTAGAAGAAGCTGGACCAAATAGTCCTAATGAAGAAATAATCAGCAGAAAAAGTGACAGTGAAGATGATGAAACAAGTTCTGGAATAGAAGGAGATGAATCGGTTACTGATGAAAATGAGCCAAATCATATGAATGATAAATCAAAAGCTAACCCTGGATGGGCTGATGCAATGAAAAAGATCCTTAATACTAAAAAACCTAAAAAGAAGAAATCTATTGTTTTGTCAAAAGCAAAAAAATTGAATGAAATAGTACCCAAGCCAAAAGAGGAAGTAGTTCCATTTGAAGTTGAAACAATTGATGGTAAAATTAAAAAAGAAACTATTAAAATAGAAGAAAATATAAATGAAAAAATTATCGAACAAAAAAAACACAGAAAAAAAGAAGTTCTAGGAATAAGAATAAAACCATCAGTATTGGATAGAGAAAGAGAGAAACGTTTACAAAAAATTGCAACAAAGTAATTATATTTATATATTAATTGATAATTAAAATTTATTTACCATTGTTGTTATTCTTATAAATTTTAGTGGAGTTGTTCAATTATTTAATGCAGTAAGACAACAACAAAAAGAGATTGAAGAAAAATTGATCGATGCTGGACCATTAGAAAGGAAACGAGAAAAAGCTCTGAAGAATATTGACAGAAGAGCATTTTTGGATGTTTTAATGGGTGGTACTAATAATTTATCAGTGGAAAATAATTCACAAGAAGTGAAAGAAGAAAATGAAGACGATAACAATAAAAAAGTATGTAATATTTTTATACTGCTTTATAGAGTTGTTTGATTATTACAATAACAAATATTTATTATTTTATATATTACTTAAATACTAATAAGTAAATACTAAATAAATTTCAGAATAATAAAGTATGGAGTGTATTAAGAGATGATTTTGTAATGGGAGCAAAATTAAAAGATTGGAATAAACATGGCACAGATGATGAGAAAGATTCATCTGCTCCAGAAGAAATGGATAGTGATTAAATTGTGAAAATTTTAAAAAATTTTATAAATTGGTGAGTTCTGAGTTATTGTTGAAATAGGTTAATTTTTATTAGCATTTTTTATAAACTAATGAAAAGATTTTGTAAATACTGAAACTTTAAATGAAAAATAATATTTATTTTAATAAAACTTAAAGATTTGTTTATATATTTTATTCCATTTATTAACAGTTACTTTAAAGTTAAATTATTACTAACATTAATAGTGCATATAATGATAATACATTACACAAATAGTATTTGAATTTCATATACATACATATGCTACAATACATTTGTGCCACAGATTTTTTCTTTATCTTTTAGATAATTTAGCTATCACGCTTCATGATTGCACGAATAACTATTATATTCGTTGAACGATGGTATTTGTTCTATTAAGTAGTTTTTTTATATAATTACTTGTTATTACATTGCACAATAAGAAAAAGTATATCTTTTCTGTAACTGTATTTTATATTATTAATGTTTTACTGCATTTGATTGAGATCATTTAAAAAAATAAGCTAAAATATAGAGTCCGATCATTACATATCATAAAAATTGTGTATGTCTTTGGACGGACCATACTAATATCTGCACTATTGTTGATTTCTGCGATTTATTTGCCTCTATAATATTTTTGGTATAAAGTAAGAGTTGCGAAATTACCTAATTGGTCATTTTGACTGTACATATATATAAAAAGAAAAACATAAAGTCGATGAATCTTAAAAAAATAATGTTCGACAAATCACACATTCATTTACTTTCCGAAAATTGTTAACCTAAGTTTTGATTCGTAAATTATTTTGAAAAAGCTAATTTACATACATTCGTTACGTATTTAATTTCCGTTATTCGAGAACTGAACTCTTTTAGCACCATACATACAGTCTTGAAATTCTTTTATACCCTACTTTCACGTATATCGGCCAAGGCTTTAAAATTGCTATGGTCATGATCGGCGCTAGCTTCTTCGCAATCGGCGCCGTTTTGCCTGCTTAATCGACCATCAGCTCTGTCTTCATCCGAATTGTATCTGACGTCCAAGTTGTTCAAATTCCAATTTATTTGATCTATGGATATCCTATTCTCTCGATGCGCTCTAACCGGCTCTACATTTTCCAGGCTTTCATCGGACATTCTCGATCTCGCATAAACGGCATTTCCTCTGGCTGCATCTTCCGAATCTGTGCTTCTTCGTGAATCACTTCGGGCACTGTTTCTCGAGTTCATGGCTTCATTTTGCGATCTCGAGATTTGATTCCAGGGATGAGTATATCGGTTGTCCATAACAGCTTCTGTTTTACATTTTATAAATATAAGTTAAAGGAATTAATTAACATCGATATGTATGTGTTCAATAATAACTGTTAAGAATAATATAACAAAATTTTTATATTTATTATTTATTAGTCGTCAAGGTCTATTAATGTAAAGATTGCTTGAATTCTATCGTATTGTCGTTGAAAATCTAAACGATTTCAAATTATTCTCAATGAAAATTTTAAAATCCGTACGTACGCGTTTGATAATATTCGAAAATATAAATCGATAATTTATTATTTTTTATTTATTTATTTAATTTATTTTCTTTTCTGAAAAATATATTGTATATCTAAGGTGTACAATAAAAGAAGAAATATTAAAAACCAACTGACCGGATGCAGTTTGATCGTCGGGATTGGTCCTTGAGTTGTTGCAATCAGCGTCGTTGTTGTGCCGGTGACGCGTCGGTGCTGCAAGAACTGGATCTTCTAAGTCGTTCCTATTGTGCGTCGTTCTAACGTTGCTCCCCGTAACGCTGCGCCGTCTTTGGCTTTCGTATAGGCCGGCCAATTCGTTGTCCACGTAGTAGCTGTCGAGGGGGTTGCTGATGAGCGACGGATTACGCGTGACGATGTTACGAGGTAGGCTTTGGCTGGAATAGCTCGTGATCGTAGCGGACGAGTATGGATAGGTTAGGCTGTTTATCGGATTGCTGATTATGTGCGAACAGTTCTCCAGGCTGCGCATCTCGATCTCTTCTTTGCTATCGTGCCCGTAATCGTGCATGTCGATTTCGAACGGCAGATTAGCGAATCTGAAAATTTATCCAGTCATCTTGTTCAATTTTCGATTATGTTTATGCGTTTAATTCAAAGAATATGTTTTATTTACAGTTTTTATTTTTAATTTATCAATTTTCGTAATGTAAAACGACGAAACGTAAAATTTGAACATGTATGTCGTTATCAATAATGTATAACATACGTAATAAAAAACACGCAATATTCATACCTATGCAATAATATGTCAGAATATGAGGGTGGCATGTCGCCACCTTCGTCTTTTCCGTAAATGCTTTCGTACGTCGGTGGTGGGAAGCATCCGAGCGAGCCCATACTGTCCTTGCTCGGTGTTTCCGCGTCCATTTCGATAATGCTGGCCTGGCTGTTTTGCAGCTGATGCCGGGTAACGATGCCCGGATTTCTTTGCGCCCGTATTACGCTCTCGCCGAGTTCCACCAAATCCAACCCTGTATAATTTTAAGTATATATATATATATACACGTTTCCCGCGTTAAATTTTCATGCGTCATGTTGACTATGTACATTTGTGTATACATATTTTACGGCAGTTTATTTATATTCTTTGTCATTGTAGCATCGGTAACGTCGATGATTGTGAATTGAATATTTGTTTTGATCGTTTTTTATATTAAGAGAAAATTTTCATAAAATATTTATGAATGTGTTATTAAGCGTTCATTCTTAAAAATGATTTTTTAATCAATTTTGTTTTTTTTTTTTTTTTTTTTTTTTTTGAATGAAGACAAATATATCTCTTTCAAAGAGTTAATTTTAATATTTTATATAAAAAATCTTTGTCTTTCTCTCTCTCTCTCTAAAAAATGTTATATACTCTTAGTGTCGTTTTGTTGAAATTTATGTCTAAAGGAGTTTTTACGAAAATGTTGCATTTCCATGCTTTTACTAAATTTTAGTTTCACGTGAAAATTATTGTCCAAGAAAACTTGCGCTCATCTATGTTTATGAAAATTTCGTAAATGCAAAAAGTTTTATAAAAATGAAAAAACTGGGTCAAACGTATGCTACAACGATATAGAAAGACGCTTAGTATTTCTTTTATTTATACATAGTTACACCTATATTACATTTGCAGGTGTATAAGAGTAAGCATGTATGTATAACATATGAATGGTTAATTTTCTATCAACATAATCAAACTTACAGTGCAAAAAATTTTTACAATTTATTAAAGTTTACAGAGTTTATAAATAAAAAGAAAATGATAAAATTGTATCGCAATACACAACGATGTCTTTTATTACGTTGTCGAGCTTTTATGGAGTGTTTTTTTTTTTTTTTTTTTTTTTTTTTTTTTTTTTTTTTCTTACTGATATTACTTTTCACGGTAAAAATAGAAAATAGGTTTAACCGACGTAAACGTATTTACGACAGAGCGTGGTAAAGTCGTTAAAAGGAAAAGCAATTTTCGTAAAAATTAAATCGAATTAAATTGTTGACAAGATACGAAAAAAAAAAAAAAAAAAGGAAAAAAAGGAAAAAGAAAAAAAGAAGGCAAACAATCAATTCAAAAAAGCTTACCGGTGTTCTCGGCTTGAAATTGCGTGAATATTGTGCCGTCGACGACGAGCATTCGTCCATGGGGTAAAAGTATAATCGTGGGCGTGGCGAGCATCGCTTGATCGGTATTGGCGGGTCCACCGGTGCTACCGCCGGCGCCGAAGCCCCCGGATTCCGAGTCCGAGTCCTCGAGGCGACAGCAGCAGTGACGTCGGCAGAGCGACCGACAAAACGGCGCGCCCCAGCAGCAGTAAGCAAAGATGAAGCAGAGGACCGCGAGCATCACTAGGAGGGCGGCTACGCCCTGGCCTTGCTGGGCTACCGCCGTGCTCGCCCCACCGGCGAGACCCACCCCGAAACCATAGTTTGCTCCGGTACCGCTGCTACTGCTGCTGCTGCTGCTGCTGCTCATTGCGCCAGTTTCACCTGTTTATATAAGTGCCGTTGGGTAATTTATTGTATTTATTGGATCGTTCCTTCTTGCTTTTTTAAAAGGGGATGTGGATTTGTGATTTCATTGGGTTTTTTTTTTTTTTTTTTTTTTTTTTTTTTTTTTTTTTTTTAACGATTAACCGTTTATTTTCATTTGGAATAGTCAAGGTGAAAAATATAAAATTGTAAATTTTTAAATTAAAAGAGTAAGATTTTAATATTTTAAAAATATCACGAATTATACCGAATAATAAAGGTTGGCGCGTTGAGTTTCGAATAAACTTTTATTGATTTTAAGGGGCTGATAGTTATTTTTACACCCTCTAAGAATTCATAATTAAAACAAGTTTCTGAATAAAAATTCAAGAGGTCAGTTTTTTAATTTGGTTTGTTTGTATATTCAGTTAAATTTATAAAAAAAAGGACGTCTCGCGATTTCTTATGAAATCAATTATAAATTTTCATGTCCGATATATTTTTATAATAAATTGTTATACGTTTGTTAAAATATTGAATAATTTTTTACCAGATTGATTGATTGATTGAGCATCAAAACATTCTTTTTCTAACAATTTACTATATTAATATTTTCTTTCTATTAAATCTATATCAAATATTTCAAAATTTTTTATTCTAAAAATTATAAAAAATTACGACGAGTGCAGGAGAAACATTAACACGATGCCGCAAGCGGCATTAAAAAATTGAAAGAAAATAATGTGGTTGTTGGAAGAAATTCAATACGAAACTTGAATGTTATAAAAGATATCAAAGCCTGTATGATATTTAAGCAAATTTTTTAAACAGAAAAAAGTAAATTTATGAATTACTCATTTTTATTATTAAATTACACTTAAAAATTGTAAACTCTCAGTTACAATCATTATACATTGTCATGTACAAAGTGTTCGATAATTTGAATTACGAAAACGAAAGTTTTTTAATCTTTTCCTTGATTACGCATATTGTGAAAAAATTGTCGGAAGAGGGAAAAAAATTCATCGAATCATCTCGTTTGCAAAAAAAAAAAAAAAGAAAAAAAAAAATAATTGAAGAGCCGTCTGAGTCGTTTAAAAAGTAAAATCCACCGACTTACTCCATAACCGACTTATCTAGAGTCGACTCGGCCCATTGCAATCAGTAGCGACACGTAAAACGTGCGTATAATCGCCAAAAAAAAAAAAAAAAAACGCGAATTAAAGCGCGCGCGTGTTGGTACGCGCACGTGTACGTACACAATAAACAAGCGCGAATATCCGAGCGTTGTACAATCGATGTGTATACGTGTTTATATATATATATGTGTGTGTATGTGTGTATGTGTGTGTATGTGTGTGTATGTGTGTGTGTATGTGTGTGCTTTGCGACAGTTTGGCTCGTGGCCAACGCGCGCTATAGCGTCTAAAAGCTTTCCTATATCGTTCCCCTCTTTCTCTCATACGGCAATGCGGCTCGCTCACGCGACTATGGGTAATAAAAGCGTCGTCCCGGGGCAGTGCGTTGAGATAATTTGCGCGCGTACGTTCGCAGAGACGGCACTTTCGACGCCTTTTATTCCGCGATGATCCTTCCTTTTTCATGCGTGCATCGTACTTTTGTTGGAGAGGAAAGGTCGGAAAAACTTTTCAATGCGCGCTGTCGGCAAAAGGGTTTAGAATCGTCGACCGTCGTGCCTTTGGTCGCATATCGCTTTACCTTCTTTGCCGTTTACGAAAAGCCGCTTCGACGAGCTCGAATTTTGGACTCGAGAAAGATGTATGCGCGACCCATTGCCCGACAATAAATTGTTTCGTTAAACGTTGAATTTAGTGTACCGGACGCACGCTGATGTAACAAGAACACCGCGAGTCACATTTTAATTGTTGTTTCATTGTACGGTCGACGAAATTTTGAATTTTCGGGGGGTAAGATATTTCGTTCGCGGATACAAATATCATCAGTCAAGCTTCTATTATATACAAGCTGCAGTAATGATTTCGTCGATATTAAAAGACAAAAATATCTCTCGTTAATGTTACATTTATTCGATAACCTAGTTTTAAACTACTTAAATATATGAAATATGTGATATTTTATCGAGAAAGACTTGAATAATCGTATTACAATTTGGCTCATGATTAAAATTTATAAGATACATCTGAAATTTCAATATCCTTTTTTAACGAGTTAAATTTTTTTCACGAATCGAATTGTAACAATGGTAATAATGCGAGAATGCTTCTATATTTATAGCTTTTGAGTGTCCTATCAACGTCTCGGTAAAATTTTACGTTATGAGTCGCTGGCAATGATGAACAAAATCCGCCTATATATTCTGCTTAACTATATTGTCGTTATATATATATATATATACATTGTATGAAGAAGCGCACGTACTCGTTTATTCATTTCGCAAGAGCGAAGAAAGAGAATCTCGTAACGAGATTTCAATTGATCTCTCGTCGCGTCTCGAGCGCGAAACGAGAGTGACTTTTTTGTATTTCAGTCATGCTATACTAATGAAATCCGCGCTCAGCAGGGCGCAGGAAGTCACGTTTCGACTCGTAAAAAATACCGAAAGAAAGAGCGAGCGAAAATATATACATCGTTAGCAGTTACAGCACTGTAAAATAGACGAAGTGAATTTGCGCCTTTGTCGGTGGTTTTTTATTATATGTATATTTAATAAAAGTTTTGATGAATTCTATATATAGAAATGTTAAATAAAAATTTTGATTGTATTTTAATAAGCGGATTTTTGCATTATGTTTATTGTAATATATTAAACGTAATTAAAAGCTGAATTAAATTTAAAATAAAAGAGATTTTGTTTAAGAAATATATTATTTTTTACGTTACACCGAATAAATATCTTGATATTTATTTTTATAATATATCGCAAAAACGAAATGTACAAGAATTTTGTTATAAATCAAGTCTTTACAATAAGTGTGCTAATGTCTCTTTTGTTCCTCCTTGAATGAGATTTTTTAAAAATAATAATCATAAAAGGAACTATTTTTACTATTATTTTACTCTCTTTTCTGAGTCTTAGATTAAATGTATTTTTTTTTTTTTTTTTTTTTTTTTTTTTTTGATCAAAAACGAGAATGTACGAACTTTTAGCTATATAACGCCTTTGCTTTTAAAATGCAAATGAAACAGTCAACGACTCTATTAAAAGTTTAAAATAGACGCTTCGCGAACTCGAAAAAGTACCTGCAATTTTTTACAATTTTAAAAGAATAACGCAACAATAAGCAAACCTGACTTTACCCGTTTCCTATGTCTCTCTTAAACGCACGTCGATTTCACGCTTTATTCACATATCTATCCGGTACCAAGTGAAGCCGCGACTACGCAAGGCTTAAAGCGTAACCCGAACATCCGCATAACATTACTCGCGTAAATCAAGCGAAAACGCAGTCGTACGACGGGGAAACACCGCGGCGTCCGGTCGATCATTGAAAATCGTCGATCTTCGTTTTACGCGCCGATGCGCGACGCACGAGATAAAGTGGATTTTTCGGGGTGCCACATATGTAGATCGTAAAATGCAACGTACCGTATACTATACATGATATAGAATGATTTTTTGATAGTACGGTCACGTTGCGCGCATTGATTTACGAGAGTTAATTTTCAGAGAGAGAGAGAGAGAGAGAGAGAGAAGGATCGTGCCGTCGATGTCTATGTGTATACATATATACACGCACGCGTGTGTACGTGAGCGCCAGCACAACTGGACCGAATTATCGCACGTAAGTCGCTTCTCGTTCTCTCGGCCAGTAAATATCTACAGTTTGTTTCGTTTCGAGATTTACTTTCGACAAGATTCTTACAACGATTGCTGCTCGTGCTCTGATTCGTCGACGATGTTTCAACTGATTAACTATGGCTTTTCGCGATTTTTCTGCGAATGAATTTGTTGTAATAAGTTTTTGTTCGTATTTCCAAATGCACTTTATAGATTTCAAAATATTAAAATGGAGGGGTTTCTTTATTAATTTATTAGTTCTTTATTTCTAATTATTAAGTTGATTATTTGATAGACAAAAGTAATTTGTTTCAATAGTGATGCGCTCTGAACATTTTCTATTATAAAAAGAAATAGAATTTTTATCTTAAAGAGGTTTTATTGGTTTTAATTTTATAATTTATTTATTTATTTATTTTTGTTTTGTTTTGTTTTATAAAAGAATAATATGAGCTAATGGCTTTGTTCCAAGCAATTTTTTTTTTTGAGATTCTTTAGGCAGTGTCTAAAACATCTGTATTATTTGCTTCTTTTTACCTTACATAAAAAGTATTACTACTCGAAATGAAATAATCTTTAAAATTTATATTCCGATGTATAAAACTGAAAAATTTATATTAAGAAAAAGAAATAATTAGTTAAATTTTATAAATATAGCATACTAAAGATTGATACTTTTTCTATTCAGATATTTTTTAATTTAAATATACGCATTGTACTTATACTTTTATAAAAAAATGATTTTAGCTAAAATTGAAATTTTAACAAATTTTATCGATCATAACAAACTACGAATCATATTTAAATCGCGGCACTTCACGCGACGCTTATGCTTTCATACATAAACAGTAGACGTAGAAAGGCAACTATACAGCTATCTAACGATGATGCATAATGATGAAAGTAAATTATACGGTGCTTGGCTTGTACTGTGTGCGATTTATATCGGAAATCAGTCGTTTGAGAAAATCTTTGAAATAGTCGATATATTATTTTTTTTCTTCTTTTTTTTTTTTTTAAAGTTAATTACTCGTTTAGAGTGATTCATTATATAAATTAATATAATCTCACGCTGAAAATCTAAATTTTAAACGTTTAATAATGTATCGATGACGCAGAATAATATTTTTAGCAATAGTATTTTGAATAACCGTAACGTTCGTTTATTTATTTACCATTTTAATTATAACAAACTTTCAACCGTTGACATTAATTTAAAATTATTAATTTATCGATGATTATTTATCACCAGTCATTAATCGTGCAATCGTTTTAATTAAATTTCTTATAAAGTACCGCAATAAAGAAAATCGATATTCGACGAAAAATCGCATCGACGCGCCGCGATAATGATAAAAAGAAAACGTAAATAGCGTAAGCTCGTACGTATATACCTATGATAGAAAACACTTGTGGCGGTCTAAACATCGATATCAGAGACGTAATCGATTACATAAGTTCATCGGTCGTGATTGCTATCCCGTAAACAAAAATGACAACATCGACGCTTTTTTTTCTTTCTCTCTTCTCTCTCTTCTCTCTCTCTCTCTCTCTCTCTCTCTTATGTTAAGCGGAATAAACCTCGGCTTGGCGCTGGCCGCTTTAATCCCCGGATAGGCATCTTTAGGAACGTGAGTTACTTATGTGTGTCGTTGACTTTGTATGTATATATATACACACACATATACGCGTACATATGTAATTCTTACTGAGCGTTCGATTAGCCAACTCATTGTATAACCGGTTCACCACCCCGATGACGAGTGACCCTGGCCGAAAATCGTATCGTTTGACTCTCTCTCTCTTTCTTTATATATATATAAATGGTTTTAGCTCTACGTAAGTTTAACCGACCATCTGTGATATTGCTACAGGTGATAGTTTCACTCTTTCGTCACGTTATCGCCGACTGAGCCGATTGGAATTTCGTGCGTTGGTAACGTTACGTTAATCACGATTTGTTCAGGAAGTAGTTTTCCAGGTCATCTTTATGATTATGGAACCTTCTTACCTGAATGTTCGTAAAATTTTTATAGTATTTAGTCCGTTTGTAAATATTTACTTCTAGTTAGTTTATTTTTATTTATATATACAAATTAAAATTTCCATGCATTAATTAATTAAAAATAAAAACAAAATATATTTAAAATAAGTAATGAGAAAGGTCACTAATTAAAGATTAACGCGTTTTTGTAAAAATTAACAGTGAGTCGCATTTCAGCCTTAAATATTAGGTTGGAAACTATGAAACGGGTTTTTTTTTGTTTTCGTCTGTGTTCAGCTGTACGCCCGTTTCATAGTTTCCAACCTAATAAAAGTCGGACGTAAACCTAAATTTGTCAAGGATCGCGACGCGTCAATAAGGGCGCGCGTTGTATTATAAGTATATAGAAAAGCGCATCTGGCCTAACTCGTATGATTTCCAATGCTCTGCGCGCAGCGTTCATCGCGACGATGAATATAAAATCCTACTCTCCCCGATGCCGTCAACACCCTTAAATACCTGTACTCGTTTATATACGTATATAAACATATGTATGTATATGCGCATGCGTGACTGCACACATACATATAAGCTTATACAAACGGATTTGCACGCGAAAATACAAAATCGTTCTCTCGTGCAGTCGGCTCGGCTGCAGTCTCTAGTTCCACTTTATATAAGAAAATTTATTCGCCACTTTCGTGTTAGCCCCTCCTTCGTTCGTACATGGCTTAGCGGAAAATCGATAAATCCTGGATCGTGTATACATATATATATATATATATATATATATATATATATATATATATATATATATATATATATATATATATATATATATATACACATATATAAGAGAAACGTACCTTGCGTGAGGTTGAGGTTGAGCCAGTTGTTGGTCCCCGTCGCGGTGTTGCTAGCAATTTGCCTGCGTGCCCCCCCGAGAATCACTGATACGCTCGGGTAAATGATGACGGCCGTGAAAATCGGACGGGAGGCGCGTTCTTTCTTTCCTCACCCTTAAATACGTATCCTTCTGTCGCCAGCTATGCTACGTACTTTAACTGCGAGGGAAATTAATTTCTTTTTTTTTTTTTTTTTTTTTTTCTTCTAGGATGAATCGGTAACGATCGTTCTCATGATTCGGTTTTCATCGGCCGATAACGAGACTCGTCGCGGACTCGTTTCTTCTCGGTGAGAGCGAAGAGGAGGTTCGCGCCGATGACTAGGAAGAGGAGATAAAGAAGAAAAGGGAGGAGGAGGCGGTGGCTGTGGCGGAGGAAGAGGAGGAAGAGGACGATGCGCACTCGACCCGGTTGCGAGGAGCGAGGAGGTCGCCGCCCGGGGGCTCATACCCACTGTTCCTCTATTCCGTTTCCGCTGCTGCTGTTGCTGCTGCTGATGACGACGACGACGACGTCGATGCTACTGCTGCTGGCCTTGCGCTCCAGCTACACCTGAAAAGATATAGAAGAGATACCGGCTTAATAAAACGCCGCTTCTATTTCCGCATCCTCGCTTTTATTTCTCTCTTTTTTCTCTCTCTCTCTCTCTCTCTTTCTTTTTTGCGCTTTCTTTCGTTTCTTTTTTTTTTTTTTTTTTTTTTTTTTGTCACCCCTTCTATATAAAAAGCGAGGCTTGCAACCGCCTCCGCGTCTTCGTGCGCTTCAAGCTTCGGCTTTTCTTTCTTTTGAAATAAAGAGAGTTGTGTGCTTATACGTTTTATTTATGTGCTTGTATATATATAGTATTTTCAGCGGTGTATGTATTGAGCAAGTTTTTATCTTGAAAGCTTTTTTACATGCCCATGGCTTCATTATACTACATTGTTATAAATTATTTATTTATTGAAATTCATGTATTTTTAAATATTTAACAATATTTATTCAATTTTCTTTTATTGTTTATAATGATTATTGTTTCGAAAATGTTTGGTTTTTTTTTTATTAATTCTTTCTATATTATTTTTTTTTTTATCTTTGTCGATCTTTTTTATAAGATAAGACATGCTTTTTAACAGGGTTAAGAAGATAAGAATTATAAATCTAAATATTATCGTGGATATGATATTTATAAATGCCTCATAGACTTCAATTGAAATGTTTCATTATTATTCTATTATTTTATCTCTACTTTATTCTTAATATTTCAAAATTAAATTTGTTTGTCGAAATCATTTAGTTGTCGATGCAATAATTACCGAGGCATAAGGAATACTAAAAACTATGCGCTTTAATACATCAGACAATTTTCACGATCGAAAGGCATAAATAATCAGAAATACTTTAATCTCTCGCAAAATAGAACTTTTAAAAAATATGCGTTTGTATCGCAACAATTGAAATATATCACAATAGAACATCTATTGTTTACCTCGGTATTCATTTTCGGTGAAGCGTTACGCGATAAAACATCGATAAAAGTAAAAAATAAAAATAAATATAGATACGCATTTGGTATTTTATATATTTGCTTTTATATTTAAAAATACTCAGATTAGAATTTATAAAAAAGGATTAAAAAAAAATATGTCGTGTTATTAATGATAAATTAAAATTAATACGTTTTATTGTATGTATTGTATATAAATTTTTACATCAATATAAGAATAGAAATAATATAATTTTGTGCGTACCTTTTTTTAGCATATAAATAATTTAGTTATAAAAATTCACAAAAAAAAATTAAAATAATCATTATTATTAGTCAATTGAGAGAATTTTTTAAAGAAAGTAAATTGTTTTTAAGAAGACATCGTACGTGCAAATTTAAATTCGACATTTTTTGTTTTCAATTGAAAATAAACATTTATAAAAAATTAATAAACTTCCACCAGTTTTAGCTAAAATTCCTTTGATTTTCGAGTATCAAAGTTTAAAATTCAACATGTTAATGTAAGATTAAAAAACTTTCAAGCATTTTAAATCGACACAAACGAAGGACTGTACACGCAAACCACACGAAAAACTTGCATCGCACATATCAAACTTTCATAACTGCGGTCTTTTTGAATATTCACATTTCTTTTTTTTACGAAAATAACGCACCGCGACTTTTCTAAATGTACGTACACTTGTAAATAAACATACCGATAAGTAATGGAGAAATAATACACACCGAGTCTTCGGCTTACGTATGCCGAATGATCGTTGACGATACAGAGAAACTCGCTTCATTCGATTTCCTCCCACCCCCCCCTCTCTCTCTCTCTCTCTCTCTCTCTCTCTCTCTATACTTTTGTCACTCGGTAGATTCAATTTCCCCCCTTGATAGGACAAATATATATGGGAGGAGGAGACGTTCATGCGTTCGTGTATACATATACATATGAGCATATACACGCACGGCATGAGTCGTTCAGCACGCGCACCGTTGATTCTTTTGTTGCACATACCGGAATAGCCGGCTGTTTGCCTTTTATTTTATTGCAACGTGTATGCGCTTCTCTCTCCCCTCCCCCCTTCCCTTAACGACTTCCCTTTACAGAAGGAGACGACCCGATGTTTAACACAATAGGAAGATCTTTGGGTATTAAAAATGGAGCTAAATTTAGAAAAGTCGATGATATATGGATGTAACAGATGCAAACTATTTTTTTCGATTCAGTAAAATTTTTAACCTTTTTTTTTTCTCAAAAATTATTCCCGTTTAAAAATTAAAAAATTAAATGGCGCATTTAGCGTTTTGATTTAATTATTATTTGAATTAATTAAAGATTATTTGATTTGATTTTTTTACAAAGTTATAACTTTTAAATTATTTTTGTAAAATGTCTTTGTTTCTATTTTCTTACAACAAACTGTTTTATAGAATATCAATGAATTTGTCATTTCATTTGACAATGGAATTGGTTAACATAAATTAATTATGTATAGAAAACAATCGATTAAAAATTAAAATATTTTAAGAATTTATAAAAAAAGATAAAAAAAAAATAACTGATATTAAATAAAATTTACGTTCTTAAAATTAAGGTTGCTTTAAAACATTGATTGAAAAATATTTTAATCATTTATAATATTTTCTTCTTAAAAATTAAACAAGTAATATTTTATTTCATATTCGTTTGAAAAACACCTTTTTTTTTTTGCAAAAATTTAATAATTGATATTTTTTTTGAAAAGTTAAATAAAATTTTAAATAAACAATGAATTGAATTTTGAATCTAAATACTGTACCAAACATTGTTTTATTTAAATTACAACTAACTTTTAAATGAATTTTTAACGCACCACGAATATCCTTTCCAGAAACCATTATTGGCACATTGTCAGTAAGTTTTTACTTTGGCCAGACAATTTAAATATTACAAAAGATACGGACAAACCTTTTCACTGTGGGCACGCAGCGAAAGAATTTTAGCGGAATAGCAAACGGCTGATGAATGCTTGAAAAATACCTTCTCATTTAAAAAAGAAATCGTAGAATTTGATAACATTATTTGACTTTTTATTTTTTATAAATGTAATTCCAAAAAAATTTATAAATTATGTAAATAATTTGTTTAAAACAATTCATTCTTGAAATATCAAGATTCTAAAATAATTGATTAATAAAAATTAAAGTCTTCAAAAAGTAAAAAATATTTATTCATGTAAGAGTCAAGATAAAAGTTCATCATCAAGTTAAACAATTTATAAATCTTCCGATAATTAAAAAAAAAAAAAAAAAAAAAAAACAAATTTTGAACATTTTACTTAAATCTCTTGCTACTATTTCACCTTTAAGTGCACATAAAAAACATGTTTTGAATTAACGAAATCTATAGCGAGATAAATTTTAAACGCGTAATCAAAATATTTTATTAAAACAAAATATTTAAAATTTCGAATGTATTTTTCCGCTATAAAATGTAAAATGGCAGATTGATATAGCTGTTATGAAGCCGATAACTTTATAAGTCATTTCAAACAAAATTTTATATGAACAATATAATGTTTATCTGCGCGTTTGATACTTTATTGATAAAATTTTATTGCACGGAAATATTTTAATTTTAAATTTTTATAAAGTTAATTTGAAAAATTTACCAATATACAACGTTATTAATTTTCTGATAAAAAAAAATTAAAATAAATCATTTAACATATTTTTTATAAAAATTATATAAATCAATTATTCAAACATGATCGAGCGATTGTAGAATTTCGTTGCATAATTTTATTTCAATAATTAGAACTTTTATTCGCCGTCTATTTTTATTCACAATCGAGTAAACTCGTCGTTGTATCCAGTTGTAAACGATAAACTCTTGTTTACTACAAAATAATTAATTGTTTACGCATTTATAACGTATATTTCCGATAAAAGTTAAAACATAATTCTATTCAAAGCGTGACACGAGCAATAATACGACGATTACGCAAGAAGAACGAGTAATCTATAATAATTATTTCGGTATTATTGAAAGAATAAATGTAACTGAACAGTAATAAAATAGCCGTCATCTTAAATTTCAATGCGGTGGTAAATAACAATTATGATAAAATAGGTGAGAATTATTCCCCGAAGCTCTCTTCGTTCTAAAAGCTTGTGCGGACAACGGCTTACTTTATTCTCGTTGATAAGGCGATGGAGTGCAGCGCTCGCAAAAGTGGAGCATCGACGTTTTAGGAGCTCCGTGGATATGCGTGACTCCGCTCACTTTCTTGCATTCTCGTTTCTCTTGTTTTCTTTCTTTTTCTTTTTTTTTTTTTTTTTTTTTTTTTGTTTCTTTTCCAAAAAAATTCGAATTTCCGCATTGGTGATTTAATTTTTATTCTTTTTAAATTGTTTTTTTTTTTGTACCCTATTCTTTTATTTATTATTATAGATGCATTTGACTATGTTTGTTAATTAGATAACAATTGCATATGTTTATTGTTTTTAAAATTTACATTTTTAATTATAATTTATATCAATATTATTTTTTTTCGTTTTTTATCGATTGTTTATTCAAAAAAAAAAAAGAATGTGATAGATAATTGTATAATGTATAGTATGGTAACTTTAAATAAAAAAAATTTTACATGCATATTAAGAGAAACTAATCTTTTAGAAAGCTTTATTTCTTAAATTAAAATATTTAAAACAAATCAAATTTGTCAAAATAATGTGCAAAATTTATTACGGATATATGCTTATACGGTTTGTATAATCATCCGCTAGAGCATATGGAGTAGATTAAGACGGCGTCTTGCTAGGTTGGGTATGCATCTACTTACATAAATATTGACATACTGCTTATACTAACTTGCTAACTTTGATCAGTTTTCAGTAGTTATTTTATAACGGTAAATCGTTTTAAGTTAAAGCCATATCACCTTTGAATAAAATTTTCAAAATTCAGCAACCGATTAAATTTAATTTGCAGATGCTTTTCTTTAAAAAAAAAAAGTTTTAAACCTAATACTTTTATTGTATGTTTTCACATTGATGTAAAATTTTATGAATATTTTAACATTTCTAATAATAATATCATAGATAAAAACTTACATTTCCAAAAAAATGTAGCCTCCAATCTTTCGAACAGCTTTTATTTCATTTGGTAAATTTGCTTTTTCTATACTTTTGTATTCTTCTACTTCTGAAGAAGTTACTTTAACGCGTCCAGAATTTCAACATTATTTTTCACCGTAAGTGAACAAATTACTTCTTCCATATTTTTACAAACAACGCATCTGTACAAAAGAAATTATTGACAAATTTATTTATTTTCATTAATCATAAGTAATAATTTTGTGTATTTATTTTGTACATTATATAGTTTTAGTGTACAATATTGTTAGAGTAATATTCGTAATTTCTAGATTTTAGACGTTATTTTATCTGTTTATTTATGTATTCTACTATTTTTATCTATAATATTCAAAATTACACAAAGAATTTTTGATATACATAAATTTATTATTAATTTATATATGATCAATTACTATTAAAATGAATTCAATTATTAATATAATATTTTTAAAAGAGAATGAATTTTTTATGATTCGTTTACATCGTAACGCGAATAAATTGCACCAATAAGTTTCAACTTTTTAAAATTAGAGAATAATATTTACATGATGAAATTTAAATTCGCTTATTAAATAAAATCAGCGACTTTTTTGAAATTTAAAAGAATATTCAATCACAAAAATAAATGAAATTTGTAATTTGTGGCAATCAATGATGCATTGATTAAATGTTTTTCATCTCTTTTTTCACAATAATTTTTAAAAAACTGCGCTTCTACTTTAGAGCTAATAAATTTTAACGCAACGAGCGTCTCGCCAGCTGACAATAAATAACATAAAAGATTTAAGCGACGAAGAAAAGCTAGCGTAAACCATAAAAATCAACTTAATTAAATAAGCGAAATTTAAAGGATACCTCGACAATTCCAAGATAAATTCGCTCGTCGATTAATTGGGAGCATAAGCTGTGGCGGTGCCGTTACGTTTCGCAGGTGGCAGCCCATGGCGAGGACGACGACGACGAGGTAGATCGGTCGCGCTCAACCGAAGAGAGCGATAGTGGACTGGCCCCGTCGTCGTCGCCGTCGCCGTTGTCGTCTTCGCTCCTTGGTGTACAGCTCGCGGGCGTCGTGCGCGTCGGCTAAGCGCTCCGTGCGACGCACGTACTTCGTCTCGGCGCGGTCGAGCGCGCGCGCGCGCACTTCGAGGGGTCGAGGTCAGGCCGTGCCGCGCGAATATTCGCCGTTAATTATTCTCGGGCGAAAGGGCGAGAAGTGAGAGAGCGCGCTCGCATACACGTATTTGTATGTGTGTGTGTGTATGTGTGTGTGTGTATATATATATATATATATAGTTGTACGCGAGCTTTCGTGTCCGTCCGAGTAAGGACTATTCCACCGTGGCTGACGCGAGTGGCTCGAAGAGCGCGAGAACACTACCCGCGCCCTCGGGTTCGACTAGGTCGGTTCGAGTTGATTTCGCTGCTCGTAGAAGGGGGTTGGTTCAGGGATTTGGAGGTGGAAAAAACTCTGCGCAGCTCGACCGCTCGGTGGTATATGCATCTCTCTCTCTCTCTCGCTCTCTCTTCTACCCCCTTGTCGTTTTTATCAAAGAGTTTGTTGCGCGGTGTTATCACAGAGATTCGAGAAGGCAATACGTTTCCCATGGAAAATTTGGATTAATCCGCAGTAACGATTGGATTATATGAATCGAAAAAGAAATTTTGAGAGATTGGAAAGATTTAAGAGGAGGACAACGTATCGTTAATTAAAATCTATATCGATGCATAAATAGCATTGTCGCATTTAATCTGTTGCAAAATTATAATTTTGCTATTTATTTAAAACTGTTGTCATTAAGTCGTTATTTATTAATTATAAGATCACAATATTATAAAAAATACAATTTATGATATAAATTTTAGAGATTGTATACTTAAAATTGTTATATTTTTCTACTTTTTTCATCGTTCGATTTTAATATTTGTAAAAATAAACCTGTTTTGTCGCGAAAGAAAAATAGAATCAATTATATAGTTTTGATATAATTGATTATATATAAATGGAAATTCTATAATTTTCTATATTCAAATGTTAAATTATTTGTTATATTTGAAAATAATATGGGTTAATTATATTTTATACAAACTATCTCTGGAGAATTGAGAACATTTTTTTTTCCTCAGAGGAAATCCAGGAAATGCATCTAAAATTAATCAAATGCTGTAAAGAAAATATAAAAATAGCATTCAAAAAAAAGTATATTCGTTTTAGATTACTAGCGATTTAGAAAAGAATTTTTTCAATTATTTTCTTAAAAGAGCACCTTTGAAGCGAGGCAATAAATCGAATTTTGTTGAAATATAATAGTAAAAATTTTACAATATTCTAAATTTTCTGTATAATTTTAATAAAAATTATAAAATTTACGTATTTTATGCAAATATTTACTTAAAATATCAATTCCTTAAATTCATATTTGGTGGTTGTATTTTAATCAATTCAAAATAAAAATTAGTGTTTAAATCATATATTTCTTAAAAAAAAAGAAGGAAAAACCAAAAATTTTTTTAATTCAATTTTTATTTGTAATGTTTTACATTTTATAACATATTTATAATTCTTTATTTAATTAATTTCTTTTTTCTTTTTAATTGAAGTTATTTTTAGCTTTGTAATATTATAAAATTAAAATTTTTTATTCATAAGAACACATGAATGCTCTCATTAAAAATGGATTGGATTTTCAAGATAAATTTTCAAACAGAATATCTGATTATCAAACAATAAGACTTAGCATCAAATTATACTTCAAAGAAACTAATCAAATATTGTTTTAATGCATTCGGCATTTTTTGATTTTTTATGTGAATATCGATTACACGTGATGATTTCGATATTAGAAAAATTTTAATTGTACACTAAGGTATTTCATGTCATTTATACATTTTTAAAATTAATAATTCACATATAAAATCTATTTAAACTATGTATAATAAAAATGGGCAAAGAAATAAAATTAAGATTTCAAAAATTTTCGTAATGCCCATCATTTTTTATTTTCAAATATTTCGAATGTAGTTATAATATACATAAATTCATGCATGAATTCAATTTTTTTAGTATATCTATTAAATCTAAGTTTTAATTATGTACATTATCACAATAATTATACAGTCTTGTTTTAATGTGTTATTTAATTCTACTATAAAAATACACAATATGTTTGATTATATTTGACTTTTAAATTATTCAAATAGTCTTGTAAAGTCATTTGATTTGTACTCTTTTTTCATTTAAAAGTTTGCCTTAGTTTAAAATAATGCTAATTAGAAAATTGTATATTTATATTTAAAATTTACAAATATATGCATTGAAAAATATAAAACTATATAAGGCATGATTTAAAAGAGCATCTTATTGTAATAATAATTTATAAATCATTTGTTTCATAATTAAAAAAATACAATTTATATAGAATTAAAAAATTGTATCATATATCAAAATTATAGTATGCTAAAAACAACAATATATTTAATTTGAAAAATTCCTATAAAAATTGTAATCATTTACAATAATCCAACATGTAAAAAATAGTAATACCACTTGTTTTTACTATTTTGAGATCAAACTTTTTTTTCAGGCAGCAATCGTATCAGCCAGTTTTTGAAATAACTTATTTCACTTTCGACTATTTCATGTTCTGCCATTGGCAATGGAAAAAACTCTCCTGAAACACCTAAAGCTTTTAGGGATTCAAAAGTCTTTTTTCCCCATTGTAGAGGTACAACAGTATCAGAAGTACCATGAAATTGCAAAAGCTCTGGCAAGTTATTTGTATTAGCAGTCTTTAGTGACTAAAATACAATATTAAAGTAAATTAATTTTTTTATTAAAAATTAAATTTTAAAATCTATAATTCTTAATAAATAAAATTCTAAAAATATCATTACCTCATAAACTAGAGAATTGTTATTTAAAAATGAAGACATAGCAACACATCCAGCCAAATTTGTTTTAAATCTATAAGCAAGATGCATGGCTAAGCATCCACCCATTGAAAATCCTCCAATAACTATTCTATTCATAGGAATTCCTCCTGATACTTCCCTATGAATCATTTCTGATACTTTATTACACATTATATCGATAGAATGCTTTATTTCTGGCACATCAATTGAAATTGCATGTCGATTAAACCATACATTACTGAGCTAAAATATTTTATAAAATCAATAGTAAAAATTACAAATTTATATATTTAAAATAAATTTTAAATATTTTTAATAATAACATCAAATTATATAATTATATTATAAAGCTAAACATTTTTATTTATTATTTAAATATTTATTAAACGCTCTAATATTAGGAAAATAATAAATGTTAATAAAGTAAAAAACTTTACCATTCCTTCATTTGGAGTGTAAGGCTGAATTGGAGCAGTTAAATATATAATTTTAATTTCAGGAAAAGTTAATTCACGTCTGTTAAGGATGTCAAGCCATTGTTTAAAATCCTCGCCAGATCCGCCTGAAAAAAATTTAAAAAAAAATAAAAATAAAGAATTTAATATTAACAATATACAATTAAATTAGCTGAAAGGTTAAGAAAAATCGACTTCCTTACCTGAACCGTGAAAAAGGAATAAAGTAGCTGTGTTTTTTTGTCCATTACTTGCTTTAACAACAGTGCTTCTGGGCATAAAAACGTGCGACATTTTTTTTATGCTTTTTCTCGCTGCGATCAAGACTGATGGTCGCAAAAAATCGACCAAAATCTTTGCCAACGAGCTTATTCTGAAATGGAATTAGGTCCGTCGCTCACTGCTAGCCGCAGTGATTACAACAGGACGAACACAGTGATCTGACGACTATATTTTCATTGGACGATTGGCGGCTCGGGCGATTGATGAATTGAAATTAGTCTATCGATTGGTATGCGACTCAACCAATAAACTGTGTTCTTACTTTTGACATTTTCGGCGCTAAATTTCAAATTAAGGCAAATTGCCAAGTAATTATTTAAAGACATATTTGGAATATTCTATAATTTAGTTGATTTTAATGCAAGTTATATTACGAATTTTATTTAATCTTATGGAATAATATTTATATTCAGAAATCGTATACTTGTTTTAAATGTTCGCATATGGACAAAGTCATATTGTTTAATTTATTCTATAATTAATTTAAATAATTATTGAAGCCACACTTTTAATTATTTCTGACATCATATAGATACAATGAAGTTATACTAAAGTCAATTTTATGTAACATCTAAATAGATATAAAGACGCTTATAAATAAAATTTATATGTAATTTTTTGATAAATAATTCAATATTTTATTTATTTTAAATATTCGTCTATTTATCATATTAATGTAAACAATTAAAAATTTTTTTAATAATTTTAATTTTTTCCAATAATAAAATTTGAAAGTTAAAATTTGCAAAATAAAAAAACTATTATAAAATATAATTTAGAATTGACATCTTAAATGTTGATGAAAATATATATATATATATTTTTTTTTCTTCTTACAAATTTATGTAAATATAAATGTTCTTAAAAAAAAAAAAATATATAATAAATAAATTAGCAATACTTCAAAATATAACTCATTCAACAAATGAAAATCAAGACTGATAAGAGCGCACCCTTGTGGTGAAAAGAAAAACAAAAATTTTCATACAAAACTGCTATGCTACGACATCTATCGTTTAACGTAAAGATGTTTAAAAAAAAATGCGCAATATTTTTTCTTTAATAAAATATATCAATTAAACAAATTTCTCAAGTATAAATTGATCTGAATTAACGATTAGCAAATATAAGCAACGAAAAAGCGTGGGAGACTAAAAGGACTGATGTATTTGCAAAGATAAAACGTATAAATTTTGAAAAATAAAATTTTACGTAAGCTTAAAAAAATACTGTTTATTGTGTCTAAATGGTGATAAGGTACTCGAATAATAATTATTTTTTTTGCAGATATGAGAATTCTAACAATTTTTAGATTTCGCGCGCTATACAGTTGATCACCATCAGCTGCTTATATACCTGTCTGTTCTGTACATACAAACACGCGAGTAACGCACGCGCACCTTAACATACCTATATACACAAAAGAAACGGCGCGCGACGACGACTAAGAAGAGGACGAAGTGATGATGTGAGCGTGTTATCGGGTACTCGTTTTTTTATGTATATATAGGGATAATTGCTGTCTAAGAATTCATCAACGAGCGCTGTGGTATTATGCAGAAAAGTGGTGAGTTTTTTAACATTATTTGACTTCATAATATAGTCTCGCGGTTATCATAACGCGAAGCGAATTTTGCGCGCGTACAACGCAGCATTTTCGAGGGCCGCCAAAACACACTTTTCCATCTCCCTCGTCGTTGTCTCGCGCGCGCGTCAATAATGCGTGCGTCGTGAAGGCGCCGGTCAATACGGTGCGCATTCACGGACGATACCTAACCTCTACGTCAACATCATCGTGTTCCCGGGAATATACGGAATGTTATTGATAATGCACAGGGATGGAGACGCTTGAATTCAGTGCTAATATTGGAAAGTCCGATTGTTCTGGTAAATCTCACGCGATTTTGGCTCGAATCGTGCGCAACTCGTCGCTTAGTTGTCGTAGTGCAATGAATATTAATTGAATGCGTTTCATTTGATGAAATTGACTTGTGTGACAAAAGATATTATGTAGCGGAACAAATAACGATAATTTTAATTATTTTTATGTATTTAAATACTCTTAAAAGTGAAAATCGATTAAATTGTTCGTTGATTAATTTTAATCGATAACATAAATAATTATTTGTTCTACTACTCTTAAGGTATTAAACAAATTTAAACATTGGTAGAAAATTTAAAGCGTCCTGTGTCTATAAAACTGTCCTAGCTTTTTTTTATTTTGTAGTGTAATGATCATTTCTTATACCTGGATAGATGGATGGTCTTGAATGCAGTCCCTAAATATTTTCTTTATGTTACTTATTACAATTATTGTAAATGTGAAGAAAAATTTACAGTAATGGTAGTAGTCCTAATATATAAAATTCAATTTTCAATTTATACTTAAATATTTACAATTGTATCGTTAATACATTTTCCATTACAATAAAACATTCTGAAATTTAAATCATTTTTTACTTTTACAGACTAAATATATTGGTATAACTTATTAATTTTTAATTAGTATTCTCAGTATGGTATATAATAACAGACTTATATTTAATTAGAATTGTTAAAGTTATAAATCATTTCTTTGAAGGATAATTTCTTAACAACATAGAACATTAAAATTAAACCTTAATGTATTTTAGATACTTCTACCTTAATTTATTAAAAAGTAATGTAAATAGTTTATAATTATTTAATGCAAGATTGAATATAATATATTATTTATTCAATTGCGGTAATATGCAATAATTATTTTCATTGAAAAAATATTTTAGAGTATTTAAAGTTTAATGAACTTTATTAGTGAAATGGAATTTATTATTATATTTTTTATTTTAGTATTCATAAATTTTTATATTATAAAGATAAATTTTCTTATAAATATGAAAAATATCAATAAATGAAAACTTATAATAATTAAAATATTTTTCCGTTAAAAGAAAACGTAAAAAGGAAAATTAAAAGACGAAAGTAACGCGTTCAAATGAAGAGAAAAAGTACGTCCAAGGATAGATATAAATAGAGCAATTAAGAAGTTGTACAACACAAAAGATAAAGTTGATTTAAATCTCTTTTACTTGTAATGTAAAACTATTATTTTTATTTAGAACTGGTTATTTTATAAAATTAATTTTTAATAATACGTATTTCTAAAAAAATTATACGTAAAATATTAAAATACGCGTTGAATCGACGAAATTCGTTTTAGCATGCAATTCTTTAATTAAAAAGCGGCTCATACAATTGACAAAATTTATTGTTTTTACTTGTTGGCGGAAGGCAACAATTTAGTCTTAAATTTAGTAGTGGCCACTTGGGTCCCCCGTTTTTGTGTTCTGCTTTTGATCCTCCCCTCGACCTTATTTTTTGCCTTTTAAGCTTAGTAAACTTTTTTTTTTATAAAGTTGTTAATTCTACCCAGCTATTTGTCTTACTTTAAATTGATTTTCTAATTTGTTTTTTCCACAAGTTTGCTATTGTAAATATTATATTTTATTAAAATATATCAATACTATATTTTATTACTGCTGTAGATTTTTGTTTTTTTAAAATTTTAGATCTTGGAATTTCAAAAATATTTTTCTTTACGATTTATTTATTGCCTAAAAATTTTGTTTATAAAAATTGGCTCGATTTCTTTGAAATTTAAAAAAAAAAAAAAAAAAAAAAAAAGGCAAATTAGTCGAAGTGATATTGAATAAAAATTTTTAAATTAATAATAAATTTCGTAACGAAATTTCAACACACTTCCTCTTTAATTCAGATATTAAGTAGCGACGAAGTTGCGTAGAAAGTAAGCAGCACAGGCTTTTAAATTCCAACCACTATATAACATTGTTCTCAACTTTTCATTCTCACTTTA
Source organism: Chalcis sispes (assembly GCA_949987625.1). Taxonomy (NCBI): domain Eukaryota; kingdom Metazoa; phylum Arthropoda; class Insecta; order Hymenoptera; family Chalcididae; genus Chalcis; species Chalcis sispes. The sequence continues at coordinate 19,696,797 of OX465097.1, forward strand.
TAGCTGTATTTAGGTGCACGGTTTGTAATGAAGCGAGAGTATATTTCATACATTGCAACGTCGAAATTAAACGGCATACTTAACGCTGTTTACTTAATCTCCATGGCTCCTCGTAAAAGTTCAAAAATAGTTCATTTGTATCGCGTTAGCAGCGAGTGTCTATGGCGATATATAGGAAGCGGACGATATTTCTGGAACGATTCACTAGTCGTCGGGGATCGGAATATCGCTTAAATATAGTTTAAGAGTCTTATCTTCTACGCAAACAGTACATGAAATATATATATTTACATATACACATAGCGAAGAGCGCATTCGTGTGCGCTACCTCGAGCGCTTTTTGGGCTTCCAAAATGTAAGTTTTATCTCGAGTTTCGACATGTATCTATACCTCAAGTGAATAGTCTGGAGTATCCGGTATTTTTTATTTGTTTCATGTAGTTCTTAGATTTTTGTATCAACATTGGATACTAGATTATACGCTACTTTTTAAGCGTTAAACATTAATTTTGGAAGTTTGCAATCTTCTGCAAAATTTTTTTTAAATATTAGAGAAAGTCTTTTATGACATAAAATGCATTAGTTTTAGCATTCGAAGGAAAAAAAAAAAATTTTCGTATTTTCGCTTCGAAATTCGTAAAATTCGACACAAAAACAAGCAGTCACGTACTCGCGATATTTTTACGAGGAAACACTTGTATAAAGAGTACGAAAAAGTACGAAATATCTACACGGTGTGCGCATTACGTACAATACTTATATGTTCACACGAGAACCGAGATCTGGAAGTCAGGAGAAGAAGGCAACACACGAGCTTCGTCACGCGACATGACAGAGAGAGAGAGAGAGAGAGAGAGAGAGAGAGCGCCTGCCGCTCGCGCTTCTGAAGTACTTAATTAGTAGGGCAGGAGGGTATGTTTTCACACTCGAGGTCGGCATTTTTTTTTGTGCTGCTGAGTGTCGTGCGCAGCTGCATGTGTATACGCGTACATAGTACGCGCGGGTAACTCTAGATTTTTACCCTACACGCCTTGGTTCTCGGATCTCTTTGCCATCTTAAATGACGTTATTCTCGCGCGAGCTCTCACTTTTTTGCTTTAACAAGGATATACCTTTACACGCTGACAATCAAAGTTATTTTGTATACGCTGTCATTTACTTTTATATAGCTTTATAAAAAAAATTACTTATAAAAATAAAGAATGCGTTTTCTATTTTTCTCTATCTCTCGCGTAGTTGAATAGTTGCGATATAACAATTTGCGCAAAGATTTTCTATGTGTTAGCCTTTGAAAGACAATAGAATTTATTTTTTTCTAAAAGCGCATGTGATTATGAAACAATAGAAAAGTCATTTTCACTTATACACGTACGTAAATTTTGCAAAAAACAAATGAGAAATTATCCATGTTTAATAAATAAACTCGTATAAAACAATTACACATATTAATGAAATTTATCGTATAATACGGTTAAATAATTCACTTATTTATCAGCGTATATATAAAACGATGAAAATCAAGTCCAACGTCGGCGAGTTCAACGAATAATTACATCAATTGCAAACCCTCGGGTATGAGAGATCGTTGCAGATCGTAAAGTAACGTTCGAGGCGACTCGCCGCGATAATAACACACCCATCGCTAATAAGATGACAATCGCTTCCGTGCGCGGCGTTCAATCACAATGAAAATCTCGCCGTCGAGTGCAGCTGCAGGGCTTAACGGCGATAATCCATCGGCGTAATACACATCGCATGTAGGGTAGAAGAGTCGCGAGTTCAACGACCATTCGCGAAAACAATGCCAAGCTGCCAGGCTTCAATTGAATGAAACTGATGCTCGTAGCGTTGCATTGATGATACAAAAAGAGAGAATAACTATCTCTCTTTCTCTCTCTCTCTCTCTCTCGCTCTGTCTTTATATCTCGTAATATGGACATAACTTAATGAATAGCCGTGTGCCACCGCATTACTACCGACATACTCTCTCTGTACTTCCTGAATCGGAATTTTGCGAGGGATAGCCGCGTCTACGGCGGAACTCGCGCACTCCGTCCTCGATACTCGTCATCGTCGTCATATAAATCCCTACGCGACCGCGTTTGCTAATGTGTATGTATATATACATATACAAGAACTATTATATTCGGAGCATGCAACGAGTTCAATGCCGGCATTGTTAGGAGATGTTGTGTATAAAGCATCTTCTCTCTCTCTCTCTCTCTCTCTTGCTGCGCCACTGGAACTTTGTCGAATCGCACGCATGCGCTCTTTACGCCGTACACGTGTGCATGTAACAACGCGCGTCTAACGTATGCGATGCACAAGGAGGAGAGGTAACGTAGCTCGCTTGCTTTACGGGATAATGCGTATATTTAAGCGTATTGGCTCGCATGGAGTGCGGAACCCCGTTAACATTTTACCTTTTAAACTGGTTAAATCTTGGTTTTGTTTCACTGTGACAATCGCATTGTCCTCGCGATATAGGTTTCGAGAATATATATATATATATATATATATATATATATATATATATACTTTGAGATTGTTGAAAAGCGCTCATACTCGCTTTGTTTTTTTTAAACCTTAAAAAGATACTTTGAGCAAAATTATATTTGTTTCGATGAACTTTATTTTCTGAGCTTTTTGATCGTTAAAAGGAAAAAATTTCTTTTTCCTCGGAAATTTAAAAGAAATAATAGCGATTTTGTGCATCGCTGGAAGTTATTCCATTAGTTTATTTAATCACTTTTTGTGGTATGTAAAAGAATTTTTTCAAATGGCAAATTTAACGTTTATGCAATTTTATACTACAGAGCATTTTCGATCAACAAAATTATCATGCCCGATGTTGATTCATTCGCTGATTTTAAAATGGCTTACAGCTACATTTTCTTAGTTTGTTTAAGCTATGTGCAAGTCGATTTTTTATCGAAAAAAGTTGATAAAGCTTTTGTCATAAATTTTCCAAAAAGGATTACTATTTTATTAACTTTGTCGCGTAAAGTTTATCAAATTAAGATATACATTTAAAGCTTGACTAATTTAAAACGTATATTTTAAAGTTTTTACTAAATAAAAATAAAAGTACAGTTAAGTTTTCTGATTTATTAAAACATTAAAATGTGGAAATTCCAATACGCGTATAAATGTGGAAATTCATAAAAAAAAAAACTTCAAACGTTCAAATACGAAACATCAAATCACGCAAATCAATTAGCAAGAGAACATGACCGTCAATGATTGTGGGACGCAACTATTCTACAAAGCGGACAGACCTCATTGAGAAAAGAGCGGCCCGGACGTATTACACGCATTCGCGTGCGTGCGTAAGGTCACCGGTGCAACGCGGCGTACGGGACGTTTAGTCGGCGACGATGCGTCGGCTTTAAATCCTGCATTATAATTGTCCGTAGGAATTGAAAAGTCGCATTGAAAAGAGAGTTTTACGTATGCGTATTGATGTTTGTGGGTGACGATTGCAGGAAGACGAGGTCGCGATCGACGGTTAAAAGAAGCTATGAGTATTTATTAGGATGACTTGCTTACACCGAATAAAAGAGAAGCTTGGAATATTTAAAGTGAAATGTTGCGAATGTGTTTAGAAGATAAAATCTTGATTTAATTCGTTTGTATGAAAATTAAAGATTAATTTAACGTAGTTCATAATTATTAAAACGATAAATTTATTAATTACATACACGCTAAAGAACGTAGAGAAACGTGATATTAAGAAATAAACCAACGCCTTTTATTTTTCAAATTTAAAAATAAAATTTTTCCTTCAAAATTAATAGTTTGAAAATGACTTTATCGAGTCCTTGTTTAATTTTTTAATTTTAGGGATATTTGCAAACATTTAAAAGTTTATTTTAATTTCATAGCAACTTTCAAGAGGTTCCATTATTACACAGATTATACCCAAAAGTCTCTAAGTTTAGTGTAATTTCAGACCCTGTATACTAAATATAATTATTGCACAACTCTTGGCGTATAAGTTTACGTCGGTAGTTCGAAATTACATCCACTCCAAATATTACTTCTTATTAAAAACGAAGATTTGTTATAAAGATTTTAAAAACATACATCACTAAAGGCATAAATACAGATTTTTTTTTTTTTTTTTTTTTTTTGTAAAATTTAAAATTTCTTTTAAAAGAAATTTTCTAATCAACTTTTAATAGCTGTATAAATAATATAAAAAATAGAAAAGGTCAGGCGAGCGGAAAGTAAGAAAAGAGACTTTATTTTTATTAATCCTCAATCTCAAGATTGCTATGTGAATTATATAACGCGAGCGGGCATGCAAGAAGGGGCAAGTACGTATACAGAGTATCGAAAGACTCGAGCAGAGAGACGAGATAGCCGAGAGCAAGTCGAACGCGCGTACACACATACGCGTCAAAGCGGCACGCAAGGAGGGAAGAGGGAGATATACGGACGAAGCGCGATAAATATCGCGCAAAGCCGGAAGTACATACACCGGACAGATGGACGATCTTACGTCACTCGCATACATAGAGAGCGGTACGTGAAAGTAAAGCAAGCGACGTCGTCTTCGTCGTGGTCGTACAAGGCTGCACATACCCTCGCACATATCGTCTCTGCGTGACCGTAAGACGGGACCCGCGCGCTACAATGCACACAAAGAGAAAGAGCCGCGGAGTGAGAGAAGAGAGCCTAACGCTAAAGACCGAGAGAGTTGACGCGAGCGGGTTAGTGCAGCTTCTGGATTCGACACGCGACCGTCGTCACGACTTTACCCGTCCATGAATATATGTGGGTGTGTGTGCGTGTGTGCGTGTGTGTATGTATGTGTGTGTATACACGTGTGTTGAGTCGCTTGTCGACTGTTCTTCTTCTTCTTGTTTTTTTCGTCATTCCTCTTTCCTGTTTCTCTCAATTTCTTTTTAGTTTTTGTTAACGGAGCTGACGTAGTTTCTTAAAGAACGTAGCGTGTAACGGTTGGAAGGAAAACGTTTTGTCGGGGTTGATTGACGCGCGTTGACAGTGATATCGGTTCATTTGGTGATAGTTGCATTTGTTTTATTTTTTTTTCTTTCTCTTACCGAATAGCTTTGCCTCGCACGTTAAGTAAACAATTGAATATTTTTTATTTTTATTATTCTCATGTAATTGTTTCGATCAATTAACTGTTTGATAATAGCCAACTGAGTATTAATTTAAAAAAATGTATTATATTGTATTATATTAATAAACAGTTCAATTTTATAAAAACAAATAGTTTGAAAAAAATTTTTTTTTTTTCAAAAACAAACATAAAATGGCACCATTGTAAAATATATTTGCGTATTTATATTTTTAATATTTATTTTTCATACATTAAGCTAATATTTTTCCGATATTATATTATATTATAAAATCAATATTTTTTGAAAATAAATAATATTAATAAGCAAATCATAACATTTTACAAGAAACGCATTGTTTCTATCGTATTTTGCGAAATAAATAAAAACGCGTAATTTAATCAACACAGAGTCCTTGTTCTTCATTAAATTATACCCATACATAAGTGTTTATATGCAAACTTTAATCGAGATGTATATATAGCAAAGCAAAGAGACACGACGACGTGCGTGATAATAGCGCAACAGTATAAACCGTGCTTGCATTTCGTTAAAATCTAGATCACTGATTCAGCGTTCGTCCGATCGAGTGTAAAAAGAATTTTGCTAATTTTTTTTTTTTTTTTTTAATACTTTTTTCTTTTATTTTATTCAACGAGTCGAGGACCGCGGGTCGATTTAGCCGCGCGCGTGATTATGAAACGTGAAACGCGTCATTGGTGTAACGATGTCGCAAAATTGATGTGTAAATTTTTCGGCGCGACAACGAGACGCGATGCGAATGTCTTGAATGTAAATTAAGTTCATTTGTGAAACTTAAACGAGGCTGATTTTATTTTTTAATTCCAAGAAAAAGGATCGAGCTATTTTAAGAATTTGTATTAATGGACCTCCAAGAGGTTGTAACGTTCGAGAAATGCTTTTATTAATATACTTTCTCGACTACAAATTATAATTTAAATAATCTTTATTATTTCGTTATAAAAATTTATGATAAAAAGTAATTGATAAACATTTTTTTTTTTTTTTTTTTTTTAATTTAATTCCCAATTAGTTGCAAAATATTTTTTTTATGAAACCGTTGCATATTCTTCTGTTTATATAGCAAATAACATTTTTTTATTTCAATTAATTTGTGTTCATTCCCCCTAGATAATAAAATTCTGACCTTCTCTTTTCAAGAGTTCTTTAAAGCCGTGAAGCCTTATAAGACAAATTCGTTGGTTCACTGCCAACGTCGACACGACATCTTTTTCTTCTCCTTTAGTAAACACGAGTTTGATAAATTTTTAGAGTATATTTTCTTTTGTATCGTATCTGTCTCGTTTATCGTTGATAAGATTTGCACTTTTATGTATTGTTAAGTGAAATTATTTTATCCTCGAAAACGTATAAAATTTCGTTTGATACATATATATAATATTTTATTAAATAAAAATGAATTGATTCATTAGACATTGTAATATTTAGTCGTGTATGTGTCATATGATTGTAATTAAATTGTTGTGTGTTATAAAATTTATGTGGAGTATAAATCTGTATGATAACCGTTGTATTTCAAAAGAAGATATTGTTAACGAATAAAATGGAGGCACCTACTATTATTATTCGACATCAAAACCCTGCATGTGAGAATACGTTTGATCTTCTGTTAAACTAAACACTTAAAAAAAAGAAAAAAAACAATAATTGATTTATCAATTTATATTTTTATAATTGATAATAATATTTGTTTATCATTTAAAATACCACGTTAATGTCATAAAATATTTAAAAGCAAATATTACGTGTGACGAGAAAAATTTCAAAGTGAAAATTACTCGACAACTCGGCCGTTAAAAACAAATTTATTAAAAATTTCGGCAAAGATTTTATCTAAAAATTCGCAAAATTTTAATTTAAAAAAGAAACAATTATTGATATTTACTCAACTAGACAAATATACTTATTATAACGAGTTTTCAAGCTTTTTTAAATTCACTCAATTTCGAATAATTTTCACTTATTAAAGTTTAACCCTCTCTCCGCATGCCCATCTATCGCAAATTGTTCGTCCTGCAAATACTATATAATCAGATCGATCCGCGCATATCTCTTTCAACGCATCGTATTAATTCAAGCCATCTCCTCACACCCGTGCGTCCCCCCTTTCCAACTCTCCTCGTTCGCGATCCTTGCCCGTCCTTGAATTCCTCTCCTCCTCATCCCGCGCGCTCACGCCTTTATCTCCTCCTCTCTCTCCCCGGTCTTCCTCTCTCTCTCCCTCTCTTTCTCTTTGTGTTTCCGGTGCGACGATCTTCACGCGGATGCTGCGCGACCACATTTGATGGGACGAAAAACAATCGCTTCCCGGTCGCCATCGACGCCGTCGCGACATCGATACGTCGACATCGTCGGCTGCTTCAACGCTGCTGGCCCATCGTACGCTGCGTCCCGCTATTGGTACAACATCGACTGCGTCATCGTCTCGTCCGCTCGGCCGACTGCTCTTCACGCCTCACAGCGGTAAGTCTTGATGTGTATCCAGTATGAATATTATTATTATCATTATTATCATTATTATTATTATACATATGCTCGACTCTCGTCGCCTCTGTTGTATATATGTATATGTATACGAGGGACGATAAGTTGGCTCTTTTTAAAACTTTAGTTTAACGTCGAATGCCCGCTCGTACAGTCGCGCGTTCTCCTCGTGCGGATAACGCGCGCAACCGCTGTAATTTTTTTTCTTTTGTTATTTAATTTCACTTTCCCACTTTGTCGCGCGCGTCGTTTTTTTTTTTTTTTTTTTTTTTTCGTATTATTATTATTTTCCTTAAGTTAACACACCGGCAACTTCTGATTTTTCATTTCGTTAACCGATGCCAGTGCCGATGCGTCTGCTGATATCCGAGTGTTTTTGAGTACTCGAGCTCCCGCGGTGTGCTTTTTACACCTGCCGACTTGATGGAAAAGGAATTTTTCTTTATTTTATTCTTTTTGCCTTTTTGTTTATTTAAAGAAGAAAAATGAAAGAAATAATGCGTTCGTTGTTGCATTGAATTTTTTTTTTTTTTTTTCTTTCTTTCTTTCGAGCTAGTACGATTAAAACCGGCAAAGGAAAAAATCAAAGCAAGCGTGATGATTACCAAACATTCGTAAATAGGTAATAAAGTAACGCTCGATAAGGAATCGGCGAGGAAAAATAAGATTGTTAATTTTACAGCTCATAAAGTAAATTGTATTCGTTCGTAACAAAGTGCGTGAAAATTACTGGATTTTATGAAGAACGAACTCGGTATGTCGATGGAATGTTGTCGTTTTTTTCCATTCGGTGAAAGCTAAAACTTTCCTTTTTCTATATGAAATTCGTGAAAATTTACAATTTATAGTCTATTCATGACTTATATTCTCTTTAAAAAATAAACTATTATCAAACAGCAATTTTTAAATTTGCCACAAAACGAAATAATATTCACTGCTATATAGTAATTTTATCGACAACTCGCAGAAATTCTATATTATTTAATAAAAAAGCCACGATCGAATAATTATTACTTATTATATTACGGTCAAATTTGTTTAATTTTACATGTATAAATTTGCATTTTATTAATGATTATCCGCATAAGAGAGAGGAAGAGAGAGAGAGAGAGAGAGAGCGAGCGAAGAGGAACAAAATTATAAACCTAAATATGCGTTCGTAACATTTAATGACGCCGTGTGGAAAATAATTAATTTTAACGAGACACTCGCCGAGCATACGCGAAGCGCAATCGTGCACGCGCGATAAATTCTTCCGTTAAAATAAATATAAAAACTAAAAGTAAAAGAACAATATATTCGCTCAAGGTAAACGTCGCACATACGGACACTTGGGTGACCCAAAAACTCGCCGTCAAATCGACCGTTCGACACTCGGACACTCCGTCGTACCGGACGACGTATATAATAATAAAATCGAGGATCTCGTCCAAAATAATAATCCGCGACGTCGTCGTGTAATATACCAACGGTATACGACCTCAAGCGACCGCAATAAAACCTTCGATTCGGAAGTGATTTCGAGGCCATTCGTGCGCGTCCGTATATAAATGTATATACACACGTGTTTGTGTGTGTGTGTGTGTGTGTGTATATGTGTACACCCAGGAGTCACGATTTTGCAGCTAGTCGAGGAAATTCCGGCGGGACTTACGTCAGTGCTCGAGATGAGAAGGCTTTGATTGGTTAAGCTCTCGCGCGCGCCTTCCGAGGAGCCTTGCGCGGATTGAGTAAGTCTAGCTCGGCTCTTAGTAGTCATCGACGCGTCTCTCCCGCATGCGGTCACTCGACGGTTCTCGAGTTTTTAGCGCGAATTAGTTTCATACCCGGCGTTACCAAGACTCGGAATTTCAATCGTTTATCGAACAAGCTCGATTTTTTCTTTTTTCTTTTATTGTTTTCGTTTGGTGCGTCGTTTAATTTTTTTCGTTTTTTATTTTATAGTTATTCGAATTTTAAGTGATGAGATGTAAGATCGGTGAAGAAATATATTATTGGCGTTGAAGACGTTGAATTTTTTAAAATTGACCATGTGATAGCAAGTGAGCGTACTTTGGCAATAATTAATAAATTCTCGATTTTTCTTTTTTTAAATATTTTATAAGATTTGTAAGACTATAGTTGAATATTGTGAAAAATACTGGCTAAAGTGTGCAAAAAAAATATATTGAACGTTAATAATAGAGGTATTAATTCTATGTTAATAACTACATCATTTTTAATAAAATTGACTCTTATCGAACCTTCGAGAAATAATTACATTTATGAGATTCACGATGAAAAATTATTTCTACAAAACTTTGTCGTGAATCATTATTATTTTTTTTTTTTTTTTTTTTTTTTTTTATATATATATATATATAGTATTAATGCGCTACTTTTAGCAATTCGAAATTTCAAATTAAAACGTTTCAATAAATGTGCAAGCGTACATAATAAATACTCGTTCGTTAAAATTACATGACGAATGATTTGTACGTACGAGTTGGAAATGACGCGCGTGGATGTTCTTTAATCAAATCAAAACACAATACAAAGCCCGCATAAAAGCATCAATCTAAACATTTCATTGGACGAATAAAAACAAGTGCGATTGCCAACCTGTTTTTGTAAAATCGCGCGTGCATGTGTATTAGTCATATAAGTGCGTGTATTAGTTCACGAAGCGACAAAGTGCGGCTCGCGTGTGAACGGCATTATCTTCGTCGCCGATAACCACAAAGTGCCTCTATACTATCTAACGATCGACGAATCGATAGATAAATTTTTGCCAAGCCGAGGTAGCGTTGACTTTAAGAGGATAGCGTGACGTTGGAAGCAAGAGAAGAATGAGCGAGCCGATTAAAATGTCGACGCCGAGCCCGGCGTCGAGGGGTCGCTTGAATCCCGCGGTGCTCGCCTTGTACAACAGCCAGCTGAATCATCCCGAGCATCAGGTATCGTCAGAATATGTCATTCTCGCGTGTACGTGTATGCGTATAAATTTACACGCGCAAAATTATCGCGCGCTTAGCTTAGCCGTGTGTGCGTGATAAAATGCAAGCTGGAAGAACTTTTAACTTTCTTTATCGCTTGCTTCATGCGCGAAAATCCGATGGCTTTGCTTTTAAGCATTCTTATTTTTTTTTTTTTTTTTTTTTTTTTTTTTACAATTCGCTGTCCTGGAAATTATTACTCTGCGTCATGAATTTTGCATTTTGTTCGGTGACCGATTGTACACCGATTAAAAATACATTTTTTATGACATATGAAAAAAGCCGGCTTCGACGTGCTATTTACATAAAAAATTTCGAATGCATTCAACTTGGTTTATATTTATTTAATTATTACAATATTTATACGATTCAATTTTATTACGACAAATGTTCAATGAATAATTTTACATTTGAATCTAGAGTTTGCTTTAGTATAATTATATCGTTATATGTTGTATATTAATCACAATTCTATTTTCATCCAAAAAGCAACATCGATTGAATTTGTTTGTTAATTATTTCACTCTTTAATTCTACAAATATTTCAAAGAATATTTTACATCGTAGTTCATTTAGCAGCCATTTCGCAATCGGATAAAATAAAAAAAAAAAAAAAAAAAAAAAAAAATACAGTAGCAAAAGGTTGGTGTAATCAGCTCCACCTTTTAAGGGCATAATTAATCCTATTTTGTTACTTTGATCAAAAAGAAATCCTTAAAAATGAAGCAGTTGCGTCCAGTGTGAGAGCCATATACGTATACAGATATATTATATATATACATAAAACATCGACATAAAGCTTGCTTGCCACGGGTTTTGCTTAATTAAAGAGCAAACGAACGGAAAGAAACGACGGCGTCGGCAAATTAATTAAATCGCGCAGTAGCTCTGCGCGCACGCGCGCGCGTAAACTTTCATTCGACTCGAAAACCGACGCGCGTATACATATATCGTAGAGCAAAAGACGCGGACTGTGGGATAAACTACAGCCGTTACGTCTATTATATGTATACATACGCGGAAAATTGAGCGGCATTTTTTCCATCTTTTTTATTTCGTTTAACTAATGACTTTTTCATCGGGACAGCATGTCCGTTTGAGATCCAAGAACGAGGCTTCGACGTGAATCACGACGAGTCGCGAGATGAAAAAAAAACATTCTGCGCCTCGAAGAAACGAACGCTGCACGCGCACGCGAATTTTATAATGTAAGCCATAAACGTAAAATAGATGGAAAAGAAAAAAAACGAAGGTAGATGGAGAAAAAAAGTAGGTAAAGGTAGTTTCACTGCTCGTCCGGTGCGAGAATGGCTCGGTCGTTTTGGTTTTACGATAATGGAACGGAGTTTGCGCGATTACCGATATATCGTTGAAAAAAAAACTTCCAGCTTTATATGTAAAAAATATGTGTCAGCGGTGAGGTGTTCTTTGCGAGCGTAAGTGTCACGCGTCTCGGTATAGCCAAAGACGTTTCCGTAAACGATAAATAGTGTTCGTTTTATTTATTTGTATTGAAATAAATCTTTTGGAATAGATAAAGCATTTCAATGAAATAATGTTATTATATAAACGTGATAGATGAATCATAACAGTGATTGCGTGTTATGATGACGACAAAATTAGGTTAAATAAAAATGTATTTATTCGAGTTCATTTCAAGTGCCACTATTAACGAAATTACCTTATTATTATAAAAGTTAATTATCTTAAACGAATAAAATGCAGATTTTATAAAATCTTGAAAAATAATTTTTTTTCAGAATCGCAATATCTAACGATGACTATCGATTACACCTTGAAATGCATTTGTATTTGACTAATTAGCGTTGACTCACAAGAGTTTCAGTTTCACAAGAACTTTACGACTCGTCGATTTATTTTTCTTTGATCCTTTATTTTAACTTGAAAATTCCAAGATCTAATGGAAAATTATTAATTTTTATATTTATTCTGTTTCTTTTTTTTTCTTGTAACTTTTTAAAATTTTTCACAATGTACATCTTTTGTATAGCGATATAAGCGGTGTAATATTTGTTTTAGTAATTATTCAAATAAGATATCTTATATCCGGTTATAATACGAAGTGAACAAATGCGATAAAACCAGTTTTATTTTTTTTAACGCGTTATCTAAAAATTGATAAAAAAAAAAAAAAGAAAAAAACGAAACGAACATCCAGTTAATCAATGTTCCTTCATTTTTCAAGCAATTTTTTGTTAACCTACCAATAAAAAATTCATTCAAAGTATTTATTTGCGTAAAAGTTTTCCGGTAATCAATAAAGGTTTTCTAACTTTATAAAGCACAAAGTAACAGTTATATCTGTAAACGATTTCAAGATAACGTTTCTCCAAGCATTGGTCGCATCGGTAATTATTTATACGGATCGATATATAACGTTCTCTCGAGCCTTTTCATTAACGTCGCGTCCTTTGAAAAGAAGAGAAAAAATGGAGCACGAAATTCTTGGTCGTCCCAATGACCGTTATCGAAGCGCCTAGTTTGAATAATCAGTCTGCAACAAATACATTATACGTGTGTACACATAGACAAACGAAGAAAAGAGCGAACAACAATGAAGAGAGGGAGAGAGGGAGAGAGAAAGAGAGAGAAAGAGAGAGATAAATAGAACGAGACAGAGAACAAGACTAGATTACAATGTCAGAGCGAGCAAGCCGAGGCGTCGCGTCGTCGTTGTCGTCGTCGCGGTCTGTCAGAGTCGCGTCGCGCGTATACACCGCGTAATTGGTATGCCTGTGTGTCAATAGGAAGTGCGAAGCAGAATGCCTCTCTCTCTCTCTATCTCTCTCTCTCTTTCTCTCTCTAGCTGTGTATATCTCGAGTGCCAATGTAGCCTTAATTGGTCGTCGAGCCAATAAGTCCAACGAGCTGTAGCGCGCGCGCGCTCGTCTCTTTTTCTCCGTCCTGCGTCTCTCTGCCGGTAGTATATTCGCACTGCTCCCACCGCTTCGTAGATACACCTAATGCATTCGAAAACGAGATCCTTATCTTCGTCGAGTCTCTCTCTCTCTTCCTCATTCACCCCTGCGGCTATCTTTCTCTATCGCTTTGTGGATGCGCCTCTGGCGATTCGCCAGCTGCTATTATCTTATTTTACCTCGAAGCTCTTATCGCTCTTTTCGCGCTCGCTTCTTTTTTTTTTTTTTCTTCTTTTCGTCCCTTCTTCTTCTCCTTCTTCTCCTTCTTTCTTTGCCTCACCTTGTTCATCCGAGAGAAGGACCTTGCTCTTATCCTCTAAATCCTGGCTTTTAACGACGAGGCATTAGGAAGAGCTTCGAGCTGATCTTTTTCAAGTGAAGCTTTGAAAAAAATTTCTTTTCGCTAAATCCTCGGAGAATTTTCATTTTCTTTATTTCTACGCTTCGATTCATTCGAAAATTATAACGGATAAATTATGAATGAATTATTATTGTTGTTTGTAGAAAGAAATTACTTTGTGTTAATTTGATGATGTTCCGTGTTCGAGTAATGAAAGCTATACACACGTTCGTTCTAATTAAAAATTGAGCGCATTGATTCCATCTCGTTATCAAACACTGACAATATTCCTATCGATTTGTACGATTCATTCATTAACTTTATTAAAATTTCAAAAGGTGATCGTATTAATTTTAAATTTAATTACAAATATTAATAAAAAAAAGATCGATTTCTTTTTTGTTTATTTTTATCGTTATTTTTTAAACTAATTAAATGCTTATAAATTGTTGACCTTCATTATTTTACGAGATATTTTAATTCTAACTTATTTATATTTAAAACATGTACATAATCATGCAGAGGAAGTACAGCATTTGAATGTGCTGTGATAAAATAGTAACGGTGCACCGAAGTTAGATAGAGGAAACGTGACGATGATCAATGATTGCATTAAAGAATGCCGTATACATTGATTATTTATTATTTATTATTTTTTTTTTTTTTTTTATTATACGATGTATTCTCATGGAGTACGGAGCCTTCTGAAATAATTTTAGTCCCCTGAATATGAATATTTATTTATTCTATTTATAACTATAATTTTAACGTTATTTTTAAACGTTATAGAAATTGAATGTTTTAATTTATGTTATAAGTTATGTGTATATAATATATTTTATTAAATAATTACATGAATCATTCTTATTTTTACATTGTTCACGCTGTGAAATTTAAAATAATTCTAAAAACGATGTTTTTTCAATAAAAAACATTGCATATTTGATGATATTTTTAATTTACAGTCAGTCAAGTAAGAGCGTGGTCGACTTCACTGACAGGTTATAAAAGATTTCGCTCTAATTTCTTCGCGAGCCGATAGAGGGAAGCTTTGTCCTTGATGCATTGTCAACAAAGATTCAGTTGTCGTTGATCTTTTGAAAGAGAATCACGTTAAACGCCATGAGTGCTAAGTACGCGTCGCGCTACGAGGCTGTGTTCCTTTGCATCCACCCGAAAGGTCTAAAAATGTCGCAATCAGCGGCTGCTAAATATATGAGAAAGTCGAAGGCATTTGTACAGAAGTGGATACAGCGATATAAAGTAGCTAAAAATGTCGATGATTTACCAGAACGTGGCTCGATAGAAAAAGTGAACGAAAAAGATGAAAAAAGAATAGTGAATCTGTTTTCGCGGAATCCTGCTTTAACACTGCGGCAAGGACAAACAAAATTAATGGCAAAAGGTTTAGATATATCCTACGAAACTATCCGAACCCATCTTCGTACTCATCATCTGAAATGGCGCAACACAATGAAGAAGCCTCTGTTGACTGAAAAACATGTGACAAAGCGACTCGCTTGGGCGCATGAGAATATTGATAGAGATTTTGAAAATGTCATTTTTACTGATGAATGTTATATATGGGCACGTTCTGTCCTCACGCGAGTCTAGTCAACTTCCACCAATAGGCTTGTTCAGTGGACCGTAAAACATGGAATAAAGGTGCATCTTTTGGGCTGCTTCTCAAAGCAGGGATTCGGCACTTTGCACCTCTTTACTGACAACCTAAATGCCGAGAAAATAATAAAAATCTACAAAAAGGCTTTACTGTCATCTGCCAAACGATGGCTTATCACAAAAAATGAAGATTGGATTCTGCAGGAGGACAACGATCCTAAACACCGCAGCAAGCTCTGTACTCAGTGGAAGACTCAATCTGGCATCGTTACATTGGATTGGCCGTCGCAGTCGCCCGATGCAAACCCTATTGAAAATGTGTGGGCATATATTAAACGGAAGCTTCGTGGAAGACGCACATACATTTTGAAGCAGTTGTCTTACGAAATCCGTCGGATCTGGAGATCCTTGTCACTAGAATACGCCGTCAAATTAGTAGAAAGCATGCCTCGGAGATGCCAGGCAATTCTCGACGCCGGTGGTGACTGAACACATTATTGACCGAATTGCATCATTGTTTGTAATGTGTGCAATGTATATATGAATATGAAAGTTTCATCAAAAAAATTTTTTTATAAATTAACACGACCACGCTCTTACTTGACAGACTGTATTTTATCAATATTTGTATCATTTCTAAAATTACCACGAATCTTAAAAATTGTTTAATATTAACTGTAAGAATGTTTAACGCGCATAGTTTAATCAAAACTTTGAAATTACTTTTAAGAATCATAGATGTAATTCAAAACTTTATAAGAACAAAATAATACTTATATAATAAAATTATCTCTTAATTTTATTCAAGTTTAAATTGCGCAGGATTGTTGGTGGTTCTAACAACATCCGATACGCTAACGCCATACCCTTTTTTATTAAAAAAAATATGTATCTTTTATATCGAACTTTAATCGATCGGCATCTAAAACCTATTAATCAAATAGCAACGTACGCAATTCACAAGTAGATGACACTTGGAGTTCGTTCATCAAACGCAAACCACGGGGCACTCGGTCAGGGACTACAGGGATTATGCATCAGTCCCACAAACTCTACGACGTGCACACACGCACACGCGTGTAAATAACCATCGCGAAGTAGACGCGCGGAGAAAAGGGGAAACTATATAGGGCTCGTTCAATTGGAGGGTCGATAGCATTTCAAGAGAGAGAGAGAGAGCAGCGACGCAGCATGCGATTCGAGAGGGCAAGTTCACCGCCCGCGCACTAGGATTGCGCGCGTTGTGTAGCCTCATTGACGTATGCACATATATATATATATATATATATATATATATATATATATATATATATATACACGCACAGACACGTATACATGCGTACTCAGGAAGGGCGTTTACACGCCGACGTTGTTACCGCGTACACGCGACCCATCGTGCACCATTGCGGCGCTGTAGCGAAATTGGTGTCTTTGGAAATATACTGTACGTATAAGATGCACTCGAAAGATTAGCTTGAAGTTGCACGAGAGAGGAAAGGGAAAGGGGAACTTATTATTATACACTTTGCTCGAGCGTGTAATGGAGCTCCTACTGCTACGGCAGTTGCAATTTTAAGTTTCATTACGTTGGAGGATATCTACATCTCCTTTTTATTCATCGTTGACCCAGTGAACTGTGATTTCTTTCTTTTATGTTCTTGAACGATTCAAGTAGTTGCCGTTTAAAAAGTGTAGAAGTGCTTATATATTAAATAATTCGATTATGTTAGTTGAATTTAAAAGATAAGAAGATTTAGACATTTTACAATTTTATCTTTACAATAACTTTTTTTCGTTTGATATAATGCGAATATTTCTCAAGAATAAATTATCTGCATCCATAAACATTATTTTTTCTTATGAATTTACGAAATATTATTTGACATTTATAAAAAATTAAAAATGACTTTGTACTTTCGACAATATTAATAAAAATAAATGTTTACTTATGTAACACGGTTTTTCATTTATAAAAAAAGTTACTCGCTTAGGTAAGTTCTACAATGATTGCTGCATATATACATGTAGGCACATGTAAGTACAAGTCGCGCGTTGGTAAAAGAAAGAAATAAAAGAAAACGAGGGCGTAATCTCGAGTCCTCGAAAATACAGCCTCGGAATTCGCGACGACGACGACGACAACGACAACTAGCAGCAGCAGCAGCGCGTCCTTGACGCTACTTTCTTCTCGAGTGCGCAGTAGTAGTAGCTTCGCACGAAGTACTTCGTATCTCTCCCGCTCCCTTTTCGTCTCTCTTTTTCTTTTTTTTTCTCTCTCTTTGCTTTTCTCGACGTTCACCGTGTGCACTTTGCTACTCGTTAAAAAAAAAAAAAAAAAAAAAAAAAAAAAAAATTGTACATAACACGCGTACACTAAGTGTGCGTAAATTTGTACAAATACAGTTAATAAATCTAATTGACTATTTTCACGGAAATTGTTTCTTATTGGTTCGCTCTAGTTAAGTGATTGGCGAGAATGCGTAAATTGTTCGCTCGGTTACAGGAAGAAGGAAATCTTTCATGCGATATATTTATAATTGGTTTATTAGCAAAAATGAAAATAAATATTTTTGTGAGCATAAAAAAAAATTTTACAATTGATTTTTTTAGGTACAGCTTCAGTCTGGATGTATTTTTTTTTTTTTTTTACTACAATTTATTGCTTGTAAAATCAGACGATGATTGTAAAACTTAAGACGATATAGCTTCAATTTTACCTTCTTTACAAGAAAATGTAAGACAAGATCTCGTGATTTCAAGAGTTATATTTTTGTGCTTTACGGAGCTGACATTTATTTTCTCTTTCACTTCTTTAATTATGCTACATTTATTTTTGAGTTTGTTAAGAAATTGTTTATTAGTGAATAATTATTTAAAAAAAATATAATTTAGAATTTTGCTTTAGAAAAACAATGTTTATTATTATTCGTCTACGTTGAAAATTATTTTTAATATTGATAAAATTATAAATACACATGTTTACAAATGTTATTTTTCTTGTTTTATTTTTGCATGTCTGTGCAAATTTTATTCAATACGATATTTTCAATTCAATTGTAGAAAATTTATGATGCGTGAAGATAATACAAATGAAACCGCGATGAATGATACAGACATTGAATGTACATGAGTTGAGTACGTGCATGACAATCAAATTCTCAAAGCCAGAAGCCGACTACTGTCGTGACATTTGCACATAGAAATGTGTTGATTCAGTCTAATAGCTTTATCTTTATTATTATTTTATTTATATATTTTATTTTATTTTATTTTATTTTATTTTATTTTTTCATTCCATCGATTGTTTAATTAAATCGTTATTTAAAAATTTCATGATTAAATTAAAAGTACCTTCATTTATATGCATTTAAAAAGTGTTTGAAATTTATATATAACATGCGTCTGTTTAAATTATTTTATAAATGTACATTATAATTAAATGATAAATTTAATTTCATAATTCCATATTTTCAAGACTGTAATTTTCACTATTTTGATATAAATATTAATGAAAAATTAATAAAAATATAATCTACGTGATATAGCTTTAAGTAAAACGTACAACCAACAGCATAATTTTAAACCTCAATACTTGAAAGATTAAAGTCAACCATTATTTGATGTACCATCCGAGATATCGTTATCAGTGCAGCGTGGTAGACCATTTTCCGTTACAAACTCGAACGAATCGCGTCACGGAACACACGTAACCACTAAGGCTGATATTTGTAAGGAACGAAAGGAAATGGAAAGAAAAAGCCGCTGGCTCGCAAAGATAAATAGAGATCTCGAAGCAACGTACAGCGTTCTTATGTGTACAAATATATATAGATAACTGTAAGTACGCATGCACATGTATACACCGGCAAAAAGGGATAAGAACCAAGCAGCACGAATGTATATATGTGTGTGTGTGTGTGTGTGTGTGTGTATGCGAGTGTGTGCGCATATAGGTGTCGTTTCATCGTAGGACTTTGTACATCCCAAACTCGGAATCGACAAAGCACGTATACGTTGTATGTATATACGTATAATACAGGGGAGGCTCGACTTACGTTTGCGGGTTGCGAGCCTTAGACTATATAGTTCTCGGCTCGAAGATCGTATCGATCGAGAGTATGTATTGTGTACGACCGAAGCGAAACCCATAAATTTCCTCCGCTCTATGCGGCTTATACACAGAATGCAGCTCTTTATAAGTGAACGTATACGTGTGTATATATATGTATATATATACACGTATATATACACACGTATATATACACACGTATACGGGGATCTTTAAAGTCGCGAGAGACGGTGCATTCATGAAATAGTTGTATGAAGGAGACACGCGAAGAGAGAAGTTCCGATTGTCGAGTAGTTTATATCGGTACTTTATTCCGCCTCTATCTCGTTTCACGAAAATTTCTACTTTAACGTAAGAGAAAGAGAGAGAAAGAGAAAGAGAGAGAGAGAGAGAGAGAGAGAGATTCTCAGATATTCGCGCTTTATGAAGACTAATCATCGGATAATCGATGCAGATCGTCCTTCTCTCTTTATACACGCCTTTATAGTAGAAGCGTGCCGTGCTCGTAGCGCAGCAATTATGCAAAATTAATCGCGAGGTTGAATCGCGAAAAATACGCTTTGATTATTCATTTCGCCTCGTCGTGTCTAGAGAACTCGTGCACCACTACTCGCGTGCTTAGCTTTTGCACTAAGGGACATATTATATTCGTCCTCGTAATTTTGTTTTTGGAAGGCGCATCCGGCAGTTCGTTTATCGAGTTTATACGCGGATGCGCATACAGCTTTTCTCGAAGCCGATCGTTATCTTGCTTGTATCTTGATTTTATGCCGTTATCGCATCGACAACATCTATTTTCTCTCATAATCAGCTTTATATAGTGCAGATTTACGCTTCGACGGTTAATTGCTTACAATAATTGCCAATGAAATTTATGCGGTACAAATTTAATCAAGCTTAAGATATATTTTATGATGTTTATTTAGTTTTTTCAATTTGACAATTTATTATGATTTTTTTTTCTACTATTCATGATTAAAACATAAAGTATATTCATTAAAGTTTCATGGCATCATAAAATTTTCTACATTTACAGCAGTTTTAATTTTTTCTATGTATTACAAAAAATATACTTATTGAGATTTAAAATAAGTAAATTTAATTTAGTACTTGTGATATTTCAAATATTCATATCAAAAAGACAAAGGTCTTATCTCGTGTAGAATTTATATCGTTCATAAGCGATAAAAAGTGTAATTTTTAAAAAAAATTTTGTCAATATTTTCAAAAGCACAAGGGATTCATATTGCGATAATATTTTATTTGTTTTATATTAATTTTTTTTTTACATTTATATAAGTTTGACATGTGGTCGAACGCAATTTTATGCACGAAAAATATACAGAACATGTTATATTCGTAAATGTATACCATATACTGGAATATTACATTTTCCATGTAATACTTTCCGTGTAAATTTTAAAAAAAAATTTTTAAACCAAACAATTTTATAAAAATACCATTTTAATATCCTTAAAAGTAGAAAAGCTATATATTGCATTTGGATCTTCAGAGGGCCATATATCTATTTAAATAAATCAAGTACTTCTATAGTCTTCTAGAAAATCCTATTTGCTGGAAATATACGCGCAAATAAACTTGGAAATACGACAGAGACTTTTATTTCAAAATGGTACGCTAAAAACAAATATTTTTTTCCGAAATTTAACAAATATTTAAAAAGCCCCGACTATCGATTTATTTTTTATGCGTAAATGTTTAAAATGAAAATGGAACGAGTTTGAATTTAATCACATATAAATGTGGAAAATATTGACGTTGAATTTATTTTGACGTACAATAATTGTCATATTGCGTACAAAATGTCTGGTTGTTAATAATCTTCGTACGGTAGAACAAAAAAAAAAAAAAAAAAAAAAAAAAGGTTTGGAAGAAGGAAATTAAAAATGTTAACCCAAAAACTCAAATGAAATTCCAGCGGTCTCGTATTGATTACTCGTCTCTCGAAAAGTTTGAAGGATTAACATTTTCTAACTTTTCCACTAGACTATATTGGATATACTGTATAATATGTACAGCATCGCATGCCAACATATAAGTTTGTAGTGTGCAATATGTAGACATACATATACTTATGTGCATATGTATTTAAGATGACGTTGCACAAGGTAGACCAGCCGGTTGCTGGATTTACATTCGACGATTCTTCCTTAAAACTTTTAACTCGGCTCGGTAACGTTATACCAAAGAAATTTCACCGGCGAAATGCGCGCATAACATCGCGCTCGCAATAAAGTTCGAGGAGTTAGTGCGCATCGCGTGGAATCGACAAAAGTCCGCACGTACGCGTGCTGCGTATATATATACATATATATATACATCCGACCGCTGCAAGGCGGCTCTTACACACCGACGTATTTCTGGAATGGCGAGTGAGAGTAAAAGAGAAGAAAGAAAGTAGCGGGGACGAAGAATATAAAAAAAAAAAAAAAAAAAAAAAAAAAAAGGTAAAACGTTCGAGGTGAACAGTCAAGGGAAGAAAGGCGAGAGAACCTGAAAATCGTGTGTATCGTGCACACTATGATGAGTCATTTCGGAGTAATACTTTGCTCTTATCTTATTGCGTGTATATATATATATATATATATATATATATGGCGATGTCGATTGCGCCGGTGTAACTGTTATCACTATCAAAAGTGTAATTATGTCACGAGGAATTTGAGCGTACGTGATTTGTAACGTGCATTTCGTGTGCCGGCAATTATGAATTAACGGCGCTTTACTCAACTCGCGATTATACTTTTCTCCCACAGAAGTTATGGCATGACGGTCAGATTTTTTAGTTTCTATTTTGTTATTATTCGTTGTCGTTTGGGGAACTGAAATAAAAGCGGAAATAAATAATCAAAACTCTTCAAAGATTTGATCGTTAGTATATATAACTATTATGTTATGTTATGACATTGAGTAATGAACTATTATAGAGAATCAAAATTTGAACCGTCATTGCATTATTCGAAATATATACATATATATATACATATATATCTAGATTAATTTATCTTAGTGTCAATAATTTGTGAGACCGAAGTCTTTTGTTAAAATAAAATTTATTCATATACAATAAAAACATTGAATTTTTCTGCACAGTGGCATCATATCAATATACAAATCCTAAATGAAATAAACCTGACGTTGTGTTTTTTAAAAGCAAGTTTCGTGGTATATATTGCCGTATACGAGTGTGGCAGTTCAGGTGCGTCACTATTTTTCGCGGAACCACGTGTTTAAAATATGAATTATTTTTATTTTGATAATATAGTAAATTGTTTATATTTTAATGTACCATAAAAATAGTTAGGTATTTACGTTTTTAATCTTATGTTATAAAAATTTGCGTTATAATGTGACTACATAATTTTGATATTTGGAGAAAAAAATTGATTTTTAAAACATTGTAATTACAAATATTTTTTCAACGTATCCACGTTTTCGTAATCAATGTAAATATTATTTTTTTTTTTTTTTTTTTTTTTTTTATATGAACGAATGCTACTAATTATTCAAGCCTTTCGTGCGAAAGATATTTTCAAAACTGTTTTGTTATCAGAGAATTAAAAAGTAAATCCGCAAACATATAAGCGCAATCACAACATTTGCGGTTTGTATATCTCGCAACATTCTAACTGTTAATTTTAACTGATTAAATTTTATATTTTATATTTCCACAAGCTTTGAAAGTTTCACGTCGAATTTTCATGTTTTTTTATACTAATCGAAAAAATATAAAATATACTAATCGCATTAAAATGGCAAATTTTGTAAAAAAGTCGAAATTTTTTTCATATTTTTTTATTCTGATAAATAAAGTCCTCTTTTTTTCATATCACAATTATCAATAAACTTATTTTAAATATAGATAATAAACTTTAATAATGTTTTTAATGTTTATCGTCTAGTTTACAATTTAAATGTAATAGCGTTATATGTGTGCATACAATAAACTATGTAAACATTTTTTGCATCTACACATACACTTGAAATATTCATTATAGCTAAATATTTAATTAATGCTAAATAAATTATGAATAATTAAACTGAGTAGTGTTTACGTAAGCCAA
Organism: Chalcis sispes; assembly: GCA_949987625.1. Classification (NCBI taxonomy): domain Eukaryota; kingdom Metazoa; phylum Arthropoda; class Insecta; order Hymenoptera; family Chalcididae; genus Chalcis; species Chalcis sispes. The sequence continues at coordinate 19,720,441 of OX465097.1, forward strand.
GTGAAACTTCATATCGAAAACGATCAATTTCAACGCGATAGAAATTACATATAAAAGCCATATAAGAAACATTGATTACTTAAATTATCTAATAATTAAAACTTTCATCCTAAATTAAAGAAATTTTCAGATTCCCAAACAACAGCTAGTTTCCAAGTCCCTCAACTCAGTTAAACAGTTTCGCCCTAACTCCACACGAACAAAACAGTTTAATAAACAGCTATCAAGCACGTCCACACGAAAATGTATCCAAGGTAGCCAAACGCGGAGGGCGGCGGTGGCGGCGTCGGCGTCGGCGTCGGTGTCGGCGTCGGCGTCACAGCATAAATCAACAGCCCCCAAACGAAAAAGGCGTGCGCCCGCTCGTTTGTGTGTATATATATATATATATATATATATATATATACATATATACTTACCGGTGGTGCAGCTCCAGATGGCTTCGGCCCTGGTTCCTCTCTTCGCACCCATACACCCGTCCGCACACGTGTGCACATGTATCTCTCTTTCTTCTCTCCTATATGGCCGTGAGCTCGCTCGTTCGTTCGACATTGCGAGCTTACACGCCGGTGTATGTACACGTTATGTATAAATATTCTAATAAGGCTCTCTGTTAAATGCTTTGATGCTCTGTCTTTTTTAACGTGTATAGATTTTCGTTTTATCGGTCCAACTAAATAAGTTTTAAGATGGCGAAGCAGCCTAAAGTATACTGGTAAATTATACGTACACACGTTTACCAAGAAGTTTATTTCGACGTGTTAAGATATAATTAATTACAATACAATTGTCCTCGTATTTTAACTGTCGCTCAAGTTATCTAATGATCACGCGCTAGCGATAAACTTTTATCGAAGCTCTACTAATTCAGTCGTTAAAAATTAACAAAGTATTAATGAAGCGTCTCCATTATAGTATATTGAGCCATTGATTACACTGTCTGATCGATAAATTATTGACGATCGAACATTTTTTTTTTATCGCATTTCCGAATTTTTGCAATTACTTTATACAAGTCAATTAATAAATTCGAAAAAACATTTGTTCGAGAGGCGCATATGGGTGCGCGCAGCGCGATAGGCTGGGTGCACACGCATATACATATACACACACGAACGCAGTCTTATGTACAAATACAGGCGTACGCGCTCCACTCATCTGCACGCACACAAGTAAAGAGGGGGTTCTCAGTTATCCCTATACCCCCACCGCGGCGTCTGCAGCTGCGTCAGGCGTGGTCGTCGTCGCCGTAGTCGCTCGGGAAGAGCGAGAGAGAGAAACAGAGAAGGAAGGGGAGAGAAGCAAGCGCCGAGACTCTCTTCTTCGGCCCTATAGCAGTGCGCGCCAGTGTCTCGCCCTGAGAGAACGCGTTTTCCTTGTGCTTCACAAATCCTTATTCGTCCTCGCTGACGACGCTGCTCTGCGTGCTCATTCTCTCTCTCTCTTATTTTTTTTTATCTATTGCTTCTTTACCTGGGGAAGGCTACTTGCGGCGAAGGAGGATCCCTCGTGTGTTGGCCAAGTGATTTATTATATTGGTGTGTGTAGCATAAGAATTTGAAAAGTTCGTTGATGTGCGCGAAAAATAGTGAGAAAAGAAACGAGTCAAAGAGCAAGTGAGCGTGAGAGAGACAATGGACAGGAGAGGTTTGGGAGCGACGGCCACAGCAGCAGCAGCAGCGCCCGGAGCGAGCAGTCCGGTGTTTCGGCCTGTCCGATGACGCGATTGCCTGCTATCTCCTCTTGAGAGCCGGTACATACTCGACGACACCCTCGACTAAATCGCGCGGTCCGTTTGTCGTTTTTTTTCGGCCTTCTCTCTTCTTCCTTCTTGTCTTCTAGTTCTTTTTAAGCCGTCTTCTTATTCTTATTCTTTTTGTGCGTGACGGTTTGAAAGAAAGAAAAAAGTCTAGTGCCAAATAGTGTTAATTCTCCCGACGTGGTTTTTATTGAAAGTGTTCCGCGTACCTAAATTTCGAGAGTGAAATTACTGAAGCAAGGAAATTGGAGTAAACAAAAAAGTGCGACATCGTTACATTCTTTTCTTTAAATTGCCGTTTTTTTTTTACGGACGATCGATCGCCAGGATTCTCCGGGGCTTCGGTAGGTACACACGCATACTTCGGAAGTGTTGCGAAACCTAACCTTACTTGCCCAAAGTAAGCGTGTATACGAGAAAAATAAGTACATTTACGCATGCCTATCATGCGGCTATGTTAATGTAAATAATTGTTTAATGATTTGCACATGATACGAAGTATCAATCGATGCCGTGGCGGTCAGTAGTAATAAATAAAATGATTGAGATTAATTATTATTTAATTGAGAAGAAAGGCGGTAAATGATTTTCTTTGTGAAAAGGCCACTTGATATTATACAAATCAGCAATGCGTTTATCGGACCGTTTACAAATCAAAGGTGTTGATTACTAATGTTCAAAACATTATATATTTAACTTTTGCCGTGTTTATCTACTTTAAGTAAATATTCAAATACTTTAATCAATTTAAAATTCCGAGTCAATAAATTTTGAAAATATAACCTCAAATACTTATTCTTTGTAATTATCAAAATACTTAAAAGCGCGTAAAAATTATTTTATTTATATTGAAGACTATTTCAGTTTATTATTTAAATAGTAATCAACATCTATAAAATTTAATATTCGCATAAAAGATCGTTACACTATAATTTACGTTAACATTTGTTTTTTTTAATATACAACTGGAAAAACATTGTTAATACAAGCAAAAATGTGTTGATCATTTATATTCTAGTTATAAAATAAAAATTTTTTTATCCATTAAATTAACAATGTTTTTCAAATTTATAACCATATAAACATGAAGCGGAAAAAAACTGTAATCCTGATATTGAATAATAATATAAATTAAAATACTATCTCAGCATTCATTTTGGGGGAAAGAATGTGATTAGCTATTATGAAAATAAAAAAAATTTATTTACATATCTAAAAATAATGTAAATAGACGCTAAATTTAATTTGTAGTTTTTTAGATATCAAATTTTAATATTTCAAATTGATAAGTAAATAATTATTCATACTTTTTATACTACATTTGCAAGAATTTATTGCTTATTATTTTTTTTCTAAAATAAAAAGTTAAGTCACTTTACATAATACGAAATGGTAGTTCTATTCTTTGGTATACGATTCGTCTTTCTTATCATTTATTCAATATTTTTCATCAGTACTTCTACTTTCAAATTGCGATGCTCATCGCGCATTTTATTATCGCGCTTCTTGCTTTCTTTCAGTTGTCGGAATTAAAAATCCAACGCTATGTTTTTATGTTTTTATGTAGATCCATAAAAAAATGATGAATAAAAAAGTAAAACCTCACCATCGTTAACTTTCATTTTGAAAATTAGTTGGACAATCATCATCCAAAAATACCATAAATGAAAAAATTATACACGCGTAATAAATTTTCTGTGATAAACTGCAAAGTTGTCTCCCATAAACTTCAATACGTCCATAAATTTGCATAAAATTAATTACCGAATTAAATAATGAGAATTATTATAGTATTTTGAAAGTGGCAAGATTCGGATCATTTATTTCATCGAAGTGAAATATTTTCTAAGATTATTTTTTCTTTTAAGAACTTTAGACAATAATTATTATTCAGTGTCAATAATTTGTTTGGATTTTTCATTAAATTTGAATATTGTTTATTTTCGAGCAATCTTTAGAAAAAATTTGAGATGCACAGTTTGGTTTTACGTATTTTATATTTCTCACTCACGCATTTATAATAACATTATGACTTTTTATGCGCGTATAGAAACGCAGTCTTATTTCCTTTAGCATGAAAAATCTTAAAAATAATGATAAGATCGTTCGTTCCGGAGATATAAAGCATGGACCGATTATAAAGAGGTTTTTAATGCCGAGAATAAGCGTTGCCAGATGAAAACTGGTTCAGCGGTAGGTTCTTTCTCTTTCTCTCTCTCTCTCTCTCTCTCTCTCTCTCTCTCTCTCTCTCTCTCTCTCTCAATTGCCTGCTGACTGAGAGAAAAAATGAAAGTCTCGTAACATCTCCCGAGTGAGGGATTTTATCGTAATTCTCTTTCGATTTTATGGCTTAGTCGCTACAAGTTCATTAACATATGTGCATTAGAAAAGACCTTGTAAATTCATTTGCCTTCATAAATGTTTCATTGTGTCAAAGTTCATGTAACTTTTATAAATGTGTGAAAAATCGACGCGTCAAAACATTTTCTTTATTCATATTTTGTATTGTTTATCAACACAACAGAATTTTTTAATTAACTTACTTCGTATTTATTTGAGCAAACAATTTATTTTGTAAATTGTTAAAGATTAATTTAATTTTAATTTTAATTAGTACAGATTATTAAAGATTTACACAAAAAATTTTCAATTATAATTTCAATAATTAACATTACATATTAAATTATGTAATAAAATGTATAAGCTAAAAATTAAATTAAACCAAAGATGATAATATTAATTTAAATTTCGAAATTATTTGATCTTATCGTTCAGTATAGGAAATTACTTCTCGTATATCCTTGACCTAACGATTTTTACTATCTTTTCATCGATCCTCGGTGCAGACCTTTAACAAACTCAATTTATAAGCTATCTCTTTGTCAACGACAAATAATAAAACAAAAAGGAAGAGCTTTACGAAAAGGAAACCTTAAAACAGTTACGACATAAAAAGAGAAAAAAAATCACCAAAACCAGTCACTCACGACGAGTTATTCATCAAAAGCCAAAGAACGGAATCGGAAATTACGTCGAGCGCGACGTTAAATTTTGCAAAACCACGTCAAAACAGTTGACCGTAAACAAACGTAGAATCCTGAGAATAAAGGGAAAGAGAGCGAGCGAGATGGGACAAGGCGATGGGAGAACTCGACCGGTTTCCCTGCCCACGTCCCGCTATACGTATACGCAGAAATCGAAGTATAAAGTCAAAGGAGGGTGGAGGAAAACAGACAAAGACTTTTCGTGCGCCGTTCTCCGAGAGAAAGGAAGACAGAGAAATAGAGAGAGAAAGAGAGAGAGAAACGGAGGAGAGATAGTCACTCTTTCTCCGTTTCTCTTTGGCGCGTGTGCGCGCGCGCGCGAAAGCAGCCGGAGGGACGTTGGGCCGGTTATATTTAGTGGCTTTGGGTCCCTCTCTCTTTTCTGGCCTAGGCGTGCTCTTTCTCGGAAACTTTTCTGCTCGCGTGTGCGTGAGCGTGCTCTTTTACTCTTTCTCGTGCGCCTCTCCTTCGTCTTCTTCCACTTGAGTCATGTGCGGCGGGATTGTGTTGTACGCGCGCGTTTCTTGATTTTTGGAATCGTCATCGTCGTGGCATGGGGTGTGCATACACACACACACATACACACATATATATATATATATATATATATATATATATATATATATATATATATATATATATATATGTATGAATTTTATCGAGATTATTTTCGTTTGTTTGAACTCGAAATCCACCAAAGATTGAACGAGTGCACGTGATTATACTTGCAACTACGCTTTGCGTATTTTCGTTCGAAATGATTTTAAGCTCGAATGAATTTTTAATTTTGTGAGCTACGAACTGGATGATATGGGCAGAATTGGAAGCTTCTATTGCTTCTATTAAAAATGGATTTTCAACGAGGAAAATGGCTCTTGTTACTCAAAATTTGTTAAAAATATTATCTTATTATCAGATTACAAATAAAATGAATTAAATTTTGTATTTTTAATACAATTAAATATTTACTTGAAAAATAAATTTATAATTACTAAAATGTGAAGTGTAGTTTTAATGAAATTACTATTAAATTCTTTATTTTTAGAAATGTTTTTTTTCATTATCGATCTTTTTATTTTTTTGGCAATCTTTTTTTATTATACTTTCCAAGTATTTTCGTTTATTTTATTAAACTCTAAAAGAGTTTTTGTATTTTATCCAAGGTAACCTTTATAACACAAAGCGAAAACTTTATCGAAAACTTACGCTGGACTTTTGTCAAAGTTTGGCTTTTTCTCTCTTTGTCTCAGTAATCCTCAACCTACTCAAACCAAAACTTCGAATTTCATCTCACACTCGTTTAAGTGCGGAAATTGTTCTTTTTAGTTTTTGATCGTTAAGTAAAAGCGAGCTCCAATTTTTATCGCAGTAATAAAATGCATCTATTTGCTTGTATGACTACCTTATAATATAAGATTTTTTAATAAATCCAATGCAATTTTTAACTGCTTTAAAAAAAAAAAAAAAAAAAAAAAAAAGAGTAATATAGAATAAATGTTAACTTAAAAATGTGTTCAATTACCTGCAAAATTACTTCGAAATAATTTATGATTTTAAAGGGTAAGCTGCTAAACTTGGACGCGCGTTAATTTTTAAAAAATCTGAATCCTCAAACATTCATTAAAATAAACGCACACATTAACCGTTTATCCATACGCATAAAATACTTTACCGATTTCAATTTAACAGAGCAAAAGCCGCTTTATAAAAGTATCAAAGAGCTCATTATTCCAAGTGCACTAGCACGACCTGTCCCGCAAATCGTGCGCCTTATCAAAGCTGAAGTTATACCGGATTTGTACGTCGGACTTTGCCGAGGCTTAACGAACGCATAAAACCCGCCCCAAACAGAAGATTCCTCTTTTTCCTCGGTTGCATTCGCGCGTCCGTATTCTCGCAATCGACGATAAAGAATTCTCTTTCTCTTTTTTTTTTTTTTTTTTTTTTTTCTTTTTTTTCTTTTTACTTTCATTCACTCGCTCTTCTTTCCTTTTTTGTCTTTGCACTCTCGCGCAAACGGGATTCATTAAACGCGACGTTGACGCTGCTGCTTTGCCCTTATCAAAAGGGAGAATTCCCGCAAGCACGTAAAACACTTAATCGTTAGTTGCTCGTGTGAAATTATCTTTTGGATTCCGCCAGAGTTCAGCGAGAGAACGGGAATTTCTTTTCTATTTTATCCGTTTCTGTCTGTCTGTCTCTCTCTATCTATTCCTATTATTCATCTTGTATGTCATTATCGATTTTCTATTCGTATTGTTATTTATAGTATTTTTGTTTTTGATTAAAATTGGAAATAACTCTTTGAGCTGCCAAAGTTTTTCCTCGTATTATTATCAATTTTCCAAGAAATATTTTAACAAAATTATGTAGATGTATAAAAAATAAATTGTATTTGCATACGTAGCTTTCTTTTAATATCAAATTTTTTCATTTTATTTATTTATAAGCTACATAAAATTTATGATGCAGATATCAAATAAATTATATTATTAAAAATCTTTGCAATTTAATTTAATTATTTAACAACGTGCAATGAAACTGATGTTTCAGAATCATGAATATTCATCTTTTAGATTCAATACATTTAATTTTACAATGTTTAAAATTAATCTGCGAATGTAACAACGCGAATCAAACAAAATATTCTCTGAAGTATTTTTTTCTTTTTCTAGAGCTATTTAAAAAACAATATTTAACTATAATTTTAATTTTCTTGTAAACTTTAATAATGCATAATAAACATTAATACGTAAATATTGGCATTCAAATTTTTCATTCTCTTCATTTTTATCCCGTGTTCATTTGGTCTTTCAATTACTCTTCTTACCGTGAAAGAGAACGACTTTTTCTCTGTCCATTGTTTGCAAAAAAGGGAGCATTATTTAGTGCAACATCAAATACTCCATACTTTTTTTCCATACTATGTAATTGCCAGAAAGATGTGTGACTCTTTCGTGGTTGCTTTTTTTTTTTTTTTTTTTTTGTTATTTTTTTTGTTATTTTTCATACCTTTCGAAGCCGCTTAATTGAGCGAGATGTTTCGTTTGTCACGTTGACCTAAAATTCCAGTCTAAAAGCATGTAAATTCATAGCAATGTATGTTTTCATTAGGTGCAGAATATGTCCGTTTTAATTTGTATCCTAGGTTTCGTTTAATTCGAAAAAAAAAGTCGTGCTTATCGGTAAAAACGAGTTCTCGTTAATCCGTATGTATATAATATATAAATAAAAAAAGAAAGAGTAAATTTCAAAAATTTTATTATTTCCTTTGGCTCTTCTCTTTTCGTTATAACGACGTACATACGTCGTACACGCATACGCGCAAACCAAACAAATGCATCCGACTTGCACGAGCGATAGCCGCGGCACTTTTGAACAAATCTTCCTTTCAAAGCCAATTATTCTTCAAGCGCGTTTTTATCTCTCTCGCGTTCGCGGACGCTCGCGTGTACATGACGCATACTTAGTACACGTGTACATACAAACGCGTATACATATGTGCGTAAATACGCGCGCAGTGCAAAGACAGCGTCGTGAACCTTCGACGTTCGTTTTACTCGGAATCCGTATAATTACGGCCGGACGACCGAGCAGTCGGAAAACCATTAGACGGAATTACACTTTGGAAACGGCATTTTGTATCGATCGATAACCGCCTCATCTCTCGATAGCTATCGATTAAGGATACACCATTGGCCGTTATTAGTCTCGGAGAAAGTTTAAATCGGAATTAAGGGTTATTATGAAAATTCACACGGCGCGTGACGCGAACGTTGATATAGCAAAACGCCAAAGTGATGAGACTCTAGGAGTAATTTGAAATTCCGAATTGATGTAAGACGGTATCAATATGTAATGTAACGTTACCGTTGCTGCGCGATCGTGTTTGAATATACGATCCGAGAAGGATTTGTAAAAAATTGATAAAAAGAAACGAATGAATATATTCACTTTTATGTTATTTTTATTATAAAAAAATATGTATTAAAATTGAAAATAAATTCTGCATTAAAATTATGACGTATGCAGATAGAACAATCAAAATTTTGTAAAAAAGAGTAGGTAGTATATCAAAACATAATAAATAGGTCAGTAGGTTATATGTGAAATCTTAACGCTTATAACATGCAGTAATAATTACGATTTGAATTTGTATTACCATAATCATATAATCGACATCCATTATTTTACGGAACTCGTCATCTTACATTATGCATTTTACTGTGAATTACTTTTCAATGTTCGTTCTAAATTGAATGAATTATCCACCTATTCGATCTTCTTTATTCATACCTCATTTTACTAAGTATTATTTTCGCACAAAATGCTCCACAATTTTCTTTGAAATTTGCTGATTCCGCTGTATCTTATCATGCGATTATCGTCTCATTCACGGCAGCAAGTCATCGTAAAGAAACAGAGAACGGGAGGTCATCGAGATCTCCTCGTTCTATGTGTTCTTTTCCACCCACGCGAAGCTCAATAGTCATTCGTCATCTCTTTTCTCTTTCTCGTTCAATATACACTGTATTTATCTTGAGTCGCGCGCACACGAATACTTATCCCTTGCCTCGAGAGTTTTATTTTCCGAGTTCCTTTTTCTTTGCCGCAAGAATAAAAGTCGCCTAAATCACTGTCTCGTTTCAGACGTATATTTTTGATCGCACTTTCATGTTGGTTCAACTATTTGGGCGCGGCATTAGAATGACATTTGATTGTTGTGATATGATGTAAGCGTTTTTATGATCGGGCGGTTACTCGGGAGAAAATTTTACTTGTGTATACATAAATGATGCGGAGAACGATGCGTTTGTTTCGTTTAGTTCTTCTTTTATATTTCAAACAATAAAATTGACTTAATTTTCTAAACTGTTTGTTGACTCGATAATTAGCGAACGTTTAAGTATCGTTAAACGTTGTTACACACCATCTTTAATGAGTTGATTTACGATTAGGTACATTACATATTGTTTTTTGAAGTCGTGACACGCATGATTAATTATTGGAGCTTTCCTTTTTTAACTTAATAGGATACAGTCATTATTGTAAGTGTAATTAATTAAATTATCAATTTGATTATTATAGATATATCTTTTGAGAATAATAAGTTGTAAAATAGAAATACTTTCCAAATAAAAAATATTATATTTTTGTACTGAAATATAAAATATTTATTTAAAAAGGTACGAAGGTAAAGGAAAAAAAATTTCTTATCACTAAAAGGATTACAGTTTTTAATGGAAAACAGAAATTGCAATTTTGAATGTTGATATTTGTATTAAAGTAATTAATCTTAGTTTTTCCATCTCTCGCCAAGATATTAACCGTATCAAATCACGGTATACCTTGAATTTCAACATTCGAAATTTCATACTTTCTAGTATACAAATCCATCGAGCTTCATTCGAGGAAGGGAAAAAAAATCCCATTTTGCCTTTCTCCGTTTCTGCCGCGCGCGTAAACCCCGTGACTACTTTATCGATCGAGACGAGTCTCATTACCTCTCTCGCCAGTAATGTACACAAAGTCATCGCGCCAGACGAGCTAAAGAAAAACAAATCCCAGTCTGCAGCTCAGCTAACGAACTCATCGCCGGCATCAATCCATCCAACGGCGAGCAGCAACGGCTTAATCCATCCACTTCAGCGATTTCGAAACAAAACACGAAAAAGGAAAAAAAACGAAAAAGAATAAGAGAGATCGAGAGGGAGAGAGAGAGAGAGATAGAGAGGGGAGGGTGAAAAAAAGAAGAACCGTTGGAGTGAAAATTGTCCCAGAGAATAATCCGCAGAGGACGGGAGCATCAGCATGTCTTCAACGGAGAACCAGCAAAACGGCGGCACCGCTGCCCAGAGCAACGGTCTCAAAAGCTCGGCTCTCTCAGGTCTCTCCTCCTCCTCGACGTTGAGCTCGGCGCGCAGCACCACGAATTCCTCGTTCCTCTACAGCAACAACTCCCTGCTGAGCGGCACCCGGGCCGAGAAGGCCGCGACGAGACAGGCGCCGCCGCCCACGCTGCCCAAGTACACGTCCAGCTTTAACGCCGGTAGCAACGGCACCACCGGCGACAGGCTCAGCAAGGACCGCGAGGGCGGCGGCAGCTACAGACTCGCCAGCCTCGATAGACTCGCGCTCAGGCAGAGAATACTCGACGGTGACTGCAAACCCAACGGCGACGCATACTCGGTAAGGATCGTTAAGTTGTTTCACTCTCCCTCTCACTGTGACAACGTTATTTTTATTTTACTCGAGTGCTTTTACATTATCGATGCGCGTTTGCTTTTACTTGTAAACGTCGACGTAAGTATCTCTTTTTTTTTTTTTTTTTTTTTTTTTTTTTTTGAAGTGATAGGAATTATTCATCCGCGTTGATGCTGAATCACTAACTATTACAAATTTTTATAGACCTTAGATAATAGAGTTAGATATATTTTTTTTTGTGTTTGATTTTTAAATATTATGTAGCAACTCTTTTTTTTTTTTTTTTTTTTTTTTTTTTTAATTTAAACTATTTTATTTTTATTTTCAAATTAATAATTGTGAAGGATTTTTCTTTAAAGGTTTTTAACGATGAGAAAAAAATATTACTTTCTTTTTATGAGTGTAAGAAACTTTTCGAGTTAATTCATTGAAACTTTAAATGAACTTGCATATAATAATAATAAATAAAACTTATTTTACTGTAATTTGTAAAAGTAGACATTTTTATTATTTTACGTAGCAAAAGTTGTGAAGTTTTTTTATATTTTTGCAGTTTGAAAAAGTACAAAGCTTCTGTGTATATTTTTTTTCATTCTAGAAGTCACATTAAATTATAGATTTTATTTTTGTTGAAATCGATAAATTAATTAAAAATAATTAGCTTTTGTACCGCATAACAAAGTTCTGATAGAAGTAGAAAAGTTTATATTAGATTATCGTTTATTTATATTAAATTATAAATATGTTTTTTATTTAAAAAACTACAGTTTTTAAAAGTATAAAAAAATATTTTGATATTCCAATAATTTAAAGATTTAAAACTTCGAGTCGCAAAAGCTTACCGCAATTTTCAAAGTAATATAGGAAGTTCGCGACAGACGTTTTTTCTTTTAAAAAGTTTAGTCTCAGGCTATCGCTCAGTTCCCAAGACATCGGATGACAGAACAGTTTTTTTTTTTTTTTTTTTTTTTTTTTAATACTTATCTTGGAATTTTTGATTCTCTTTTTTTTCTTTTTATTACCGACAAAAAATTCATTGTTGTAGTCGTAGTTTCAATACGAATATTATTTTTAAAATTACCTTAATTTCTAAATTTTCATTTTATTTCAAAAAATGATCTCGAGATTCTAATTTATAAAAATTTTTTACGAATTAAAATTTTTAAAGTAACTTTAATCAACGGCACGAAAATTTTTCCCAATTAAATTTGAAAAAAATTTCCTTTTCAAGAGAATAGCTGATTTTATGTTAATTTTAAAAATGTTAAATGTTCTTGTGCACGTTTTTAACAAAGTTAATTTAATTTCAGAAATGTTTAATCTACACAAACGTTGTTAAAGTCTAATCAATGTATTATGATTGAGAATGTAGAGCAATAGCAGTCGATATGAAATAATCATTTTGTCAATTCTCAATGGACGTATCCTCTGTCCACCCACTTAATGTTACATTTTTAGCTCTCGATTCATTGATTTCTCGAGCTTCGAGTATTACTAAGTTATCGCTTACGATCACGAACGGCTCGCGGTGCTTTGTAAAAGATGAGACTTTGTGATTAAAAAAAAATGCAACCCACTCGTATTCTTGAAGGAGTTTGGTTACGTTGTTGCTGTTATATCAAGAACTTAACAATAGTGCTTGGCATTTTTTTTTTTCTACTCACTTTATGATACCTCCTTTTTTTTTTTTAATCATTTTTATTTGACTTTGATTTCTTCGTTTTATTTTAATATTGATTTATAGTAAAATTTTTATATTTTGAACGATATTTTTCTACGTAACATTTTTATAAATTTTCTATTTCTCTAGGCGTTATTTTACTGACAGTTCCTGACACAGTGACATAGTTTTGCGATAGTGCAAAATCAGGGTCCGAAACATGAACGAACGCGATACAAAAAAAAACTGCGAAAGGTTTCTTTTTGCGCAATATAACAAATTTTTTAATTTTTGTACCCAACCATTGGCTGTTATACTAAAATTTATGGTTTTAACTTTATAACTTGTACATTGTAACTTTAATAGCATCACACGAGAAATTCCATATTTTCGAAGAAGCTCTTCGTAAATCACTTTTACGAGCACTTCCTTAAAAAAAAAAATAATAAATAAAAAAAGATAATCTGAGTAAAATTTTCTTCTTCAGAACAAAAATGTATTTTAAAAAGAAAAAAAAAACAACTAAAGTATTTAACACTTGCAGTCCGGTAGCAAACTAACTATGAAAGTATCGGATTGCGCTTTGATAAGAAGTAAAGAGATCTAAATGCATACACTCACGAATGTATCTATACCGTTGTTGTTGTTGTTGTTGTTATTTCTTCCGTGACGTGTAGATGTTTACCAATACCGATGTATGTTTGTATGTGTATATTTTTTCATTACTTTTCTTTAATTTTATTTATTTACTTATTTATTTATTTTTTTTTTTTGTTGCAACCACCCGCGCTTGCGTGCATTCTTTGAAAAATTCGCGGCGTCCGTTAGTCGCACGGGACTCGCGCCAGTAATGTGAATTTGCACACGAAGAGCTCGTATATCGTGGTAGCATTGCCATACGGGTCTGGAATGTAAAGTCTGCATGGTTGCGTACTGTTTGTGCATAAGTATTGGTAAGAGGAAAGGCGCCGTGTGAAGTTAATCTTTGGTTGGAAAGTTTTGCGAATTAATTTATTCGTTTTGAGTCGATTTTATTTATTTATTTGTTTGCTTTGGTTAATTAATTTGTCAGTAATATTATGATTCATGGATGATTACATTATTGATACAATCATTTAATAATATGGTTTTAAGAGTGAAAATTCAATTCGATCGAATATATATATAATCTAAGCAATTACAAGGATAATTTTATGTTTTTGCATAATTGTATACGTAAATGTAATAAATAAATGTTTGTTTAACGTACTTTAGACGATCGAAATCTCCCTTACTTTTATTAAAGAAACTACATAAACTCATGAATAAATTTCAAAACTGGTTTTTCGAAGATCACCAGATTCGATATCTGGCTTAGAAGATATTTTCTTGGCGTATTCAGTCTACTATCGATCTTCGTGCGCATAGGAGAAAAGCAGAATCCGTCAAACGTAGATGATGTCCATTTCCTTCGTTCCCTTGTGAACAGTTGGCACCAGAAATGAGACAGCTTTAACTTGTTTTGCCTCTCTTTTATTTCGTAGCATCTCAACGGGATCCACGTACGAATAATTCTTAACAAGAATAGGAAAAAGAAAATAAAAGTGTACGCTTTCTATATAAAATGAAAAATTATATTAATAAAGTTATTCATTACTTTTTTTTTTTTCTTTTTGAAAATATTTTCATTGTTAACAAGAATATCATTTTTCATCGCTGACAAAGAAATTTTTTACCACCGGCGTTTAATTAAAGAATGCGGAATATTTTCTCTTATTCTTGCGAAAAAAAACCGTCCGCACATTTCTTTTTTCTTTTCATTACAGAATTTTTCGTTGTTTATTCAGTGTTTGCGTAATTGCATGATTTTTTTCTCTCTCGTTCTTTTTTTTTTGAAACAAATTGCAATAACGATAATAAAAATGTAAGCGTGATAAAAATGCACATTTGATAATTAATAGTTTTAACGAGGGAAAAAGAGAAAAAACGTATGCGCTTAATTCTAACAAGCAAGTCGTTATCACACACTATTTTACAGGTTTTAATGTCCGAGTCGTGACGAAATTCACGTAGCTGATCATAAAACAGAGAACATGAGAACCGATGCAGTACACCGCTTGGGCGTCCGCGCAATCCTATGAGCGTCCCCTACATACACGCGCACACACATATACATACGTGTCATACACGAGGGGGAGGAAACGCAATAAGCGGTCGAGATAGAAAAGAGAAACTCTAGAAAGAAAACGAGAGAAATGTTTTGAAAGCTAGCATCGTATATATGTCGAGGACGAGGACAAAGAGAATAATCAAAGTTTACTAAACGAAAAAACAATTCGAACGATTTTTTATTGATAGAACGAGTGCCATGAAAAAAAAAAAAAAAAAAATTCATGAAGAAATATAGCTAGACGCTGCGAATGAAAAAATGTATAAGCGATTTAAAATTGGAAAGTTTTGAAGAAATATTTTGAAGATTATTCTTCAAAGAGATTTTAAGCAAATTAATATTTTTATAATTTAAACATTAAATTTTTCAAATTCAAATTTGTTGGATGGCATGCATTTTGAAATAAAAATAGATTTTTAAAAGCAGAATTATACTTTTTCTTTTTTATATACATATTTTGATAAATGTAAATTTAATATAATAAGAGGAAGTTTCCGTTTAAAAAAATATTCAAATGAATTGTATATTCTAAACGTGCTATGCACGGTCGTCGTCATTTCGTAATTAATTCGCTTCGCAAAACAATGTATCGATTTTTATCATCCCCCATTTTATTTTCGACCAAAAAAAAAATATATATGTATATATATATATGACACACGAGTCGCAGAAGATAGGAAATTCTTGCCGTTAAAAGTCCAAGGCGCATAGTTCCATGCTGAAGAGACGAACGGAGAGAAAGAAGAGCGTATCAGGATAACCTTATACACATGTATGCGCGCACAAAAGTTCGAGCCACTCAAGCTTCGCGCGATGGTAAAAAGCCCCGACACACCAGGACGAGGGTAGTAGTAGTTGTGGAAAGGGGAAACAAAAGAAGAAGAAGGGGAAAGCGCGTGCTCGGTGTGTGTGTATGTGTGTACTGGTCGTCTACCCCCTTTTGCGCGGAGAAAGTCTCTCTCTCTCTCTCTCTCTCTCTCTCTCTCTCTCTTTTTCTCTCTATGTGCGTGTGCCGAGTAAAAATCTTTGCGTACGTGTGCGAGTGCGCTTACCCATTATAAGCGTTTCCGTGCAATGGCTCCTTCTCTTCGATGGTATAGCTTGTATACGCCTTAGAAAAACGTCCGGGAAATTACGCGCGTCGTCTTTTTTCTTTTCTTTTCTCTTCTTACCGCAAATATCTCGCTCTTTCTTGCCGCAAGCAAGGGCAACGTGCCTTTTGTTGTTCGCTGGAATGAATCCTGCTTCTGGCTTGCTTTTTTTATCTCTCTCTCTCTCTCTCTTTCTCTCTCTCTCTCTCTCTCTCTCTCTCTCTCTCTCTCTCTCTCTCTCTTTCTCTCTCTTTGTTTTTAACTTCGTTTTGGCTTTTTTATATGTTGCTTAATTTAATGAACTTACACCTTTTGCGTCATACTTTAAAGCAAGCTTTCTTGTGTTTTTTTATTTATTTATTTATTTTTTTTTTTGGAGAATTTAAATAGTATTTTCATTTGATACTTGAAGCTTTCAAAAATGTTGTAATAATTTCATTTGAAAATATTTTTAAAGCACTTGTAATATTGATTTTTTTTATTTGTATCATAACGTGTAAGACATTTTAGAAAAATGAAGAATGTGTATTTTTTCCCGATAAAATGTTTAATAGAAAGATTCAATTAAACGAGTCGTTTATACCCAAGCGTCAAAAATTATTCGTTAATTCTTGTTTTAAAACGTTGTACCTTCTTTGAGGATTACGAAAAAAAAAAAAAAAAGAAAAGAAAAAAAAAAATGCATTCATTTGTAAAATTGTCGCATCCAATTCAAATCGTAACAAATCTCGTCGACATTTTTATGCGTCTGACCTACTTCATCTGAAAATTACTTCTCAAAAACTCCTTTCGTACATATATGTACACAATCGCCCACTCAGCTTCTCCGTCGTTTCGCGATCATTTCTCTTTTTCCAAATCCAAGGGGGATGTATACGTGTGTCGAGTACACACGTACGCGCGTACGCGTGTGCACATGTGCGCGAAAGCAGACGACACCGAACGTAATTTTGCAAAGCGCCAAATCAATAATCAAGCGCAAGAGCTTTTCGTCGTGAGAGAAAATGAGAGTCACTGGGGCTTACGGGACACACGGCTCTTTGGTTTTCTCTCTCTCTCTCTCTCTTTATATTCACTCTCTCATCCTTTCTCCCGTTACTTTCCCTTAGCAGGGAGAGCTCGCGTCGATTCTACAACGCTGATACACACATACACACACGCGCACGTGCGCGGGGAGCTGGAAAGTCACGGCGCAACGGCAAAGGGAAGCCGACGGCGGCGTCACCCTAGCTTGCCGATCGAAAAGTACACATAGAGAGCTATATACGTGACTCACCGAATGAGCAAAAAGAAAGAGAGAGAGAGAGAGGGGGGAGGGAAATGAAGAAGGAAGGAAACGCAAACTTTTCGCGCAGTCAAATCTCACCCAGTGTGGCAGGTTTGAGGAAGCGGAAGAGGAGAGAGAGAGAGAGAGGAAGGGAGAGGTTTTTAACACTCGGTGACATTCGAGAACGAGCAAACGTTAATATCGCGGAAAGATTGCTCTCGCGAGTTTCGAGAATGTTTAAAAAAAAAAAAAAAAAAAAACATTTGACCGCGCGATATGACGCTTTAATTGGACATTATTACTTACACGGTTTTATTTACACGCGCTTTACGTGATTGCGAGCGTCACTAACTCGCGAGTAATTTTTAATTAAAAACTACCGAGTTACGCGGGTGTTTATGTGTTTATTAAACCCGTCCGTCTCGTTGCCGGTTACTTTGTTTATTCAAACGTCTCGCGCCGTGTCTACGTGGATTTAACCGGGGAAAGCGCGTTGTTGCATTATTCGGGTGGAAAAATAATAATAATAATAATAATAATAATAATAATGAATTGTTTAAATTTCACTTTCGGATGCTAAAAGCCTATACGATTAATTGAAAAGTAATGTTCAATTTTGCAGAATATTGTTAATTTATTATATCCTAAGTTAGTTTTTTATTTACTTGAATATCTTTACGCATTATTTTCAAAGTTATCCAAGATAATAATGGCTATTCGTATATACACATGTGTATATATACGAAGGTGAATTATTAAAAGACGTTTCGTAATCTTTAATAAAGTACACGCAGCGGTAAAATGCTTTTTATGAAAGGCATTATAATATTTGTAAAAAGTCATAACGAGTAAAACTGAATTTATGATATCTTCTTCATAACTCGACATTACGGTTCTAAAACAAGGCAAAGGAAGTCAAAAAGCAATTTCGTTGAGCTAGCGAAACGGAAACAGTTTGTGCACGTCTTCATTAATTTAAAACCCGCATAGCTAAGCAGACGATTGAGAAAGCGGAAGAAAAGAGAGACAGTTCGGCAGACTTATTTTGTGAAATGTATATACTTTTATAAGAGACGTTTTAATGTATTGCAATCATCTTCATTAAATGAGCCCCAGAGTAATGAGGTTTATTGTTTGACGTTTTTCGTAAAATTCTATTATCGTTTATAATTTTTTTTTTTTTTTTTTTTTTTTTTTTTTTTTTTTTTTTTTTGAAAAATTAAACGTACGGTAAAGCGTAAATTTTAACGCGACAGTTCTAACACTTAAGAATTTTAATCATAATATTTCACTCACGTTGCGGCTATATTAGCAAACATAAATTTACTCTGTTTTATGATAAAAGTCTTATTCTTTTTAAAGCACATTATAGCGATAGCTTTCAACTCTTTATAGCTTTTAATAAAAAGCATTACGTTTATTATACATATATATTCTTCGAACTTTTTGAAACGATATTTTTTCCATTTTTAATTAAAATAACTTTTCTCAAATTCTTTCAATAAAATTATTATTTTTCATGAATTAAAATTATAAGTTTAAAAATAGCGAACGAGCAATACGATTTTACGCATTTCAATGTGTGCTCAAGGATGTAAAGATAAATTTATTAAAAAAAACGTTTTCAACAATTATTCATTATTTATTTTTTTTCTTTTTATACCTTTTACAGCATAACATATGAAGTCTTTAAAGAGAAAAAAAAAGTCTATTCTTGTTATTAAAAATGTTCGCATTGCGATCTCAACTTTTAACACAATACTTCACCTAGGCGGAGAGAGAAAAGTACAATCTAAAAGAAAAATCTGTTTAATCTCGGCGAGAGCGAGGTAGTCTACCATTTTCCTTCTCTCTCTCCCTCTTTCTCTCTTTCTCTCTCTCTCTCTCTTTCTCTCACTTTCGTACGCGCATACATCGGGAGCGCGGAAAAACCGTAAAACGAAAAAAGAAGCTAAAGCCGAAAAAGAAAAAAGGGAGGAAAGAGTGAAAGAAAAAAAAAGGAAAGAAAGGGAGGCGGCGTACGAAGAAATTCGCGCGGATGTCGCGCAACGTCGGTACTCATTTCATGCAGCACTTCCGCGAAAGCATCTCTCGAGGATCTCTAGTTTCGCCGGTGAAAATATCGCCGCGAGACAGAGTTCGCACACTCCGGTGAGCGGTTGGTAAGAGAGGTGGTGGTTTCAACCGGGCGAGTCGCTTCTCTCTTTCTCTCTCTTTCTCTCTCTTTCTCTGTCTCTTCCCGCCCATACGATATACGTCCGCGCGCAGCTTCTACCTATGACTCGACGCAGCGATGCGTTCTTCTCCTCGGCTTCTCCACAAAACCGCTTCTTACAAATCATGCTCTCTCTCTCTCTCTCTCTCTTCTATTCCTTCTCTTTTTTTCTCTTTCTCTTCTTGCTATTTCGCAAGTATATTCATATACATACCTCCTATACGTATATATACATCTACATATGGACACTCTTTTATTTCCTCTCTCGTTCTCGCCTATTTGCTCGGTAAAATTTTCTAACCGCGCTGCCGCTACACTACCGACTCGGTCGGTGCTTTCAAGCTCTTCGCGAAACTGTGTAAATTGCGAGAGAGAGAGAGAGAGAGAGTGAGAGAGAGAGAGAGAGAGAGAGAGAGAACGCGGCTTTTTCTGTTCTCGAGCACACCTCGTTCCGCTTCTTTTAGCTTTTTTATTTTTATTACTTTTTTTTACTCCTCGCAGCGGGCAACGACGTTATATACAGTATACCTTTCGCGAACATGATTAAAATTGATTTGCACGAGCTACTATGGTAAGGAAAAGTAAGGGCAAGAGTAAGAGGGGGAGAGAGATTTACGAGATTTACGTTTATTGCTGTCGTTTAAGAGGATTTGTTTCGAAATTATGTATGTGCGCCGCGGTAATTAGAATGTAATGTTGCAGTTGTTGGATATTTTGTTTCGCTGAAAGTTAATGCTGGAGAACGTCTCTTGTTAAAATAGAATACGTATATTTGTTAATATTTGTATCGAAACTTTATTTGAAATTTAAATATCCCATCATAATATAAATTTTGTACGAATTAGTACAATTTGTGAATTTTAAATAATTCAATTTTCTCGTATACATATCGATTAATTTTATATTGCATGCACTTAATAATTTTTCTTCAATATTGATTTGAGAAACTAAGGCACATGAATACTTAATTAATATCGATAATGTTATAATTATAATTTAATTATGTAGTATACTTGTTTATTATTTCGCACTTTATAATAAGAGTAATTGAATAATAATAAATTTAAAATAGAAAATAACATTTATTCCGTTATTATGTTCGATGTACGTGTACTATCAAAAGGCTACGATAAAGTCTTCTCAATAACCGTAGACAAAATCACTACGTACAATCCCATTTTCGCTCGGAAAATACAAGGGATTCTTCCACCTGTCAAACCAATTGCCATTTGAAAAGAAAATACTTATCGATTTAAAGTTTTCTCGAAGCGTAACATAATTTTATCTCAACCCCCTAACATTGTCACGGAGTTGCGCAGCCATTAAAACTTGCCGCGCAACTGGAAGCCGTGTACGCCCATAGCCCCATAGATTCTCGTTAAAAGGACGATGCGGCGGATGTATGGGCGCGTGAGATTTCGATCGCTCGGATCTCACCTACTCTTGTACACAAGGATATGAAGAAAGGGAAGAGAAATCTCCTGCGGGGATTACACTGCCGGAGTTTCTGTCGGGATGTAACTGCATCCGCGGTTTTGATATTCGTCTTCATCCGCAGCTACACGGAACAATTAGAGGATTTTGCGGAAAGGTTAGAGAAGTAGAGAGAGGGAGGGAGAGAGAGAAAGAGAGAAAGAGAGACAGAGAGAGAGAGGAAGCGGGTCTCCGAGGGCTTTTGCGAATAAATGCAAGTTTCGCGAAGCACGAACTGGGTTACCGAGGTCTTTTCTCCGGACTAGAATGAGAGAAAGAGATAGGAGAGGGAGGGAGACTAGTGCGAGTTTTCGAGCGAGGGTGTAAGCGGGATACACAGCCGCTTGTATGGATGTACACTTGCACGAGCACAAAGGCTTCATCCTTCTTACGCTCGAGGGATTTCGTTTTTACGAGCCATTACAATAAACGCTTATTGCGCCACTAAGTCAACACGCACACACATACACACGCGCGCGCGCGCACGCACGCACGCACGCACGCTCACACACACTGTACGCTTCTCGCGCGACTGACGGATGGCGCGCATAACGCCCTTCCGCCTCTCCCCTCGTCGCTTATTTATCTCCTTCCTTTGCGGGAGATTTTGCTCGTACGTGAAACTTGTACGCGCGAGGATAGATGCTATGGATTCTTCTTCTTTTTCTTTATTTTTCTTCATTTTCGCCCGGAATGTGTTTGCCTTGCGCAGATATTTGCGCGTCGTCGTTGTCGCGACGCCCTTTTTTTTTTTTTACGCAAAGTTTCGATAAAATTGGAATTAAAGTACAAGGGTAGACGAAAACGAGTTTTAATTAGTTGAGAGATCTAATTGAATTTTATTGTAAAAATATCTGCATTAAGTTTATTGCTACTTCATACTTACGGCATGGCTGAGAGTTTTTAAATTAAACGGAGAAAAAAAAGTTACGCGCTATGTTCAAATTACTTTTATTGTAGACGTAAATTACACTTCACCGACAAAAAAATTAACGATTTTCAACGTATAAAAGACGTTTTGTAAAATACGAGCTCCTTTAGACAACAAATAAAATTATTTTTTTCTTTGAAAAATAAAACACGCGCTCATTACAATAAGTTTTTAAATTAACTCGGTAGGAATGTAATTTAAAGATTATTTAACTATAAATGTTTATTTAGATATACGTTATAATGGTTCGTTAAGAGGCAGTAGCAGTAGTAATCCCATGATTGGCGAGTGAAATACGCCACGAACAATGGGGTGATTACGGAACCGTTGATTCCATTTGAATGTGTACAAAAATTTTAATTTAAACGCTATTAAAAAGCATTAATTAAACTTCTTTTTAATTAAAATCGTCTTTTTTTTATTTTTATTTATTTATTTATTTTTTTCTTATCTTTTCAACGATTTCAAACTCCTTTTATCTTTTTTATGCAAACTTAACTCATAGATTATGCAATAAAACTCGCTAATCTCGTATTTTTATACAGCGAAAATATAAAAAAGAAAAGTTGAAGAAAGAAAAAAAAGATAAGAAAAAGTTTATTCGCATGAAAAAGCGCTTAAAGGTATAGGTATATTTAAACGCTCCATCGTTGGGGTATCGGTCAGTGGCAGCAGTCAGCGAGGCTCGTGTTATCGCGTCGTTTAGTAATGCGGGTAACGAAATGCAACGTTCGCTCTCTTACTATATGCCATGGATACATACGCGAGAGGCACGTAGAAAAGATGGATTATCGCTAAAGTGGCGCTATGCGGGCTATCGATCGAGAATGCTAACACTTTCGAATATTTTTAAAGAAATTTCCTTCGAATGTGGATCGAAGAACCTAAATTTTCAATGCATTTGCGTATACAGGTTCACGCGTGACTTGACGTTATTATTGTTTATACATCTGCGTTGCGTATCTGCCTTTACCGAGGTACTCTCTAAGATGAACAATTTTTTTTCCGAAGAGGAATATTGAAAATTGTGTCGAAGATCATGTATATATAACTTGGGTTGAATTTAAATCCACAAAAGTACAAGCCAAATTGAATACGTTACCGTGAGATTAATGGATTTCTTTTGCTTTTTGTCTTTTTCTACATAAATATTGCTTTTTTCAACAGTATTGAGGTTTTTATGTTATACGTATTCAATACAAACATCTCTTCTTATGCATTCGACGAGATTTGATAAAAAATATTAATTAACATACACTAAAGTTCAATTACACAGAATTTAATTTTAATTGTAAATTTGTTTGTATCATACTTATACATAATCCATCTTAATTAATTATGCACTTGTAAAGCACTTGTCGAGAAATAAAATGGTCGTATTTTAAAAAATAATTAACACGATTAATATATTTTTGACCTAATAATACGAATTATCCGACTATTGCACGTATATTTACAAAATTAGCTCTTATTCTCTTGAAACTGAATTCGTCTCATCACACGATACTTGAATCCAAGATGTGACGAACGTTTTTAATTCATTTAACTCTTCTCGTGTATGTATATTTTTTTATTTACGCCAAGAAGAAAAGGTCACACCTAAAAGCCTGAAAATTGTCACAAGTTTGCCCTGACACATATATATCTAAAGTCTCAATATCAGCATTTCCACTATGCGTTTAATTAGTTTCATTATCCTACACAATGAGTCTCGTTAAGCTGGCTACCTCTAGGTAATCCCGTATTAATTAATCATTTACCCCGTTTCTTCGTCTCTTTTTTCACCTCATTTATCGCTTCGTTCATTCATTTCGTTCACGATCGCGCATAGAATCGACGATATTACACTTAACTTATTCGTTCGATATCGAAGCTCAAGGCATTATTAATTATTTGTTTGAGAATTGCCATTACGAAATGCTTGCATGAAATTATAACGAGAGATGGCGTAGTTCACTAATTTCCATCCTCGAATATTACTACACGGAATAATCGTTGATTCCCGCAAACTGCGTTTCCTATTGGTACTTGTACAAGTTTTAATTGCTCCTCTTCTACATTCGGTTTGATAATAATTGCATTAAATATGATTTTTATGCAGAGTATCGCGATGTAATATCGTAGATTTTGTAAAGCAAAACATGTATACAATATCAACAGTAAACTGTTTTGCTGTAATATATTTGAATATATATATATATATATATATATATATATATACTGCATACGTAATATAAAGCTGCAAATAATTAATATCTAATTATATATTCGTTTATCAAAGACAATCCATGTATTATATTGTAAGTTATAAATGATTTTTTTTTTTTTTTTTTTTTTACTTGCTTACATAATCTATTGTAAAGTCACGTAAAAATCATATGACGCAATGGCTTGCAAGTCACAGCAGCACAATTTAACAATAGAATCGCAACGAGGATCCTTTGAAGTATTATAAAGATTTTACTTATCTTCAACAGTATCTATAAAGAAATATCAGATTTTATAACTCCCATATCGATCTTTATAATTTTTTAGCGAGATAGAAAATACGTTGAAAAATGAAAGCATCGTGTGCATCTTATTCTTAAAGCAAAAGTAAGCTTCTAACGGTAATTTAATAAAATAAAGACCTGCCTGTCTGTCTGCTGTCTGTCTCTCTCTCTCTCTCTCTCATTCTCTCATTCTCTCATTCTCTCTTTCATTCCAAATACTTCGGCGTGAATAAAAAATGAAAGATGATAAATAAAAATAAGGAAAGATAGTAAGAGAAATAGAGAATGAGAAGCACGCGGATGAAAAGTAAGAGAGAAAATGCAATCGCGTCTCTCACCGTGCATTTATGGCGCGCACGAGGCAACGACGCGACGCGTCGGTCTCTTTTACCTTCGGGAAATCAGGATCTGCAGAGAGAAGCTCCGAGGCCGTTTTTCTCGGGGCTTTATTGGCCAGCGAATATAAAAAAAAAAAAAAAAAAAG
Organism: Chalcis sispes; assembly: GCA_949987625.1. Lineage (NCBI taxonomy): Eukaryota > Metazoa > Arthropoda > Insecta > Hymenoptera > Chalcididae > Chalcis > Chalcis sispes. Next base: position 19,745,210 of record OX465097.1, read on the forward strand.
AAAAAAGAAAGAAAAAAAAAAACGGATTACCGTCTACCTGGGCAACTCGATTCGGCGTCGAGCCAAAGCGCGCGCGTGTGCGCCGCGAGAGTACGAAAGGCTCTCTACGCGCTGAACTATCTATCGGCGATCCTTTTTTTTTCCAGCGTATCGTAACGGCAGACACGCTGCGTCGTTTATATCGATGGCGCATCTCGTCTCGCAGAAGAGACAGCCTCGATATTGTTTCGCGAAATATTCATGGGCCTCGACGACTGAACTCTTCATATTTACGAACTTTAATTGAATATCGAGATGATTCTTTTTCTCGCTCACTCTTTTGGGCTTGAATGATCGATCGCCTCGATCAAAATTCAGCGGAGCTCGATGAAGAAGAAAAGAAAAAAATAAAGCTGACTGGGATTTATTCTAAAATGTGGGGCAATCGAAGTCCCTTTGTTCGTTTGTTTACAATTGAAAAATAAAAATCGTGAGTTTTTATTGAACTTTATTTATATATGTATTTTGTCACCTACGTTAAAATAATTCAAATAATTCAAATGTTAGAAAATTAATAAATGATTTAAAAAAAGATAACAATTAAAATATTTATTGCATTATTTAAGATATTTAATGAAATAAAAATGATTGAAAATGCTTTAATTCATCTACAATTTTAGATAGAAATGTCTACGCAGGAGCTTTTTCTTTTTATCAGCTAATCACAATAAGCTAAATTAAATGGTTTTCAATGGACTATAAATAGAATTTAAACAGTAAAGTATTTTCCATTTATTTTCGCTCCATTGAATATTCAAATAATGTAGCTGAAAAGTTTTACTTAAAAGCTGATTAATTTTTTTTTTTTTTTTTTTTTTACGATTTAAAATTGAATCTGTTCATTCTGAAAATTTATTCGATATTTGCTATTAATGTTGACATAACATTTTTTCAATAAAATTCAATTATTAATTCTATTTATAAGTTAATTCTTAATATATAACGAACAAAGAACATAAATATTCAAGTTCAAATAAATACGTTTCTAATTAAATAAAATCAATAAAATATGAAATTTAAATGAAAAAGTAAAAACTAAAATTATTGCCGGTATGTTGGAAAGTGTATGATCCTACGTATTCCACCTAAATAAAAGAAATAAAATTTTTCTACATTTAAATTTATATTTAATGATACTGAATATTGCATTTAGAAGCACATAAGATAAAAGTGAATGAATTGATGATTACGCAAGGATTAGCATTTAATATTGGGTAAATTGAGCCGACGTTGATAATTAATATTTTCTACAACTATTACCATAAACAAAAAAGACAAAAAAGTAAATTAATAAATCTCATTGCGTCTTCGCAAATTGTTCTTTTAATCCAAAAAAAAAAAAAAAAAAAAAAAAAATAGAAGATAAATAATCTAAAGGATACGTACGTAAAGTATACGACAAACTTAATTTCGTATTCGCGGATAACGCAATAAACTCGTCAAGTAAAAATAAGTACACATGCAGCGCACAAGAAACTTTCGTACATCGTACCAAGCGAAAGTCTCAACGAGTACACGGCGCGTACCGAGAGTCGATGTACGCCACTTCAATGCCGTACGCGCTTAAAGGCATCGTTTTCGTTCCGATCGCGAGTCGAAGGAAGTAAGAGTAAGAGAGAAAGAAACTTGGCTCGTCTCTCTCTCTCTCTCTCTCTCTCTCTCTCTCTCTCTCTCTTTCCCTCTTACTCTCTGTGCAGTTCCGCGAGAGCGAGTGCAAGGACCGTGGGAATCCGCGAAGCTTGCCCGACGAGTCGAAGAAATTTGAGTCATCGAGCGCGTCACTCGAGATGTATCCTCTTCTTCATCAACTTGTCGCTCTTGTATCTTCTATTTGCAATATCTGTGTGTATATACACATTTTTTTTTTTTTTTTTTTGTATGTTCTTTTTCTATAAGCGTTCAGCTGTAGGTACTGAGTCGAACAAAAAAGTAAAGGTTATTCTATTACACGGTAATGATACGTATTTGTGCATATAGAAATTAAAAAAAAAAATTCAATACGAGATTTAACAGTTACATTCTTTATCAGTTGATCGTATTATTTTTTGTTTTATTTTTAATGGGTCTGAAGTTTGCAACGTTAGAGTACAACGAAATAATTTTTCACATTTAAATAAAGCTGCTAAAAATGTACAAATTATATTTAAATCCGTATCTGAACATTAGGTTATGTTATAAAACACTGAGATTAAAAAAATTTAAATATAAATTTTAAATAAAAACAGTTTATAAACAATTTCGTTGAACTACAACGTTGGAAACTTCAAACCCATTTATTTTTATGCATTTCGATTTTTGTTTAATATTGTGGACAATAACGTTGCGTAACAATTTTTTTTTTTTTTTTTCAAAGCATTTTATTTTCTTATTACATTTATCTAACAAGCCAAGTAGCGTATAAACAAAAGTCATTAATTTTATGATACTACTGTATTTCATACGTATTCATTAAAAAAAATTGAAAATAATCAACGAACGTATAAAAAAAAAGTGAAATATTTCCCTTTAGATATCAAAATATCAGAAAAGTATAAATAAAAAGATATACACCTAGTATTACGTAACAAATTTTTATGTGGAATATCACTATCAACGTGTGTGCACAAAGGCATATTCCACGTGCAAAGGATGAATCGAAAACGAGGGGAAAGGAAGGGGGGCGGATACAAAAAAAATAAAAATGAATCAACGAAATCGCAGCTACGACAATAATGTTCACCAGACGACGACGTTCCTTTTTATCACGGCCTCTTTCGTCACATCCGTTTTCCTTCACGATTTCGTATAATAAACTCTCTCCTCGTCGTACATTTTCCTCGCGTTCTTTTTTCCTATAAAATGCGTTGATATAATATATGTATATGTATATATGTTTGTATGCGCGTGAAATGCGTCACCGAGAAAGGATTTCGCGCAGAGGTCTCGCGCGACCCGTTTTAACGTCGAACACGCGCATAATACATTTTATATTTTCTTTTATTTATTTACTTTTTTTTACTCTTTTTCACAAAAGTATCGCGCAAACACGTAAACGTATATATATATATATATATATATATATATATATATATATATTCGTATAGTACACATACAGATACATGTCTTTCCGTTTGGTTAGCAAACGGAAAAATGTTTTTACCCTCGGGTGAGCGGCGTACAGTAGAGTATATCGCATGTATATATGTGTGTGTGTATCTATATGCATATATTCGCACAACACATCCCTCGGCCTCGTTTTGCGTTCTCGAGCGGCATGTGTTGTTGTTTCTTCCTGGGCGAATCGTTACCCCACCGGGAATTGAATCGCCGACGCAAAATTTCCAATTTTCCATGCCTGATTGCACAGGCGACGAGTGGACATGTGTTGCCTTTGAGTTTGTAAAGAGCTGACGAAGTCGAACGATTGGCCTTTTGGCCCGATTTTTTTCCTTTTTTTTCTTTTGTTATTTTTTTTTTTTGTTTTTGTTTTGTTTTGTTTTGTATTTTTTTTTTTTTTTCGTTGAGTGATTATAGCACAAGCGAAAGCTAGGATTCGAATAGTTCCTGTCAATTTATGCAGCGGAGATGAGCATGCGTGGGTGTATCCGTTGCTGAAAGTTACTTTGACCGCTCGATAGTTTAAACTTTAGAGCGAAAAAGAAAGTCTTTGTAAAAGTAACGATGTGAAAGTTTTTTTTTTACGGTTTACTAAATTTTATCGTTATCCGAGGCTATCGAAATTTTTCGGAAATTTTTTCTGGGTTTTGCGTTAACTCAAGTGGATTTAATTTTTATTTAGAAAATGAAATTTAAATTGAGAAATTTTACAATGTCGTTAGAAAATTGAGATAAATGAACGTTTTTTTTTTTTTTTATAATTTCTTTCTTCATTTATTTCAACTAATTTAATGTTTCGAGAAAAAAAGTTCAAAAAACCTTGTAGGATGAAAATAAAATTCTAGCACCCATACATTGCTATCGTTTAATATTCTTTACACTCGGTTAACTTCATTACGCCGAGAGTTATCGAATTCCTTTAAAAGGCCACTTTAGCCAAGGTGTAGAGCCGATGTCTCCGAATATTGCAAACTCTCGAGAGCATCGATCGATCTCCCGTGTTGCCGCGCAAATCATAAAACGCTCTCACCGAATTATATCGCCCGAGACATTTTATGTGTCACGTTAACATTTTATCCGAGGATCAATAAACTCGTCGCTTTCTCGACCTGATAGTCGAATATCTCCTTTTCTAAAAAGCGTGAGTGTAATTTTTTTCAAAATCGATCGTATCGACGAAAAAAAAAAAAAATTCAAGTTACCCCTAGCCGAGTAAAAAAGAAATAAAAGCGGAGGCACGAGATTCGAAATCATAAGTTCTTTCTACGATCGGAAGGAAAAGTTCGAGTGGTAGAAAATGAGGGCGAATAAGAGAGAGTTTAAACTGAAGTACTAGCTTGAAGATAGAATTACAATAAAAAAGATGAAACATAAAAGAACAAAAGAGTACTGCTGGAGGCAAAAGGTAAAAAATGTTAAAGTTAAAGAATAAAAGGCAATATTGGATGAGAAAAAAACATTTAAATCGCCGCGCGTCTAAATCAAAATAGGGTTATAATTTAGTAAATACAATATACTTCATCAAGATTTTAATCGATTCGATTTAATTGCCCGATAGACATGAAAATTCTTTTTTTATTTAACAACAAACGTTAACAAAACTTTTGATTTTAACTATTACATAAACAAATATGAACATTTTTAAAATACAAATTTATATCATAAATTTACCCAAACGTATACATTTTTACGACTAATAAAAAACGAATTCATTTATAAGAATTTAATTTTTAACAGAGATGACATTAATCCAAACTGCTTATATAATTTTATTTAATGCACATTGCAAACATAAACATATTCATATCATATGGTTTACCGTTTATTTTATAATTAATTAAAATTTATATATAACCCGTAAAAAATACTTAAATTCATTAAAGTTACAGCGTCGGTGCAAAAATTATTTTAACAATTTCGAAATACTTAATTAATCATCAAACTCACTAGCAGAGCTATAATAATTAAAGTTTAAAGTATCATTCACGCGATAAGCCAAACAAATCGTTATAAACCTTAATCTCAGTGCGCTAAGTACTAAGCCTGCGCTAATTAGGTTGCGTTCAAAAACCACCGAACAAACCATATCCAAATAGAATCAAAAAAAAAAAAAAAAAAAAAAAAGGAAGAAGAATAAGAAAAAATTAATAGGCTAACTATCATTCTAGAATCAAAATAAAAAATGAAAAAAAAAAAATCCAAAGTGTACACTCGTTCATTCTTTTTCAAGCTCCACTTAGCCTATACGCAAAGCCGTTGATCCGAGTAGTTTCGTGACACGATTCGCAAACGACTCTTTCACTCTTCTTTTATGTCTCTCTCTCTCTCTCTTACACACACTCTCAATAATTAATGAACGCTTAATTAACGATCGATTCGATAGCCTGAACTTCTCCCCTTTATTTTCTTCCCCGTTCATTTTTTTCTTGCTCGCAGCACGCTAACCCTCTTTCATCCACTCTCTCTCTCTCTTTCTTTCTCTCTCTCTCTCTCTCTCTCTTCATCTCATCGTTTCGCGAGCGTTCATTTCTGCAAGTGACGTGACATCGTCAGCATTTTCGCGCTTAAAACTCTGAGAGAGATCCGTGAGTACGAAAGAATATCGATTCCGAAAAAAGGTATATAGAAGCGGAGAGACAAATTTTTCACCGAGTGCCGCATTGTTGATGCAACGGGTGCATTCATCGATCTCGATAATCTCTCTTTCTCCCTCTCTTTCTCCCTCCCTCTCTCTCTCTCTCTCTCTCTCTCTCTCTCTCTCTCTCTCTCTCTCTCTCTCTCTCTCTCTCTCTCTCTCTCTCTTTCTCTATCAGCGCGTTTTAACGACGCGACTTTTTCTTTTTTGGTTTTTGAGCTTGGGTGGGAAGCGTCGAGAATACAAAGGTGAAAAGTCCAATAAAATAGCGTATGAAGCGCCCAGGATAACTTCATTTTTATATCGTGACCTATTTTTTATGAATTATCGATTTTTTAATTATCCGCTTAATTTTTATCGCTGGGTTTTTTTTTTTTTTTTTATCTCAAAGCAATCTACATTATTCCGATGATTACCGTTTTTTATCTAATTTTTAACGTAAATTTTTAACAAATTTTTTTTTATCAATTTTAAAATTTTCCATAATTCTTAAAATCAGAGATATGAAATTTTCATAAAAGAATAGTCAATCTTATAATTTAAACTAATGACTTAATAATTTGAGGCAAAAATTATCAATGAAATTACGATTTTAGTCACAATTAAATTAATAATTCGTTAAAATTCGTTAAAAGATTTAAAAAATTGTTAAAAATGTTTGATAATTTATAAAAGTAAAAAACTAATATTTGTAAAAAATTTAATGGATTAAAAAGTTTTAATAACAATGAAAATTTCTAGATAATACGGAATAAAATAAGCATTTTTCGTCGAGATATTGAATCGTCTCAATAATTAGGTGTGCACTGAACACTTCGCTAAAATTTTGCGCATTATTCACTGGCATCGTTGTACAATAGGATAGCTTCGTTGACTTTCTCGCAACGCAACGATGAAATTCTGATAGAAAATCGAGGATTTAATTAATGAATATAAATAGATGAGGAATTAATAATAGGCAGTTTGGTTAAATCGATACGCTAATGTTATAATATGAATTTATTACGGATCGTCGATCGCATTATTCAATGATTTCGTAAAACGATATCTGATATTATGCAAGAAACACGATAACCTAATATTATTATCTAATTATAATTAACATACAAATATGTTTTAAATCTGATTACCAAATAAATAAAGTGCAAATAATTACGGATTCTAGATTAATGGGAAATTTTTTATTAGTCGTTCATTAGTATATTTAAGCTACAAATTGAGATGTATATACAAAGGTTTGCTTGTTTGCTATCAATTTAAATGCAGTTTAATCACAATAATCCTGTTGACAATTTCTCACTCTATATCCTATACACATGAAACACTATAGTCGGCTCGGTATTTCAAACTCAATTCCTCTCTTCATTTCTCTTCGTGCCTCTCTTCCTTATTTTATTTGTTAACTTTGCTCCACTCCTATTTCTAACTTTGATTTACTGAATATATTTGCATTTTCTCCATTTTCACTTCTCTTTGATTAAGATTTTTCATTTTCTTTTTCTCTTTTTTTTTTTTTTTTGCTTGAAAAGGTTTCTCTCTTTCCTTCCTTAAAAGTTTATTCTGCTTTTACTCAATATGAATATTTAAACATTTTATTTTCAGGGTAAGACTTATTTTTAATTTAAAATCTTATATTTTTTTTCTTAGAGTGCCAAGAAGGTGACGCAAAGTAGCAATACGCGTCTTAGAATTTTTTTCATATATCTAATGGAATGTTTACTTTGCACCTTGGAATTTAAAGAATTCTAATACCACTTGGAAATATTCTTACATACAATTCTGTTTCAAGGCTGAAGGATAAAATAACTTTGAAAAAAAAGAAAAAAAAAAAAAAAAAAAAAAAAAGAAATGTGATTTATTATTTCGGTTAGAGCGAAAAGGATCAACGTTTACTCATAATTTTGCAATTTTTTTAATCGCATCGCTTAAAAACAAATAAAATAAACTTTTATTCAAAATCAGGCCAACGAGTTATCGTGCTGATAAAATACGGTCGATTCCGTACCTTCTCTTCCTTATATTATACAACAGTGGCGTTCGGACTTTGAAATTCCAAGTCCGGCAACTTCTTCGTCTTCTTCATCATCAAGTTTTCCCTTGGCCGCGCATCTTGGGCACTCGCTTTGCATACACAAAATCGAACTTGGGATAAAGGCGAAGCCTCGAAACTTCTCTCCGGTGTGCGTCCCTCTGTGCGGCGACAAGTCGGCCGGTCATTGTCTCTTTTCCTTATACCATTTCCTTTTCTCTCTCTCTCTCTCTCTCTCTCTTCCTTTGTACCCTTTCGTATAACGCGCGCATAGTCCGCTCCGCTTTATAACATGCCCGCTTGTTTGTGTCCTTTCGTCTTCCCTTTCTCTTTCTAAGATTGAATTTCCGCGTTTCTATATGTATACATATACACACTTAGACAAATAGCCGCTGCGTTTACTTATGACGGAAGCTACTTATCCAATTTGTATTCCGTAATGGATATATGGATTCTCTCTCTCTCTCGTAACGCGCGTATACACATAACGCGACGTGTGCGCGTTCGTATACATATATAGAGATGTCGCGTTTTCCTGCGCTTCTTGAAATACGTACCTGTAATACAGGTCGATCAAGGAGGAACATTTCCACGCGCGCGCGCGTTCGCCTTTATGGCGCGAGTTCCTTTGTCTTCGCTCCGGGCTCGATGATTGTCCGATCGTGGGCGCCGATATTAGCGCCGAGGCGCATTTATGACCGTAAAGTGTTTGTGATATGTGCACGTTTCTTCGTACGTGCATTATGTAGACGCGGCGGAGGTTGACACGTGATGTATGAGATGAGATATATACATTGTGAATGTACGCAACGAGCGATAGACCGTGACACTTTTCTTTATTTTCTTTTTTTTTCCCTTTTTTTAATGCCTTTTGTATTGTGTACGGTAAAGGATAATTTGCCATCTTTATAACTTTAAGATTTTTTTTTTTCTTTCAGACCAATGGTTCCGTAAATGAATTACTTGTTGTGATACTTGTTAATGTCCTTCTATTTTAAAATTATAAATATTTTTAATCTAAGTATGTTAATGAGCTTTAATAACTTGCATTGTTGTGTTTAATATCAGTTCCATTTTATAGAAATTCAGTAATTGTTAAATAAAGCCATAGGTATTAGAGAGACTTATCGAAAGTTTTGTTAAGTAGCATTTACATCTTAGAACAAGAGTTTTGAGTAGTTGTAATGTTGTTTAATAGTAGTATGTACTTATAACTTTAAAAAAAAGTATTTTAATTCTTCCTTACATTTACTACAATTGTATTTATTTTGAATTTAATCATAGAATCAAATGAATTATTCAATTAAATGTAAAATTATAGATTTTTATGAAAATTGTGTATTAATTTTATATCGAAAAAATAAAGTACGGTTTTCAAAAACTCGTTTATCTTTACAAAAAAAAAAAAAAAAAAAACGCTGTTTTTTTGCCCAGGAAATAGTAAATCAAAATTTGAGAAATTTGTTATCGTCGTGTAAACTTTACAACGTTAGTTTTTATTTTATCGGAATCTTCATAAAAATTTACAATTATTTTTATACTATGATTACCGTTTAAAGTTTATGTGAAAAAATTTCACGCGAGTGCATTAAGGTGAAACACGTCGCATTCGGCACAACAAAGCCTCTCATTATTGCACGTTTAAGCGATCGATTTTAATGCGAAACGAATGAAGGTACACAGAGAGATTGAGCGAGAAAGGGAGGAAGTGAAAAGCGCACGAGAGGTGCACGAATGGGAGACAAACACCGCGTAATTCGCAATTTCGCATTTGAAAGCTTCTTCCCTTCCCTCCCCTCCCCTCCCCCCTCTCTCTCTCTCTATCCTCTCTCTTTAGGCCAGGGATCTAACAATGGTAACCAAACGCGTTGCTGAATACGCGAGGATCACTGTTCGCGTGAGCGCACTTTCGATCGCCAAAGCCGACTAGTCCGGGATCATCTTAATATCCGAGCGTGTGATATAATGTTTACCGCGAACAAATACCGAGAGATTTCCTAGACGTGTTTTAGTACGATAAGACGCATGGCTTATTGTTCTCGCAATTATTTTCAAATCTCTCTTTATAAAACAAACAATTTCAAGATCGTGCTTTATTCGTTTTTAATGGAAACTTTTATAAACTTCTTCAAAAAATATTTAATTTTTTCGTGTTTTCAATCAAATATAAGTTTTTTTTTCTCTGTAATGAATTATACATTGTCGTCGTGCACTATTATGGTTTTCAAAGTATTGCTGTATTGGAAACGATAATGCAAAGTCCGTTGTTTTAACATTGATAAACAGCGATAAATTGAATGCTTTTCGCGATATGGTTTCGCTGACTTTTCAAAAATGTTTTAAAATTATTCGATATAATACATTGTTGGAAAAAAAATTAAATTTTTCTATTGAATTTATTGTTCGAGCGATAAAAATAATAAATTACAATTTAAAAAAAATGTGTACATATTCCGATTTTTCTTTTTCCAATAATATAAAAAAATTGTATTAAAATTTGAAATTATAATGGTTGATTTTGTCAATAGCACTTGTGTATTTAAGAAGAATAGAGTCGTGACAATTTAAAGTTAAACAAATCAGTTTCTCCGCAATCGTAGCGCTGAATCAAATTCAGATATATATAGAAAGAGAGAGAGAGATCAAAATAAAATACGCGGTAATTGCACTTCGGTCCGTTCATTCTTCTTCAATTTTCTACAATTTACAATGTCTATATATTCTCTCCTTCTCATGTACCCCATAACCGGGTTACGGAAATGAAGTTAAGGAAAATTCACTTCCGAAACGAGAAAGAGAGAAATAGAGGAAGAGAGAAAGATAGAGAGAGAGTTCACTTATATATCCGGTGTACGGTTCTCGCTGTCGCGCCAACCGTACACTCAGAGTGGGCCAATGGCGCTTCGTTCAAGTAAATTAGACTGAGGTCTCGTCACTCGAGCGTTATATATGTATATATACATAGAAGAAAGGGATGTTGTCGAGGAGCAATTTCCAGTTCGTTCGCGCAACGATTCACATCAACCTAAATAATTATTCGATTTCGTGTAAAAAATTTAATAAACGCGATATTATATTTTGTATATTTTATCGCTTTAATTTATGACATTATTTTTCTTTGAAAATTTAATCGCGTGTAAGGAAAAACAGAATAGTTATCTTCGTTGTTGATCGGTGCTTTTATAAGTTAAAACATTCGACTATTATGCGATATGTAAAGCTCCTTTTCAATCCAAACGCGTATAAACATGTCGTAAATTTATGACGCGCGTTGTAAAATCTCACAACTCCTTACATGCACTTGATTTCAAGCATCAACGTGCTGAGAATTATGCGTAAGGACATATATATATATATATATATATATATATCTGCAGATCCTCGAGCGAGTATTTGTACGTACAAGTGCGTTAGTATGCAGCCAACCCATTGACCTATCGCTACCGAGACATCTCGTTATCTTTCATCACGGTTTATCTTTATCTCTCTATCTTCTCTCCATATTCCGAAGCTTCTATAGACTGCGCGAGCGTTGAAACTCCCGTTGAGAGACATAGAGAGAAAGAGAAAGAGAGTCAGAGATAAAGAAAGATAAATTTGCATACGGAGTAGCGGTGAGAAGGAAGTAAAATTCGATGGAAAATCGACCCTTCTAAAGGGGAGATGGTGGATATAACGCGCGCACGATAGTAGTCAAAAGCTTAGGCTACTGCGCCCCGTCTCCTACATATCTGAATATTTAATCGGGCGCGTGGTGTTACTGTTGATATACCTTTGCGGTGATATAATAATACAAACTTAATGCTTTTTACGAGTTTAGTTACGTGTAAATTATCTAAATAAAAGATTTTTTTTTTAAACTAATAATAAAATATATTCTTTATCTTATTTTAACAATATTTACGTTAAAATTATCATACGAATTTTGTGCCTTTACAAACGTTTATTTTTTAATCATTTTCACCATTATATCAATTACTGTGAAATATCTAGCAACTGTTTTATAATAAATAATTAATTGTAACAAAATTTATTAAGCGTTGTTTCGAACGCTCATTATTTTAAAGCACAAAGATATACTTAAACTTTTAATTTCACCAAACATTGTATTTTAATCTCCCGGCGCATTATGTCACGTTAAAACGGTATATATAATTATTCTCTTTTGACATATCGAATGAATGCGAACGGTACTATTATACTGTTGCGATCGCGCGATGAGTTTTGATGCATCGGTGTCTCTGTCGGCGCATCGTTTTACGATTTTTAACCCGTTGAACTAATGTAGAACGACGTCGATACATTTGTTTCCGAATTTCCTGGCGGAACTACGCGTACCTCGACTACGAATGACGGATGTTTGTCTACGTTTCCTAAAAAGATTTAATGAAATTTATGAGAAAAATAACAAAATGTTTGACGTTACGATGATACAATCAGGTAAAAATTTTAGTACGGTCCTATTTCTCATAAATATTGTAATATAATCTTATAATTGACATTAATTGTTTCTTATTATTAATTTTCTTTCATCTTCTTTGTAAAATAATTTGAAAGAGCTTTAGCGTTAATAAAAGTAATGAAATCTTCTTTATACGTATTTTGAATTAATGATACTTGATGAATGTTAATAAATTGTCAATGGTAGCTATTTCAGTAATGAATAGAACTCGATATGAAATAAATCATAATAAAAATAATGCTACGTTGTTCATTTTCTAATTGTTTTTGTAATTTATAATTGATAAGATAAATTTATTGTATACGCCAACACATTTCACAAATTTATTCACTGTCTTGTACTCCGAAAACAATTGCTTTGTACGGCAATCTATCGGATTTTGTGTAACGCTATTTACCGTTGCACTAAATTAAACCCCTTCGCGTATACAAATCCATTACCATAAATATACCTCCAATAGAATACAAATAAAATTACTTCGTAACTCAACAAGACGTTCGCAAATACACAGACAATAATATCTACAAAAGCTCACATTTATATATATATACCCCATCATTCGCATTGCAGATCCAGACAAAGCGCGAGCTCTTCTTCAAGGGTGAAACCGGCTCGATAACGTCACCTCCGTCGGCGCCAACGGTGCCGACAGTGCCGCCGCCCCAACCTCCGAGCGGAATTCCCGCGGCCCCGGCGTCGACGACCACCGGCGGCCCCGTGAACAGCACCGCGACGATCAACGCGACGTCGTCGCTGGGTCCGCCCTCGGGGCCGCCCCCGAGCGCCCCGGCCAAGCCCCGACTCCCGGCGACGGCCCTCGGGCAGTCCGATGCCTCGGAGGACAGCAACAAGCGCGAGTCGGCTCGCGCAGCCGAGATCGCGAGCGCCAAGGAGGCCGCGAACGCCCTCGGCTCCTCCTCCTCCTCGAGCGTCGCCCTGGCGTCGAGGCCCGCGCCACCGACCAAGCCCAAGGAACTCGACGGCTACGTCGGCTTCGCCAATCTACCGAATCAGGTGTACAGGAAGGCCGTGAAGAAGGGATTTGAGTTTACGCTCATGGTTGTCGGTTGGTACTTCCTGCTCATTATACATATAGTATAAGCTTGTTGCGAATTAATTCTGAATTTTTTTTTTATCATTATAATTTGCAATCACATTGTTTTTTTTTTTTTTTTTTTTTTTTTTTTTTTAATTTCTTTTATAATTAATTTTAAAAATTTATAAAAAATAACATTCTTTTAAATTGATTAATAATTCGTTTTTGTCAATAATCAATTATTTTTTTATTTTTTGTCGCATAAAAATGATACACTTTTTCTTTTGCAATTTTGATATTTTAATAGGCGCATGTCAAAATATTATTTTAATTATAAAAGGATATTAAAATAGAATATTCTCAAACACGTGCATTCTCTGATTGACGTAAAACTAATGAAATAGTTGAAATCCAAGACCGTATGCGATGGTGATTTTCCCGATATATGAAATTTCTGACGGCGAGGTACTAAATAGAATAATGTTATATAATATTTAAAGTGGTTCGTGTTTATTTTTAAATTCCATTTTAATTAAAAAATTGAAATTTTTAATTTTTTAAAAATAAAATTAAATAACGAATAGAGGTAAATGATTGATAATAATTAATGAAAACCATGGTAAACTTTACATTAAAATTTTATCTTATCGCGTTGAAAGTGACGTTTTATTTATTAAAAATTCATAAACAACATTAGAGTTAATTTAAATTTGCAAATCAATCAAAACAACTCGATCCATCATTCGATCGTAAAATACCGTCGATTCCAATTCGCAAACCCGAATAATTCAAATATTCTAACGTTGTCCGCGATAATCAAGCAAACGTCGCATTTATTTTCGTTACCAAAGTCAACGCGCCAAATGAACCAATTTAATTCAGTTCACGAGTCCACATATACGAGTACGCAAAAATCCAATGCATCGCAACGAGCCTTAAAAGTTCATCGATCTTTTTTTCTTTAAAACGGGCGCCAGTCGCGAGAAAAAATAAAATAAAACTGTCCTCGGTAAATGTGCAATTTTTTGATGACGGGCACCACTGAGCCATTATACGTATATATACATATGTACACATGTACACACACACATATATGTATATGCAAGCATGCACACAAAATATATACGAGCTCGAGCTTCTTTACTTACGAAGACACATGCGCGACAGATGCGCCGCATCGTCCATCTCCTTATGGCAATTTATACCGACTGCCGCAACATGTTGCGATTGTGCAGCTCGGGAATTCTCGCTCTCGTTCTATATTCAACGATCGCGAACGCGCCGAGTTTATTTATTTATTATTATTTTTCCTACTTTTTTTTTTTTTCTTTTTTTTTTTTTTTTCTTTTCTTTTCTATTTCATTCTTTTTTTGTTTAGCGGAGTCGCGCGACGAGTTTACGAGTCATTTAACGCCGCGCTGATTCACGCCGAGCGAATGTCGATTGGAAACCGGATTGCAAGAGTTTGATTCTTCCGCTTGTAACTATGAGTTTTGCGTGATCGATGCTTTCGTAATTTTATTTAATTTTGCATGTTGAGATATTATGTGTCTTGTTTGTTTTTTTTTTTTCTTTTTTTCTTTTTTTCGTTTTCCAGTTAACGGATGAATCGTGGCATTTTTTTTTTTTTTTTTTTTTGCTTTCGTGCTTTATGGCGATAATATTTTAATTAGTGCCGTTGGTTCGCGTTTTTTAAACAATAATTTTTTTATATATAAAGATTAACAAAGTGTACTGACTGTCTAAAATAATTCATTGATTATATGTATTATTTTTATATTAAAACATGTTTTTTTTTTTAATCCATTAAAATTGCACGTTTTAAATATTGAAAAAAACTGTTTTTTTTTAATACCTCGTTAAAAATTTAAATTTTATTTAAATCATTTACTAAGTAAAATAAAAGATTCATTGTCCTTTGGCGAAGCGAGCGTTGAAAAATCATTCAAAACGAATTAATGGAGAGCGTCGACCTGACTCGATTATATTTTTAGTTCGACGAATTAAAAAAAAATAAGGAAAAATCGATATCGCCGGTATACATTAGTTCTTTGACTCCGGAGCTATTTAAAGCTAAAACAAAAGACGTATAATTCAAGTGCTTGGTATAAGCATGCGATTAAAATCTTATATGTACAAAAAAAAAGAAAAGAAAAAAATAACGGCGTCGAAAGAAACTAACACTCGGGACGTTATTTGCTTCCGGAAGCCGCGCGTGTTGTAGGCGCAAAAGGTAAAGGCGTATGTCTCATCGGTGCGTAACTTCGTATACATAGAACAGTCGAAAAAAAAAAGAAGCAAGAGTCCGAAAGTACAAAATACTATTAATAACCTGCGCCTATCGAGAATCTTCTTTTTCCATATTTATTTTCCGGCGTATCGCGGCATCGTCGTTCATCAAGGGAGATTTTAAACTCGTACGACGGCTTATGTGTCTAGTGTGTCCTTAAAGAGTTGACATCTTGAAACTTGTGTGCGCATGTTTTCGCCGTCATTGATGGCCCTTCGGCTATGAGAGTACAAGCGTTTGTTGTACAAGCGCTCGAGCAACTGGTATCGCGTTCTTCTTTCTCAAAGCCATACACACAAACACACACTCACATATACGCGTACATCGAGAAATCGAGCATTATTTCGCGCATCGTCCTCGCGTATTTTGCTGATATCGCACCGAGTCGGTTCTGTATGTGTTTTTAAATAGCTCTAGTATTCTCCTCCGAGCGTTTTTTGCCTCTCCGGTTAAAGGCACTCGTGAAAGCGATGTTGGTAATGCTTAAAACAACGATATTAATGTTTGTATAATTAAGTTAAATCGGCGATAATCAAATAATGATTTTTTTGGTTTATCTATTTAATCAGTTTTTGTAAATATCATTAAAGTTAATGATTTTAATGATTAATGAAAATAGTTAATTTTCAAAATTCAATTTTAAATTATAAATACTGAAATAAAAGAGAAATTCTGTATCAAAATTTTTTAAACATATCGCATTCTTTTAAAATAAGCGGTTAAAAATATACGTTACCGAAGAAAAAAAACAAATTTGCAAATATACATACGCAGCTGTTTAAATCCCAAAAGAATAAATAAATAATTCACTAGCCAAGCCGGTTTACAATATTCTCAGAATAAAAAAGGAAACTAAACTAAGTTTAAGAAAAGAAAGAAAGAAAAAAAAAAAAAATAATAAGAAACGAATACAAAAAAGGATTTTGAAATGCTCCACAGGCGAGTCGGGACTCGGAAAATCCACGATGATAAATTCGCTCTTCCTCACGGACATCTACAGCGCGGAGCATCCGGGTCCGAGTTTAAGGATGAAGAAGACCGTTGCCGTGGAAACGAGTAAAGTACTGCTGAAGGAAAACGGAGTCAACCTCACGCTCACGATCGTCGACACGCCCGGCTTCGGCGACGCCGTCGACAATAGCAATTGGTGAGAGGAACGAACGACGTTGCGCCCTCTCGCAATTAATCCATTCATTTTCGGCTCGCTCCCCCTTTTCCTCTTTATCACCTCCCCTTCTAACTCTTCTCTTTTTTTATGCTCGATAATGACAAACTTATTTGCTATTGTTCAATGAAAGACTAACTATATTTTACCGTCTCACTAAGAAAGTTTAATGATTGTCGCTTACTTTTTTTTTTTTTTTTTTTCATAATTGTTATGCTATCACTAATTGCTACGCTCACATTGTGTTACTAGCCTTTTGAAGAAAATCTAGAAAATATTTTATACTCTGGGAGTGTAATCAATCTCGAATAGATTAATGATGAAGTTAGAATTATGGGAAAATTCTTTGTACGACGAAAATTAGTTTTTGTGTAAGTTTTAAAAGAGTGCTTGTAACGTTCTAACGAGATATTCTAGAACCGCGGTAATTGATATTAAAACAAAACGTTGAAAATAAGATTTTTTTTAAAATAAACATATTGTAATTTAATAATCATAAATTCAATCTGTTACATCAGAATGTTTTCGGTGAATTTAGAATTTTATAAGTACATCCTTGTACGAAACTTACTAGTGTACAAGTTCATTAAAATTCGAAAGCGATGCATACAAAGTGACTGCTTTATGTTTTCTTTACGCAAAGTTAGCTTGACATTTGAATTGAAATTATTGGAATGTGAAATCGTAAAATTTCATTTCTGATGTGATTTCATGTAAATCGTGTGCAAATATTAGTATTTAAAAAATATTAAAAAAAAAAAAAAAATATATATATATATGAAAAGTAATCATTTTCTTCAATTTGTAATTTGATCAATGTAGATTTTGTTAGTTCAATTTAATATTTTACCTTTCAATAAAAATAACTTAAGTAAGAATATCATAGTTGCATTGGGTAACAAAAAAAAAAAAAAAAAAAAATAATAATAATTTTCGTTTGTGTGCATAATAATGCGATAAAAGGCACAGACAAATACGAAACTTATTGTTCAAAGATCCCCGCAGCGTGAATATCAAAGAGAAAAAGCCAAGTGTTCGCCTCGAGCAATTCCGAGCACAAAGGGCGAAGGCAGAAAAGCAAATTAATTCAACTGTCTGTTACAGCTGGCAGCCAGTGATCGAGTACATCGAGAACAAGTACGAGGAGTTCCTGAACGCGGAGTCTCGGGTGATGAGACGTCAGATACCGGACAGCCGAGTCCACTGCTGTCTATACTTCGTCGCGCCTTCCGGCCATGGCCTTAAGCCCCTTGACGTCGAGTTCATGCAGCGACTCCACGACAAAGTCAACATCATCCCCGTCATTGCTAAGGCCGACACTATGACACCCGACGAATGCTCCTATTTTAAGAAACAAGTACGTGGCCGCCCATGTACGACTGAGCTTGCCTTTTTTCTCTCCTTTTTCTTCTTCTCCTCCTTCTCTTCTCAACTCCTTCTTTCTCTCTGAATTTTGGCCTCCCGAAAAACTTTGACTTTAACGATCTTCATGTTTCTCCTCTTCTCCTGTCCTCTGTCTTTTATCGAATCGTTTTCGACGGCAAACTCAGGTTTAAAAATAACTTTCTGAATGCAAATTACATCTTTGAATGCGGCTTAAAGGAACTAAATGTTTTTTTTTTTTTACCGTTGAACGGGACAACTACTTTCTTTTTGTAATATTAGCGATAATATTTAAAATTATAAATTTGAAATTAAGTATATCTTATCGTATAATTTTTCGATCGCAATATTTAATTTATGATAACCAGAATTTAAACATTAGATCTTTTACTTTAAAGTAAAAAAATTAAAAAACAATTTTTACGTTAAGGTTTATATTACTTTTGTAACCTTTGCACAACTTATATCATAAAAATATGTTACTTTTAGATATTAAACGAAATAGCTCAGCACAAAATAAAGATATACGAGTTCCCGGAAGCCGAGGAAGAAGAGGAAAATAAAATGCACAAAGTCCTGAGGGACAGAGTTCCTTTTGCGATCGTCGGAGCAAATACAGTCATTGAACACGATGGAAAGAGAATAAGAGGTAGAAAATATCCTTGGGGAGTAGTAGAAGGTTTGTATTTCAATATTATTATACTTTAGATCAGCTTAAACGAGCTACTTGTATTAGAAACAATTTTTTCTGATAACTCTATACTTTTTGCAATACTAATACCGTTATTATACCTTATATTTTACTATGAAAAAAAGAAGAAAAAAAATATGTTGGATTTTTCTTATATTATAAACAATTAAGAATAACAATAATTTTATATCAATTTTGTTTTCTAACAAGAGTTTTTTTTAACTTTTAGTTGAAAATCTGGAACATAACGACTTTATTGCTCTAAGAAATATGATAATCCGAACACACCTGCAAGATTTAAAAGATGTAACGAATAATGTGCACTATGAAAATTTCCGATGTCGCACTTTGGCAGGACTGAGCGTTGATGGCAAACCAGCAAGGGTATCCAATAAGTAAGTTTAATTTACTTAAAATTAATACTTTAATAAAAATTTTGAAATATTGCATCTTCTACATGCACATCGTTTAGAGCAATATAGCTACCACTCTGTTTTAATTTTAACAAAAACAGATTTAAATACATCTTATTAATGCTTATTGTTTTTGCATTAGTATAGTATAATGGCAAAGAGTATTTTAAAATTTTGTTTGAATTAAATTGTGAAGCCATCCTTAATGAAAATAAACATGTCTATTTTATTTTCATTTATTTGGATATGTTTCTAAATGATTATGAAAATATTAAACAGGAGGAAAAGCTTGTGCATGCAAACTGATCAAAGATAAAGATCTGCTATCGATTAGCCTTTATAGTTATTCTTTTCTTTTCTTGAAAAATCTGTTCTTTTTGTTAGATGTTAAAATGAAGCTAAATTTAAATAAATAAAATTCTAATAAATATTTCACGTTGGTCAGTTTGTGCCCTCCTGGAGTGATGAACAGTTTCATGATGGTGTGGTAAGTTTTACTAAGGCTAAAACCCTGTAATACAGTTTTGTGTGCACAAGTCTTGTATATATGTATTCAATAGATGACTTTTGGTAGATTACTAGGGATTTCCACTAATATATGTTTAATGTCGATTAAAATCTCTAAATTTTTTTTGCAATTTTTACTGTTTTTCTTCCATTATATGTTTAAAATCTGCACGAAAACATAATGTAGTGCGATCCAAATTATCGACCTTTGAAAATTATTATCATCTCGACAATGTAATAATAGAACGCACGAAAGCATTTCTATAAGAAAAGCTTTGCTGTTCGCTTTCTGTTTTTAAAATCACCTAGACATTATCCTGTTATTGATTTAAAGCAAATTTTATTTTATATAGTTGATCAATTTTATTACGTTTTTGCACAATTGTTTTTTAGCTTTATAGATTTCATAATAGATATTAAAATACATTACATCACTTTTTGTTATTGTATAAAAGTAAATAAAAATATTTTTGAATTGACATACTAACCTTTTATGTGTATTTCTCAGGAATCCATTGGCGCAATTAGAAGAAGAAAAGAGAGAGCACGAAAACAAAATGAAGAAGATGGAAATTGAAATGGAACAAGTATTTGAAATGAAAGTTCGCGAAAAGAAACAAAAACTCAAAGATTTGGAGACAGACGTAAGTGATTATTAAAATTGTTTTTGTAAAAAATGCTGCGTTATCAAAATAATATTTTGTAACTAATAAAAAATATTCGGTAATGATATTAGTAACGTAAAATATAATTTAGACAATAATTTTCATATTTTGCTAACAGCTTCAACGAAGGCACGATCAAATGAGACGTTCATTAGAACAACAAGCAAAAGAACTTGAAGAGAAAAGACGAGCATTCGAATCGGAAAGGTCAACATGGGAACAGCAGACCGGTCACAGTATTGAAGAATTACGTCGACGAAGTCTTGAAGCCAATTCGAAAGAGTAAGTAGCAATATTTCAAATTATATTCCTTCAAAAACATTACTTCTTAGTATTTTCTTTTCTGTTGGTGATAGTTCTTTGTTATTTTGCTGGTCAAAATTTTCTGTATCTATTTATAATGATTGATAAAAATAATAGAAAAATTTAAAAAATAGTTACTTTGATCTTTATTGCAAAAAAAATTTCTTCTATTTTTAGATCTTTCTAAGTAATTTAGAACCCCTTATTATTTTTAATGAAATAAAAGTACAGACTGTTTTAATTAGAGGAAATTACTAATAATTAATAAACTAGTTTTATTAAAGCACAATTGCCAGTGAATAGTTTTGTTATAGGTGAAATTAAGAAAACGTCACTGATATTCTATCAATTTTTGCAATCACTGTTTATGCTTCATTATGTACAGCACATTTTTCAACACAGCTTAAGCTTATAATTTACATTAAAAACAGCTCTTAATATATTTTGTATTTTACATGGCATCAAAATTTCATTAATTTATTCATAATCATAACATTATGTACATTTTGTTTCGTACAATACAAACGTTATAATTTTATATATTTTAAATAAATAATAATTATTGTTATAATTTGAACAGCAAGGATCTCACAATTAATTAAAAGAACATTTCACAAAAATACATTTTTCCAACTTTATAATTTTTATAAAAAGCATGCTATAGATTTATCTAATTTTTCAAAAGCAAGTTCTGTGAATGTGTATTGAGTGGTATTTACCTTTACTAAAAGAATCAATTTTTGTATGATGAAAAAAAAATTTTTAAGTTTTGCATTTTAAGTAGAGCCTGTTTGAATAAGTTTTGGAAGTTTAAAATACATCTGTTATGATTTGAAATAATTATTTTATTTTTTAATAGTTAAAAATAAACATTATTATTAAAAATAATTTGCAATTATTTATTTTTGTATTGTAAATGAGTTATTATTGTAAATGTTTTTTTTTTTTTTTTTTATTATATTAAAGTATTATAAAAGTATAAACATTATAAAATATTTAGGTTGTATAAATATTTTTTTGTAGTTTACATACAGTATATTATACTTTCGTTAGCATTTTATCATCTACTTTTGAAAAATTTATCTGCGTTATTATTAAAATTTATTCATAAAATTTTCAACTTTTCATTAATAATGTATCGATATACTAAAAATGTAAAGTTGTTAAAAGAGTTAAATAATAGGCTGAAAAATCATTACAGATGTACGGCTTTGAAGCGTTTTTGAAATGCAGCTTTTAAAACTGTTCGAGAAGTTTATTTTGAATGAAATTAGTGATTTGTGAGTGACTGCGAATTAACGCTTGCGACTATTATCTAATCTATCCTTTCTTCTTCTACTATCTGTCCGTTTGTTGTGTGTATACGAAAACAATATCGGGGTATCCCTGATCTAGGACGGGATCCGTGTCTTCCGAGGGCTCCGGCGGTGGCGGGGGTACATTGCGGGGTGCTCGCGGCTTAGGGAATCTTCTGCGCCGGCACACCAGTTTCAAATCGCCACAGGAGAATTCCATGCCGATACAGCAGCTTGTCATACAACATCCCGAGCACCCTTAGTAGGATTTTTAACGCCGAGAAAATCATAATACATGAAAAATGAAAATTTAATTAAGATTTCGGCTTTTTAGTTGGAAAGTTGCGTGTAAGGCAAAACATTTTCTTTTTTTTTTTTTTTTCTATAAATCAATTGAAGTGTCAGATTTAATAGAAACGATAATTTGTTTAATTTTGATAAATAAGGCGCAGTGATTGATTGAAATAAATATCAATTACTAATTATGGAAAATTATTATTTTTTAATATATAATAATTATAATTATTTTTTAATTTAAAAACATTCAACAATAATTTGTGTTCATTTTTTATTTAAATTTCAAGAGAAATATATAAAATAATATTTAATACTTATTATTAAAATCTTACAAATCCGTTTAATATGTATAATAATCTTATATTTGTGAGGCTTACAACGTCAATTTTATAATTTTCAAAAGATAATAAAGTTTTCGTTGTTAAAATTAAAATTATTAAAATGAAATAGAATTACTTGTAATTTGCAGTTAACTTAATTTTCGAACTAGAGAGCCGTTCGCGTAAAATTTCATTTTTTTTCTTTTTACAATTAATGTCTTCAGTGCTTTCCAATTTTTGTAAAATTATATTATGTCATTATCATATTACTAATGTCATTCGCGAAAACATTATTTTTTTATCTACCAAATTATCTAATTTCAAATTTGTAAAATTACACTATATCATAATAAACAATAATAACAATACCGTCATAATATACTGCATTTGCCTTTGCTATTGTATTTAATGGGATGTGAAAGTAAAAATAATCACCATCAAATAAAAAAATTTGTATTTTGAAAATTATTATGCAAATTAAAAATATTGCATTAAAACATATAGAATTGCATAAGAAATTTTATGAAAAGTAAAATTTTATAATAATAAGGTAATTCGTTCAGTTTATGCTATAAAATAGTTAACAAAAAAATTTTCAAAGGAAAAATAAAGTAAAAAAAAATTTATATTTGTAAATTTAAACTTGGCAAATTGCCTTTCACATCCCTTTAACAAGTAGTCTAATTAACTTTGTTATAAACGTCGATTTTTTTGTTTTTTGCTGCTAAATTAATTGCAAAAAAAAAATAAAGAATTTTGTTATAATTTTTTTTTTTTTTTTTTTTCTAAATGTATTATAACAACAACTTTCGATGACTTTTCGACTGAATCATATCTATTATTATTTAGACAACACTTATGTAACAAAATTCGCTTAGAGATTAGGAAACAGAAAAGAAAGAGCCAACGTTTCAAGAATAAGAAACTATTTTGTCATATTTTTTAACACAATGAAGTAGCTGTATTTTAATGTAACGTATATTAAAAATAGAAAAAGCAAGATTGAGGCAATGATGTTCTCAATGTATGTTATAAGTGACATTTTATTAGCCGAGACATAGTTAAGCCTATAGCGTGAATCCATTCACGTATTTGTACGCGTTGCGACTTAACGTGTGCGTTCATTAGAACGTTCCTAGGATTAAATACATATAGATATATAGAGATTATATATATGAAGTTGTCACACGCACACGTACATATATTGTAAACTTCAAACAAGCTATCCGCTTCTTAATTATAATAATGTCTTCTTTTTCTTTTGGCTCAATGAATCTCGATAATTATTTAAAGATCTGCAGCGGATAACTTGTCGGAGGTCAAAAAAGAAAGAGAGAGAGAGAGAGAAAGTGAAAGAGTGAGAGGGAGAGAGAGAAAGAGGAAGAGAAAAATGAAAAAATATAAATTCAATTAATTGAAATCCTCGCTCATAAGATGTTAATTTTCATTATCAGGATAAAACCTTTTTTCGCAAATAAATGTAACGCTTTCTTACGATAAAACTTACTAACCATCATTTTTTCGCCCTTCACGCATTTTTTTCAAGCTTACTTTCAATTTTTTTTTCCAGCAAAGAAAGAGATCAAAGAAAACATTTGACAAATCAAACCTTTTCTTTGATTGTAACAAAGACTTATATGCAAATATAGCAATCCATCATTGTGGAAAAAGTCTTTGAGAGGCGCAAGGGAAATAAAAAAAAAAAAATAAATAATAATAATAATAATAATAATGAAATCACTTACTCACAATATTAAATTTTGCGGCTGGCATGTAGCTTGTTGGTCGTGGCCCGTGGAAGAGAGATGTACATTTTTTTTAAGCATGTTTCACTATGTCCATTCAGCTGTGTTGGCATGTTTTTTTTTTCACAATATAATCATTGGGTGTAACGACAAACGTTGAATTTCATAGATCATAAAATAAACGCATATACATGCAGAAATTACACAATCAAATATTATTATTTTACTCGACTTTCATAATATGGCATTGATATTTTTATGTCACGGTGATTTGCAAAAAACAAACGAATATTTACTATTTTACGTAAACACACAGTAAGCAATCATGACTTTTTAACTGTATACTTATTATTTTGCGATCATCATTACTTATCATGTATTTATACTTCATACAGCTGTAATTATTGTGGTAAAGGTGGGCTTTATCAGTAGTTAGATTTTTGTATATTGGGTGTCTCACTAGTAATTTATATCATATTGATCTCTTTTCCTTAAAGTAATTTAAATCCAATAAAAATAATATAAAGTTTTCTATAAAGTAGAATCCTAAAATAAATTTTTTTTGTAGAATATAATAAAATAAATTAAAATCGTCTGATATAAATTTTAACATAGAAATAATAATATACTTTCAAGTAGCATTTATTTTTTAATTCTTTTTTAAATAAGAAATACAAAAATTAATTTTATTTCATAAATTTACTTTTCTTTTCAACACTGTTTATTTTTGTTTAAGTTTTCAACGCATTTTATGAATAAATTTTTTTTCCTAATTGTATTTTCGTTGCACATCTTGATTGAAAAATGTTAAAATGCGAATACTATTAATTAACTACTAATAACCAATAAATCACGAAGTGATGAAAATGTCATTACTTTGTAATTGTTATAATTAAAAAAAAAAAACAATAATAATAATAATAATAATAATAATAATAACGATGATACTTATAACAATCCCTACACTACCGATCAACCTCAAATCCAATTACATATATTATTAAGCGTCGCGTGCTGCCATCTAAGGCGGTAAGTGCTCGCAAATTCGAATTTTCCCTGTTAAATTAATCTCCAAATTAGAGATAATATGTTTAGGCAAATGTTAATCGACAAATTGCTTTCTCACATTCGATTTTTTATATTTAAGATAGATTAGTAATTGTCTATCAATAATATATTCTTGTGTCGTAAAAGATATTTTTATAAATAATGTTAATTTAAAATTACATTTTAAATTATATTCAATTATTGTTCAATTATCGATTAGTTTTAATATTTTCGAGATTTATTACTTAATTTGGTTAAATTTGTTTTCTTGTTTACAATATGTAAATGCAGATTCGCTAATCATATCTATTCGTGGAGAAAGCAAAGTGGAATAACGATTGGCAGCGTTAGCTTTTTTTTTTCTATATTTTACGGTAAATTTTTCCTCTTTCAGAGCTGTCGACGGGAAAGACAAGAAGAACAAGAAAAAAGGCCTCTTCTAAAGCGCTTATTAACTGCATAATATACACAGCCAAAGATCCCAGAGTGGTCAGTTTGGTTATCAAACACTAAGAGAGAGCGAGAGACATACAAAATGCAAGAAGTTTAAAAAAAAAAAAAAAAAAAACTATTGAGGAAAATGTAGCATTTTTTTTAAATCGACCATCCGAACGCCTTTACGCGCGCGCAATATCGCATACACATAAAATTAATTATAGCCTATCGCAAATACGGAGTTCGAAGTGAAAAATATATATTACAAGCCGAGAATTACCGTCGATTTCTCAAATATGTACGAAAAAAAAAAAAAAATAAAAAAAAAAAAAAAAAGTAAGGAAAGGAATGAAAAAAAAAGTAAGAGGCACTCGTCGTCTATACTGCACCACAGCGTCGTTCAATTTTCTACGTACAATAATGATTAAACGATGTAGGCATTATAATTATAATCAGTTGCACATCATCTCGAATCGCGAGAAGGATTAGAAATAATTCGAGAGGCCGTGAAAAATCTCTCGTTTTTTCTTTTCCGTAATTTGCGCTGCTCATCGCATGCAACAGCTTATGCGAATAGCTTACGAAAGAATGGGAAAATAAAATGAAAGAAAGAAAAGGAGCAACACGGTGATTCTTTTGTAGATTCCAATAAGTGTGTGTAAAAGCGCAGTGGCCATATATTTATGTATAAAATTAAATTAAACGGAGAAAAAGATAAAAGGTGTTTGAGAGAGAGAGAGAGAGAGAGAGAGAGAGAGAGAGAGAGAAAAGAGAAAGAAAGAGAATTTTACAACATATTAAATATATGTGTATTGTGTCGATTAAAAAGCTTATAGCATTGCGTTCGAAGTCTGTGTATGTATGTGGATGAGTGTATAAGGAGAGCCATTTCGCGGGTCATTATATATATATATATTTGCGCAATACCGTTCGCTGTCATGAAATTTGCACCGGTACGCTCGCGACGAGAATTTTCACACAGTTTCTTCGATTTGCAGAAAGCGAGCTATGAATTTTTTACGGATTTAAATATCCTTTTATACGGCGTAACATTTTGCAGCTCGCTTGAAAATTTTTTATCCCTTTTTAGATGAATTCTTTTTTCTTATAAAATTATCTATAGATTATTAACTCGTTATTTTAAATAAAAAAACAAATTATTTATAATAAAAAATATTGATAAAATATTTATGACGTGTGCTTGCACAAAGAAATATTCTTGAGCTATTATTGTCTCGGTAAAGAAAATTGACTTTTAAAATTCTTGGACGTTGACAATGAGATTTATATTGACGAGAAATTCGTGTACGATCAATCGAAATTTTTACTATTTTAAGACTTTTATTTTTCGTTTTCGTCGAAAATTTTGCGGAATTGGTTTATTTTTTAAGAATCGTATTTGATTTATTGTTGATTCATCAAAAATTCATCAATGCAATTAACTTTTATTTAAAACGATGTAATTACTTTATTTATTTATTGAAATTATTTGTGCCAAAAAAATGGATCAGATTTTATTGTGGATAAAATTGTTAATGTATATCGCATCTTCTGATTCTTGAATCGATTTACAGTTACCGATTGAACCCGTGCCATTGAGAATTTTCAAATAAAAAAATTTATGATTCTGTGCCAAACCGAATAATCAATATGATTTCATTTGAGTTTCTTTTTGAAAATCATACAAGTTAACGTTATATATTTTCCACTACAGATTTATTTGACGCTTAATTTTTAGATTCTTTGTACTTATTTGCATAATTCAAAATATTAAAAAATCGATTATTGTAAGTTTAGCTTCCGAGTATTTCTATATTTAACCCATTTGCACTCGTGGCCGTTTCCGCGCGGACTAATCAGCAACATCAGGCAGTGCTTAGGAACGAACTCCAAAGAACAAGATCACATAAACATAAGCGAGATATCACCAGATAAGAAAACATAAATGTTTATCGCCGCGCATCGAATTTCCGCACCAAATAAAGTGGCGAGCGAGAACCACCTCTCGAGTTGCGGCATTAAATCATGTGGTGAGCGTGAGTCACCTCTCGAGTGCAAAGGCTTAATTATAATTTTTATATTTTTTTACGATTATTAAATTTGTTACATATTAAATTTTATTTTTTGCTTTATCAAAAAAAATTTTATGTTCATACAATTCGAATCTGAAACATAATTTTCACGTCTTGAAATTTTCGTTGAATTTAGTATGAGGTGATAAAAAAAGAAATGAAATAATTGACGTATTATAAAGTATAATAGCGAGTATTCAAACGATGAAGGTCACAGTAACATGTATAATTTAACATCACAAAATGCTTTCGTTTGTTTTATTCTTTTGCAAGAAAACATCTTTTCTATTATTTAAATAAAACACTTAATTATGTAATATTAAAACATACTATATTGATTAACATCCATCAGTACTGAAATAAAAAAAAAAAAGTATAAAAATAAATATTTGTCAAATAAGCAAAAATGTCAAGTATGTTACAGCCTTCATTAAAAATACTATTAAAATTTAATTAAAAAATCAGGTAACATAATATATCGGTTAAATATGACTTCTAATAAAATCTAGTTAGAAATAAAAAAAAAAAAAAAAAAAATAATGATCGACACTAAGCGCGCTATTTTTCCATAAAAGCAAAAACGAGAAAATATGAAAGACGCCTCTCTACCGTTCAACGGACGGATGAACGAACTCATTAACATAGACGCCGGAATTTGAAAAATGTTCTTGTCCTTCGTGTTTTTCGGTCAGCGATATTTGGACAAGCTGATATATTCTCGGCTGCTTTTAAAATTTCGAAAAATTTTCAAAGCAATGATTGCGTAAGACGAATTCGTTTTCACGGAAGAAAAGTTTAATTCATTCCTCTCCGTCTCTATCTCCAATTTATAACACGACGACGCAAAGCGAGATTCGATGACTTTTAGCTTTTTCTTTTCATTCCATGCGTTGAGTGAATAATTAAGCAACAAAAAAATATGAAAAACGACATATGGAGAATAAATACTTTTTTTCAGTCTTGCTTCCGTAGGCGACGCAGCGCGTGAATCGCGCAAAAATCTAATGAACGTAACATTTTGTACGGTAAATAGTATATAGAGTGCGAATCAACGACTTGAGCTTCGTTGGCGATAATTTAAACTCAATTTATCTCGAAATTAGGAGATGTTTGTGAATTTATTGTCATTACGTGATATAATATATACATATATATATATATATATATATATATATATATATATATATATATATATATATATATATATATATATATATATATATATATATATATATATATATATATATATATATATATATATTGTATTTATACTCTATTTTTTATCAGTATTCATTTTTGTAACTCTCTTTTATACAAATTAAGAGGATAATAGATTCGTTGATATTTTGTATCCAAATTTATGTAACTTTATTTATGAAAGAGTTTATTACAAAAACAATTAAAGAAATTTTCTTTTACTTGCATTTTAAAAATAATCTTATATACGTACTTGTGCATTTTTTTTTTTTTTTTTTTTTTTTTTTTTTATAGAAATGAATTGCAACATTTTGTTAAATGAAAAAAAAAAAAAAAAAATAAAGGAACTACAGTTACATCGTATATTGCGTGTTAAATAACATTTAGAAATTTTTTAATTGTTTCAAAGTGAATTAATTTGATACAATCGATGCTATTATATGTGTGTGTATAACATGAACGTTTCTTTTGCAAAATGAATTAAACGGACGCGGAGTGACAACAATGTAATTATTAATCGTAATGAAAAAAAGACGTAAGTAAAAAGTATAAATATATATATATATATTTTACATGAGCGAGAATTGAACAAAAAGCAAAAAAAAAAAGGAAAAAAAGAAAAAATGAACTTTATACGATGGCGTTTTTACATACAACGCGAATCGTTTAGTGATCGATAAAAACCTAAAGGTATAAGACAATTACGAAAGACGTGTATTGTAATTCATGTGATGTTTGTGTATCGACTTGAAAATAAAGAAAAAAAAGGAATTTGTATCCGCGCTTGTGCAAGAGCTTGGTTTTTTTCTTTTTAATTAAGTTATCTCAACGATTGCATTTTACAAGCTTCGTGAGGATTGTGTACGCTTTCAAGCTCCGCCGAAAAGTGACGGAGTAACGAAAGAGAAAAAGGGAGAAATTTTTATCTCTCTAGTTTTTTTTTTTTTTTTTTTTTGTTTTATTTTATTTTATTTTATTAGTTCTTACCGTGCGGGAATGAAAAGATTATACGAGAATACAAAAAAGAGAAACGAAGAGAAAATGGAGCTTCACTGCTTCTATACTTGTAGGCGACTTGAATAAAATTCGATTGTAAGTGTAATAATACTTATATACATTACGATTATGTATTCGATAAATTATCTATAAAAGCAAAAAAAAAAAAAAAAAAAAAAAAAATTTTTTTCTTTATCATACCCATCATTTTAGTTGTACAAATCGTTAAAATGTAAGTATGTATTTTTTTCATATTTATTATTTTTTATGATTAGTCGATAAAAAAATTCCACTTGGTAATAATTAAAAGTTTTAATCAATCAATTTTTACATGCCTAGTAAAATTAATTAGAAAACTGAGATTTTATAAAATTAACCGCCAAAAGAAAATAGTTATAATAAAAATTTAACCAACATACGGCAAAAAAATAACGCACTGCGTAAGCGACCTACTTTCATTTCGTAATGTTAAGTTTATAGATTTTAAAAATAAAACTGATAATAGCGACGGAGAGTCGTTAAATTTTCACGTTTTCGTTTAAAAAATCTAAGTATCACTTACAAAATTATTATCACGCTGTGTGTAAAAAAAAAAAAAAATGAAAATAATAAAAATAATAAAAAAGTGGGAGAGAAAGAGAGGTAAGGCGAGAGCGAAATGTTAAGTTGCCGTAACGATGGGATGGATACTCGGGAATCTCAATGAAAGTTACTTCTTTGCCTGATATTTTCCAGTACGCGTACGTGCGATATACCTACTATATTTACGCGTACGCTACTACGTCTTACGCTCGAGTTTTTTAGTGCGAATATCCGGTAAACGTGATTTACCGAGTGAGCGGTTAGCTTAAATGCTTTTTGTTTTTGTTATTTGTTTTTTAATCGGTCGAGTTTCGCTCGTTAAATTAACTCGAAATACATGGATAATTATTTAATGGCTTTCTTTTATTAATATTAATTACATTTTTTACGCTAATTTTTTTCTTTATTCGTAATATTTGCCATCGTTACCAAGCAACGAATTATTTTATTTTATTTACCGAAAAAATAAGCTGGATTTAAATTTATAGATGAAAGTGAAATTTACAAGATACATAGATTTTACATATTTACTCTTCAATGGTAAATCAAACGCATATCTATCATTGTTATTTCAGTATAATATTCGTAAAATATTTTTATCAAAGTAAGTAATCAAAGTAAATTAGCTGACCGTTTTAATTAATCAAAGTGTCGATCGTTAGAGAGTAATTTAAAAAAAAAATATTGATAAATGTAAATCGTTAAAGCGATGAATATTTTTTAGAATAATAAAATGATTATAAATATAACTATTTTAAATAATACATTTTGTAATCTTACTTGCTATTGAAAAAAAAAAAAAAAAAAAAAAAAAACGTTTTAATTGTGTAAGATTTTTCAATTACTAATACGAAAAAAACAAGTACACGACGTAAGTCATGTGATCAATAATCACTTTTAGAACCAATAATTTTTTTATATATTTGAAAGCAAAATTTCAAGCAATTTCCCTTTGCGTTAAGTATCACGAATAGTAGCGTTATTACTCAGTTGTATATGAGCCGTTTCGAAATTCTTTTCCTTCCATAAAGTTTCAGAAATTGATAAAAGATATGCTAGCACGTATACGAGGATAAAAAAAAATCACGAGTTTGATGAGTACGACTTTCATTTATGGTACGTGTGAAAAGAGGCAAAACTTTCTTTTTTTCATCGAGAATCACGTGCCTCAAATAGCGTAAACGTTCAAAATTACAAAATCATTTGGAATATTCGAAATTTTCGTCCCTTATTTATTTATATAATTAACATGTAAATCTATTTTCAAACAATAAATGCGACAGCCAAGTCTCAACATACTTTGAAAATTTATTCAAGTTACAAATGTATGTAGAGGCTGAAATTTAAAAAGGAGTTTATTGCTAAGTCAACTGGCATAGTTCTTCCACTACAACCCATGAATCATCGATAATTAATCGAAGTTTGTAAATTTGTCGAAGTGCCATTTCATAAAGCTATGTTTAATGCTGTGTAGAGACCGTCTCACATATTACTGTTAATTTAGGTAGCATTTAAAATTCAATATTTTCAAATTTACGATAGCTAGAATTTAAAGATGGACAGTATTGCTGGAGGGTATCACCTACGTTCTCTTTTCGTTTTTTTTCGAGTCTTGTAAGCCTAATTTCACAGTTGCCCGATGTATGTATTTCAGCAACGAAAGAGGAGAGGTCAAGCTGACAATATGTTCGGGCGTCACGCGTTCGCGAGCTCACGTCAATTATTATCCATGAGTTTTGACGCGGAAAAAATATATATCCAATTCTCACGACTTTTGCTGGCAATGACATTTTTCTTTTGTTTATGTTTTTTCTTTCTTTTTTTTTTTTTTTTTTGCGTAAAAACTTTCATCATAACTAATAATTTTTCTTCTATAATTATTGTTGAAAAATTTTTGTAGTGATTACCGTTAAGGTCGTCGAACAATGAATTAATAAATAAAAAAAATGAAGATAATTTCATATTGAAAATTAAAAAAATAAAACAAAATTAAAAATTCCTTCTTATGGTAAATAATTTTATAGCTAATCTAATATTCTGTAGATAAGCATAAAATATACATTGTTAAGTTAAGCATTACAAATTTATCTAATTAAGAAAAATTTTAATTTTATCTTTAATGGATAAATGTTCATCTTAAGATTTATAAAATTACATCAAAATTTATGACCATTTATGATTTAAATAATTATAAGTAGATTACTTATCTTTTTTTCGTTTATGCGTTTAAAATTTTAAATAATTTTTTGCTTATATATTTTTTTTTTTAATTTCATAATGAATTATTTTATGGAACAACAAGCAAATATTGTGAAATTTTCACTTACGGGAACTTATATTTATTTCAAATTGATTTAAATTTAAATTTATTTTAATTCAGCTGGAAAGAGAATTTTTATATTTTAAAAAATTTTCCTTAAAATAATAATTAACATTCTGTTTATAATTGTAAAGCAAATATAAAAAAAATAATTAAACGGAAAATTGCTTAATCGATATTTTATGAGATTGCATACATTTTTAAACTGATTTATACAGTTCGTTGTTTATAGTTTTCTATTTATTTTATTTGAATATAAGTGTACTTTTAATTTATTTCAGTATTTAAACAATTAAAATAATTTATAAAATGTTTTGACTTAAGAGCCACAAAAAATACTTCGTTTTAAGTCTTTACGTCATAAGAGAGTAACAATATACTGAAACTGAAAATACTTTAAAAATAAATTCACAAATTTTGAGGAATGTATCACAAAAAGATAAAATCATGTGGCCTTTTGAACTCGAATATTATGCGCGCAATTACGTTTTTTCAATTTTTGTTATTGTTGCAACTTTGGTAATATTTAATAATACAAATTAACAATTTCAAAAAGCTGGAAATTATTGCAATAAATTTGACATCATATTTTGTTGTTAATAACTTATTTTTATAATAAAAAAAAAAAAAAAAATAGTGCCTTTCTCACTTCCAAAGAATATTCAGTTTTATTTTTGTCATTCATAGATTAAAATTTAAAAAGTGCTTTCAATGTGATAGATATAGCTATTCCATTGAATGTTATAGGCATGAATGGGTTATTTATTTTATTTTATTTTATTTTTTTTAAACGGACAAATTTTGAATGGATTCATATATATTTACACTACTGCCAAAAGTCTAGTTATATATCAAATATAAATTTTTATGAATGAGGGTTCATTTGCTTACGATGAAATATTTGGTAATAAGTGTAATAAGGATAAAAAGTGTTATTTTTTTCTCTTTTTTATTAAATATCCCTTCCATCACTGATTTGTCGGAGAGAAAGAGAGAGAGAGAGAGAGAGAGAGAGAGAGAGAGAGAGAGAGAAGGCGTATCCAAGTACCCCGTTTACGCCGTTCAATTCAATGAATAGCGCGAAGCCGGACGCAAAACCTCGACGTCTTAGTGAAGACTTGGGGCATTTACTTACAGACTTTCGTTAGGAACGGTCGTGTAAGAAATACAAGAGTAGGAAGCTCTCGCTCGTCAAAAAGAACGACCACAAGGAAAAAAGTGAAATTCTAGAGGAGAGTGGGAAAGAGAGAAAGAAAGATAAATAATTTGTAACATTCAAGCCTCCAGGTCAGCCGAAAAAAGGAGAGTGTGAGACGAGAGAGGCTCTCACCCAGTGACCGTGATATTTTCAGTGTCGACGTAAGGAAAGAGAATTTCACTTCTAACCTCAATTTAAGTGTGTACGCACGCGTGCCGCTTCGTTCCGGCTTTCTGCTACTGATATTTGACGAAGAGAGAGCGATAAAGAGTTTTAGTATTTTCTTTACTTGGAGTTCTAAGTATTTTGTTTTCTTTATTTGTTAAATTTATTGTTTTATGCTGATATTACATAAAGCGTGTGGAAATTTCTGACTTTTTGTTGATGGCTCTAGAACAGTGATGTAATTGATTTTAAATAAACTAGATTTATATATTTATTTTTAAAAGATAAATCTCTATTTTCCTATTTCTTGTGAAATTTAAAAAAAAAATATATATATATATATATATATATAATCATGTGGCCTAAAGATGTTGGTATTAAGGCAATCGAAGTTTATTTTCCTGCTCAATATGTAGATCAAACAGAACTGGAAAAATTTGATGGAGTGTCAGCAGGAAAATACACAATTGGTCTTGGACAGTCAAGAATGGGGTTTTGCAATGATAGAGAAGATATTAATTCTCTATGTTTAACAGTAGTCCATCGTTTATTAGATAGATATGACATTAAACCAGAGGAAATTGGAAGATTGGAAGTTGGTACAGAGACAATAATAGATAAAAGTAAGTCTGTTAAATCTTGTCTAATGCAACTTTTTGAACCCTCTGGAAATACAAATGTAGAAGGTATTGACACAACTAATGCTTGTTATGGAGGAACCGCAGCTCTTTTTAATGCAGTATCTTGGATAGAAAGTAGTGCATGGGATGGAAGACTTGCCCTTGTTGTTGCAGCTGACAATGCTGTTTATGCAAGTGGTAGTGCAAGACCCACTGGTGGAGCTGGAGCCATTGCCATGTTAGTTGGTCCAGAAGCACCTTTAGTTTTTGACCGTGGTGTTCGTGCATCATGCATGAGACATGCCTATGATTTTTATAAACCAGACTTAAGATCGGAATATCCTGTAGTAGATGGAAAACTTTCTATTCAATGTTACCTTAGTTCTTTAGATACATGCTATCAAAGATATTGTGAAAAAGTTAAAACAAAATCAAAAATTGATCATCAAGTGACTTTAAATGATTTTGATGCAGTTCTTTTTCATTCACCATATTGTAAACTTGTTCAAAAATCATTTGCCAGATTAGCACTAGTTGACTTTTTAAATTCTTCAAAAAATAATTCTGAAAATCATGTTGATTTACAAAAATTCAGCAACATAGCAATAGAAGATACTTATTTTGACAGAGATGTGGAAAAAGCTTTTATGGCATTAAGTAAAAATGATTTTGAAAAAAAAACCAAACCTAGTTTATTCATAGCTAATCAAGTAGGTAATATGTACACACCTTCAGTTTATTCTGGGCTTGTCTCTCTTTTAATTGATAAGCCAATAGAAGCTTTAGTTGGAAATAAAGTGGGAATATTTTCTTATGGATCTGGTCTTGCATCTAGTATGTATTCCTTAACGATAACAAAAGATGTAAGTGAAGAATCAGCGTTAAAGAAACTGGTGACTAATCTTTCTTATGTCAAACCACAGTTGGAAGCAAGACAACAAATACACCCTGAAGAATACACTAAAATTTTAGCTTTAAGAGAAAAAAATTGTCATACTGTTCCATTTGAACCTTGTAGTAGTATTGATAATATGTTTCCAGGAACATATTATCTTGTGAAAATTGATGAAATGTACAGAAGAACTTATAAAAGAGTACCGCTTTCGAAGTAGTTATATTTTTGTTATACAAGGAAAAATGTTAGTGAAATTTTAAACATTTTATTATTTGTTATAAATTTATCGTTATAGTTTGTAATTATTTTAGTTTTATAAATATTTAAAATTAAAATTATGACAAATATATAAAATATGTCATTTTTAAGATCAAAATTTTAATTAAAGAAAGATTTATTTTAATTTAAATTCACCACTCAAAATTAATCATAATTTTATTTAATTTATGTTGCATAATTTATTTCCACAAATATTTTTCCTAAAATTTAGTTAAATAGAGCTGTTCAGATGAATGTATATTATTTTTATCATTTTGTAAACATATTTAATTTTTCACCAAGCTAGGCCAGTCAGAGACAGATGCATTTATTTGTAACTGTCAAATTTATGTATAAAAATTCTGAAATTAAGTAGATAAAATATTTTTTTTATGCGTTCACAAATCTACTAGCTAAAAAAGGAATTGAAAATCTTTAAGGTGCCTTCACGCATTAAATATAATTAGAATGCAAACTTTTTAAAAATAAAAAATATTTAAGAAGGTAATTGTGAAAATAATTGTTATTGTAAGTGTAAATAATTAATGATACTGAAATTCTATAATAATGATGCTTACAAAAATTTCACACTTTTAAATAAAAGATTGTTATACTGTCGTCTTATGCTTTTACTATTTTATAAATATACATATTTCCACATTTTCTTATTATAAAATGTTATTATTTTTTGATTACTTATTTATAATTAGAAAAAAAACTTTTCTAAAATAATTATTATTTTAAATATTTTTTTTTATAATGCATGAACACTAAGATTTGTTTATATATATATATATATATATGTATTATTAGGTAATCTTGTATGTATTAGTTTTTATGTTTAAATGATTGTAAGTTATTTAAAATAAGAAATTAATAAACTATATTTTTAAATAGTTAATTAAACCAATGTATAAATACATTTTGTATTTAGAATGAATGGTAAGGGTTTTAAATTGTTTTAAATCACAACAATGCTAAAATTAAAAAATAAAAATTGTTTCTTATTATTTTTATAGATTTATTTTTTCCAAACTATTATATCACAATATAATTTATAATATTCATTTTATATAAAATTAAGCATTATTTTGCAGTTAAATAGATAATTTAATTTGGAATAGGTAAAAATTATAATGCCAAAATTTTACTTGCAATATAATTTATTAAAGTACAACTTCACAAATATCTAAAAAATATTTGTAATTATTTATTTGTACAATAACAATCGACTTTTAATATAATAATATTAGAAGTCTAGTAAATTGCTTTTATACATAAATACAATAACAAATAACAATTTGGTTTTGTAGTAACATTTTTAAAAAAAATTACAATTAAAAAATTTTTGTAAATACTTGGATAAATTAAAAAAAATTATTCTGATTTTAAAAGTGATATTACACGTCATGTAAAAATTAATTTTCAAAATTTACATATTCAAATAATTTAAGGTATTCTTAAAGGTATATTGACTACTTAGTAGTCATAGAAAATTACAAATGTTAACACTCCAACTACATGAGCTTAGAAAGTGTTTAAATCTCTATAAATTACGTAATTATGCATAAAATTTCATATGTATCTTTGTAAAGTGCTTTAAAAAATTCTACATTTTGTTACAAATACCTGCAATCCCATGTACATTATTAAAATAATAAATATGTATTATATTATAATCAGTCACTACGAGTTTCGAGGCAAAATTATAATTGTATACAAAAATGTATATTTTTGACTGGCAGTTATGCATTATAAAGCATACCTCTGCTTTTTTTTATATATCTTTTAACATATTTAAATATTAAACTTAAGTATGAAAAATTATTTATACATTTTCTTTTAAATACAAATGTGCAGTGACACTGCTCTGAGTAAGAAAAAGGCACTAAGTATCATAATTAAATCAGGTCACTGAGACAGTATAAACTCTTGAGATTCTTTATCAGATCTCACAAATACTTTTTAAATTATTATTATTTTTTTTTTTTAAATGTATCTTTAACACAAGTGAACAAAGCTTTTGTTTTCTTATTTTGTAAGTTTTAAGCTATTAGC
This sequence comes from Chalcis sispes, assembly GCA_949987625.1. NCBI lineage: Eukaryota > Metazoa > Arthropoda > Insecta > Hymenoptera > Chalcididae > Chalcis > Chalcis sispes. The sequence continues at coordinate 19,783,424 of OX465097.1, forward strand.
TTGTGAATAATGTGCTAATAATTAGATTATATTGATTTCAGTTGTGTATTAAAAAAAAAATTTACAATTTAAAAATGAAATCAAAATTATTATTCTTTTAATTATTAAATGTATATCATTTTTTTGTAAATAAATTAATTTTACTGATATCAAATAATCAAATAATCTCCTAAAATAAGTCTAGACTGAGTAGCATTTTTTGAAGTTAATATGTAGCTATGGTCAGTTATAGTTAATTTTTATAAAATATTCAAATTTAGATTATGCAAAATCTTATAATATTTTAAGACACATTGGTATTATTTAGAGAAGGTCATGACTCACGAAAACTTGAATGAACATGAAGAGCAAGTTGAAAGATTGCGTCCATTGCCTAATTTAACAGTTTCATCTTCATCATTATTGACTTGACGGTTTTCATGACGTCTCTAAAATGTAAGCAGTAAATAAACAATTAATATACTTGAACATTATAATAAAAAAGAATTTTCAAATTAAATTTTATAATATTTCTAAAATTTAAAATATTTCCTAAATATTCACGCATTAAAAAATAAAAAGTTCATTGTTTATTAATTTATGTTATTTGATTCATGTATTTTAAATATAACCTTTAATTCTAAGGCCAAACAAAAAAATATTGAATCAATATTGGTATTTTCTTTTGCTGAAGTTTCAACAATACGAAATACTTCAGGAAGATATTCACATACAGCTTCAGCTTCAGATTTTTGAACTTCTCGTGCATCTTCCAAATCACTTTTATTGCCTATATGAAAATTAATGATTAAATTACTATATAAATTACAGTAAAAATAACTGAGTAAGTTTAATTTAGGTACATGCCTACTAAAATTAGAAGTACATGTGATGAAGTATACCTCCTTATTTCATCTATCCACCTTTGTAAACTTAGAAAAGATGAACGTTTTGTGATATCATATACTGCAATAAAGAAAAGTAAATTTATCGTATAATAATGTGTATTAATAAAGAAAATTAAGATTCTTAAATGTATTTTGTATAATATTTGTTTTACCTAATATTACACCATTTGCTGATCTATAGTAACTTTGAGTAATGGTACGAAATCTTTCCTGTCCAGCTGTGTCCCAAATTTGTAACTTTAAATAGAAAAATTAGTATACAAATAAAAAAGAAATAACTGTTTAAATATTTAAATCAATAAATTATAATCTTTATTCAATGATAAATTTTTCAAATTCAAGCAAAATATTTTATTAAATTTATGAAAATGAAAGGGGTTACCTAACCTTGCAGTAACAAGAGTTATTAAAGTATGTGATAAAAAGTTAAAAGTAAAATGTATACCTTCACCCGTTTTCCATCTACTAGGACAGTTTTCATTGAAAAATCTACACCAATAGTGTTGCCGTGCCTCTGTATAAAGTTTCCGGATCGAAATTTTTGTACGATGCAGGTTTTACCTGTTCCGCAATCACCGATCAACACAATTTTAAACAGGTAATCGAATCCATCGTCGTTACTCGTGGTTGTCATCAAGTTATCGGGATCGCGGGACGACATGGCTGTCAACAGATAGACTGTTTATGTGTTAGTCCTCGTCACACGGGACTACCTTGTGATGTGAGTAAGCGGTGTGTGTGCGAGCTTATTTGTTTTTATTTTTGATCTTAACTGTTGCACACGCTCGCGTCAAATATCTTTCATCTGCGCCATTTTTCACCTCCTCCGCACTCTATAAGTCCATCTCTCTCTCTCTCTCTCTCTGAGAGCCAGTGCTATAGCGGTGCGGATGGGATGTTTGATACTCTGATCGTGAAAATAGACAAGAGAAGGAGAGAAAAAGAAAAAACAAGTATCCGATAATGGCCTTTGTAGGTGTGACTCACCTGGCTGCTGCTGCAACGCGTCTAAAGTCACTGTCGTCTAAATCGTTTATTTGTTAGATCATTGAATAGAAAAAATTAATTTTATTTCATATTGTTAAAAAATTTTGTTTATGCTTACAAAAAAAATAATAAATAAATCATATTGCAATACGAATAGAATTTATAGAATTATATGAAGAAACAAATTTTTTTCTTTTCTTGGAAAATCAGAATAGAAGGAATTATTCACGAAATTAAAAGACACATTGTTTATGTTTTATAAAATCTCTTTTTTATTGATGCTTTTTGACAATGTGGACTGAGACACACGCACTTGCACACTTGTTTGTTCAATAATTCTTAGAATAGCTTTATAGCGTCAGTTGTACGAAGATACACGAAACTTATTTTTATGTGCAATAAACAAATGTTACCTTAGCGTGTTCAATAGCGATATTTAAAAGCGACGGATGGCTATTGATTTTACTTTACTGTATCCAGGCTCGAGCAAAGTGAAGCTATTATAAACTTGTTCTTTTTTTTTTTAATTATGATTTTATACAAAGTTTTATATTTCAATATTTTATTGCATAAAATAATTTTCAGTTCATTTGATGATATGCTAGTTTACTCTTTTAATATTAAGTCAATTCAACAAGTTTTTTTTTCGCGTTGAATAATATCTTTCACCCAGTAAGAATAAATTTCAATTTTAAACTTACTTTGTTGCAGTCAAACAAATTATTTATTATTGACATTGATTTTTATTTTAAAATTTTATAATTTAGATTTAAAAAAATTCTTACTTAATAATATATAATATTTTAACCACTAAATAAATTCTTACAAATTATTGTGCCTCGATTCTTTCGTTCGAATTTACTAATAAATCGAGTACATGACTCTTTAAATAATTAAAAGCATTCACAAAGCTCGATTTTGGTTTTGCCGACAATTGGAAACATCATTGCGCAGTCAGCTATTTCACGCGTTTACAATTTGAATATTAATAAAAAAAAAAAAAAAAAAAAAAAAAAACAAACGAAAAAAAAAAAAATTTTTACATTGAAATAAAAAATAAAAAAATAAATAAAACAATCATGTTAACTAAACTTGAAGCCTTCGTAGTCATAGACTTCATCCTTTATTTTAACTACGCTTGCGAGGCTGATCTTTCTCTTTTTATTTTATGAATTTGACGGGATAAGATGGGAAATAACGGAATTGAAAAAATTTTTCTACAGTTATTGCGCCCTTCTTGTTAAATTTAAAGAGGGACACATCAATTTCGTCTAATCTTCGTCTTCACGAAAGCCAGCATCGAGTTGTACACTGATAATTCAAAGTTTATCGCACGCGGTAAGATTTTTTCGATCGTTGCTTGTGGCAAATGTTAAATTTTTATCAATCAATTTTATTTCTTTTTTCTTTTATTTTTGTGTACAGCGAATACTAGTTAAGATTGGATTTCGTTCAAATTTTTAATTAACGTGCAGAAAAATTAGTGTGCAAAAAATTATCGTCAGTTTAATGAAGGCTATTACGAACAAGCGTTAATACTAGAGAAATATTGACGGATTATTTTTATTTTTAAATTTAAATTTGTCACAACGACGATCTTTTTCTTTCGTTACAAAATTGATTAATCACTTTTACGTTCATACGTTCTACAGCATACTTTCACAATTTTACATACAAAGTTCAGATGTCTTTTAGAAGAGAAGAAAATATTTTCGCCAGACCTAATGTCCACGATGAAAAATAACATACGGAAAAAGGGATCGTTAATGCGAATAAAAAATTAAATTATTAATTTTTTTTTTTTTTTTATATAAACCGAATATATAAACGTTTTTAGACGATTGTTGAAAACGTCGACGCCGATGTTTTATTCCGTGCGCCGGAACACGAAGCCGTTGATATGTCGTAATTGAGGAATAGGTGCAATCGACTTTTTATCTCATTTTTATTTGTAATGCTGCTTTCTGCTTCATTTTTTTCTTTTTTTTCTTTCTTTTTTCTTCTTTTTTTTTTTTTTTTTTTTTTTTTTGTCTATTTTTTATTTTATAAAAACCACTGAAAATCATCGTTATGTAATTTTATGTACAATAAATCTGCGCGGTTATAAGATTTCTTGCTTATTATTGATGTTGCCGTTTACCTCGTGCACTTCATTATCATCGATACACAAACTCTCTTTCGCGCATTTTATCTTATTTCACTCTCACATTTTCAAATACACCTAGGAAACACACGTATTTGGTCGCGTGTCGAAAGATTAAGGTTTGGGTTGGATAGACTCTTCTAATAGACTTTGCAGACGGACATAATAGAAATACTATGTATATAGCTTTACTTGTACAGGACTTTCTCAGCTTTATTTATTTATTTATTTTTTTTTTTTATCTCTCATCTTTATTCGTTTCAAAACTATCTCTCCATCGATGCTCCAACGAAAAATGGTGTACAATAAGCTAGCAGAAATCTATTTTTATTTTTTTTTATATTTCACACGTATAATATATATATATATATATATATATATTTATTTATTTATATATATACCATTGTTACGCTTTTGAAGAGAAAAAAAGGAATGATAATTTGCTTAATTTATTTTTTTCTTTTTTTTCGAGGCAGATATGTTAATATATTTCAACCATAGAGACTGCAAAACGTCCTGTACGCTTCGACATAATATGCTTCGTATAATGATACAATCATCTATCCGTATATTTAATGCGCATATTCTTTTTTTTTTTTTTTCTTTTTTTTTTATTTTATTTTTATTTTGTTTCGATATTTATTTTTGTTTATATACACCCAACGTGAGCCGGATTTCCATTTTTTTTGTTGGAAATTATTTTAGAAGACTTGTTCGTTCGTGAAACTGGAAAGCATACAACGATTGAATTTTTACGTAACGATATCTCATTGTTATAAACGAAACAATGATTTAAAGTAAGCTGAAAATTTGATTTTTAACAATACATCGTAAGATCATAAACTTTATTTTATACTGCAATTATTAAATAAATTGTTTTATCGTTTTCATAACGACAAATTTCGATCTATTCTATTGTTATGTTTGCATTGATTAAAAAGTATTTAATTAAATAAAATAATTATTAATATTATATTATTATTTATCTTTATATTTTATGGATAAAATTATTCGCTGAGATCATATTTATTTGGAACTTTATCTCCTAATAAGCAAATATTAAGTACTGTAAATGAGATATTTAACAATCGACAATATATTCAATTAGAATTATAATTATACATTACTAGAATTTCTTTTTTCACGCATAAGTTTTGTTTATTTATTCGCAATTTTTTTCATCGTGTTTAATTTTTTTTTCTTTTTCTTTTTTTTTTTTTTTTTTTTTTTTAAGAAATATTCTCGAGACTTTTCAGAAAAATCCTCGTGAGATATACTTCTTTACAACAGCACAGAAGATTGTAAAAAGATTATTTATAAATTTGAAAAACTTAACGACATAGTCATTTGCATATAGCATTATTACTTTTAATTTGTTTGTTTATTGACAAAAATGATTTTGTATTTTCAGTGTTCGACTTTTACATCGAAAGCTATTTGCAGACGGCATTATAGTTCTTTTTTTTTCTTTTTTTTTTTAATAAGTTTAACTTTTTTATTCCGTCGCGAATTTTGATATTTCTCTAATTTTTAAATAATTTTATTTATGGATAAATGCAATATTTAGAATTGATAAAGTTAAGTAACAAGTTTTTACATTAATAAACTATATATCGTACATGCATGTGAGTAAAATCATTTGTGTTGTAGTTAATTCTGAATTTTTCAAACAAAAATTAATAATAAATAATGGAATTATTGCTTTAAATTAATACATTAAGGTCAATTTTCTAAGGGAACAAAATAATAATTTATTATGGGTTTTTCTTTTTTTTTTTTTTTTTTTTTTTTGTTATAAATATTATAAACAATTTCGTTAAAGCAAATTAATTTATGATATAACATGTTAAGTTAATAGTTGGAAAAATTTTAATATATATTTATTTAATATATTTATTTAATAGCTTTAAAAATATTGAAATTGAGAATAGCGAATTGCCTACAACACATTTGTCATTGGACTAATAATTAAAATATTAAAAAATCATTCGGTCAATAGATTAAGTAAATAAAAACGTTTGATTCGTCAGAAATTGAAAGAAAGATAAAGTTTTGCTTGCGCAGTTTATGATGTTTAAGTCGAATTTATTTAAATATGCGCTTCACCGCCGTCAAGGCGTTCGTCTTCTTTTGGTGTACGCTATGTATATTCCGATTCTTTTTTTTTTTTTTTTTTTTTTTATTTATTTATTTATTTATATTTGTTATTCAATATTTATATTTATAATATATATATATATCTATCTATCTATTTATGTGTATATATATATATATATATATATTTATTTATTATATATTTATATATATTCCAGAAAATAACGCTTGTACAAAATTGACTATAGCCGATTGCTTCTATGATGTGTTTTGGGAATGGTGCTTTAAAATAATTTTTCATTTTCTTGGCGTTGACGAGTGACATGACTTTTAATTTTTCGTCTCTAGTTATTTGTATCCTTTTTATTTTGCCATTCATACCTGTAGTTTTCGTTTAAATACACCTGCCAATATTTATTCGTTTCTTTCGTTATGTTTTCAACAATTTTGTTCGCAATTATATTATAGCGCGTATATAAGTATTTATTGACCTGTTATTTGACCATGGAGTATGTGCATATTTTTTTTTTTTTTTTTGCGATAATGTATCTCGTTTAATTCAAGACGTTTTCAAAATCTTAACTAATTTTACTTTTTACCCTTTTCTCGTTCGATAAAATTTCTCGTCTCTTTCACGTCTATTATTTTAATGTTAATAATTTATTCCATCTTATTATTTTTTTTTCTTTGTTGTACTCTTCAAGTTTTGACTCGTTTCATTTTTTTTTTGTTTTTTTTTTGTTTGTTTGTTTTTTTTTTTTGTTTATCTTTTGCATACGTGCGTGTCGCCGTTGCAGGAAGCTCGTATTATTAATGCGCTAATTATTTAAAACATTGCGTCATTTTTTTCTTTCGGTATCCCCGGTAAAGATATATTTTTTTAGACAATAATGAATTTACGAAATGAAATAAAATAAAATTAAATATCGGTTTAATTTTGTTAAATGCCTTTCTGTGTTCGTGTATTTAGATTCGCAAATAAATTGTCATAACGCATCGAAAAAACTTCGCTGGCAATATCTTTATGCAAAAATAGTTCGAGCAATGACAAGAGCACAATTAAAGCAACCGGGTTGCGTGTACATTCTTCGATCAATCCAAGGAGACATTTCTTTTCCGTATATAGAGGAAGGAGAGGAATCTTATACGGCATACGTACATCAGCTTTGCCCGTTTAAAACAAAGTGCAGGAAATCGCCGCTGTTGTTATACCGCTGTGTGTTCATAATGTCTGAGAACGCGTGTATATAATTGCTTGTGGTGAGAAATTGAAGCGATAGTCGAGCTAACGCATATATGTGTGTATGTCTATAATAGTGCGCGAACGACTTTTAGCTTGCTAATTTCTCACTACCTTAAACTTCTTCGCATTTAGGCCTCCGAGAGTCGACTTTCTTTCCGTTGCTTGAATCATGTCTCCCGCATGTACATGAATCATGTACACCTCTTTTGCGTCGCGGCGAGGTAAATGCTATTTGGACGATCTCTTTTGAGGCTTTTGATATAATTCCTACCTGTAAACGAATCATCTTTGCCGATAAAGTTTTAAACGTGAATTAATTTTTTTTTTTTTACCGTAACGTGAAATAAGATATGGCCAAACGAGATCGTCGAAATAACATTGTTTTTTCGATTACGGATATATATATATATATCAATCACTCGTTCGTTACAGGAAAACCGTGAGTTACAATTAGTGCGGTAAGGGTGCATTCATTTAATCGAATCATAGATAGAACAAGAAGGAAACAGAGGTAATTTTTTTGTTATATATATATATATTTTTTTTTTCGTTTTCTACGTTTTTTCAATAACCGGCAAATTCCATATAATACACACATATAAAAGTGCATATTTCGAAGTGACCATATGTTTTATTTTATTCAGGGGTTTCATTTTCAGCGTTGATACGTTTATCGTATAGAAAATATTCTACCCATCGATTCAATTATCATCAGCTATCAATGCGCGTTGTTTTAAATTTATCTCACGATTGTAACTGGAAAAATAAATTCATCTATCGATAAATTATTCAACAAATTAATTAACGCCCTGGAACTTATGGGTTGTCGTTCGGAAAATGTTTTGTATATATATATATACGAGGGCGGTTCATGTAATTTTATTCGTCGTCGCAAAAAACAACGAGAAGAACAAGAAAGTTTTCGAGTACAGGTAAAATCACCAACGAAAAAAGTAAAAAAAAAAAAAAAAGAAAAAAAAGACCTCGAAATCGAACAATAAAACTCGATAAGCGATCTCGTTATAAATAACAACGCGAAGATAGTAACAAAGATTCTAGAGTTCGCGCGTCGTAACGGCGAGTTTGTTTCGTTCGTTATTTACTTTTATTCTCACCGTTAGTTTAACGACGCGCTTTACAGCGATACAGCTTATCAATAGTAGTAATATCAGCATTACGTAGTTTGTATTCATTCCATCCGTCGTATTTCCTCTATCTTCTCGCATTACATCGGGACAGGGGAGCGAGACGCGAAATCTCGCCAAGTATTTACAAATCGCTGACTAGATATTCATCTAATTTAAATATTTTCAGGATGCTTTGTTAATTTCTTACTTTTTTGTTTTTGTTTTTGTTTTTGTTTTTTTTTTTTTTTTTTTTTTACCACCTACCCACCTTTTTCTTTCTTTTTTTTCTCTTCCTTTCTCCCTCCCTCCCTCCATCTCTCTTATATTTGTTTCTCTAGTCGTTGACCACGCGTACAGTGTAAGCGTCGTCATTTTTATTTTTTTTTTTATTTTTTATTCTGTACAAAAATTAATCCATTAATGTTTTTACTCTCTCTCTCTCTCTCTCTCCCCGTTGTTATTTCCTTTTTTTTTTCACCTTTTCTTATCGTTTCTCAGGATCTTCCCGATCGCTGGATAATTCAAACTCTTGGGGAACTCAAGGAATGCACGTGTGCGTATTGGTCGCTTGACCCGGCGAAGACAATGCGACCGAATAGTCCGAGTCGAGGACGAGGTCGCTTATGCAACCGACGATGCCTTTTAGATATCGGCCACCCGTAGTCCTTGCTATGGACGGCGCGCCCCCTGAAATAATTCGATGCGTTATCGATTTAATTACATGTTTATCTATGACAATTTGTAAAATTAAACAATTTATTACGTAATTCTAATATGTTTAATTGCAAAAATAAATTTTGCCCAATTTTTTGTAACGAAATAATTTCATGATTTAAATTTACTTAAATTATTTGATTAACATAAGATAAATGTGTTCATTTGCATTATTTTAAAAGGTATGCGTAAAATTGCTTTAAAACTAGTTAAACAGCCATTATTACCTTGGTATAAAATCATGTGAGATAATTTTATTAGGTTGTGCAAATAATTATTAAATTAGTTCATACGTTTAAATAGTTTGTTGCCAATCTAACGTATTATACGAAAATGTTACACACCTACGTAAAGACCAGTGTCTGTATTTAATTGCCTTAATTGTCCAGGAGATTCTGCGGAAACACCGTTTCCATTGTCCACAACTAGAGAAGCTCTTTGTTCGTTTCTGAAAATAAAGTTTAATTTTCACATACAACATATGTTATTACATTACCGCGCTGGTAGTGGTTTTTAATTAACTCGAGAACAGATGTGTGTATTTATATTTTATTATTAATTTTCTTATTTATTTATTTTTTTTTGCGTAAACTTTATTTTAAAATTATTCTTTTTATTTACGACGAATTCTAAATGTTTTTTCTTTTTTCGTAAAAAAATTTTAAAATATTAAAACGTAAGTAAAACGATTAATTTGTATATATCGTACAAAAATGTTTAAACAAACGGTGAAAAAAAATACGTCAACGGTAATCTATAATATATATATATATATATATATATATATATATATATATATATATATATATATATATATATATATATATATATATATATATTACGCACCTCACAGCTCTAACGCGATGCCATAAATCATCGTCCAATCGGGTAAGATTGTATCGAAGCACGGCCTCGCCGGAGCCAAGATTGTAAGCAAGAGTGAGATAACCTTGGTCCAGTCCAAGGGCCAGGAAGTCCTCGTTAGAATCCCTTTGTTCCTGTGGATCCGACTGTCTTCCGCTCCATAACAGAAGTCCACTATTACTACTGGCTCGGAATCTCATGTTTATGTCTACTTTATAACTTATTATCCTGTGGACAATTGCAATAACAAAATGTTAAAGGCGCCATTTTCAAACGCGAGAACTCGCGCTTTATAACTATCGGATAATTGAACTCGATATTCGACTCGTTTTATGGCACTCGACGCGTAATAGCGAGTATGCGTTATACAATAACGCGTTAACGTAATGCTGGCTATTTGTAAAATAAGACTGGCATTAAGCTGATAAAAATATAATTAAATTATGTAATTTTCATCTTTTATCGTAGACAAATTGTGCAGATAAAAATTTCTTATGTTCAGCTTGCATGCTGTTTGATTAACGGCAAATACTTTACTCCGAGTAAACTAATAAACAAGTAGATAATGCCAATGTATATTCAGACAGAAAAAACAAAAAACAAAAAAAAAAAAAAAAAACCCGAGCAACTCGAATCTCAAATAATCTTTAATCAACGATCTCACCTCTTCATCGTATCGGCGTCGTCGTAATGGAGGTAGCTGTCGGTGCCGGTGAAGCTCGGTACGGGTAGCTCGGGCTGGGGCGTCGCCCGGGTCGCCGGTTCTACGGAGCTCGCCTGTAGCCGTTGATGAATCTCGTCGGACGCGGGACACGGATGGGGCAATCCCGGCCGACAGCGGCAGGTGAAACGCTCGCGCAACGGCCGACACTCCGCGTCGCCGCAAGGACGCGCCTCGCAGGCGTGACCGCAGTTACCCACGTTAACGCCGCCCAAGGCCTCCGCTAGGATTCCGATCTGAGCAACGGGTTTAATTAATTGACGTTACTCGATAATTTATAACGGATAACGTATAATTGTTTTTTTTTTTTTTTTTTTTTTTTTTTTTTTTGCTTTGCTTTGTTAAAGAAATTTTATTGTTAAGAAATTTTAGCTTGGAAATAATTTTATTGAACTTGACAATATTTTTTTGAAAAAATATTATATTTTCGTTGAAATATTAGTTTCAAACTTTAAGCGTGAAACTTCCATTTTAATAAAAAGACTATATTCTTCTTTTTTTTTTTTTTTTTATCGTAGATAATCTCATTTTTCTACTAGCTCACAAAATTTTAAGTAAATCGGATAAAAATTGACTAAGTTATCGAGGGGTTGCCCTTGCCTGTCGTTGCTTTGCGAAAAATGCATTAAAACTTTAATCTCTCCGTACAAAGTCAGGCATTATTCTTCTCGAAGGCTTAAAACTTTGTCCGTGTTTTTGAAAATTTGTATCATTCGTAAATAATTACAATTATTTGAAATTTTTTGCCAATTACATTAATAATATAAAGATTAAATCTTCAAACGTTTGAAAATGAATTCAATATTGTATGTAGATTAAAAATTCTTATTCTTTAGAAGAATATATTGTCGATAATTTTTGTAATAAAAACACTATAAGAATTACAGCTAATATAAAAGTTACAAAAAAAAAAAAAAAAAAAAAAGAAGCAATTTCCTCTTTAACGTTGCCCAAGGCTGTATACAGCGCAGTAACGTCGAGGATCGTTATTGTTTATCTCGCAAAAGAAAAATGCGAGGTGCTAGAGAATGGTAATAAGTATCCGTGCTTACGCGTGTACGAGAGGAGAAAAAAAAAAAAGTTCTCGTACACATATCAGTGGTAAGGTATGTATATACGTATATAGACGGCGTTAGATTCGCAGAGTCGTTTCAAACTTTGCCTCGGTTCGTTTCGCTTGCGTACACTTTGAGTTCTGGGCGAAAGGGAAAGAGGGAGAGAGAGAGAGAGAGTGGCGAAAGAGTGAGCGAGCATTCGTGTGCATTTTCAATCTTTACTCTTTGGAGGGCGTTTGAGTGACTGGTTAGTGTGTGTTTATTGGGAAGCTTTCTCGCTTTCCTCTCGTTCTCGCTAGTTCTTTCTTGCCCGCTTATTTCTTCTCTCTCTCTCTCTCTCTCTCTCTCTCTCTCACCCGAAACCAAGATTTTCGATCAACTCGGTGAATTCGGTTTACAGGATGTGGATCGATTTTCCAAACCGAATCTCCGTACTTTTTTCGAATTGTGTTGGAAAACAGAAATACACAGGTTTGTTTTAGATTAGGGAAAATCGAAATTTGCGGAATTGCGCTTTTAATTAAAATCAACCGGTTTGCTTAATTTATCGCCGTGAAGCATTTTTTCACCGCTTTTTCGTAATACACGAACGAGAAAAATGAAAATAGATTGAAAATAAACATCGAGCGCTTAGTTACATTATTTGCGTCAAAAATTAAACGCAACGAGGCATACCGTATATCTAGATGATTATTCAACGCTTTTATATATGCATATCAATCTTGCTTTGTATAAAAATTGATAATTGAAGATGCATATATACAGGTTCGATTCGCTACTAACAACGACTACATCTCACAATTCGCATCTCACAATTGTTAAATACGGTTCATCTGGCGCATAATCTCTACGTACAAGCGTATGACAGGTGAACACAAGTGTAGCTTGTAGATACAGCTGTTTCCGAGCCAACGTCAAGTCCGAAATCCATTGTTTCCATATCGTTCGATGTTATGAGTAAATTTAGGCGAATTTGTTCAACGGACACGTCAAAGTTATAATCTCGAGCATGACGCATTCTTATCGTAACGTGGGCCATCAATTTTATTGTTTTATTCTCGTATACGCTCTCTTTCTTGTCAAAATTTTTTGACTTAATTTCGTTTTAATGTTACAAAATGTCGTATTTTAGTCGCAGAAAGAGAATGATTCATCGAAAGATTAGATATATTTAAATATTTAAATAATTTTAAACTTTTAAGAGTTTCGAAATAAAATAAAACACAAATATTATTATTAAAAGGGCATAAAAAATCTTAATAACTATGAAACACGAATGCAACTAACCTCTCGTCGATTGAGCACGACAGTCTGAATGCATCCGACGAAGCTGGCCTTGGTCTTCATCTTCGGCGAGTACATGTCAGCGGAGGGTGCGCCGCCGAGGTACAAGTTTAGGGGCAGCGATAACTGGGTAAAAGCGCCGGGGGCCATTATCTCTTGAGCGGGCTCTTTCTCCACCTCGAGGGATGCGAGTCGACCGGTCCTCGAAACTCGAATTTCGATCCATTCGCCGAGCTGAACAGCTTTCTCGCTTCTGCGAGATAACGATTTGCTTACTTTATCTGTGTACAGGTGTATACGAGTGCGCGCGTGAGCGAGATGATGCGAGTCTATGCGTGCATTATGTATGTATGAGGCATTGTTTACGACGCTTGGCTTTTTACGTTTCCTCAACGTCGAGATGGTTATATTCGATTAATTAACGCGACGAGTAGTTTTCGTACCGTTTACTTTTAAAATTTTGATGGTATAATTAGTTACAATTAGCTAGTGGTTGGCTCAAAAATTCCTTTTTTTGATTAAAAATTGTTGGAAATTGTTTCGACAAACTGAAAGGTTGACAATTAATTTTTTATAAAAATTATTTCTTTATTAAAGAAATGTGATAATTTCATTTGATAAAGCAGTATGATATTGAATTTCCTGAATAATAAAGTAAAACAAATATGTAACATATAGAATTTCTCTTTAAAAATAACAAATTTTTTATTTAACGAAATTAATGAATATTAAAATTCATCGTTACTACAATGTTACTAATTATAGTCGTTTATAATCTGGATACGATATATTTTTTTTTTCTCATAAATCTGGATGAAGCTCGTATTTAATTAATAATGAAAAATTAAAATCGAATGTTGCTTTAAAATGTCCGATAACGAGACGCGTGTTATTATAAAAATAAATTTAATATTAAAGAATCGGATATAATAATTTTAAATATTATTATTGAAATTTCAGATCAAAATAAATTCATTGATTCCGGCATATATAAATTTGTAAAGTCACTCTCGATATATTACGATCATATTCACGCGAAATAACCGGGCGCATCAACTTGAAAATCAATTAAAACAAACCAATTCAAAGCGCGACAATCTCCATTGTTTTTGTATGCGTGACTCTCACTTATACATTTATTATATATATGTATATATGTGTGTATGAAAAAAATCTCATCGGAGCAAAAATTTTTATCTCCTTTACAAACGTACAAAAACACATGCACACAAGGAATTTTAAATTTTAACGGCTTGCGGTTTGCGAAAGGAGGGAAAAATCGTCAGAAATATCGCGTCTGCTCATCGCGTAAGCCGTAAAGGATTACCATCGCGAGCGCGTTTGCGCGTTTCTCAATTGTTGGGACACGACGGATGAATTATCGGTTTAATAAAAGGCAACGGCCGTACGAATGCTTACGTGCACGCCGGTGTACGCAATGATTTCGAACTCTCGCGCTTCGATTATCTCACGTTTTTGCATCTACGCGTGAATCTCATGAATATTCGGTGGTTACTAAACAGGTACTGGTCTTTTTTAGATAAACGATGGGAAAGAGAAGCGCGTAATCGTACGAAAATTTTACACACACGCGCGCGCACGCACGAGGATCGATTCTTTGAAAGAGTGACAGAGAGAGAGAGATAGAGAGAGAGAGAGTGAGAGTGAGAGTGAGAGGTGATGTAAAGGTGCCCGTCCGTATGTTAAACGCCATTAACATTAACGAGCGATGAATTATTTATGAGGACCCGTGAGCGCGTAATAATGCGTTCTATTTTCTTTTTCCAGTGATCGCACGCCGGTTTCCCTTAACCGCGCGGTAGCATCACGGGTCGGCGATGTTGTTGTTATTATTATTATTATTATTATTATTATTATTATTGTGCGTCGGCCGAAATCGACGAGTTTAATTAGACTGTTTATTCTGTATACCGTGATTCGACGCGCATCACAATGCGGGTGTGCACGTCTTTATTACCGGATGATTTACGGGGATGAATTACACATCGAGGTGTTGGTCGTTGTGTGTAGCTTTGGAATTTGTTAATCTTTGAATTAGAGAGTTAATTATCTATGTCGTTATTTGATTTGTTAAAAAAAAAATTTATTAGCTAATGCATATCTTATTATTGAATTTTTTTCGATGAAATTATTTAACGATAATGTAGCTTTCAACCTTTTTTTCTTTGCGTCAAAAGTTTAAAAATCATTAATTTTGATTAGCGTAATATATAAGTGAGGTAATTATCTCGGTATGATGTAATTTTTAAGTAAGTTGAAAAATGTCATAAATATAAATTGTTTCCGCGTTAGCACAATTAAAAGTTTAAAGAATAAAAGAAGACAAAAAAAAAAAAAAGAGAAGAAAAAAAGAACGAAACAATAATAATGAAATATACCCATGGGTCACATACTTTTCAATCCCAAGAGAAACATGCCTGGCTATACTACCTTCGTTTACTACTTACTCGGTATGCATACAAATTGCATACTCCCTTATTATACATCCTCGACTTGGAACTCAAGTATTTTATGCTCCAAATATTGTACGAAATATTTTTTAAATTTTAACTTTTATTATTTCTGTACATTTTCCTTGTTAAAAAAAAATTTTATTTCATATAGTTTATTACATTTATTACATTTTCTTCTTCTTTTTTTTTTTTTTTTTTTTAATACACTTTTAAAATTTTACAAATAAGAATTTAATAAAAAATTATTTTTAGGTCAAGCGTTATTTTATTTTACTTTCTCTCTCTCTCTCTCTCTCTCTCTCTCTCTCTCTCGAACGATCAAACAAACGATCGCTGATATTTAATCACGTAGAATCACATAAATCAAAAGTTACATAAAAATAAATAAAGATGAAAAAATTCGTGCAAACATATTAAGATAATTTATAAAAGTTTCGTCGTTTTATTTTATTTTTTTGTTTTTACGAAATCTTTAAAAGTTTTTTTTATTATTACACACGAATAATTAATTACATCCTATCGATAAAGTAAAAGAATTTAATTATTTTCGTTAAAAATATCGGTTTCTGTAATACTATATATGTATCTTCTTTTTAAATATATAGACTTTATATATAAATACAAAAATTAAGCGGCCTCGGCGCTTTATCGGCAAGTACTTTATTATCCTCGTATAAAACGAATGGCTGCGCAGTAGTCTATTTTCTATTTTATCTCCTTTCGGTTCGATGCCTTCCGACCGTTTAATTTTGCGAGCTTCCAGCACTTGGAGCTACGTAGAAGTGAGGTCTAAAAGTTTGGCAATACTTGGAATATTTCGCGAACAAAGCGCGTTTAAAGAAGTCTCTTTTTAAACTTAAACATCGTTTGTAAAAACTTTTAAATAAATTTTATGTTCTTGTAAAATTTACAATCGTTACCGTATATGGTCGAATGGATATTTATGTTCTTCATCGATTAGGCGCTGGTGTTAAAGTTGATTTTGCGATAGATTTTAAGCCCGAAGATTTTGTCGTAGCGATAAAATAAATAATTTAATCGTTTGACGCGTATAAATTTTATTATTGTAATCGTTCAAATGTTCAATGGCTATCGTTTTTAATTTTTTTTTTTTTTTTTTTTCTTTTTTTATGAATATAACTGTTGGAGTCTAAGTTTTACATTAAGTTTTGTCGACAGAAATTAATAGTAATTTATATAAGACAAAACACGATGGGAATAATTTTTTTAAAGTAATTGAAACGTTTAAATGTTCGTTACGCGTATTTATTTAGAAATTAATCATAAAAGAAAGATAAAAAAAAAATGTTAATGCTGCATAGAATAAACGTTTGTAAACTACATTCTTAATTTCAACGTGTCTCGAAAAGTCAAAATTTTCGAATCACCGTACTCGTATACACAAGCGTAACACAGTCCAGTCGATAGGAGCTCGGTATATAGTTTAAAGCTTACCTCAAGGTAGCGCAACCGGTTCCCAGATCGAACGTAAATTGCACGTGGCCCTGCGTCAGGTACAAGGCAATAAAATCTCCGGTGGCGTCGCTGTGATGCCCGTTGTACAGAATCACACCGTCGGGTGCAGTTGGCTTCAGCGTCACGGCCAATTCCAGCCAGGAGAGCGACGTCTCGGCTAATCCGGCGTACCTCAAATATGAGGATCCGTTAAACGACGGCACCTGCGACCCATTCAACCAAACGTTTATAACATTTTTATACATTTATTAAATCCTTTCATGGCGTTTATTCGAAATTTTAACTGCGCGAGTTCGTATAAGGCAAGCAAAGAGATTTTTATAAAAGTACTTTATTTCATAATTATTATTGAAGGAAAGTTCTTTTTAACGAATTGAATTACGTTTGTAAATGTAGCTCATATGAATAAAAAATCATGTTATTTTTAAAAGATTTCTCTTTATTTTAATACTAAGATAAATCAATCGATTACAAAATATTCTAAAACTGTATTAAAAATTCTTTTTCACTTTCAAATCCAATGTTTAAAGTTAGAAACAATTATTTATAATTTTAAGTATTAAGTCAAAGTAGTTAAAAGTTTTTCAAAGCCGATAAGTTTCGTTGCATTTTTTTTTTTTTTTTTTTTTTTTTTTTCTTTATAAAACTATTAGTTAGATAAAACTTTTTACCAGTTAATTGTAAAGTTGTATACGCTTGTACATAAGAAATTGCAGATTGTACAAAAAGCTTTTTGCAAGCGACGTTAAAAGCTTAACAATTGTCTTCTGTTTATCTTACTGCAGTTTTTCTTTTAAATTGCGCGAGTTTTAAAATATTAGGATTTTTCTTGTACACCGTTTACTTTAGAAAGATAATAAAAAATATTTTCTCAATAATATTAAATACATCAACATCAATTTATTTAAATTATAAATTATCCATTCAAATTAGAAAAAAAAATACGTTATAAAGAAAAACCATAAGGTATTATTAATGTGATGGAAGTTTTTCCTATTATTCCTACGAGAAGCAATCGAGTATAAAGAGGGTAAAATATTGCAAACACGCAAGATTACATAGCACATGAAGCATTTAAGTAGCGTCAGAGAATAATTTTTCTCCAACGTATTAGGTTTTAAAACTTTTTTTTTTTTATCAAAAACATAACAAAAAAAAAAAAAAATAAATAAAATCAAATGAAGCTTTAAAAGCATTAACAGCTATACGAGTAAAATTATGTATACACAACGCGTATACATATATTATAGTCGAGCGAGTAATATTCATGGGATCTTGATAGCAATTTCACTCATTCAGCAACGATGGCTTAGTATTTCCCTGCCTCCGCATTGTCCCTGGATCAATTTATTTACATATGAATATCGGAGACTCTAAGTCGATCAAGCGGATTAACGATTCAAAATGGTCAAAACTTTGCTATTATATGTATAGAGCAATTAATCATCGCCAACAATTGTATATTAAGCGAACGGGTGATATGTTCATGAATAACTGATGTGCGAATAATTTCTTTAACATTATACAAACAAGTAAGATAAAAGTTAAAATTTTTTTTTTTTCTTTTTTAATAATTATAAAATGTTTAATTCGTTTAAATAAAAGACACTGTAAGGTAGTACTTCGAAATATAAACGTGTAGTTTAAAATCTATTTTTTTTAAAAAATATAACCCGAAGTTTAAATTAAAAAATATTTGAAATAACCTTTTTTTATGCAAGAAAAGTAATTTATCATTTATTAAAATAAAAAAAAAAAAAAAATTAATGCCAATTCTTTATTCGAATGCTTACTTTATATTTTTTGAAAACACGGTACTTTTACAGATTTTACAACTTGTATAACATTTTCATAGACGATTTAAAACATTTATCGAGTGCTTAAAGATCTTTTTTCTTTTTGCGAAAAGAAAAATCTTTTCATACAGCTTTTGTTTACAATTTTTTTTTTTTTTTAAGTTATTTGAAATGTGAATGACAACAAAAACTTTCATAAAAACAAAAGCAAATATTTTGAATTTTAATTAAAATTTTTTCCGTAAAGATAGAAAAGCATAGACGTGTATTCTGACTATGAAAAAAATGAAATTGTGTGTTTTAAAATATGTTTTTTGAGCAAAAAACATCTCGAAATGAAAACATTTTTAAAGTAAATTAAATAAATTAATCATTATTGAGTTGAATAAAAATAACGACTTTTATTATATTGAATAAAAAAATAAAAAGTAACTATAACTCAGAAATGTAAAAACTATGTATAAAGAAGTACACCTCACACTTGTTTCAAAGGGCGCTCACATAAAAGACACTACTATAACATTTTATAAAACGACTTTCTTCATTATTTCTTTGTAGATACGCCTCGATTCTTTAAACGACCTTTCATTTTTTTATTTTCATTATTCTCTCATTACGTTCTTTCTTTTTTTTTTTTTTCGAACGTCGAGTGCGCGTGCGTTAAAAGAATAAAGCATTTTTATACGTATTAAAAAGAGAATGAAAAATAAAATGTATAAAAAGAAAAAAAAAAAAAAAACAGAAATAAAAAAAAATAAAGGAAACTTACGCACAGTCCAGTTAACTCAACATAACACACATACAGCTATAAGTGAGCTAAGCTTAAAGCCCAATATTCATTGAATTATACGTACGACGCGCGTGCGTTTACATAAGAGATGCATTTGACACTAAAAGCATCGTGAATCGCTCGCTCGCGCTACTACCGCTCGAGCACTTAGCACGTACCATTGCAGCAGCCAGTCTGTATGTATATACCGGTTATTGCAGGAAAAGGACCCGCTCTCCCTTTCCCCTCCCCCCTCCCCCTCTTCCCGTTTCTCTTAACGCTTTTATGTATGTATACGACTACGATCGTAATCGAACTTCTAATCACTATCCTAATAGACATCGGTTTGGCTTACGGCACTGTAATTATTGAGCTTTGAATGTACATCGGGGCTCGACATAAGCCAGTAAATCTTTTGAAAGCGCGGATATACATGCACATGTATACATATAGTTATGCGACCGAGAGCGGTTTTGTCAAAGGCAACGCGTAAATGGACATCGTTAAAAGTTGCTTGATTATTTTCTTTATCGAAAAAAATTGCTGATTTTAAATCGATTTTGAATAGCTTAGTAAATGGATATAGTCGCTGGCAGATTTTGAAATTAATGAATAAGTTAAAAAAAAAAAAAAAAAAAATAACATTTAATGCATGTGTTTAAATGTATTTAATGTATATTAGAATTTAATCCTTTTACAATTTTCCGCTTTAATATTAAAATTATCCCTATTTTACATAACCTTATTATAATTTTAAAGTACCTCGTATATAGAGTTTATTAAATAAAATCTACTGCATTTAAAATAGAAAAAGCCTTTTAGCTATAATTTTATTTACTCAATGTCGTAATTATATTTTTTAATATTCAAAAACCTTATAGAAAAATGAAAGATTAAAATTTTTAATATTTTAAAATAGTAAATTTTTACATCGACGTTTTCAAAATTATCTACAACATCGAATAATCATAAATAATCTGCGTAAGAATAATTTTTGAATCTCAAACGTACACACACACACACACACACGCGCGCGTGCACGCGCGCGCACGCATACGCCAGCACCGAAATACAAACAGCCATTATTTGTCAAGGGCTTTTACTCGAGGATTGAAAAGGCGAAAGAGAAGGAATAGAAGGATGAATAGGAGTAGGTGGGCTTAAGCCCCGTTGATCTTCCGATTTCTCCCGTTATATTTACCTGAAGATCCACCCTCGTCTCGCAGAGGTCGCCGGTGTAGCCAAGGGGACAGAGACAAACCGCCGTGTCGCCGCCGGTGGTGAGGCACTTGCCTCCGTGAGAGCAGGGCACCTTGCTACATCTGTCCGCCGTACATTTCTCTGAAAAAAGCACAACAAATACTGTATAAATAATCGATGCGGAATTTAGATAAACGAACGTTATTTGTCCCTTACATCCCCGTTTTACCTCCTCTCTACTTTTCCTGCGATTTATCTATTCGATACGTTTGGCGTCGTTACTTTTACTTCAAGTCTACGAGCGTTGGTTAGCCTTCGCTCGAAGACGTAGAGCCGATAGAATTTTTCCGAGAACGTTAAAGGAAAGACGATAAAAAAAATGCTGTTATGTACTTATTGACTTTTTTATTTTTTTATTTTTTTTTTTATTTTTTTATTTATTTATTTTATTTATTTATTTTTTTTCAAAATAATTGATAGCTAAACGTTCTATTTATAATTGCGCGAGTTGGTTAATGCGGGCGCGAAGAATAAAATGCGAAAGGACAAAGGATAAAAAGTATATTTGGTTTAAAGAGAAAAAAAAAAAAAAAAAAAAAATATGCCTTTAATTATCGGAATAACTTTTTATCAATTTAATTAGATTTATCTAGAATTTAAATGAAGAGATGCATAAAATCTTGCGTTGATTCGTTTACAGTTATTTAAAAGGTAAAAGAGGACGATGAGAATTAAATTAATTCCAACTTTCGATTCCGAAGCAAAGGTCAATATTTATAGTTCTAGACAATTTTATATAAAGAAAAAGGGTAAAAGAATTTTTTTTTTTATATTTTTACTTTTTTTTTGGATGTATATATAAAGTAAACTTTGAATAATCAAATTTGTTCAAAAACTTTTGAAATTAAACATTCGAACGAGTGATCTGTCTTTACAAGTTTATAAGTTAAATATATAATTATTTCAAAATCGAACAAATCGTGAGTTCCTAAAGAAGTAGGTCGCATTTCAAAGTAATTTATTTCGTCGCATACTAAACGACCGCACGTATACACTTATATAGGTAAACAAAAATATCGTCCTTCATTCTCTTCTTTTCTTCATCGCGTGTAAAATCCATCCGTCATATACGGTAAAGAGAATGATGAAAAGAAAAAAAAATATAAAAATGATAACGTGTTATAAGCGGAAAGAGAGAGAGAGAGAGAGACTATGGAAAAATGGAATCGTACATCAAAAGAGGGTAAAATAAAGGAAATGACATTCGAATTCCAGGGATCGCGACTAAATTAAATAGAATCGTTGATTCTCTCTATCCGGCGGTGCTGTTTCTTCATCTTCTTCTTTTTCTTGTTCCCCTTTTATTTCGCGCTTATTATTGTTCTCGTCCGCGAGCAATTACTTCGCACTTATAACATTGAAAAAAGCGTCTTTCTTTTCCCGTTATTATTTTCTCTTAATTCTTTTACTGTATATATATATATATATATAGACATACGTATATGCTAGTTGCTTTTTCTTGCCCTCGAGAAAAGAGCGAAAAAAGGGAAGGAATAAAAGTCGAGTGTCGCGAGGTTTTCGCGTTCGTTTCGGTTACGGGGCCAAGTGCCGATCTCTCGTCGTTTATTTTTTCACTTTTCTTCCTTTTATATTTTTAACGCTCGGCAAAAATGAGTGCCGTTGGCCTCGCGACGCGTTTACTTTTTTATCCTACCATTTTTTTCTATTTCTTTCTTTTTTCCTTCTTCTTCATCTTCATCTTCTCCTTCTTCTTATGCTTTTTTATTATTTCTTTAATCGTCACGTCGCAGCGATTCTCGCGCGCACAAAGTTCCACGGGCGCTTTTCGCGCTTTCACAAACGAAACGCGCGTCGCTCTCTCGCGCGCGCGCATTTTAACGAGATTCGCTTTGCTTGGATTCGCAAAGTACCGAGCGCGAGATGTGCTTTCTGATTATACGGACGATGCTTCCTTTGTAGAAACATTTTTTACTCCGAGTTTTTTTTTTTTTTTCTTTTTATGTTTACAAGCAGCGAGACGATGGCTATCATTTTTCACGTTTAAAATGCGCCGCGGTTCATATTGCGCCTCGAATATTATCTCCTAAGATAAGTTCCGTTTGTTATGATTCGCAAAAAGCGCCAACTTCTCAATCCGAGGAAAACATAAAAATAAAGAATAAACTGTAACGATTGTTTATAAATATATTGTAAATTAAAAAAAGTTGGCTTATGCGAAAGACGATAAAAAAAAAAAAAAAAAAAAAAAGTTTACTTCAACATAATAACGGCAAATCAATTAATTATCAATGACCAAAATACTTAATTGGCTAGCAATCGATAGTTTTAATAAATTTTCAATTTTCAAAAATAATCGATAAAAGGGTAAGGATTTTATCGAGTCGATACAATTACAAAAACGGTTAAATTTATCTTTCCCGTCTGTAAGCACCTGTTCTGCGTGTGGCCGTGTAATCGGGAAAATTTATTCGGTCGCGATTATTCCCTTTTTCAGATAATTAAGAGAACTTTGAGAGTTAAGCGGAGGTAGATTTCATTTTTATTGCGCTAAATTTCAGCAATTTACTCGTATTGCTTGCTCGCCCTCGCTCGAGCAAAGGTAATCGTTGTATTTCTCATGTCGCGCGTTATCTTTTATATCGGAATAATTTTAATGCGCGTTTAAAAGGTTGTTATGATAATTCATTTTTGTTTTTCTCTATTTCTTTTTTGTACGTTATTTAAGCAATTAGCTTTAACGCGACGATAATCTGTAAAGAATAATGCAGATAATTTCGATTGATCTGTAATAAAAGCAATTTCTCGCTTTAATGAAATTAATGCAATCGAGAAACTATCGATAATCAATCGAATAAAACTTGCATTGTTTTACAATTTTAGTAAATTTTTGTTATTTTGTTAAGATATATCTGTCGTTAATTAATCTTGCTATTTTATAAAACATGGCGAAAGGAATGATTTTATTTTTTTTAAATCTTAATGATTACAATTGAGACAAAAAAAAAAAATTCAACTATTATTACAATCAATGGTTTAACTTTGTCAAAAGTAAACGAAAAGGTTAGAACAATCAAGAGCTGCGTGACTTGAGTCAAACAACGAGGACTCTCATAACGTCAACCAATAATCCTATATTTCGAAGCAAATTACAAACTTCCGGAGTGGTCGGTACAATCCGATATTCCGCCGCGCATCCCCGTGTAAACTCCGTGTATATACGCTCACTTGTACTCGTATACCGCACGTATGCTGCATCCCGGTAAACTTATCCAAAACCCCATTCCGCTCGTACAAAGCACCATACCACCATCCCCGTGATCCAATCTAAAACGAGGGACAAAACGACAAAGAGCGAACGGCGCGCTCTCGCCTCGTAACGCTTGCGCTCTTCGATATATGGTATGCATGGTTTAAACTCACCGACGTCGAAGCCGTTGACCGCGTCGCCTTGGGGCGTCATGGTGAAGCGATAGCGATGCTCGTTGACCTCGAGATTGCGCACGCAGCCACGGAAACCCGTGCGCACGGGCAGACGCTCCAGACCGCTCGTGTTACCTGGACCGCCGACGAACAGCGGCTCCCGGAACGTTATCCTCGAGAATAGGCCCTGGAATTAGTGCCGCTTGATTAGCCTGAGAATTGCAAAGCTTTTTTCTTTCTTTCTTTTTCTTTTCTTCTTTTCTTTTTTTGTTTTTTTCTCTTTATTACGTTTTTCATTTTCATCAATTACAACTAGATTAATTGATATTGATACAGTAGGTTCATGCTTTGCGTTAAAATAAAATAGTAAATTGTCTGAATTATTTTTATATCGATTAAAGATTTTAAAAGAGTAAATTTTTAATAAAATAAAAAAAAAAGTGTTATCGTTGAAATCACTTCTTTTTAAATTTTAATCGTTTATAAAAAAAAAATATTCATTCTGAATATTCAGTGCCTATATATGGAAGAATGAAAAGTAGGTCTTGTCTGCGAAGGAGTCGACGGCCGACGTCAGGATAACATCGACCAATATGTGCGCGTACCTGGTAACAAGTCTCGTTTTGGCACGAAAATTAGTCGTGAACACGGCGTTAAAATCAGACGGCGTTTTATTTTATTTTTCATTTTACCAATATAAGTACTAGAAATTTGAAACTAAATTTACGTAAGTAAAATAAGATCCGAAGCAGTGACGATGAAAAATTAAATAAAAAAAAAAAAAAAAAAAAAATAAGAAGAAAAGAAAGAATAAGAAAAAGGAATTGTTTTATCTGGCGAAAGCGAAACACGGGCAGGAAGCGAGGGAGGAAACTCGCTCGCTTTCTCGCACGCTTTATTGATTTCTTTTGTCGACGCGTATATAACGAGAGAGAAAGAGATAACGGAGGAGGTGGGCGTTGAGGAAGGAGGAGGGAGGGGGGGGGGGAAGAGAGAGAGAGAGAGAAAAGATGAATCGAAGTCGAAGGCCGTTATACACGCGCGCTTTGCCGGCGTCGACGCGCTTTGGCCCTCTCCCTCTTCCCTCAGCTCTACTACTCGTTCTAAATGTTCGACTTTGGAATTAATAGGGTGCTTTTGAGTTGCTGCTGCTGCTGCTGCTGCTGCTCGCCGGTAACTAGCCGGTTCCTTTTTGAGTGGCTCTGTGTGTTTCTTTTTTTTTTTTTTTTATTTTCTTTCTTTCTTTCTTTTTTTTTTTTAAAGCTTTTTTAAGCTTTTTTAAGCTTTTTTAATTATGCGTACTTTCGAGAGCCGTCTGTCTAACAAGTTGTACGATGTAATTAATTAACGTGTGATACCGAGAGGGAGGAGCCCTCGCACGCGCGTACGGATCCTTTGACGTTGTCGAGCCAAGGGAAGGGGAGGAGAAGTTGTCGAGTTTTAATTTTTTTTTTTTTTTTGTGAAATTTTGAGAATTTTTGACGATATTTTTTTAAATGTATTCGAGTGAATTTAAGCGGTGCGACGGTTTGATACGTGTAACCATTGTGCAGTGAAGTGTACGAGTTGGAGAAAAAAAATTTTTCGATAAGTTTGAGTCCATCGCGTGTTCTAGAAAGAAATAGTTTTATTTTACTATATTTAAATGGTTGCTTTATTATTTAAATAATCTCAGCACAAAATACGTATAAAATAATTATTTTCGTTTAAAAAGAAAAGTATTATGTAAAAAAAAATTTACGTAAAACATATATACTTTATTGCAAGTACCTATCTGTAATAAAAATATTTTGTATTAAATTTGTTGAATACTTTTAATGAAAAAATATAATTATTTTATTTTGTTTAGAAATTTCCTTTTTTTTCCTCTATTGTTATTATTAATTTAAATTTTATTTATGAATTTACATTATAAATAAAATTTAAAAAAAAACTTCATATTATGATTTAAGAAAAAATTTAAATAATTTATTAAATAAATTATTTTCTTTCAGCTTACATTTACTAAATATTTAATATTTATTCATAAGTACGTTTAATGCGGAAAATACATTCATAAAAAAAAAAGAAAACAAAAAATCGATCATCATAGAAAAATATTTTTCCATTAAAAAAGCGTGTGCAACATACGAATCTCGCATTCCAAACACACCCTCGTCCTGCAAGTAGCATTCATCATTCACAAGAAAGCTTCTCAACCCATTACCGGTCAAACATCGGTCATCTCGATTACCATCGTCGTAAACCACGAAAAGCAAGATGAATAATATATTCAACGGAACGAAAATTCTTGATTTCCTACACCCCCTCACACGCATATACATACACATACACACAGACAGACACACAGACACACGCTTACACGTATACACCCTACCAAAATCAGGCAAACGAAAAGAGGAAGAAAAAAGGTAGCTTTCACCTTTCTCCATCGTCTTACACCTACGCCCCATTATTTCTCAAAGCCACCACTCTTCGTTCCCCTTTATTCGAATCTTCGCCGACTAGCAAACGAGCGCTCGGCGTGGACTATAAAAGCGAAGAAAAGTGATTCGGCGTCCGCCTCCGCTCGCTCGCACGGCGCGATCAATAGCTGCGATATGCAGAGAGTCGTCTCTTCCCCCTCGCAGCAGACCGTAGCTGGATCAGCTCTCTCTTTCTCTCGCGGGCTTGGCCTGCCAGGTGTGCAAGTGGCGCTCGCGGCCTTTCGAATTTTCACGGGAGCGAGAACGCGAGATGAAGAGAAAGAGAGAGACATAGACAGAGAGAGAGACGGAGGGACTCTCGGCTGTCGTGTAAAGAGAGCGGAGGCTGCGCTTGCGGCTGAAACTGCGGCTAATGCGCGCATGATTGATTTCCTGATTAATGAGCTTTTTATGTTACCCTCCTCTCTTTCATCCTTCCACTCTCGCTTCGGTGTCGCAACGAGCTCTCTCACCGTGCTAGAGGGTACATACTAGTATAGGGGTGATATGCTTTCCGTGCAACGATACGGTTACTCGGGAATGTGAAATGCTTTTCTTCGATCTTTCGTGCACTATGGTGTTGAATGTTTTTCTTTTTCTTTGGATGAGATTGTTTCGCTCTTGATGGATAAGTCGTAAAAATGAGGTTTCTCATTAAGCTGCTTAGTTTCACGAAAAACCTTCTTCTCAATATTAAATATCTTAATAATATATTTACAAAAATAATTGCCATTTTGTAAACACATCAAGTGCTTGAATAAGATATCACTTAATTATTACAAATAATGTATACTACAAAATTATCTGCGAAAGCTTGTTTGAACTTTAAAAAACATTATTTAATTTTTTTTTTCTCAAAATTATTCAATGTCTTTTATATCCAATCCACAATATTTTAATTTATCACAATAAGATTAAATAATTTCACGAAAAAGAAATCATTCAGTTTAGTATATGAGGAATTCATAAGTTTCGCAGACGTAGAATAAAGCAATAAAAGTCGTCAGGTTATTTACAAATATGAGCTGCATTTAAATATTTCTTTTAGCTGAGGTACGTAAGGTAAAAGATCCATACGATAATGCGACAGTCGTTGTAGACAAATTAAATTGACGGTGAGCGAGTGGCTCGATAAAATCGATCGGCAAGCTTTTTGCGTATGTATGTATATATAAAATCGCGAAACTTTCGTTTTCGTGGCCAAAGTATTTCATTCGTGGCGCGTCCCTCGCGTCAACTCGGCGTTGGACGTTGTCGGGCTGTTTATTAAATTTGCCTTTTTCCGTAGTCGCAAGCCAAAGTGATAATGCGACTCTCGCGCGCGGAGCTTTTTCCCTCTTCATTTCTTTCTCTCTCTCTCTCTCTCTCTCTCTCTCTCACTCTCTCTCTCACTCTTTCTCTGTGCTAAATTGCATTTACGGTCGCGTGTGCCAACCGATTGATCGATTGGAAAGTTTTTAGGAAAACACGACGGATGAATTGGGAAAACATTACGCGCCCGCGTTGCCCCTAATGGTTTTCCGTGTTCGCGTTTGACTATTTGTTCGCGCGAAGTTTTTAGAGTCGGATGCGACGATGATAATAATAATAATAATAATAATAATAATAATACTAATAATAATAATAATAATAATATTTGAAATGAAACAATTTTTTTTTTTTTTATGTAATGATTAAAAATATTAGGTTCGATTATTTTTTGCATGTATAATCGAATCAATTTGTAACGTTGATGAAACTCCTTATATTTTGTCTTAAATTTTCCTGTTCGTTTATTAAAATTAATGTCACGTTTTTTTTTTTTTTTTTTTTTTTTTTTTCTATATTTTGTTTTATATACGCAGTCAAGTATACATAATTTCTAATTCATCCACATTGCATGAACGAATTAAAAATAAAAATAAACAAATCGTAAAGAAATGTCCACCGATTAACAACGGCGAGATATCTACAAAATGATACGAGGATCATAGCAAAATACAAAATAGAACAGCAGCATGGAGAAATAAGCGGCGCTTAGAAAAACGCGAACGTAAACGCGTTGCACGCGACAGAGATTGAACGTTTTTCTTGCGATTTATATACATGTATATAGATGTACATCGTGTATAAAATGTCGGTATGCACATGCACGTGTATCGGTACAAGAAAAACAATATCGAACGTTAGCGTTGCAAGACTTGTGATTCTCTTGCGCGTTGGTCTCTCCTTTTTATGTATATGCATGACATATAATCTACTGGATAAAATAAACATTAAAGATGATTATTTTTCTTTTTTTCTTATTTATTACCTTCAGTAGTCTACTTAATTGAAATTTGAATCTTTATCATTTTTTTCTTGAAATTGCAAGAAAATACATTAGAAATATATTAGATACTTGATTATTTAATATGTAAATTTAATCCGATAAGAATCAAAGGCTTATTTAAATCGATTCGATTTTGTTAAATTTTTCTCATATTATTAAATTAAGTTGACGATATTCTTTTATAATTTATATTGACATATTTAAAAATGTTCATATTATTTATACTTATAAAAACTAAAATATTACTTAAAAATTATAGGAAAAAAAGTACGGAACACAATCAAAGCGGATAAAACGAAAAATTTATCGATAAAAAAAAAAAAAAAAAAAAAAAAAAAAAAGGCTCTTAATCTCGATGAAAGGTAAAAAGAAACTCAAGGTCCTCTTCATTCGATTAAAATCCAGCCAGTCGAGCCATTTAATCCGGAGCCTCCGAAAGGTGTTTGTTCTTCATCCCTTCGTTTCTCTGGTTATTCACTAACCAACTTCTATCGACGCGCAATTTCAATCGATATTTCATGCACACACACACACACACACACACTTCCACCCACACAAACGTACATATACATGCATTAGCAAGAGCAACGCGCAGCATCGATAAGACGCAACGTTTTCATGTTCTTGGAAAACAAATTACGGAGGCGCGAGGGCGAGGTTCGCAAAGTGTGTGCATGAGCGCGGTATTGGATACGTCCGCACCTTTTTACGAAGGCCCCATAGCTCTGAAAAGCTAAGGGAGGAGAAAGGAAGGAGGGGAGAGCGAAATTGAAGACAAAGGAAATTTACGAGCGGTACAGAGAGAGAGAGAGAGGCAGGAGGTATACAAGGCGTGCGCCGGGCTCGCGACCGGGGAATTGCCGGGAAAGTTGCTTGGCGCTCGTTTGGTTAATCGATCGATCGGAAGGAGACGAGGGTCTCTTTCTCTCTTGCATTGGTTTCCACGGATCTCATTGTAATTAGGTTCTTGAGGAACTTTTTGTCGAACGGGAATGCTCTTGTGAATTGTTGCTTTGTTTCTTTGTTTACATTTTCGGGGGGAGAACGTATTGATTTTGAAAATAAATCCGGGCGCTTTTGAACTTTTGCAAAAATTTATCGGAAATCTATCGCAAATAAAATGGCCCAATAAAACCTTTTGATTTTATTTAAAAATATTTAACAGTTTGCAATTTTTTAAGAAATTAAAAAAAAAAAAAAACAAGCGGTTATTTAATTTTGTTCAAAGTATTTTGAAAGTAAATTTCGTAAATATTTAAAAAAAATCAAATTAATGTTTTAATCGAATGAAGAATTTTTATTAAATAAAATCATCGTCATGATTTCGTTGAATTTAAAGATTTGTAAAGGCTATTAAAAATACCATATAACTATTTGTAAAGTAAATATATTCCATTCTAAATGAATAAAGGTGTTTTTACTGATTACATACGTATGTACTCGTATTTATCCAATAAAGTAAAACGCATATGTGTCACGTTGAAATTTTTAATGAAATTTTAAACCAATGGTATATTTGTATAATTTTTTAACGGCTGCTTTATAAATGTAAGTTCTTTTAAGCGTTAATTTTTAATTAAAATTGCTTAATAAAATAAATTGAATAAACATTTCTTTTATTTTATTATAATAAAAAGTAATAAAAAATTACAGATGTATTATTTGTGATTTAGCTTTGCCGTTTGATCAATTATTACGTATTAAAAAATAAAAATAGTAAAAAGAAAAATAAAAATAAATTTTATAAAAGATGAAAGGTTTGGTTGTAAAGAACATTAATTGAAAAATTCATCATTTTCGTGAATTTCCATAAATTTCTAATTACCTAAAAACAAAATTCACACACACGCAAAGATAATGCAAGCCCTCTTGAAATTTAAACATTTAAGTATTGTAGAAGTGCAGAAGTAAAGCGAGAGTAAGATAAAGAGAGAAAAAGAGAGAGAGAGAGAGAGAGAGAGAAGGAGGGAAAGAGAAGCCGCGAGTTCGAGTTTCCTTGTCTTTACCACCACTTTTCGAAGCTGAAGTGAGTTTGGCGTTCGTTAAGGCCGTACGTTGGCTTCCTTTTTCAAGCTACGATACGCGATGTTCTTGCGATAACGTACGAGGGGTAACTTTCGGATACGCTCTCGCTAACTTTAACAGCGGGTATACGCGATGTTTCGGAGAAAATTGACTCGCGCCACTGCAGTTGTCGAAGCTCTACGCTTTGCTTAAGAATTTCTGGGCCGCTGAGCGACGGTATAAAAATTCAAGCCGTTTCACAATTGTGCGACTGTTCAAATGTGTTTAATTACGTAATATTTGTTCGTTCGTTGCATTCAAGCGAAATTAATGAGACTTAATAAGCAAGTTAAAATATGTATTAAAGCTAACGCATTTTTTTTTTTTTGCATGTGCTCATAATTAAAATTTGCCAAATGAGTAAAAAAATTATACAATTTTTCTACATATTACATAAACACCAAATTAATAATGCGAAAATTTATATAAAAAATATTTACGTTTTCTTCAGTCCTTAAAACTCGTAATATATTTCAATTTTATAATAAGCAGTATACCTTTAAAGTATATTACAAATCATATAAATGAATAATTTATGATTGGATAATTTAAAAAAATCATAAATTAAAACTGCATATATGTATAAACAAAACTCAATAATAAACACTTAATTAAATTATATAGTACGTTTGAAATTGGAAACTTCCTTTGCTTTTATTAAAACTTGGAAAATTATTCGCATTTGAAAGTCGATTGTGATTGGAAACAAAAGAAAAAAAAATAGAATGCTCATTATTTTCCGCAAATGGAAAAAAGAAAAGAAGTTTTCTCTGAAGTTACAGTCATTTCCGTCACTGTCAATTTTCTCGCTTTGAATGAATTTCAGTTCGATTGAAAAGTTTGTGCAATTGTTAATTTGCCAGTGTAATTTCGTGAGCGAGTCAAACTCTAGACCGTTACGAACTTCAATTAGGTTACCGGAAATTATTTTTTGTAAAATCATTTGTTTGTTATTAAGAGTTCTTTACAAGTTTTGAGTATCCAGGTTTGGAATAAAGATCAGATTGTTGATTTTCTTCTTTTTTTGTAATTTTCGAAAGTTTAAAATTGCCTGTCAATTATTATTATTATTATTATTAAAAATTTTTTAATAAATAATGATTAATCTAGAATATATTATTCAAACATTCATGTGACATTAATAATGTTAAATATTAACTGGCAATCATTTATGACATTTATCGACATAAGTCTGTACACACTCGGACTTTGTCTACTTAAACGAACATTTGACATATTACGAATCGACAATATTTGATTTTATTTTTATGATGCTAAAAATTTATATTGATAAAAATTATTTCTTTTATTATTTATCTTTTTAATTTTATAATTTACGTTTTATTAAACTTAATAATATTATGTGCCATGTGAAAAATTGGTTAGAGAATGTTAATGTTTTTATAGGACACTAATTTAAAAGGCGCAAGTAATATAGCACCTAATTCTTTTTCAAGTAAATATATCATTTTCATAACCTGATTAAAAAATAATTAATTCTGTTTAAATTGATGCTTGCGTTACATAACGCGTTATAAAATTTTTCGTATCGAGTTTACAATTTTATATGCCGAAGTTGATGAATGTTTGAACGGAAAATTTACGAGAAGAGCGAGAAATTTAAATGAGTTAAAAAAAAAAAAAAAAAAAATCGGGAAGCTTAATCTTTTTCCCACGTACTCATAAAACTTGGAACGTAAACTACACTTTCTTTTGCAGACTCCGAGCGTTCCCGTCGACTAGAAAATTTAAGCCTTCGGCAGACACACGTATACCTGTCCATACACACACTCACACACACGCACCCTCAATTCGGTACTCGGAAATTTCCTTCTCACGAAAGACGCTAGGAAGCAGCGCAATCTGGCAACTTTTGCCGAGAACTTTTACTCCGCACACTTACCTACATACACACACACACACAAACACAAACACAAACACACACACATGTATATATATACACGGAGAGTAAATCCAAAGCTATTTCTATGTACGTGTATGTACGAGAAACTCAGCGCGAATAAACTGTTTTCGGATTAACGCTCGGCGACGAATTTCCTCGGCGAATACTCAGCAGCGTCGAAACGGGAAAGAGACTCTCGGACCTACCCGAGAATAAGTCATACGACTCGATTGTATACAAAAGCTTGCGGATCGCGTGAAAAACTCGTTCGTAACAGTTGAGGCAACACATGGCCAAGGTAAAACGCACGAGCTCTTACTTTCCCTCGGCTAAACTTTTCGTTCCACCGGCCGTTTACGTACGGCCCGTTATGCAGATGCATCCCTCGCGCGTCGCACGGTCACGTTTCTCGAGCTTGCGGTTAACTTTCGTGACTGTTTATGTATAATGAATGCGAACGGGGAGGAATAAAGAGATACGAGGAGAAGCTAGATGGTAAAACGAGAGAAAGAGAGATTTCGATCTTCTTGTAAATTTACGCGTCGCATCGGTGTTTCTTTTCCAACGAAGGTTTTGCATAGCAACGTATTTCGTAATGTTATCTTTATTAATTTAACGATTTTTTAAAAATTTTTTCTCGCTTATTCAACGGTTAGCATAGTATGTTTACGAATAATAAAAAGTTCTTTTATGCGAATCGCAAACGATCTTTCAAAGTTTCCGGTAAAAAACATTAATAATTCAATAGCATAATCTTCAAAAAGAAAAGAAAAGAAAAAAAAAAAAAAAAAAAATATAGACGAAGAACAAACATCTAACAAAATTGCCCAGCGCAGTTAAATACGGCGCGAATAAAAATATGCGTGAGCCATGCCAAGGATTGCAATAAACGCAACAACCGCTGGGCTTCCAGGCAAATCCTGCAATTACGTTATACGCAGTCTGCAGGTTACGCGCGGACGCGGAGTCTCTAAGCGGTGCATCCGGACAACTAACTTTCAACCAGCAAAGGTAGGGGAGAGGGGAGAGAGGAGGAGGTTAATTTCCGGCTCGTGCATAACATCGTCATAATTGCCGGATTTCAGGCAGAAATATGCAAAACGCCGGGCAGGGACGACGATGTCGTTAAGTGGCACGAGTTACTTAGTTAAAGCCCCAGAGTGTACGAGACGACGTACACACACTCACACACACAAACACATACGCGCTCGCCTCAACAAACCGTTTAACGCGACGACTCTCGCACAAATATCGTTGGCGAAGCTTGAAAGAAAAAAAAAGGAACGTTGCGATGAAAGAGCGAAGGAGAGGACGAGAACGGACTTGAGATTTGGAAAACGTAGTGTCTTTCGACGAAGAGTGATAGAAACGATGAGAGAAAAAGGCAGGTTTGGGATCGAGAAAATAATAGAGAATCAGATTGTTAGAAAGGACGAAAGAGGTAGAGTTGGAGGAGGGGAGGCAAGAGAGATTTATGATTGGAAAAAACAAAAACATACGGTTGGAGAATTTTAAGCGCGAAGATGGCAAATTTTTTTCTGACCGGAAGTGCACTTTTAGGAAGATTAATTAAGTTATACTTTTTATCGCGATACGAAGTATTATTTTTGTTTGACCGAATAATATTTGTGGTATAACTTTATTTTTGGAGCTTTTAGTATGTATTATAAAAGCGTAAATTTTATATAAACTTGTATAGCTATATCGAACTTTTATTTACTTAAATAACGGTAATTTTTTGTTGAATTATAATTTTATTTTTGATAAATTATATGTTTATTTTCTATGTATATATAATGCTTGTCATTTATTTTTGTTTTTATAAAAATACAAAGAAAAATAAAATGTGTTTGTAAAGTTATAGAAATCAACGTTTTATTATAATACTTTTTATCGATTTTATGTAACTTTTCATAGAATAATAATATTGAAATACATGTCATCTATTATAATTATATTTTAAAATAAAATATTCTGAAAGCTAAAACTTTATTGTTAAACAAACTTGAAAGCGTCATTTGACTTGTAGTTTAATTACACGGAAGATGCTTTTTTTATTTTATATTTAAATATTTGTTCAATCCTTATTGAATTCTTGTAATTAGAGTTTATCCAAGTTTGAAGTTATACTTTTCAATTAATTTGATGAGATAAAAGGAATATATTTAATATAATATCAATATTTAAATATGCATCGAAATTACTTATAAAAGTTAATTATATTTTACATCTTCAATTATTTTGAAATGATATCTATCTAATATGTAATAAAATTTAACATTTTTTTTTATTTTATTTAAATTTTTCTTAAGCCCATTATAAATTTTAAAGCTTTGTTTGTAACACACGGTGTAAAAAAAAAAAAAAAAACGTAAAAAATATTACGCAGCTTTATGCACAAAGACAGTCAAAATAATGTTGGATCTCTGTTGAGACGCGAAAATACTAATCTCAGAATTACGCTCTCGTCGCTTTCAAAATCGCTTTTTCGCGCATTTTGCCTAGTGCGTCTTGTCTCGGCTACAAAGTCCCCGCACTTCAGCGCAAAGCGCCAGAAGAGACAGTAACGGAGACAAAGTAAGCCGGGGAGAGTCGAGACGCACAAAAAAGACAGAGAGAAAAAGAAGAAGTGAGAGAGAGAGAGAGAGAGAAAAAGAGAGAGGAGTAAGGGTTTGAAGAGAGAGCGCGAGGACGAATGATGAGTAGAAGTGAAACAGGAGGAGGAGGAGGATGGAAAGGAGGCTCGAGAGGAGGCTTCACCTTCGCTAATTACGGCGTACGCCAGCGCTGCTGTCGTCGTCGTCGAGGATAGGAGGACTGCTTAATGGGACTCTAAATGGGACGCTGGCTAAAGTGGATTCACATCGGGGGATACCGTTTCCCCATCGCGCACACGGCGAATTCAGCCTGATTTTTTTTTAAAGCTTCATATTTAAAGCAATTACAGGCACAGCGAGGGAGAGAAAAAGACGAAGGGGAAGGGGGGGAGGTGGAATGGAGGAGAAGAAGCAGAGACGTTATCCGCCGAGGATGAGAGCGAAGGAAAGGAACGCAAGAAACAGCGGGGAAAAGTGGCTTTTCATTATGCGCCTTGATGCGAATAACGGATAAATTCAATAGCTTTATTCATCGTTTCCAGGAAATTTTAACTCTATGCGCGAGATTTAAATGACGAAACGATTGGAACTCATTTTCCTTTTTTTTTTTTTTTTTTTTTTTTATGGAAGGCGGATTATATTATTTTAGTCTCACGGTTCTGGAATATATAAGCATTTTTATTTTATCTGAATTCGTAAGAGCCAATTTTTAGGTATCAAAAGTATCGCCATAAATTAATTATTTTTTTTACAGCAATTCATTTTTTCGTTTTAAATTATAATTAAGTAATATAATTTATACAATCAGCAGGGATTATAATGGAGGTTTGAAACAATGCCCAATAATAAATATAATGAAATGAAACGAACAACAGATAGTTGAAATGAAGGTAAAATAATAAAATTTTCTAACATACGTATGCTGCCCGCCGAAGTATAAGTAAATTTAACGCGAGAATGAAAATAATAAGTCGTGATTGCATTCACGTAGAAAAGTCACTCGCGCATTTGTGAGGTATGGCACATCTCTCATACGTGAAAAAATCTCTCGGATAAGGAATCAATTTTTCATTTCCCTATCGTGAAAAAACATTCACTCCCTGAAAGAGAGAGAGAGAGAGAGAGAGAGAGAGAGAGAGAGAAAGCCGATCTCAAAAAGTAATCGTGAATTTTCACGATATCACTCTCGGTACGACTGCGTGCGCACGACGACTCCGTAATCAAAAAGTCGGTCTTGGGCTAAAAATCATCCGGTGCTTCGAGTCGCGAGAGATTCGCGTACACCGGGACGAACCGCTGTATCGCACATATATCTGGTCGTTTTTTCTTATATACGTATATGTGATCCTCGAATCCTATGTGTACACACATCTACGTAAGTAGAAACTGGAACGTAAACGCATGAGCAATCAACGGTCGCGTGCGATATTTCCTGTAGACGTTGAAAAGTAACGCGTCTCGACGTTTTCCTGGAAATATTCGTCGCTTCTCTCTACTACATTCGGACGATATATTTACGATGTATATATATATATATATATATATATATACACATATACGTATTTACGATGTACGTGAACCTTATATATCTTTCGGTCTCTTTTGATAAAAATATCGGGACGCGCTCAATGGAACTTTTGAGTGTCATACTCGATGGTATATGGAGCGTTGGGACTTTAAGCCTTTTTTAAGTGAAAATGAAATCGTCTCTCTTTTCGTTCAACGGTATTTTAAAATTTTACCAGCGAAAAAGATATTTTTCCCTGCAATTTTGTAAATCGACATTATTATTTCGCAGGAGCAATATATATCGTATTCGTAATAACTAGATGGATGCCAAAAAAATAAATGTCAAGTTCATATGGTATTCAATATAATATAACATTAAAGCACAATTATTATTTTTAATTACAAGAATTTAAATATTTTATCTTTGCAAATTATGATAATAGTAAATATTTTTCAAGATTTAAAAACTTATTTAAATTGGCGAAGTGATGGATTAAATTAAAATATATTTTAATTTTTTAGGCACAATTATTTTAATTTTAAATAGAAAAGATATTCCAAGAGAAGTAGGGCACTTTAAACGATTTTTAAAGCCAGAGGGAGTATGGATAAATGAGTGCGAAAAATTCATCAAGTTGAATGTATATATATATATATATATATACTTTTTCGAAGCTTCTAACAAAGATTTTATTCCATATTATTCAATTTTATTCAATTGGAACGTCGAAAGCTTGTTCAAAATTTTCACATCATCATTTTTTAATGAAAGAAATCGAAATATAGATAGGTGTCGATATTTATATAAAATAATTATTAATGTTTAAATTTGTTCAATAAGTTATCGATATAATAGAATTATGTAATTTTATAAAGACGATATTTCACGATATAACGGTTTCGACAAAACTTTGGAAAACAAAAGATCCTATCTCATGAATCGGTAACGAAGCCAAGTTGCTAAATATATATGTAGATGTCTTCCGCTAGCTAGTGTACTCGGGACAGAATCTAGTAGCTCGAATTTAAACGTTAAACGATGAATAGCTTCGATGCAAAATGATTGAAAACTTGGTCTACCGCGAGTCAATAGAAATGAATGAACTTGTCGCGCGCACACTTATTACCGACAAATTTTCAACTCTCGTAAAATAAAGAAAGTAGAAGGGGAGAGGATAAGAGAACGACAGAAATGCGATACAGTCGCACTTGTCTCGCTGCTAAAGAGCCATCGAACTTGTTTTATTTTATCTCTTGTAATGAGATAGACGTTATTATTATTTTTTTTTTCTTCTGCATTATAACGATGGCAATTATCTAACAAAATAAAAGTTGATAAAATCAAATAAAAGAATAAGCTACTCATATAGAATATAAATAAAAGGAAAAAGCCAGAGTAACGCGTATTCAATTCGCTAATCCTTCTTAACGTTTTTCTGCGTGCAAACGATATATTTGAGTTTCGCGCAATCAGCTTATCGTCAGCGTGTCGGGCTATTGACTTTTGTATGCATTCGCATCCGTTGCCATATAGTCGCATCTTCGACCTCGTTCGAACTCAAGCGTTCCACTTCTGGCGAGTGTGAAAAGCCACCTTTTTTTTTTGTCCCTTAACGTATATGCATATAAGACTATCGTTGTTCTCGACGAATTTCGATCTGTGAATTTTTTTTTTTCTTTTCACAAGCGCAAAAAGACGTACGAATAATCGTTCGGAAGACGCTTATTTGATTGACGAATTTAATTTTCTTTTCCGTCAATTTCCTCGAGCTACGTAATTTTATAGTCATTTGTGACAATTTTAAAATTCTTAAACCTTTTCCAATAGCTAAAAATTATCGCTTCGAAAGAACTTTTTTTTTCTCTCTCTCTCTCTCTCTCTCTCTTTCTACAGGAAAATTTAAGCAAACTTTTTTCCGATATTTCACATTGATCGTACTTTATTTTTTCTAGATTCTATAATTTAATTCAAATGCCGTAGTGACAAAAAATCGATAACGCGGTGAATCTGTTGCAATTCATTCTAATCACCGGCTTTGAAAACGCGTGAAGGCAATGAGCGAAGGATTTTCTCCTGAATTCTTTCTTCTCGTCCTCGCATTTATTTGCTCATTATCGAGTATTGTCATATAAATGTATGTCCTTTGTATAAATAAACTGCAGAAGTAATAGTATTCAAAAGAGATTTGGTTACCCAAGATTAAGGTTTGTGCATATCTCCATCGAGTTTTGCATAAATTATTTTATTTTTTATAAAAATTACATTGCACGATAACTTTTTCATTTTTTTTTTTTTTCTTTTTTTTTCTTTTCTTTAAAGATATAGCAGCGACAAAATTTTAGTCGCATCGAAATCGTAAATTTATCAAAATGACAAAAAACACAATGAATAATAAGTGAAGCGTTAATAATTATATGGTAAATGTTCCATTATTGTATTATATATTTTCGGAGGCAGGGATACTCTTGGGTACAGTGATTTACGTTGTACGTCTATTCGTAAATCTCGGAGGAGCTGAGTAAGTCTCTGGACTAAGCGATTCACGGCGCAATTTACAAAACTATAAAAAGGGAAAAAAAAGGAGAAGCAAAATAATTTTGCCTGCTCTGTCTCCTTTAATAACAGTGTATTTTATTCGATTTTTATTTGTTGTAAAAAAAAAGAAAAAATGCTCATTTACTATTTTAATGTAATTCTCTATATTAATAATAATAATTTATTTAATTAATAAACAATAATTAAATATTCTTTGAGTCATATCGATATATTCTATTATAGTGATAGATAAAATTTAAAGTTTTTTTTTAGGCTTTGATAAATTTTTTCTGATAATACGAGTAAGTATAGGCCATGACGTTTAATAGAGACTCTCGATGTATCCGTAAAGCCAAAGGACTTTCTTTTTTATTTTTCGTTAGCCTCCCCTTATAATTCTGTATATCGTATCGTGCGATTATCGGACAATTTTTTCGTGATCTCGTAACGGCGAAGCTTTTTGTTCGGGCTTAGGTTGGTAAAGCGTCAGTGAATTACAGCTCCGGCGATAAAAGATGTAGATAGACTTCTGACTTATCGTGGATGAAGTAAGTTTTAGGGGATATTCAGGTGGAAAGAGAAATGGGGCGGTTTCTTGATTCACGTTCGACTTTCGTGATTTGTGCAACGCAGCCGAAGATTTGGTTTTTTACGTTGAAAAATTTTGCTTTTTTACCGCAATTGAAAATTAAATTTCAATGTCGTTTTAAATAATAAATAAACGTGTTGTATATTTTGCTTTATTTTAAAATTTTACATGTAATAAAAATTTAATAGGATTTTATAACAATAAAATTTAAAAATTACAAAATATATTATTAATGGATAATATTGATTAACACGCGTCTAACGAAGACAAAACGTTTTAATTTTACCGAAACACCAAGCGCAATTTTAATTTTCCAACCGAGCGCAACGATCGAATTTCAGCCCTTTGCGTAATTAACGTTCTCAATTAGCTTCGTTTGTCCACCATTCTCTCTTTTATTTCATCCTTATCCCTCCGCCAGACGGGCGAGTTTCGCGTTCGCGTTGCAAAGGTAAGCCGTAGCTCGGATGGTCGGCTCTTATATACGCGGCGAAGTTTTCATCGTAAAGGACCGAATGAATTCTCGAGTGCTGGACGCGGATGATTATTGCATAACTTTTTCCATTTGCGAAAATGACCGCACGACGCGCGCGCGGTTAAGAAAATTTAAAGGAAAGGAAAGAAAAGGTCTTTGCTTTTAAAGTATGCGGGAAATAAATAATGAAAAAATAAAGCGTTATGTTTTTATTTATATGTATATATATATATCTACTTTGGTCGCGTAGTGGTGGAGTGCAGGTGTACACATAAAATTTATATTCTACGACAACGCCGCAGTTTTATAGAAATATGGAAAGAAGAAAATATTTGGTATTTTGAATCGAATTTAAGGATTTTTCACGTTTCCTTGATTTTTCCTTTTTTATCGTACCTACTCGAGATTTCGTTACACCGCGTTACCGTAAGATGAGATTTTATTTTTCGCTTTTTTTTTTTTTTTGTGTGTTTTTTTATGCATATACTCTCGATATTAAATTATCATGAGCAAATGTTCATTCGAATAGATGCACATTCAAATCTGTTATTCACTTGACCTGTTTGTTTCGTGTTTGGAATGAAGATTCGAGTAGATCTTTGTTGTGTTCCGCAATATTTTTTTTACTCGATTGTATATCGCGTTCGACTATATAACTTTTTCAATAAATATTTTGCAAGGTAAAAATTTTTCGAAAACTTCTTTCGTTATTCGTGACAAAACAAAACGCTTGACTTTAACATTATTTTAAATGAAATCGATTAAAGTTTTTTATTATTTATACAAACGATTGGAAAAAAGTAATCGTAAAGAAATGCATAAAAGATTTAAAATTCTTTGAATAAAAGTATCTCTCGGTTTTCGAATGCATGTCTGAACACACTCGACGTGTATCTACTTGTGTACCTATTAAGGGGTTACACCACCCTGACGCTTAAAAAAATAGGCATGTAAATAAACTTTTATATTGAGCTTACAATTAAAAATATAAATAATTCTTTGTTTTACGTATGCGTATAATAGCTTTATAAATATACCTCAATATTGAAAAAAAAATTAATAAAGAAAATGGCAGAGATATGAGCCGTTCAAAGAGACCCTCTTTTTAAAATCCATGCTGACGGTGTACATGATTTCTCCATCCAGCATTGTTTGAAAACAAAAAAAAGTTTTTTTCCTTATTGAAGAGGGTAATAGCTAAGGCGTGACGTAGGGAAAAAATTAAAAAAATTTTTTTGGAGAAATGACAGCTGTTTGAAAAAAATAATTCGGATTTCCATCAAAATTTTGAGTTTAAAACATGTGTAACTTCTATATACGAAACTCAATCGAAAAAATCCTACGTCACGACCTAGATAATATTATAAGAAATAAGTGGTACAAATTTCAGCCAAATCGGTTTAGCCAATTCTGAGATATCGTGTACACCAGTATGAAAAAAGTTATTTCGAGAAAAACGTAAAAGAACAATAGCTTGTTTTGGGTCAGCTATCTGACTTGCTCACTTCAAATTGTTATAACTTTTGTAATAATGCGAATTTTGGAATGGTTCAACGCTGAAAATATTCTTAAGAGTATAGACAATTTATTTAGCTAAAAAACAAAAAAACGATTTTTTGAAAACGTCATGGTGGTGTAACCCCTTAACATAATTGTCTGGATTCTCTGTATGAACAAAAATATCTCGAGAACTATTAGGAGTAGAAAGCGAAAACTTTGTAAGCTAATATACCTTATCTTGCCAAAAGCATGCTTGAGAGTAGCTTAGCAAAAGAAAACAATTTATTGTATTATATGACTTCGTTGAGATTTTAAAATGATAAATTACGTATCATTCATAATTAAATTTGAGTTCATGGACAGTATATAATAATGCAATGACAGAATAAATGATAAATTTTCCATATTATAGTAATTTTTTAAAATTATAACAAAAAAAAAAAAAAAAAAAAAAGTAAATAAATGAAAATACTGTCACGGTAAAATTTAACACAATTAATTTAATTTGAATAAGAAAATTAAAATGTAAATTAAAACGAAAGTTTCTCAATATTCACATGAAACGACGTGGGAGATGAATAAAATAAAATTATTTAATATATATTAAATATAAAATACAGTTCATTTTATATTTATATTTGCATCTTAATGAATAGATGTAATAATCATCGCTTTAAATATAATAGGTGACCTCCAAATTATTGTATCGGCGGTTTTCTTTGCTCTATCCTGATCTAATTTTATAAATTTCCATGAGCAAGAAAACATTGATAAAAAATTTCAATTTACGAAAGTCCTTCACACACATATAAACAGGTATACGAATAGGATTTTTTATATAAATAAACGCGCAGTTTTAACTCACCTTTGATCTGCCCTGAATTCGTTTTTCTTGATTTAATTGCAACCACGCATCCCACCGGTGCCGGTAGATATTCAAAATGTTCCATTCATTAAGCTTAACGGTTTCAGAGCTTCTCACAATACCGACTCCACTGCCGCAGTCGAATCTGAAACATTAAAAATGAGCGCTTGTGTAATTACTTCTACTCGTCTTTCCCTTTTTATTTAACAATTTATTTTTTGTTAAAATTTTTTATGTTTCCATCTCATTTTCGAATTCATTTAAGCACGAAAAAATTTCTTTTAAAATTCGAATAAACTTGAAATAAAAATGAATTTTAATATTTTTCAAAAAAAAAAAAACGAGAGTAAATAAATAATAAGATACTGTTCAAATGTTTTTTTAGTAAATGTTGAATTTAATTAATCGAATTGTTTTACAATATTAAAAAACAAAAAAAAAAAAAAAAAATCAGTTTTATCAATTAAATACTTTTTATTCTTTTTTTCTGAGTAATCACATTGATTTTTATTCATACAATAATGTAATAAAGATGTCGAGATACAACATTTTTATTTGATTTATTTTGATTAAAAATTCCTTGTAAATTAAAAATACAGCAAAGGTTGTGCCAGTATCGATTATTCAATTTCATTTGTACGTATCGAATGACATAAATGATATATCCATTAACCTCATTATGGAGCGATCATTGTACACATAAATAATTCTCGGAAAACTCACCAATCGAATTAAAATACAAAGCTATTCTACAATTATTAACTCAACTTTTTAGCGTTTGACAAACTTTGTATATTTAAACTTTTAATTCACAAGACGAATATTACTTGAAAAATTAATCGTCAAAAGTTTAGCTCAAGCACATCGTCATTTATAAAAGGGCAACTTACGTCGCCGCATAAACCTTTGTTTGATAAACGAAAAATGTATCTCCACGCGCACTCAAAAATAATCGCGCACCTTAACATTACCAGCACCGCAGTAGAATATTCCATCGTGATATTCAACAGAGCGGTAATATTCCATCGTAAAGCGTCGGTAGCTTTTCAAGCGCGCTCGAGTTTCACACTCACGTTTCACGGTCTTGCGCGGCGCTTCTTTCAAATATAGGTCAGAGGTATAGAGAGAGAGAGAGAGAGAGAGAGAGAGAGAAAGAGTAACCCCGGCTTGTATTGTATATAAAAACCAAAGTACAAAAGCTCGCCCTTTAAAGTAATTCTTTGTTCGCGGTCACGAGACGCTGCAAAAGAGAAAGAGACAGAGAGTTCGTTTTAAACAGAGTCGCGCTAATAAATCACCGCGAATAAATAACATTTATTTTCTTTTCGTTTCCCCCCTCCTTTTTTTTTTTTTTTTTTTTTTTCTACATTTTTTGAGGAAGCCCCGCTCTTTTAATTTACGAGGGGATATCGTCGTCAATTTTAACAGACGTGCGCGCACGTGTGTTACATAAGTCAGAGCTTACGATTAGAGATATAACATATATATACACACACGACAAACGACGCTTTACCCAACGGTTCGAGTATAATACCCGGCCTGGAAACAAATGTCAAGATCGATATCGGCGCGGGCTTCGCCCACTCGCGCGTTCTCGATTCCTTTTTTTTTTTTTTTTTTTTTTTTTTTTTGTTTTGTTTTATTTTTCTTTTTTCTTTTTTGCGAGACAGGTGGTAGCTGTCGTGCTTGTCGCGCCTGTCTGCCGCTGCGTGCTTGGAAATAATTTGCGCCAAGGACGAATTGGTATATTACTGATTGTGAGTGTGTTTGTATATATATATGTACGTGTTTGCGATTCGTGTTCGAGTTTGTCGCTGTCACGGTAAACTCTCTTGCATTTATATATGC
The DNA here is from genome assembly GCA_949987625.1 of Chalcis sispes. NCBI lineage: Eukaryota > Metazoa > Arthropoda > Insecta > Hymenoptera > Chalcididae > Chalcis > Chalcis sispes. The sequence goes on from OX465097.1 coordinate 19,828,361, forward strand.
TTTTTCGGTAATGGATCAATTATTTGATAAATTAAAATACAATACCTCTTATTCCGTAACTATTAAATATTATTAATTTATATTTTACTTATGAATGCCGTAATAAAAATAGGATAAATTTTATTTTATTACAACTTGTTAGAGAATAATGATTGAAACTTTTTTGGTAATTCAATTCGTCAGATCTATGAATTTGCTCGTTTCAAATTTTAGTGCAACGAGACGTTAAAGCTTAACTTTTACTTACGCTCGTTATTAAAAGATCTATTTGGTTGATAATTAGCCACACTTTTTTTTTTTTATTAAATATATTTTAAAAATTAAATTTTATTAATTAATTGTCAATTAATTAAAGACTAAATAATGATAAATGATAAGCATGTCAAGGCTTTTTATATTTTTTCCATAACAAAAAGAAACTTATTTTGTTAGAGCGGTAGAAATATAATAAACATAATTAATTAAAATTTTATCACATAATATGAATAAAATGCGAGCAACAAAGTATAAAGTTTATTTTTAATTAAAATTATAAAACATTTACAGTGTGCACATTAGATGTAAAATTTTTCAATAAACGAGCACATACAAAGTTAAATGAAATAATATTAAATTGTCATAATATCCTTCTAAGAGATCCAATTATTATAATATAAATATTTAGCAATCATATATTATAAAAACTTCGTAAGTATAGTTATATAAAATTTTATATCCATGAATGAGATTCAATTTCAAACAATACACTTGGATTTTTGAAAATAAAAAAACGTCGAGAAAGTTAATTAAGAACGAATTATTTAAAGGATTTTCTTTAAAAAAAAAAAAAAAAATAAAGAAAAGGCACATCGACAGCTTGCGGTATTCATGAATATATATAAAATTGCCCACTATAAGGTACGGTATTTGTAACGAAAGCGATAGGGTTGAAAAGTTGTATCGGAAATAAAATTCGGTCTTGGAAAAGGGCCAAAGAGAGAGAGAGAGAGAGAGAGAGAGAAAGAGAGAGGTAGTACTCTTTCCTATTTTCCTTTCGCCCGCCACCCGATCATTCTTTCCTGCGGCTGCTCAATAGCTATTCTCTCTCTTTCTTTCTCTTTCCTTTTGAAATTGAATTACTTTCCGCCGAATGCTCACCGACTGAAGCCGCGTAACGCGATTGAGCTATTATCCTCGTTTATTCCGCTATTCTTGCTACATTTTTTTTTTTCCGAGTAGCGCTTAATGAGATGCACCGATGGAAATTTTACTTCATTAGAAATGTATCCTATTCTTATATTTAATTAAGTGAATTTATTATTCTTTATCGAATAGATCGTTGAATTTTTATTTATTCAATTGATTCATTTATTCTTATGATATTTTTGATGAAATTAATGTTGACAACTTTAAACTATGTAACTATATGTTTTAAAAATATACTTATAATTTAATAATACGTCAAATTTTGTAATTATTTAATAAAATGAAATAAAAATCTAAATAAAACGTTAAAAATTTACTATAATTTTTATATTTTTGAAAACCCTTACAAAGATTTAGACAATTTATATAAAGAGTTTTATAGCTTTTTCCTTTGAATTATTAAAATTTGCATTTATAAACTGATTGACTTAAATATTGGTTTATTTGATATAAATAAAATGAATTTTTTTTTTTAAACGAAGTAGATGGTAAAGAATTTATATTCCTATAAAAAATTTACTTTGACGGAAATAAAAAATTATTTTTTATAAAAAAATTGTGTCGTGATAAGTTTTTTGTTTAAATTGTTTTTTATTTCGACAGAAAGATTATTAGCAAGAATATTATAAAGAGTCATTTTATTTTATTTTCGTACTAATTTTACGACACTTTTTTAATTATAATAAGTTTGAAATTTATACGAAAATATTTTCATAAAATATGTGTATATTTATTTTCTTTCGAAGTAGATTTTGAAAAAGCTTTGTTTAAATTTAAAAATACCGGAAATAAATATATTTCATAGCTTTATCTTGTAGCTTTTGTATTGTATATACGATGGTCGCAGTTGTTGAGAAATGACACACTTTTTCATAAACGAAAATAAATGCATTTTTCGTAAAATATATCGTAGGTATTTTTGAAAAATATAAGCGAAGTCTTGAAAAAGTATTTTAATGAATAAAATTTTTTCACAATACTAATTTATACAAAGAATAAATCGTAAATAATAATTTATTTTAAAAATTCAAGTTTTATACTTTCATTCAATTATGATTTTAAATTTATTATTTTTAAATATATTTTAAAATAATAAATATGTTAGTGTTACATATTATAAACAGCCTAATATTATTTGAAAAGTGTATTATCAAAGTGAATTAAAAAATTTTTAAGTAGATGTACGAGTAAGAAAGAAAAATTTTAAATTAACTATAAAGAAGTAAAACGATAAACGCGAATATATTTTGAAACGTTTTAGAAATTCGATGTAAAAGTGAAATTTTATCGCTAGCCAGAGCTCGCGCGACTTAACAAAGTCAACGAGCAGCCGTCGATCTCTCGGGGAAAGCGACATCTCGTTAGATCAACTGGTTAATTTAACGTCGGCTGTATGAAAAAGCGAAAAATTTGACTTGAGGTAAGGTGATGTCGGTTTTACCTGAACTCGACGTAACCGTGGTGAAGAATCAGGGCCATAAAATCGCCCTGGAGATCGTCCCTTTCTCCGGCGAGAATGAGTACGCCGTCCCACGCCTCGGGACGGAATTCGAGCTCTAACTGGACATGTTTGTAAGCCGCGTGGAGTGCGGGAAACGCCAGCCAGCTAAGACCGGTGAAGCGCGGTGACCTCACTTCCGCTTCTGAAACAGAAATTCGAAACTTTACTCGTCTCTCTCTCTCTCTCTCTTTCTCTCTTTTGGTCATTTTATCTTTTTCTTTATTCTTTGTTTTTTACCTTCTTTTCTATTTCTCCCCCTCTCTCTTACTCTCTCTCTTTTTTTGTTTCGTTTACTGTTGTCCTATACCCTTTTTAATCTACTTTTCGCTTTGATCTTACTACCTACTAGTGTTCTTTTCGTGACCACGAGACACCGAAAATTCTAATTAAAAATATTTTCATTTACTTTTTGCTTTCTTATTTTAAGTGATTGTATTTTTATCTTCAATGTTACATATTGTTTAAATAAATATTTTCTAGAATTTTTCAATCAAAACGTATCGAAATATAATCATTTTTTTATAATTAAAATTCTCTATTCATTCAAAATAATATTATAATAAAATTTCGTTTCGAAGTATTTTTTCAAATTAAATAAATTATTTCTTAATTCAAACTTAGATTATTATTTTTTAAAAGAATAATTGCATTCACTTAAGTGTCAAATATTTTTTTTTTTTGTTTATTTTTCAAGGAAAAAAAGAATGATAAAAAAGTACAAGTTTGCTTATTCTATCAGAATTTCGAACAAGAACGTAAACTCTCGCAAAAAATTCTTCGCATTATTAAAAATTACTTCCTCAGAAAATAAGTATAAATTCAAAGAAGATATACAAATATCGGTGCATTATTATTAAATTATTAAGTTGAACATGAGCTCTAACGCTTTAAAACTTTCGTCCGCCGCGATAGACGCTCAGCTATCGGACAATGTACATAATAAGCGTACGATTTTTTAGAGACAAACAATAAAAAAACTACGTCGCTCGTCTTTGAACGAGCTCGGGCGCGATGCTTGGAGCTCTTTGTCGTAGCGCTCGTCGTCACGGTAGTAGAAGCGCGAGAAAGTAGAACGACGGCGGATTTTGCTGGACGTCTTTGGTTTCGTTCGACGTTGGCCACCGCCTCGTTGTAGTTTAATACCGGCGAAACGAAATAAACAAGATAGGGAAAGAGAGAGAGAGAGAGACAGACAGACAGACAGAATAAGAGGAGATTTATCGTTGGACTTTGCGGGCACGTAGTTCGCGCAAATTCGTCGGAGATCGAGAGCCGTGTACTATTTGTACGTTAGTTATACAGAGTCGAGTCGAGAGAGATACAGGGCTTAAGAAGTTTCGAGGTGTGAGAGAATAGAAATCGCAACGTTTGCTGGATAAGATTCTAGCCGAGTGGGTTTAGTTTACTGTGTAACTTGTAACGTTTTATATGAAATGTTGGAAGATGCCGCGTGGACCAAAGCATAGCGCGTATACGTACGTGTACGACTACGTGACTTTGGCTGTTATTGTGTTGGGAGAGATTTTTTTTGTCTCAACGACGAATGATAAATGTTTGTTATTGTGTTACCGCGTAGTCTTGAATGTACATACATGTGAATATAACGAATGTAGCGTTCATGCACAAATAGAAGTAACTTTATGAGAACGGCGTAACGTGCGCCTCAAAGCTGAAGGGAATGAAATCTAAATGACGCGCTTTGACGCGTTTTTTATTGCTTTCAATTTTTAACGATGTATTGTCCGTATACCTTTGCTTTTCTTTATATAGAGGTAAAATATATATTATTATTATTATTATTATTATTATTATTATTATTATTATTATTATTATTCGAAAGTGCTGTAATTTTTTTGTTTTAATGAAAAGCGTTGATATTTCTAGACACTACGCCTAAATTGAAACAGTAAAGTTTGTTTCACAAAAAAAAAAAAAATAAAGTTTTTTTCGCACAAAATGAATAAGCTCTTTATAACGATGCGAAAATAAGTTTTAATAATGGACCGGTAAATTTTCATAATATTGTATGATAAAAAAAAAAAGATTTATTTTACACGTGATTTTGTTCATTATTTCATCATAAAAGAGACTGATTTTATTATTATACTTTGATAATAGAATAAAAGCTTTTTTATTACATAATATTGTTAGAAAATATCTACACTACTGATTCATTATATTGAAATAATATTGAATATATATATAAAAAATAAATATTAAAGTTATATGTAATGATTCATTAAAGATTATTTGAATGGTTTAAAAAACTAACGATACGTTCATTTTTATTCCATTTGACTATATTATTTAATATACTCGTACATATAAAAGATAAAATATAATGATGCGAACGTATGACAACATCAGCAAAAATTCTATTCACTTTACTCTTTAACGACTTAGACCACCCTTAGCCCTATTCTTTTGTGCATGAAATTTTTTGCCGCGACTGACAAAGACCGAACCAAGCGGCGTATATATATGCGCGTTCGTTTCTTTTTAAATAAAAAAAAAAAAAAAAAAAAGAGAGAGAGAAAAAATAAAAGAAAGAAAAAAATGGGAAAAGCATTCACGGAGATAAAGAGAATGGAAAGAAAGGAAAATGAACGATTTCACAAGTAGTTTAAAGATGGTAGAGCCTATAGGGGAAGCCTCAAAAAAGAAAAAAGGTAGAAGGAAAGAGAAAGGGAAGGAGTGGAGAAAGAAATGTCGGCGGTCGAACGAGAAAATATCGCCGAGGTAATGTTGCGATACGCGAGAAGGAGGGAAACGGAAAAAAAATCGTCCGCTCCGCGTTCTGCAGAGTCTTACAACGGCGCGGCAACCTTCGCATACCTATCCGTATGCGCACAAGCGCAACCATCCTCTTTCTCTTACGGTAAAGTGGAAGCGAGGCAAAGGCCGTATCAATCACGAGAAAAGGAGGATCGGAGACGAAGTTGATGGAAGAAGGGGCTGTGGGGATACCCGATACACGCGCACACCGACGATGCATCTACACATACACGCATCTACTTCTCGACGATAAATCAGGAAAGGATGAAAGAGAAGACGAGAGGGTGAGAGAGAGAGAGAGAGACATAGAGACAGACAGAGAGAGAGAGAGAGAGAAAAGGATGAAGGAGAAAAAAAAAGAATAAGATTGCGAAGATGAAAGTCCTAGCTTTTGCGTGTATACATATACGCTATGCGTGACTGTCGCGCGCACGTTTCTACGCTCGCTAGAGAAATGGTAACTCGATGCAACTACACCGCTACGCGCGTAAACTTATTTTTCCTCGGCTCGTGTGAATCTTTTATGCGCGCCGCCTATGTGTGTGTGTGTCTAGATATCTGTATAAGCGAGAATACGAAAAATATACGCGATATCCGCGTTTATATATATAGCTATCGGGATGAGAAATTTGAGTTTTCTGGATATATAAGCAGACTTCGATGCTTGATGTCTAGTGTATTTGAAAACATGAATAAAAGTTAAAATGAAGTATAGATAAAAATATAAATCTTCGTAACGTCATCGAATGAATCATATTTTACAATGATATATACCATATAGATTGCGATGAAAATTTTATTAAATTGAATAAAAATAAATTCTTCTCAAAGTCCAAATTTCACATTTTACAAAATAAAATATTTACATTAATGCAAACTTTTTCGCATACTTTCGAATTTCATTCTCTATAGAGACAATGACACTTGTGTCTGCACGTGAACTAATATATATATATATAGAAAAAAAAGAGCAACTTAAAAAAAAAGCATCCACGAGAGAGTAATCTCGGTACGCTATAGGTGCTTCATTTCGGCCTTCCGACAGCTGTGCAGTATCACCTCTCGTGCAATCGGAGACATGTCTCATTCTTCCTGCGCCTCTGCCTCGTCGTCGTATGGGAATAGCGGCAATCAGAGTCGCGCTAACTTATATCGAATCTCCCAATTGGCCTCCGACGAGAAAAGACAGCCGATATATAGAGACATCGGCGAAATGAGAGAAATCCAGCCAATTAACTTTCGACAGTTCTCCCACTATTTTCTTCGTATTAATATCCGCCGTTTCGTTTCATAAGAGCCGACCAACGCGTTGACGGTTTGAAAAAGACGCGACGGCAACCGATGCGCAAACACGCGTGTATGTAATACCGGGAGAGAAAACGAGCTACGAGGGCTCTTTCCGCACTTACGCACGAGAGATTATTATAGTCGGCTGTTAGCGTTCGACGACGAGGCGCAAATAGCCTGGAATGTACAAATTACGAGAGGGTTGTATAGCCCGCCGCGTTATAATGGGACCAGTTTGCGTCGTACGCATATATACGTTGCTACGCTATGCCGAGGAGCAGAAAGTTAATATTTACGAGGCTTGTGTTTTTAACATTACGCGTGCCAAGATTCGCGTTGTTGTTGGCGTTTGCTCGTTTACATTGGGAAAATAATGAATCTTTGTGGATTACACATATATATATATGATTATTTTAATGTTTAACCATTTCGTATTTTACGACGATAATTTTAATTAGAAATAGATGGACAATTTTAATTTTATTCAAGTATAACAGGTTCCCTCTAAAGTATACGACTCAAACCAATTTATCATCGTCGAAGTTTTTTTTTGAAATATCAAAAAAAAAAAAAAAAAAAAAAACGTAATTATTAAGGCGATATAGTACCTTTGCTAATTTTACAATTAAATTCGCTTAAATTAATATTTCAAGGTGTTAATTATAGCTTCATTCGTATTGCATAACTCGTTATTAGCATATTTCTATATATCTTTCTCGAAATATGTTTTGAAAGTTGAGTAGTTTATGCTTTGAGCTAAAGTAAAATCCGATAATTACAAAGTTTAAAAGAACTTTTGGGATTAAGATTGGAAACTTCTTCAATGAATTTTAATAGTATTAATTAAAGTATTTCGAGATTACGCTCAATTATGTTATCATCGTTTTTACTCATTTGCTCACAAAAGTGATACTTCTCTCTATCGGCTTCGAATTACTGTAAACAAAGTTCACCCTACTTATTTTTCTTTAAACTTAAACTCACATATTATAACCAACAACAAAGCGTTTTTTTTTTTTTTTTTTTTTTTACAGTATTTAAGTACTAAAATCAAACATTTTGTATTAAAGAACAAATAAACAAAGTAGCTTTTCTTAAAAAATTTATGATGGATGTTATGTTTAAAACTTTACAATGTTAAAGAAGAGTTTTCGAATAATTTAAGCGATGAATAATAAATTTTATAAACTAATTTTATTTTCAAAACGATATTTCCAATCATTTTTAAAATATGTGTTATTCGTATTTAAATTTTTATTACAATTTTAAATATTTTTATCTTTGCTTGTGTTTTATTTATTTGTAACTACGAGTAATGAATTTCCGCTTTTTATTTAAAGAAATCAATATATTTCATAAATATAATATAAATCGAATTATAAAACAAATATACGTTTTAATCGAATCTTTTAAATATTGATACACGTTAAATAAGGAACATTTCATCGAAGAATCAAATAAATTTCAGTCGGCAGTCGGTACGCAGTAAGAATATAACGGGGCAGACATTTTTCCTTATCTCAACATCTATCGATTATTTGATCAAGTGAAATGCCCAACGCGCAGGACTCATTTCGTCGGCGAGAACTCGTCTATACTCTCTCGGAATGTTCGGAGAGTTGTTCAACGTAAGAAATATCGGCTGTTAAGTAAGCCTTGTAAATAATAGAGGCGTATGTAAACTTCGTGTATTAACGATTAGTAAAATGTGTCGATGAAAAACATTTTTTAATATGTTTTTTAGTCCCTTGAAAATTTATGCGCCTGTATCCTTAAGTTTTAAAGCGAGAAAATAGTTCGCTAATAACAAAATTATGTGCAGCATCTTTTTCTTAAATGCTCGATATTTTAACGGTCAATTATATACGTTCGCTTTTTCTCATACGGACATTTCGTGCAATCGTAACGCGCGTACATTATCGGTAAACCAAAGGGACACTGACGTGCACACGCACATCACGCACTCGAACTCCGAATATAATTAATCACGGCTAGTTGCTTTTATATATACCCACATACACACACATACACTTAAATTTATAAACGTCGAAGTATCGGGAGAGAAACCGTTAAATATTAAGAGAGAGAGAGAAGTCTGCAAGAGCCGGTCATTCACGCAGCAGCTATTTGTGCGTTATGTGCAGGTCGACGCAGTAGTTTTAACCGTGTATATGTCAGACACGATACGGGTTCGTTTGACATCCGGCATCCTTGATCCGGCATCTGCTTTATATTTCCCCACTTTCTTCTCTCTCTCTCTTTCTCTCTTTCTCTTTCTCTTTCTCTCTCTTATTCTTCCTCGTACGCGTAAATCACGTTTATACACCTGCATCAATGTATTGAATGTCAAAATTATAGCAAGCAAAAATTGCGATATTTTTTTTTTTATTTTGTAAATTTGAAGTATTTGACTTTATTCCGAACGTAAAAAGAATTTCCATATAGCATAACAGCGGTGAAGTTTGATTCAGCATTTTTTTTTCTTCAAACAGTTATATTTACGGTAAAAAATAAAAGTCACGAACTTATAGTCGACGTAAAATTATATTTATATCGTCATGAGTCACGAGTACAATTTTTATATTTAATGAGCGAGTATTACGAGCGATTGAAAATTTGTTACTCGTAGTTGACGTTTATGTATTCGTTTATACTGTATTTACGTTTGGAGGTAATGCAACAATTTAATTCTTTTATATCGAGAAACAAACTTTTAAAAATGATGTTTCAAATAACTCAAATACATACGTCAAAAAAATATTCAAGAGACGTTATTGAAAAAATAAATTAATTTAATCGGAAATAAAAATAATGTTATATTTCCGTACGATATTTATTCACGCAATTTATTTTCATCGATCATTATATATACATAATATATGCGTCGATTTATAGTGGATTGGAGAAATATTGTCCGTACATTTCATTTTACACGACGTTTTGACAGCGTGTATTTATCGTACGTTTGATGACAATTTTTTCAGATTTATTAAAATGTCACAATAATTGGTTATACGAAATAACATTTTATCAACAGAAAAATGAATTATCGTTGCATAATAATATAATAATAAGGATTATAAAAATTTTCTTTCAAAATTAAACATATATAAATATAAATTATAAAAAAAAAAAAAAAAAAAATAGAACGAGGCGTATTCAATTATTCGGTTATTCATTTAATTAAAAATTTTATTCGCACGGGCGTTTTAAGAAAACCTACGAGCGATTATTTATATCGTTGCCGTTCATTAATTTTTATCATTTATCCGCCTAGTCCCGCGTGTATTTGTCATTTATTCGAACGGGTGGACAAAAACGCACAATATTACTTGCTCCGTAGCACTTATAAATAAAATCGTCCAATATAATCGAGCATCGAAATTTAATTCGACCACGAGAGAGAGAGAGAGAGAGAGAGAGAGAGAGAGAGAGAGAATGGAGTTTGGTTCATTTTTGCGTTAATAAATAGCCCGTAAATTCCCAGGGCGGGCGTCCGCGTTAACGACAAGTATAAGCGATCGCGGTGAGCCCACTACCGACCGCAGCGATTCTCCTCGACCAATTAATTCATTTTAAAATCGGCCGTACCTATACGATCCTATAAATAACGCGTCTCCCCCTTTTTACCTTCCGCTCTGTCTACGTTAATTCGACCATAGCCTAGGTGTTACGACCCTGTCCCTTGTGTGTGTGTGTGTCTGTGTGTATGTGTGTGTGTGCGCGTGTCCGATATATAAATGAGCGCGTTATTATACTAGCATATGTTCGCGATTTGATAAAATTTTAAACTCCTCGCTCCTCGAACGAATGCTATCGGGTTTAGTGGTGATGCGAAAAATTTGAATTTTAAAAACTTTTTTGTAAAGGAAAAGTAAAAAATCAAAAAAAAATCTTGAGGCTACTTTTTTAGATGCATTGTACGCTAACCATTCCACATATTTCAAATTTTAAGCATAAAGTTTGCTTTAAATATAAACAATTACGTCAACTCCAATGTATTTATTGCGCTTTTAAAAATAACTTCTCTTTGACGTATTAATTAAGTCCATTTGAGCGGTCATCATCAAATAAAAATAACGTGTATTGATTTTTTATAATTCATCAGTCCTATGCTAATAAGCAAAATGCACATGTAACTCATAAATATTTGTCATATCCGTTTGACAAGGGAGGGGGGGGGGCTAAGTAAGTACGTCAAAAAAAAAAAAAAAAAAAAAAAAAAAAATAAAAACTCAGCTCAAGCAGAATACATTAATCAACGATGGTTAAGGAGTTGAGTGGAAGTAATCTATAAAACGCACGCGGCAGCAAAATTTCATGAATCTTTTAACTCTTCGAGTTCGCGTGCTCACATCCACAAACGAGCATACGCGGGTGTATAGGCTAGTTTTAATAATAAAAGAGTAGAAGGAAGCGATGTTTAATCGCGTTTACGTACACGCATACACACATGCGAAAGAGAATGAATGCGCGCGGATGGGCAAACATCCGCGGTATAATTGCGATAATCGGGAAGGACGCTCGGACGCTCGTACGTTTCCTATACCTATGTATAAATTCGGGCTCGTTGCACACTGTACGCCTAACGTATGGGCGTGCGCGTGCGAGCACGCAGACACGCGGGGCCAAATTATGAGAATAACCCCGATGTAGCTATAACACGGGCTTTTACCCGAGGGGAAACAGGCGTAATCCGTGCGCGAATCGCGTTGATGTCGGACGCGAGAATTACGAATAGTTACGGTCATTGTATGCAATAGGTATAGTTTCCATTGTTTCGTGCTGATTTTGTTGTCGTCGTAGTTGTCGTTGCTGTAAAAATGGATTTGGGTTTTAAATTTTACGAAGTAAGAGCCGCTGGATTTGTAAGAGGATTTATGGTGTGTAAGGGAGAGAAAAACGCCAGTTTTCCTTATCGCGTTGATGGTACAATAATAAAGTACTCGTGTTTGTAAATAAATGTTTCCGGTATTAACTGATGAGAATTAAAATTCGTTTGGTCAACCCGCGTTTATGTAAAATAAAATTTTTTTATTTTATGTTGTATTTTAAAATAAAAATTATACCGATGTAAAAAATAAATGGATTCCATAAGCTTTTGTTCGTTGTAATTTTATTTTTCTTTCTTTTTATTAATCAAAATAATAACAAATTATTTCTGATAGTCTTGTTTAAACTTCTTGCGGTTAACAAAACAGAAATTCTCGTAACAAAGTAAATCTATTATGTGAATAAAAAGTAAGCTAGTAAAATTGCATATTTTTTTATATAGTGTTAAAATAGGTCAGTACAAAACAGCCAAGAAATTTTAAATCTTGTTACAGAAAATTGCAGAAACTTCGTTGCGGCCTCTCAGTTGAAATATATATAAATATTTGTAAAATTCTTTTGTTTTATTGTGCGAAAAAAGAAATTAACTTATATACTTAGAATTTTTAGATTTGTTTTAATATTTTCACAAAAAAAAACCATAACTTTTTATTTTATCACTTTTTAAATAAAATATTAACAAACAAATACTTATTTTCTTCACTTTCAAAAATATTTCATTAATTAGTTATAAATTATTAACGCGCGATCGAGTAAGCTGTATCGAAAAAGCTCAAAAGGCAATGACTCCAATTTACCACGTAAAATTTCACAATCGTAGATTAACCCAGAAACGTCAACGTGTACACGAGACATTACACGAGTCATCAGTTAGTAACGATACACAGCAGAGGTTCCTCGCTTTTCCGCGTTGCGCGCGCGCGCGTGTGTGTGTGTGTGTGTGTGTGTGTGTGTGCGTGTGTACGTGCGAGGTTCACCGTGCGAGACACCGTTCGGTTACCAAGTTCGCTCAATAATTGCAACGGCGACGATCACGCGAAATTCACGCTCCCAACGAGTCATCGAGAGTTAGAGAAAGAGGGAGTGCGAGATATATATAGCGGATCGCGCAACATGTGGCGTCCTGTGAAAATGGACCGGGGCGGGTCAGGCCGCGTTTTCCTCCCTCTCCATCGCGAGGGAGACGAAACGATCGAGTTGATGCTCCTAATCGATGAACTATCCGCTGTGACGTGGCAAATTGTGTTTGCGAGCTCTAAGAGACTGCACCGTGTCGCGCTTATATGTATGTACTATATGTGTGCAAGGTTCGCGAGAATACGCGAGGGAGAGCGAGAGAGAGAGAGAGAGAGAGAGAGAGAGAGAGAGAGGAAGAGAGGGCAGTACTGGCACCCGAGGCCTTCTCTCGTCGTCGGTATTGTGCGACTATTCGCTCCCCCGTGAGATCAATCGATCTCTCTCTTTCTCCTCCCCTTCTCCCTCTCTTATGTGTTTGGCTCGCGAATCAACAAGATGACAAAGAGCTTCTATTGAATTGCTTTATTAGTGCTCGCTTTCTCTATGTTTAGTATAAGAATTGTTTTTTTTTTTGTTCGATCGTGCAATTGCACATTTTCTTTTTTCGATAAGGAATTTTTTTTCGTTAAAAAACGCGAAGATACAAAGAAATTATTTAGTTTTACTTGTTAAAATTAAAGAAAATACTCGTAACGTGGAATTCGTTGATTTAATATTTTTATATACAGGTTTCACGACACTAAATAACAATGCAATTTAACACACTTTTTTTTTCAAATAACTTCTTCAGACATTAATATATTAATTTATTAAGATAAAGAAAAAAAGACGCATAAATTTTGTTAATAATTAATGATGAATTATTTTTAATTACATGCCTTATATATGGGTATAAAAACTCTATATTAAATTTCTGTTTTTATCTTCAGTATAAGTATATTTTCTAAAGCAAAATATTAATAAATGAATTAGTCGCGAAAATTTCCAAGAAACAGTATGATATTCTTCTTACTATTTGAAAACTATAAAAGTCAATTTTCCCGCACAAACATCGATAAATTTTCCACGTGCATTTTTAAAAAAAAACATCTGTACCCTCTCACCATCATTGCATTAAAGTAGACATTTCATAGAGCAAATCTCGAATTGCAATCTCCATATAGCTCCGCACAATCGCAAACCGTTCGATAAATTCTTGCGGTTGTACTTTGCACGTTTTCCCAACAGACATACACGTACTCACACACACATACATACACGCACACACACACGCGCGCGCGCGCGTGTGAATTCTTTTCATCAACCGTCGCTCCCTTGGCATATTTTCCCCAAAAAATTCATCTCAACCAAGTGTAATGTACATTATGCACACACGTTGTGTACGACAACATTTGCAGACGCGCGTGCGCGCCCATACACGATTTTGTATAACCGCGAGATTTCTGTGAATCGATTTATGTATATATGTATATACGAAATGGAAAGAAATCGTCGAGTCTCATTTCACGGATGGAAAATAAGCCGAAGGAGGTAAAATCCTCGAAGGGTAGATATACTTTCATTTTGAGGAAACGACGACGTTACGAAAGAAGCGTTAGAAGCATTAGGCGCGAAAAAGATTTTTCCATCGAATACTCGACTCGGTTATTACTTCGGGACTTCGGTTTATACACTCCCATGGCGTCGAATGTACACGAACCCTTCGTGCCTCCCTCTCTCGCTCTCTCTCTCTTTCTCTTTCTTCCCCTCAATTTTCCTTCTCTTTTTTCGTTGCACCATGTACGTAACGGGCCTCGTTTCGTTTATCCTTCTTCTTCTTTTTTTCTTTCTACTCGGCTTTATCGCGTTCCGGTACGCCGTTTTTTCACTTTCTCTTTTTCTCTCTCTCTGTCTCTCTCTCTCTCTTCCTTTCTCTCGTATATTCCTCGCGTTTACGCTCGCGGCTCACGTGCGCCCGCGTTAATCTACACCGCGGCGCAGCAAGCCGAGTTCGAGTACGCCTCTAATCCAGGAGACGCTTGGAACGGGTATAAAAATACGGGAGAGAACGACGCGCTCAAGTTGTATACGTGATATTGCCATGCTGCTACTACGACTCTGTGTCCGTATTAATAATGGCTTTGTTAATAATGCTCTTGTTTTATATCTCGATTTTTATTATCTGCTCTTTCCTTTCATCCGCACTGAATTCCGAGTAATTATTTCTATCTAGCCTCTTTCTCAATCTCTCTTTTTTTTTTTTTTTTTTCAAAGTTATATATTTACCGATATCCACAATAGCTCTATTGTGTGATTATGTAAACGATCGGTTAAAATGAGTTGAAAATCGGTAATCAATACACGGTAAATGTGAAAAATTTTTACGTGTCGTTGCTTTTTTCACAATTTTCATTTTTATATAGTTAAAAAAAAAAAAAAAAAAAAAAATTATGTTTTAAATCTGTCGGGCATTCATGTATACGCATGAAAGGGGGAAAAAAATTTCCAATTGACCTACCTTAAAATATTTTACGTACACATACTCTCACGTAATCGTATATTTTTTGATTTTTTTTCTTTTTTTTTTCTTTTTTTAACGCACAAAATACGTTATATTTTTCATGAACGACGAGTAATTATTCATGTATGCGCAGATTAGTACAACGGTAAGCAGCGTCCCATAAATTTTCACCGCCTTGCCTTTTATGAAAATAGCGCAATTCGATGGGCATCAACATGATTGGATTATAAACCATATATGTATATATACGAGTATCGTTTGTGTTTATAAATCTTACCGAATCGATGAAAAAAAAAAAAAAAAAATAATAATAATAATAATAACGAGGCACATCTCAATAAATACTTACGCACATTTCCAAACGTTCTGTATTATGAATTTTACGATAGCCTCTTCGTATATTTATTTTGATTCATTAATCTATCGCTCTTTATTTCTCTATATCTCGTTCGCGTTTTATGTATATACAGATCTATACGCGTAAAACCGTCGCAGGGAGGCTCAAGAGAGAGTTTGAGCACTGCCCTTCTAGTTTAACGTACACCAAGAATTTACGGCATTGTTACGGCTTACTCGAGCTTCGACGTGACTACTGAGCTCCGATAGGAATTATTCTCACGAGAACCGTGTACACATGTACGCTGGCCGTTTTAGTTTTTTGTTTTTTGTTTTTTTTTTTTTAATCTTTTTTTTTCTTTGTTTTTCGTCTACGGTGAACGCCGTTGATAAAAATAAAGAGCGCAAAAAATACGCGTAAATAAATCGTGGCATTTTTTATTTTCGATGAACAAGTATCTCAAGCGTTCGTGGTTTTTCTCCGGGAATATTGGATTTCAAAACAAGTGGACACGATAGCGCATCGATTAAAATTGAAATTTATCATATATTTTAATCGTCTACTTAACCAACATTCGCATCATTTATCATATGGAAACGCACGCGGGTTAAAAGTAGCATTAGTTATTTCTATGCGCGATAGCGGATTTAACATACGAGTAGTGCAATAAACGAATCTCTGAGTTAAACGATACGCCATACAACCGAGAGGTAAAAACGAGAACGGGATAAAGTTCGCGGTAATTTAAACGTATTTTAAGCGCCAAAAATGCACGTATACAGAGAGCACCAACCATAGCGCGAATAACCAAGCGTCGGTCCATTCTCATTTGCCAGGAGAGGTTTGCGCGAGACTGACCCCCCGAGCACAAATAATATACAGCGGCGCGAGTAATAAAGCATTCGAGACCAGTGCACTCTCTCTCTCTCTCTCTTTCTCTCTGCCACTCCAAAAAACGAGAATACCGACGCCGAGCTCTGCGTTGTTGGCGAGCCAACTTTATGCGCGCTCGCGCGCGCGCGCGCGCGCGCGCGTGTGTGTGTGTGTGTATGGGTGTGTGTGTGGGTTTATGTTTGTGTATATAATATATATATATACGTCAGTTTATCCCGTTTTCCTTAGCGTTGCTCATCTCTTACTTCTATATTCTACCGTTTCTTTTTTTTCTCTTGGGTGTAACTTATGCATTATTATTATCGACGTTTGCCGTCACTTGTAACGAAAAAAACTTACGCGATTATTTTATTTAACCTCGTGTTAATAGTAAATTATTTTATTAACATTATTAGAAAAATTTATAAATTGACGATAAAAATATACAAATCATTTAAAGTTTAAGAATAACATAAAATACTATAGAATGAAAGATAAATTTTCCTTTTTTGCAGAATTAAATGTTTTAGTTAGTCTTATTTAAAAAAAAAAAAAAAAAAAAAGAAAATTCTTTTACGATCATCGCGGCATCAAATTATTAAACGCTTAAAAAATGTTAAAATCGTATTAAAAATTAATTATTTACGAGAGCTTCATCAAAATTTTCATTATGGCAACGACAAAGTATTTCGAATATCCCGAATGCAGTACCTTAAGTATTCGTGTTACGAAACAAATATAAACTTGGACCTTTGATTATAATCAAAATTCGAGCGTTTCCCCTTGTAACAGCCTGCGCGATACACACGTTTCTGACAGTTTTGCGCATCAAGTATTCTCGAGCGCCGTAGACCGCATTGCTTCGCTGTGTTTAACGTAAATGGCCGGGATGTGATGATTGTTATGGCCAACGGGTGAGTCGTTGTTAAACATCTTCCACGGAAATATTACGGTTTAGAGAGCTTCCGCTAAAAGAGAGAGAGAGAGAGATATAAAGATGGGGGTTATGGCTGCAGTAACGCTTTGATTTGCCAAGTTGAAAATTAATTTTAAGTTCAAGAACTACTTTCCGAATGAATAATATTCATCGTTTTATTTATTTAACTTTCAATTTGAGAAGATTTTCGCAATCGAAGAAGAAAATTTTTGTTAAAGAAAAATATTGGTTACGAGGATGATTTAAATTGCTTGGGAACCAGAATTTTATACCAACGTATTTAATTATAAATTCATTAAAATAATATAATGGAGATAAAATATCGAAATTAAATTTATTTAAAATTTATGAAATATTAAAACCGTATTCTACATTAATTATTTGTAAAATTTTCCTTCGGTGAAAATATAATTGTTTTATTAATAACTCACTATTTATAAAGTAAAATGAAATAAATAATAAAATAAAATGTTAAAATAATTACATTAATATCGCATGTTTGAATTCTAAATGGTTACTTGATAAATTAAAGTTGCCAGTTAATAAAAAAATTACATTATTTTATTACTCATAAAATTATTTACCTTTTAATATTTCAAATTGTTATATTTCAAATATTGATTTT
Source organism: Chalcis sispes (assembly GCA_949987625.1). Taxonomy (NCBI): domain Eukaryota; kingdom Metazoa; phylum Arthropoda; class Insecta; order Hymenoptera; family Chalcididae; genus Chalcis; species Chalcis sispes. Next base: position 19,846,231 of record OX465097.1, read on the forward strand.
ATTTTTCAATTTATCTTCAACTCTAAATAACGTACCTTTCATTGTTTCAACATTAAATGAAAAATCCATTTGTTCAAGTATATTTACAAGGATTCGTTCTCGATTCAATCCAGAATAAATTTTCCTTTCAGTAGCTGTTCGCGCCTATATCTGCGTTCACCGTACGTTTCACCTTTTGTTTATCGCACGTTACGCACAGTCTCGCGGCGCTCTATTTCATCGTCGTTTTAAGTTTATCTGAAAATGGGAGAAAGAGCGAGAGAAAGAGAGAGAGAGAGAGAGAGAGAAGCCACCACGAGTGAGCCATCGCTCCTCGACTCCGACGTCGGGTGTTTGGTCTTACCTTACGGTTGAGAGGTGGAATTTGAGCCCCTCGTCATCTCTCTATCTCTCTATCTCTCTCTCTCTCTCTCTCTCTCTCTCTCTCTTGTCTTCCCAAGCTGAGAGAAAGGCCTGACGTTGTTATTGCCGCTGTAAGCCAAAATGCCAACGGACCAAAAGCGTATATTATGGTACATTACGTAGATGGATGGCCTACGCCGTTATAATTCCGCATGGTGGGTAAGCGAACGCTCGAAATTTTCCCTGAGAAATTTTACCGCGGCTTTGCTGTCGGCCAACGCTTCTCCTATCCTATATACCGATATTATTCGCGAGAAGTTGATGAAACTAATGGTCGCGGCGCACGAAATGAAATTTCGTTAAACTCTTATGATGAAAATTTAAGAAAAGCATTCGCGCGATAATAGCAATAATTGAGCTTTTATCTGTTCCTACTTTTATCACGGAAGGTTGAACGAAATTTAAAACGGTTTCAATGAAACGTTGAAAGTACGAATTCATTACGTTTTGTTGAATTATTCGTTATTAAACCGAAAGTTTTAATTTATCGTAGTTTAAGGTATTCTTATATATTCCAAAAAAAAATCTCTATAGTTACTAAGTAATTTAGAATTATATTATAGTGATATTTTTATTTTACCTAATATTCAAAAAACTTCTAAATCTTATTAAATTTTAAAAACTTCTTTTTCTACTTTTAATTATAATTAATGAATTTTAATCAATCATCGTAAAGATAGTTTGATTGCACGTGAGTATACATGCCAGAATTAACTTTACTTAGTAAATCGATGTAAATTCAATTAGTTTTTAACAATTGTGGCTTTGTACTTCTTCAAAAAAGTTAATTACATGGTTCAAATTAACCATCGCGAATGAGGTTACACTATAATCGATATGTTTCTATAATATTAAAATTTACTTTTAAAGAAAAACATTGCTTAAAAAAAAATTACCGGCTATGTAAATTATTATATAAATAGATTTTTTTTTACTATTCATTATTTTCGCAACGTCGCCGACAATTTTCGACACGAATGCATATTAATCGATAAAAAACATTTCGTATTTCTTCCCTAAAAATCGTTGGTGCATTCGGGACAAAAAAAAAAAAAAAAAAAAAAAAAAAAAAAAAAAAAAAAAAAAACGAGGAAAATGTTTCGCGCATACGGCTATCTAAAAGCGCAGCATGTCCCATAAAAACAGTAACTTTTAAACGCTTGGCTTTCACATACGTACCCCAGAATAAAAAACCTACCGTCTATATCCCGTACATGCACACATTTAGGCGCGCTTACACACGTACACATACACGCGTCACTCTAAAAGCAAAGAGAAGCCTGGCATTCAGGAGCGTCTCAAGAGAGGGGGAGATAGAGAGAGAACCTTACCATTATCGATCGGCCAACCGAGTTCCGATGGCCGCGCGGCCGTATATGCACATGGCAATCCACGTATGTACGTAAGCCGACGGCGCTTATACACTTCCGCGTATTGTATGCTACTCTCCCCCCCTCTCTCTCTCTCTCTCTCTCTCTACGCGCAGTATACTAATCCCGGAGACTCCCTTTCTCTTCCCTTCTTTATCCCATTCCAATACTCAGCTTTAAGTCTTCCTAAGAGTAAGGGACGATATAATGTGCCATGGGACTTCGTGTATTACTAGGGGGGAGAAGATAGAAAGAGAGAAGAAAAAAAAAAAAGGTGCACACACGACACACGAGGTAGAATTAGACGCTAGCATACGTACGGGGTGCATACGAGATACACACTTGTGCAAAGATCCTTGGTTCGAGACGAGTAAGAGCGTTCCATTATGTATGGCGCATTCTATTCTCTCTCTCTCTCTCTCTCTTTGCTCTCGAGAAATTCCAGCTTCAGTATAATGGGCCGTGCGTCTGAGATGGATGGAAGGATCACATAATGCTTTAACGAGCGGTTTGTATGATGATATTTTCGAATTCGATGTTGGGGGAGGGGGGGTGGTGGAAAGGGAATGAAAATTATCGTTTCCCTGTTGTGGATAAAGCGAACGTTAAATAAGACACGACTCTTGCGTACTTTATTATTTATCCGCGTCTAAAGATTTTTTGGTGAGGTTATTAAGGGTCTTATTTAATGCTACTGACGCTATTACTTGAAACAAAAACATAATTGTGCTTTATTTATTGGTTTTGAGCTTACTCTAAACTTTAAATTTTATTAATTAAGATTGAACACATGCTTTATTAAAGAAATAAATCTCAAACATTTTTTAATTGTGAGGATTTCTAACTTCCTTTTCTTTTAATTTTTATAAATCCTTGACAAAATGATTAACAAAAAATTAGTTCATTTTTAACTTGGTCTGACCATATACGGATGTTTCTACTTGACGAAACAATTTACGTATGCTTACGCACATACGAGTTTATCGATTGTTTCATGTTAATACAAAATTAATTTTGAAATACAGATGTACGTATGATGAATATATTATATTTCAATTTTTGTTTTCACATTTTAAAAAAATATTAAATATATCTGCGAATATCAATAAATCTAGATTGTGATTCAATTTGATAATTTAAGTTGATTAATATTTAAAAACCCATATTGTAATGCTGTTTTTGTATACAAAATACATTTCCGGATTTATGATTTATGTTTGCTATCAATTATATATTGCATGAATTAAACAAAAAAATTATTATGTTTGCGTTGATGCAATAAAATAAAATCATAAACTTTATTTGCCGTTTGACGCTATTATGATTTAATCTTAATAATTTGGAATATTATTATACGATCCAATAATTTCTTTTTATTGATTCGTGAGCAGAATTTTTTGTGAAAAAAAGTTTTTAATAATGGGTTAACAATAGACATCTGTGACTTCTTTAAGAAGCATCGCGAAAGAAATAGATTTGAACGGAGTAAACGGAGACAAACAAAAGCATTTTCCGGTTGCGAGAAAGACGAAAAGAAAGCAGAAGAGAGTAATACAAATAGATCGAGACAGAGATATATAGAATGGAAGAAAAAAAAGAAAAGAAAAAAGAAGGGGGAGAGAAAGAGAGAGAGAGAGAGACAAAGAAACGAAAAAAAGAGAACGCGAGATGGTTGGGTCTCTAAAGGTCGTCTTTTTAGGGTTTGGCTTGTCTCCGTGTTAGGAGAAGGTATGAAATAAAAAAAAAAAAAAAAAAAAAAAAAAAAACATGGTAGCTGATGGAATCTCGCGCAGAACCTGTGTACGAAATTTAGCGCGATTTCTCTAGCCGTCTTTTTTTTACCTATTTTTCTTTCTTTCTTTTTTTTTTTTTTTCGTTTCCGTTTTTGTTTTTTTTTTTTTTTTTTTTTTTTTTATCGATCGGCTTTTTTTTTTTTTTTGGATGACTGCTGGTGACGACTGTGGTTCCGAAATCAATTCAGGGCGTTTGTTCTTTTTACCTTAGTTAGAGAGAGAGTTTGAGTTCACATTTTTTGCGACCTTTTTTAAAAAGGCGATTGATTTTTCAAATTTTAGGCTGTCTGGATAATGAACTGAGAAAATAATGGGTGGATATAAAAAGAAAAATAACGTTTTAAACGAATTTTTGCAAATCGTTTGATGAATAAACGTTGAATACATTTGAATAAAAATATATTCAAATTAGAAAAATAATAATACGTGTATGTATATATATTTTTTTTTACTTGTTTAATCATACACCGTTAAGTAGATTATGATAACGAGATCGATATTTCAATATTTTTCGAGCTATAAAATTCTTTATTACGGTTTAATTGCGTACTAAAAATGCAACGAGATGTCTGACATATTTTACGAATTGATAAAGCAATTTAAAATGTTTTCCGAGTTTATAAAAATTCATTTTATTCGATGTTTTTAAATAAAAGTTGCACTTAATAAAAGCATTTTCAAAAGCAAATTTTAAAATATCAATTTTCAACAACAATTCAACGATTAACTGCACCTCATGAAAAGCATTTAAATCGTTTATAAATTCAAACTACATATCGTACAATTATTCATTTATTAAAAGACACAAAAACTAATAATAACAAAAAAAAAAAAAAATCATCACGAAAAACGAAATTATTTAAATAGATAATTTTTGATAATAACAGCGCCGCGGACGTAAAAATATTTTTTAGTATTACCGCGCGAAACTCCGAACGAAAAGAAAAGCTTAACACAATAGCCTCGAGACGCAGTATACAAAGCATTAATTTTTAACGTACAAGCGGCGTAGGTAAATACGGGGAAAAGCTCGCGTGTAAGGATTTCCAGGCAGACGCCGGTGGTTTCTATTTTACTTCAGCGTAACGACCATATCGATCCCCCGTCCGGTAGCCGGTATGTGTACAAACACACACCTACAAACGAATCCATATAGACGATATATATGTCGGCATATAATGATCGCAGTAAGCCGATGCCGAGTTAGTTTTCATTTCAGGAGGCGCGAAAACGAACCCGTAGAAAAGAAACACCGGAGAAAAAGTAATAAAAGTTTGTTGCGCCGCCGCGTGCCGTCATTACAGTAATTGTTCGAAGCAGTTTCATTTCGTAAAAGAGAGAGAGAGAGAGAGAGAGAGAGAGAGAGTAAATGAGCCAGCAAAACTGACCGACGAACTCTCAAAAAAACTCTCGACGATGAAAAGAGAAGAAAGGAAAAAAAAAGGTTAAAAAAGAAAAACCAGAGCGCACAGAGTGCAAGGAAGAAATACTATAAGGCGCAAGCGCGTATATGAGTAAAATGAAAGGAGTAAAATAAAGAATGAAATGAATTTCTCTTTCTCTCTTTTGCGCGCGCGCAGGTATAATGCTTCGAAGTGACTCGAGCGAATCTCGTTTTCTAAGACACGCCGGGAAATGCTTTTTATTTTTACATTCCGCGCAGAAAGAGATAGAGATAGAGAGAGAGAGAGAGAGAGAGAGATGCACCTGTTAATCCGACTCTTTCGCACTATTTTATGCTCTTTATTTCGCGCGCGGCTTTTGTCATTTTAAGAATCTTTCTTCATTCTGGATCAAGTTGTGCGTCGCAACAGTCATTATTAAAAATGAAATCCAAGGCGAATGGGTTTTCTTCACATAGATTTACTTGATAATTACAAGAGGGAAACGATTTTTTTACGTTAGAGGAACGCATTGATTTTTCAAAGTATAATTATTTTCTTCACATTTTCTTTTGTCCTTACGGAAATAAATAGATTATTACGATTTAATAAATATAAAATATGTCAATGTATTTATAGTTGCATTTTGTGTTGTTTTTATTATTGTACCATTATGAAATTATTTATAATGAAAGAAGTATGTTGCAATAATGCAATATTAAATTCGTATTTTTCCTTCTCAATTGTAAAAAGTTCCAATTGTAATGAAAATTGCGATTATTTTATTTGTAATTTCGCATAATTTTCCAGTAGATATTTCATTTTAACGTTTATAATAAAATTTTTAACATGGCATATTGTTACTTTTTCCAATATCTATTTTTATTAAATAAGGTTGTCGTTAAAAAATTAATAAAATTCAAATAAATATTATATTTTAATAAAAATTAAAATTTTTTTTCCATAAAAAAAAGGTACATGCGCATTTTATGAATTTAATTAAATGAATTCAATTCAATCCTATGTAATTGTTTAAAAAATAAAAAATTTTATGTAAAAGAAATAGCAGATAAAAAATGTATGCGAGGAAAATTCGCGAACGCGTGCTAATACAAATAAATTTCGAAACATGTTCGCGTAATTCAAAAGAAACAAAGGAAAACGAAAAATCAGTGTTAAAAAATGCGAGTATGCATTGGACTTTATCTCGTGTACACATCCTCAAGACTAAGAAAGAAAAAGCCCCTACGGTTAGCGCTATATTATATACTACTCGTATGTATACATGTACGCGATCGGGTGTATGGGTGTGCGTGTGCGTATAAATGTATGTATGTATTTAGCGCAAAAGCGACGGAATCTCGGAGATAACGAACTACGAGTCGACGCGTGTTCATTCGGCTCGGTCTCGTATGTGTGCCCAGTGAAAGGAAGCACGATATCTGCCTCATGCCATGAACAACAAAAGCTCGCTTCCCAAAAGCCAGCCTCCCGCGCTAGTCTTCCATCTGGCGATAATAAGGGTAAGATAATCGTGTCTATACATACTCGCATACCTTTATGTGTGTATATTATACATATGCATGAACATGTATAGATACGTTTCGCACATCCGAACGATGTAACAATGGGCACAGTGCTTGCTCTTTAAGCCGCGAGGAAGAATGAACGAATATGGTATTATACTTATACCTGAGCATAAACACACACACATACACACACACACACACACACAAACGCGCGGGCGCGCGCAAACACGGGCAAATAAGCGAGAAAAGCACAAGAAGCGAAGCGTGCAGGCGAAGGTGTCCCGATGGCCTGCTCCAGTGTCGCGCGCTCGCTCGTTCGGTTACCACAAAAGAACCTCTTCGCGTATCTTCGGCTTATACATGCACGCGGTTTTATACCTCGCTTCTTGGCGCTTTATTGTTGCCACTTTTATTTTTTTGTTTTCTTGTTTCTTTTGTTTTTTCTTTTCTTTTCTTTTTTTTTTTTTTTTTTTTTGTTCTCCTCCTCTCCCGTAGCGCGCACTTTTTTTTGCACCGGAAAAACGGCACCGCGCTGATGGCGTTGTTTCTCTTTTCTTGCTTCTTTCTTCGCTTCTTGGCTCGTGTATGCGCGCTACCTTGGCTTTCGTCGAGGGGCCGAGCGAGCGAGAAGTCTTGCGGGAGAAATTGCGCGGGGGTTTTTGATAAAGAAGTAGAGATGACGGTGTCGAGTATACAGGCTTTTCTTTTCCGAGCCTTTTTTTTTTTTTTTTTTTTTTTCTTATTTCTTGCTTTCTTTCTTTCTTTTGCACCGCGCGATGTAGTTGACTTTTTTAAACCGTAAAGTAGATTTAAGGTTCGTTTGTACTTGTATGTATACGATGCGGAGGATTTTTCTTTTCTGGCTGGAATCGTTTATTTCAATTTATGCGAAACTTCATTTTTGCTTCTTTTTTTTTTTTTTTTTTTTTCGTTTTCTCGGAAGAAAAGAAAATTTTTTTTATTCCGTTTTATTTATAACTGTTTTGTTGCGCAGCTTTTATTTCGAAACAAACCTGAATGAGAAAAAATGTTGCCGTAGCTCTTTTTTTTTAAATGTAAAAAAAAAAAAAAAAATGAAAAAATGTTCAAAATAAAATTTAAAAAAAATAAATTTTTTCGTTAAAATTAAGTTTTTATTTCTCCAAAAGTCAACGTGACAAATTGCATATCGATGCAATTGTTATATTTATGAAAAAATTATTTTTAATACATGGAAAATATTATTCTACAAGATTGCGCATTATGCATTATATATAATTTTTCGACAATGGCTATGTTAAAGTGTCATCAAGCGCAGGTGAGAGCTTCGTGGAAAATTCTTAATGTTTGAAAAATTAAGTAAGGTAAACTGCGAGTTCGGAAGTTAGTCGTGGGTATCTCTCTTCTTCTCTTTCTCTCTCTCTCTCTTTCTCAATCTCTCTCTTCTGAATCAATAAAGAACGATTTGTTGAATGTTATTGAACGGCTCCACAAAGCTCTTTGTAGATGAATTGTAGAGAGCCGAGATAAATCTGCTCGGCGAAGAATGGAGAAGCTAGTTCTCGCGCGCGCGCGCACCGAGAGAGAGAGAGAGAGAGAGAGAGAGAGAGGGGCGGAATGGAATTCCTTCTCCAAGAGCGGTGAGATATCGCCACCTTATTCTTCCGGTGTAAAGACTCCCAAGTTCTCTTCCCTATGAAGCCGGACTCGATCTTCTTGTGAATTCATGAATGCGGGCGTTAAAGCGAAAACCGCCGCGAGAGTTGATGTGTAATATATACATAAATACAACGGAGTGCTTTATCTTTGATATAGATTATATATGTACTAAAGGAGATTTTATATTTTGATCGGGTAAAGCTCGCTGCGGTGTATACGTTTAGATAAGTTTTGATAGAAAGCTGTGAAGTCGTAGCAAAAATTTACAATTTACAATTTGAAAATCTTATGAACGGGGCTTAGTAAGACAATAAATAAGAAATGAGAAATGTGAATATTATCTTTGGAAAAAGAAATTACTTGTGTAATCTTTTTAGCATTACTTTAACATGTTTAGTTATTCGTGAAATTGAAATGTTTTTATACAATGTAAATAATAATCTTCTATATAAATTTTGCATTTTATTTAGAGGATAATATGGTATACCGTTACGTTATGCAAATAAACATTTCGATTCGTTTCAGTTTACAATAGTAATATGTTTTTAATATATTTACGAATAAATTAAAGAAAAAGATAAAACATATTTTAAATTTATATTTTTTAATATAATGATATAATGTAATGAAAAAAGGATTTTATAAATATAATAGAAAGGAAGATAACAAAAGGATGATAAGGAAAAAGTTAATAAAATAAGCATCGAAAAAAATTTTAAATATTTTTTCAACATTTTAGAAAAATCAAGAAAAAGAAAATCAATAACTTTTATTTAACGATAAAAAGTTATAAATGCACAAACAATTTTTTCCGTCAAAAGATTTACATGTGTATATATATATATACACACACATGCATAAGTATACATATTATTTTTGTAAAATGAGAATGCAGCTTAGTTTGAGAATAAAGAATTGTAAAATATAAATCTTGAAGAGAACGAGTAACAAATGCAAAAACGGATCAGGAAATCGCGATGCGCAATTTTTAAAGATAGAGAGAGAGAGAGAGGGAGATGCGCTTATGCATCACCGGTACAGAGTCCCCAAGGTACCTCAACCCGGATATATTTCAACTTTTCCTCTAGACTGACTGAGCGTGCATCCGAAAAAATAAAGGTAAAACAAAAAAAAAAGAAAAAAAAAGAAAAAAAAAAAAAATTAAAAAGAACGAATAAAAGACTGAAGAGGATTGACGGACAAAAAAAGGTCGGCTTGAGTAAAATGGTAAAAAAAGAAAGAAGGTAAAACTGGTGGTAGTTGTACAGCGGTAACGGAAGAAGTAAAAGCCCGACGTCAGGGGCACGGCAGTTTAATTATTATCAACTGGCCTAACGACTCTGCCAGTTTTCTTGCTCGCTACTGCCGCTTGCACTCGCTTCTTGCTCTTTCTCTCTCTTTCTGAATATCAGGGACACGCTGTTCTTCCTTTACCTCCTCCTTCTCCTCCTCCCTACTCTTGCTCTCTTTCTCTTCTTGCTTTTAGTCTTGTTTCAGAGTCCTCTGTCTCCGCGAGGCCTCGTTAAAAGACTTTGTACAATTTATTAAGGTTAAAATGGTTACGGGCTCTCCTCTCTGCCCGAGCTTAGCGCTTATGCACAAGTCCTTGCTATCGCGCGGTTTGCATACGTATGTACGTATGTCGGAACTCTGTACACTGGCGCGTTATTTTCTTTATAAGAGCGCACCGCTACGTGATGGTGGACGGAATCACGTTCCTTTTTTTGCCTAATGGCAGATGCTTCCTTGCTGGTTCTTCGTATTTATTATTCCGTATGTTCCTTGCCCGAAATCATTTGGGAATGAATTTGGAACTGGAGAGAAAGAAAGAGAGAGAGAGAGAGAGAGAGAGAAAGAGAGACAGCGAGAGGAAGATGCAATATTCTTGGAACGCCGATGGTGTGGTTGATAAGGAAAATATCACCTATTAAAAGTTTGACTATTTCGTGTAATATTAACGATAATTTATTTTCGTTTAAATTGTTACTGCGCACTTAATAAGTGATTATTTGTTCGTTTACTATTAAGCTTTAATTTGAAATCGTAATTTTTATTTTATTTATTAAAGTGACATAAGCATCATGATGTTTTCATCTTGAATGAAAGTTTATATTAAATTAAATATAAGATTTTTTTATTTTATTTATTTATTTTTTTTTATACACTTTTCAATGACGTTAAACTTAGTCTTTATTAACAAACAAAATTTTTAATAAAATTAAGATTGACTTTATTCGTTTTTAGAATCTATTTGTAAAAAATTATTTATAAAAATGCCATCCTCTTTAAAAAGTATTTTTACAATTTTATTTATTTCGGAATTAAATTTTCTTGAATCAATTGAATTAAAAACTTTTTTAGTGAATTAAATAAAAATAAAAAAAGTAAAATTTTTTACTATTGATTTGTGTCTTCAAGCGAGTTTATAAATGAATAAATATAATAATTTGCACGAATATTTCTTAATTTAATTTTGAAAAAAATTTGATAATTTTAGCATTAAAAATTTCATTTCATTCAATTGCACAATCAAAATTTTAACTTTTTAAAAAAAATTGTACTTGCAAAACATTTATATCTCTTTATAGAAAGCTAAGAGAGAAAAAAAAAAAAAATTGAGAAGAATTTCGTAAAATAAACCGAGAAAAGTGCATTTACATACTTGAATGTTTAAAGTACTATGAGCAAAGATAGCTGTACTCAAAGTACATATTACTTTTGTGAGCTTCTTTGTGCACTTTATCTGTGTTTATTCGCAACTTTTGTTTCAATGTAAGAAGAATTTTTACGAAAAATCGAATATTTTTTCATTTTTAATAATAATTAAAAATTTGAGGCTTTTGCGAGGATAATGTACCGTGTTATTTACTTTTTTGTATTTACTCGCGTATTCAATTTTTACGCATATTAATGGTTCTATTACCGCATACAAATTAATTTACACGCATCAACAAGCGATCATTTCTTGTCCGTGCATCTTAACATTAAAATAAAAACAAATTTTCGTAGACTCGAAAGTACATTCCAATAAAAATGCTAGACAAATCGCATCAGTAGTAACTGGGTATAGTTTAAATTTAAAAAAAAGCACTTTTGATTTTTCGCTTTGGATTTTCTCGTTATCGTAAGTAAAGCCGTCGCGCGCTAACTTCGATAAGAAAATAGTCTCGCGTAGAAGCTTGTCAGCTGGAAATAGTAAAATTTCTAACCTCTTTGTCTTCCTGCTTTACTTTCCTTCTGTCTTTCTTTCTTTTCGGTCCCTCGGCGGTCTCCCACCGGTGCAAATACACTTCCGACAGCGACTTCGTACTCCGGCACGCGGTTTTACCAATTTCCAATCAATCCGTCACAAGCGAAGTCTTCGTCTTCCGTTGCCCGCGCGCAAATTCGATGGTGGAGAGACAAGGAGAACGACAAAGAGGAAATGGAGAAATCGCTGAGAGTTAGAAGCAGAAATCGATAAGAGAAAGAGAGAGAGAGAGAGAGAGAGCGAGAGAGAGAGAAAGCGAGAGAGAAAGGGAGAGTGAAACAGAAGGAGGTGGAGGTAAAGGAATTGAGAAAAGGTACAGGAAGAGAAGGCATAGATATAAGTATAGATACCGTTGTAACTTCATAGATGAGAAGATGGAGACAGCAAAGTTTTGTAGTTTCCGTCTATATGTAGAAAATTCTCAAGATTTTGATCCAAGTAGATTGTTACACGTGTAAATTTACGAAACGCGATCTTCTCATTGAAAACTTTGCCTCAAATATTAAACAATTTATCCTCAAAGATAATTATTTGGATTAATTATTTTTTCGTTAGATATTTAATTATAATTTTTACACATTTAAACGAAGAATTAATTAAATCGACTTATTTAAATGTATAATTGACATTTAAAGCAGTATTATAGAATTATATTGATAATATAATATTGATAAACTAAATATTTCGCAACTAATTTGTTATCAATTCCCTTTGTTTACTACCTTTAACTATATTAAATTACATTTTATTGAAATTCTATCGATAAATATTGAAATGGAAATTGAATTTTCGATATAAAGCGAATAAATATTTTTATATAAAGAAATTATTAACATGTAACCCAATAAATTAAGTATAAAAAAAACCGATCGTATTTCATTCGTTGATATTTCATTTGAAGAAGTTCAGTGGGAATGCAATTTTCAAATTTAAAAGAGATATTTCAATAGCGGAAAGTTCAAATTCATTTTATATACGTCAATAACAGAGATCATATAATACAAGCAGTAATACAAGTAGTAATAATTTCTTGAAAATATATTTTTTGTAGGTGAAAAAAATAAAAAACTATTTAAACTCGATTGATTTTAATTGTTGTTTATTTTTATGATAATCAATCATCTTTAAATTTATTTGGAAACTTAGACGTTTATTCGTGAAATAAAAGCTAACGCAGCACAATATCTTGCGATTGACAGATATGAAAAGATAATCAGAAAAGAAAAAAGAAGAGAGAAACGAGAGAAAGAGGAGACTCTATCCGCGCACAAAAAGAGATGCACACAACGATTTAAGATTGAAACGACTTTAAGAGAGAGAGTGAGTGAGAGAGAGAGAGAGAGAGAGAGAGAGAGTAAGAGGCAGAGAAAATTGAAGAGCGGTCGAGTGGATTTTGTAATAAGAACGGGATGTCAGAAAGAGAGAGAGAGAGAGAGAGAGAAAAGAAAGAGAGAGGGGGAAAGAGAGATAAGAAAAGTCAACGAGTTTTAAGAAAGAAAGAAAGGAGAATGTAATTGGTAACCAGTCGTATTTCACATCCGCCATTGAAGTGACTTCATGCGCGTCACCGGTTCTCTTCCGGTTTATAATATCGAGTACCATCGAGACCGATTTTTTTTTTTTTCTCTATACTATCTGCGTATTATTGTTCCGGTATTGAAAAACTTCTCGTTGAAAAATTTTAATCTCTGCTTTGTTTCCTTTCGCAAAAGCCGATGATTTTTTTACCTTTTGTAAATAAAAATTTCCTTTAAAAATTTTTTTTTTATTTTTTTTATTTTATTGTCACGGTATTGAGGAAAGTTATTTGAAAAATTCTTAAATAACGATAGTCTCTTGAAACTTCAATATAATAAAATTAAAATGAATATTTTATCGCATAGTTGACAATGCAGCGTTTAAGCACTAATTTTGTTGTTATTTTACATTAAAAACACGTATTTTTATTAGATATGTACATTCAATTAAAATATTTTATATCAACATTTTTTAAAAAGTAATTTAATTAAAAATTATTTATTGAAGGTATCCTTCATTCTGCTTTATTCACTAACTTATTACGTTTTACTTTTTAGCTTCGTAATCAGATACAATTTTCTAAATGTAATTTTAAAAATATAAAACGATCAAACAACATAGCAATATTAGAAACCACTATCGATTCTTCTAAAGAATCTTTTCGAGCAATTTAACGCGGCCAAAGAAAAAGGTGCAATGTAAAACAAAAAGTAGGAAAAAAAAAAACTTTAATCAAATTATTTCCAACCACGAGTGCTTTAATTGAGCTCGCGCGCTCGGAAACTTCGCACTCGTTGCGCGCATAACGAATAACAGCGATAACTCAAACAAATACCCAATTATAAAGGCAAAAGTAAAGAAAAAGAGAAAGAGAGATAGAGGAAGAGAGGCAAGAAGGTTGTGAGAGCCGCTCGATTTATGGACAAACACGAAGAGGAGTGGCTTTCTCATGCTCCGGTGTGCATATGCGTGCTTAAAAGAGAGAGAGAGAGAGAGAGAGAGAGAGAGAGAGAGAGAGAGAGAGAGAAAGAGAGATAGTGGGAGAGAAAGAGAGCGTAAGCATATATAGCATCGGTAAAGTTTCTCGTCGCTTCTCCCGCCTCTCTCTTTCTCTCTCACTCCCTCTATCTCTATTCCTTTCTCCGTTCTCGCGTGCGCTTAATCTGCTTAATCTAGCGTGCCGGTTCGCCATTTTGGCCTGGCGCCAGTGGCTCACCGGTAGAGATGAGGCAAGTCGCCGAAGAGGACCTCACGGTTTAAGCGCCTTTAACGCCAGCTCCTCCCCTCCTACCCAGCCCTTAATCGGCGCCTTTGTACGGACAAGTGTACGAAAAACGCACGGCGGCGGTACTCTGGCGCTCTTTCTTTCGCGTTTTTCTTTTCCATTCTTTTCGTTTTTTCTAAGTAGGAAGGGGGGATAAGAAAAAATGAGTAAAATGGTTGCGACGACGAGGAAAGATTAGGTCGAGCTTTAGCTTTTTCGCGATGGATTCTGCTTTCTTGTGTTAAGCTGCGTAAAAGATTTTTCATCCGATTTTTCTCATATTTGTGCTTTGATAAGTTATTCATACTCGACTATTCTGTAATTTTGTAAAAATTTTAGATGTAATAGATTATAACGTTACTAATTAAAATAATTTTCATTTTGAATCTTTGATATTTAATTTTCAGTTAATTATTTAATTGGTAAAATTCTATCTCTATCTACCATTAATTAAATTGAATGGTAATCTATTAAATAGTAATCTAACATTAATTAAATTAAAATAATTAATTAATTTTAATCTAACGTATATTTTGTAAAGAAAAATTATTTTTCGTACCTATTCAATTTATATACTATTATACAAAAATTTCAAAATTTTCATCAATATACAATAGAATTATTATGCTTACATTTTTATTGACAGATTATATAGTTGATAAAATAATTAATAAAAATTAACGTTGAAATGAAAATGAAAGACAGTAATATATATATCAAAAAAAAAAAAAAAAGCGACTTATTTAATTGCAAAAGTCTATTCGTTACATACAAGTTACATTTCTCGTTTTCTTTGACGAAAAAGAAAATGTTTGCTCTTTTCATCAAGATTTTAATGACCAAAGATATAAATAACACGAGTACGTTATAAAATGCCTTTGAAGTGTTTACAATGTATAAACGAGAAAAGTTTTTTCATACATTACGATCGCGTCGGTATGGTTTCCTTCTCGTGATAAAACAAACCATTTACATTCACCAAACTTACTTCTCTTTCTCTCCATCATCCTCCGATCCTCCTTTGCCGTGAGTCTTCGCTAATACTCGTAATTTTCCCTTTATATATATATATATATATATTCGAAGCGGTATACACAAGCATGAAAGATGAAAAAGCGTGGAAAGAGAAAGAGGGAGGGAATGACTCGGAGGTTGAGATCAAGTTCAATTACTCAAGCTTACCGGAACGTTGAACGCACCGCTCGCTTGATCGCGTACAGCTCCATCCTCTTCTCCGTCGCTACGAACTTTTGCCTCTTACGCTATAGTACTATACGAAAAGTCACCACCGACCGACCGGCACATTTTCCGATTTCGACGAGTCTGGTCAGTGTCGGCG
The DNA here is from genome assembly GCA_949987625.1 of Chalcis sispes. NCBI lineage: Eukaryota > Metazoa > Arthropoda > Insecta > Hymenoptera > Chalcididae > Chalcis > Chalcis sispes. The sequence continues at coordinate 19,861,716 of OX465097.1, forward strand.
CTAACTCGATTTCGATTTAACTCGTAAACCGAGAAGTTTGTCTTCTCGAAGTATACCTTACTTTACTTGCTATAAGACGTCTTTCTCTCTCGTTTTTTATTTTCTTTTTATTTTTATTTTTGGGACGATTGAAGATTTGAAATCGATCTAAGAGATTTTTGAAGGATTGATATTTTGCAGGTTGAATGCATTCAATTATTTCAAAATAATGACGATGAAAAGGTATGAATATTGATTTTCGCCACTTACTAGCTTTAATACAAAACATATTTGCTTAAAAATATTTGAAAACCCTTATCGTTAAGGGAACATTTTTAAAAATGCGCGTTTAATACATTTTATATTCACAAAAGCGGTATTTGTAAATATTTTTATATTGATTTAAAAGTATGACACACCTAAAACAAAATGAACATTCTTAAAATTTGTAAGCAAATGTTCTTTGAAGTTAGATATATAATATGTACACCGAATAGAAGTGGCTCCTCCAGTTACCGAGTTTAATATGCAGAAATTCAAATTAGGATTTCATTTTAAAATAAAACTTTTTTTCTTACTTTATTCTGTTTAATTTTCATGTTTAAATTTATAATTAAATTTATCAAGCCAAAGGAAAAAGTTTGCTTTTACGATTGTCACTTATAATTTTGAAATAAATAAAATCAACTTTTAATTTTTTTTTTTATTGAGAGTAAAAATTCGATTATTTGTAATCTTATGCTTTTAGTTTACAATATTATATTAAACCGATAGATCATTAAAAAATGTCTCTCCTTATTGTGAAGATCTGCAAAACTTTAGAATTTGTAATTTACATTTCAATTAGATTATTCATGCGTTCATGCAGAGTTTAAGAGTTTGTATAATTCAATCTTCATGATCAATTTCCATATTTGAAATCCTTAATACTTATATAAGCGTAAAAATGCGGGAAAAAAAACTTTGGTCAAATGATCCGTGGAATCTTTTCATCGCTTTCAAAAGTCTCAGCATTTTCAATTTCCGTCGACTAATGTCGAGTTGCGCAGATTTTGACATACACACACACACACATACATACATATATATATATATATCATATCATATACGTTTTCACAGGAGAGATCGCATTCGAGAGAGCTAAAGCCGAGAGCGTCGAAAACTTGTCCGTCCTCTTCCACTCGAAGAATCGTTCTCAACGAGGAAAGCGTCCCCTAATCGGAAAGGACACTTGCGAAACTCGTTCGGAACTTTTGCCTTGTACTTCCACGAGTTCTCTTCTTCTTTTCTCCCGTCCAGACGACGAAAACCCCATCTTCTACTTTCTGAAAAAGCAGGCGCTAGACTAAGAGCAAAAGCTGCCGTTCAACTGAACTTGAAGAAAAGAAAGAGAAGAGAGCGAGCCGACAAACACAAAGAAGGACTCTGGATAACCGGTCTAGGCTTCGAAATAAGAAAGAACAAAAAAAAGAAGATACAGAAAGAAAGAGACAAAAAGAGGAACCATGGTGTTAAAGGATAAATCGGACAAAGACCGATAGAGAGAATCAAAGAGCAAAAGTGAGGATAGTGTAATGAAAGAGTTGTGGAAGTGAAGAAAACTAATAGGATAAGAGAAAACTAAATGATAAAAGAACATTTTTGGATGATGGAAAACAAAAGACCAACAGAATTTTGAATTTTTAAATTGATTTTATTCATAAGATAATAAAAAAAAAAAAAAAAAAAAATTAATAAAATAAATAAATAATATTTTTAAAAATAAAAATTTTGATACGCAAGTCGATCATTTTTCAAAAACTAACATAACTAATATATTTCAAGTCCGAATCAACACGAGCATCGAACAACAGTCCAGATAAAGGCTCAATAAGCGCAAGCATTCGCGTAGGGTCGAGCAATCTTTACGATAAAGCTCGTGGAAACTACTCGCATTTATAAATCACTAGAGCAAGAGCACCTCGCGTTGTTCTCTGTTTGGCACAAAAGAGATAGAGGCGCGTGAACGGATACAGAGAGTCAAGCTCACGCGCACAAATTCGCAAGCGGGTAGAATCCCGAAAGACAAAGGGCGTCGAAGCGGGGCAGGCCGACAGAGAGAAGAACGGGTATACCGGGGAAAACGCGCGGGACGAAGTCAAATGGCGTTTGAGCCTTACGGGAATAGCGAGCGCTTTCTGGGAGAGCCAAAAGGGATTTCCCGGGATATCGGCTCGACTCGACGACTCGAGCCCTTTCCCCGCTGTTCGACTTCAGCCGCGTCCTTTGACGACGAGTCCTGCCACCCCGTATTTCCTAGAAACTTAATCCTGTCCTGTCCTTTACATATCGCGCCCGCGCGAGGTTATGGAAAAGCGGGAGGACGACTACTGGCCTAGTTTTCCTGCAGCGAGCTAAACGCACGCGAGCGAGACGCACGAACCGAAGTAAAAGTCGGATTACACGCTCGTTCGAGCACGACGATAGGGTCAGGTGTCGTGCGCGAACGTCGAGGTGACTTCGTAAGGGACCAATCCGATCGAAAGTTTCGCTCGGGAATCGCGTTCGAAAAATGGAGAAGGAAAAGGTGGAAATTTTCTTTTTCTTTATCTTGACATGACGAGTGAAAAATTTCTATCGTGATTTTTATTACGGGATTGTATTAGTTTGTAGTTAAGATTTTTTATAAGTCTTGTTAAGAAGACGATTCTTCATTTAAAAAATATTTTCTAGAAAAATTTATTTTAAGCAGCTTGCGAGAAGGATGGAAATAAAAATGTTCGCCAGCCAATAGGGATTCCGGAAATTGATTACACGGTAGGATAAGTTAAGGGAGAGTTTTACGTTGAATCAGCGTTTTTCACGCAAGATGTTTCGGGACACCGAGCATACTTTGCGCGAAAAAATATTGCTGTTGAAATTAATACGAGCTCGGATAGAATTTTAATTTTATTTTAGTATTAGAATATATCGTCGCTCGTAAAATTATATTATTTCTTCTTTTATCAATGAAATCGAATTAAAATTTTTTACGATAAAAAAAAAAATTATCTTTTGATTGATTATAAGTATTATTCTTCTTGAACAAATAGTGTTCGATAACTGTTTAATTTATGATTGTATAATTAAAGCTTGAATTTACAAAGGCAGTAATGGCTTTGATAAATGAAAGTGTTAAATATGCGTAGCAATTAAATTATTTATTCTGAATAAATGGAAATGTTCGCTGGTCGATAGAATTTTCTATTTCAAAATTTTAAATTGAATTTCAATTGCATTGATGGGTGTGGTTATTCTTTTCACGCGTTAAAAATATGGCTGCATAAAGCAGCCCTTGTAAAGTTTATACATTCCATTAGACTGATTAAATCGATTTTACCAACTTGACATGCCTTCTTTAGTGTTATCAAAATATTTATTACATGTTGCATCCATATGTGTGTTATAAAATGCAGTTATAAATTTGAGATAATGTAACATTTATTAAAAACTTTAGTATTTTCAAAAAGTAAGATTTAAATTATTTATAAAAATGTATTTATAGTTTGTAACATTTTCTTGATTCGAACCAAGTGCTTATTAAAAAAATGTGTCTCATTATAACGATCTAAAAAACTTTTTAAACCTGTAATTAACATTTCGATCAGGGAGTTCATATATGTTCACACAATTTTAAAAACTCGTTTAATCAAATCTTTGTCGCGAATGTTCATTCTCAAAATCTCTACTGGTATAAGCACAAAGTAGAATAAAAAAAAGTTATCGAGAAATGACTCATCGAAACATCTCATTAATTTCAAAAGTCTCAACGTTTTCAATTACCAACAACTAATGCAGGGAAGCGCAGATTTTTACAAATATATGTATATTCTTTCAATTGATAAAGCATTTGAAATGACTAAAGCTCGCGCTCGCTTTAAGCTCTTTCAAAATTTCATACTGTTATTTCATGCTGATTTACAGAGTTTAAAATATCAGAAATGTATAAGTATAATAAATAAACAACTGGTTAAAATCGTTAATAAAATCTTAAATTATCTATGACAATTTATTTATAATGATAAAAATTTATTTATAACATTTTATAATCCTGAGAAGCTTAGTTTACCACAGCAATTCTGTTGCAACATTTTCAATTATTTTGTATAACCTTTGTTTTTCAAACTAAATTTACCAAATGATATTCAAACATGCAAAAATAATTACAGCAATGCCTGCAAATGATTGCTAGAATTTCGAGTAATTAAGTCAGATTAATTGAAAATACTATTTTATTCTTGGAAGAACCGAGTACTTCGTTTTATGTACAAGTAGGTATTAATAATAAATATTCAGACCAACGGAAGGTTTGCTTTTCCGTTGTACGAGTACAAGTCACGCAAACGGCTCTAATTATTTTCAATAATATTAGTTTATTATTTTTAAAACTAACGAACGAAATTCGAAAACGCAACAATAAGAAGAATAATAGTTGCAAATTATCGCTATATAGTTTCGAGTGATTAAGTCGGGTGTAAAATGCTATTTAAATCCGCTGTAGAGAAGCTGCATTTGCCGAAGCCATGTTAAGATCGACACAATGAGACTATTCGTCCATAATAGCATCCATTACAACTCCTAGATTCCCCTTTGTTTATTCATGGATTCAATAAGCTCGGATTACCCCATTCTGCGCAGCTAGATCGAGCCGCGTTCGCTGCCACTTCTCTTTCTCTTTCTCTTTCTCTTTCTCTTTCTCTCTTCCTCTCTCTCTCTCTTTCTATTTTCCTCTCTCTCTCTCTCTTACTCCCGCTCCTTCCCTTCCTCTCTTTCCCTGCCGGCGTTATTTCTGCCCATACACACGTATGTAGAGTATTATTCCTCTTAAGAAACGCGAACTTTGCGCCAATGTACATATATATATATATATATATATGTATAGAGGTGTGTCCGGAATTTCAAACTAAATTCGAGCAAGTTCGCGCTCGGACTGGGGAACGAATTTCTGTACCGTCAGCGGTCTCGCGCGCGCAACCCCTTGATTAATTCGCACATATCGAGTTAACAGAAGGTGCGAGAGTTTGGCTTTCGATTTCAGGCCTGGAAGGGACACGTTCAACACCTATCTCTATACTCCGTACGTGTGTTTACACCGAGGGTAAAACGGGCCCCAGAAACCAGAATCCATTCTGTGACTGGGCTCTGTCATCAAGTCGACTTTTGTGTGCTCTGTTCTTCCACTCGGATCGGTATTAAAGTATCTCTCATTTGTACCTCGCTCTCTTCTCCTCTATTTACCATCTTGTTCTTTCTCACATACTCCGTTAACCTTCTCTCTCTCTCTCTCTCTCTCTCACTCTATTTTGCACGTATGCGCATACATACGAGTGCCTTCATTACAGTTAACTGTGAGAGAGTGAGAGGGAGCTTAAAGCTAGTCTCTCGAGGACAAGGTCCATCCGAAATGCTTGTCATTGGTCTCGAAATCGCATGTCACGACCACGAGTCGCATCACATTGCGGTCACCGCGTCACTCTCTTCCTCTTCCGTCCTTCCTCGTCTCGATCTCTCGGACTTCCCGTACGATTCGTATCCCAATGCGGAATCGTGGCGTTGCTCCAAAAATTAGATAGATTCGGATGTATAACATATATGCCTATCGGAATATTAAAGGGAAAGCGGTAGAACACGTCGAGGTCGGTGACGACGGCGATTGATTATAGAGGCGGTGTCACGCGGTTGACGGGAGAAAAAAAAATTAATTTGAGAGGCACGCGTCAACGAATTTTCGAAATCAAGCTGTTATAAATCGAATCGAGCTAACGATAGCGAAGCTGACAGGATTATCAGCGAATAATTAATTTAGTATAACGTGTGCGTGAGCGAGACTTTCAACATTTATTATTTATCGAATGCATAAAATAAATTATTTAACTTAGAAATAGTTGTAGGTTTCGTAATTAATAAAATTTATTCAATATTTATTAATTGACATTTTTAATTTACAATACAACGAACGTGACAGTATTGTCGAATCGTTTTTCGATGGATTTAACGAATATAATTAAACACTAACGAAATAAAAATTAAATTTAAATAAAGAACGAAAGCGCGCATCAAATATATACAATAACGAGTTAATTAAAAAATATTTATTTTTATCACTTACATAACAACCTTACGCTACTCGTCAATGCGCTCGGTAATAACTGCCGAATTCATAGAACGACGAACCCTGAATGATTTATTAAATTCTCGAGCGCGTAGCGCAGCTTTAATACGAATTTCACGTTCATGCGTTCTCTTTCGCGCCCCAAGCCCCCACCCCTCCCCCTCTCACTCTCTCTCTCTCCCTCTTGCAATAATGTAATGATCGAAAACGTAATTGAACGGCCGTTAATCGGAAAATGCCACGTATACGTGTCGACGTGTGCAAGTATCGTTGAATTTTGATGTGTTCCCATTTCCTCTCTCACCTTCTCTTTATGAGTCTCTCGCGCGATCCAAGAGCTGATATGGAAAATTTTTATCTCCAGTTATCTCTTTTTTATTCTCTCTCTCTCTCTCTCTCTCTCTCCTCGCTTTGAAGGCGTGTACACGTGCGCGCGCGCGAGACGTATACTATATAGTATATTTTATGCGCTCGCGTCTACTCAACAACTCCCGAGAAGTTCGATGTCGTGGAAAAAGTCCGCTTCGTGTTTACGTATATATATATCACGTGCATATACATACACGTAAGCTTATGTCTAGATGTTTGAGATAAGAATTATGGCGCGGTGAGTATAGCTGAAGACTATACGTGTATATATGTAGGTGTACGCCCTAGTGTACATCGTAAAAAGAAGGGACGCAAAAGTCTTTTTGCATGTTGGAACAAGGTCCGAACAAAAAGAGGCGTACTTTGTTCGCATTTGGAACGACGGGGGAAAATGGGTTTCGCGGAAAAGGAAATGTGTAATACGAGTAATGTTATTAGTGCATTAATGGAAGAAAATTAGCGGTTTGAGAACTCAAGCTCATTAGTGCGTGGAATTGAATGTATGGTTGAACTTTTATTAAATTCTTACTTATGATGTTTGCAATATAAATTTTCTTTTTTTATTTTAATTAAATTATTTATGTTTTTGTAAATAATATTACAATTATTATAATTGAATTTCCTTGTAGCAAAGCTTTAGTTATTAAAATAAATCTTGATGTGTAAAAAAAATTTAATTTATAAATATTTATTATCGATAAGTTTAATAAAGTCTAAATAAGGTCGATAAAAAATCGTCTAAAAAATAAATTCAATAAAGTCATTGGATCAAACTCCTATAAAACATAACGCCGACAGCTTTTTAAAATATTAACTTTGAACTCGCTCAACGATATAATAACAGGGTATATGCATATAAAATTATAATCATACAGGCGTAATCGTGTCCATCTACATTCTACAATAAGATATGAGAAAAAAAAAGTATATACGTATGAAACGTGCCGAAGCCTGTCAACGCTCACTCGTATACGTTTACTCATCGTTAAATAATAGTGCAGAGTGTGAGGAGAGAGCGGATTCGACACGCAAATCGAAATCCCCAGCTACAATCACGCACGCTTTATACCCGCAGACGAACCTATACGCTAAACGAGAAAGAAAGAGATGGAAGAAAAAAGAAAAAAAGGGGGAGCAGTTAAAAGAGGCGCTCGGTTATATTATACATATATTATGTAGATACCGGGAAACGGGCGAAATCACTCACCGTGCTGACATCGATCGCCACCGCGTCCGAGGGGGCATTGGCATCTTTGGATCGGCTTCGGTGCGCCACTGCGTCGTCGTCGTCGTCGTCGTCGTCGAGACATAGCGGCGTCGGAGGTCTCGTTCGCCGTTTCAGTGGTCGGCTCGAGCTCGACGTAACAGCTACCACCTGGTCCGCAATCCAACGTACAGCTCGGCTCGACGCTCGACGAGCTTTCGGTCGATACGGTATCCTCCTCCTCCGCGTCCTCTTCGTCCTCCTGGCGCTGCCTTTCTGACGTACTCGAGGTCTGAAATAAACGCGAGAAGAGATGCCGCTTAGATTATGTGAATATGCGACTGGATGTCTTCTTTTTTCTGAACCTGTTTCTTCCTTTTTTTTTTTTTTTATTTTATTTTATTTTTTTTTTTATTTTATTTTTTTTATCCAAGATATGGGTATTTATTTTAGTACGAGTGTCAAGATTGACGAAGAATTTATATGCGGGCTTATACGAGTACCTTTTCGCAAATGGTATAGAAACCGTAGGGTTTGAAAGAACGTTTTTAAAAATTATTCGTCGATGTTTATCTTTTTTATTTTAAAATAAATGCTTTTATACTTTTTATTTATTTATCTACATTTTTTTTCCTTTTTTATTGTGAAATATTTCATCGATAAAGTCGATTTTTATTGTTTAATTGCGTTTTTTAATAGTATGATAATTTAAGATGATAAATGTATCCGTTAAATTTTACTAAAAAATATTTATAGAATTTTAATAAATGGCATATCTCTAGCTTAGAAAATCTCTTAGTTTGAATATTGTTCAAAATGCACCCGATAATTTAAATAGTTGTTTTATCTCGCTACATACTTATGAAATTCGCATAGTTTCATAAATTAGATCTAAAAGCAATACGATATTACTGTATAAAATAATTAATTGCAATTAAGTGAACGTATTTAATATTAAACTTTCTGAAAGTGTGGGTGTGTGTGCGTGCGTGTGTATGTCTGTGTACGTGTCTACGCGTAAATTTTAAAGATTTTATATAAATTTAATTTTAATTTAAAAATAATAAAGTTAATGGGCTAATTGTTTTATCGGATGAATTGACTTCTCTTTGATCATTTGGTACAATAATGCTAAAACAAACGAAGCATGGTTCTTTAATTTTAATCGAATATCGAATCAGTACTCGAAATTTATTTCAACTATTGATAAATAATCGAAACGAATTTTCATCGTGTATCGTTTATTGAACCGCAATTATTTATCAACTTTTTAGCGTTAAAGAAACGAAATAACATCGGCTTAAATTAAAATAAGAAAATACTTAAAAACGATAAAGGAAAAAAAATATCAAGTTAAACTGTCACCGCGATTAATTACAATACGAATGGGCGCGTTACGTATATATATACATATATAAACCGTTTCAAACTTTGAAGTTTTACCACCGCGGAGAAAGTTTTGCGCGAGGTAATATAAATCAAAATCCTGAGGTGCTTTGCCGGGAAAAAATATTAGCGAAAAGTTGAGAGCTCAAAAGTTTCATCTTGCAAACGAACAGAGTTTATACTTTTTTTTTTTTCTTCGTCTTTTTTCTAGCGAGAAATAAATAAACAGAGCTAACGGCGCGTATACGCAATGTGTGTAAAAGTAATGTTTTATACGATATATACGAGATATATATATTGAGATCGAATGTGCGTTGTTAATTATACGTTTGTTTAAATAATTTTTCGAGCTTTGTACAATAATTATGATGTATGCTAGTAAATATCTAACAAGAGTGGCTTTTACATGGTGATTCAGAATTATTATAATTAATTGAGTCGCATAAACTTCATTGAACTTTATTGTGTGAATAATAAATGACGTTTGCATACTGCATTATGAATGCACGGTAACAAGATAAAAATTTTCATTTATGAAATATAACGGTAATTTATAAATAAATCACTAAAAGATTTTAATTCTGATTAAAGACAATAAGTAAATAAAATTTTATTACTTTGATTTAAATTTTTTTTTATTCACATAAATATTATATACATCAATTAATGATTATATATATATAAAAGAAAGAAAAAGTATTTTCCACGTAGAAATAGTTAATTCCTTCTTAAAGCGGGTGTCATCAATTTATTAACGGTATAAGTAACGTACCTGCGTCGTCAAGTGCCGTTTATCATCGTCGTCGGGTATCTCGTTAGTCTCCTCGTCCTCGTACGCGACTCGCGAGTCGTTCGAGCTCGTGTTGTTTTTCACCGGGTCGACGTGTATCGTGAAGGAGGCGCCTCGCATGTACAAGATATCCTCGACGGCTTCCTCCGCGTCGTTTTCGACCTCGACGACGTCCGACGACGAGGTATCCCCGGTATTGGCTACGGAGTCGAGCGCGCTATCCTCGCTCGTCGATGCCGACGTTGAATTTAGTTCTGTAAAAGAGCGAACATTTTTTTTTTTTTTTTTTTTCTTTTTATCAATATTGTGTTTTAATGTAATGGGCAAAGAGAAAATATAATAAATTTTAATAAATTTCGATAAGAAGGGATTTTATGAGAAGAAATGGTAAACTAATCTGTATTTAAAATATTAAATATTATCTCTATCTTTATATATACATATGAAAAGATATAAATATAATATTAAAGTAAGTGATGTAATTTTTTATCATCGATCAAAAATATTTTGATCTTTCTTATGTATTGATATACATATATATATACTCGATAATATCACAACTTTAAGCTTTCTTCATTCTTTTCAATACCGAATATCGCGCAAATATTTATGCACAGATTTAATATTCAATAGGGTAGGTAGATATTACTCGAGTAATAAGCGAAAATCCGTAAAATAAATTTCACTAGACGGATGAAAAAAAGAAACATAGGCTAATTTCCCTTTAAACTAAAAATCGAGAACCGTTTTGTCGGTATTTTCTACATCCATTTAATAAGGCCGCCGGATAATAAACGACGAATTTCTCATGTCCAAGTATAACCTAGATATATTGTATACCTGCGGTCTACGTTGTATAAAAGTAACTTTTTTCTATTTTTTTAACCGCGTTGTCAGAGCTGTATGGCTTCTATCCATCTCTGTCCCTCTCACTCTTTTTAAAGCCTCGCTGTTAGCGATGTCGCATGGGACGAAACAAGAAGAAAGCGCTGGAAAGGCGAGGAAGAGAGAGAGAGAGAGAGAGAGAGAGAGAGGGTAAAAGCAGACGAGCGCCTTTGTCATACGAATAGATGGTAAAAGGGGGGAACGCGGGAGTGGTGGGGGGGGGGCGAATTTTATTGTTCGATCGTGTCATCGACAATACACCGCGTTATTGATCGGCACGCGTTTCATGCTCGCGGAGATATATAATTTCGAGAGGCAACGATTCATCTCGGTCTCTTTTAAGCTTGGAGAGAGAACAAGAGAGAGAGAGAGAGAGAGGCTCGATGCACACCGGGTGCACTCGAAGTTCGCGAATCGCATTCGAAGTACAATCGACGAAGTATGGCGACGATGACGACGACTACGACGACGCACTTCATTCGATCAAAAGCAAACGTCGTTGATGCCAGCGACACGAGGGACGCACGAGCGGCTCGTGTGACTCCATAAATGAATTTACGAGATATTACGCACAAAGGGAATAGTCGACAACTGGATGGGCTTGCTTATTACTCACTGGATCGCGATTCGTTTAGCTCATTCAAAGGAAAGTGGGGGATATAAGCTCTTCTCTCTCTCTCTCTCTCTGTCTATTTCCCTCTTTCAGACTTTCTCTTTAGCTTATTATTGCTGCGACTGTAATGAGAATTTTATAAAAATTTGACGTTATTGAGTGGCTGTACTTGTAAAGTCGGATTAAAACGACGTTCGGCTTTAATTTAATTTTTATGAAGTATATCGCCTACGTGTACTTATGCACACACACGCAATTGTATTTACTCTGTTTTATCATCGATAATGTTTTTTATACCTGTGTGTTTTTGCATTTGTGAATTTATTTGTTAACACTGCGAGATACCAAAATATAATCATTTTTAATATTTTATGTTTTTTTCTCTGTTTTGTTTTGTTTTTTTTTTTTTTTCATGTCTTTTGATCGAAACAAGAAGTTAAGTAATTAAAATATTTTAATGAACAAATTTAATATATTTATATCTTTGAATAATCATTCGATTCAAATTCATATGTATTATAAATTTTACGTTATTATTATTTTATTTCAATTATTCAAGATTTTATTTTTATGTTTATTTATAATAAGTTTTACATTCTTTCATTCTCAAATACACATAAATTTTAACTTAAATCATTTTAATTAAAAATTTTATTGGATAAGATAATCTAATAATAACATTGACGTGTAATAAAATATTACAATGAATAATACTGTTTTATTAAAAATTATTAAGAATAATTCAACTTATATAATGTCATTTGCTTGTTGTTGTATCGGTAAAGAAAATTGTCTCATAATACAGGTGGCAATAGATTGTCTGTATATAATATTCACGATGTTAGCTCGCATAGGCATATTCAAATGTTAATACTTATATAGTACTAAAAAAAATAATTTTCTAATCAAATAATATAATTAATGATTGGAAAAAATAACATAATTCTGTTGCATTTTTATTAAAATTTCAATACAAACTAGCTCGTATGCTTGAATAATTGTTTCGAAAGTGTAGCCCACGAGACCTTCGATGTCCCAAAGGATCTCATTTTGGTATCATAGAGGTGAAATTACGCAAATGATTACGCTTCAAGGTCCAGTTCAATATTCGTTAATAGCTATTTAACTTTAATGCTACACGGCCATACATTAGTTAAGTGTTTAAGACTCCCCAATCACGTAGTTTGGATTTTAATCAAGTAATAGATCCGATACCTACGCATCTGCTGGTTAATGTTTAACGAACGACTTTTTCTCTATGGGATACCTTTGAAATTCATGTATTTGCTTATTTGATAAAACAAAAATTTGAATATTCGATTGAACTTTTATCCATTTTATATTCTACACATTCTAAAAAAAAAAAAAAAAATTATCCGAATCCATATATGCTTGTACATGGAAGTATTAATATTAGATAACAAAAAGCAAAATCTGTCGATAAATAAAACGAATAAATAGAATTTAAAATAATAAGAAATATAAATTTTAATTTAAAAAATGAAATTTGTAAAAATGTATTGTTCAATCGTGCATTTGAAATTGAATATTTTTACATTTATTTTTCTTGAAATTTATAATAATAGTACGTCACGTTCGACGCGGAATTGAAATGGAATGAAAGAAAAATTGTTTCGAACAATGTTTAATCATTATCGTATCGAATGCAATTGAAATCCGTCACGCCACTTCCATTCGCAAGCGTTTCTTTTTTTTTTTTTTTTTTCCAGCGGCTCGCCAATTGCCGGGAATGGAAAAAAGTATGCATCAAGTTATAAAATAAATAAAGCTCAAATGAGTTTTCGTCGGTCTAGAAATGACAATTTTGAATCAAACGGCAAACGGTCCTGTCAAAAGAAATTCTCTGTTTGTTATAACGAAAAACATATGTTATATTTTTTTTATCCTTTTCTTTTTTTTTGCTTTCACAAAAGTATTAAAATAACTTTTTTACTTTTAATTTTTTATCGACAATTTTTAACGTAGGAAAAAGTTTAAATTGAAGTAGTTAGACGATATAATTTTTTATATATTAATTTCAAACATATGAATCATACACATTTTGTTAATTATTCATCTGAATGGTACTTGACAAAAATATTACTTTCAAGCTTATGGTTTTAAAAAGTATTTTCATTAGGTATAAATGATAATTTGTAACTTTAATAATATAATAACAAATATTTATGAATCAATTTAAAATGTTTTTAATTGATCTCTGTAAATTTTCAACCAACATTAAAAAATAATCGCATTCGTAGTTATAATGGAAAAGATTTGCAACGTTAACACAGTTGGTTGAAAATTCTAAAATCGACTATAAAAAACAGAAAAAAAAAAAAAATTCTTCAATTAAAACTCCGAACTAGAGAAATTATAAACAAAGTAAGCACAAAACAAAGTTTACTCGTTCAATTATTCATTTTATTAATTCAGGAAGATCAAAAGAAAAGTCCGACTACTGTCCATAAAAATATTGGAGATTCGCGCATTCCATCAATCCACCAAATCGCTCTCGCCCTTTCAGTCTGGCATTTCTCCTCGCACTTTTTCCTCTCTCTCTTTCCATCTCTTTCTGGCTAACCTTTTGAAGATTTTTCCAGCACCGATGGAAAGGGCTCTCTTTTTCATTTCGGCGGATGTCTATATATGCGTACATATATATACAGAGTATGCACATACATATACAGAGAACCGGAATAATCTCGACGTTGTACACGTTTTACGTGCACGAGAATAGCGTGTGGAGTTTTCCGGGCACGCGTTTACGTTATACATAGTCGCGTGAATGGCTCGCGGTAAAATTGAATCGGACGCGGCATACGGAGCTTTTTACTCGGAGGACGAAATTGCCAGTCGCTTTGGCCCTTTCCATCGAGACACCGTCACGAGGAGGAGTTTTACCCATCCGGCTTACTCTACCCCAAGTTATGTTGCGCATAAAGCGGGAACTTTTTCGACCGTTTTTCTCCAACCCCTTCCCCCTTCCTCTCTTTTATCATTATTTCTTTCTTCTTTTTTTTTTTTTTTTTTTTTTTTTTTTTTTTCATCATAATCCTTTCGTGATTTTTAGCGCATACATGCGCACGCAGAAAGGAAGCGATATACTTAAAAATTGATGGCCCTTTTGTGCATTACATAGAAGGATAATGGCATTGGCGACGATCGTTGCAAAAAAGGAAATAGTTCGCGTTCGCTAGATAATTTGCGCGATGCGCACTTTTTTAAAAAGAATTCATGGAGTTTATTACGGAAAAAAATGAGAAACATTTTTCAGATTACCATATTAGCAAATGGAATTGCAATTAGATAAATTAAAAAAAAAAAAAAAAAAAAAAAAAAAAAAAAAAAAAAAAGAAATAAAAAAAGAAATAAAAAAATAAAAGCTTGTACGCGCGCGCGTGTTTGTGCGCGAAGTGAAATTTCATATTCATGAATTTTTTAATCTAACGAAGAATATTTTATAATTTATTCAATCTACTCTAAAATGCATAAATAAAAAATTTCTCAATTTGCTCGAAGTAAATTTTTCAGCGTTGAAAAATAGTTTATTATAAAAATGATAAATTTGATACGGTATAATAACTTCATCGAGATAAACATTTTTACGATTAAAAAATAAGAAAAAATGTGTTTTAAAATCGTGCGAGTGATTTTTATTTTTCTCGGCATTATTTGTCCAGACTTTATAATAAACTCGAATAATAACTCTTTAAAACACTAATTAGCAAAGACGCACGTCGATAAATTTCCGGTCTGTAAACTTGGTCTCTTTCATCTTTTCGCATAATAATAATTCACAGAGTCAGGGGTCGAACCAATTATAAATGAAAAGACACAGAATTAAGAATAATAGTGTGGGACCGGATGAAAAGAAGAAAAAAATAAACATTCTCATTGAATTTCGGGATTCCGGAGAATCGGACAGTCATTTCTCATTAAGCCCGGCTAATGAATTTAGGAATAAGAATCGAGTAATTAAAAAATCCCGTGCACGCCGTTTCGAGATAAAGTTTCGTGGATAAAAAGAGAAGAAAGAAAAAAAAAAAAAAATTAACGCATTCGTTACATTAATTCTCCGACTCGCCCCTTTTCTTCTCGTATTCGTTGCATTGTAATTTTGAGAAAGAAACAAAGTTCGTCTATTCTTTTACATTCCCTTTAGGCTTACATTCGTGTTTCTCTTATTTTTACTACGTTGACAGTGCTCAAACTCTTTTACTTTCTCCTACCTTTTCTTTTTCCATTTTCCTATTTTTACGACGACGAGGCGAAGAAGAAGAAGAAGAAGGAGCGCGACGACAAAAAACGACATTCTCCGTGTGCTTGAGCAACGTCGCTCCAAAGATCCGTTACAAAGTGAGGATAGCAAGAGATGAGAGAAGAGAAAAGAACGAAAATACGATAAAAAGAGAAAAAAAGTGAAGCTGAAGAAGCAAAGCGAGGAGGTAAGGGATCGCTCCGGTAAGCGGAAAAGGACTTTCCGGATAAAAAAAAAAAGTTGTCTGTGTAGCCCCGGGAGCTATGGACGCGAGTAGTATGCATATATACGAGACGACGACGACAACGACGACGACGACGACGACGTCGTCGAGTCGAGGTTTTTCGGGAGAAAAGCGCGCTCGCAGTTGCGTGGAAAGAGGTAAAAAATACGAGACGAAATCCACAAGGTACGGGAAAAGGAAGACCGAGCCGTGTAATATGCCGAGCTCGCGGAAAAAAAACTTAAGCGATAAATTCCGCGTGCGCGCTCGAGTTTTGGATTTAGTAAAATATCGCGGTGAGTTTGTTGAAACGGGAACACATAATGCAAGAGAAAAAGAGAGCGAGAGAAAGAGAAAGAGAGTTATGCAAGGTCTATGTGCGTATGTTTGCTTTTATACGCGCATGCGACGATGAGAAATGCTGATGCTGAAAATTGAAAAGATGGAAAAAGTAGGAGGAAATGAAAACATTTTCTTAAATATTACACACGGAGAGAACAAATGGACCAAGACGACAACTCGAACGAAGAAGCGAATATTGTTACAGCAATTGAAGATTTAAATTTATAATTATTTGTAAATAGTGTATGGATTAATTTTAAAATTGGGTAAAATAATACTTATATACAACCATAAAATATTTTTATTGTTTGAATAATTCATAATTATTTTTTAATTGGAATGATATAAATTTGAACGGGCCAAGTGACATCAAATTTTTCTTCAACTTTTTCTTAACTATACTATATTAATAAGCATGATTTTCAAACAATTTTTTTTATAATTATGTAAGTCTATTTAGAAAATTATAAGTGCATAAGCAATATTTGCTTTGCAATAATTTTTTTCCTCTGCATAACAAGTATAAAATTTTATATCGATTTGAAATGTGAAACTTGTATTTTCCATTATTTTTAAAAGACTTTTTTCTCAAAAAAAAAAAAAAAAAAAAAAAAAAACTTAAAGACCAAGTGTAGATTCATTAAAACAATTTTACGCTCGTTTTTATCACTACGTTAAAATAATTTTTATATTGATAAACACTTTATTCATTATAACATTTCGTTTACTGTACTTGTTGCATAAAATGAAAAGATATGCCGCAACCGAATCTGCACACCGGTTGTAAATTAATTAAAAATGCATTTTTTTTTTCTTTTTTTTTAAAGCGTGTGATTTATATTTTGATATTTTAAAATAAGGTAAAAAAAAAAAAATTCGCTGATGATTCGCCAATGATTATAGGTTGTTCATCTAGATCTCACAATAAAATAGTTTCATTCGTCAAACCCAGAATGGACAATAAAATAGACTTCCATTGTATATGTAAATTTTATCGAAGACGAAAAGAAATATGAGTTTTCATTTTTCTAGAAAAATAAAGTTAGATAAACTTCTTATTCCCTTTTCAGAAGTAAAAGTAAGTTTCGAGGAGAAAATCTTGCGAAAAAGTTGTAGATCTTAAGATTAATCTTAGATCGGCGCGTAGGTACCGTAGGTCAATTTGAGTTTCTTGAGAAACTTTATTTATTAAATACAAAAAACTGTCAATAGACGTGGTCAAAACTTTTTGCGCGATGAGTAAGCAACTTTGGAATGTGAACAATTTTTCGAATTTCCTTAATTTTAAGTTTTTTTTTTTAAAGGGAAATCAAATATACCTAATATTCCATCGATTATTGAATAAATCAATATTTATTGATATCAAATTTTGTTAATTATTACATTTTTTAAATTTATATTGCAAGTAATTATTTAATATAAATTATCCAATTGCGTTTATATGTAAATGCAGTTAATTATAATTGTCAATTAACATAAATAAAAGAATAAAACTGTCTAGGTATCACCATATCTATATTTATTCAAGTGTTCTCATTCGTTTATTAAAACGTAATTTAATAATTACAAATTCATAATCAGATTATATCTTTTTTTCGGGCATATGTAACATTTTAAAAATCCAAAAATATAAAAAATTAAGATTACATTTATCAAAATTTTGATATCTAATTTTTTACGATAATAGAAAGTAAGCAATGTGGGAATCACTGAACTAAATATTTCCTTTAAATAGTTATTTTCTAAAACAATGTTTGTTGCTTTTAATTGAAATTAGTTTCTAAAAAAAAATTGACGATTCGTCATTTATTGCACATCAAATTGATAGTTGCGACAAAAAAAAAAAAAAAACGAAATGATTCATTCAATTAAAAGCAAATAATTTTAAGCGATACATCAATTTTAAAGTCTTTAAAATACATACATAAAATTAACAAGATAAAATAAAATCATCGATAATTTCACAATTATGAAGTTTGTAAAGAAAACAAGAGAAAAAACTTATTGAGCGGGAAGTACGCATCGCTTATCTTGAGGAAAAAACATTTATGCACGTAATGCTACACGAATAGTATTTATCAAATTCAAGGCCGCGCGAGCGAATATGACGAACGACACATAGATATGAATTTTGTATCAAAGTATTCGATCGTACACATAATACATTTCCGGGAACGATCAGTCGATACATAATCGATACAATAGGAAGAGGGGATTCCTCGCAGACGACAGCGAGACTGCAAAGAAGAGTCTGAGGTCTGCAACCGAAGAGAGCGTACGTTCTCCTTCGACTTGATTAGCGAAGTAGAGTGATTCCCCGCGAGCGAAGACCGGCTAGTGATTCCCCGCTCATGTTATCGTGTTTCAGACTCTTTTATGCGTATGCGCGCCAAGTATTTAAACGCTTATTCGAATCGAAATCATCATAGTTTCACAGCTACAGTCTTCCGTTCAAGTCAGCTTATCTCAGGTAAGGAGTTTTATTTACAAAAGTAAATTTATCTTTTTTAATAAAATATTTTGAAATTACGCACGAAAAAATCATCGAACTTAAAAATTTCATTTTAAACTATCAAAAACAATTATTGATTTTTTTTTCAAAACTATGTCAATAAATTATATTGAAAATATAATTAATATTAAGAAGTAAATAATTCTTATCTTTACAGACTATTCAAAATGAGAGGAACTTTCGTATTTTGCCTCATTGTGGCAGCACTAGGTTTATCATCTGCTGGTTTTCATTCGCAGACAAGGCCTCCACCATATATTGTAAGTATTTTATAATATGTTATATATAAATAAATATAAATTAATTTTATAAAAAAGTCTTCACTTAATAATGAATTTCCAATAAAAACAAAAAATCAGACTTTTTTTTTTTACTGTAAAATTTTGATTAATATTTTTTTATAAATAAAAATCTGAGACTAAATTTAATAAATAAGTTTGAAGAAAAAATAAATGTTTATTCATTTTTTTTCGTTGTTTTAAATTTAAATTAATTAATTTAGTTGAATAAATTTCGATATTTGCATAAATTTTATGTTTTATAAATATATATATTAAAAATATTACATGTTTATAGAACCGGCCAACATTACCGCCATCTACTGGACCTCACCGCTTCAGACGTGAAGCGAACCCTAAAGATCATGGCTCAATTAGCATCACTCAAACCAAACCCTTAAGCGGTCCAGAAAGACGTCCATCTTATAATGTCGACTACAATCATAATATCTGGAAAGGACGAAATGGTGAGATAACTGCCGGCGGAGGTGCTCAAAAATTACCAGGTCAAAGATGGGAACCAACAGTAGGAGTTCAAGGCACTTGGCGTTTCAAACGTGAAGCGAACCCTAAAGATCATGGATCGATTAGCGTTACTCAAACCAAACCCTTAAGTGGTCCAGAAAGACGTCCATCTTATAATGTCGACTACAATCATAATATCTGGAAAGGACGAAATGGTCAGATAACTGCCGGCGGAGGTGCTCAAAAATTACCAGGTCAAAGATGGGAACCAACAGTAGGAGTTCAAGGCACTTGGCGTTTCAAACGTGAAGCGAACCCTAAAGATCATGGCTCGATTAGCATTACTCAAACCAAACCTTTAAGCGGTCCAGAAAGACGTCCATCTTATAATGTCGACTACAATCATAATATCTGGAAAGGACGAAATGGTCAGATAACTGCCGGCGGAGGTGCTCAAAAATTACCAGGTCAAAGATGGGAGCCAACAGTAGGAGTTCAAGGCACTTGGCGTTTCAAACGTGAAGCGAACCCTAAAGATCATGGATCGATTAGCGTTACTCAAACCAAACCCTTAAGTGGTCCAGAAAGACGTCCATCTTATAATGTCGACTACAATCATAATATCTGGAAAGGACGAAATGGTCAGATAACTGCCGGCGGAGGTGCTCAAAAATTACCAGGTCAAAGATGGGAGCCAACAGTAGGAGTTCAAGGCACTTGGCGTTTCAAACGTGAAGCGAACCCTAAAGATCATGGATCGATTAGCGTTACTCAAACCAAACCCTTAAGTGGTCCAGAAAGACGTCCATCTTATAATGTCGACTACAATCATAATATCTGGAAAGGACGAAATGGTCAGATAACTGCCGGCGGAGGTGCTCAAAAATTACCAGGTCAAAGATGGGAGCCAACAGTAGGAGTTCAAGGCACTTGGCGTTTTAAACGTGAAGCGAACCCTAAAGATCATGGCTCGATTAGCATTACTCAAACCAAACCTTTAAGCGGTCCAGAAAGACGTCCATCTTATAATGTCGACTACAATCATAATATCTGGAAAGGACGAAATGGTGAGATAACTGCTGGCGGAGGTGCTCAAAAATTACCAGGTCAAAGATGGGAGCCAACAGTAGGAGTTCAAGGCACTTGGCGTTTCAAACGTGAAGCGAACCCTAAAGATCATGGATCGATTAGCGTTACTCAAACCAAACCCTTAAGTGGTCCAGAAAGACGTCCATCTTATAATGTCGACTACAATCATAATATCTGGAAAGGACGAAATGGTCAGATAACTGCCGGCGGAGGTGCTCAAAAATTACCAGGTCAAAGATGGGAACCAACAGTAGGAGTTCAAGGCACTTGGCGTTTCAAACGTGAAGCGAACCCTAAAGATCATGGATCGATTAGCGTTACTCAAACCAAACCCTTAAGCGGTCCAGAAAGACGTCCATCTTATAATGTCGACTACAATCATAATATCTGGAAAGGACGAAATGGTGAGATAACTGCCGGCGGAGGTGCTCAAAAATTACCAGGTCAAAGATGGGAACCAACAGTAGGAGTTCAAGGCACTTGGCGTTTTAAACGTGAAGCGAACCCTAAAGATCATGGCTCGATTAGCATTACTCAAACCAAACCTTTAAGCGGTCCAGAAAGACGTCCATCTTATAATGTCGACTACAATCATAATATCTGGAAAGGACGAAATGGTGAGATAACTGCTGGCGGAGGTGCTCAAAAATTACCAGGTCAAAGATGGGAACCATCAGTAGGAATTCAAGGAGTATGGCGTTTTTAGATAAATTTCAATTACAAGTTTAAGTGATCTGAAGTATAAAATGTGTTCAGTAGTTTAAAAAAGTCAAGTTTAAATATAAAATAACACTATTTAAATAACTAGAAGTAATGAGGGACTTGACGATGAATAAGCTATTTTTGAAAATCAATTTTTGCACGTCAGCTTCAATTAACGGAACGTAAAGGTAGGATGTTTTCAGTTTTCCAATGTGTTCAAGCGTAAGCTATCCATCATCCATGGCGGCAATACGTCAAATCACTTGTTCCGGATGAGAGACACTAACATATACCTAGCGTTAAAAAAGACGAAATGCATGATTTTGAATTAAATTTATCTGATATTCTTTCAAAATAATGCTCACCGGATGTGTATGGCTTATTTAAAGATTTTCCTATAGTGAGATTATTTTGTAAATCTATTAAATTAAAATATTTTATGTAATAGCAATAGATTTTAGATTAACTTAACTTAAGTTATAATAATAAGTTTAATTTATACTAATTTAAAAACCATGTGAATCTCCTTTTATAATGGATAAATGAAATGATGTAACTATTATATTATCTGTACTTTTAAATTTTATTATGAATAAAAATAATTGAAATATAAATGAACACTAATTTTATTAAAAGAACATACTATCCATTGATGATTTTTTAATCTTAATTACTAAGCAACAGAAAGAGATAGAGAGACAGAGAGAGAGAGAGAGAGAGAGAGAGAGAGAGAGAGAGAGAGAAAGAGAGAGAGAGATATATATTACATAGAAAGAAATAGAAGGTTGAATAAAAAATAAACGTACCTAAGTGCAATATAATTGATGATATTTAATAATAAAATTATAAAAACTTATACTAATATAAAGATATAATTTTGATGCAGAAAGAATTAATTATTTGAAAATTCAACATTAATATGACACAAGTATAAAAATTAAAAAACAAAAATGTATCATAGAAACAATTTTATGAAATCAGAGTTTTAGCCTAGACGTAAAATCCGACTTAAATTCGGTACAGTTCGCAATTTCATTGCCTACCTTTGCACATGTATACATTAGTTCCACACCGGCAGATTCAAAAACGCAGTTTGCAATTTTTGATCCAGCCACGCTACCGATACCATGCAAAAGCGTATACGCGTGTGTTTGTGTGCGCTCAAACCGATGAAAGAGAAAAATTGCCGCGTTTGCGAGAACCAGTCGACATGTGGCCGATGCCCTTATACATCCTTTTGATTTGCTAAGCAAGCTTTGCTTTTTTTTTCTCTCCACATTACAAGTCTCGCGATTCTATTCAAAAAAAAAAAAAAACAAAAAAAAAAGAAAAAAAACAATAGAATAACCACACGCTGTTATATCGCGATTCGCGATTAACGCGTTCGTGCAACAGGAACTCGAAAAAGAAAAGGCACACGTACATATCTGTGTATGCATGTAGGTGAAGGAGATTATTGGGAAAGCATTTATTTCGCGCCATCGAACGCCGCGCGCAGAAGTGTTTTAGTTTGGATACAGGCGAGAGGTAGTTGGGGAGGGAACCTTTGAGAAATGAAATATCGTTGGACTATCGCATAAACTGAAAACGTTTCACTATGTCGGATAATCCTGCAATAACTTTGCTTCGGGAGTTACGCGTGTTTCTTTTATTTAGAAATACCATTTTTGCCGGAAAATATTTGCTCGTTCATTCTTTCCAGGTTTAAAAAAATAATTTACCGCTTTTATTTTTTTGTTTTGTTTTGTTTTTTTTTTCTTTTTTTTTTGTACACTATAATATTATTAAGAAGCTGTTGACATATTAAATTAAATTATTTTTCAATGCAATATATTGTTCTTTATTATTTAAAAAAAAAAAATAATAAATTAAATAAATAAATAAATAAATAAATATATTTTCGTACTGTTTATTAAATAAAAAATATATTTCTCTTTTCCAAATTCTTTTTTATTTCTTTTATTTTATTGAATAGCAATAGTTTTCTATATTATATTATTTTTACAGTACGAGTACGTGCTATTTTGCATTATAACTCACTACTTTTAGACATAACGCAAAAGCGGAGAGTAAATTAAAACTTTTAATAAGATTTTGAGTTGGAAGTAATAATGTTTTGCTGAATAGAATCTTCATAATTAAATACTTTCCTTGACATCGGTAAGCCGCTTGACGGAGAGCTTAATGGTACTTTCTTTATTGTCAATTTCATAAAAGCATTGAATAATAGCAAGCGTAACCGGTAACTTTTAGCTTAAATGAACAAATTGCATTCACGTGCAAAAAGTGAATGTAATTAACGAGTCTCTTCTTGAAAATGCGCTCGACGAAGATATTTGCTTGTTGAGCACGCGTTAGAAAAAATAAAAAACGAATGCGATGAAATTCTGTATCGATGAAATTTTTACGATAAATATTATTTATGCCGTTGTATCGAACGTTAATTCATTTGATTGAAACATTCAAAATGATAATTTATACCATTTGAAACCTTATTTAAAGATCTGATGGTTTTCCAGCAGTTGTTGGTGAAACGCCAACTTTATCTTCGATAAGACTTTTACAATTAACAAAGTTACATACCTAGCTTTTAATATTTCCATATCTTAAAATTTAAAAAGAAAATCACTGGTAAAGAATATCAACATTGTTCGAGTATTTTTTTAAAGCAACTTAAAAGGAAAATACGAAGTAGAAAAAAAAAAAAAAAAATTCAACTCGTTACTTTATGAAAGTATAATTTGAAAGTCTTTTTAAAATTGTATCGTTATATCCTACTGGTAAGTTAAATAAACTTTTAAAAACCGCCGACAATTGACAATATTTATATAAAAAAATTTAATAGTGTAAACTTATGTAAACATGTATAGATATCCCACAAATTTTCGCAAACAAAATTCGAATAATAACAAATAGAAATTCTCCAAAGGCCTTCAAAACGACAGTAACAGGACTAGTGCGATATCTCAGCAGCGTAGTAGCACCAACAATTTTTCTGCGCCCCAACACCGGGACGTATAAAATCCCAACTTCATCGTTTCCCAACAACCAGCGTCCAATTTGTATAACCGGTATGCGGTAAAGCGAGATTTTGCATCTGACATCAAAAAGCAAAAGTCCACATGGGTACGCGCGGGTAAACCTTTCGAAAAAAAAAAAAAAAAAAAAAAAAAAAAGAAGACGAAAATGTCCCGCGCGTTGGCAAAAAGTTTCGGCCGCCGGCAACCCGGCGTCGGGTATAACGACTCTTCCTCCCATCTGCGTGTATACGCTTGTATGCATCCACGAATATCCAAACGTATACGGTGGGAGAAAGAGAAAAAGAGAGAATGCAAGAGTTGGCGTAGGTAAGGTGAGCGCATTAAATTCGAAATCCGAGTTTCGTCGTCCTCCATCCTGCGGCGCACACGTCGAACGGGCTCGCACAAAAAGGTAAGCCCGCGCAAGCTCGCTAATAAGGCCTCGTTGTCTGCGGAAGGGGAGAACGTAAAGAGCGAGAGGGCGATATAAACGCGGCGGGACGCGCTTTTCCGACATTCTTTGTGCGCGACGATAATGCGCGCGAACATATTCTCCTCTCTCTGGCTCTCGTGCGCGCATAAAATCATTGTACGTGTATACCAACGCGCCCGTATGTATAAACGAGAGGAGATGTTAAGGGAGGTGGAGGTTACACCTGTGCGGCAGCTTGCGGTAGAACGAGAGAGAGAGAGAGAGAGCGAGAGAGAGATAGAGAGAGATAGATAGATAGATAGAGAGAAAGAGAGAGAAAGAGAGAGAGAGAGAGATAGAGAGAGAGAGAGAGAGAGGGAGAGGGAAAGAGGGAGAAAAAGAAGCTTGTTACAGCTTACGCACTAGAAAGATATTTAGTTTGTGCTTTTGCCGAGCTAAACTTTTTTCAAGGTTCTTCTTTCATCTTGCTCAAGGAGAATTTATGCGCTCATCTGGATCGTAAATTGTTTAGCGCACGATTGTGTAAGCGTCGGTAATTTTTGTTCACGTGTACGCGTACTGCATACCTTTACGCTCGTCTGTAAATAAATACAATATGTCTTTTTTTTTTTTGCCTCCTCGAACACTACTCTCTTTCTCTCTCTTTTTCTTTCTTGCTTTTAAAGAGCTTTTAAAAATAGTACGTTTAATGAGTACGATAAAAGAACTTTATCATCATTCGTTTGAAAAATAAATTATTATCAATTAATAGTTTTAACCTGAGTATTACAATAAACAAATGCTTAGAATTACAAGTTCTGAATGAGTAAAATTGACGATGACGAAATTTCTTAATACTATATAACTAATTTCAAATTCACTAGGAAATACAAATTAATTATGCTCTACACATAGTTTCAAATTCTAGTTTAAATATAAAATTTAGTATTGAAAAATTATTTCAGGAATTTACATATTTTTAGTAGATAGATCCTTTGTTTGGACAGACGTGTAAACGTAAAATTTTAAAGTATGCTTCAATCTTTTGTATTTAATAAAATTTCACTCATTTATTGTTTTTTTTTTTTTTTTTTTTTTTTTTTTTTGCAATACGTTTTCAATACTTTTATTGCTAACTCGCAAAATTGATTTTTATTTTAATCGCAGCAACTTAACGATAGGTTATTAAAACAAAGCAAAAAAGAAAAAAAAAAAAAATAAATAAAAAGAATATATTTTCAAACGATCGATACGCAAAACCATGGCGTAAAAGCATCGAAGATAAGCTTCGCGAAACGAGCCCCGCGAGATGAGAGCCGCGATATTCTAACCGTTGCGGCAACACTCGAGCCATCGGACTGAGCGAATGCATTATTTAAACCGCACGAGCGAATTTCCAAGCGGTGGGGATCGTTCTTTTACCGATTAATATTAGTAGCGCACGAATTGATATTGTTGGTCGAGCGTTGAAATCGTCATTGGCTTATGCATGTACACGTGCATGCATATTTATATAGAACGAATAGTTTGCAGCGAAAACTATATACTTTGACAAGATTTTAAAAAAGCTACGAAATATGAAAAACATAAAGTGTCGAGTTGAAAATTTCGATGAAAGGAAAACCAGAAGTCACGCGTTTCAGGAAATGATTAAATAAAAAAAGATAACAAATAGTCACATCTGCATACAATAATCGAGGCAGACATTCGCAATTTAAGCTTCATCGTCGTATCGCAATTTCTGCAGAGCTACATATATATATGTATATATATATATACATGCCTATACCAAAACGCGGGAAGTACAAGCCGCACGCAAATTAATATAATTAGAAGCGAAGGCTTGAGAAACGCGCAGCTGACGAAAACGAAGCGACGACGACGACGACGACGAAGACGACGACGATGACGACGAGGACTGTAAGGAACGAGTGAATATTTTACACGCATACACGAATACGTATGCATAGGAAGATACGTATTTTAGTTTAACTTAATCCGGCGCAGCTTCTTCGACCTATCTAACGTCTAACGCGGAGTTTATTTACCAGCACACCTGCAGCAAATTGTGTGTGGGTATGTATAGATGTAAATGTATGAGAGACATCTGCAGATGATTCCAAAAGTGGGATACTCGTATTTTACACGAGAGTTATGGTTTGCTCGTCGACATAAGGATTCGTTTTGTAACGAATGACGAGAGTGAAGTTTGTTGATTGATTTCGATAAATTTTCCTTTTTTTCATTTTTCACATGCGTTTGCTAGATTTGTAATTGCATTGCGGTTTCGTTTAAATTTTAATTTCGTTTTAATTGCAAATATATCTAGCTATCTTTCTTTTGGAGTCTTACATTTAAGTTGTCTGAACTTTTGAATATTTCGAGCGATAAAGTTATAAACTATTAATGTACGCTAATTTCGTAATGAAGTATCGTATTAAAAGTTTTAGCAATAATATTTAAATTCACTGGGTAAAAATATTACAGCGTTTCAGTTTTAGATTTTTAATTAAAATTAGATAGATATATTTAGGTTTATTATTTAGATTTATATTGAAAATTCCTGTTGATCTACGAGGTTTTAGATTTTTATAAGCTAGCTTTGTTAATCTTATGCTGATGAATTCTAATTATTGGGTGTACAACTTTGCTTCCGCCGTTTTTTTCCGAAATTCGAGGCTTTATTGTAAAAAACTGGTTATACATTTACGATTCAAAGTATTGTCCATCGCTGGTCACTACTTTCTCCCATCTTTCGGGCAGCATACGAATCCCGCGTTGAAAAAACTGGTCATCTTTTGAATCGATCCACGAATCGATCCAATTTTTTACTTCTTCATAAGACCGGAAGTGCTGGTCAGCCAGGCCGTGTGCCATTGATCGAAACAAGTGATAGTCCGAGGGAGCAACGTTTGGAGAATACGGTGGGTGGGGTAGGACTTCCCATTTCAAAGTTTCCAAGTATGCCTTGACCACTTTCGCAACATGGGGTCGAGCATTGTCATGCTGTAAAATAACTTTATCATGTCTCTCGTTGTATTGCGGCCGTTTGTCTTTCAATGCTCGGCTCAAACGCATTAATTGCGTTCGATAACGATCGCTTGTGATTGTTTAAGTCGGTTTTAACAACTCATAATACACTACGCCGAGCTGGTCCCACTAAATACTGAGCATGACCTTGGAACCGTGAATATTCGGTTTGGCCGTCGATGTGGAAGCATGGCCGGGATATCCCCATGATTTTCTGCGCTTGGGATTATCGTAGTGAACCCATTTTTCGTCCCTAGTCACAATGCGATGCAGAAATCCTTTCCGTTTTTGCCTTACAAGCAGCTGTTCACAAACACACAAACGCCGTTCAACATCTTTCGACTTCAACTCGTACGGCACCCAATTTCCTTGTTTCTGAATCATTCCCATGACTCTCAGGCGTTTTGAAATGGCTTGTTGCGTCACTCCCAATGATCCTGCCAATTCTTGTTGCGTTTGACACGAGTCTTGATCAAGTAATGCCTCCAATTCTGCATCTTCGAAAACCTTCTTTCTTCCACCGCCATGTTGGTCTTCGACGTTAAAATCGCCGTTCTTGAAGCGTTGAAACCACTCTCGGCACGTTCTTTCACTAATAGCGGCCTCACCATAGGTATTTGAGAGCATTCGATGAGCCTCAGTCGCAGATTTCTTCATATTAAAGCAGAAAATTAAAACCTCCCGCAAATGACGAGAATTTGGCTCGTAAGCTGACATGTTTAATCGAGAATAACTTTATGATGCAGACACAAATCGACTAATATTTCGATGGCGTTATGTTTACAAATACCTAAGCTTATTGTATGACATCTATGATTTATTTATTTCAACTACCACTCACCGCTACAGCCATCTATTGCAAAACGGCGGAAGTAAAGTTGTACACCCAATAATTTAAAAGATACATTCCCCTTCTGACTTTTATTTAATTCTTCTCACAGAGAAGTAAAAATAAAACGGCAATGAGTCGAAGTGATGGACTTCGTGCCTTACTTGCATCATAAGGTATTCTTCGCTAAGTTGATTACTGAATCATAAAATTTCCTGATACTATATTATCGTTATGGTACGAGTATATACTAGGTTGTTCAAAAAGTTTTGAAAGCGACATCTATAGAGCAGTAGAAGAACCAAAATTTTTACGCCATTTTAATATTTTATCTTTCATATAAACATACCCAAAGTTTCATTCCACTCTGTCAATTCATTGTTTGTTTACAAGCCATTTGAAGTTGACGTGTCAGTGTATTTTTTTTACAATGGAAAAAACCGAATATCGTGCAGTGATAAAATTCTTTGTTTTGGAAGGTTTATCAACTACGGAAATTCATACAAAAATGGTGAAAGTGCTAAAGGAATCTGC
Organism: Chalcis sispes; assembly: GCA_949987625.1. Lineage (NCBI taxonomy): Eukaryota > Metazoa > Arthropoda > Insecta > Hymenoptera > Chalcididae > Chalcis > Chalcis sispes. Next base: position 19,890,769 of record OX465097.1, read on the forward strand.
TCCTTCATTTCCAACTGTGCATCGATGGGTTTTAGAGTTTAGACGTGGTCGAAAAAGCGTTGAAGACGATCCACGCTCAGGACGTCCAAAAAGTGCATCAACACCAGCATTCATAGCAAAAGTACAGGATATAATTTTGGAAAATCGTCGATTGACAGAGAGAGATTTAGCAGAGGCCCTATTGGACCAATTGGATGAAAAAATTAGTGAAAAAAGACCCGGTTTGCACAAGAAAAAAATCATTTTTCATCAAGACAATGCACCCGCTCACACAGCTCAAAAAACCATCACTAAAATAACCGAATTAAAGTACGAATTGTTGCAGCATCCACCTTATTCGCCTGATTCAGCTCCCTATGACTTCTGGCTGTTTCCACACCTCAAGAAATTCCTTCGTGGGAAGCATTTTTCATCAAACGAAGAGGTTATAGCCGTCGTAGAGGAGTATTTTGCAGGCCTTGCAGAAAGTCACTTCCATGATGGGATAAACAAGTTGGAAGACCGTTGGACCAAGTGTATTGAACTTATGGGAGATTATACTGAGCAATAAAAGTGATTTCACCAACAAAAATAAGTATCTTCATCTCCGCTTTCAAAACTTTTTGAACAACCTAGTACACTACTTCAAAACTCTGCACTTTTGTTGTTTAGAGTCTTTCAAAGTAGTATAATAAATAAATTTCTATAAATAATGGATATTCCATAAAATGGCGAAGACAAATGCTTTATTTCAGTTGTTAATTGACATTATAAAATTATATTTTTTAGAGTTATGCTTTTAAAGTTTAAAATATTAATTTCATATGTTTGAAATGGCAATATAATAATCTATTTATATCATTGGTTACAGATCTGATTAAACCCTTTGCACTCGAGCGGCGCCGAAATTGTGCCTGGCAGATTTGAAGTGTCAACTCAAGCGGCGCTGCTGCGGCATTACAGTCTTTTGTAACTCGATATCCTTATTTACGATGTGTGATAAAATATTCCTCTCGGAAATACTTTTGTGGACTAGGCTCGGCTTACATTTTTAGCCAAAAAAAGCCTTGAGTGCAAATGGTTAATATTTGTAATCATCGTTATGGCTGCATTAAAGCGGTAACTCGCTTAATTGTTAATAATGCGTTATGCATATGCTTATCAATAATCAATCGATCGTTTAATTAGGCATAAAATAATGTTATAATATTACACGGTAACAATGCACTATACAAGTGTACACAGGTGTAAATATAACATAAGCAATACAATTTTATGTACGAGTATTTAATCATTATATTTTTATTAATAGCATCGATATTTTTACTTAAAAAATTATGTAATGAAAATACAATACGAATTTTAATGATATGAATAAATTATATAAAATATTTGAAATTTTGTAAAATTAAAGCAACATGTGTATTAGAATTGCATTTAAATTGATAATTTAAATTTTGATAAATTATTTTTAGAAAAGTCAATGAAGTAAAAAAAAAAAAAAATAATTATTTAAAGATGACCGAAAAGATTACGCGCAAAAAAAAAATAAATAAATGAAAATTAACATTTGTATTCTTGTATTTTCCCTCTAGTCTCTTTGTTACTTTTTATTGTTGTTATTTTTTACTCTAACAGTAAATTCATCAGCGAAATAATCTACAAAGTTATCGGCTTACATATACAAAAATGTTATATACAAAAAAATTTCGTCTAAAAATGAACGAACTGAATGTGAAAGGAAATACGTGCATTAAGATGAGGACACAAAGAATAAGAAATAAATTTAAAAAAGTCCGTGTATATACGAGTATCTGTCTACGTGATGTGCATAGTCCGCATTGTAATGACGCAAGCAAAAAATATTATAATAGACTCAAATTTAATCTTTATTTTATGAAGTAATTAACTTTTCTTTTTCATTCTCTTTATTAAAAAGAGAAAATTACGTTTTTTTTTAATTAAAATCTTTTATTATTATACTGTTTTTTCAATAAAAAATTTCACTTACTATCGTGAATTTTCAAGTTTAAATAAAACTTTATTTATTAAGTACTATTGCACAAAATATTAGTTATCTTAAGCAGTTACTTAAGTATCTGCGTGAAACAATGTTAAAGAGAAAAAATCCAATTATTTAATTACGTTCTATTATAATAATAGCAAAAAGGGCTCTATTTTAAAATTATTACGTGAAATTTAAAAATAATTAATCTTTTTAAAATAAATTTTGTAATTTTAATTTTCATTTTTTTTTAATTTGTATATAAAATAATAGTTTCACGACATATTTTTTGAATGCAAAAAAAAATTAATTATTTTTTTTTTTGTCTTAAAATAGTTGCATAAAATATTTTTTTATCAACCAGCGAATCAAAGCACTGTGTAGACTTCTCATTTTAAGACTTACAAAAAATTTGTTTACGTCCCGCGGATATTTTTGGTACGTCCAATATTTGCAACCTTTGTGCCCGAAAAAAAAGCACTTAGCCAGAGTCACTACACAAGAATAAAAAAGTGTAGCCATACTGTTCCCCTCATCAGGAATAATTAACCTTTATACATATATACACGAGCAAACAAATATATGTAGAGATAGATATATGTATATACAAGAGATCGTACAAAGGCAGGTCACATAGACGGCATTAATCCTCCCGCGTATAAAACACGCGAGAGCGGTGCATATCTTCAAAAGAGGAGAGAAAAAGAAAATAAAACCAAATCTTATCTTAACAAGCGCCTTTTTCTCTCTCTCTCTCTCTCTCTTTTTCCTCGACACAGTGTGACTCTATCTAGCAACGCGCACGTGCGTCAATGCCCCGAGTAGTGGGAGGTACACCGCAGTTCTTTTCTTTATATACGGAAAGAGAAATGGGGGTGAGAGATAGAGAGAGAGAGAGAGAGAGAGAGAGAGAGAGAAAGAGAGGGGAAGGAAGAGGGGTGAAGAAAGAGCGCACACGCGATAGAGAGAAGGAGAGACTAGCGTGTCCTGTTTTACAATTCCTGCGATGTTTGCTCCAGGTCGGTCGGAGTGAAGGAAAAGAGAGAGAGAGAGAGAGAGAAAGAGAGAGAGAAAGAGAGAGAGAGAGAGAAAGAGAAAGGAGGGAGAGAAAGTCGTTCCTGCTCCGGGGAACTAACGGAACTACGCTGCGGTGGGCTAAGGCGTCTGCGCTCGATTCTTATACCGGAAGAGAAGGAGGAGAGAAAGAGGATGGAAGGGAATACGTTTGCGCGTGACACTTTTCCTCGATTTCGTTGGGTGAGAGAAAGAAAGAGAGAGAGAGAGAGAGAGAGAGAGAAGAGAGGAGAAGTAAAGGAAGTAAGAAAAGAGGTACAGCGACGACGACGAGGACGATGATGACGATGCGCCACTCGGGAAATATCGAAATGCTGTTAGCTTAGCGCGTTTTGGTGCGCCGTCGCCACCCGCTTGTATCTTTTTGTCGCGCTCGTTCTTGACTCTTCGACGCCTTATTTTGGTGCGGTGTATGCTTTCTTTATTCCTTTATCTTTTATCCTCTCTCTCTCTCTCTCTCTCTCTTTCTCTCTCTCCAGCGACGAAATACGGAGAATGTGGAACACGCGAGCGCGCGAATTATTATCGAGGGATTTAAGGAGAAGGCGCGTGCGCGCACGAGCCTGGAACTACGAATCTCAAAAATTCGCCCGATGGAGCGAGAATTTTTTGGAACGAGAAAATCAACGAGCGACGAAGTTATTTTTGTATATTTTTCTCTTTTTCTCTTTCTTATTTCTTTTTTTGTAATTTAAGTTGAGTGGAACGCTTCGATCGGTCCTCACATGCTTATCGCAACAAATATGGTTGCTTTTCATTATTTTTTATTGAATTTCATATTATATTTATCTTTTTTTTCCTTTTTAGTACTAAATATAACTGACATATTTTTAATGATTACACTTTTGATCGATAAACAGCGAGAAGGTATTTTCTATAAAAGTTAATTCTATATATTCGAATAAAATAAATGTTGTAATGAAAAGGCATTATGTCATAAAAAAATTGAAAAATGAACATTTTCGGTAAAGTAATTGGAATAAACTACCTTATGCATATGCAATCAAATGCTTCTTTCTATTTAATTATTTAATTATAGTTAAATAGAACTTAAAGTGTATGACAATTTTGTAAAAGACTTTCGTAACAAAAATAATAACATCAGACATGCAGGGTTTGTTTATTATTTAATACTATTAACATCGGTTTAATTTCAAATCAAACTAGTTATTAATAACAATATATAAAAAAAATCTACTTGGTTAAATAATTGTCTGGATAATTTCGTCGTGTATCTACTTCGCGTGTTAAATATTTTATAGTATTCGAATTTTTTTTTAATTAAAAATTATACATAAGTTCTGATGGCACATATTTTTATTTTATATAAAAGTTTGTATTATTTTGATATACATGCAAAAAATTTTTAAGTAAATTACGTTTAAACAAATGGAGAATATTTTACGAGAACGCTAAACATCAGTTTCCTATTAATTACTAAGACCGACCATATCTACCATTCAAAATAGTTGTTTGATTAATTTTTCATCATTTTTCACGTCTTTTCAATTTTTGAAAATGTAATTACATTTATTCTATCGATATTGATACCTACATTGATATTGATTAAATTGCTTCGCTTTTTTACATTTTTGACGATTTCATAAATTCGATTAAAAAATAACTTTTTTGGGTTGTTAATAAAATAAAAAATTAAAGTAATGTGAATAAAATTTTAAACTAGTGCATAATTCATTAATATATATATATATATATATATATATATATATATATATATATATATATGTAATAAACATTCACGTTGAAAAAGTAATTAAAGTAACTTATCGTGCAATCGTTCGGAATTCAATGTAACCAGAAGACAAATAATGAAAAAGATTTTTTTTAAACGAATTACAAAGTATATCGAATAAAGCAAAATCGAAAGAGAGAGAGAGAAAGAGAGAGAGAGAGAGAGAGAGAGAGAGAAAGAGAGTAAATAAAAAGATTTACACTCACCGGCGCAACTGTATCCGTTTTTGTGGAGTATGTAACCGTCCCTGCAATCGCACTCGTACATGCCATCGTGTAGCTCGTAGCACAGCTGCTCGCAGGGCGAGCCATAACCGCATCTCCCTGAAACAGCCAAGATATCAATTCGCGTAAAGAAACATTAATTTTCCTCCATCTTTTATCTTTGTCAACACACACACACACAGACACTCAGACACGTACACACTTGTATCTAGGCACGTCGATCGCTCGCTTATTTTCTCGCCGTTGGAAAGCGATTTATTACTCAAGTCCTCTCTCTCTCTCTCTCTCTCTTTCTCACAGACTCCCCGAGTATTTCCTTCCTCTCAATTTAGGGTGAGCGAGCACGAACTAGCCAACGAGAATTTCGTCGAACCAGAAATTTTGGGCGCGAATATTGCGTTACGCTTTAGCGTGTTGAGAGCATGGAAGTGCAAGGGGTGAGCATTTACTACTGCTGCTCCTGCTGCCGGTGGACGAAAACGTCGATACTGCGGCGAGCTTTTAATAAATGCTTTAAAGATTGACTATGGGAATGTTTATAGGGGAGTGCGAGAGTACGGCGAGTGTACTACGGTAATAATACTATCGCGGCTTGTTTTAAAGGACGGTTTGGCTTTGATTCGGACGTTGTAAATTATTAATTTGGATTGAATACTTTAAAAGGGCGAAAAAGATTTATAAATTGTCGCATGGACGAATGAATTATTACGAACGCCCAGTTTTTATTTCAGAAATATTTAAGTGAATATTTCATAAAAGTTTTATTTTATTTTATTTTCAAGCTACTTCCATAAGTTTAGCGATGTAAATTAATTTTTATATTTCGATCTTATTGAATATTTTTATTTTATTTAATCATCATAAGCATTTTTAATTTTATAAAATTTTGTATCACATATTTTTTTACTTAGAGGTAAAAATTTTAGAAAGAAAAGGATCGATTGTTTTAAAATTGTTTATAGTTTTAAAATAAAAAATATTTCTTTTTGTATTTTTATACATAATATATAGGATTTAGAATTCTAGATTTTTATGCTCGTTAAATCCTTTTACTTGAAACGATACATAAATAATATACTAAATAGATAATTTAAATATGAATATCGAATTCTACAGACGTTGAAAAATATTTGCATAAAAAAAAGCAAATTTATCTGAAGCTTTTCACGTAGAAAAAGCTAATAATTAAACCTCACAAAGCAACAACAATTAAATCCAACAAGCAAGCAACAGCGAAATATCATCTAAAACGAGGAAAACAATTGAAACAACGTATCATAGCATTTCATAGCGTCCGTTAAAATTTCATACGGCATAAGAGCCGTTTATTCGCGAGCTTTGTCCGCGAGAGAGAGAGAGAGAAAGAGAGAGGGAGCAGACGCCCGTGAAAACGTGGCGGCGCGTTTCAGCACCGCTCGTTCCTCGCGCACCGGCGCAATTAGGGCGTGCACGCGTGCACTGGTTTTCCTAGGCGACAAACGCGCCGGCTTAGTCTCTCTCACTCTCGCAAGCTTTTGCGTTGAGTTGAGTAGTAGGTAGAAAACGAGAGAGAGAGAGAGAGAAGGAGAGGAGGGAGAAAAAGAGAGATGATAGTATATACGTACAGGAAAGAGCGTTGCAAGATGGTTCCGCTAATGGCTCATTGCGATTCTTAGTCGTACGGTTGCCGCGTGAGCGCGCGCGAGCGCTTCTCTCTCGTTCCTCGGCTCGACTAAGTGCAGCTCAGTGACTTTTGTGTCGAGCTTATATGTCGCCATTGCGCAGCGCTATGACGATACCATTCGTACCGGTGGTGCGGTACAGCTAACGATTTTTCGCCCCGGCGAGCGACGTATAGCTCGCGGCGAAAACCTCTTCGTGCGCGATGTGTATGCACCGAGTGCCCTCGCCGTAAACTTGACGACTCGATGCTTTAAATCTTTCGAATGAGATTCTACGGTCCTAAACTCGTGGATAGAATATCTTTCTCTCTCTCTCTCTCTCTCTCTCTCTCTCTCTCTCTTGCTCTCGCTCTCTACTCTACGAGTTTTATTTGAGTTTGAGATTTAGGTCTCTCTGAACGAACGTATTTTACCTACAAGGATGCGCGATGTTTTTTAATTGCTCGTTTTCAAAAACATTGATTTGGAGCTTTGTTTCCCATTCATTAATTACCGCTTTAAATAATTATTAAACATGATGAACAAATATTAAAGATTGATAATTCTAGAAGCACTTGAAACGCCCCCGTATTTTGTTTTTAAAAATATTTTTAACTCATAATAAGATTAACCTAATTTTCTTTTATCGTATTAACATTAATACTTACCTAAATATATACTAGTTTTTAAAAAATTATTTACGAATGTTATTAACGCTTTCTTAAAATAATATTTTAATAAATAAAGTACAAAGTCGTTCTGAATGCGAAATATTTAAAAAAATTTAATCCGTATCTTCATTTAGAACATATTTCAACTTTCGAGCCCATGAAATTCCCAGCGAATGCACAAAGGTACAACCAACGTACCCTTTTGTCTGGTATTAGTTTCTCTTGCAAGTATGTATTATTCAACAGTATTATCGATCAGACAGATATTTTGTAACGCTGTTTTAGTTTCAATACATTTCTCTCTTACACTTTAGCGTAAATATATTAGAAAATTGTACGGTTTTCCGACTAGAGACGATGACGAAAAATACTTATATTTTGATTATTTTGGTTCACTCGATTTTTTTAAAGGATCGCTTGGATAAAGCAATTATATTTTTGATAAATATTAAATATAATTTTGAAAAAATAAGAAGTTCGCTAAAAAATTTTTATGTAAAAAATTTTTTATCATTTTCACAATTTCATAACTTATTTTATGTAACAACTTTTGAAATACTAAGGTGTAATTTTAATCTGCCTATCGGCGAGAAGAAACATAGTTATTATTAAAAAAAAATCAAAGCAATCAAGATTTAAAATTTAAAAAGCAACGTTAAATTAAAATTTCATTTACACGACTGAAAATGTAATCACATCGTTTGAACATACAAAAATCCGGGCAACTATCGCGCTTAAACATAAAATAAAAAAAAAAAAAACAAAAAAAAAAAACAAAAAAAAAAGAAAAAAAAAAAGCGAAAGAAAAAGAAGAAAAAAGTCTCGAAAAGCTTTTTCTATTCGAACCCCCCCCAACGTACGTTGCGTTCTCGGAACTCGGCACGCAACGTTTACCTCTCGCTATATATATATATCGCACGGAGCGACATACATACGCGATGAATTATTCGGAGGCGCGATCGCGCAACGACGGCACGCGCTACGCGTGTTTGCGTATAAATTTGGTTGACGATATATACATACAAGCATAAGAGAGAGAGAGAGAGTGTATAGTTACGCGTACGGCGCCGGCAACATTTCGCGGTTGGACGAGCAAACGAGAATCTCTCTCTCCCTCTCTCTCTCTCTCTCTCTCTCTTACTCTCTATCTATATCTCTCTGAATAACTAGCTCTCTATGGATAAATCGCTCCAATCTCTCGTTATCATTGCATACACAAGATGACGATGACGATGATTATGACGATTAATCGATAAAATAAGACGTCGATTTGGTTTATTGGCTAAGCTATGCGTTTCGAATTTATTCGCGCAATATGGTTGTATACTAACGTCGATGAGAATAATGAATCTTTTAAATAAGCATACGAGAAAGATCGATGCACACGATGGAATAAAAAATAATCGATGCTTTATAAGAAATTTAGAATGACGAACCGCTTACGTTTTTTGCTCTGTAAACTCATAGATAATGTTACATTAAAATAACATTTATTTATACACGGAATCGAGAATGATTTATTGCACGATCGAAAAATTGCATCAAAAGTTAATCCAGTGTGGTCTAGATTTGAATAAAAATATCAGTTTCGGTAATCGACGTGAATGCAGAAATGCATTTTACATTTTGATTGTTCATAAAAAAAATACTTCGTAGGATTTTAAAGTCATAAATCCTTTTAATAGAGTGTTTTATCGTGTAAATAAAAGTTAACGTTTAAAATAATTTTCGACAAAAAAAAAAATAAAATAAAATAAAATAAAATAAAATAAAATAAAATAAAAAAGAAAAAAATAAAAAAGACAAATTGCCACAGTTAAATATTTGAGCTAAAATATTTTTTATGTTATGCTGTTGAATTACTTATAGAAAATATATGTGACGAAATTGATCTTTTTAAATGTCTTCAAAATAACAGAATAATTAATATTAATAATTTAGATGCTTGTAAATAATAAAAATTAATAAATGTTGTAAAAATAATAAAAATAATAAAAATAATAAAAATTAATAAATGTTTTATAAACTTATAAATAATAAATGTTAAATTTGATATAATTGTAGATTTAATGTTTATTAATATAATACGATTGTTTAATGATACAATTTAATAAAAATATCAATATAATTTTAAGAAATATCAATAATAATTATAATTTCAATACGAATTTATAAAATGCATGTGGAAGCGATTGCGCTATTATTAAATCTGTCGTTATCGCTGAATAAAAGATTAAAATTATCTATTTTTAAATGAGCCCGATAATTCTAAAACGATCAGAGTTGTCCCACTTACTGTTGTATTCTAAAGAATGCAACCTCGTTCGAAAATGTATGCTTTTACCTTATAATATCGCAAAATCAATTAAGAAAAAAAAGTTTTACGTATATCAATAATCTCGAGCTTTAACGAGCAATCAAAAATCTTGGCCGCTTTTAATCTCAATCATTTTAATATCGAAAAATATCTTTGAAAAAGATAATGAATTTCCATTATTTTTTTCTCTTCATTCACTGATAATAATAATCATAATTCCATTTCGATATGTCATTAAAAGAATTTCTTGGTGAGAAAGTGCATTCCGCGAAAATACCAGCGAAATTGAAGCTTCCGTCTCTCAGATTCATTTGCCTTCTTTCGCGCGTGTGACTTATCCTGCTTCGATAATCAAAATTAATCTAGATTCTTGACACGCTCCGATCGCTTTCTCTCTCTCTCTCTCTCTCTCTCTCTCTCTCGTTTTTACTCTATACATCATTCTTCTGCTTCTTTCCTTCTATCGCTAGAATTCACGTCATATTGCCAATGAAAATCCGATCCAGCAGAGACACGTACCGTTACGCGAATATCACAGCGTGAATAATATGCGCGCGTTGCGCATCTCGTATCCATCTTCAATAAAGTAAAAGTGCATTTCAGCCTTGATGCATTCGTATTTTCTTTTATTTCATTTTTGTGACTATTTTTTTTCTTCTTTTTTTTTTTCTTTTTTTTAGACATTTTCGAAAGAAAGAATAACCACGGAATTTCAGATATTAGCTTTTATGAAATTATCGACAGGATGAAACCAAATGGATATTTTAAAGTCCGTTGAAGATACGAGGAATATTTGAAAATTCAAAACTTCAGTCAGCGGTTTCGCAGTCAAATATATGCCGTATTTATTTGCTGTGTATAACGCGGTATCTCAAAATTACGGGGAACCTTCAAATCGCTCGAGTTAAGAATGTCGATACTTTATTCTTATTGCTTCGTCACGTAGGCACGATGCAGACATACTGCGCCGAAAATTCACGACCCCGATATTAACGTCGAGGAAAAATTTTCGTACACGTCGGGCAAGGCTTTAAAATACACAAAAACATGTACAGCGTGGTTGGCCCAAATTTGTACCAAAGTGCTCTCGAAAATCTTTTAAATTCATGCCACCGCGACCTTGTAATATTAACTCGTGCGACTCAACAATCTTTTACACAAACACGCGTGTAAGTAAATGTAACGGCGCTCGGGGCAAGAATGAAAAGTAAGAAAAAGAAAGGAGAATTCACGCGTTCCCATGAATACCATAAAGAGGCATGAATTTTGAATAAAGTAACCTTAATGGTACACGGGACATTTTTTTCGGGCCGTACACTTGTCCCCTTGCCCTCGCACCGTATATAAGAAACTGCGTGCGAGACTCGTTTGAAAAAATGACTTAACAAGCGCGAGGCGCAAAAACATAAAGCACGAGAGCACAGTAGTAGAAGAAGAAGAAGAAGAAAAAATAAAAAGGAAAAGGTAGGCGGAGGAAAAGATGCGAATATAAGTACTTATCTGGGTTAACGGGCTGCCAACGGATGCTCGAAGGGTCGCACGAGTAAGGAGTTATGTATAAGAGAGAGAGAGAGAGGGAAAGTATAAAAAAAGTCAGCCGCTTCGTCGGCTGAGTCCCCAAGTGGGAATTATCGGGCCGGCAGCCAAGCAGCGTGTCGCCTCTCTTTCTCTCTCTCTCTCTCTCTCTCTCTCTCTCTCTCTCTCTCTCTCTCTCTCTTACTCTCTTACAGCCCTTGGGGAACTACTGTTTTGGGCGCGCCTCGGCCTTTTTTCTTTCCTCTCTTCTACGCGGCATGAGGGAAGGTTACATCATGCGCGAAACTACGCTTACACGCGTGTATAACTTTAAGCCGCGACGCTCGCTGCTCAACTTTTAACTCCAAAGGCGGCGACGATTTTTTTACTTTTCTCATTTTCTCCATCTTATTCTCTTCTCTTTCTTCTACCCTTATGGTTTAGAATGAAGCGTGCGCTAAACAAGCCGAATTAGCTTCGTTTATCTTCTCTTTTTTTTTTATTTTATAAAGTTTTTTTTTTTTTTTGTTTTTGAGGAGAAGGAGGCTTAACGTTTGATTGAAAAGAGGAGGAGTGCGCAGATGTATTTAAAATTTAGTGTGTAATTTAGGTGTGTAATTTGAGTCTGGATGGTACAAAGGCTTTGTTAATGTCAGTTTCCATGATCTTGCGTAACCTCCCCTATCCACTCTTTCCCCTTTTCCCCTCTCCCCGCATGTCTAGATAAAGCGTGAATAGGAATTGTAAATGAGGAAGGAGAGACAAGAGCGATTAAAAGTTAAATGGAACTGATAAGCTTTAACGCTATGTAACAAACGTAATAAAAAAATATAAGTAGAAAAGGTCGTGTATATACGGACAGTTGGCACGTTTTAGATTCCTTGAAATTTTTTTTTATTTTACGAATGAGATTAATGCTCCTTTTGAATAAATTATTTTGATGAAAAAATATGTTAATATGTAGAATTTAATTGATAAATATTATACGAACATTTTATATCGATTAGTATCGAATTATGATTATTGATTTACAATACAGAGCACAATAGTAATATTAGCTACAATTTATACTATTATTAAAAACAATAATTTCGTCAGTCCTAGTTGAATTTTACTTTTGATCTAATTCAAATGAATCGATTATTAAAATTGGCCCGACGTCGTCGAATATAACTAAAATTTTGAATTAGTCGTCTCGTCTCGCATCAAAATAACTCGACGGCGAGATAAATTCTATTCGAGCAAAATAAAATTTTCGCTTAACTAATAAATTCAAAAGCATATTAAGAAAAGATAAAGGCAAGAGAATTTAATTTCGATACAATAATAATACAAGAGTCAACTCGTCGTCGTGATAATGAAAGAAGGAAGATGAGCGGAAGCGAGCGCGTCGAAACGATGAATAATTCGTCGGCGCTCAAACGCGAGAAATTATCCACTTAATGTAATTATTCTAGAACAGCGTTAAGATTTGGGGGCGAGCAATTCAAAAGCGACGACGAAGAGGACGAAGGAGAAACACGACTCTGTCGATCCTTGGGGCCGCGCACACCTACATTAACACACATATATACATTTATACATAGGAAATATACAGATGCGGTATAAATGTCGCAGCAGATTGCTTCCCATCCTACGGGTAGTCGCGCGACGAACCTGTGCCGCCATCAGCACCTCCACACCTTTCGTTCTAATGTCATTACAAGAGAGAGAGAAAGAGAGAGAGAGAGAGAGAGAGAGAGAGAGAGAGAGAGAGTCGACTTTCTCGCATTCCAAGACGAATAAGAGAGATTCGAGAGGGATATCCTCCAGTGCCGCTACCCTCCAACACCCGACATCTTCTCCTATCTTTTCATCTTTATCTCTCGAGCTGTCTTCGATTTCTCTCTTCGTTCTCGGGCTTCTGCCCTCATCGCGACTGCGGAATCTATTAGAAATTTATTAATTAAGGAGTTGAGTCGTAGAAGGGCGTCCAACTCAACGGCAATTTTATGACGACGAAACCGCGCTCTCGACGCCCGGTAACAACGACGGGGATACGTTTTAATCGGGCTCGTTCGAGATTCTACCTATATTTTAAGGTTTAATTTGGCTGCTTGACATTTATGGCGACGAGCTGATGGATTTACGGGGGCTTGAGAATTTTTTTTTTTTTTTTTTTTTTCTTTTCAATTTATCGCTTCATTTCACCTCTACATAATTAAACCGTAACGTGGAGTTATGATGCGAAGGGAATTCAATTTTTTGTCTTTTTGATTTGCATTGTTTTTGATGCGTTCATTATAAATTTCAAAGTAAAATAGACTAGATATAATATAAAGTAATATATAATTGTATGAATGGATTATTTCAAATTTTTTACGAGCTTGTTTCGCGTACAAAATCGCGCATTAACGCTCTCATCTTTACAAGTTATACGATCAAATCGACGAAATTTTTATATATTCAAAAATTTTTTTAACTGCGTAAATATCGTCAGTTACTTCGAATCTCGATAAAACTTTAAAAATTTCCACCTGAAAATAAGCTTTTCCGCATGCAATTTACATTTATTTCCACTGCGTCAAGTTTTTCATGTGTATATATACGTTATACAGTCGAATGTATCCGTATAATTTCGATGAGAGTCGCGTGTTTACGCCGGATTAGCATCTGCAGTGGGCTAACAGAATCGCAATGACGACAATGCCGAAATAAACGCAAGGTATCTCAATGGGGCGTTTTGTATTCGATAAATCAATCCGGGCGTCGATTGTCCCCCATGAATTTTGAATCGAGCCGTTAAGACGCGAATGTGTACAAAATAATGCTGCGGAATTAAATTGAAATTATGCTTCATCGACATTGTTGCCGGAGATATTTTATTATTTTACTTCTAACGATCGGATAATTCAACGTTATTCGTTTAAACTCGATTAATTCTATTATTTCGATGTTTCAAATATCGTTTTAAAATTAAAAATTTTTTTTTCAAGCTTCAATTATTTAACAAATTATTTGCTTTATCATTAAAACGTGAAATTCCGAAAATATTGTACTACGATATGTAAATGACGATTTACGCGCGTAATACAATAAGCCTATATTCATAATTTTAATTCTACGTAATTTTCAACTATTTAACCAATCAATTAATCATTCAATTATCCGCCAAAATTGCGCATTATCGATCACAATCGTAACGACGTTTGAAAAACGATCCCGAAACACGGGTTATCCCGTATATCGCGCAAATCGTCGTATTTATTACACGCAGAAACGAGGATCGCATTATGCAAAGTGGGTACACCGGTTTATTAAGTACGCATGAGCGCTGGCATCCACTTAAAACAAATAATTTCGACGATAAGCCCCCTCCGTGCAAGATGTAAAACCTACTTACACGCACACACACACACACACGTGCGCGCGCATATACTCACACGCACACATAGATGTGCAGCATCGGCTCATTATCGAGCAATGATCCGGAGGAGGTTCGTTCGTCCTGCGATTTCACCGATCGTATGGTCTTTATAATTCTTTCCTTGTCTTTCCCACCTCGAGAAAAGACGATCCTCTCGTCCTTACCTTAACCGACAACGCACATAAATAATTCATCCTACGGCCTATGGGCTATATATGTACAACGACCGAGAGACGAGGTATACCCGTAGAGATACCGGCACCCCGTGCGTGGGGATGTAGTGGCCGCGTTTGAGAGCCACTACGCGCGTGGCCCATGAGCTTATATTCTCTCACTCACTCTCTCTCTCTCTCTCTCTCTCGGTCTATCTCTTTCTCTCTCTTAAGTTTCTTCCGACGGGTTGCTATAGCAACATGCTACTCGGACACGTCGTCTTCTGCACAGAAATAAGTAGCGACTCGGGATTTGAAAACGTCGCGAGGCTAAAGAGAAAGAACGAGAAGTAAAGAAAGAGAAAGAGAGAGAGAGAGAGAGTCTTCTTATTGCGAGAGAACGATAAGAAGCCAGCGACACACACGTTATACGTTACGTAACGTCGATCTTCTTCTTGCTTCGCTACTGTACTACTACTACCGCTGCCTTTTCCGTCTTCTTCTTCTTATTCTTCTTTTTCTTTTTCTTTCTTGTTCGTCTTTCTTTTTTCGCACAGCTACCACTTCTTCTTGGCTTACTTTTTTACTCTTTGCGTACTTTCTCGACCTACTACTCTAACACGCTTACTCCGACTCGGTATATCTTTATCTTTGATAATTTTTACGACTGCGCGTCGCGCCCTGTTTTTAACGCTTAGATCCTACGAGTTACATCGGTTCCGGCTTGGTTATACGGTTAGCGCGGAAAGTAGACGGCGTTGCGACGGCAGAACTAAAGACACTATTTGCTGTAAAGATTTGTAAGAGAAAAAAGTTTGTCCGATAGCGAAAGACGCGTAAAATTTGCTTTTTCTTCAATGAGGAAAACTTTTCGTTATTTTTTTTTTTTTTTTTTTTTTTTTTTGTCATGAAACGAATATCCTTGTGAATGCATTTTACCTTTATCTTTAAATTTGTTCGTTTAATTTAAATAAATAATTATTTATATTCAATTTATTTCAATATTGTAAAAATGTTCTGTTATATATTTTATTGTGTGAAAATAAAAGGTTTTCACATCTGCTTTTTCGTTCAAATTTTTGCTTTTTATCAAAATAAAATAACATTTTCTACCGACAAACATCGCTTCTAACAAATTGAAAAAAAAAAAAAAAAAAAAAAAAATAATTTCATCTCTTAAATTTATTGTTGATTTGACGTTTTGTTAAAAAGTTATACGCTTTAATTAAATACAATATTTTTATATTTTAATAAAGGATCATTATTATTATTTATAATTTTATTGAATATATAAGATGAACAATAACGACGTTCAAAAACATATCGATATATTTATTTTACGCATCTCATTTATATACGTGTCAGAAAAATATATTACCCATTGTTGAAAATTCTTTGTTCTCTTTGAATATGCATACAGAGCTATTATCCGATTTCTCATTTTTTGCTATGTTATCAATATTGACGTTTTTCATTTTACTCCTTTTATGATATAGTCTATATTGAAAAGCAAAGTTTCTTTTAGTTAATAAGTAATAATAATTTTTTAAATTAAGCATAGCATAAAATGATTCAATAGGATACGTAGAAAAAAGGATTTGTAATAAATTATACCAGTTTTTTTTTTTTTTTTTTTTATTTATAGAAATAAATACTTTATGTGTGTTACATGCAATTCATAAGCATTTTAATGCCATATGACGTTGATCGTTTTTAAAAAATAAATGAGATTTATTCTCTTCACAAATATTCGATTAAAAAATGTATAATTACAAACATTATTCAAATTTAAATGATTAATAAATTTAAAATAAGTTTAATAAATCTAATTTAATAATCCATTTAAATATTTAATATAAGATTAAATTATTATAAAAACATTGGTAAAATTACTATAGGAACTCAAGATGCTTGAAAGGATAATGCAATCGAAAAATGTTTAAAAAAATCAAACCAATTAAGAAAATTTTTGTTAATCAAACAATAAAATAATATATTAATAATAAATTTTTATTTTATTTTTAGTTTATTATTACTATTTTCAGTCGCTTATTTTTCACGATACATTACAATGAATGTAATATTAAAAGAATAACTGTAGTGATAATTTTAATTTTAAAAAAGTTATTGACATCCCATCCTATGATTTCTAATTTGTATTCCAATAGAAAAAACATCTTAAATTAATAACTATATTTATTCAAATTTCGCGTGGTTTTCTTTTTATTTTCAAATATTTATCAAAGCGTTTTATTACGAAAGTTTCAAATTGATAAAAAAAGGATGTTGAAAAGCTTAATACGTACAGTATTGATTATTTTAGCTGCTATAAAATAATAAATTCAATTAATTGAAATTGTTGCAAACTTTTAAATTTTATGTAACAAAAACTCAGTTTTTGATTTACTTCTCTATTTCGTTATGCATACTAAATTAAAATACTCTTAAGGAAATCTTTACATTTTGGATGTCTTTTTATTTCGACAAGTTTCAAAATAATTATAAACCATCTATCTGTCGTTCAAGATAAAAGGAAAAGAACAAAAAAAAAAAAAAAAAAGACAAAGTCAATCAAATGCACAGAAAAAAAAGAGATTATATACCACATAGCTCGTCTTTCTTTTTCCCTCCGCACCGCGAGGAAATTACTCGAGCGTGCGCTGGAGTTATTTTGGCGGGTTGCGCCTCGTAATGGCAGAGCTCAACAAGTGCGGCGAAACGTCAGACAAAACGCGTTCCTCGTCCCACTCTCTCTCTCTCTCTCTCTCTTTTTCTTTCTCTTTTGATGTTTCTCAAACGAACGGAATAGTGCTCGAGAACTCGAAAATAAAAAAAAAATAAAATAAAATAATGAGATATAACGAAAGCGCGAGCGAGTAAAAAAGGGTGAGGTAAGCAAGAGAGACAGAGAGAGAGAGAGAGAGAGAGAGAGAGAGAGAAAGAGAGAGAGAGAGAGATAAAGTGGAAGGAGAGCGAAGAAAGTGGCCAGCTTCAAAGTACCCGAGCGTATTGGATGTGTCCAAAGGAGAATAAGCCATATCTTTGCCCGTTTGCTTCGCTCTCGGTCTCCTCGTATCTTTTCCATACGCTTGGAAATGTCGAGGAGTCAACGGTGCGGTAGAATGGGATTTCGTACGCCGACATATCTCGGCGCGAGGTATTGATTGAGATTGTTATTTTACGCGCGATTGCGTTCTCGATATAGATAACATAAGAATTTGAATGATTCTATTATCCTTTTCTTTTTTTTTTTTTTTACGTACATTTTTTATTCGTTCTTTTGAAACTTAGCAAAAAATTAGATATTTAAGTAAATAAAAATGAATTTATAAATTTATATAAAGTTTAAGAAGACAGGTGAGTTTGCATATAATCAGTAGTATAATCTACGTACAGCGAGACACTAACCAATATAATTTTAATAAAAACTTGATAATTAGCTGCACGATTTTTCATTGATTTAAATGAACGATGAGATCGAATTTATTTTTATATGAAAAAATCAGTTTTTATCGTACTTAAATTTATTGGCAAAAGAAACATTTTTGTAAATTGTTTACGGTAAAGTAACTTTTTATTATATTGCATCGAAGAATAAACCTTTTTTTCTTTAAAGTAGGTTATGAAAAGACGAACAGAAAATAATTCTATAAAACAAAGTAAAAATGGCAAAAAAAAAAAAAAATACAGAACTACAACGAAAATCAGACAGAAAGAGGATGAGAAAAAAAAAGTACGGGGAATCGGTGCGACTAATTAATCGCGAATTCAAATCGTGCCACAATGAGACAGCGACAAGAAAAATCGATCGGAGAAAAAGTCAAGCGACTTTAATTAAAGCCGATTCTCGATGGCCGATCCGCGGAAATACAATGACCGAAGAAAAAAGATAATGAACGATGTGCGAACAATAAAATAGCGAGATAAAATTTTTTTAAACGATCTTGTTATTGTGCAAGCGGTAAAAGTATTGTTTAAACAGTTGATGACAATATTTTTTTTGTCTCTTTATTGTAAACGGTGAGAATTTTACGCGATTGCAATTATTACATTGGATAATAAATCATACGAATGTTTATTACGTTAATTATATGTTACGCGCACTGATATATATTTTTCTAGAACTTTGCAAAGATAATTAAAAAAGTTGTAGATTCTCATTAGTAATATAATGAGATGAGTATAAATTACACACTTAATTTAATTTTACCTTCTAGAAATCTTGTAATTATTAAAAAATATTCAAATTAAATATTTAAAATGTCAAAAAGATTTAAAAGAAGATTTCAACTTGTTTTTCAAATTTTTTTTTTTTCTTTTTCTTTTTTTGAATTCTTTTAAAAATAATTACCTATTTTAGATTTTAAAGATTTATATTTTAACATAAAGTTTAAACATAAATTTGAAACCAAATGAGGTTTAAAAGATTTAATATTGTTGAGAGAATCGTTTCATCGGGGCATTTAATTCTAGGGTCGCTATTGTACATTAAACTTTTATTTTGCCGTAACAGAAGCTTTTACTATTTAGAATGTTATTTTTCGAGAGCCATAGCGAGAGACGATAAGTAAAGACGCGTATGAATTTTCTGCTCCTTTTTTTATATTTATATGCATAAGAGTGATTTTACCATCGGCGTCTGCTGTTGTTGCAACTGCAGCAAAAAACTTTTCTGCGAGAAACGGGCGAGAGAAAGTTCAAAAAGCTAGAAAAGAAAACTATGCAAAAAACGAAAAGCAATGTATAATGGAGAAGAGAATGCGGGAAAAGTGAGATGTATGACTGACGTATAAAGGATGCAAAAAGGAGAAAATGAAAAAGAGAACGGATGAAAGAAAAGGTGCGAGGGAACCTAAGTGCACAATTTACTCAAAAGCCATGCTATATGCATTTGTACATGCGCATTACAACATTTAAATTTGCGGTCGATTTCGCGACGAGCTGAATATAATTATTTCGCATATTGCCCAATGCAACGCGAATAATGTAAGCGTTTACCTCGTTAGAACGGAATTACGTATATTTTATAGAAAGATAGCTTTGAATTACCAAATGTTGCAGTTATTTAACGCATAATTATTTTATTTCCGAAGAAAAATTCATCGTTCCTTCATTAAAATTTTTTTCATCTTCCTTCTTAATAAAATCAATGTCACAATCTTATAATAAGTATAATAGTTGTTTTCCTTTTAAAAATGTCCAAAGTTTTACCACCAAGCATAATAGAATATAACAATACGAAAAGGCTAAAACTTCAAGCGAAATGTAGAAAAGTATATATAGTAAAAATCTATCGGAGCATCTGCAGCAGCCTGCATAAGAGGCCACGTCGTGATTGATTACATACAGTATCGCACATTTATGCGCGCGCGTGCGTATGTGTAATAGAGAGAAAGAGATAGATAGATAAAGAGAGAGAGAGAAAGAGATAGATAGATAAAGAGAGAGAGAGAGAGAGAAAGAGAGAGAAAGCGCACGCGAAGCCACGCGAGAAAATAAAATTCCATCGAGGCTTCGCGCGTTTACATTTCCATGGGACGTGGAAGAAAAGCGCGACGACCCGTGAAACGAAGGCGCGCCCATCTCGATGACTTTTCGCGCCGTCGTATCACCCGGTGCCTTTAAGCAATTCTATACTAGCGCACATACACACACACATACACACACACATACACAAAGCGCCTACAGAGAGAGAGATGAAGAAAGAGGAAGCGAAGCCGTGCCTTTAGTTCGGTAAGTTTTTCGACCGCGCTTGGAATTCCTTCTTCCCATTCGAATAGTCGGTATCGAAAAATACCTTCGTCCCTTGGTCTTTGATATTATTCAGGCTTGATATTCTATGCGCGCGAAAATGTTCACGCACTCGGTATGATATTGTACTGTTTATTCACCGAATATCTCTCTGCTTGTAATCGCCGTAATGCTTTTTCGATCGGAACTAATTGCCCGAACAAAACATGATAATGCACTACGATGTTATTGTAAACAAACAAATATAACGTTTATTCGTTTTATAATATAATTTTAAAATATTTATATCATTATAATTATTACAGAATTTATTTTTTGCGAGAATATTTGCAACGAAACTTAATAATTGTTAGATTCGTCGATCGATAAGTTTTTCTTTATGTTGCAGATAAATAAATTCTCGGTGAATATTTCAAAGACTGTAAATATTTCATGTACATATAGATAGACGTTGGAAAACAGCTCGGCTAGATTTAACCTTTATAAGCATTGAGATTTATCATTTGAAATTATTCTAGTTGGAAAACTGAAGGGAAATCGCGATCGGCTAAATTATGCAAAAATATGCTTTACCTTCCGGCAATGTATGCACTGTTATAAAGAGATAATAATAATGCCGATAATTTATGCAATGTGTCTGCTGTATATTCCATCCGGTACATTTGTTAACGCATAAAATTTCCATTAGGAAAAAGAGATAGAGATAACCGTTTTGATATTATTCTCTTAAATTTTATTTATAAAGCTATAAATTATTTTCATTACCTAATTCTTTTGAAACATTGACAGTAGAAATTTATTATTCTAATAATAAAAAATTCCTTCGTACATTTATTAAAATACTTTTGCATTTATACCAATGAATATGAATGACAATATCTTTTTGTATATTAATTGTAACATTCGAACAATCGCGATTCATAAAAATTTTAAATAAAATTAATAATAATTAACGAAAGAGATAGAAAAAAAAAAAAAAAAAAACAATGAATTTACAGGTGTGAAATCGTACTCATGTCGAAGAAAACGCGCGAGCGAGCGCGTCATTTCGGAGAAGCTGAAGTTAAAGTGACGAGACTAAAGAGAAGAGAACAATCGACCGATAATTGGCTCCGTTGAAGCCGTTAATTTGTGCGATTTCAGCGAATGCAGAATTAGAGCAAGATAGAGAGAGATAGATAGATAGAGATTGCAAGGGAATGAGAAGATAGATATACTATCAGGTTTGGCAGAAAGCTGAGCTGCAGTGCTTTCCAATGTCACGTATACGTACAAACGGCTGAACTAAATTCCTCGCTAGGTACTACTCTCCTTCTCTTATTTTCGAACGAGTGCAGTGGCAAAAGAAATATTCACCGTGCTGTAACTGTATAAAAGGAGAGTTGATCAATGTGTGAGAGAGAGAGAGAGAGAGAGAGAGAGAGAGAGAGAAAAGAGAAAACGTTGTCTTGTAGACGAAATATAAAAACACATTTTCATAAGACATTCGCTCGCAGGGCACAAGGGTTCAAAGCAAATCGAAGAGAGAGAGAGAGAGAGAGAGAGAGAGAGAAAGGGAGATGGATTGCAAAAGGATCACTTTGCAGTTGCGCATTTCGAACTAAATCGATGCTCGAACAACGCATAGAATTGATTTTTAAAGACTATCGAGCTTTATACCGTTGATGCTGGCAGATTGGCACAGCCTGTCTAGTTTTGTTTTGTTTTTTACATTTCTTTGATCCTTTTTTTTTAAATGCTTTCGAAAATAATGAAAGAAAATTTGGCTGCCTTAAGTTTCGCAACGATAATAGTATTATGCTGTTGTTTTATTGGTAATGTTTTTTTATTTTACGTTTATGGAGTGCTTACGCCATATAAGTAGTAAACACAACGTATAGTCAGACTTATCTTAACTAAGTGAAAATTTGTAGCTTTGACATAACGTGTATGGTTTCTTTCGGAGTCAATACGCATATATATATATATATATATAATAATAAACTCGACGTATTAAAAGGTTTGATAAAAACTAAAAATTTATAAAAATAGCAGCTCTGTTCAAGAAATTTCATCTCTACAAATTCGTGTAAAATTAATAGTTTCGTAAAAAAAAAAAAAAAAAAAAGAAAAGATTGAATAAGGAAAGCAAAGAAAGTTCATTTCTCTAGGAAAATTCAATTTAACTTGAGCCCATTCCCGCATAGCGCGTTATCAAAACTTTCTGAAAACCCTTTCCTCTCTCGCTGGTACAAAAGCAGAGCACCGGCTCAAAATTTCGCAAACATCAAGAAGATACGCGCGATCAAAGAGAGAACGTTGACCGGCCCGATAAACTGTACGTACATCATACGCGCGTAGATACACACACACACATACACGCACGCACGCATACCTACAAAATACGACGCGCAAAAGCACGAGCACGCAACAAGGAAATATTCGAAAATACTCTTCTCTGATCCCTCTCTCTCTCTCTTTCTCTCTGCCTACCTCTCTAGCTTTCGAGCAAAAGTTTCGTACAACGGCGTTATCTAACGACGCTTCGGGGCGCTTGCTGCGTTCGTTACTGCGAGTCTAAGCGTCAAAGAGAGAAAGAGAGATAGAGAGAGAGAGAGAGAGAGAACGAGAGTCCGTGCTCAGGGTCTCCCGCACCTAATCCATCGCCCCGGAACCCATTAGAAACTTCCTAGGTGATTATATAATCTATATACGTACGTAGAGCTTCGTACGTTCTCAGCCCCGAAAACTCACGGGGAACTTGTCTCTCGACGTTCTCTCTCTTTCTCCCTCCCCCCCCCCTCTCTCTCTCTCTCTGGTAGCGCACGAGACGCCGCGCGACGAGCCCCGGATGACTATCCGGCTACGTCGCGCATGCGCCGTATTCGACGGAACGGCTTCTTTTCATTTTATTTCTTCCTTTTTTCTTTTTTTCTTTCGTTCCTTTGTAGCTTCGTATATACGTATATACAACTAAAACTTGTCGGCCTTATAAGAGAAAAGAAAAAAACGTATGTCGAGTTCTCGCGTGCTTGATACTTATACAGCGACTCCCCGGTAAAAGTATAGCACCCCTTATTCCGTCTATATACGGGCCGGGATAAATAATTCCACGGAGAGCGTTTTTACTTTTCTTCGCGGTGCAGACTAAGAGGAAAAAGAGAGAGAGAGAGAGAGAGTGATAGAGGGAGAGAGGGAATATGTGTGTACGTGTACGAGTGTATGTGTGCAGACTACTGCAGTTGCAGTTTGGCTTGATTAAAGTTTCGGTTCAATTACAAGAAATACTTTTTTCGAGTCTTATGTAGGACGCGCACGCGTTGGCCGTTCGTTTCTGTAATTATTACTGTTGCTAAAAAGCTTTCGAAAGCTGGATTTTATAAAATTAATTTCTTTTTTTTTTTTTTTTTTTTTTTTTTGTATAAAGTTAAATGTGTTTTAATATTTATTTAAATTTTATCGTTCAAAACGTTTTTTTATCATTGAAATATTTTATTACCTTTATTATTTTTGTCTTAAAAGAGAACAAATAGCTAAAGATTATTTTTTTTATACAATGTGTATATTAAATAATGAAAAATATTTTTTAAAAATTCAAATGTTTAAAAATTAATTTAAATAACGATGAACATTGAATAAAATATTAAACATCCAAAAATAAAAAGTATATTTTGAACAAGCGAGCTTACGATTGTCGCAAGCTAAATTTAAATAATTAGGGGGAGGGGAGGGATTAAAAAAGAAAAATGATGCGTCGTTGGATCTGGTATCTGTAAAGATCAATCTTTCATAAAAAATTAATGAGAAAAGAGTCACTAGATTACTGTCTGTACATTATATATACACATAATTTCACGATATATTTATCTTTCTAAGATATCGATTTTTCATTATTCATCTTAATTAATGTGTTCGGTAAAAGCAATTACTTTTCTATTAGTTTTTTAAATAACTTGTAAGATTTATTGTATTAATTGATAATAATATCTTTAATCGATGACATTTTTTATTATTATTTATATTATTATTTTACGTAATTTCAATATAAAAATTTTTAATTATGTTTCATGCACATTATTTAAATTTGTTACCATTGCTAACGTCAAACCGTAGCTGTAGTAAGCCGGAGTAGATTTTTTTTTATAAAGACAAATTTTCCTATTAAATATTGATTTCACATAACGTAAATGTTATGTTTATTTTTAGATGACAAAATTTACTATTAAAGTTTAAAAATGGTATGTAACAATATTAGATAAGATAAAAATCAAAATTTTAATTTAAAGGAAAAAAAAAATGATATATTCCTTTTTGCAATTACATTTTAGTGCAATTTTAATTCTTTAAACGGAAAAAATTAACAGTTAAAAGCATATCGTCTCGCGCGTGGACGCGAGAAAAAATATAATTTTCCATTCCTCTACTCCCAACGTCTCATTCGGTAAAAGGATTATTTTTCTCGTCAGGCTACTGTGTAGCTTCGCTTTCATAAAGAAAGAACGAAAGGATGAGACGGTTTAACCCTTGAATTACTAAAATGTTTTGACCGACTCTAAAATTCTCTTTCAAGCGAATGCTTTTTTAGAATCGTAATTAATTAATATACGATTTTTGTTTGATATACTTTTTAAGTTGGCATTAAAAATGATTGAATGTGACCGTGCGAATATACGAGTAATTATTTTAACAATTGTCGTAAATTTTTAATCGTGAAATTTATGTTAAATGAACTAAAATTAATGATTTAAAAATTAAAGTATCTCAATTTTCAAATAATAAAAATGAATTGAATCACAGAAAATAATAAATCACAAAAATATAAAAATTGAATAACATTTTTATTTTTTTGATTTATAAATCAACGTTTACAATAAGAAATTCCATATTTCCTCAAAGTAACCGATTTTTTTTATCAAGAGTCAGAAATAATTTCGTCTCTTCAGAATCATATTTCCTTCGACGTTCCGTATTCCTACGCGTAAGCACACATATATTTTATACATTCCACGCGTGAAATGACGTGCTTCAATGCGAGACTAATCTCACGTACGTTCCATAACTCGTTTTCATAGCCGGGAGCTACGAATGCATAAACATGTATATAACTCCTGCAGTGTAAATAATGAATGTAAAAAAAAAAAAAAAAAAAAAAAAAACGGTCCCCCATCGGTATAAGGTTTCGCGAAAAAGTTCTATACATTCTAAAGAGCTTAACCATGTTTATTATATTTTTATGTATGAAATCTTTGATGTCATCTGTGTAAGTTCAATCAAGCGGACTGGCTTTTACGTAATGTAAACATAAATGAAAACATTAAAAGCTATACCAATAACAATAGCGTTTAACAAAATGCTAACGTTTAACAAAATCGAGAAAATCCTCATACTATATATATATATGTGTATATAATGATAGAGAAACAATAAGAGCTCATGCATCATTGTGCGAGGAGGCGCGCGCAACGAAACAACGTCGTTAAACGCTGATACGCGCTCGTATGCGCACGCGAATCCGTATAGCGTAAAGAGACCGTTCGTATCAATTTCGCGTGCCGTCGAGTACGCGCCGCTATTGTGCACACGTTCGACCCTTCTGCGTATATACATACGATGCGCGCGTGTACGTACGCAAAGAGAGATAGAGATTGAGAGAGATAGAGACATCCCGCACTTGTGAACGAGGTCGAAGCGAGAAACTCAACTTTTTATTATCCAATATCGAGATCGGTCACGTGCGTTTTAAAGAGCCGTCCTCGTCGACGTCGTCATCGTTGTGGTCCTTTTTCCGATGCATATTGCTGCTTTCAAGGACGGTCGGAATTCTGGTTTCTTTTCTGTCTTTCTCTCTCTCTCTCTCTCTCTCTTTCATTCTCTCTCTCTCTCTCTTTCTTTCTCTCTTTCACGTTTAGTGAATGCATTCGATCAAAACTTGCGCGCGAGTATAGCATGTATCCGGTTATGTATAAACCCATGATACAAATGGATTTTAGGATACGGGTATGAATTGGATATATCGTGCCTATGTTTTTTTTCTTTTTTTTATTTAATGAATAAAATGGTTTTAAATTGCAAATACGCATTATAACGTTTAAAAATGAAAGATAGATTTTATAAAAATGTTATTATATTTTCGTTTATATTACATTCAAACTATCATTTTATCATTATTTATATTAGTCTATTATTAAAAAATGAAAAATCACTTTATTTTAAATAAAAAAAAAAAAAAAGAATGTTATTCAACGCCATTGCTATAAATTTAAAAACACTCGCAACCTTTTTTTTTTTTTAAATTGAATCAGCCAACGCAATATCAATGGAAAAACGATTAAAAAAAAAAGGGTGGAGGGGAGGGGATCGTAAAAGCCGTAAAAATACCGCGAGAAAAAAAAACGGATGATCGCGTAAGGTATTAATACGTATAACGCTTGTTAAAAATAAATTTCCGCGAAAGTTGAAGCTTAGTTAAAACGAATAGTAGTAGCCCTTGTTAACGACAATTAGGATTGCGCAGCTATTCGTCAGAGATTTCGGTTAATTGCCAAGATCGAGCCAGCCGAGGGTAAAGCAAAGATTAATGGACCCCTGCCAAAACAGCGACGATGGACTCCTGCCGTATTTGTACGCATAACATAAATTATACCGTTACAGCCGAAAATGCTCGCGCGCGTATACAATACCTCGCAGCCAGCCGGACGGCACTTATATTCCAACGACGCGTTCGACGCTAAGCGAACTCCATTGTCTCTCTCTCTCTCTCTTTATTTCTCTCTTGTAAACGAGTAAATTGTACTCGTATAGTCATGGAGATTCCACTCTTCTTGCAATTGTATCGAACGTGCGTTATATTAACGGTGGTAAATCAACCTCAATGGGCTTGTTATTTTGGGTATTAATACCTCTTTCTCTCTCTATCTCTATCTCTATCTTTCGGAATCAAGTCCGTCGGTATGATGAAAACGTTCGTTATGAAAGCGCGCGATATAAGTTTGTTTTATTATCTCGCTTTGAACGCTTTTACGCGAGCACGAAAACGACGGGATTCGACGCCGACGACAGCAGATCCACGCAACGTATCGCGAATTAATGTATTTTGTTTAATATCAAATATCCCTTTCGGCATTTCGTTCGACGTATTGCAATGTGCGCGCTATCTTTCGCCACTGAACTGAACAATGAATTTGAAAGTGGAATAAATATCGGTACGCCTCAATGCCACGGTAAATTTATTTATGTATTTTATGGATAATGTATCGAAGAGAGCATTAAAAATTTATAGTTTCGTTTATAATGAAGCTCGAATTTGTAACGTTTACTAATCGAAACTGTATTCTTCAATTGTTGACGCGATTTTTATGGGTTGTGTTTTCGAAATTATTTATACATTCTTAATTAATCGTCAATGCTTATTCATAAAAATTTTATTAAATTTATGGAAATTAATCGGCGAAGTGCAAAGTTTTCAATCTTTTCGAAAAGTAAAGAAAAACGTGCGCATAAACATACAAATCTCGGATTGAACTAACAAAAGCATATACCGAAATCTTCATCGCTCCTAAAATTTTCTATAACCATTCGTCCATGAATGTAATTTATTTTTTTCTTTCACTCTTTTCCAGCCGCAGCATCTCTTATCAAGAAAGGCAATTCGTTGGGATTATAATTTTATCTTGGACTATCGCGAAGGAGAACACGTAGGTATGTTGACGTAATTTACGAACAGAGTCGGCGGTTAAACCGGGTCACGTTTTCCTCGCGTACGACTACTTCTCTCTCTCTCTCTCTCTCTTTCTCTTTTTACTTCTTCCATTTTTCGTGGAAAAATGAATGATCTCGACTTGACTGCGACTCGTCGACACTTTGTCGTGGGAGATAATTTACCTTTTCCCGCTATCTTTTGTGATTTCTCTACTGGCGCACCTTGCCCTTCTACTATTTTTCATTGTTTAAAATTGGGTAAAATAAAAGAGAGAGAGAGAGAGAGAGAGAGAGAGAGAGAGAAAGAATGGAAGATATACGAAAATGGTCCCGTAGCATTTACATTATATCATAATAAAATAAAGCATTTTATTTACCAGTGTGTTTCACACGAATTTGCATTGTTCTCTCTTTGGTGTGCGCGTATTTTTGAATGCAGCTAAATTTTAAAATTTTATTCTAATTTCAGTGGTAAATTTGTCCGAAGCGCTGTTCCATTAACTCGTTAAACTTTACAAAAAATAAAAGAACGAGTCTTATAAAAAGTTAACGATTTTAGAAATAATTTATTTTCTCGATGTGTAATATTTTTCACAAAATTCTTCAATACAATTTTCTTCTTCATCGCGTGAAAAACTCACAATATTGTTTAACTTTTCGAAGCGCCTTAAAATTGAATTTTTCCACAATCAAAGATGTATTACGTTACGATATATATATATATATATATATATATATATATATATAACCTGTAAAAGTACAATAATAGAATCTATTGATAGTCTTTTAATCTTTCTCGCAATTAAATTTTATCCTCCGCTGTATAATTAAATTTTTTTATTTTCTTTAATGTACGAATAAACAACTTTTAAAAATATAAAGCGCTAAAATATAGCGAGGATTTGGATATTTTTAGAAAATAAATTTTATTTTAACTCGAAAAGCGGCGGCGGTAAAAATCGACCTTATTATGTCATTGCTTGATGGCTGCAATGAGTTTTCTCGTCTTGCAGTTTAATAAAGCTCCGCTGACGGTAGAGAGTAAAAATTTGGTCAGCAAGATTTTATTTTTCGGTATAAAACTTTTTTTATCTTTATATAATGTACTTTTTTGAATAATATAATTAAAACGAGATTTGAGAAAGATTTCTTGTCCTGTCAGTCGCTTTATATTTTAATATAGAATGGCATTTGAACTCATTTATTTTTCTTCATCTATTTATAAAATGGAGATTTTTATAAAAGTTTTATTTCTATTTGTTTTAATAAGTATTAAAAAAATCTCTTTTCACGCGTTGCATTAATTATTTTTGAAAAGAGATATTTCTTTTTTCTTTCATATCTCGTCAGTATGTCTTTGTATAACGAGATATTAACATAAGCTTTTAGCTTTTAAGCTCTACTCGATTCAAAACTAAACGAATTCCTTACAATAAACAAATTCCCCAAAGTCTTTTCTTCCGTTTCTCAGTACGTCTTTGTGTAAAAAGATATAGCTCTTAGAACGTTGTATATATATATTCCACACGAGAAAGAACGCAAAAACGAGAGAAAAAGGAGAGAGAAACTGCAACCGCGCGTGAATAAGTTCGGATTGTCGGAGAAGGTTGTATGCGCAATATAAAAGCATCCGTATAAGCACACACGTATGTCTAGAACGAAAGCGCAAGACGAGTCGCCCGAGGCGCGGAAAATCAAGGGAACGAAGGAAAAAAGGTTAAAAAAGAAGAGGAACAAGCGCCAAGGTGTTTCATATTCCTTTTAAGTTGTTTCTCCAGCGCACTATATTTACTTATTTAATTCCTCCTTCTGAAGCGAGAGAGAATAAAAGAGGAAGAGAGCATCTTTAAGAATGAAAAAGAGAGAGAGAGAGAGAGAGAGAGAAAGAGAGAAAGGTGAAACAAGCTAGAGAGGAGGAAAAGAAGGAGGGGGGAAAGAAAAGATAAAGAATACCAAGAGAAGCGGTAAGTCGCGTAAGCGCGAGCGCGTTAAACAATAAAAATCAAAATGAATAAAGCTCCCAGGCCGAAAGAGCAAACGCGCGCCGTGCTACTCGAGACAAAGCGGCTAAGAGGGTTTCCCTTTTTTTTTTCTTTTTTGTTATTTTTTTGTTATTTTTCTTTATCTTCTTTTTTTACGGGAAAAGGAGAAGAAATCGAGAAAAAGAGAATAAAACGCGCGGGAGAGGAGAAATTGAAGAGCGCGCTATGCAAAAATGCAAAAAAAAAAAAAAGAGAGAAGGAGAGAAGAGAGCGAGCAGTGGCTCGTCGAGAGAGTAACTGTCACGGGGCGAGAGGTGAGCGTGTCTCGGAAAATGGAAAATTGAAAAATGGAAAATTGAAACGAGAATAAAAATTGAAAAATTCAAGTCTTGAAGAGAGAGAGAGAGAGAGAGAGAGAGAGAGATAGAGGAGAGCAGCGTAGCCGCAACCCGCGGGGCTTGCTAGCAGGTTAAACGCGGAAACTAAAAGCTATCAAGCGCAGGTCGACACGTCGACTTTAGCGCCGAGTGAAGGGTGAAAGAAAGCTCGAACTTTATAAATTTTTCTCCGCGCAAACGTTTTACGCCTAATTTTACGATTTTCTGTTTTTTTTTTTTTTTCTATTACTATGCGCGCGTATTTATTTTTTACCGAGGTATTTTGTCCCGATACATCTTTCTTTTCGACTTGACTGCTCTATTAAATTTGGATGTAGAATTAGAGTCTGTTGTAAATCAATTTTATTCACATTGCATAAGATTATTATTCATTTACTTTCTTATTTCTTAATATTGTGCACAGTATAAGGTATTATGTTTATGTGCTTTTTTGTCATATTAATTTCTAATAATCTTATAATATTTTTAAAAATTTATTCATTTCACATTTTTTATTATTAATGTTTATTTCAAAATATGTTAAATAATGGCAAAGAGCATTTGTGAAAATTAAAAGCTATAAAAAAAAATTAAAAAAAAAAAAAATGTAGATCGCGATCAACCAACGACTGAAAACTTTGCTCAGTGATTTGCAAAAGTTATTTAAACTCGTTGACACGCAAACTAAGGAGTAATAGTTTTTTTTTTTTTTTTTTTTTTAATTTTCATTAGTCATGAAATCATTACCAAGCAGCTGCGCCTTTTTAAACGTACATTAACTCATTCGTACGAATTCAAGTTAAATCAATTCTGCAACAATTTTTCTTTCTTGAATGTAGGACATACACTTATGAATATGTAAAAGTACATAATTCTGTTGATGGAAATAAAGTAGACGTTGCTTGGTATATTTTTTTTTATTAACAATTCCTAGACTAAAAATATATATTTATTATTTTTACGAACGTCAAAACTACTTTTAATATTTATTGTGAAAAACAAAAAGGAAATAATAACTAAAAAATATTATACATAATTCTTTGACGATATCAAAATGTAATACAAATGAGCAGCTATTTTAATTTTTACAATCTAGTTTATAAGTTTATAATCAAAATTAACTTTGAAAAACTATTAACTTTTTTTTTAATGAAAAATCGTCATTGTCTTAACGTAAATTAAATTATTTTTAACGAAGTATGGGTAAACAACAAATACGTTGTGTTAATTGCATCTGACTTTTTTCTCAGTTTCCATTCTTACCTACTTTTTGCTCGGCACGTTTGTTACTTGTTTGTGTATTGAATATTATTATTATATTTTATTAAGTTAAATTTTGTGGAATTTACTAATTTACATTTTGTATACAGCAAATTACGATAAATTGATTGTTATAAGTAATATTTAATTAAATTCACCGTTGATATATAACTATTAGAACATTCGTTAAGTCAGTATTTCACAAAAATTATACTTTAAAATTAATATATGTATTGCTTGATATATTAAGTGACATTAAATATTTTAGAACTACTTTTGATTTAAAAAATAGTTAACAACAATAATTTACGCAAAGATAAAGTATAATAAATTTAAACTGACTAGATACGAATATATTTATTAAAACAAAATTTTTACAACTACGGTTTTTAATTCGATTATTAAATGTCCCTACTTTTGATTTAATTTTTATCAGTTTAAATTATTTTATCAAATTTCTATGTTCCATTTAAACTCAAATTAAAATTGAAATATATACTCTGAGTACGAAGATTTTCAGACAAGTACTAGTGAAAACGGCGTCCATACGTAAAGAAAATTTGACATAAAAATCACTCTGAAGAAACTTGACTCGAAAGCAATTTTTTCTCAATTTTTACAATTTTCTTTACGAAAAAACATAAGCATCCTTCATATTTCGGAAGCACCGACTCTCCTCATTCTCTCTCTCTCTTTCTCTGTATGTTTTTACCATAAATCCCAAAACATAACATCGTTCATATCAACTTCCTCTTCAATCCCCTCTAAAAAAACATAAACCGAGAGCGGCAAAGAGGGCCAAAGGAAAAATTCGTTAAAAAAAAAAAAAAGGAAAAAGAAAAAAAAAAACGAAGAAGAGAAGCAAAAGAAAGAAAAAAAAAAATGTATATATGTATAGATACAGAGACGGATAAGCACTCGTTACGAATGCACTGAACTTTCGTGGAAAAAAAAAAAGATTTTTCGGGGGCAATACAAACGATACGCCCGCGTTAAAAACAAAAACGAGAAAAACAAAAACGTAGAAAAAACGTAGGTACGCGCGGCCTCTTTTAATTGAAGTCGACTGTAAAGTTGCCGAGACTCGGGGGAGGGGAGGGCGGGTACTTTGACGAGCTCGGGGGGGTCACCCGCGCGCGCGCGCTCCCGGATAACGATCGCGCATTTTCAGTGTTGTTAGGCACACACATCAAGGGCCTCTTAACGTAACGACTCTTGCCCAGCCGAGCGCGCACAAGCCGAGAAAGAGAGGTAGAGAACCTGGGAAAGCTATATATCGACACTAGCACATGCACATACATACACACACATACACACACACGCACGCACGCACGCAGCCGCACACACAAAACACAAACACACGTACACACACATAAATACATTTATGTATGTAC
Source organism: Chalcis sispes (assembly GCA_949987625.1). Classification (NCBI taxonomy): domain Eukaryota; kingdom Metazoa; phylum Arthropoda; class Insecta; order Hymenoptera; family Chalcididae; genus Chalcis; species Chalcis sispes. The sequence goes on from OX465097.1 coordinate 19,923,946, forward strand.
GCTTACAAAGCGGCATGAGAGCCCACCGGGGAGGACTGAACGACGCGTTATTAATTGCTTTTCGGCCATTAGCAAATGGAGCACGAGCTGGATATATGTATATATATATATAAATATGTATATATACACACACACACACACACACACACACACATACATGCACGCAACGTAGGAGTTTACTATTAGCATTAATACGCGTACGGGGAAGCGCGTTGCAGCTGACCTTAGATGGTTACATAGAAACCTCGTCTCCTTCGAGCGCGTTATAGATCTTTGCTCTGACTACACGCGCGCTTATGTGTGTGCATTTCGTCGCTAACATAGGTAAGAGATTAGGTACGGGTCTAATATATTTACGGACGATCGTTAGTGGTAATAACCGGAGGATGTGTATTTATGAATTATGCATGTTAAGACGAAAGCAAAAATATATTTTTTTTCCAAATTTTTGATTAATTGAAATAGCTACAGCTGCTGATATTATAATTTTTTTTTTTTTTTTTTCTAAAAATGATAAAATGTTTACAAATGTACTCGATTTTAATATTATACAATAATTATTTCATTTTTACTCGATTTGACAAAATTAAATTTAAATTAAATCAAAAATAAATAAATTATCAAAGTTAGTTTTATTAAAAATTCAGAATACAACTATGTAACTTAAAAAATTAATGCGTTTTCCCGCACGCAAAAATAAGTCAGTTTTTCTCGCCTTTATTTATGCCTTTATCGTATGGTATATGCAAATATATTTTTGCACTAATTAAAATGTACGTAACGTTTTCTAATTTACTTAACTTTGCATGTTATTCAACATCGTGGCTATTTCTTGTTGAGTTTTCGTGCATGTTTCTTGCATATTAAAAAAAAAAAAAAAAAACAAAAAAAAATATTGAAAATTTAAATCACATTTAAAGTTGAACAACAAAAGCCGCGACGAGAAGAATTAAAAAAGGGCGAAGAGAAACTTGTAAATGAACTTTCGAACGACGCGAGGGCGACGTAAATAAGAAAACATAAAGCTATTAGCAAGTAATAACAATAGATAAATGTTATCAACTGCAGTTACGAGCCGTTGAAACCTATGCGAATGGGAAGTTTCAAGCGAGTATTTGAAATATGCCAATGTTATCAGAGTTCTAAAGTACTGCCGGATGGTTCTATTATGCTAAGTTACTAGACGGTATTATGTGAGAATAATTTCACTCGCGATCAGAATATTCAGTATCCGTTTGAATAATCTACATGATTATCTAATTTCGATGATAAATTTTTTTTTTTTCGAAAAAATAAATCTCTTTTTTTTTTTAAATTTGAATTTTCTTTTTTTAATATTACGAATACAATTTAAGTGCAATTCAGTTTTATTACGTATTTATTGATAATTATATAAATTTATTTTATCATAAATATAAATGTTAATTCAAAATTTAATGATTATATCAAATAAAGAGCAGTATAATATTGAATTGCAAGAAAAGTAATAACATGTATTTCAATGACATTAAAAGGAAAAAAAGCATCATAAAGTAACGAGAACTCTTCTTTAAGAATCATAAAAATTTCTCCGATTATTTAAGCTCAATAAAGCCTTGTAAAATTTAATTAAAAGAATTTCACTAAAACTCAAAGAGAATAGCTTTTCCTTTCCTCACGCGGTGATAATCTTTAAAGGCAAAGCGTGTTTCTTCCTTTCTCTATCTCGAATTCCTCGATAATAACATAAGCACGGAAATCCAAAGCAATTTTCTAAAAAGCAAAGGAGAGCGAGTATTAAATTCAGTGTCCAAGTAAGCGAGCCTCTTTTTTCTTGTCTGACTCGACACGGAATGTTACTACTTTAGCGAGCATACACACACACGAGCTCGACGTGTTTTCAAGTTCATATGTGCCGGCGATAAAACGCGCATTGTTTACCGGGTTATATACAGCTAGGCGAAGCGGCTCGCGAACTCCCGGGCATTTTGCCGAGCTGCGATGGCGCTCGCTTTTGGACCTGCAATTACATTCTCCTCTTTCTCATTGCGACCTGCGTACTCGCACTCGTACACACACACACACACACACACATTAGCGCGCGTTGCTTTGAGTCGATGCTTTAACGTGCAGTGTTCGACCTTTGTGCGAGTATGGAAATATGTTTTGTTTGTGGGTGTATCTTGAGGAAATTAGAACTGCTTCGGCATCGTTTATTTTAAGTTTTTGTAAGAGAGCACGGATTTTGAAAAGTGTATTTGGATACTATTTGTTTTGATTTTTCAAATTTATTTTTTATTGTATCATACATCTACTTCTTTTTTTTTTTTTTTTTTTAAATTCATTATTTATTTTTATTCTTCTTTATTGATTTAAAAATTTTTAAATAAAATTTAATTTAATTCAAGAGTAATCATTATATTGAGTTTCTTTAATTTAAAACTCTATTCATACTGTTTTAATTCAAAAATAATACAGTTATAGTATTCACCGAATATTATAAAAATATTCGTAATAAATTTCATCAATTTGGATTTGTCAGAGTCAATGTAATTTAAAATTATATTTGCGTTAATTGAACGAGCAAATTATCAAAATTCATTTTGTTATAGCATTATGTATTTAAAATAAACTCTTGTAATTTTGAATTAAACATTGAATGAGAGCATAAATTAAAGATATTGAATGTTGCAAATTGTATAATAAGTAGCTTTTTTTATAGAATCCTGTTAATGAAATGAGAAAATTTTAACCTAATTAAACGTGAAAAATTCTGTATACAGCTCCTACTGCACTTATCTCTTTTTTTAACGTTGAAGAGAAAGTTAAAAAAAAATAAAAATAAAAATAAATAAATAATTATGAAAGACTTTATGAATTTATTATATATATTATTGCATTGCTCCTCGAAAAAATTCGTTCGATATAACATTTAACGATTAAAATTAGACTCTTACGTAAGAATAATTTAAGTTTATTTGTAAATCCGTTATCCTTCCTCTCTAAAATTTTCTTTCGCTACGTGCCTAGATCATTTATTCCATTCACGCAAACTGTAAACTTTTTCCAGTATCTTTAAAGAAAAGAAAAGTAAAGGAAAATAACGGTGAAGAAACATTGCAGACGCAAAGGTAAAAGGTAGAATAGAAGTAAAACAATTACGTATAAAAAATACCTTGGAATGCTGCCTCGAAGCTGGTCTTCTCCTCCTGATTGGAAAGTGAATTTTTGGCGAGGGCGGCGTTAGCGGCAGCAGCGGCTACGGGAACTGCGGCATCGGCAACACGGCCCAGTAGCAGGCAGCAGTAATAAAAGCCTATAACTGCCAGTACGAGCCCGCGACGGTAATGTCCGGCCATCATTTCACTGGTAACATGCAGAGTCTCGGCGGCCTGCGCACACACAAATGATACACACAATACACACACACACACGGACACTAGCTCGCGCGCGTCTTCTCGCTCTATTTATCCTTGCCCGTGCGCTCTCTCTCTCTCTCTCTTTCTACCTCTTTCTCTCTCTCTCTCTCTTTCTCTTACAAGGATCTTCACACCCGTTGCGTTGACTTCTTCGACGAATACGCCGACATCGTATCAAGATCGCGATCTTTTATCACTTCGTGTTTCTCTTTGGCTCTTCGAACGGTTATTTTCGATTACGAGGACTTCGCGTGTTCACACACTATTAAGACACTTTACTTTATTTTCCCTCTTTATCCTTTTCTTCTTCTTCTTCTTCTTTTATTCTTATCTTCGGTGGTTTTCTATATTTTATTTAATTTTGTTTTTTAATTCTTCTTCCGATTCGTCACTGTCAGTTCGCGCAATATTTTCGACCCACGAGCTCAAGCCCGCACTCAATTTTTATGGTTATCTATATATGTATTTCACTATTCACTGTCGTTTTGTTCTCTCGGGCCTTTTATGGGTTACGGAGATTGGCTGATATTTGTAGAATCCTGACAAAATGTGTTTTTGAATATACATATATATGTTTATATATCTACGTAGTTACAATACTATTTGATATACGAATAAGAATTTTTCTTTTGTATAATAAATTGTAAATTTAAGCGATACGAAAATTCGACCTAATCTTAAATAAAGATTCAAATTTAAATTTTGATTGCAAGCATTCGGTGATGTTGATTTTAATTGTGAATACGTAATCCCTCTCACTATTATATTTTATTTTAAATTATTTTATTTTCATACGTAAAATTGAGTAAAAAAAATTCATTTTTTTAAGATTTATTCGATTTTTTCAAATTCGATGTAACATTTTAAAACGAAAGTATTATTTTTTTAAATTTAAATTACGATCATAAATAATCCTCTTAAAAACTAATATTCAATTTATTTATAAAATAGAGTTTGTTTTAAAATTCAACATTTTCCGATAGTAAGTAGAATCCTTTTTATTTGTCAATAATATACCAGTAATTGAATCGTATTATAAGAAAAAAAAAAGACATCAATTCACATTGTTATTCTATGCACGATGATCGTTCGCAAGGCAAGCAAACTCTGCGAATTGATTTATTCTCGAGCGCAATCTAATATTAAAATATTTCACTGTACCGTGACATAAAAAAAAAAAAAAAAAAAAAAGAAAAAGAAAGAAAGAAAGAAACGTCGAATCTTTTTCCACTCTCTCTCTCGTCTCGCGGCATCTTTTATTTAAAATCAACACACCGAATTTCACCGTTCGCTTAAATTTCAATTGTTTTATACTTTCTGAATTATCGGTTAGAATAAATAAAATAACCGAAATAAAATGAAAATAAAGAAGTACCAAAATAAAAAAAAAAAAAAAAAAAAATTCACTAGTTTACCAGGAAATACTCGTATAAAGACAAGGGTAGTTTTCAAATGTAACGAATGACGATAAGCGAGCGAACACTTCCAAGGGGACGAATAGCCATTTTTCCAAATCGTGTGTGATATACATGTCTATATCGTAGAAAAGTAAACGGAAACGTGTGAGTATATATGCGCGCGAGTGTGTACTTTGGGGAGAAAAATTTTCGCTCGGACTTACTCGCTTAATATTCGCGGCACGCGTTTTGAAGGGCGAAACTTTGAGGCATGTGCCGCGCGGTAACCGAGGGGAAGTTGACGACGATTTTCAAACTTGGCTAGGAGCGGTTCTTCGGTTATCATTTTCTTTCTTACGGTCACAGATGTATAAGTATACATGTGACGGAAAATCGAATTTCCAAGAGAAACTTGGACGCCGATGCGATCAGCCGTGATAAACTTTCGATTTGCTTATTTCTCTTTTTTTGTTCGTCGTACGTATAAAACGGAAAGTATTTTAGTTTTAATTAATTTATTATCGTACGGCGTGCGCGAAAAAATTTTACCCGATGAAATATCCGACCGGTTTATTGATTCATATTTTTCATGGTAGATAAAAATTTAATCATTGATCGAAATTTGAAAGCTTTGTGAGATTTCAGTTTATAAAGAAATAATAATGAACAGTAGAAAGGACCAATTAAAAAGGTTGCAGAAAATCAATATTAATTACTTTTGACTCCTACGCCGTATACACCGCGTTAATTATGTACAAGTTTTTTTTTTTTTTTTTTTTTTTTTTTTTTTTTTTTTTTTATATATAAAATATGTATTACGAAGCAAGTTTGACTTTTTTTCTCATGTAATAAGCTGACATTTTATCGAAACCATTGAATTTTTCAAGAATTCAATGCTTTTTCAATTCAATATCAAAGCGCATAAATGAAAATTTTAATAAATATTTATTTTTATCGTTCGGAATAACTTTCTAAAAGTTGTCTTTGATAACAAAAGGTTGAGAAATAATTAAGTATAATTTCAAAGTTTAATTTTACAAAAACATGGAACGACGTTTCAATTTTTCTAAATATAAAAAACATAGAGTATACAAATTCATTTTTTATAATTCAACGTAGACAATTCTGTATAAATTAAAAATCCGTACAATAAAAATAAACAATCTAATTAATTTGAAATATAAGTAAAAATAGTTGGAAACATGTTGTACAGTTATAAAAAACGATAATCTATCGTAAAAAATATCGACGTTTTGAAATGTATTCTTTATTTTGACATCGAATATTTGCACGATTTTAGTTTTGTGCTGTTTAGTTACTGTAATATTTCCCTATGATGAAAAATAACATTTGATACTTGTAAAAACTAATCAAAAATTTATTTTAAATTTTTCTCGGAAAAATAAATACTATTTTATGTAACAAATGCAATTAAATTATTCATTGTAACAAATGAAACGTTATTGAAATTGATGATTTAACATTTTACACTAATTGTATTATCTTTATTCAAAAATATACATTAAACAAGTAATGATAATTTTTCAACCAGTGAATGATCGACGATCTGCAATTTCAAAAATATCTCAAACGATAACTCAGCCGTCTATCAAAATAAAAAAAAAAACAGAGAAAAAAAATAAAAGGCAAAAAAGCTCACATTTGATAAACGCTCGAAGTTCATCATTCGAGCGTATAAAAGAAGAACTCTCCAGTGGCGTCTAGCAAAGTTCGCAGCCGGTAAAATCATCGTCGCCACTTTTCACAAAATGCGGCCGTGGAAAGAAGAAAAAAAGCAGGTCGACGCGGCGCGCCAGCAATTACGAGACGCTAACGAAGACCGTGATGCATGAATCTGTGATGAGCGGCACAGCAAGTGAGAGAGAAAGATAGACCGAGAAAGAGAGAAAGAGAGAGAGAGAGAGAGAAAAAGTAAATGCGCGCGTTGGACGAGACACACGAATCGAAGCCAATTCATTCGTAACCGCAGTGCCGCTGCCGCTCGTCCCGGGAAACGGCGAGCGACGAGCACTACCGACTCTCTCTCTCTCTCTCTCCTCTCTTTTACTCCCTGCCTATATTTAAATCTATATCATACACAGCGAACGAAAAAGAGAAATACGCGAAAGAGAAAGAGAGAAAGAGAGAGCGAGAGAGAGTCGGACGGCACCTTTTTCCACCCACTTTTAGCAAGTGCGTTTCCTCTTTTCACCGCATTTTTTTATTTCCTTTTATTTTTTCCTTTTTTTTTTCTCTGAAAAATAAAAGTGCAGTTGATTCATGGCCTCTCGCAACATTTAAATGAATATTTTTTATTTTGTTTATTTATACAAGCGCGTTGTAGTTTTATTAAAATGGAGTTTATTTTTTTTTTTTTTTTTTTTCTTTTTCTTCAATCAGACCGTTCATTACAAATGCGAATAAAATTATTCGATATATCGAATGAAATTATTTAATTAGAATTTATGAGATGAAAAATTGAATTAAGATAAAAAAAGAATCGGTAAAATAATTGCATAATTTCCGAAAAACAAAATGAGAATCTTGAAAATCTTTCGACAAGGTGCAAAGAATTGAAAAGAACGAATAATTAGAACGACCTTATTTTAAAAATAAAGAGAAAAAGTATTATCACAAGAATGAGAAATTTGAATCGCTTTAAGATGTTATTTTATAATTATAACAGTGAAATGTTGTTAAAGTCTATTTAAAAATTTGTTTATCTTTTTTTAACGAACCAATTTAAAATCAAATTGATTTTTAATTTTAATGTAGTATTTGTCAGTTAACAATTATTAAATTATTTTTCTAATTGATTTTTACTATATTTTGAAAAAAAATTTTTTTTTCGATAAGAGACATCTAACTAATTGGTTTTACAAATTTTACTTTTTTTTATTGGTAGTCGCCTATATGCATCAAAGTAAAAAAAATGTCCATATCATTACTTTCGCAATGCATTAATCAAACTTTATAGATTATCAACATTTTGAGTTCTTAATAACTTTAAGAAATGTCACAATTACGCTTTAATATATCACTAGCATAAAATCTTTGATATTTTAATTAAATTTTAAAGCTTCCATAAACGCTTGACAGAAATATCTAATGTATTATAATGTAAAACGATGATAAAAGATTTATTATTAATAAAATGTTGATATTAAAAAAATCGGATAAAAATATTTAATGAAATTGATTTTTACTAACAATATAGGAAAACTTGCAATAAAAAAATTTGATATCATAAACTATTATCATTAATTAATATAATGAACATTAATATAGTAAATCATTATACGAGTATAACGCGTATTAAAATTTTCATTTATGATGAAAATTATTTAAAATTTTATTTTTAAAAGATGATAATGTCAGTCCAAATGTGAAATTTTAAAGAGATGTTGCATTGACATTTCAGTGAAATAAATATGGAATATGATTTTACAATTATAAAAAGTATATTTATATAAAATGTAATGTAGTAATGCAATGTTTCATTTGATTATTTTCAGTATAAAAAAATGTTTAAACAATGATATAAGGATTATTAAATATGAAAAAAAAAAGATCATTAATAGTACATATTTTATAGAAAATATCGATTTTATCGGAAAAACTAGTACACCTGTACCTAAATTCATTCAACGGTTATAAAGTAAATTTCTTCCGGTGTGCGCGTCTCGTTTTTCAGGCCGATCTTTAAAAGACAATTTCTCAGATCACTTATACCGAAACACAATATGATATAAGGACCAATAATAAACGACTCTCAAGTTTCTCGATGAAAGTCGATCCGCCTCCCTTTCCCCTTTCACCTTTCGACTCGTGTACGCTCAACTTGTCTCTCCTGCGAGTCAAACGGGCTGCGCGTAAAAAGGAAAGAGGATAAAAGGACGAAGACCTCCTTATAATTCATCGGCTTCGAAATTGCTCAAGTAGCGGCGTATGAGTAAAAACAAAAGAGACAAAGAAAAAAAAAAAAAAAAAAAGAAGAAGTGCAACGTACGCGCAATGGAAAAAGAGACGAATAGAAGAGGAGGGGACAAAGTTTTATACCGAGAGAGAGAGAGAGGCGCTTTGAGTTTCGGCGCGCAAGTATCGCGCGGTGTCGAGTTATGTACAACGTGAGCGAGCGCTCACAGGTATACGTGTGTATAGGGGAACCGAACAAAAGATGACACTTGATATATCTCTTGATACACACGCACACACATGTACACACAGGACGCGCGCGGACAAATCTCGTGAAAGATGCCGTGGGGCCGGTAAAGCCGTGTAACAAGATCCTTTGGGTCTTTGCGGTAATTCAATGAGCTTTGTCTTCTCTCTCTCTCTCTCTCTCTCTCTCTCTCTTTCTCTATCTCTTTCTCTTTCTATTTATATCCCTTCCTTTTTAATAAGTAGTTTGACCGTGTGAGAACACGTACATAAGTTCCAACGATAGCTGTAGACCAGATTCTCTTTCCGGGCGTATGAAAACTGCGAAAAGAAGCGTCTTGCTACTGCTGATTCTGATACTCTTGCATTTACGAAGAAGTCTGCTGGAAAAATGTGGAAGAATCTACATTGCATATTATCGTCTCATTACTAATTCTACTTGAAAAAAAAAAAAAAAAAAAAAAAAGGATTCGCTGGTAAAATTGAGTTTTGGTATACGAAGATGTAGTTACTCTATGCGAGATAATGTCTATTAACTCATTGAAAATCTCCGTAAAAATTTAATTTAACGCTTTTGCTTTTACTTCGTGAAAAATCTATAAAAATTTAAACTTAAAAGGTTGAAAAGTTATTCTTAAAAAAATATTCAATTTATAAATATTCGATATTTCAAACTATAAACTTTAAAGAAATTTTAAAACACTAATTATTCGATTAACAAAGATAATTCGATCACGAAGATCGTATTAAAATTATTATGTTCCATTCGTTGCCGCTTCAAAACGTTACGAAGACTTTGATGAAAATCTATAATCAAATGGGCCCAAACTTTATTACTTTATTAGAGCATTGTTACAAGCGATGATAATTAAATGTATGCATCGTAATTCTATGCGAATAATGAGTATGCATCTATGATAAGAGAAATCGTCCTAATATTTTTGAATAAATATTATGCATTAATAAATATTTTAATCGTTAAAAAAAAAAAGTTTATTTCATACTCAAATGATATGTTCAACGTTTCGCAAAAGTTTTCAAATAAAATAAAATTTTTATTCAGAATGGATTTTTTGTTACGAGTGCAAACTTATATGTGCTCAAATATTATACGTATGATAAGAACACATTTGCGTAAATATATCTCAATTTACAAATGCTATATAATTTTGTTTGATTTGAATAAATTCGGTATAATAGTGCACACAATATTTCGAGTATTTTACGCTTTTAGAAAAAATATAAATTTACTAGAATAAATTGATGTATCAAATATTAACTAAGAAATGTGATTAAATGTAAAAGTTCCTTAAACAATAAATACTTAATATAAGTTTATATTTATAATAAAATGTATAAATTTTTTAAAATGTTAATTTTAAAGTTTGATTGTCGTGTATTATCATTTAATAATTTTTATACCAATAAATGATTTTAAATTTTTTATTTTTAGATTCGTCTGGCCAACGAGAACAAAAAATATGAATTTCAAAAAGTTTATACGTTAATCAAGGCAATTAAAAGTTTTGATACAGAATACCAAAATAACGGAAACGCCTTTTGGATGGGACACGATAAAGCTTTTGTTTCCAGGCATTTTATTACTGGTGAACTTTATTGCTTTGTATATTGAATTATTGAATTCCTACATGTAACACAAAATATAAAGATTAAAAGATTTGCTATTACACGGTATATTACGCTTCTATAAAGTTATATATATATATATATATATATATATATATATAATGAAAATGTAAGAAAGTGATTTATTCGAATGAAATTGATTTTATTTTTGAACCTCGTTAATAATAGAGTCGATAAATAAAGAAAAATTTGCTTTATCATAATTTTAATTGAATTATTTTGAAATCAAAGTATATTTTTATAGAATCTAATTATTATTAGAATTACATTATAACTTATTTTATTTCGAAGTTAACGTTAAAAATAGTATTTTTGCAAGAAGCTCAACGATATCGTACAATTATAAAAATTCAATAAATTTAAATTATCGACTAATCAAACGTGCACAAAGTGCCAGTCGAAACGGAGGAGAAAAAAAAAAAAAAACAAAAAGTCGAACGACGCGGTGGTGAAACAACGCCTCTTTAACGCGACAAATACTCTCGCCTCATTTCTCACGAGTTTATTAAAAATATACTGCACTTTGAGGGAATTTTAGCGGAAGAATGCAATACACAACGGCAAGAAGAACGAGGTGCACAACGCTGGCACTTCGTTCCGCCGATAAATCCATCGGCGCCGCCATAGCCTCTAGTGAGACGTCGTACGCGCGTACCTAACGTATCGCACGTACACGCGTCACCTATATACACATACCCACACACATGCGCTGCGCTTACGGTACAGCCAAGACGAAGTTAAAGACTTTTGAATAAATGGCTCTCCGTCGCTTAAATGCATAGATCCAAGACGCGCGCGGACAACGCTTACGTCCGCGGGATATCGTTAAAACAAAATGACGAACGCAGCTGTTCACGCATCAATCTTAGTACATATTTTCCAAACGAAGTCTCCTTAAAAGATGATGTAAAATAAAAAGAAATAAAAAAAGGGAAACGAAACAAACTTTTTCCTCCTTGATTTTCTACGTCACACCAAAGCTCTAACCATATTTTTCCTTCCAAGCACTTACACACTCCCTTCTTCGCGCAACGTCGACTGCGAGGAACAAGGATAATAACGAGGTACTCTCGATCTCGAGCGCGACGATTAAACAATCCCCCGGTCTTGCACACGACGGCGCACAAAATGAAGCGCGCGCTTGCTTTTAGAGAGAGAGAGAGAGAGAGAGAGAGAGAGAGAGAGAGAGAGAGAGAGAGAGAGAGAACAACAGAGTATAGTTATGAGCGAGTAATGAACGAGGCTTGTAGTTGAATACCGTCGAGGGAGGCTCGACTGATTCTTTATCCGCGCTAACTCGCGCGCGGCACAGTCGTGATTATTATTTATTTATTTATTTATTTATTTTTATTCTATCGTCTCATCGCGCGATGCAACACACCGTGCCTCTCGCTTGTTCGCCATTCGTCACATTCGTAGATATTTACGATTTTACGTTTTTTTTTTTTGTAGATAAAGCACCGTATGCCGTTTGAGATTATGTTAACGATTGTGTATTATATGTACGTGTTGTAGGTTAAAATATACGGGTAAAACGGGTATACTTATACCTTATTGCGTTGTATCCGTAACGAAATCTCAACCGTAAGCGGCTCAAGGCGAGCTCGGCGCACAAATACACGACGTGCGTGCGTGTGTTTGCGAATACGCGATATCGGTCAACGAAAGCGCGCGCTCGCTTCGCTCGCGGTATACGATACGGGATATAACTCTCGCGATCGCACGATATACACTCTCGTCGTTGTCGTCGTCGTCGTCGTCGTCGTCGACGTCTTTGTCGGAATACAGGAGCTCGCGCCACCAGCGTGACCGCCGGCCGGTGTCTTCAATCGAACTGCGGGGGTTGAACGACGGTGGCGCCCCGTTGGCTATCACCTACCCCACCACGTCTTCCTACGCTTTCTCTCTCCTCGCTCTATCGTAGGAAGCTCGCGACGCGTACTCCCCTTTTCTCGACGGACGTACGAACCCTGCCGAAGTTGCGCGAACCTGCTCTCTCTCTCTCTCTCTCTCACTCTGTTTGCGTCGAGGTAGGGAATGGAAAATCGAGGGTGGGTGAGAGAACGAGGATACGCTTGCCCTCTTTCTCCTTCTTCTCGGTTTGTAACGTTTCCCTTTCTCTCTCTCTCTCTCTCTCTCCCTCGGCTGCAAGTTCGGGTGAAAGCTCACTCATACAAACACGCGCGAACGCAAACACATTGAATGTCTCCTATTCCTTCTACCGCGACCCTTTACCTGTACACCTATACGCACTTCTGCGTACGAACACATAAGCAAATAAAGAGCAGACAAGCTCGCGCTTACCCACATACGGCAGCTGTACCTGTGCGTGATATATATAGACGTATAAACATGCGAATTGTCTCTCTCTCTGGCTCTTTCTTTCTATTTCTCATTTTTTTTAGAAACGTACTGGTATTCTATACATGTACACTTGTCCTTGGATGTGTAATTACAGACTGACTACGTTCTTAGTCAACCGTCTCTTTTAGCTTTACCCTCACCCGAGCGCACCTAGTTTTAATACACCTGTGGACGAGCAAAGAATTTACTACTCACATGTACATCAATGTTTTATGCGTACGTAAGTATGCGCGTACATACGCGTAAGTACAAAAGTATACCAAACTCGTGCATAAACTCAACGTTTCCGTTATCACTCCATATCTCGCGCATAAACGTCAAATCTTTATCGTTACAAAGTCGTACGTAATTACTGTCACGATCGGTCGTGCGATGTTTAAAACCTCGCACTAAAGCTTTTTTTACTGCACGGCGAATTCTATTAAGCCACCATGGCATTTCCTCTCGCGAACCTTTTCGTTAACTGTAATCATACTCTTTTTCCATTTCAAATTTCCTTCTTTGTCGAAATAAAAAAAAAAAACCATCCATTCTCACCCTCGGCCTCTTACTCATCTACGTAACGTACATTCACCCTCGAATTTTTGCCCTTTCTTTCCTTCCACTAGTCGTAGATTGCGCGTCGAGAAGAGACGCGATTCATTCGAGACTTGGGAGCGCGCAAACGAACGAGTAATAAGTAAGCGTCTTTGTATTTTCTTTGCCCTCTTCTCTTCTCTCATTTTTTTTCCGTGCATTATTATTTGTCCGTTTTTATTTTTACTCCGCGCTGCTTTTTACTTTCCCTCTTGATCTTCGTTTGTTCTTTGACTCTTTTTTTTTTTTTTTTTTTTTTGCAGGAGAAAGAAGAAGTCATACTACAAAGTATGCAAAGAGATTACTGATTTCTACCGTTGATCTTTTATTTTCGTCGCGAATGTTCCCTTTACGTTTGATAAATCTAGCGGTACATATTCTTAAAAGGTATTAGAATATACGCGTAGACTATTTGTATAAATTAATTTATTTATTAATATTTTGAGATTATTATTTGTTTATATTTATACGTCATATGAATTTAATGAAAAATCTTATAGGTTATTATGAATTTTACACTGTCAAATATTTTCAGCTTTGTGATTTAAGAAGAATATGTAAAGAATATTTTTTCGCAAATATTTGATGTCTATAAAGATGATATTTTTTACGAAAAATATACTGCAAGAATCTTAACACATCTTAAATTTATATTTTAAAGAAATCTTTGATACTTAGGGCTGAAGAAAAAAAAAAAAAAAATTCCACGTTATGATCCTGCAATGCCGTTCAAAAGAATTTGAAATACTCTTTAAAAGGAAACTTGAATTTAAGTAAAAATGCAGAAAATTTATTTCAAGTAAAAATATTTATTATTTACTATTTAAATATTGCATCGGATAAAAATATAAACTTAAATACATAATATTGTGTAGCATTGTATGATTCTTAGAGTATTTTTGTCCTATATACGTTATTTTATGTTTCAATTTTCAACACGTGTATTATAATAATATGTATATATGTATATATAAATGTACATTCTGATTAAAATTTTTATCAAATAATAGTAAACTTAATTAAGATTATATAAGTAAGCTTATATGTGAGTGAATAGCTAGAGTAGACACACCTCAAGTGTAATACTGCGAATAGCGTTATAAATTAATCCTTAATTAAGTACATACAATGTTAGATTACATATTTCTAGAATTTAATTTTACATAATAAAACAGACGGATACTTTCCCTGACATGACTTATGCTCGTCTCAAAAGACGATTAACGTCGTTGAATAATATGAAAAAATTTTACGATTGATCTTCCTCGTCATTTTAAATCTTGTTTTCGAGCTCAATCTTTTTGTTTTCGTTTTTATTAAAAATTTGTATTACAGATACATCGAAGTAACTGCGCGATTGTACGATATTACATCACTTACTTGAGTCTTCGACATTGCGCATACGGTTTTCTTTTCTCTCATTTGCTCTAATAAGTTTGTATTCAAGTATTTTCAAGTAGAAAATTTTCTACCGTTTCGATTGCTAAGTTTAGAATAGAATCATCAATTTATTATATTATATATATGTCTGTATTTACTCTTCTATAAATTTTTAGTTTAAAATATATAAGAAAAGAAAAAAAAATTAAATTAAAAAATATACAATTTTTACAAAGTATATTTGTTTAATTTTATTAATAATACTACTAAATATTTATAAACGAATTCGTAGCTAATATATAGGCAGTATTGATTCGAGAGTGAAACAAAACGTTTACATATAAATGTTAAAATACCTAAGATAAGTTAATTATTTTGTAAAATAAAATTAATAATGTGAAAAAAAAAAATATATATATATATATATATATATATATAATAAAAATAATCGTGGTAACGTTAAATGGTCCAGTCTCAAAATTTGAACATTATTGTATTGTACAGTTTGTTTTGTAAGGATGAAGTAATTTATATAATATTATCTCTTAAAAATTGATACCAGGTATAGATTAGTATAAAAAAATCTTATAGTAAATAATATAAAATGATGTTTATCTTATGCTCATAATAAATAACTAAACAATATATAATATCTTAAGAGTATATAGCCCATTATTTTTCGCACATTCTTTTGTGCGCGAGAAATAAATTTCATTTCAATTTAAAATTTTTTTTTTTTTAAATCTTGTACTGCACCTCGATAAATTGTGATATAACGCTGTAAGATATTTGTTGTATATCCAAGATATTCCAATAATTTATGAGTTTTAATTTCAACAATTTATTAAATAAATACATAAATTTTGTTTAACGAAGAAAAATTTTATTTGTACGTAAATAATTAATCGAAGCTTTTATGAAAGAAAAAAAAGAAAACAAACAAAATACGTCTGCGTTATACAATATTTTTTCGTGATTCGAGCATTTCGATAAGACCAGAAAACTTATTTTTATTTATTACTTCTTGATTTAGTAAAAAAATATTTAAATTAATTTCAAAAGTCCTTTTTGATTTTTTACAAAATATTGCAAGATTCTCAAATAAAATTTATTAATAAAAATAATAAAAATATAATTTTTTTATTACAAAACGTAAATTAGTGTCAGAATCCTCTTCACTAAGTAACTTTATCATTTGTTACTTACTTATCTTAACATTTGTTAATAATAATTAAATAATTATATCATTATATTATCATTCAATAGTTTAGTAAACAGCTTTATCATATTAATTCATTTAAAACAAGATTTGTCTATAATATAGTTAAAAAAATTATGTATAATTTTTTAAAACATTTCTTTGTACGAAATATTTTTATCGAGGATACACGTGCTTTAATGTCGAATTCAACGTTGTAACGTAAAAGAAAACTCTAATAAAACAAAAAAAAAAAAAAAAAAAAAAAGAAAACAAAAAAATATTAAAGAAAGAAAGAAAAAAGGTTAAAATGACTTTTTTCCATTATCGCGATCACAATGTTTCTTCCCGGACATGTAACATCTTCATTTTAAAGCCGTTAAAGTAAACGTTTACATATAATATTAACGCAAATAAAAAAACCAGTGCTCAACTCGTACACTGCACTACTACTCGCCGATCCACGTAATGATAATACAAACGCTATAAATAAGATCCGTCGCGTTAAAAATGGCGGAATGAGAACGAAACGCGCTCTTACTCTCTTTATCTCTCGCTCTTTCTTTCCCTCGCTCGTCGAACAATGAACTCACGGAAAAGAAAGGAAAGAGAGAGAGAGAGAGAGAGAGAGAGAGAGTCCGGTTGCGCTAAAGATTTCGCACGATCATCGTAATCTTGAAAGGGGCCAACTCGACTACTACTTCTACTACTACTATAGTACTAGGTACTACTACTAGGGCAATCTCTCTCTCTCTCTCTCTCTCTCTCTCTCTCTCTCTCTCTCGATCTCGAAAAAGAAGACCAAGCGAGCGAACGCTTTTAAACCGGAGCTCCTTTTTTTTTCGAGCATTTTTTTTCTCTCCCTCTCAAGCGTACGCGGACGCGTCTTGGTACATTTTTTTTTCCTTCAAGACCACTTTACAGCTTCTTTTCTTCGGTTTCTCTACGGGACTGGACATCTTTTTGATTCTACTTCGAAGTGCTGCCTAGACACTGTATTCGTAACGTTTAATTCGTTTTACCGTATGATCTTACTTTTTTTTCTTTTTCTTTTTCTTTTTTTTTTGAAAGTGACGGATATGAGTGTGAATGATGAAAATTCAAATTTCTTTTAGTATTGTATTCGTTGCGTTATAGTTTTAAAAAAAGTTACTTATTAATTCAAAATAAATTGTACATTTTATTCATCGAGGAGCAATATCTATTATGTACATAAACTGTATAGAAGCCTGTTACAACTCCTTTTTTTTTCTTTTTTTGTTAAAAATACGATACAAGAAATGACTTTTTGTATAAAAAAATATCTCTTTTTATCCAAGTTTCTTTCATTTCGAATGTACTCTATAATCTTGATGAAATTTACTATTTAATTAATCTTTTGTGATTAAAATTAAAACTATCAATAAAGCATAAAATAAAAAAGTGCACAAAGCCGACGGCCGATCGGTAATAGAACGTTAATCGCGAGCTACACACTCGTAAAAACGATAAAATCTTTAACGATAAAAGAGAAACAGAAAAGAAGAAAAAAAGGTAAATATGGCACACGCAACCAAGAGACGAAAAGTAAAAAAATTTTCAAAGTGGCAGTGAATCCTACGACCGTGCCATTTCGAGATAGCGGTTGAAAAGTCATGCAAGTCCACACGGAAGTAACGAACGTTACAAGGCATCAAAAGGCTCGCGCTCTCGCTCGTATAAAAGCCTCATCTTGAGTAGACGGCTCGAAACGGCGTGTCGTAACGCAGCAATAAATACAAGCAGTTACACGGTGAATTCTTTTCTCTCTCTCTCTCTCTCTCTCTCTCTCTCTCTCGCATAAACTCTACTTTTATTTATACGCGCGGTATGCGCGCGTTACGCAGATGCGCCGCGATCCGAGCGATTTATTGCCCGTCGCGCTTAAGCGCGATATCGCTCGCGTCGCCAAGGGAGATGAACGGATAGGTTGGCTGCTGATATGGCTGCTGCTGTTGTTGTTGTTGTTGTTGTTATTGTTGCTGCTATCGTAAGTTATATCTGCTCTCAGTAGTCCTTGAGACTTTGCGTGAACTTATTCCAGAACTCGTTGATCGGCGCGAACACGGCGATAACGACGAGAGCCGCCGAAAAGAAGATGATAACGACGAAGTAGATTCCAAACACCAATTTTCGCAGACCGGCGTGCTGTAAAAAAGAAAAAAAAGAAAAAAAATGAACAAAGTGAACAAAGAATCTTTGATGGGCTTTTATGTATGAAAGTGAGAAAAAGCAGGTAGCGCGGAGTGGAAAGTTTCGAAGAAAGTGGAAATAGAAAGTGGATAGAACGATCAATAACCAACTAATTAGGAAGTGATTTTAATCCGTTGGATTTACCTTCATCTTCTTTTTTCCTTATTATTTCATTTATACTATTCGTCCCTTTCTCATTATAGAAAACGAGCTTACTAACGCTTCATTTATTTCTTGGTGACTTTAGCGGCGGAATAGCTATCAAGTCTTTGCTATTTTAAATCCTTTTATGAAACTCTACTTTGAGCTGATTGCGTTCGCATGAGAAAATTATTATACATAAATAGGTACTATTTAATACGGAATGTAATTGCTTCATTCATTGATCAATGGAGCTCAAATTATTCTTTTAAAAAATAATTTACAAAATTATTATTCCAAAGAGCTTGGTCATTAATTTTGTATATAATTAATTTTAATATGCGGAAATAAAGATTGAATACAGAATTATTTCAATATTAAATTGAGTGGTATAAAAATCTATAAGACATTATTTATGAATAATAGAGAGTAATTGCAAACGACGTATTTACATACTTTTTAAATCAATCTGATATTTCTTAACCCGTAAATTAGAAAGTAAATAATTAAAAAATACATAGAGATACATTCGCGCCCGTCCGTACTTGGCCATTACTACTGAGAATTATTTACATTTCTCGAAAAAACAGACGTGAGGTGATTAAATTCATGCTCTGAAGTTTTTATTTATTTTTTGCATATTGTAAAATACTCTTTAGTTTAAACTGCAAAAATTAATTTACTTAATCATTCTTTAAATATATTGACATTTTTTTCTTTTAATTTTATAAAAAGTAAAATTTACAATGTTCCTTTATTTTTTCCAAAACTAAAAAATATTTTCTCTTCTGTTTGTATTTCAGTATTTTTATTTAATAAAAATTTTTTATTTTAGTACTCAAATTGAATATCTGCGTCATTACTGCTTTTGAGAAAATTTATTCAATATTTATTTTTAATAAAAATAAGTAAGAACAGTAAAACATCGACTGAGGTATTTTTATCATTCATCGGTGTTCATTTTAATTCACATAAAAACTCGGAAATATATTCATTTCTTAAATTTGATTAACAATGCAAATTTAAATTAAAAATGAAAAGAGAAGAGTAAAGTATAATAATTAAATACCGTGCAAAAACATTATCTCGAAGGCAGTTAAGTAAAACGTGCGTTTCTCCGGGATAATCTCACTTCAACGCTACGTATTTCGGTTAATCAAACTCAATCGCGCGAAAGGAATTTTAATGAAAATAAAAGAATAAAATAATGGTAAAAAAAAAAAAAAAAATAGGAAGTAAAGGTGGATATAGCAGTGGTCGGGAAAGAAAAAAAAAAAAAAAAAAAAAGTGGGTAATTTTGCCAACTTACCGGCGAGTCTCGTCGGGCGTCCGGATGCGTCATGGAATTGCGGGCATGCACGTCCTTCATGGGGAAGGAATTCACCCTCTGACTTCCTTGCCTGTCCGAGGCGCAGCCGGCAATCTGCAAAAATGCAAATCTCCGGTGATGCGATTCTCTCTCTCTCTCTCTCTCTCACGTTGCGTCTTCTCTTTGCTTTATATCTCTTTTTTATTACTCCCCCCTCCCTTCCCTCATCCCTCTCAAAACGCTTTCCTCTCTTCTTCCAGCCATCGAGTTTTAGTTTCGACACACGGGCGGCAAATTTCTCAGGGGCCTTACTTACCGTGTCACTCGTGCGACGTCGGTACTAAGACCTTCGATGGTGCATGTACATATGTATATACATATGTATATACTCCCTTCCTCCCTTCTACCTCACGTACGTGCGAGATGTGCAATTTGTACAAAAGAGGCATTACCGAAATTTATATTCTGGTTTCTCTCTTTTCTTTTGCCCCCTTTTTTTCTTTTTTTATTTTATTATATTCAGACGACATTCTCAAATGAAAAATTATCCTCGTTCAAAGAAATTTGAATTTTGAAGTGCCAGTCTACGTTACAAGCGCGTGTAAGAAGTCACGATGCGAATGTAAATTTCATAAATTATTATTTATTTACAAATAATTATTGTTTCATCCGACGACGAATTTGTGAAAATACGGCGCAATAAATGTAATTGCACGTAACAAGTATAATCGAGACCGTAATATTCGAATATTAAGAGCTATATTGTGTGATGTATTCATGGATTAATGTCAAATAATGCACAATGTGAATTTCGCACGTTATTATGTATAAACTTTCATTACTGTAGCAATCGAATTTACCTTACGTCATTACGTTTACTGGTGTATATACATTTTAATATACTTACATTTTAAAAGCAAATTTATTTAAATAAATTTTAAATAATAGACAAATCGTAATTTTTGAGAATTAATTGAAAGTAAATTTTCCAGTTTCTTAAAGCTACGTAAAATTGATGCGTATAAAATGCTAAAAAAGTGCCACTTTCTTATTAAAATTTTCATGCAGCATTGCTTTAAAAATAATAATAACAAGGAAAATCCGTCGTTATCGACAATTAAGATACTTTTAAGGGCGAGTTGAAGAAAAAAAAACAAAAAAAAAGATCTAAGATGGCGCTGTAATATTTAAGAACTATACTTTTAAAGTCATTAAAATGCCGTTAAACGAGGTATATCATTTTTCATATTCGGGCTAGAGAGGAATAAGACAGAGAGAGAGAGAGAGAGAGAGAGAGATGCGAGGCCACCGCAATAAAATTGAAGTATAAAAAAGAGTTTTTCTTACCGTGAGGAAAAGATGAGTTATAACGTGAAAGACGACGTAGGCCACGAGAATCCAATCGACCCAAACCGGCAGCTTAGCCTTCGTCAGCCGCACGGCAAAGAATATGGCGATTACTGCAAAAGAAATTCGGTGTCGTGAAAAAAAAAAAAAAAAAAACCGAAATGTACAGCGGTTAACCGATTGACATTGGCTTCGCCCGTATCTCCGCCAACCTCCGTTTCTATCATTTTCATTTCCTTACCCTCGATCGAACTCGTCTATTTCCTCGACTTATATGTATGAATATTTTTTTTCTTTTTCTCGCTTTACACGTATGTTTTTTCTTTTTATTTATTTATTTATTTATTTATTTATTTAGTTATTTTTTTTTTCTAACAATTATAATGTTCTTTTCTTTTTATCATAACATTAAATTCATTTTCTTTTTGTATTGAGATCTTTGCAATCGTTGCAAATTGCTAGTTTCTTAAAATTTTTAGTATACATGATATACTACAATAATTTAGTAGTTACAGAGTTATAGACAGAGTCCTTTATAATTTTGATACACGCTAAAGTTACTAGGAACCCGATGCGTCTGTAATCTGGATTAGACATTAACGAAGTTGAAACTAGGGCCAATTATTCGATTATCAATTTAGTAAGTTAGTTTAAACTTACTAGTTCCATTCGAAATTCTATAAGTTTCCTTCGCTGAAATTTAATTCATTTTTGCATTCATGCTTATAAAAACTCGTTCGATCTTCGTTTCGTGCTAATATTTTAGTTTTTTTTTTTTTTTAAATTCATGGATAGTTTAAACTTTCCTTTTTTCAGAAAAATAAATAGAAAATGAAAAAATATTGAAAAATTAGACATTTTAAGTTATATATAAGGCAGTAGTTATAAAAACGATAAAAAATATATTCCAAAGAGAAACTTTTGGCATACTGCCAATTGAACTGTTTGTAAAAGTTTAGAAACTTTTTTTTATTCTTCGTTGGTCAAAGTAAAGCTACCGTGTGCATTAAAACGCATCGATAAAATTTTATTGCGATAAATTAATGCGTAATTTTCTTATTTTTATATTCATCAAAAATGAAAAACTACTCGCTAAAACAATTATCGTCCAAATGTTACAATAATATACGTATATTTTAAGACTATCAAATATATATATATACGAATCTATTACTAATGAAAATCAGTCATACTTACTTCCGCAAATGTGAGCGGCATTACCGACGAACCAGTGAACCCAGTTGAAAAGGACGCGCCTAGGTGCACCAGGATGAGGCCTCATCGCCGCCATGAACGGCTGGATGAAGCACAAGATCGTAGTCGCCAGACCGATCGACGCGTGATACGTTTCCCCGCTCCAGGACTCGAGCTCGACGAAGATTATAACGAAAGCGGCTATCGTCATCGTCCACGTCAAGAACATGAAGAATCGATGCCACTGCGGAATGTTTTCGTCGTGTCTTATGTTGGTGTTTTATAAATGCGCGCTTTATCTTTTATTTATTTACTTGTTATTTTTTTTAAATTTTATTTTCCTTCAAAAAATTTTTTATTCAAATGTCGTTCTTGTCATTACAACTCTTAATGTAATCTTTAATTAGTTTCGGAAGAAAATATGACTAATTAAAGTTTTAATTAACTGAGTATTGGTAAACCCTTAAATTTCTTAAAAATTTTATCAAACTTGTCATTAATTTTTTTTTTTTTTTTTTTAAATTCGATATTTGAATAAAAAATAAAGCAATACGAAACAATAATCAAGGGATATATTATCGCGAAAATAAAATTCGATCTTATGGAATTGCGTGGAAAAAGAAGACGAGATAAAATACGACGGGAGAATCACATCTTCGTATCTCGTCGTTTTGAGCCAATCGATTTAATACGCCGACGAGAGCTTTTCACGGTGAACGATATTCTTTGGCTTGATACAATTGGCAGCCTAACCTATCGGAGAAAAATTATCCATTTTATCGCGAGATCGAGACAGCACCGACGATGCCGCTTATTGCACTTGTTGTCATTTGTCTTTTTTTTTTTTTTTTTTTCTTTAATTTATTAAAGAAAAAATAAAGGAAAAAATAATTTAAATCAATAGTATCGTAAAATATGCTTAAGAATGAAACTCTAAATAAGTTTTAGGATATTTTTCGATAAAGTAATTTCATTTGCAATCGGAAATTTAAAATTTATCATAAATTCGAAATTTACGCAAATATAGTACTTTGAAAATTTATTTGTAGTTTACAATCGCTAAT
This sequence comes from Chalcis sispes, assembly GCA_949987625.1. NCBI lineage: Eukaryota > Metazoa > Arthropoda > Insecta > Hymenoptera > Chalcididae > Chalcis > Chalcis sispes. The sequence continues at coordinate 19,947,333 of OX465097.1, forward strand.
ATTTATTATGAATTTCGATGAGATAATAATCAGGTTATTAAAGCGCGTTAACTTTTAAATAAATATTGCAATTAACATGGCATTATAATGTAATGAATATTTTGCGAATAATAAGAAATGATAAATATTATTTGACTAATTAATATGCACTGTAATGTAATGAAAATGCATCGTGATAACAATGTGTAATTCATTTAAAATTTTAATTATTTAATTACTCATATTCTTGATGGTAAAAAAGTAAACTCTATTTTTTATGACTATTGAATAAAAATTTTTCATGTATAATAATCTGTAAACGCTGGTTGGTTATACAACAATAAAATGAAATTATAAAAAGACAGGTAAAAGAAAAATCTCCTTACGGCGAACCACTGATCCTTGCCACATAGTTGAGAAGCGACCCAAGTCTGCCTGTAGTACCTCGCAAGCAGCATACCGACGGAAGCGGTGCCGATCCAAGAAGCGAGCATAAGAGCGCCGTGGATGCGCAAGAGTAACTCGCTGGCCGCCGCCAGACCGCCGACGTCCGACAAGAGCTTAGGTACACCGGAGCTCGCCTTCGCGAGGTCGTGATAACCGACACTGTTTGCTAAAATTAAAGAAGAAAAAAAAAAAAAAGATATAAAATAAGGATAAAAATATGCGATAACGCCGTGTTAAATAAAAGATTCGCAGACACTCACGCACACACATATATATGTGTGTATATACGTATAAACCAAAGACAAGCTCGTCGTGCTATTTGTCGCGCGCTCGGCGATGCTCTTTGCGAACTCTCTGCTTTATGGAAGATTAAAAGCCGTTGTTATTCTTTCACCTGCGCAACTCTCGGTGTATTACTGTGTGTGTGTGCATGTGCACGAGAGTGTATATACGTTTCTTGGTCGCTACGATGCGGGTCTTATGAGACTTACAAGGGATGAAGCTCTTCCCGTTCTTTTTATTTTCCAACGCTTTCAATCTCGAATTGGATTAATCTTCCTCCTCTTATACCGTCGCGTGCTTACTTTACTGGTTTTACCTTTCCCTCCCTCCCCCTCCCCCCCCCCTCCTTCGTGTTATATACTTACGCACATGCACGTGTGCGTGTGTCTATGTCGACGATAAAGTTACTACCGCGATAATGTTTTTAATAAAGTTTATTAATACCGAAGCATTATCGTTGTTAAAAATAAAAAAAAAAAAAAAAGCAATGAACTTTGTGCTTTAAGAAGAATGATTTTAATTACTGGTATATAAAGGATAATAAACGTTTTTTACAATATTCTCGCTTTTTTTTTTTTTTTTTTTTTAAATATAATAGATAAATTGATTAAATTTATAATTTAATTTTTCTACGATGATGTATCATTGTGGCAAAATAAAAAATTCGTATGGAAAATTTAAATATGCATAGAATAAAAGCTATTTAAGAAATGCAGTAACAACAATATTTTAATATTATAGAGAAAAAATTTTAAGTGCGTAAATCCAGAAACGAAAATTATTTTCACTTTCAACTTAGAAATTTGTTAAAAATCGAATTTAAAGTAAAATAAATTAAGAAAAAAAAGCAATTAAAACAAACACTAGATAATGTAATTGCTTGCATTAAATATAAACCAAACATGCACAAACGTTGCAACTTTCAATTAACTTGAAACAAATTTTCAGAATTTAATTATTAAACGGCTTTTACGAAGTAGCCATTACAATTGTATTTGACGCTTGATCCGTTACAGTGATATAATGATTATAAACTGTTAAAAGGATCAAAAGCTATGTTTTCAATCTTGAAAAATCTATTATTGTTAAGCTGTTATTTATAATAAATTTCTCGCGAAAGTTAATCATTAAAAGCATACCGAAGTTAAATAAATATTGGATACTTGTAACATTTATTATAAATTACAATTTTCTTAAAAAAAAGATTAAAAACAGCGTAAATTTATCAAATATACTTTTGTTCACAATAGTTTAACGATTCTTTCTTATTTGATTTTAAGTGTCTAATTGACAAAATCTCAAAAAATATTTGTAAAATCGTGAAAATGTTAAGTATTGTTTATGAGAATTTTACTGATTTCAAATTTATTTACCGCGCAAACATACTTTCGGTAGTTGTAATTTATTTTTAAATTATTTTATCCACAGCTTTAAAAATTCTATTTAACATTTTTAAATACCGAAACGTTATAAGCAATAAAATCCGCGCTAATAATAATAACTTACATGCGTGCCAGTTTAATAATGCATTACCAAATTTTAATCGAATAGAATATTTTTAATTAAAACATTTACTGTATTTGTGCAAATTATTGTAAAAATATTATGCTTAATATAATAAAAGCAATGCTATTGCATTGTACAATATTCATAATAATGAATTTATAAATTTTGAATAATTTAATATATTTATACGACAGCGACTGTAAACCTTATATATTGTTATAAATAAATGAAATGAATCGATCATGGCAGTAAATGAAATGAAAAATGTGATGGGTGTCCAGTATCTAACGAGAAAATTGTGATTCTTTAACATTCGAAATTAAATTTTAATAAATTATTCGTCTTTAACAATAAAATTATAAAAATACCATTATAATAATTGGGTAGAATCGATAGTATTCGATTTTTCGTTAAAAAATTTAAAATAGTTTTTTTAAGACCGTGACTTAAAATTATTCATTATGTACGCCTTACTTATATCGAAAATTTTAATCAAAATTCACAGTTTCAAAATATTATTGATAACCTAATGCAAATTTTAACAATCGATAAATTCTTTTTACGCCTTCTTTTTTCATATGCAGCTTCATTATTCAGTGATCCTTGCAAGTTTGTGCGCGCGCTCACAAACACACATACGCAAATGGGCGCATTTTCGGAATAAGCCGAGCGCGTAATTGCATACCTTTTAAGCCGCTTCCTATGGCGATGAGAACATGATAAGGTTTTGATACGAGGTCGAACTGTTGGCCTTGAATCACCGTTATCTTGTTTCGGTAAAATTTGCAGGTTATAACTCCATCTTGAACGGAACTCGATATCAACTCGATTGCACCCGAGGGCTAAAAGATAAGTAGAAAAATATACACGTATATAAAAATTTCCCACGTGCATACGACTGTATAATAACGAACGTCATAGTTGGACGAGCTATTTTACAGTTTTATATTTCATCCACGTTTTTTTTTTTTTTTTTCTTTTGTTTCTCAGAAGATAAGACGATTACTTACCGTTGGAATTCTCATATTATTCTTTCCTTCGTTCCAAGACATATGAATGGAGACTTTGTCGTCGTTATTGACGCATTCGACGACGCTGTCGTCACCCTAACAAACGATTCGAAATTAATGAAAAATATACATATACATATACCTATAACAACATTTATTTGTTTAAATAATGCTTATAATATGAGTTTTAAAATTGATAAAAAAAAAAAAAAAAAAAAAAAAAAAAAAATGTAATGGTTCGCACATAATTTAATTTGATGTATCATTTGTTTATTATAAATAACTGCATATTGACTGTTTGTTTTACATTTACTGAAATAATAAACTAATTTTAAACACATTAAATGAAGATATAACATACATTAAATATTCATTAAACATTAAATTAATCGATATAACGATGTAAAAATATTTCTATATACATGGTTCTACCATCGATTATTGAAATTTTTACCAGGAAATAATTTTAACCCACTTAGCGCTTCATTCAATTAATATTTTGGTTTCAATTATGAAAACGTTATATACTTTACGAAACTTTGTAGATACATATTTAACCCCAGTATTCAATAACCGAATAATACTTAATTTATCGAAAATTATATTTGCCGATTAATATATTAATAAAAAAAAAAAAAGTAATGCGAAAAAAATGTAATAATTAATCCTAATCGCGTAGTAATACGAATTAAAATAAGTTAATAATAGAAATTACCATTTTTGTATCTTCCGATAAGCCAACGGCCACGTATTTGGCGTCGCGTGACTGCATTTCAAATATATAACGCTCACCGGCTACGAGAACAGAAACCACGGCCATGCAATTCTTTTGATCCACACAGCCGTCGGGAGTCCCGAAGCAATTTTTCGTAGTTCCACAGCCATTGTAGAAATGATTCTCCTCGTCGGTGCCCTAAAAAAAAAAAAAAAAAAAAAAATTACAGGCAATTTTCAAGCCTCGAATTATTTCATTCAAAAATAGTATTTTACGATACGGAACAATCGCCCACGTGCATGTGGGTGTGTATGTGTGCATTTCTTTTATTGCGTTCCCTTCGAAAAATATTCATAAAGGCAATATTTGTTTTTTCTGCGAGCTAGCTTTTTTAAATTTGATTTAACCGTCTCTTTGACGAATTGTAAATTTTTGATTTTTAAATGAAAAAATTGTTAAAATTTAAATAAGATTTATAAAAAAAAAAAAAAAAAAACAAGAAAAATTAAATAATCGTAAATTTTAAATAATACATATATGTGTATTATAAAAATTGGGAAGGAAAAAAAAAGAGAGATGAGAAAAAAATTCAATTGTATATAGAGTCTCATCTATTTAAAAACGTTCGTAAATTTATTCATAAAAATAGATTCTCATCGAGACCGAGTAATATACCTTCATTTGATATGTTTCATTCGAAATTCTTCCGTTCGGAAAATTAATTCATCTAAAAGAGAATGCAATACTTTGCTTAACTAACATCCATTTAATGATCTTTGAATATGACGTTTTTTAAATGGATTTCAATCGAAATTCATCTCGTTATTATAAGATAACTAAAAATAAATACTTCATAAATAAAGTTTATTATTTGCATGATGCGCATAAAAATAAAACGTTGATTTACTTCACTAGCCAATTAATAAATTGTAAAAATAATTTGTTTGCAATAAATTAATGTTAAAAATGATTCGGTTTAGTTAAAAGTTTTGAAAAATATACATACAACGTAAATTTTCAATTTTTGTTATTTAAAATAAAATAAAAAAAAAAAAAAAAACAATAAATAATAATATTCATTATATTGTAAGAAACTTTATATTTGATTTAAAAGAAAAAAAGAAAAGAAGTAATTTACATTCAACTCTACAGAAATCTTAAAGAGTCGCTGCATACAAGCAATTGAAATCACTCAAACGTACAACAATAGTTACGTAAATGTCCTAAAAAAAAAAAAGCCAAGAAAAAAAAAAGCGTAGCTTCGTTCTCGTCCTTGAGCTCTTATAAAAAGATAAAATCCTGATTGCCGCGTGATACGCGCATCGGTTCAATCCTCTCTTTCTCACCGTTTAATCTCCAGGATGGAAGCCAAAGAACGCGACTTCCGCCATCCGACATTTCCTTCTCCATTTTTTTTTTTTTTTTTTTTTTTTTTTTTATAAGTACACCTAAAATATCTCAAGCAATGACAAAAGAACGAAACGAAAAAAGAATTTATCGTACGTGCCATTTCAATTTCTTTGCGACAAACTTTCCAAATTTAACGGCCAGTCTTTACCTTATCCCGTACTTTGTTGAACGACACTTCTTTTTAAACGCGTGTATACATTTATACATATACTACAGATATAAATTTAATTCTAAAATTTAAAAGGGATGAGGTAGAACTTGAAAAGGGAAACAGGCTTCGCGTTTACGATATACATAATTTAGCGCAAAATATCTCTCGGGGCTTTGGCTTGGAATTAAATTATGAAAGCTTACGCGAATACAACGAGAGTGTAAAATAGCGAAGAGCTGAGTTATAGGTTAAACGTACGTAACTTAATATTGCATACCTTTTCTGAAATAGGTGTTTGTGTAAACGTATCTATGTGTGTGTGTGTGTGTGTGTGTGTGTGTGTGCGTGTAACTTCTGAGGAAGTTTTTTTCACGCGATTAACGTGGCAGAAGAAGCGATGAGAACGTCGGTAATGACCGACTAGATTATTAAAGCAATACAAACATATTTCATTTCATTGTTTTGTATTGTATATATATATATATATATATATATATATATATATATATATATATATATATATATATATATATACTTAATAAATTCATTTAACGTTTACGCAAGAACTCATTTGAATCACACAGTTATTCAACTCAATGCATTGATATAAAGCCAATAAAAATAGTATATTGTTTGATTTTGTAATTAAGCAAGAACTATAAAAGTTCAATTATAATGTTGTTATCAAACGTGCCCTTAAATAAATATTATATGGAAATTTCAACCTTTGAGGAATTTAATAATTGTTTATAATTTTTAATCTCCCCATTGTCTCATCGTACAAAATGACGCCTTGAAAATTCGATGACGAGTTCGCGCTTACATATATACGTATGCAACGTACAAAGAAAGAGAAATGTAAACGTCGCTCGATAATCCACCATGAAAATACAAGGATGGACCTTTTTTTTGCTTTTCCTCGCAAAGACCAAAAGAATCGCGTGAATCGATGGCAATTGATTTAAAATGTTAAAAATTTAGAATTATGAGACAATTTCTTTAATATTTTGATTTCCGAAGTTGATTAATGATACGAGCATATTTTTATACATGGAATGGGAAGAGAAAGAAAAGAATGAAAAGTGTAAGATGGTAGTTCAACTTAACGAGAAAATTATTGGAAAGCATTGAATAAAGTGTACTCCGACGAGCAAATTAAATCCTTATAATTTATTGAAGGTTTTACAGCTAAGTAGATTTGAAAATCATTGTTGTTCTTAATTGACTCGATATTTTTTTTTCTCTCTTACAATCTCATAAATCACGAGAATGATCGATCGTATTTATTTCAATCTATACCGTCTGTTGATTATTCATATATATTACAATATTTATTAAAAATTGTAAACTAAAAAAAATTTAATTATTATCACTATTATTACTATTTATTATTACTATTTTTTATTTACATAAATAAGGATTACCAAAATCGAAATTTTAATTTCAAGAAGGATTCACGTACGAGACGTTTTTTGAAAAAAGTCTTACGAAAATATTCACTTTCCTCGAACATGCGAAATCGTCGTCATTAAATACATTTCAAATAAACTTGTAAAAAACAAAAGATAAAAAAGAAAAAAAAAAAGAAATTCCGGTTTTTGATTAATCAAATATGACCCATAGTATCGCTTTTACATGCGCGCATACTTTTCCATACTTGCGCGCGAACCGCTGTAAAAATTACCATTCTATCGTTCACTAGCTCGTACGTAACAAAGAGAATATATATATATATCCCAGAATTTCAATATCTCGAATCGATATATGCACGCATACATGTACATATATACATATGTACATTTCGAGGGATACTTCACTCATCGAATATTCGGTGTAATGCGTGTAGCAGCAGCCACCTCCATCGCTGCGGGAGAATTTTATACCATCTCGACGGCGAATTACGATCGATGATTCATCGCTGTGTAATTAACAAACTGGATATAGCGCGGGCGCGCGCGCACGCAGGATCTCGAACCGAAAACTCGCGCTTCTCTGTACTCGTTTGTGTGTACACGTCGTTTGCATTTCAAAAAGATATGTGCAGAATTCACGCCTCGCGACGGCAATTTGACTTTACTCGGCCGGAAAAACATCCGGTGTTTCGGAAAATTTTATTGCTAGGTAAAAAAATTCTTTTCTTTTTTTTTTTTTTTTTTTTTTTTTTTTTTTTTTATTTCTACTGTTCAACTACCGAGATGATTTACATGATCGTTTGTATCGTTGGGAAATTTTTTTTTTCTTCCATTTTTTTTTTTTTTTTTTTTTTTGTTTTAACGAGTCTCTTTGTTCTAGTTGGACGTGTCGTTAAATAACACCAATTAAGTGTGAGCGTATGACTTTATTTCAAAATTTTTATCAATAAATTGTGAATTCTATAAATACGGGAAAATTGAAATGAAGTTTTGTGGAATCGTTATTGATTTATTAATTTTCTATATTATTATAATTTTCTATATTAATTTCTATATTATAAAATTATATTATTATATAATTTTATAATTTGTATTAGTATTAAAATTTTATTCTGTAACTATGATTCTTTAATTTTATTGAACTTTTTACTTATATTTCTATTTATGCAACTATGTCAATAATCTTTTAAAATTTAAAAGTGAAAGTTATCAAAATCATGTCTTTGTAATCATCTCATAATCTCGGCTTTTCTTTTAATGCTGTCGCGTTAATTTAGCAATAAAGATATTAGATAATTTTTTTTTTTATTATATTTGATTTAATATAAAATTAATTTATAAGGTCACGTGGAAAATAAAAACTAAATAGTGTTGTAATTTATATAGAAGATTTAATTTTAATCTAGAGATTCCTATAAGAATATACAAATGTTTTTTTTTTTTTTTTTTTTTTAAATGCGCGAATTCGATAATTATTGAAAATTTAAAAGACAACAAGCGATGGCATAATTGTGCACCTAAAAATAAATTACGGAACTTTGAATCAGCAGTACTGCAGTTACTTTGGGCGTTCATTAATTTTTAATAATTTAATCTTCGAAAAATGCGCGAAATTAACACGCGAGCGCTCGCATATGTAAACACAATTTCGCGGCTTTAATTTAAATCTAACGTCGCGCAAAACGGCTCGAAATCTATCGCTCGTACTCCAATTTTAAATTTCAACGTTTCAACCGAATGCCGTCTAATTTCGCTCGCTTTAACGTACGTATAAACGCGCGCTTACTCGAGCTCGCGCTCTCGTACACACATACATACTAACATACTACTCGAGACGAATTCCGTAGCATTAACACCGTCGAGTCTTTAAGTTAAGTGCCGCGCTGCTCTCTCAACCAATGCAATTAAAATAGTTTAACGCGGGGTGGCATGTAAACAAGCCGCGAGTATACACACTTTACATATAAGCGCGTTCGTTTCTGTTTTTCTTCTTTTTTTTTTTTTTTTTTTGTTTTGTTTTTCTTTTCTTGCTTCTTTTTCTGTTTTTTATCCTTTCCTTCCATTCTTTTTTTTTCCTTTTACGTCAAAAAATAAATCTCCCTCTTTTTCGAATTCTCGACAAGGAGCTGAGTTGAAAAAAAAAAAAAAAAAAAAAAACATATACGCCGCTCAACCTTGTCCGCCTCTTACTTTTATTTAATTACGCGGATGAGATTAAGCCGCATACGAAGTGCGCGCACATATGCTAACGCAAAGTTAAAGAAAGAGAAAGAGAAAGATTGCGATGATAGATATAAGCTTGTGCGTACTCACCGAGTTCTCGGGGGTAGGGCTGTAGTACGGGGGGGTAATCGTACGGGGAAACGTAATCGTCGGTGCCGTCGAATGAATGTCGATGGCGCGCTTCACTACGGTTATGCGGGGCGACTCCACGCCTACCCAGAATACGTCCCAGGTCTTACATATCGTCGAGCTGTAAGAAACACGTTCGATTACGTTATGATTGTGTGTGTGTGTGTGTGTGCAGGAGGAGGAAATACAATTAAGACAAAGGTTCGAACAATTTTAATATTTATACACAAATGACGAATTATTAATTTAATGCTCTCGTTATTAATTTTATGCGTTTTAATAAATATTCTAAAACAAAGTAAGATAAAAACTTTGAAAGCTTACTTCATTTGTTTTGAGCGAATTAAATCTTCGCGTTTCAACTCTTCACTTAATTTTCAAGTGCGAAGCTACTTTTAACTATATGATCGAATAAATGAGCAAACTAAAATGTTTCACGGTGCGGCTCGAAAATTAAAAAAAATAAAAAATAAAAAAAAAAAAAAAAGTTTCACAATTAACGAACGCGCTTGCAAATCCAACGTAAATAATTCGATGTAAGATTGAGAAAATATTATTTACTTTCTCGTTCTCTTTATCAAGAACACTCGAAGCTTTTGTGCAAGTGGCCAACTTTAAAAAAGCAGCAGGAAAGTGAAAACTCCTTGCGCGTATATTTTTTCTTTGCTTCTTGAACTTTTCTCAGCGCGTCTAGCCTCGAATAAAGAAAGCTACTCGAGCGCAATAATGCCAAAAGGGAAAACACGTTTACATTAACGACGGAGATCTCGACTCTAAAAGGAAATTCTCTCTCGACTGCTTTACTGTATAAAACGGCAAAAGTTCAAAATAATATTATTTTGAAAGGGTTTGCCCGTTTCTAATTAGAATTATTGGATTTGTAATTTGCTCTTTTGACAACGACCTTGTAAACCTTATTATTATTAATTGATAGAAAATAATAAGTGAAAAATAATATTACTTGAATATAATTGTTCCCTCGTAATCGGCCGGCGCTTCCCAGTCGAACTCGAGGTTATGCTTCTTTTCCGGTTTTATGTGAGTGACCGCATTCTGCAAAGTTAAAATAATAATCAATCATTGCTCGCTCGCTCGCTCGCTTTATGATTTTGTGAAGTTTATGATATTAGTATCATATTTAATGAAAAAAAATAAAAAAATATCTCGAGTATGGGTTAGTCTGGTTAATAATCACACTACCATGTAGAAAATGAAAAATTTTTAAATTAATAATGTGCAGAGTATTTTTTAAAGCATTTGTTTTTCAACAATACTTTTTAATATATGAAATTTAATGTTCCATTAAAATGAATTATTTAGCGGAATAATTTTAACATATACATAATTATAGTTATTGACTGCACGTACTCTGAGAATTTTTTTATCGTAAAATATTATCGATTATTCTAAAAATTTCAAATACTAAAATGCACGTTTATATAATTTGGTTATTATAACAATAATACAATTTATTCTTTATAATATATATTTATAATATATGCTAAAAATAAAATTTTCTCATGATAAATAAATAACGTTGGTAAGCGCTTCGCAACTGTAAATTTCCCTACGATATATTTAAAATCTAATTAAATAGCTCAATTAATTTTGTACATTATAGATGCTCTTGTTGAAACATTGATTGATTGATATTAATGTAAATAAATTGTAACCCAAATTTTCAATAAAACTTTCCAATTAAAACTCAAATGTGGCCATTATACGCATAACTGTAAACAAAAAAAAATCTACTCTCTGCATTATCGAGATAACGAAAAAAAAAACAAAAAAAAAAAAAAAAAAAAAAAAAAACAAAAATAGTAATAACGAAAAGAAAATGCACGCGTCGAATTTACCTTTACACCAGGTGTACATTCCAAGTGTCTGGCCGTAGCCTCGGGTAGATTGCTGAACTCTCCGACGAGTTCGCCGGTGTTGACGTCCCGTGCGAGGATAAGGAAACCCTCGTAGCCGTCGCCCTCGGGACTTCCCAATATAAGACGTATTCTGCCTTGGCCTTTCGACGGTAACAGCTGATAAGGTGGATTCGACGTCTGCGGTACTTTGTCCCCGTGTACGGGCATCAACGTCGCGCACGTGGACACCGGCGCACCTTGCGGTGTCGCGAACGTTCGCAATGTCGACGACAACAGCAGACAGCAGCCGAGAATTAAGGCGAGGCTCGACCTCATGGTTCTTTTGGCTGGAAGAATAGAGGCGTTGATCGTTTTCTGAGATATATAACTAACGATAATTTTTTTTTTTTTTCTCTCTTTCTTTTTTTATTTTCGTTTGTCTTTCGTGCGAGCGTGGGAAAGGAATTATTGTCAAGGAAGTGTATAATGAACGCGCGCAAGTGGGAATAACTTTTTCGAGCTCAAGGATATTTTGTTTTATAGGGTAATTTTTGTTTATTTTTAATGTCGGAATTATACACATATAACAAGGAAACGTTGGATCCATTTTATTTTTCATTATTGATTACGTTTTACAAATAAAAATTGCAACATTTAATTTAAGGAGATCAATAAATAATGTGTAAAAGTAATTTGCGCAATTTTATTTATTTACGTGCTCCTGTCTTAACAATAATAAAATTTAAATAAAAAAATATTAGTTATGAAACATTGTGAATAAATCAAATATGTTAAAAATAAAATTCATAAAAATTATTTATTAAAATTTTAACCAACCTTTTTAATTAATAAATTATTCTGGTCGCAGAGCTAATATTTCATCTTAAGAAATATTAAATAAATAATGTAATGCAGATGAATTACATTGAGTATTAATAATTCAATAAGATATATATATATATATATATATATTCTTGTAAAACATGATTCAATCTACCAAAACTAATGATTATTTTACCTAGATTTTTTTTATCTAAACTATATATAAAAACAAACTTGCACAAATTTTTATAAAAGCATCAAAAAAGGGTAGAAAACTGTCTGCACAATTTATTTCAGCTTAAATTTTTGCCAACATAACACCTGACTATATATATATATATATATATATATATATATTTGTGTATACTCATAGTAATTCACTTCGCACGACCCTAATAAAGAATAAGAAAGAAATTTAAAGTCGGGTACTTAAACGAGACAAAGAAAATGAAAATGAATTTTTAAATGCAATTTTTCCAAACCATCCCAATTAAAAATGATAAATAAATTTCGCATTATTTTCAAATTTTTGTTCAATTTTAACGTACAGTATAACTGCTAAATTAAATTTTTTTAATATACAATTTGAAGCTTGCAATCCACGTAATTTACTAAAATTTCTTTTCTAACATCTACTATTTCGTTCTATTAGGTTGGAAACTATGAAACGGGCGTGCAGCTCAGCGCAGACTAAAAAAAAAACGCCCGTTTCATAGTTTCCAACCTAATACTTATCCGAAACATGTTAAAATTTTACAAAACGTATCAAGTTTTGAAACGGCTGTTTGCAAACGTGTGTTGCCTCGCTGTTAAGCATTCTATTTTACGAGAAAATTTACTCGAACGTGTAAATTACATACAGAGCTCGCGTTTTTCGATGCATAAGTACACTTTGGGCGACTTTCTTCGCTGAAAAATAAACGTTTTACCAGTTTTTCCGATACATTTTACAAAATGCATCGCTAGACCTTGCCTTTTCAGAAGGTCGGTGGAAAAAATTATCGGTGATTTCACGCTATTACCATCCAGTAGTCGCGCAGTTAGTGACTTCACCTTGGAAGACGCTTAAAATGATAACTCTTTCCGCGAAGCCGAGAGAATACGTGAAATTTTTGCGGTGAAGTTTTTTTTTTTCTTCTTATTTTTCATTCCAATTGTTGAGAATTTTTCATTTCATAAAGTTTGAAATTTCATTAAAGTGCATGAACTAATGGAGATATTTTCTTGCATAATTTTTAATAAATGTTTAACAATTGAAGAAAATTTAATTGAAAAATGTTGAGACCATATATAATTTGAAATGATATAATATGAAATACGGAATTAATAATATTTTACGAAGAAAAGTTTAAACCGTTTAAATGAATACTAAAAGTTGTAAATGTAAAAAAAGTGTCAATATACATTTATACATAATTAATTACAACTTATTTTTGTATGAAAATAATTAAATTTATTTAAAAAGTTATTGGAATAAACTTAATCAATTATGAATGGAATTCAAACGGTAAAAGGAAAATAGCAAAAGTTGTTTAACTATTGTTAAAGAGATGGAAAAATAAATTAAAAATAAAAAAAACAAAACTTCTCTGTAAAAGATCTCGATAATGAGATATTAAAATCACGTAATTATTTCCCGTTATGCACACCTACTTCGCGCAACAACTATCGAGCTTTCGTTTTAATCATTGAATTATAAACTTCGAAAGATGCAAAATAACGTTTAAAATATGAAAAGTTTCCAAGTTATTTATAAAAAATACTACCATCGAATTAAGCTCAATTATTCGTTCATTTTTACAATTAAGGAAGCGTGTGCTTGACCCAAAACCTTGTTAACGCGCGTCTTAGTTACAGTCGAGAACTTTAATCTATACGGCAACGCGCTTATGACTGTTGTTAATTTATAGTTCATGCGCTACTTTTGATGTTTTCACTTTAATCGAGCTTACATTGTAACGTTATTCTATTATGAAAGTGGGTAGTTATAGATTTCAACGTTTTATTTTTGCAAATAATATGACGAGTATCGTCCCGTAATAGCTTTACTGTCGGTATAAAATCAATAAGATAAAAAGCGTTTGAAAAAAAAAGAAAAAGAAAAACATTTTCCTTGAAATGAATATGTCTTAATAAGATGAAATTAAAGCAATATTATTCCCATTATTATTTTAAGATATGACAACTTTAATACTGCAATGTTTGTAAATGCACTTGGGTTTGTTTAATAATGTAAATCTGCTACTTACAAAAATCTTACAGAATTATTACTCGTTATTTATCACAGCTTAGCTCGTTTCAAAACAGCTAAGAAAAAGTACGAGCAATTAAAAGTGACACCGATGATTGTAAAAAATAAATAGCCATGAATTTTTTATGATAATTAATATTTAAATGCTTCATTTCTTTTACCTCTATGGCTTATACTCGTACATATACGAACTTATAGCGTTTTCTTATCGTCTAATGTTTCATTTCGATAAATATACTTTTAGAGTATAATTATAAAATCAAACATACTTGCAATATCCGCCTAGCTAAAAACGCATAAAAATAACCAGATATTACAGGTATTTCATATTTTTTAAAAACATATTACACGTCGTCGCTAAACGAATCAGATGAAATTTCACGTTTATATTTTTAATTCCTCATAAACTAGTCGAAACATCGAAGAATTAGTGCGCCATAACTTTTTTTTCCTGACAATTTAATTAAGCGCGCTCAAAAACAGCTAACGGGAAATCTATTTGTTCAACCACAACTTGAATAACAACAGCAGCAGCAACAACAACAACAACAACAGCAGCAGCATCAACAGCAACAGATTAGCGTACGTACGACACATAAATCTACGACACGATCAAATTCAAGCTTATATCTATCTATCTATCAGTTTGTACGGGACAACCTCCATACCCACACGTGCACACATACACACGGCGGTTTAGCCCTTAGCATGTCGAGGAACCTCAATAAATCATAACCGCATTAACCAGCTGTAGCTCGTCGAATCAATGAAAAAGATACGCGTGCGTGTAACGTAAAGAGAGAGAGAGAGAGAGAGAGAGAGAGAGAAAGAGGAGGGGGGGGGGGTAGAGAGAAAGGTAGAGTTTGCAAAAAATGGCCCGGCAAGTCGATGGAGCAGCGCTCACGAGGTAGTAACCTTTCAACCTGGCTTTACGTGACCGAGATACTACCGAATAAATATATATGCCAAGTTTTATATATCATTATCATTATCTAACTATACGTGCGATACTACCGTCAACCATGTAGCAGCTCGTGCAACATGTTTCATTTTCTTGCTCGACATCGTGCAACCGCGTTGACGTTGTATGCATTAGTCTTCGACAAAGAGCCTTACCGATCTCGATTATCATACGGCGCTGTCGATACAATTTCAGCCTTTTATTTTATAATTTTCTCGATAAAATTTACAAAAATTTTATTTGTGTAAATTTATAAAAACAATGATTTGCTTAATAATATTATATATAAATAAGCAATATAAGTTATACACGTATAAACTTAATTTTATTCGGCAATAAGTGCAGCTACGAGAAATATTTTTATTTTGAAAAATGAAAAACAATAAGATTATACAAAGAAAAAGAAAAAACGATGACACATTGTTCGAACGAGCTTGGCAGTTTAGAAGGATGTCTTTGAATTGGCACATCAATCACGTTATAAGTAGAATAAAACGTAAAAATAAATGCGCGCTTGGAATCGCGAAGGGATTAGTAATTCAAAATAAAATAGATTCGCCATACTTTGGCTTTCTGAATCAGCCGTCATTCGAAGATCTTTATAAAGTACGTACATCGATGATGACATATCGATCTTCGACATTGCGCGCGTATATGGCATCCATGCATAGATATATATATATTAATAACGTATCACAGATGATTAATGTGGATGGAGCTTTTTTCTACTTCGTGAAACCCATTTTCGCGATTGCGTGAACATTAACGCGACGTCTAATTTTATTTTTTACCGATGTTTTTTTTTTTTTTTTTTTTTGATCGCAAAACGTTAACTAAATTATAATGATTTGAGATTGTACAAATGAGTAATAAAGTTTTTATGTTTTCATTGTTGTTTTCTTTTACCTTGATATCTTAATTCAGAGAATAATACGAGTATATCATGTATCCTAATAAAACATATACAAATATTACACGTACGTATTTTATTCTTTAACGATTGAGCTTCTAGATTGTCAAAGAGCCAAAGCGAAAGTAAAAAATCGTTGACTCACCGTACAAGAAGTATTCATAAGCGTTACAAAACAAAAACAACCTATGATAATTGCGCTTGTTTTATTTTAAATAAGAATACGATACAATTGTATTGAGTAGCGTGCATGGATAATATTTTAACCGCAGTGACCTTTGAATCTAATAAACGGATAAGTTGCTTCGAGGTGAATATATAACCGATCTTTGACATTGACTTACTTTTATTTAAATACCTTTCAAACATTAAAAGCTATGAATATAAATTGATGATTAAGAATATTAAATATCACAGGTCTTTATCAAAAAAAAGTTTTTCGATTCGACGAACTCTATATCAGAATACGATTAATCCTCGGGAGTTCACCCGTACAAAGAAAAAATTCATACATCGATGGCTTATGCCTCGAAACAATCGTTTATAAACCGCGCTGTCGCTTTATAATGTTTAGCGCGAGACTAAATTTCGCGCGCCAGGAATTTAACGAACGAAAACGAGGAAAAGCGAAAATTTTGGCGAAGCTATTGTTAGCTCGTATACTTTTTCTTTCTCGCTCGTTGGCGAATTTTTTTTTTTTTTTTTTTTTTTCGTTCCTTTTTTTTCAATTTCGATTACTCGGCTCATCGTTTCGTTCATTTAGGATTCAGGTGCTACACCAAAAAAAAAGAGAGAAAGAGAGAGAGGCCGAAACAATTTTTGCGCAAAGAATCGTCAATTTTTCCCGGTCGGTGACGTATCGTTTGATAACGCATGGCATATAGCGGTAATTGCTGACTTGATGAAAATTTATTATTCGGTGAGGATGTTCGTGCACGTATGTATATGTATAAGCATTTATATACATAAGGAAACATTAAATGATTGCCCAATGTTTTTGACGTTTCAGCTTCGAAAATTATTCGCTTCGTACGACATTATTAAACTAAATAAGCTTAAATTTATGTATTTTTTGAGAGTTTTTTCTATAAATTTCTCTCCTAATGTAAAAAATCGCTATCATTTAGAAATTAAAAATGTATGTGTATGTATTTAATTGTTTATTGTATTATTTTTAATACATAATACCTATTTAAAATATTATTTTACCAAATTATCATTTGTTTACTTTACAGAAAAATGATGTATGATTATCGATAGATTTTTTAAAAAAATTGAATCATTCTTTAATATTTATCAAGATAAGTTCGATATAAAGAAAATACGAGTTTATATTAGATGTCTGCAATCGATAATATATACTTTAAATCATTATCAAAAAATTAAATGATTCATTTAAAATGACAAGCAAATACACATACGTATTGCGGATTCAATGAATTCTGGTAAAATCAGATTGGTTAAAAATATCTTCTGATTTTTTTGTAGTATATATTGATAATTAATTCATTCTACTCTTTTATCATAATTGAACGGTAAAATAAATTCTGATGATAAAATTAACATCACACGATAATACAGATCTTTATCTGAAAGCAAACATAGTTTTCTTATCCATTTCAATTTATTATTTCTTCGCGCTCTCCTTATTTTTTCAAGATACCAATAAAAAGAAAGAAAAATTATAATGAAATCGAGACGTAATTCAAGCGAGCACGTAATGAAAAAAGAAAAAAAAAAGAAATTATATAAAACTTTAAGCATGTTACATAAGCTTTCCTAATATTACGAAAACCCGTATAAAATTTATTTTCTTTGTAAAACCAGTTACGCAGCCTTGTCAGTTTGATATCAAACCCCAAAACGATGAAAGTGAGAAAGAGAAAAAGGTTAAAAAGAGAGAGAGAGAGAGAGAGAGAGACTGAAACATCCATAAATGTATTCGAGCAAAGGAATGCAGACACCGCTAACACGAGTGTACGTACTCCTAAAAGCGAACTCGTGAAAGAAAAACAAACGGAACTTTTCCACAACCGCAAACATGCATATATACGTATCGTAAGCAAAGTGAACGCAAACTCGTAGTTTTCACGCATGTGGCGCATAATATTTTCAGACGCGCGCATGGCACACATACTTACCCGCAAGCATATATATATATATATATGTGTGTGATTTTTCGCAGCCGCGAATATTCGTTAAACCTACTCGTGTTATCACCTGCTCATCTCGAAATAGCAAAAAGTCCTTGCGTGCACACGTGCGGCGAAGACGCAAGAATGCGCGCGCTGCTCATTATAATTTCTCCTTTCCACCTCTCGCTATATGCTATGCGTTACATGTTTTTCATTACCTGTCACTTACATTACTACATTTTACTTCTAGGCTTTACAGTTCTCCGTCTCGCGAGTTCTCTCCGGCGTTTGAGTCTTGACTAGTTTTTTTTGTTTTTTCTTTTTTTTTTCTTAGCGTTCGTTAAATTCTTTAAATCGTAGGTTAAAGAAGTTGTTATTTGTTAAGAGTCATTTATGAGTCACTCTAATATCATTTATTTATTGTTACTTTGATAGTTCGCGATAATGTTGCATTCGTTAAACGTTAAAAATAAAAACAAAAATACAATCGATAACATTTTTTTAATGATAAGAAACGATATTATTCAAACGCAGGAAAAGTAAAATTCAATCAATCATTGCTTTTGATTAATTTTATCAAACTAAATATCTTAATAAATATAATCGTTTTTGTAAATTGTCCTTTCGAAAATTGTAACGGGTGATTAGTATTACATCATTCCGGATATTTTTTTGTTGTCGAGCAAAATTCATCGAAAGTGTATTTCATACTTTCACGTTTTTATGCACTTTTATATCTTACATGCTTTTAAATTACGCTTTAGTTGTAAATTTTAATATATAATTCCTAAAGAAAATGTGAAAGCGTTCGATAATATTATTACGAATGTGTAACGCATATCTGGAAACTTGTTTAACCTACACGAATATAAATATTATAAAATATATCCTGTATGTATGAAAAATTGAAATTAATCATTAACATATTTTTTTTGTTTTTAATATTTTAATTACACGATTGTGACTAATAAACTTATTAAAATGTCACACAAAAATGACACTTTTTAAAATAAAAATAATAACACCTACATAAAACAAAAAAAAATGATTGAATATTATAAATGACCAAGTGTACCGATAAATTAAAAAATAAATAACGGTATACAGTTATGTAATAGATAAAAACGGCAAATATAAATACATATGCGGGTGAGTAAAAGTGTACTACCGTTTTTCATAAAAATTAGCCCATTGTGCATGATTAATGCACGGCAATCAGAAGCAATAAACATAAACCTTTGCCATCTTAAACAGCGCGCAAAACCGTTCATTTGCTTTTCCGTTTGCATCGCTCGTTTCACCTCTTTTTTTTTTTTTTATTATCGCGTGTCTATGCATGCAGGGATTGCGCAGTTCGTATATATATATATATATATAATTTTTTTTTTCTCTCTCTCTTTATGTTCCTTCTAATCGCTCGAAGGGAAGTCGCGGGAAATGGTGACACATCGTGCGAAGAGCGCCATTATTATCTTGGCTTTGCTATTGTCTCTCGCCGATAAAGGAGCACAAGGCTTCGAATCGCTCTTTCTCTCTCTCTCTCTCTCTCTCTTTCTGTCTCTCTCCCACACACAGTCTCTCATAACGAGAGATGCTGAGTGTCTTTTTGCTTATTTACACCCACGCGTATACGGCAAGTACTAAGTTTTACATATTCGATACTGTCGAATTCGGCATAGAGCAAAATAATGACAAAGTATATGTATCCAATAATTATTTATAGCGAAAATCTTGAAATTATTATGATCACTGGCACCAGATTTGAATGATATATAAAATTAATTATTTATAATTAGATTTGTACAATTAACCGAACGATTAAATAAATATAAGTAGCATTTGACGACGGCGACTTTGAAAGAGCAAGTTTTATTTTAAAATTGACGTAAAATTAAAATTCTATTTTTAATACGGTAATTCAATTTTATTGATATAATAATTAAATTTTTAATTGAATTTGCTCGTAAATTAAATGAGCATTTATTCCCTAAATTTAATTTAGTTTAGTAATTTCATTTCAAATTTCTAACCCAATTTTATTTAATATAAACATAATGCAAAATATTCAATTAAATAGAACGTAAAATTTTTAAAAAAGCATAAAATAATCAATAAATAAAAATTATTTTTCTTTTAAATTTTAAATAAAATTATTAACAAATAAAGATTTTTAATGATAATTCGATTAGAAAATTAGCTTCGAGATTATTTTAAATACAAAACTCAATTTATGATTAAATTTGACAAGTTCCTATTAATAAATTAACAAAGGCAAAGGTAGTCAATTTACAAATTTTCGTCAACTCGAAAACTATTTTGTAACAATTAACAAATTCATTAAATATTATAATTACTTGGCCGAAATCATACGTGATGTAAACATCGTATTAAAATATATTCGATAATTTTAATTCAACGCAGTACTCATTAACAAAATTTCCAAAATTCGCAATTAATTATTATTTGCAAGATGCACATTTAACTCTTCGTTACATGTTGTATGTAATCAACAATCGTGAATATCGATTTGATAACATGTTAGTTATAAACGCGTACAAACCTGCTCGTATCTATTCTTTTCTATTGCTTAATTATCATTTATCTTTATTAAATATTCTCATTAAATCGTGATTTATTTGTGCTGTGTATACATATATAATATTTAATCGATATTTTATAAAATGGAATTAATTATATAAATATTTAATATAAATTGCGTTTTAATTAAACTTAGTTGATGTCCATTGACAATTTATGTGTTTAAAATATTAATAAAATATTTTTTTTTTTTTATTTTTATTGAATGAAACATATCTAACTGTAATAATATTATTGAAATACATACTAAATTAACTTTCGCCAAGCAATAACATTTATTGAAAAAAAAAAAAAAAAAAAAAAAAATCAAAAAATTGTTATAATACGCAATTGAAATTTTCATTGCTTTTAACATCAAAGGTTTCAACCGTTCCATTATCGTATAATTAATCAATGGTTTAATAAAAACAAACATCAATTATTTATATATATATATATATATACATACACGAAATGTAATGTATTTTGATCGAAAGTTTCTCATTCGAAATCATACAAGGCTTTTGAACAAACGCAAATTTATAAATTTTGGGTTTGCCTTAAGTTTTACCATAGACGCATACACAGGAGGCGTACGAAGCCGGGCATCGAGCTGTGTTTTCCGCGCACTTTTAATCCACGGTCTGGCTTACTTTCTAAGTTATGAAAGTTATGACGAAAGTATATATACTCATATATTTTCCCTTGTTGCTCTGGGACCACGCGTAGACGCTTACACGTGGGTTTTACACGGCGCTTGGCTTTCGTCGCTATTCGTCTCGATAATTAAGGAAATTACAGTATTTAAAGCGACGAAGTTTCGGCAGCGACAATGACGAGCGCTCTCCTACTTTGTTCGCTTATTTCTTATTCCTATCCTCCTTCGTCGTTTACTATTCGAGACCCTTGCGCAAGGATTTTGCGCTAATTATTACCGAGGATTTTAGAACTTGCTTGTCGGAAAAAGTTTCCCGCGCGAGTGATAAAAATCGATTGGGAAAGATCGGGCGGTGGATTAACTTTTTTTAATAAAATTCGTCGTAAAAGAGCTTTTATAAAATTTAAGAGACAAGGCCTGTAGCTGTCTTTTGAAAATTGTATAACCGAGACTACAATTACATACATACGTATATATCTGTGCTTTGTTCTATACTGTGTCGATCGAGTGCCAAACGAAGTTTTTAATGCTAATACACGGCTAATTTGCGCACGCGCGCGTGATTATGATATTTACATAAAAGAGCGTTATGACACTTGGCTTACGCATTAAGTTTTTTGATTAGGTATATTAAAAATGAATGTTATAATTTGAATGAGCGCACGTGTCAAATTGCCGATGATAAGATTTATCACACAGGTGGAGGGACTTATAGATCGATAGATAATAATAAATATTTAAAATAAAGTCAAGCTGAACAAATTTTCGGATATCCTTTGTTTGCTTTCATAACTTTTTTAAGTTTGAAAGTTTTGAACTTAATTTTAAACGACATAATTATGTGAAATAAAAGCAAATAATTTATTTGGATTTAAAAATGATAATAAATTTTCATAGCATGATAAATGTAATGACTGGAAAATTATACATTTTGCTTATAGATAAATTCTTGATTTGACATCATACTCGCGCGAATTTAATAATAAACTTTTCATTTTTATTTCCTATTATTTTACTAATTAATAACAAATATTTAAAGTTTATTGAAAATTCAAGTGTACACAATACACATTATAATTTCGTTATTACAGTTGTTGATTATTTTAACAATTAAATTATCCCTTCTTATTTGTAAATTTCATTAAACATTGCTAATGTATATTTCATTAATATTGTAATATATTTAACATTGAAATAAGTTTTAAATTAATTTTTTAAAAATCCACGTGAAATAGAGCTTTTATTTTTTTACCAAAATAAATATGTATGTTATCTCAGCTAAAAATGTTAGAAAATAAAATAAAAGCAATGGCACGCAGTTTTCCCTATAACAATAATTGATTTATCGAATTCGTTTTTTTGAACTTTACGACTACATTAATATTTTCTAAATATAGAAAAAACAAAAAAAAAAAAAAAAAAAAAAAATTATATATTATTGACGCAAGTTTACATAAAATTAAATCATAGAAAATAATATTTATTTGCATACAATAAAGATCTTACAAACGGTTTTAACTATATTATTTGCTTGATTCATTATACCGAATTCATACTATTGTTTGAGTTCAACGATCAATTTGTTTTGTTTATATTTTTTTCAGCAAAATAAAAAGCTTCGTACGGTTCATTTCTCTCCAACACTGTTCTATAAGCAAATTTTTAATAAACAATAAAATTTCCAAAATAAAAGAAGTAACGAACAAACATTTTTGCCCCTCTTAAAACAGTCCGGTGCATGAAATTCTAACGACGAGGATAATTGTTTCGTGTGTAAAATATTAAAATTCCCAAGTGCACATCCCACGAGCGAAAATGCGAGCTTATGCGAGCCCATGGCCTACAATCCGACCGCACAACATAGTTCGCGGCATCACGCAGAACGGCAACACACACATACATACACATACACACAGAGTTCTGATTTCAACGGCCGGCTCGCCTTTGGCTTCGAAATTTTCGCGGATACGATTATGCGCTTACGTTTCGCCCTTTTGTCGCTCGCCGGATATTCATGCTCTTTCAATTTTGTTAACACGATGCGTTCGAATATTCTATTTTTTTTTTTTTTTTTTTTTTTTTTTTTTTTCTTTTGTTTTTTTATGTTGACAAATAATGATTATGTATACATATATCAAGAATCGCAGGATAATGCGTTTAAGTTTAATGCTCAAAGTATACACACGTCGATTTGGATAATCTTTTATTATTTTGTAAAATTATATCGAACCACTATTGTAAAGTTATTTCATTGAATTAATGTTAATTTTTATTTTAAAAAATCCATTTAAAATTACGAGTATAACACTTGTTCGCACTCATAGATTAAACTAATTTTTGCCATAAATACAGGTAAATAATGGAATAGTAAACGATTTACTAAATTTAATAAATTAAAAGGAATTATTCATTCGAAATTTTTAGATAAATCAAAAAAATAAATAACAAATAGTCACGAACAAAGTACAGAATATCGAGCATCAACCATAAACATAACGCAACGCAGCACGAAACGAATCTTCCATTTAATAAGCATGTTTTTCTCCAAAAAACAATAATCTAATCCTTACGAATATACCGGGCTACGTGGATTATCCCTCGATTCATTCCATCAGGAACAAAGTAAAAGCTTTCCCGCGAAATTTCACGCTCGAGATGATTTCTCGGTGCTTTGTTACCGTTGCAGTAGTTACGTAATCGCGCGAGTACGCATCGTACGATCGTACTCGTGTATTTATATTCGCGATGCGTGGTATATAGTATATACAACGTCGATTTTCCGCGTCAAACGAAAACGCGCGGAAGAAAGGATTTTCCGGGACGATGTTACCGTGGAAACGACGCTACGGGATATCGCTCGTTTTCCTTCATAAATCTGTTTGTGTATATGTGTATACATATACACGTATATACTATTGTATCTCAGCTACAGCTGAGATTGTTTGTTTTTAATAAAAGTCTTTTAAATTTTTATCCTTTAAAGAAGTTGATACCAAAGTCCTCTCGATAAAATATATATATTCTTCATTTTTTGATAACTAAATAATTTTGAAAAAAATCAATACAAAAACTTTAGAAAAATATACAGTATACTCATTTAACAATGTACTACAAAAAATATTTGACGTTTACGAGTTTTTGTTTTTCACGCGATTGTTAACAATCGGATTCGACATCGAATACTCCCAGCATATATACAGTTTTCTTTCGTAGACCCTGACGTTTGAATTATTTATTATTTTTTTTTTTTTTCAGTTTTTTTCATTTTTCCTATGACATACGCTACCAAAAATCGTTTTGTTTGTCGGTTCTAGTCATTTTTTTTTTCTTTTTTTTATTAACTAACACGCTTGTCCTGGGCACAAGTAAGAATATTATTTTTTTATTTTTTTTGTTTTTTACGTGAATGCACAGAAAGGTTGAAAGCGTCCCTGCGTTACACACGTTCGCACTTGATCTATCTCTTTTCATTATTTTATGTCATTCCTTTGTAGTGCAAGTGTATGGACAATTTATATATAGTTATAGCAATTAAATAGAAAGGAAACTCGCGTATACGCGTTAAGAACGTTTACGAAATTAGGATTCAGAGATGTAATAAATGACGCTTTATAAAATTTTACAGAAAAAAGCTAGCTTCGTTCAGTTTTCTTTGTTTTATTTTTTTGTTCTTGCTAAGGTAGCTTTAAGGCTTTGAAGTTTTTAACGAATTATCTTTGTGTAAAAATATATATTTCATTTCTTAAATTTAAAAAAAAAAAAAAAAAAAATTGAAAATTGCCGTCGGAAAATTTTTGTCGATATATTAGAACGATTGAAAAATAATATTTCGTTTAATATATACTATTATCGATCAAAGTTATTTTTACGATAAATATGAGAAATAGAATATTCCACGCGATTAAAAATTTTTCTTTTCATCAATATAACTTCACTATAAATAAAAATAAGTTTGATAAATTATAAAATTAAAAAAAAAAGACTTTATTACTAATGAAAAAAAAAAAAAAAATTTTTTTTATAATAAAAAATAAATAAATTATAATTAAAATATTATTTCTTATTTTCTTGTAAAACAAAAATAAATTTCAAAAATGTAAATTGTAAATATTTTTTTATAAAACGTAAGCCGTTTTGTTTCCCATTTTCAGTATAAAAATGTTGCCTCCAACCATTCACGATTAAAAATAAAATGTATCTCGTAAAGTGTACCACACGATACAACGTCATCTGTTCGACTTATTTTTCATATTCATTCTTTGTGTGTAAAAAAAGTCTTTACACACCCAGAACATAGATTTTCAACAACGAATGAGAATCTTTACACTCCTAACGTCGAGTTGAGCATTGCATTTGGAATTAACAGCATGGAATAAAAAGTATTCTCTTCTTAAAGTATATATGAGCTTCGAATACTGAATGTGTATCTATGTTATACAAATTTCAAAGCATTTATAAATATTTTATTCATTATTTAAATTCAGCATATACGATGATAAAAACCACGACAAATTCAAAAATGTTTTAATATTTATAATGTAATGAGCGATTAAATTAATTATTAAATTATGCGAGTACATAATTTAATTGAGCAACATAGTTTATTCGCGATTTTGAATGAATTTTTATGTAATTATTAGTTTTTTTACAATATAAATCAAAATTATAAATTTTAACGCAAAATAAATAGTCCACACATTTGACAAAGAATTTTTTGCAAAATAATTATATGTTGCCTTTGTAACATAAAAATGATTATATTTTACAATTAGCCATTTAACGTTTTACGATCTTAAAACCTTGTTTTTTATTACTAAAATGTTATGTATTGCAAAGTGCAATTAGTGATATTTTAATTTTATCATGTATTGCGTAATACAAAAAGTTAAACCTTCATTAAAAAATAATAATAATTATATAAAAATTTAATTGTTAGTCTGACTTAGTCATATTTATATTTAATAGATGATTTGAAGGCTTAAAAAAATTGTTTAAATAATGTATCATTGTACTTATGGTTTTGAAAAAATAAAATGACAATCTTATTGTTCTTTTTTATATAAATTTAAAAATGCAATTGCTTAAGTATATTAGATGATTACAAGGTAATTACTGTTTTTTAATTCATGATTTAAAATTATTTAAACATTTTTATTAAAAAGTCTTTATTAATACTCATACTTCACTCTAATGGAAGCTCATAATTATCTTCTATACTTAAATGTTTATGCAAGTAGTTTCAACGTTTTCGAAAAAAACTTTTTCTTTAATGTTTTATAATGTCATGAATTATGTATGTCGCGATAAAATTTTCTAATTAACGTATAGAAATTAAAATATTAATGAAACTTAAATATTTATGTTTAAATGATTTTAATATCCATTTTATTCGACATACACAATCTCTTACAGTATTATATTTAAAAAAGCACAAATATCTCATGAATGTCAAATGTTTCAATAAAAAAGGCAACAAGAAAATTTGAGTAAAAATTTGTATAAACATCGTAAATAAAGTTATTAAATTAGAAATGAAACCGTGACTATACTTAAAACCGCGTATCCGTAATTTCTCAGCGTATTCTCATCAACGAAACTCTCAAAACAATGATAAATCCTCTCCAAGGAATAAAGCGATAAACGCGATAAGGACAAAAGAAAGAATCACTCACTTGTCTTCATGACTGTACGTAAGGCGACCAATGTCCGTGAATAAAGGTGTATCCTCCTTGGTTTTCTTTTTTTTTTTTTTTTTTATTTTTATAAAATTCCCCTCGTGATATCCGTTCACCGAATGACCACAACCACGCCGGAAAAACTCGTGATGAAAAAAACAAAAAAAAAAAAAACAAAAAAATCGCTTACGCGCGCGTCGCCTTCGACGCTTTCTCGCAAACTTCCTCAGGAACTCGCGAGTAACGAATCGCGGCTTCCTTAATATCTGCTAGCACACGCGCCAAGCAATACTATATATCGTCGTTTTATTATATATCGATAATCACACTGGGCTAATTGATGTTGATCGCGAGAGATAAGATAAAACACTCGAAAGAAAAAAAAAAAAAAAAAACGTATTCGCGATAAAGCAAAAAATTAGGTACGAAAATAACGAAAATGAAAAGGAGTTAAAGAGAGATAAAATAAAAAGGAGAGGAGAGGGGAAGAAGAATCAGCGAAGCGTCAGTATTATTCGACGGCACGCGAAGCCGCGCTTCTTCCGGCGAAAGCGCAATTTTGCACAGACATTTATGTATGTGTATATATACAAACGATACGAAGGCGTGTGAGCCGATGGGCCTCCGTATATAACGTATCGAATATTAGCTTCCGGATCACACACGTAAACGCTCAATGCGGAGTTTCATCGGCACTTTGCTGTACGCGCGGCGCAAGTTACCGCACCTTATACACTGGTACACAAATCTCGTACCAGTCACTCGATCGATTATTATAGCACAGCTGTCGCGTAAAAATTCACGTAATCCGTAAAAGAAATCGTCCAAAGCAGAAGCGAACAGATCGGATCGGTAGCGATCGAACGGTACCACGCCTCGATCGGCCGGTTCTTTTTTTTTTTTGTTCTTTTTGCTTTTTGCTTTTTGTCGTAGCGTATATACGAAAGCGAGCGAGCGAGGTATTTAACGGAGAGGACGACGACGCTGCCGCTGACTCTGCCGCGTCTCACTTGTGACTCGAAGGATCTCGCGCGTACGTATACTCGAGAGAGGCGGCCCCGATCGTCGAGTTGAAAGGCCCGTGAGAGAGAATAAGAGTTTGTCTGTATACTAGCGATGGGAGGGAGTGCGACTTATAGAGAGAGATGGAAGAATGACGAGGCCCCTTTAACGCTGTTGATTTCACGTAGGATCGATGAGCGCTCGATCGTTGATCATCTTTTTTTTAAAAATGATGCGATGTAGGTATATTTTTGTTTTTAAATTAGAGTAAAATTTAACATATCACGTTTTTGAATATTAGAAAAGTATAATTTTTTTTACAATATTTGCTAACTATTCATTTACCAATATATACATGTATTTTTTAAATAAAAAATGAAAATTTAAATAAATTAAAAAAAAAGTAACAACCTATAGTCGTAACTTTTATTTATATTGATTCGTCACATAAAAGGTTGTTCAAATTGATAAAATTGTTTTTCATGCATTCAAAAATATAAATATTAAATATTATTGTTCATATTTTAAAAATTTTTCCATTAAAATAAAAGGTCAACTTAAATTAAATCGATAAATACATTTTTACATAATAAATTAGTAGTATGAATAAATAAAAGCCTCGCTGAAATCTTAATTATTAGCTTAGTTTTTTATTCAACTACTTGTTTTTTCGAACATTAAAGTAGTTTTTCAAACGTTAAAAAAAAAGGAAAAAAAGATAAGACGAAAGGAAAAGCCAGGTTAAAACCGCTTTTAAGCTCAGACCATTTTAATATGACATAATGATATTACAATTAAATCCCGTAAAGGAGAATATCCCATTCCACAGAATGAAAGAGTGTATAAGGGGCGCGCAGCTGCGAAGCCGACGTCGCGCAACGATGGAAAGAAAAAGAGAGGGAGGGATAGAGAGAGAGAGAGAGAACGGCAAAAAGAGAAAGATGAGGAAAGGAAAGAAACAGTGCCGCCCGCAAACAAAGTGGGAGAGAAAGACGCGTACATGGTACCGGAGAAGGACCGGTTCAGGATCGTACAAACTATCCGCATCGCCTTCGCTTTTCTATGACGAGTGACGTCCTGGGATTTATTTATTTATTTATATTGTGCGTGCTAATTGTATTCGAGTTATTTAAGTCGTCTCTCGCTCACTCAAGCATTGACGCAAAAATTGAGCGAAAAAGGTACTTAGTGCCTATAACCTATGTGTGCGTATTTACTTTGTATATGTACACAAGTTACATAACGCAACGTATTTTAAGAACAAGATACTAGAATTCGGATCGCGAGTAAATTGTTGTCCGTTACGTGAGCGTCTCGATCTATAAAAAATTTTTTTACACACGGGTCCGAGCTGCCTTTTTTTCCTTTCATTTTTATCGACAGGTGAATGTGCGAGCTTTCCTGATTTATTCGGGCATAGTTTAGCACACACTTTCTCGTTATTTCGATATTTTGTTTTGATTATTTACTCAATAAAAATTGTATTCCAAATTTTTCAGCTTAAAATTTTTTTTCTTATCTTATGATAAATTAAATTACTTTTCAAATGGTATATTGGTATATCGTTTAAAAAATTATCTTACAACGCTAAATAATTACTATATTAATAAACATTGCAAAAAATAAATTATAAATTAAAAGTTGAATGGCGATACATTTGTATATTTGATTTATAATATTTTACATCCTCATACGTGTTTAATAAAAGTACTAAAATAATTTTGATTTAAAATTTTGTTCGAATAATTAGAATTTCACAATATTATTATATATTACAAATATTTATAAAATATGAAAAACTGTAGACGAGAACAAAATTTGCTATCTTATTGAAGTATAATTACTATAAATATCTGAAATTAATTTTTAATATTCTTAATTAATCAAAGTCGCGCAACTACTAATACAAAAATTATGCACATTTTTTTTAATAATTCAATAATAATACTTTAGCTTTGCTTATCTTATGGTAGACTAAACGGGAGTAGCAGTCAAGATTAATACATTTAAAATTTTTTTAATAGTAAATATTGTGGCCGTTAAGTAAGACAATTTTTTTTTTACTTTGAGGTAATTTACTCAATAAATTTCTTTGCTCTTTAGAAAATAAATGATATCAGTTTACGCAAATAAAAGAAATTTTATTTTTGTGTAATAAGTATGTTAAAATTAAAAAAAAATGCAAAATAAATGCGGGAACTCAACGATTTTTTTACAAATACTTTGAAATTCTACCGCGTAAGCATTTGCAAATGAGTCTTTTTCAAAGGATACGATAGAAATTCTAGTTGTTCAATAAAGAGGGAAAACTTAATTAGACAACATCGACCGATAGATTTTCTATTGAATTTCAGTTTCTCCTATCCTAACCAAACAAAAAGCGAATCCTTTGAATCAACAGAAGGCCAATCGCTTTCCCAAGCAACTTTTTCGCGCGGTCCTCGCATTCACACACTTATACGCGCACTCTCACTTGCGCGCATTTGTAATCTTATACATTTCCACGCACACTTGTACACACTTATAAAAAAGAGAGTAAACTCGCATCACCATATGGGTACATATATGTATACATATGTAAACATGTATACCATACATATGCACAATACATCTCGATCCTCTCTCTCTCTCTCTCTCTCTCTCTTTGTCTCTCTAGTGGAAACAAGGCCGCAATCGGGCGTAGGTACACCGCGGCCGTGTCACGGGTTGGCGCGCGCGAGCGCATACCTGTGCGTGCGAGCGGCTTCGATTAAGTACACAGACACATGTACACGTCGGTCTCTTACATTACTCGCGGGTACACGCGCGCGTGTACACACACGACTGAGAGAGCCTCGCCGCTGCCTATATATGTATATGCGAGCGATATTACGCACGCTCTCTCTCTCTCTCTCTCTCTCTCTCGCTCATTCGCTTGCCCTCGGTATGCGTGTTTGCGCGCGCGTGCGCGCGCACGCTCAAGTTCGACGGTACACTTATTGTGCCGTATGATGGCATTCACCCGCAATCGGATACGATCGGCCAACGACGAGATACTATTTGATTACATTTATGCTCCCTTCCCCTTTCCCCTATTTCCCCTGTTTATCCTCTTTACCCTCTCGCCACCTCCTCCCTTTCGTTACGGAGATTTAACGCTCGATCCGATGCTGTTGCTTAGACGCGCTTGTAAATTATTCTCGACGTTAATCTAACGAGCGATGCGTCAGTTGTCGAATCGTTTTCCCAACATTGCGGTTACGCGTAAAACGAGGACTTTATGTTGTCTACGGGATAATTCGCGAATTGTTTTTCTTTTCTTTTTTCACTATCTTTGAGCATTTTAGATGGCTTGCGATGGCTTATTACGGTCTCATATATATGTATTTAACAATACGTTGAGAATAAAATCATTGTTTTTTACGTCTACATGGTGTGAAAGAAAGAAGGAAAAACGTAAATTTAAAAACTTTGAAATCGATTTTATGCACAATGTATTGAAAGTTATAAGTACATTGAAGAAATTATGTGAATAAACGCGTCCATGTTGAAACTGAAACAAAAACTAATTTTATACGAGGTTGAGCATATTATTACATCACGTTCGGGGGACTTTGAAATTTTTTATCCTTCGATTTTAAAATTCGACTTACCTTTCTCATCGAAAAATACTACGCTAAAAGATATTTCTCAATACTTGATATATAATTTTAAAAACGCTGGATGTATTGAAAATCTATTATTATAACGAATTTGGATTATCGCTGTAATCAAACGTCTTGAAACGCGAAATGTTATTTTCAATTTTTAGATTAAGTTTTAGATTAAGTTTAATTCAAATTATCTAAATGTTATACTTAATATATAATCGAACAGAAATATAATTGATAAAAATCTGTTAACTAAATTAAATTAAGGCAATATAAAATTAATGATAAAGATTAATCTAAATTTGATTATTATTACAGATAACGTAGGAATTTTTAAAAAGTACACATGCACATTTAAAATTTTTTTTAAATATAATGTAAAAATTATTAAAAAGAAAATACAATGAATAAAACAATATTAATTTTAAACAATATTGTGAAATATTCTTCAGTACAAAAAATGTACCTTAGAAAGTCTGAGAAAAAAATTTTAAGTGATGCTGTCATTTTTTTTTTTCTTTTTTTTCAAAATAATCGATGATTATCCTAATTTTTCATGGAAAAAAATCATTTGCCTTTAATTTAAGTACACGATTAAATGTAAATTCTATTAAATAAAAACGCCTGAGAAAAAGCTTCAACATTACGGTTGAAACATAAAATTTTTGCATACAATAACTCCATTCAATCGCCTTAATTACGTGCAGCAGCGAGCGATTACTTGCGTATTTTATTAAAACATGTAAAAATGAATTACTTAAAGTAAAAATAAAAATAAAAAAAATAAATAAATAAATAGATAGATAGATACAAGTAAATATTTATCAAGAAAATAAGTCTTTATTTTCCTTCTCCGTACTAATTTTAATAAAGATACCGAGGTTCGAGTGAATTAAAGCAACTCGAGGAAAAGAGAAAGAACGACACACGTACACAGACATACACACATTCAGAGACATGGAAGTAAAGTAACGTTCATTCTCCAGACGAAGAACGAAGGTGGGGAACGTTCGAACGCTCGAGTTGCGCAGGTGCCAAGGTAAAACGCAAGAGGAAAACGTGAAATTCCAAGGCGAGACGCCGGTAATCGCGTTGGCTGTTCGCACACAGACGCATTTAGATTAAACGCTTGCGGAATCGTCGCGATGTCAATCCCCGAGCAGCCGCAACTATCGGCATGTCCGCAACGAGACAACGTACTCGATTATCCTCCCGCTATATATATTTTGCGGTATATTTAACTTTTCCATTTTTCTTTCGTTTCTCTTTCTCTTACTTTTTTTTTTTTTCTTTTTTGTTTTAGTTTATTGGCATTTCTATTTTTCTTAGTTTTAGTTGAAGGATAATTTTATGCACGATTATCCCTAACTTTGTCCCCGCCGTCTATTGCCCCCCCCCCCAACCCCTAACCGTCTTACCCGGTTTTAATCTGAGTTATTTTCTTTCTTGTTTATTTTCAAGGAAACGGTTTGTATAAACTAAATTTAAATTATGAGAATTTTTTTGTAAGCAGCGTGCGCTTATCGCGACTTGAGAGTTCGCGGTTGCTTTTAATCAACGAATAACATTTTTGTTGAAATGCAACGTTAAAATATTATGTAATTTTAGAAAATATAAAGTTTATGAATATTTTAGCTGTTAAAATATACACGAATTAAAAATGCTATTTTTTGAAAATTTAATTTATTTTAATTAATAACAAACCGGTTAAGTAAAAAGTAGATTTTGAAAGTTTTACTTTTACTGGTATAGGCGAATATTTAATTGAAAACAAAACAGCTTTTTCTTGTTTAATGCTATTTTGATTGATGGTTTTTAAAATTTTTAGCGAGAATTTTATCGGAAAAAAATTTTAACTATTGTTTAATATAAAAAAATAATATGATCGAAAGGATTGAAAAATATTTTTCACGAAAAATGACAATTCGTATTTTTAAAAAACAAATATGTTCGATAATTCCTATTAAATCTTGACCTACTTTTTTTTTTTTTTACTTTAAATGCAAGCACGATTTTCTCCTTTTCTCTTTCAACTTAGTGCATCTCTCTCTTTCTCTCTCTCTCTCTCTCTCTCTCTGTCTCTATTTCTCGCTCACGTGCAACTGCTTTCCATCGATGTAAAACGAGACGAAGGCTTTTCTCCAACAACCAGACCTTTCTGCTTGCAAATTAAAGTGCGCTGCACTATTATCCTTTTTGGAGGAACTTTGTTAGGAACAAAAAGTATAGCGAAAGACGACTCGAATAATGTCGCGGTTTTTAACGCTGTAATGACTCTTTCTTCGCGCAATGCTCGATATATACCTTATCGAAATAATGATAAAGTTAGAGAGTATTCTTTTGTGCAATTTCTATTTAACAATTAATATTTTATTATAGATATTTGTTTTTTTTTCATACGTCATATTAATAAAAATGCATCTTTATCGAAAATTTACTCTTCAAATTAAATTTGAAAAAAATGATATACGTTTGCGATCGAAAAATAAAATTTATTTGAAAATATTGGGATTTTTGTATTAAAATAATTATAAAAAATTAATTTCAAATTGAACGGGGCATTTTATTTAAAAAAAAAAATAAAATATCTTTATAAAAAACAGGTCAACCATGTGTGGAAATTAAAACATTGTTTAGAATTTTGTACCTTAATCAATAGTATCCGTCATATGTTTGTTAATATTGAAAAATTTTCCTTTGTTATATTGTTGCAGTTACAAAGCTTCAATAAACCTTAACATTTCGAAAAATATTTTGAAATTTTGCAAATTTTCTCATGACCTGAGATATTTTTATACAAAAACGTATACACAATAATTTTAGAACATCATGCAAATTAACTAATTTAAATAATTATAAAATTCTAAGTTAATGCTAGAGCTTCAAAATAATTAAAAACAACAATTGGAGAGTACATTGCGATGCAAACATTGTAGCTTATAATTTTCATTTTTTATACACCATTTCATAATGTAGAAGTCTTTTTTGACAAAGGAAAAAAATAAAAAATTTTGATATGTTATTGTTATTGCATCTACATGTCAAGCGGCACTTTATATTTTTTTTTAAATCTGTCCGTTTTAAAAATGTTATCGTTTTTGCATATTAATTTGTTTCACTTGATGCCGTTTTCCTAAATTTGAAAAGGTAATTGTAGATAAGCATAGATTTTCATATATCCTAATAAAAAATATTACTTTTACGACTGTTTCTAGTTAATATGCTGAATTTATGCATTAATAAATACATTATTATTGTATGGATTTTTAGAGAATTAATATTTAATTAATCATAAGTGACTTTTAATCGGTATACGAGGATTAAATTTGCTAAATTTTACCGTGAGTTTAATAAGCAAATGAAAATTCAATTCATAAGCTTTTTTGTATACATAAAAAGAAAATATTTTTTATTCACACAACAAGCATTTTATATCCAATTAATTTCCATCGATACTTTTATTTTATCAAAATTTTCGCATCATTTTATTATTTGGAATGTTAAAACAATTACGAAATACGGCGAACGGTATACAAAAATACGCCATTTTCTTTTTATATTTCTACCTGGACATTAAATCGCGTATATATAATACCATGAAAGCCGTCGATAAATAAGAAATGCCCATCAATTCCGATCCTTCAATACGACGCGTCGCTTTCTTTCTCGTAAACAATGCGTCGGTTTGGACGATCATCCAAACACTCCATTCTCTTATTTCTCTCCCTTTCCGACGCTTTTCTATCTATCGGTGTTTTATCGCGGAAAGAAAAAAGGGAATGCTTATTAAACACGCATGCATCAAAATTTCAACTCGTAAGATAGAATCACGAAAGAAGGAGAGAATAGTGCGCTCGATTTTCTATTATGGATATAAAAAAACTTTATACGAATTTTCTATGCGTGTTTATTCACATGAGGGGACGACACCGATTAAACGATGACAAAGAGAAAGACAGAGAAACGTTTTTCTCCGGGCATCGAAAGGTTCGGCGATGACCAACGCGCGTATAATACCGTTCACCGGCTCGCACGCTTTCAAAGTTTTATCACGCGAGCACGTATACACACGTACATATATATATATATATATATTTATTATTCCCGCGGTGCGCGCGTGCGCGCGAGCGAGCGAGCGAGCAAGCCGAGCAAGTTTCCCTTCTCTTTCTCCCGGGGCAGGTGAATTTTGCGTGCCTCTCGTATATGGCTATTATATACATATACATCTACGTTTTCGCCGCGCCCAGAGTTTGTATACATGTACGTATACGTATATACGCCGTGGATTGCTCGCCCAAGAGTTTTGGACACGCTCGAGATGCCCTTTCCCATCAGACGGTTATCGCGTAATGAATGCTATTCTTTCGCGAGTGGCTCTTTTTCTTTTTTCTTTTTTTTTTTTTTTTTTTTTTTTTTTTTTTTTATTATTTTATTGTTAACCAGTAAGATGTTGATTTTAGAAACGTCTGATGTACTCCATTGTTTTGCTCATAAATTAAATATTGTTATCTTTATAAATTTATTAAGTTGTGCATGCACGTGATATTATTATTGCATTTATTGCAAAATTTATCGTTTGCGCTAGATGAATAAGCATTGTCTGCATAATGATAATTTTTTCTCTTGTTAAGCAATTAATTCTTTTAATCAAAATTTATTACCCGTTAAAGATATTATAAATTTTTTTTTTTTTTTTTATTGTTTTTCTATATCTATTGAATGTACGTGATGTTTTAAAATTCCTTAAGATTTATTACATTGATTAAAACTCTCGAGTTTAAATAAATATTACCAATGAAATTTATACAAATATCGCATTATGCATGACTGTAAAATGGAATTTATATAGAAAAATTGAAATATAAAGAATTTAGTTTAAGATACGATAATGAGAATAATCACTTTTACACGTTAATAGCATTAAAATTATTGATATTCAATACGAACATTTTCATGTTTTTATCGTTGTAATTTTCATTCGATTTCAGTATCATAAATTGCATTACTTTCCAACTCAAGTAGACAAATAAGCAAAGTAATCAGACATTAAATTATTTCCCTTTTATGGAACAACTTGAAAGTTATCGAATAACTGAACGGTTTGGCAGTTATTTTTTTCTATCGTTAAATAACTTAAATGATTGAATTTCAGAAACTTTTCACATCAATTGCATATCAAATTATTTTTCTAATTTATTTTGCTATACAAGCTAAGCTCTATTCAAAGTTTAAGTTTAAACGCTGTAATTTTAAAAGTCTGTCTGAGAAACAATTTATAATCAGCCTCAATTCAACCTAATGAATACTTAAATTCTTAAGATATTAAAACAAAATTATACTTGAATATTATTATTTCTTTAATTTTAAATAATATAAAAAAATTATAAAGATAAATATATTGCAATTGCACATTCTACGCGCCGTGAATAATAAAAATAATATCGTACAATATTTAATTAAGATATACATTAGGTGAATAAACTAAGTAGATAATTCTTATAAATTAAAAAATTAGGTTACATGAAAGTGTAATATTTTGCTGTAAGTTTTTTTATAGAACTAATCATTATTCTGTGAATGTACGTATATAAAATATTGACTCAAATATGTAAGTATACTTGGCAGCTATTTCAAAATTCAACATAATCTGTTAAAAATGAAAAATCTACTCAATATTGCAGTCTAAGTGTATATATACACTAATATAAAATTATAACTAAAAATTTTAACAGCGCGACATAACTATAAGAATAAATCGCATATAAAAAAGACAGCGCGATCTCGAAACAAAAAATTAAAAAAAAAATATCGAAAAAAAAGGAAAAAAAAAAGAAAAAAAAAACAGAAAAGAATAAAAATATCGACGCGAGAAAAAATTCATAAAAATCACTTTTGCAAAAAGCAATTTTTCCTTTTTCTGCCCATACGCGCGCACGGCTACTCTTCGAAATGACGAAGATAAACAGCGTGTAAACAGCGCGGCTCTCGCTCGGGGAATCGAACGGCGATCGAATCAATCCTCGTATCGCGATACGTTCCAAACAAATTAGCTGAATCAGCCGCCATATACGCGAAATCCTTCCTTTCACAATTGTCTGTATAACTACGTATTTCTTTTTACTTTTTTATTTCGGCATCGGTCACTATGACAACGAGTTCGACAACCGCTCGCCCCGACGCGATGTATCGACACGTATATGCACATAATCGAACTTACGTTTGTGTGGAGATTCTCTATACTCGTGTATCGCGTATAGTATGCCTATTTTTATTCCTTTTTTCATTTTTTTTGCTTACACATGCAAAAAAGCACGCCCGGCACTCGTTATATTCGCAACGAATGGCGTAGAATAGAACATTGTATCCATACGTATATAGGTATAGAAGAGTGCATAATATCTTGTATGTTGTTTAAGGAGATGTAAATAAATATACCATTTTGTTATATGTAAACTTGCTTTCGTCAAGTTTATTCGATTGTTTCGAAAAGAAAAATAAATGTAACTGCGATTTACAAATTCGAAATGCATCGATATTCGAAAGAATGACCTAAAAATGTAAAAACTCGTTGAAACGTTTTTAAATAAATGTTTTAAAAAATCATAAAATATAAAATTTTTATTACACATTTTTATTAATATAGAATGTTTGTTCAATGATTCACAATCATACGAAAACGATTTTCATATGATTTCATGTAAAATGTATGGCACATTTATAATAAACATTTTAATAATAATTTTATTGGATATATAAACACACACACACACACACACACACACACACATATATATTAAAAAATTCTCAGTTACGATAGATTAAACATAAATTAATATTCTTTATCATTAATTTTATAAATTTTGCTTAAGCATTAAAAATTTGATAGTACATCAAATCATTTTAAAATTTAGTAATTTCACGTGTAATAAAAATCATTTATTCGAAATTTTAATGACGTTAAATGTTAATTACACCGTCAGATGCAATATTTATTAAATATTTTTATTTTATTACGAAGGATTATTTTATTTCACAATGTTTGTTTACTGAAAATTTTTCATTATTAATGAAAATATATTTCCATGCGTTAATAAATTTTCAGAAATTAAATGAAAAAAGTTGCGCGATTGATTGAAAAATTTGATATTTTTCTTGATGTTTTATAATACTCGTATACAAGGTGATTCCGTGAAACAGTTCTTATCCTTTAATAAAATATGATCAATCCAAACAGTCTTATACATATTTTTAATCATCCCAATAATAAATAATATTTTGTACAATTTTAAAACTCAATTTAAAAAATGTTTAATCAACGTAAAGAAAATAATTAATTCACGTAACATACGTTTCGCCGTTTCAAAACGTTGAAATTAAACACTTTTCGTATATACTGGTATACAAGCCTTTAAAACATGCAAAATTAATAACGAAACTTTCGTTTTTGGCAAAACGATCAAAAGGACGCATTGTCGTGCAAGTTGTCAAATGGAACAAGCGAGATCCTAAGGGAGCCCGTCTTAAGCATATACATATACAACTCGTCACTTTATATAATCCTCTGACGCGGAAGACAACTCTGACATATTTCCCGGATGGGAATTACCCTTGCATGCTGGATGATGACGAGCGCGCGATTCTTAGAGATCGCGCGGATAAAAAGTGAATACGGAGTGAGTTCATCGGACAATCCTCGAGACGTTCCATTATTCATTTTAAAGCGTAAGATCGCGAATTCGTTATTGTTCGTCTGCGTACGTGCGTCGTTCGTATGTTTGTCTGATTCAAAATTTCGTTTGTCGATTATGCGGTTAAGATAATTTTTCATAGTTTTTTTGCCCGTTGCTCGAGAAAAATTTTTATTGCGTCGATGATATTCTTAAGGAAGTGGTTTTAAACGACGGTCTTCTTTATTAGGAGACATTTAGGTGTAGAGCAAAAGATTTGAATTTGGTTTTATAAATATTGCGATACCAGGCCAATATATTAGAATCTTTAAAGACACATCTTTTGTTACATTATCGGTTGGTATATCTGATTTATTTTATTTTTACGGCTATTTTCTCTTGTGCTCATAGTTATACGAAGAAAAAAAAAAAAAACAGCTACGTATATCATTCATAATTTTTCGGTAAATATTTTATCGATCAAATTTAATTGTTATAACTTGAGAATTATAAAAATATAACTCGATAATATAATTTAATAACTCGATAATATAACTCGATAAATTTTTAAACGCATTAATTGCAAAGCTAACTTACTATAGACATGATCTTAATATGTTTACTGTACCTTTTATTAATCTAGATACTTATTGTTTAACTAGGTTAACAAGTACAAGGATTAACTATTCAACAACAACAAAAAATTATATTTCGCGTCATGAAAGCACTTTTATTTTTTTTCAGTACATAAAACTTTTTATTTATCTTACCCATTACGGTGATAACGTCGCTTAAATTAAATCAAGATAAATATACGTGAAATAAATCACCTTTACAATAATCAGCTCTCGAAAAAACCGCACCGATCACCATTTATGAATATTTTCACTGAACAATTGTAAATTCTTAGCTAGCGACAATAAACGACTTCTCTCGCACTTTAAAACGGTG
Source organism: Chalcis sispes (assembly GCA_949987625.1). Taxonomy (NCBI): domain Eukaryota; kingdom Metazoa; phylum Arthropoda; class Insecta; order Hymenoptera; family Chalcididae; genus Chalcis; species Chalcis sispes. The sequence continues at coordinate 19,987,691 of OX465097.1, forward strand.
AAAACTGCCGCGTTGGACTCAACAGCGCGTAATTGTCACGGCGGGAAATATTCAAACGCGCGGTGATAGAAAAAAGGATTATATCGGTTAATAAAAACGAAAACGGTAAGTAATGAATCTAAAAATTTAAAAAAAAATAAAAAAAAAAATGAAACTGTTGCAATCAGGATGCACAAAAATAAAAAAAAAAAAAAAACGATAATAATAACACGACGCAGAAAGTCGATGCTCGCGAAGAAAAACGGTCGACGCGGCGGCAGTAAGGACGGCTCGCACTTGACTGGCCGCGTACCGAGTAACCGTGGCGATCTTATGGCACGATCGTGCGGTCTACCGCTCGTAACACACTTACGAAATCGACTGCTATGCAGAACGAGCGAGACGATCGGGCATACCAGCCGCGACGACGTGGAGCGCGCGCGTAGACAACCGTACGGCCGGTGCTCCATGCTTACCGTGGCTAGTCATTTATTGAGGTCGATGCTGCCGTTATTATTGTACGTGTAACGCCGTACATGTATGTATATATATACATATATGCGTGTATGTGTATATATATATATATATATATATATATATATGCGTGCGTGCGTGTATAAGAGTCCGCGTTTCGTGGCAACTCGCTTTAAAGACGGAAACTTTACGAGCCATCGATTCCCTATGGTCCTCGTTTTTACTTCGCTGCTTTTTTTTTTTTTTTTTTTTTTTTTTTTTTTTTTTTTTTTTTTTTTTTTTGCGTATATATCCCTCTTTTCTTTGTGCGTGTCGGTTTCCTTGACGTAGCTTACGGAAATATTATACATTTATTTGGATAGGGTTATCTATCGATTATTAGAAGTTGGAAGAATTTTAGACAATTAAGTTATGCATGTAATATACCGATTTCGCTTTCTGTACGTTACTTACATTTTGTTCCTTTTTTTTTTTTACAAGCATTTAACCAGCTTTTAAATAATAATAATTTACTTTTAATAAATATTTTCATACGATCGTTTTTTGAGTATTAGAATTATTCGTAACGAATTTTGGATGAACTGCCAGCAATGCACGAACGATAAACCTCGGTGAATGAGGTTTCCTGCCAAACGCAGAAAAGAAAGTACGATGTTAGAAAATATTTTTGATAACATTATACAAGACAAAATGTAATCAAGTAAATAATAAATAAATTTAAAATTTTTTACTTTCTTTTTAACGTAATTAATAATAATGTATAGCGAATTATGTATTATAGTAAAAGAAATTATTATTCGAGAAATTAATAATTATAAACAAAATAATAATATTCGCATAAAATTACAAAGCTGTTATTAATAAAATATGAATTGATAAAAAAAGTACGTTATACTCGCACCTATATTGATATTGATATGGAAATAAATATTGCCGGTTTAACATTAAATTAGTACTTACATTGACTATTGCAGGAGGTCGCTTGAATCGGTATAGCTTTTACAGAACCTTAGGTCGATACAGTACTCGTAAGATAAATGCAGCAGTCTGTTGATAAATTATCTGGCAGTCGCGTATATAATGTATAATATTTTATTTAAAAAGGCATCTTCTTTCCCTTTATAAGATACAACAAACTGTTACTAGTATAAGCAGAAAATTGACAGAATTATATCAATCTATACAAAAAAATTTTCAAGAAAATTTATTTTTACGATTCGTTTTCTTATAAAAAACCAAAAAATTTATGGATGATACAAGTAAGAAGTAAGATATTCTACGAAAAAAATATGTATAAAAATTCTGATAATGATTATGAACCAATTATATTTACCAATTATATTTAAATTTTTTTGCTTATGAAAGCTTTATTTTATAAAGTAAACGAGTACGTTCGATCGTTTAAAAAATATATAAATTGCACTTTTAATTTAGTAAAGCACGCTTTAATTATCGATATTAATTATTGTTCGATATTTTAAATAAAAATAAATAATAAAAGTGAACATTTAAAAACTCAGAATTCAAGTATTAAATTTTAGAGTAAGTTGTAAATCGAAACATTTGATTTTATTTAAATGAATTATCGTTCCATTGGTCTTTAAATTAAAAAACGAATTGACAAAATGATTTTTTATAAAGAACCTGGAAGAAAACATATGCGCGACTCTTATTTTTGCATTAATCATATTAAATTATTAATACATATTTGTAAACGAATCGCGTGTTTAAATTGTTATGAAAATCTAATAATTAGATTGTTAATAAAAATGAAATATGTAACAACGCTTTTTCAATAGGAATAATCAAAGATAGTCTTTAAATAAACATAAAAAATAAAAATTTCCGCACAATTTCAAAAAAAGAAAAAAAAAGAAAAAAAAAACTGTTGCTTTCGTTATCTCTTTAACCATTATTTTTAAAAATTAATCAATACGTTTAGGGTCGACAAAAGATATTATTAAATAGTACTTTTATATTTGCAATGTTAACGAAACCCCATGATAAAAAAAGTCATGCGCAATTGGGAAAATCCGTGCGCGGGGCGGCGCGGCGCATGTGCAAAAATTCAATCGCGATCGTAACTCGAAGCGAGAACGCGTGGCCGAAGGCTAATTAAGGATGCGACGCAGACTCGTATGGTCAATCCGGTGTTAATGAATATATATTTATATATATATATATATATACGCACACACATATATATATATATATATTTTAATCGTGATATCGAGTGAAAATATTTCATTGTTTTACAATTAAAAACGGACCTATTAGTCATATATATATGTATATGTGCATTGTTGTTTTTACAAAAGAAGCATTGTGAAATTTCGTAAAATTTCAAATATATTTTAATATCGTCATGTCGTTTTTTGCCTGTTGCTTTCGAAGGGTAAGTCTGCCTTTTTATTTTTTCTAATTTTTTTTATATACTTATTAGTAGAGAAGTATTATCGGTGCTTTTTTTTTCGTAGTAAATTCAAATCTCTATTTTACTTTAAGATAAAGAGTAACATTAGAAAGATAATAAATTTATTAATCAAAACTACATTGCGGTTAAATCGTATTTAAGAAACTAGATTTATTCAATGTTTCAACGAAGTAAATTCATAATTCTGCGAAAATAATATAATAAAAGCTGTAAAAAAAAAACTTGTTTCTTTGCAATAATCTTTTTAAATTTTTATCACTATCGATTTTTGTTTCAATACTTATCGATAATGTGACATTGTAAAGTCGATTGCAAAGTAAATTGCATAATAATAAAAATTTTAAATTTAAATATTGCCTACTTATGAAGCATGCGACATTTAAATTATTTACATAAAACCTTTTACAAAAGCAACATTCTGTACTTTTAGATTCGTGTATATAACACATCATTCAATAAGTCCCGAGACTAACAACGAAAACAACATTTTTTTTCAAAAATCATTTTTATTCATCAATATAATCTCCTTTTAGAGTGATACAATCTTTCCAACGCCTTTCCAACATTTCTATACCATTTTTATAGAAAGATTTATCCTTTGCTTCAAAATAGGCTTCAGTTTCGGCAATGACCTCCTCATTCGAGCCAAATTTTTTTTCCTGGAGCTTTTTTTTGAGATCAGCAAAGAGCCAGTAGTCGCTGGGGGCTAAATCTGGCGAATACGGGGGGTGGGGTAGCAAATCAAAGCCCAATTCGTTCAATTTTGCCATTGTTTTCATGGACTTGTGGCATGGTGCATTGGTGCAATCGCGGCACCCACTTGGAAAAAACCTTTTTCATGCTCAATTTTTCATGAAGGATTGTAAATACGCTTCCAGATGATCCAGATGATATCTGTGTCATTTCTGCAATCTCACGGACCTTCACTTTGCGATTTTTCATTAAAATTTTTAACACTTCACTCACATTTTCCTGTGTAACGGCTTCCAATGGCCTACCCGAACGTTCCGCATCGTTTGTGTCCGTACGACCACGTTTAAACTCAGCATACCAACGACAAATCGTTGGTTTGGATGGAGAGGAGTCCGGGTAATGTTTTTCAAGCCATTGCTGGGCTCCTACGGTGTTTTTACCCATTAAAAAACAATGTTTTATCAACACGCGAAACTCGCTTTTTTCCATTTTTCAAACAAATTACAAAGTGACTTTACTCTAACCTCGATAACTCTGCTCTCTGTGATCCGATCGACGTGAAATTTTTACACGTTTCATGTGAAGGTTCGCACTCTATGGAAACGTGGCCAGTTTGGTACTACTAGCACCATCTCTGAGTTAGTCTCGGGACTTATTGAACGATGTGTTACTTTCATAATTTTAACTATTTTTTAATACGGTTAATTGTCGCTTTTAGATACATTACTCATCTAATTTTTTTAGATAAAACTTTAATGTACTTTAATGTGTTATGGTACACATTGATTATTACCTAACGCTTTTAAAAATAATGTATCGTTTAATAATGTTTATAAAATAAAATTTAATAACTTTTAAATAATTACTTATTAAGTTCAGAATAGAAAAAAAAAAAATCAAATACTTGGATTATTTTTAAAACTTTGCATAATAATTTATTTTGCTCGAGATGATATTATCAATATAAAAATATAATTATAGATTATAATCTAGCTTAAATGTATCAAATAGGTTTAATTGACACACAAAAAATTCGACTTCTTTCGCAAAAAATAATATTTCACAGTCGTTAATTTTAATCAGGCTTACAAAATTATTTCATCGATCGATTTGAATTTACGTAAAGACATAGTACAATTAAGTTAACGCGAACGAAAAAAAAGTACTTATTACAACCCTTTTAGAGATCAAATTCATTTTAAAACACATCGCGTATATCTATACTCCACAAAATCTAAAAATTTTGCAAGGTAAAAACGTTCGGATAACGCATCTCTTTATACCAACACGCGCGCCTCGATTAAGCGTCCTCGGAACTCAAGGATGACGATACACCTGATGAATACGTCACACAGAGAGACGAAAATTTCCCTGCACGACGTACACGCGTGTTCGACACCCCTCGTAGCTATAAGCTAACAAAATTAACGTAAATACTTAAACGAGAACCCCGAGGCACACGAGATACGTATGTGTATATACACTCGCGCACACGAGATGTGGACATACATATAGAAAAAGATAAAAAATCTGTGTGTAGGAACGTGATTTACACGCGTTACATGTCGCGATGGCATGGGTCAGGGCGACGACGACGCCAACGGCGACGATGGTGATTTTCTCTCTCTTTCTCTCGTTAGGGTGAATGGATAAATTTTCCGCTACTTAGCGGATTTCATGCCCGAGTGTCAAAGGCTCACCATCGGCCTTGCTCCAATAGCAGCATGTGTGTTATTAATAGAGAAAGAAAGAAAGACCAAAAGAGAGAGATAGAAAGAGTGATAGAGAGAGAGAGAGAGAGAGAACGAAAGAGATGAAAAGACGCGTTATGTATGGCATATTGAAAGGAAAATAATAATTGTGAAGGGAAATTTTTGGTTAGTATTTTTAGCCGAAAAATTGACATTCACTTTACATACGTTAAAATTATCAACAAATATACCGTTGAAAAAAAAAAAATTAAATTTTGTTGCAAGGTTGCCACACGTGCGCGAAATACTTAATATAAATAAGTCAATTTTTTACGAATCAATGAACACTCTTTCCATAGGATGCGAAACTCCTATTTCCGGAATTTTATTCATTGTTTGGCAAAATTCATTACAGTGTAAATTGAGCATAGAAACACGTTACAAAATAAGATTTTTGTTCTTTTTTTTTTTCACGTCGTTTTAAATTTAAAAATTATTATATAAATCTAATCACATCTTAAATCGATAAATTTATCAATATTTAATTTGCAATATAAATATAGTTACATTTAAAAATGTTGTATCGCTTGCATAACACGATGCATTTCAATTTATCAAATTGTAAGTGATAAAACGAACAAAAAAAAAAAAAAAAAAAAAAATTTAAGCGAGCGAGACAGTCTGAGAGCCAGCACACGTTGCACGAGCCGCCGGAGATATCATGGGAGAACACGCTTGGTGCGCCAAACGGCGTACCCTTCGACGACGCGACCAAGGAATTATTGAGGGACTGCCTGGACTCGAGGATGCCCGCCCCGACGACCCTGACCGAGATAATAAAACGCAGCGAGGGCTTTCCCGTGCCGTTTCCCGTCAACACCGTGCGCTGCCGTGCTCTAAGGGACCGTGGCATCGGTATGGATACGCTTGAGGTTTGTTTTTATCTATATACATATACTTTTATTACACGTATTATCTTTTTAACATTATCATGCGAAGGAATGATAATATACTTTCGCCTTTTTTTTTTTTTTTCTATATAGTTTAATCGTGCACGTTTCTATATTAATTAAATAAAAATAAAATTAAATCTTGATTATTTATGGAAGGATTAAAAAAAATATACAAAAGATATGATTTACTTCTCTCCGGTTACAAGGGTAAACTATCGCAGCGTGAGGAAAAGTTATTAAATTTCTAAAGAGTAATTTCTCATTAACCTTAGTTCACTGTTTATACACGTGTTCGCCTACGCATTGGTATATACGATATATTTAGCCGTTGGTTGACAAGTTTTATATAAGTACAGACCACCAACGAGTCGTTAAATGAAATCAAAATTAGATTGTATATGTTTAAAAAAATTGCATTAATTTAGATTAATTGTGAAAGTGGATAAAATTTTGTAACGGTAATTTAAAATAAAATACGTTTAAAGAAAATCAATAGCCATATGAATTAATTTGCCTTTGTGCGCTGGCAATCATTTATTTCAATTATTCGGAAAATTTAGAGCTACTTTAGCAACATTGATCAAATCATCCGTAATAAATTTAAACGAGGTTATATTACCTAATACCTTTGCCAATCACAGAAGCTTTGAAGGGCTGACCTGCCTTTAACTTACACACTATACACAGACACACACAGACCCATAGACACACACACACACACACACACACACACACACACACACGATGTAATAATCGTACGTGGCTGCGATTAACGCACAATTACAGCTTAACGCCAACTCGGTATATCCATTGATCCACGAGGCTACGTTACCCTTGATCGCCGGCTGGCTCAAATACAAACGGCTCTACGGGAGCGCGATCGAAAGGAAAATGTACAAGGACATGGGCCTCGTGCAGTTCATCCAACGTCTCCTCGAAAAAAGATCCGTGCAATTTTACGGCTCCGACGATCGGTACGTCTTGATCGATGGGAAATCTGGCGCCGGTGGATGGGAGAACGTCGGTACCGAGCGCGAGAAAGAACCGCTGGTAAATATGCATTCGTAGATTGTTTAATTTTCTTGGAAGAGAATTTTTGCCTTTCTCTTGTTCGACAATAATGGTATATTGGCGGTTCGTTATTATTTCTAAAAGTTTATTGCTTTAAATCAATTGATGTTTATTTATTTATTCATTTAATTTTTTTTTGTTTTTTTTGTTTTTTTTTGTTTTTACAACGAGCTACTTCAAATAAAAAATAATCAGCACATTTATACTAAATCTTACAATCACGCGAGAGTTCAAAGAAAAAGAAAGAATAATTTTAAACTTTATCGTTTTTGAGATCGCTTAGTTTAAGCATAATTCCATCTCCCAATCCATTAAAACGTCATTAAAAACGATAGAGAAACGACGGCGAGTCGACTACTTGCATAAACTAAACGATCTCATTTTCTTTCCAATTATCCTCAAACGCGTGTGTGCAGGTATTAGCATCGTGTCTATCCTACGACGAGATAAAGCTATCGGCCACAATTATAGTATCCTCGCACACGGAATTCATCAATGACGGCTCGCGGGAGAACAGAGGCGCCGTTTGCGACGATCCCGACTCCATACAGCCTCGTGGCGTTATAATGGGAGTCGTGGGAACCAGGTCGGTTAACTCTCTTTCTCTCTTCATTCGATATTTGCTCCGCGCACGGACGCTCGCGCGCTATCCAATATCTAACTTTGGCCCTTTTTCTTTTTTTTTTCATTTATATTATGCCTCTCGCGATTTTCAACTCTCCGTGTTTAATCGACGTCGTGTATATTTGCTTTTTAAAAATTGCTCGTAATTCTCTTGTCTCGTTTTAGATTCGAAAAGCCACGAGTGATGGAGTATCAAGATATACTTATAACTCACTTGCAAAATAACATGGATAACGGGTGAGTTTGAGAAACTTTGATGTTATTTTTATTTTATTTATTTATTTATTTATTTATTTTTTTTCATTATTAATTTACAAAAGGTTCGTGTATATAAATTCTTTTGCGATTGGATACGAATCGACTCAATTGTTTTATTCTCTTTACGGTTCAGCGGAGAATATTCGAAAATATTTATCGGAAAAAAAAAGATTAAAATTCGAATCGTCAATGGCAAAAGATTGAATTAAAGATAATTTCAAACGATACAAAACAGCTAAACTAAAAATTATATAACAAAATTTTACCATTAACATAATTTTAATAGTTACGGGCCACCGGTCGAAGGCACGAGCGAAGAAAAACGAGGCTTACGATGTGTATGGTCACGTTTTTTCGGCGAAGATTACCATCCGCTTTACGAGGAAGCTGTTAAACGAGCAAAACAAAAGGAAAATAGAAGATACATTCCGTTAACCGGTCAAATAATATTCGACGCTGAAAATTACATGAAGAGAATTCTTATGTCCGTAGAAATGATTTTACTCGAAGCTAACACGCGCGCCGAAAAACAAAATACAACGGCGTTTTTACACGTCGTTGGCTTCGGATTAGGTATGTTTGAACATTTTTTCGAAATTTTTTGTCGGCTGAGCTTATACATTTCCGTTTAATCGTATAAAAAATTGAAGGATAAAAATTTAATCTATCATTTATTATGTTTATTGACATACGCGTAATATGTATTACAGGTGTATGGAAAATCATTCACGATCAAGAGATCTACTTTTTGAAGACCTTTGAAATAGCCTTACGTAAGATGAATAAAAAATTAAAATACGTATCAGATATAATGTTCTCGTATTTTCGGCAACAAAAGTGCGGCGGTGCCGGGAATGGCGATTATCTCGGAGGTTCGTTCAATAAAAACGTTCAACAACGTTCAATTAAGACGATAGATGAAATGTACAAGATTTAATTATACTCGTACTTGTAGATATCAGAATCCATTTCGCTTTGCGGGAGCCTCAAACTAAACTGTTTCGCTCCAGTGACGCCAACAAATTGTTAATCGTTACATACGCAGCCGATGGAAATTCTTTTCCAGGTATACACGTTTGGGCGAAAATTTTTTCGATAAATAATTTTTGATGCATCGATGATTGTGAAATTGAATAATTTTAATACCATTCATTTATATTATATATGGTGAACATTTAACATTTGAGCGATCGATAACTCGCTTATATTTTCCTACAACTTCCAAATAACGCTGTACTATATACACAATGCCCGTATAATTAATTTTTTTCATTGCTAATAGGTAATGAATTTTGGGGTAACTATTTAACCGCAAGCGGTGATCCAGCAGCCGCTTGTAGTACTCAAATCGCGGAGCTTCACAATCCACGGATAAATCCGCGCGCATGTGGCGCCAGCTTGCACGTAGCCTCTCCCGAACACGGCGTTGTGCACATAGGCGATTACGCGAAGCTTCATCTTACGTAGGTAAGTTAGTGAATTGTCAATTTTCATCTTTCAATATGTGCACGACGATGATTATTTTTTTTTTTTTTTTTTGAAACACTATTAATCATCATTGAATTTAAAATTAAATGGACAGTGAAATACAATGCTTGAATGAAAAATCAATAAAAAATTTATCATTCTTCTTAATAAATAATAATCAATCAGCATAACGCCCATTAGATCGCTAAATTGTTGCATATTACGGGCACTAAAAAGAAAAAAAAAAAAGAAAAAAAAAGAAAAATAAAAAAAATGAATAAATAATATGCACGACGTAAAGTATAAAACCTCGCTTAAAGGGTCAAATTGGCCCGCTGGGCACGGATCAGCAGACGAGGAGGCCGTCGCGGTCGCCGCGTAGCCAGCGCAGCCGTAGCGCCGACGTCGACCTTCTCAAGAAGTACACCGAGCGAAAGATCGAGCTGCGTCGGCATACCGAGGCCGGCGAGACCTCGCGCTGGATACCGTTGGCCAAGAGCACGATGCGAGCCTACCTACCGACCAAGGATCACACGGTCGTCTACACGAGCACCGTATCGCGCGCCAGAAGCGGCAGCGAAGCCCTCGAGCAGCACCGGGAGCGCGGTAAACCTGTTCTATTGTGAACTCGTGCGATGCTCGATCGATCTCTCCTGCTGTGTTGCTGAACTATCATAAGCTGATGGACTATACCGCTCGGTTGTTATTTCCCCGTCGTTTTTTTTTTTTTTTTTTTTTTTCCTCTTTTTTTCCCTTTTTTTTGCGCCGTTTCTGTATTTTTTTTTTTGATTTTTTTTTTTTTTTTTTTTACTTTTTCGTCGTTATAGAAATATATGCGTTTTGTAGTTTTGCATTATTTTTCAGAGTGCGATGTACGTATACAGTAAACAAAAAAAAGAAATTTAATTTTACCGTTAAATTTTTTTTTTTTTGTTTTCCCTTGACATATTTATATATTATCGGCGACATCTATTTTTACAAATTTTTGTACCTTTAAATACTAGAATTGCGCTTGTTTTTTCAAAAAAAAAACTTTAAAGAAATATCGGAAATTTTAATAATCGATAGTCGTAAACTCGAATAAAGAAGTTTACGATTTTATGACGATGACCCGTTGTTGATTAATAAATACCATATATAATTCAAATTTCTGATTATTTCAGGAACAATAATACACTTATTATGATTTCTTGATAGTTTTATACACATTAAAGTATATACATATACATATATTTAAATCTGTAGTTTACTTCGATATAATTTCATAAAATTTTTAATTTATATACGCATTATATTTAAAAATTTATTTAAATAATGAATATTCGTGCATCTTTTTTATCAGCAGCATCTGATACATATAAACGACGGTATGTAAAAAATTATGAAAAGTGACAAGTTATCCCAAAGAAATCATAATCAATATCTCGTCCGCAAACAAAAACAAAAAACATTCTCCAGTGAAACTTCTACAATAACTTTGATAAAATTTTCACCAGGACACGATTACTACAATCCTCTCGCGGATACACCATCACCCCGTCATCGATCCTTCAGCGAGCAAGAAACAATCCCGGAAAACGGAAAAGTAAAATGGCTGCCGACTCTGACGCGCATCGGCAACTACAGAAGCGATTCCTACGCGAACGACGAGGAGCAGCAGCGACTACGACTCGCCAGTCGTCAAGGCACGGGTCGAAGCTTGAGCGCCGACGTGGGGATGTTCCGTCGAGACTCGCTGTCCCGATGGAACGAGCGGTACGTTAACTTTTCCGACCACGGCAGACTCATATCGTACAAGTGGATGCCCGAGACCGGCATATCCATGTCGCGTTACATACCCTCGCCGTTGGCCAGACGCACCAGCGAGGGTAGCAGCGCCAGACTCGCCGGCGCGGCCAACACCTCCGTCAGATGGATGACCTATACCAAAATACCGTCGCCCTGTCCAATTCAAAGAAAATTATCGGACAGAAGGCCCTCGAGCTCCGAGCAGACCGGCAAAAATGACGTAAGCTCCGAGCCTTTGTGGAAAGACGAGGACCGGAAAAAAGAAGACGAGGAGCAGCGGCGCAAGAGAAACGACGAAGGGAACGTTTGCTGGCAACCCCAGAGAAAGTTCAGCCCTGCTCCGAAAGAAGACGGATCGCAAAAAGCAACTGCACAAGGTGTTGTTTAAATGGAATTTATTAAAATACCTTCGAGATTTTTTGTACTTGATTTTACCTTCGAATTGTAGACACATTATTTATGGACAGTTTAAAATCAGGCTAATAATAATGTACGTTGATAAAAATTAGTTTTATTTTTTGAGCACTGATTTTTCGCACAATACATTTAAAGCAACTTTATATTTCCATTCATTACTATTCGATTATTAATAATAAAGTGTGTTACAACTGTCTGTTCACATTAAAACGTGCTGCCAATAAAGTAAAGTAAAGTGATTAAAAAATATACATGTCCAGTTATTAAAAACATCTTACGGATAGAGAAATAAAAAATTTATTTAAGAAGTAGAAATACGCATATACATGTATACATAATTAATATAATCATTGATGATGTCTATATTAAGATACAAATTTTATGTATACGTTAAAATTTATACAGTTTTAGGTTAATATTTCATTAAAAATTACTGTTTTCACCTTAAAATTCTAATATATTATTATGTTGGAAATATTCCAAAATACTTATATAAAAAATACCATTATTTTCTATATTTATTTCTATATACATTTTCACTTATTAAAATGAAATTTATAAAAGAATTTTCATGCATAATGTTTAAAACGATGAAACAAAAGTATAAGGAAAGACTTTGTCGATGTGATAAAATGAATTTAAAATATTATGTGACACGTAAAAAAATTAATTATTACACCACAGCTTTTCATAATTATATTTATAAAAAAAAAAAAAAAAAAAATTGTGTAATTTTTACATACTATATATAAATATAACAAAAAAATTTATCATTTATTAAACTAATGAAACAATACCTGCATAAGTTCTTTAACATAAGTTTCGTATAAATACAGAGAAAAGGATTATAATACTGTGACAATATAAAATTAATAAGTAGAATGAATTCCTACATTTTTAATTTATTTAATTTGAACTATTGTAACAATCTACTAATAAATGACGATTAATATTTTAATAAATTCTGATTAAAAGCTGTCCATATATTTAAAATAATACGGATAAGTTTAATTTTGAGTATTATTAAATTGCACCAATTTTATCTATAAAGTTCCATGTAAGCAAAATAAATGTTGTACACCGTACGAGATAAACTGCGACTATAAATTAATAATGTAATATAAATATAATTACGTGGAGTATATAAGGTACCAAATTATTTTCAAAGCGTTTAATCTTCGTTGTTTTATGAAATTATTAAAATTTTTAATATTTTGGAGTCTTATAAACTCTTCGTATTAATTTAAAATATTATAATTGTCTTTATTTTTTTAAAACATTGATTAATTTAAAATTTACCGTTTCATGAATTTATGTAAAAATTTTTGTTTTCTCTTTTTTATATACATATATACTGTGACGTTGAAATAAAAAAGCACCATTGCGTTCCGAAGAAGTAGCGAAATATGCCTTATTTATATATATATAAATGTTATATTCATAATAAAAAATTGTTTAGATAGTCAATAATATTTGTAAATTTTGAATAATGTTTAATGGGTATAATGAATAATTATTCGTTGGTGGCGTTTTCGATTAAGAAAAAATCAAAGTAACAAGCGGTATATACACTTGATTTAAATGAGAAAAAAAAAAAAAAACAATAAATACTAATCGAAAACGCTTGTAATCCTTTATTAGCACACTTTACGATATGTATGTGCTGTACTTACATAAACGTTAATCAAATAAAATTTTTGTAAATACAATATTAATTTTGTACAATTATTGGCACAAAACCCTTTCTTACTGTTTCTTTCACTATGTTGCATGAAGTGTTTAAACTTTTACATTTTTAATAATATATTTCAATTTTTTAATTTTTTAAAATTTTTCAATGTAATTATTTCATTTTCAAAATCTTATTTTTATATACTTTTTTATAACGTATAATTCAATGTTTCGTTAAAATAACAGTGTTTTTTAAAGTTTTTTTTTTTTTTTTTTTTTTCCAATTACTCAAATTATTTTACATCTTAAGAAATTTTAATTTCACTTTAATAATAAACTTGAATAAAATAAAAGATAAAGAACGTACTATGAAAAATTATGAAAATGCTTGATTCAGGCAATCAAGACGATACCGTCCCGGACGTCAATCGTGTAAAACAGCGTCTGCGTGAATTATACGACTTTAAGATCGAAACGGAATGGCCAAAACGAATAAGAAATCCTTCGCGCGAGACACTTTGGGACAGCAAAAGAAACAGCGAAGAGGACAAGCTTCAACCGTTGAAATCCGAGGAGGGACAACAGGAACGAAATTACGAGCCTCGAATGAAACCCGTGCGTCGAAACAGCCAAGATCTTGAGTTCAACGATCGAATTCCCAACAAATTCAACAACAAAAGTAATTTGCCACCAAAGCCGATTTCCCGAAAATTGCCCGAGGTCCCAAAATTTAGAAGAGACTCCAGCAGCGATCAAGTATTCGAGACTATTAATCGCGACAATCAACGACCGCGAAACGTCTACAACAGATTGCGCTACAGCGAAGACTACGGCAAACAAGAGAGTGAACAATCCGGCGAAGTAATTTTCGAAAAGGTCTCGCTGGTGCGCGATCGCCGTACCTACTCCGACGACTACGAGAATCCAAGCCGTCGAGAACCCAGCGACGGCTCGGTGGCAAGCAGCGGAATTCTGAAAAGATACTCGGATTCCATAACGAGATACGGCAATTACAGTAGGCCGAGTTACGCGGAAAGCGAGTCGAGCTCGTCGATCACGAGAAACTCGCGTCTCGCCAGCGACGCGAGTTACGCGAGCATCGGCTCGTCCTCTTATTACACGCCGTTGATCGGTAAAAGGGGCAGCATCGAATACAAAAGCAACACAAAACGCGTCGAGATATCACATCGGAGAACTATGAGCCAATACGATTCGAGACAGAAAACGACAACGAGCCATTACGACACGAGACAAAGACCGACGACGAGCTCGTACGAGCAAAGACCGAGAACCCCGGTGCCGCCGCCCGAGATCGAAGATTTGTATCGAGATTTTAGATCAGCTGGTAAGACTACGGGCTTTTCATCGAGACAGCGAAGAAACAGCACGAGGTATAAAGTTTATCTTACCTAGAACGAGGAGTCGACACCGGGTAGAGAGTTTATCATACCTTGGTGATGTTGCGCATTCGAATAAGCTCGGATCATTTTTTGCATGAAAAAATGAAAAAATTTTCCAAAGATTGTGACAAAAAGTTATATCGCATCAGCGATCTGTCAGCGAATACTGCTCAGAAATTTGTTTATCTCTCTTTTTTTTTTTTTTTTTTTTTTTTTTTTCAAGAAATATATAGTACATTCAGAGAGCTTGATTTTTTCGGACGCTTAAAAAACGCACTAGATTTTAAAAAAATAATGAAATAATTAAAATTCTATAAACGAATTAATGTATCGTGAATCTGTAAACGAAAAAAAAAAACAAAAAAAACAAAAAAACAAAAAAAAAAAAACTAAAAAAAAAACATATATGTACATATTCGTTGTTATTGTTTAAAATCAAACACTGACCAAAACAATTGTCTGCGCACTAATGCAAATATTGTGGCAAAAGTAATAATAAAATATTAATTAAATTTAAATTTTACGAATAATGTGGCGATAACGTTTCCATGCCCTTACAATAAAAATATGTTCAATGTAAATGAAAATAAATATAGCATATGCAAGTATACTTAACGTGTCAATCTGCCATAATGAATACTCTAAAAAAATCCTAATAAAGAACGAACTGCATGAAATATAGATGTAGTTTTTTTTTTTTTTTGTATGTATTAAATTGTGCCGATAAGATTTGCATTTGATTTTAAACATTTTAACTGGATTATATTGATGAAAATTTATTTTTACAAATAAAATTTATAAGAGATTTATTGTTAATACGAGATTTATTCAACATTTTAAAAATAAATATTTTAAAATAATTTATATATATATATATTCTCGTTTATTCAAATATATAAGATAAAAATTGTATTTTAATACAAAAATATGATAATGTTATAAATTGCAAATAATATTTTAACGCCGTTATATAATCGTAATTATAAAACATTTATTAATTTACTTTATATTGGTATATATGCGATCTCCATTATCTTAAGCTAAATACGAAGTATTAATTGCGTAAAATAAATGTATCATGTTAAAGTTAATACACGAATGTACAAACCTTGTAACAAAACGAATGACAAAATAATATAAAAAAAATATATTATACAAAAATTACTATCTTATAATTTTAATTGCAATGTTCGAATGTAACACCGATACAAATAAATTCAACAAATTTTACACAATTTAATCTAATCATAATAATATTTATAAAATTTACAACTTTTTGTTCTTTAGAACAAAGGTTTAAAAATACAAATTTATATAAGCATGATATATTGCCATATTGAACTTTAAATTGCATTATTTTATTCATACAATAAAATTCGATTGATAAAAAAAAAAAAAAAAAACATACTTTGTTTCCTTTTCATTCTTGTTTTAAATAAAACTAATGCATAAAAACTTTTCTTGATATATCAACAGTGACAAAGTTTCAGGAGCGATTCGAATCCTTACCAAACGTTATTTTCAGTCTCTTCCTGGCAGAAGTCACCTGACTCCCGGACGATCCTCTACCCTGACAATCCCTATTTTGCGAAACGATTTCGTCATCGTCTCTTGTCTCTACCTTCATGCGTTTCGTAGCAACGCAACCGTTTACCGCCGAATTACCCGACGACGTTGACGTCGACGAATTAACGCGATGCTGATTGGTTTGTACGCCGACGGATCCGCTTTTCACGGGACTGATTTTTCCGTTGACGAGACGCGACGAAGGCCCGATGCCGTTTGCCGTATGCGATTGATGATTGTTGAGAAATTGAGAATTGACGTTGCTGCCGATATTCGTAACGGACGCGATCGTCGGACTTTTGCCGTTGTTTACGAGATTAGGCGTCGCGATCATGAGTAAATTGTTGCGATTCTTGTCGCAATTTATCGAATTCGAGCTTGAAAACGACGAGTGTCGAGGATTGGATATACCGACTCGAGGATAATTCTCTTGCTTGAGACAGGTAATGGCGGCTTTTGCTTGATATAGAGTCGCCGTTGTGTTGAGTTGATTTGAATTCGACAGTTGTTGTGTTTGAGGCTCAGATTTTACGCGAACGTCTTGAGAGACAGTCATGGCGTTGCGTTCTTGAGATTTCTGCCACTCTAGAACTCTACTTAGAAGGCAAATATACCTGTAAATATTTTGATATTTATTTTATGATGTTTTTTTTTACCCTTTGTGGATTTAATTCGACTGATTTAAATTACTTTATTACAAACGTATCTTTTTTTTTTTATATAAAATATATTGTAATGAATGTATTAAAAATTAAAAGAAATTCAACTCAATATAATTTAGTCTAAAAATATATATTGATTCTTCCAGATCCATTTTAAAATAATCATTATAATTTTACGTATACCGTAATCAATTGTTTAATAAATTAATTTTAAAATTGATAAAATTGCTATCAAAATGCAATAAAAAATATATTACTTTATCGACATTCGAAGGATTTCATGTTTGGACAATTTTTTATCGGGTGGATGCGTTGGTACCAATTTTCTCAATTCGGCAAAAGCACCGCTGACGTTTTGCTGTCGCCATCGTTCTCGACTATTGGTAAATAATTTTCTAACGCCTAGTCCACCTACGCGCGACGTTGGTGACTCTAGAAGGCCGTTGGAAGATGAAGATACTCCGTCGGTCTACGGGCAATTCGTCGACTTTATAATTCATTATTTTAAAAGAAAAATCGACATCCGAATTATTTTAAATTATTAAAAAAAATCGTAAGGTTGTTGTTAACTATTTTATCAACTTACAGAATTTGTACGATCGCGTTTTTTTCTTCCTTGATCGTCCTCGTCGTCTGTGTCGTGTGAATAAAATTCATCGGATAGCGTCGCCTCTTCTTCCGTGTCTCTTGGCGTTTCTGGAGAATCGCCCGGATCTTCGGCTATTTCACCTTCACCGGAAAGCAAAGATTCAGCCGGTGAACCGTTATCATTTTCCGAAGTTCCACAACTTGTACTATTGTACGTCAACATTGGCTGTAAAAGTATTATTTATAACATTGAGCACTCCTCTTTTTTAACAAGTTAAACTTCCTGTTTTTTTTTTTTTTTTTTTTTTTTTTTTTGTTTTCAATGTAAATTTATTAACTTTTTTTTAGTAAATAATTTTTTGTTGTAGGTTATCCGAATGGAAAGCATTTAGCATAAATAACTCGAAACCTAATACTTTCTAATTTAATAATTTACGTAAAATTGAAAGTTTTTATCAATATTTTATCGTTATATTTTTAGATTTCATAAAAGTACGCATGAAAAATAGATATGAATACTCATGAAAAAAAACGCAAACGAAATATAAAATTCATCAGTAATAACGTCCCTGACATTTGCAAGATATGAGAAGGGATTACTCATATTTTATCTCAAAAGCATTGTTTTAACTTATGTGTATATTCTATTTTAGTTGACAAAGAATATCATTGAAGATAGTTTATAATCGTAATACTTATAAATCGAAAATTCGATAAGAAAAAAGTATTTCCCGTGAATTTTTCAAATATTATATCTATTTATATGCTTTATTATTAATTAACATTATATTATTTAAAATTTAATTATAAAATTTATTTGATAAAACCATGATAAAATTTATTTAATCAGTTTATAATTAGTGAGATTTTATTTTTAGTTTATTGATAAAATTGATTATTACTTTGTGCAAAAATTTATAATTCGAACAAATATTTTCGTTCTATTTATTATACAAAAAATCAATTTTTATTTAAAATTCTAATTTTTCTTTACACAATTTGCATTTGAAGAATCAATCAATTAATTCTACAATTATTCTGCGTATATTATGAACGTTTTAGAATGATAAAGTGTAGAAATTATTAAAAAATTTAAAAACTATTGCGAAAAGAAAAGTATCTATTAATTCTAAAAAAAAATATGTTTCAAATTTAACTCATTGTTTTGAACAAATGATTTAATAACCAATAACGTATTTATAAATATGAATAAAACGTACTATATTTTTGTATCTCTAATCGATTAACAACAACTCGAGAGATCACAATTTTTCACAGCGCAATACAATACCATCGAGAATGATTAAACATACTTCAACAGTACACTTTGCAGAACGTACGTAAAATGAAAAACTAAATCACTAGTCTAATAATTCTGTCGGCCACTAAAAGTCCAACTACACTCGAATCCGTTGACTTTGTACATTTGACTGACAAATAATCAGAAGGCATACGAGAGACAACATCGGGGGCTTTCCCAGGAAGGAAGAGGCAAGCGACGTGTCACGACGAAATTTGCGAAGGCGGAGCAAAATTTCAGCCGCGCGTGGGTGGAGCCCAAATAGCTCCGAGGTGCCCATGTGATCCCATACGCGCGCGCGCGCGCGCGCGTGCGACATCCCTCCGCTCCTACCGAACACGTTGCCGATGGGCTCGCTCATTGGTCGCGCTTGTACGTATATATATATCGTAGGTCGGTACGCATATTGTCTTTTTATATACGTACATGTGTGTGTGTGTTTGTGTGTTTGTGTGTGCACTCGATGCGATGAATCGATCGAGCGACGCGCATACGCGGATTTTCCATTGGTACGATTTGTACATTCGTGGCTTACGTTTGTTGATATTCTTACGAAAATTCTATTAATTATTGTTTAAATGCGCACATGTGTTTTAGCTACTCGATTCTATTTTTATTCAATTTTTTCGATAACTATTAATTGTAAAAATGTATATATATTTTTTTTTTATTTACATATGAATTTTTAACAATATTGAAATATACCGTTAAACAATAAATAAATTAGCTAATTAAAAATCTTTTACATAAGTAAATCATTTTTACAAAAGACACGTAACAAAGAAAATCAATTTATCGAGGAGATTAAAAATAAACATATGAATGTCAATGACGCTGAAAACGTGCGATTCTCGCTTCTTTCCCAACTAATTAAATTCAAATAACCACCGAAAAGGCCAGTCAAGAGATGCCAAACTAAAAAAATAAGTAAATACGCACTCTGGCGCTGGTCCCCCTATCCCGGAAAAAAAGTCAAATACGAGAGATTAAAGCGAAATTGATAGGCATCCCCTCGGCGTCGAGTGACCGCACCAGTCACGTGTTGCTTTATTGTGACACTAGAGAATTAGGGCTTCAACGCGGGGATGCGACTTCCCGAGGGGTCTCATCGTGAATACATCCTTAACTCGGCTTATTATTATACAATAGCATCCGATTTCATTCGAGTATCATTACCGGCCAATCTGCGTGGGAGAAGTTTGCGCATCAGATTTATTTTCTTTTTAAAGTATCGGCGCCTCGCGTGTCAAAAGAACTCGACGCACGTTTACGCAACGTCACAATGAAAAACACGCTTCGATGAGCTCGTTTAACTTTGTATTTTATTGCGATACGTTTGATATCGTACTTCCAGTACGACAGATATATTGAGATTAATTTTTTATTTTAAAATAGGGCCGTTTTTATATGACTAATAAGCTGAGATGAAGCTTATTTTATACTTTAATTTAAACATGTATTGGTTAAAATTTTTATAATATAATTTACTTTGCATATATCGTTTATGTGTAACATTTTAGGATATCTTATCATCTTGATCGTATACATTTTTATATGGAATTCTTTAAATTCAAATTAAAATAATAATAATGATACACATATAACGAAAAAAACTAATATCAATTATTTTATGACCACGCGGTATTATACATTCAAATAAAAAAAAAAAAAAAAAATTAAATCTCCCTTTTTAAAATCTAAACTCTTTCAATAAAATAATAACATTAAAGTAAAAAAGTTAAAGACCCTATTTTAAACGCCCTGAAAAAAATTCTCTCTTATGAAACGATATAAATACACGACGACCTCATAGCGCGTGGTAAAACCACATTATTGTGATTCGGATATAATTGTCCCATAAGCCTTCGACTATTTTCGCCTCCCCGACGTCGTGCGCCCCATTATTACGTATAAACCAAAAACACCAGTGGGGTGTATCGGTAACCGAATTTACCCTATTTTTATAGCGCAAACGTGTGCGCATTCTATACAAAATACGAAATATTCATTCTCGTTGGTTCGTTTTATTATTATTATTATTTTTTTTTATCATTTAAGTAGCCAGAAATCGATAAACGTACATAAGCGATTAATTTCGATAAGGAGATTCTCGAGCTCCCCAAAAATCAGTCCTTTGGCTTTTCCCACAGAGCTACCGCAAAACTTCGCCGAGTAAATCGTGAGGATGAATAAATTTTCGGACTCGCAGTACGTTAAACGTGTGTATGCGAGTGATCTGCCGAGCACGTGGCTCGAAATTCGAAAAATCATTTCGTTCACTTTTAAACGTTGTGTGGGAGCACGCGATAAAATTTTAGTATATTTTATTGAAATCATAAGATAATAAAATAAAAAATTATTTTTCCAGATAATACTAATTTTCTCAAGACGCTTCGTATTTTATCAAAAATTCTAGAAACTCATCCAAACCAACGAAGTAAGCTACATAACTTCTGTTTCTTTTCCACAATTTTTCAACGAAACCATAAACGACGTCTAATTCAATCAACACCTTCACACGACACACTCGTTTTAATTCCACCCACGGACACGCCTCGTCGACGTCGAATCGCGAAGAAACTTACGTCGGCACGCGCGTCCATTGTCGCGTAAATATTATAAGGGATAGATCGCATAAACGCGCCGATGCAGAATTATCGAGAATACGTTCCGTCGAATAAAAGATACGGAGCGAGTAAGGCACGAAGGGCGAGACGAGAAGGCGTGTACACTGGGGTTTGTGCTCAGTGTCCCATGAATGTCAAGCCGGTTAACAGCTGGATCGCACTCGTACGGTATACACACACGCATTTTGGGCGTTAACGGGGAAAAAATTGCGATGTAAAATTCAATCGGAGAAAAGGTTAGCCGACGATATTATACATCGTTTTATTATCATTTTTATTTTATCGTCGCGATTACCTTTTTTTTTTTTTTTTTTTTTTTTAATTTCCCTTCGCATTATCGGTTGAGTTTCAATTTAAGTTGATAAATTGAATTTTAGAATCGAGAATTTGTAAAGTCTTACAAGTTATAAAGTAAAAAAATCTTTTCTAAAAAAAAAGTTACATATATGTATAGAGACAGCAAAAAAATGTAGAGGGGTACAGCTAAAGAAAAGGTACAGGCACGTGTGAAAAAGAGTAGGGGACACCGCCAGGGGTGATATTGGAGGGAGGAGGGGGGGGGGGAAGAAATACCAGCGAGTGAGCAGAGGGAGAAATCAATTTTCCTTATCACTGTCGAGCAGCCATCCCCATATTAATTCCATTATTAGTGTTTACTCTCTGCGTAACGTCATATACGCCATATCGGGAAATTTTCAAGGTGCATAAGCAACCAACGTTGCAATACCAAATTTGTCTTTTTGTAAAAAAATAAACGCATTAATAAATAACATTATTACTCATATGTACATTTAAATATCAATGTATACTATTGCCAGCGTGCATATCGACATTTATTTAATAATTAAAAATATTTCAAAATCATAGACATTGAAAAAAATTATTTAAACGATTAATTTTTTGATCTGTTAATTTAAAAAATATTGCAGCGAGAATATAATTTTAATTTGTAATTCTTATTTATTTTGATTTTATTACATGCACATTTGAATTGCATAAAAACTTGAAAACATTTTAATATATTATCTGCATTAAGTATTTCGATTAACATTCATCGTCCCGATGACAACCCAAGTCCATTTTTCAAACGAGCAAAAATAATTTAAAATCACGTTAATTACTCCGAATCTTTAAAGGCAAACTTTCTACTTCATTCTTAAGCCCGTCACAAAGACAAAAATAATATTTTCAAAATACAAAATCCCACTATTTACACCGATAACATCAATCATCGTAAACCTCATTCTCCAAGGATTCCAAGCGAGTGTCCGCTGAAATTTCCGGCATCGAAGGATGTATGTATATATATATATATATATATATATATATATATATATATATATATATGTATACGTACACTCGTAAGACAGTGCGCGCGCAGCCAAAGAAGCATCTTCGAAGACGCGCCACCTCTAATAAAGGAGCTTTGGTGCCGGCGAGTGTTTTCAGCTGATAAGGAAGCAGCCCTCGCTCCGCCTTTCGTAGGCAGGCCGTACTTCGCGTTACGCGAGTAATCGCGCCATGAAAAATTAATCTCCAAGACTAGATGGTTACAAATCGTCCGACAGATTATTTCTTATGATAACGGAAAAAGTGGAAAGAGATTATATTGTTTGTATATCGTCTTTGACTTACGTTGTGATAACGCCGTTCGGTTTTTTACGTTATTACAAACAATTATCAAAATTTTTTAGTACGTTGCAGCTTTATGAATAAAATAGCATCTTTTTCGCTATTTTATATGCGTAAGGTTAACGTGCACAGCTTTACTAGGATAGAGTAAGTGAAACGAGATACATATTCTTAATGAAATTTTTATTGACAACGAATAATCATTTCTTATAAAATTACTTATACTTAATACAAAACATTATCGGCAATATAATTTTTACACTTTTGGATTATGGTCAATAATAATACTCTGAACGACAAATTTCAAATTTAGATTAATTTTTATGCAAAAAAAATTATTGGTTAATGATTTACGTGAATGTGTGTTAACAATAGTTTTGTTAAATTATAGTATAAAAATTTATATAACGTATCTTTAACATTATAAAAGTTTATTTTAGTTTTATTATTCATTAATTATCGCAACGTAATTTGTTTCAGCTGCTATTTTCTATTACCGTATATCTTTATATAATAAATTGACATTTATTTAGTGATGAAATGCTTTTAAAAATTTTAATTATACGAAGAAAATTTTTAAAATACAAATAACGATAGTTTCATAATGTTTATTAAAAAGACCTATAAAAAATTATCAGAAACTTATATTTTGTATAAAAAACATTCTGCTCGCATATTAAAAGTAACTATATTATAAAATCATTACTTTATAGTTTTAAATATCACATTATTTACATCCAAGATATATACAAATTAATATTTATTATTAATTACACGGTGCAAATATTCTATTAATTTTTATTTTTCACTCACATTGCGTATTTATTTAAAAAAAAAAAAAAAAAAAAAAATAATAATAATAATAATAATAATCAATGAAAAGAGTATTCATTCAACAAAATTTAAAGGGATAGCATTAGTATATATGTATATATATTTTCTATGAGCGCGGATGTTGTTTCAACGGGGTGGAGGGAGGGGGGCAAGGCCGCGCGAATTCTTGGAATCGCACCCGAGGAAAAATTCTAAGAACCTTTTAAAGGCAGACTCGGGCTGTAAACTCCGCGCATTTAGATGAATGAACTTTTAAAGAAGATATGAGAGTATCGAATTACATAAAAATTTATCATATAAAATTTTACGATTAAAATATGAATTTTGTGCATTTTTATTCTGAAATTTCTCGTATATGCAATTAAGATGTGCGCATTTAGTAAAATTTTATTAGAAATTTTTTACCGTGTAGTGTTCGATGTTATGACTATTGGATTTATAATTATACCATAAACAATATTAATAAAATCGTTGTTTTAAAGTTTGAAACTTCAGCCATACTATCACCTAAATTTTATTTCGAATTTATAAAAATTTATTTTTCAATTAATGTACACGAATAAGCTTATAATTGACAAAACGATTTTCAATTTCCATTAATTTATTCACTGATGATTAAAAATAATAGGATTTTAAAAAATTAATACATCTGCTCTTTTACAGATAAGTGCAGGTAATAGTAAATATTTTATAATACTTAACTTCGTTGTATAATTTTTATTATAAGCCATTGCAATAGACAGTCTTTTTAAAAACGCTAATAATTCTAATGACTTTAATGTTCGAAATTTATATTTCGAACAATAGATATCTTATAATAAAAGGCACTTACATACAATGGCTTTTTCATTTATTTTTCTTTTTCTTTTTTTTTTTTTTTCTATCAATATTTACAAAATTTATTATCATAGTCTTTACTGAGAAAAATTTTTTAATAAAAAAAATGACTTCTTTGCATTTTAACTATCATTTGCTAAAAACAATTATTATTTGTATTAAAAAGCGATGCAGATAAAATAAAAATTGATGAAAGTTCACAAAACATTGCCTATTTTGTCTACTTTTTATTTTATTTGTAAAAATTTCATTTTGTTGTAGTCATAATTTCTCTAGTTGGTAAGTAAAATTAAGATTTTTATCAAAAAATTTTACTCAGCGTAATGCAATCAATGAATCTATCATACATTTTACTTTTAAAACAATAATCTCTCATATGACCTGTTTACTAAAATTAACGGAATAATTCACAAAGTTTTTATTGATTATGTTAAAATGTAAAATACTGTTAAAGGATAAACATAACCTACGTTTTAAATCCTTTACCATAAAATAAAATGTAATTATAAATATCAAAAATAATTGATGCTTATTAAACATTTTTAACGTGTTAATTAATCGACAAAATTGATATTTTAATATTTAACTGTAAGTAAAACTGCAATAACTAAAATCTCTATTTGATTATTAAGCACCATTTTTACGAATAAAACTAGTAATATTTTAGGCATATAAAACATCATATGACGCGTTAAAAAGCAATTATTTCTTTAACTCTCTTTCATTAAGAATACCATCAATTAAAAAACAATTATCCATCAATATTATGTTTATTTTGTTTTAGGCAATTCAATAAAATTTCTCGTTATCTCGTTATTAATACGAAGATTTGAATAAATATTCTTACCCATACACAAAAAAAAAAAGCTTGTAAAATCTTTGCACTTAGCGAGAACTGAATTCTCGACACGACACCTTTGAGGGCCGTTCTTTTCTTAAAATAATTTAGCCTGTTTACGACTTTTAATAAAAAGCAAACATCAATATCAACAAAGGTACAGCCATCGAGCAGATTAAATATATCGAAGTTCTTGGCTCGCAAATCGATATGACAACGTACTCCTGATTCCACTGGGAGTCGTTGCCGCTTACCGGCAATTCGAGAACCGTACGCTCCCTGCTGAAGAAACTTATCGGTAACGAACATTCGCTCGTACTATTCTTGCATTCGTACACGGGATTCGATGTGTTGTATAATGTCCTTAGTAAATCGAACTTTACGCGAAGATAATTCGGTTGTATTTCGTTTTCTGAACTGAATACGAAAAAGTAGTAACCGTCCGTCGGTACCCTGCAATTCGTTAAAATAATATATTTACTTCTATTTTTTTTTTTATTGGAAAAAAAAAAGAAAATAATTTACAAAGAATAATGAAAAACTATAAAGTTATTTAAAATAAAGAATACATATTTTTTAGATTCGTTTGTTATCATTATTTGTTCCTAAATTCTTATAATTTAAAAGTTATTCATACAGACTTTATAAATTTGAGATAAAAAAAAAAAAAAAAAAAAACTTTAATTTAAAATAAAAAATAAATTTATAAAATGATACTCAGTAAAGTTAATAAAAATCATTTACGTATACCTGTAAGTTATTGTATTGGCAACAGAAGCGGCAAAATGATGTTTCTCTAATTTTGCATCGCAAAATCGGTGAGGCGTCAACGGAAGATTCAATATCAAGCCTTTGCATTCTAATAATCTCTCTTCTGAGCTACTAAACGAGCTCCAAAATTCCGAATTACTTCGATCGTTTAACGTTGTCTCGTTAACGCTACCTCGATCTTCGGCGATTCCATCGGGATGCAGCAAACCCTAATCATGCAACAAAACATAATCATTCTATTTATTATTTACAATTTATTTTATTATTTCAAAATATTTGAGCTTTCAAATTAATTAACCAAAAATATTCTTTCCATTAATTATAATTAAAAATAGTTACAGTCGGGTGTAATTTTTATACTATCGTTAATAAAAATTATGAAATCCTGCATATTTACTGCATTTAAATGTAAATAAATAATTGTTTATCTTGAATTTCTCATTTATTACTCATTAAAAAGGTCAAATTGTCATATTTTTATCTGATAAAGTATATTTATTCAATATAATTTTTCAATATTATTTAATCGCAAAATTTTTTTTTTTTTTTTTTTTTTTTTACAGTATTAAAAAATTATTTTAATTTAGAAACTTATTCAACGCATTAAACGTTGTATATGATTCTCAAGAGGATGAATTTTTTTCTCATTATTTGTCTATTTTATCAATATATAAATAACGATTTAAAAAAATTCTAACCTGTTTAGATTCGGTATTGAAAATTTTTGAACTTTTATTGCTCATATCTATTTGATTGAAAAAAAAAAAAAAAAAAATTTTGATAACGCTATAAATTCAATCGATGATTACACTGATTAAAAAAAAAAAAGATCACCTCTTCGATCGCAACGTCGCCGTCTTCGTCGTCGTTTGACAATTGCGCTCCCATTGGCGAAGACAAAAAAAGATCTCTCTTTCTTCTTCGTTGTTCCTTTTCCGTAACTTCGTTAATGACCTTTTTTACCATTTGTTCGGTTTGAGGATCTCGATTATTAATTTCTTCTATTAATCTGTTTAAAATTTTTTTTCCACGATCGCCGAGGGCGCTTATTTTTTTCAACGTATCTTCAAACACTTCTGCGGACGATGGTTCGGACGTTGTGCTTATATCCATCAATAATGATTCCATAGTCGACGGACTAACTGTTGATGTTGGGCTGGCCTTCGTCGTGGATGATATCGCTAATATAATTTTTTAATTAATGAAAAATAAGATAAATTATTTTGACTTTATCTTATCGTTTTTATGTTATTAAATTTTTTTTTTTTAATCAATTAAACAAATCATTATATCATTTATTTCAATGTTATTTTATAAAAGTTTTCAAGAACATTTGTTAATAATTTAATTTATACATTGATAATCTTATCAGTGTATTAATTAAATAAGTTAAACACGAAACAGTCGATGAAATATATAAAACTCTATCCGTGCTCTAAAAGCAAGCCAAATCTTTACCTTGTGTTGTAATCGACTCTTTTGATTTTTTCTCCAAATTTTCATTTATCTCTCCGTGATCGGGTATGACGGAAGTTTTTCTCTTCAACGACAACAATTCTTGCCTGATAAATTCCGTGTCGTCGAAAGTCGGCGGTTTATCAATGTTATCGCTCTCCTTGTACACACCCTCGTGATGATGATGGAGCGACGTCTCCTTCTGGCGTTTCCTCATTTCTAGGGTCTTTATGAAGAGTTGCGTGAGGATGGCCCGCATGTCCTTGGCGTCGAGCTCGTGGCTCGTAAGCTGCTGTTGTTGCAACAACCAGCTGGAATTTTTGTTTACCGTGTGGCTTTGGTGGTGAAATTGCACACCCTGGTGAACGCGTTTCATTTTCGCGGGCTCGTTGCTTGGGCTGCTTGCATTCTGGAGGCATTGAATTTTACGATGTAATAATTTATTACTACTCTCATATTACTCTGAACCCTAATTAAATTTATTAATATGTTGTTGCATCAATTAATAAAAAAAAAATAAAAAAAAAAAAAAAAAAAAAAAGTCTCGAAATAAAAACAAAAATTATATTTTCAATTTTTAAAGAAGTGATTATAGGCTGTAGAATTTTCATTAAGAATATCTTTAGTTCATTCACAAATAAATATAAACAAAGCGGTAGACGTATGATACACACGTGCAATATACAAGGCTATATGCATGTTTATTTTTTATTGTTCATCAACGTTAACTTTCGTCCTTGTTTTTTTACGTCGAACATCGGAAATATTTGTTATCTTTTGACTGCATTGTCGACAGGAATTCTTTCTTTGCGCGACCAACTTTGGAGGTTTTACATGTTGATGGAAATTATTATTATAACTGATTAAATTCTTTACGTAACTATATATTTATTTATTTATTTATTTATTTATTTTTTTTTTTGCATACAAGGTCTTAAATTTTTTAATTCTCCTTACGATAACAAATAACAAGAACGTGTTTGTACCAAAACAAAATACCAGATGAAAAATAATTTTTCTAAAAATTAGTTAGGTATCGTGTAAAAATGGCTATAAAAATTTGAAACATCTATTAACAAAATCGTAAGATTATCTTTTCAATCCAATTTTATAAACGAGCTTAAGTGATCAATAAAAATGTCAAAACTTGTTAATTTACATCGCTTTTCTCACCGAATTCGTATAATTGAGGCTCTGAAGCAAGCCCTCTTCTTCCGCTATCTCGACGAGTTCCTCAAATTCCTCGCTACTGTCGTCTCCGATGAATGCGCACTCGTGCAAGTGCTTATGACCGCGTATCATTGTTAACGAGGCGCCGGGCCATCTGTGTGATTCGATATTTAATAAATTAGAATAATTAATAAATCGTTAGAATAACAAAGGTTTTTCTTTTTCTGATTAATTATTACAACGAGCGTTGTTATTTACAGTGGTATAAAATAATCAAACGAAAAATATTTACTTTATAGTACGGTATTAAATATTTTTAAAAATCTTTTCTTAATAATAATAAGTTTAATTATCATAAAAACGTTTTTTTTCATCAATTGAAGTTTTCTATTATCGGTCTTCCAATATCGGGGCTTGTGCAATAACATTTTGTCTTTACGGTTTCTTCAGGCTATCGCATTATTGATATAATAATTTTGATAATAAATCAATAATACGAGAAATAATAATATTTACTTTGCCAATAAGAAAAAATAATAAAGTAAATCATATATTTTTAACAAATAAGATTATTTTGTTCATCAATTCAGTACTCTTATAATTGCAAATATTTACATTTTACATTTAATAAAATTAACTAACATTTTAAAAATGAAACGCTATTATAACTAAATGATATTTATTTGATGAGTAATTTATTCAAACATAAAAAATAAAAAAAAGTCTTTAAAAAGAGGTCAGACGATGCATTTTATCAGAAAATAAATAAAAGCAAAAATGTCTAACTAAGCATTACTATACATTTTGAATATAACGTAATTTAGCTTATTATATTTTTTATAATAAAAAAAATGATTTTTTTTTTTTTTTTTTTTTTAATATTTTATCATTTATATTTTAAAATCTGAAAATTTATAATCGAGTATAAAGTATAAAATTATAATGTCATTTAATAATGAATATTTTATCAAGATAATGTGAGATATTTTTAAAATCAATTAATTTAAAAATAATCTACTATTAATATTAAAATAATTTAAAAAATAATTTAATTTTCGATCAATGGATTAAAAATATTTTTTTGTTGTAATAAACTGTTTATAGATAAAAAATAATTTTTTTTTTTTTTTTCTTTTTTTTATAAATCAAAAAGTAGATCGTTGATTAGCAACGACTACTTATGTAGAGATATTAATGTTTAATATTCCATTGCATTAAGTACACAAGAATCTGCCACATTTAGCACCGAGATGTAGATCTTTTATTTTTTTCAACTAGATCATATAATCAATCATTCTTCTCAATTGTACTATCTAATCTTGAAAAAGAACTCTTTGAAACATTCGGAGTAGCTTAAGTACGGAGACGTAAAATCATTAAAACGCATGTGTATCTACGCTTGTAAAATTGAAAGAAAAAAAAAAAAAAAAAAAAAGAAAACCAACGAAATGTGTACCTTACACAAGTGGAAACGGTGACGCTGCTACCGCGTAACAAGTAAAATCCCCAATATTCCTTCATATCATCCTCTAGCACGAGATGTCTCGTCATCGACACGGAAATCGCTTCTCCTTGCATTTTCGGTGCGCCATTCATCAAGTACGCGTTGAATGTCGCGTTCACTTTTACAATTTGCCTCTGTAATCGCGTAATTTATTATGTAAATATAATACGTAATAGCAACTAAAGGCTTGATATTGCATGAAGATAATAAATAGCTATTTTATAACCAAGAGTATTTTTTGTTTTTTTTTAAATATTGTAAGAAGAGAGTACTCGAATTCTTTGCAGATTTAATATAAAGTATTAAAGTTCCATTTAATTTAATGTAAATATTTTTTAAATATGCTAAAGAGATACAAAAAAAAATGAGATAATTATTATCAAATGTACATTGATATATAGCATTAAGATAATTGAAAGGACATATTAAATTTAATTTATCTATTTTTTAATAGTTTTTAAAATTTGAATATTTCCTTAAATATTGTTTCGTTTCGTTTTTAAAATTAAAATATAAATACGTAAATTATATAGACTGTGTAAATAGATGGTGAATTTATAAACAAGATTAAAAAAAAAAAATTTATTATCTCATACTGTTAATAAGTTTAATTAAAGTTTAACATATTGAATGTTTGATTGTTTGCCATTAAATATAGAATTTTAATTTATAATAATAATTTTTTGCAAAATAATAGAAAACATTTACTTCATATTCTTATCACGTGTTTAGACGATATTAAACAGGTGAATAAAAGAAAATGATTCTTAAAATGATAATCTTGCACACGATACTTATTATTTTACACTGCATTAATTCAAGAATTTCATTTGAATATTTATTTGAGTTAATAATTTTTTTCGTAAAACAAAAGGTTTAAAATATGTTTTAAATTAATAAATAAGTTATATAGAATATTCTGATCTAGAAATTTATTTTACTTTACGTTATAAAATAAACGTCAATCAAAAATATGTACCAATGAATTAGTATAAATTTTAATAAGCGTTTATTGAAAATATATCTAATTTTAATTTTTATAAAAAAATAGTTATCCAATTATCTTATGCGAAAAAAAATACTTTCTTTTTAAAACAATTTTTCATTATTTACGTATACAGTTACTTAATTCGTACATATTCTTGTATAAATTATTTAGATGCATTTAGCTCAATGATAAGATATTTTTTAATTCTTTTATACTATTCTCGTTGAAAATTATAAAATAATTTTGTAATCATTAGAAATTACGCTCATATAAAATTTAATTTTTCTTTTCATAAAAGCATACGTCTTAATCTAATTGAAATTTTCAAACACCGACTTTCAATTAATAAGCTTATGATGTGATTAATATCATATGTTACTTAACAGTGACAAAATTTTTGCAAAATAATTTACGAGACCAATTACGAGATAAATTTATTTTTGATCCCAATATTATCATTTAATGATAAATAGACTTAGAAATTATATTAAATTATAATTATATTACAAATTATAAATTTAATAATTTAAAAATAATTAAAAACGTCTTAATTATACATATAATTATATTTTATTTTAATAAAATAATTTTAATAATTTTTACATTTTAAATAAATAAAAAAAAATTAATAAATTCAAATGTAAAAATATTTTAATATATATAACGTAAATTTTATATATTAGCCAACAATTTCGATAATCAAATAATTATTTATCATTTATTTTGATAGATGTATCTGCATTACAATACATTTTAATGTGATATATTATTTATTATTTTTTTGCAAAATAAACAAAATATTTTAAATACGTTTTTTTTTTTTTTTTTTTTTTTTTTTTTTATAACTATAATTAGTAAAAATTCATCTTTTATGAAAATAAAATTAATTTTTTTATTTAATTATTTACAGTTAAAAAGTGCAGCGCAAAAGCTTTCTAGGCTGTCAAAATGGCGGCCGTGTATTTTTACCGGTAAAATGTTTCGATGCTCCTGATTGGTCGAAACATTTTGCGCTTAATTTATTTGAATGGAAGCATGCGGCCGCCATTTTAAAGTGAAATGCAATGTTAAATGATCTTATTATAAAATGTTAAATATTTGCTTTTCAAATCGAATAAAAAAAAATGTTCAAAAGGTAATGTACCTGACACCAAGTTGTTGATATTTTTCCGTCTATTAACCTTTGATCCGAAATAGCCAATGGGTATAATTGTTCCGAGAAAACTCGGTATCGCAGGTAAATGGGACCCGCGACAAACATCGCCGGTAAAAATACACCCAGACAGCACAAACGAACCAAACGTAAAGGACCTTTGCATTGTACTGGTCTGGGTTGCCAATCTCGTGGACGAGATCCATCATCTTTTGAGAAAAGGTTAAGTATCGTAAAAGTGTGAGCTTATACATGCAATTAATTAAACGAACATATGTATGTATGCATACATCTATTATTCGTTTTTTTTTTTTTTAATTCTTTAAGAATATTCTAATCGTATAGTTAGTCATAAATCAGAGATGTTTTAATTAAGAACATTGTATATGATGTTAATGACATAAATTAAATATTCTTATATGGCAAAAAAATGGCGGTTATTTAAAGAGTTGGGGAATGGCGAATGTTAACTAAATAGGTAAGATTTTAGTTTGCAAAATAAATTGGCCAATCAGAAGTACGAAAATCGTTTACCGCCGCGCGTATAAGCCGCGTATGGTCCGCCATTTTTACGATATTTTGAAAATTTGTTACGTATATTTTTTTAAATGTAACTTATAAAAAATCTAAAAATTATCCTTTATTATTAATTAATAGTATATTATTTTTTTAATACTATTTTTTTTTTTTTTTTTTTACGAATTTTTTTTATGAAATCAGTTATTGAATTATTCAAAATTTTTAAATGATTTAATAAATAAAAATAATTTAAAACACATCATTTATTCTTGAGATACGATGGAATGTATTTTTCATATTGTCCCATGATTTCAAAAGAATACAAAAATTACAATTTTGTATTAAATTTAATAAAAATAATTTAAAAATTATAAAGTATTAAAAAAAATGAACAATACGAAATTGTATATGTATACATACATATATTACTTTAAATCAACATTTGAATAAATAAACGAATTCTATGAATTTCGTTTAAATGGTTGAAGAGAATGAAGTATCTTTCATAATACGTATTAAAAGTCATTGCCCTTCTAATCTATTTTTATGTACAAATTAGTCTAATCGTAATACATTATTTTTTACATCAGAGCAACATCTTTATCTGTTCATATCCTAATTTATCTTAAACTCTTTATTACTTAAATATACATCGCTTTAAAAACGGCTGAATTGAAATTTTGACTTTCTATTTAAAAACAAAAAAAATTTCGCTTTCAGTAATTATGAATATTTTACTATCAAAATATTGACATAAATTTTTGTTTTGTTTTTATTTTCCTATAGTTAATATTAATACAACAATCGGTATACTGCATCTGCTAATTTAAATTAATCGATTGATTTGTTCATTAATGGTTTATGTGATATAATCCACCTCTGATATCTACCGTGTAAATAATTCACGATGAAAATACACGTGGATATGTCATTAACGATAAAAGACGCAGTAATAAAAAAACATGGTACGATGTTTAATCTTGTATGCTAATACGATTTATTTTCCTAGAATTGTAAATAGATTAAAAGATGGTTACCGGCGTGGCTTATCTGCGCATTTATATTTTATTTTCATATTAGTTGTAATAAATTGAAATAAATTCTAAGAAAATGTTTATACTTATATTTAAAAATTAATATGAAATACTTTATATGTATTCCAATAAAATGACTAATAATTATTTATAAATAACAATGGCGGCAAACTTCCAATTTTAAACAAGCGTAAAATTAATACATTTTAATGTTTCTTTTAAATTATTAATAAATGCCAAATATCTGAGTAAAAATTAACAGTTGTTCCGATTTTACAAAAAAATGAAAGCATTTCGTCTACATATTAGTAGTGTATCGAGCCACGCTTTACGTATATCACTTATTATTTAATAAAAGCTGTACGTTTGAAGTAGACTTTATTCGAGTACCTCTCCATGAGCTTAACTATCATTAAATCGATATGACTTAAGCGCGCCTTCGCGCTCATAACACTCGGTATTTTGATACGCGATTGGTGGAAAACGATGGAAAATTTCGCAAAAAGTCCCGCGTCGTTTCTTGCCAAAGAATTTACGCACCCTATATGTTCTGATGCATGGCATTGTGTGCGCGCTTGTTTTATATACTTAATAGCGATACAAACATTTTGATGCGATGCCAAAAAAAGTCAGGCAAATATTATACTCTTTAGAATAAATTAAAATTAGAAGCATTGAAACTGTAATAAAGTAAGATTAGTGTTAAAAAAATTTTGTTTCTATTACTAATGATTGGAAATAGATTTTTGACATTTATTGGACTTGTATTTAAACTTTTTGCATAGATAAATATTCATTTTTTTTTTAAAAGCGAAAAAAAGCATTTTTTGAAAAGTTATATTTTTTGAATATTTATTGTACTTTATTGAAAAACATCTGAAATCAAGCAATTATTCATTGATATATAGAATTAATTAAACATTAAAAATGAGTTTATAAAAATTAATAAATTGACATGGTATAATATTTTACAGTAAATAATATCTCTATAATATTATTGATTAAAATTTCTTCTCCTTTATAAATCACTTTGTAAAATATATTAAAGTAAAATTAACAAAGAAAGTTAAGAATAAACTGCACAAAAACAAATGATAAAATAACTACTGCAGAATAAGTCGGTATTTAAATTTGAAAAGTTTTGTTGAAAATTACAAGCCACGAATCTTATTTCATCTAAATAAAAATATTCAGAAAATATAAATAATGTAAATTTTTACTTTTTCAATAATGAAATTGTTTCTTTTTAACGATTTCTATTTATATAATAATATTATAATTAAAGTTAATCTTTAATTTAGTAAAAAATTAAAAATTTAAAATAATCATAAAATTTAGAATTACAATCGCTTTAAAAATTTCTGAAGAATATTTTAATAAAATTTAAAAAACACAGTCGCTGTTATCTTCGTATATAGAGACAAGGTGCCGTTTTGTCTTTTGCTTTGCGCGCTACTAATGATTGCAGAGACGAGTCTTGCATTCCGATATCTCATGTTTTTACGATACTCTATTTTCTGCATCGACATTGTAAATAAAATTATCCTTTTTCTAGTACTGATAATTATACTAACAGAACTATTGTTCGAAATTAAAGATTATCACTTAAAAATAGTAAAGCATATCGCGCAGAAAATGTGTATAGTAGGCATATTAACCGTTAAATATTGATTGGGGATTTTTTAAATTATTTTATAATGAGATGGATATCTTAAGGTTATTTTTAACCAATTATTTGAAACTTCCAAATGAAAATTGATTTTTACTGCAATAAAATTTAATAGGGAAATTTCTGATGAAAATGTTAATAACTTGCTCTAAAGCAATTATTATTGATACTTGTATAATTAAAAAATTTAGAAACGATATGTCGACAAACTTGAGTAAGTTACTCTCCTACTTACTTCTAACTTAAAATTAAAATAAACTCTAAAATAAATAAAGTGCGATCTCAAAAATACGTTTTATATCCTATAATATTTAAGATTTATTTATTTTCTTAATTTTGAAAAAAAAAAAAAAAAAATTTGTATTCATCATATAGCATTGCTTAACATTATAATGCAATAAGACATATATTTATAAAACTCGCTATAGAAACTTTACATAAATTAAAATTAAAATATTCTTATTGAAAAACATCTTAGTAATAATAACTATTTAAATATCAACGGAGACAAAGAATTTAAAAATTTCAATTATTATTTTTTTTTTATATTTTTAACACCGTTTAAAAATAAGGATATAAATATCCAATGAATGTCCACTAGTTTAACATGAAATATTATGACTAAAAATAAAATTTATACGCTAAATAATTCTACAAAACTTAAACTTAATACATCTTAGTTTTTGTAGTTTACCTAATTTATTTAAACTGTAACTAAAATATTTTTAACAAAATGATTTTTAAAATAAACGCATACTCTATAAATGTTAAACAAATATATATTGGTTCAAGTATAATATTGAAAATTATTAGAGATGCGATAAATAAAATTAAAATGATTTAAAACATTTATTGTAGATTGTCAAATTTCTATACAACTTCGAAGATAAATGCTACAACTGTATATCTATATAAGTTACACGTGCGGCTTCGAAGAAAGTATATATATATATATATATATATAATATTTAAAAATATATTTTATCTGCCTTACAATCATCAATTATATCTTTTAATAACAAGTTTATTATATGGACACTTGTACTCATTTGTTCGCTTTAGAAATTCTTAATGAGTTCTTGGAAACTATTTATATTTTTAAGAACATTTGAATAGTTTAGATTAAGATATTACTCGATGAAATAATCTTTTATTATTATGCAATCAAATTATTAACAAGAATATAATGTTTAAACGTAAAGAAAAGTATCAATGTCCAGAATAGTGTAATTTTTATTTTTGTAAAATATTCTTGAAAAATTCTCATTCAATAATCTTTTATATTATTTGCATAATACGTTAAAAATTTTACAAACAGACACACGAACAAATCCATTGATTTCCTTTATGAAACATTAATAACAAAATTCTTTTTCCATATTAATCACCACACCGAACTTACCCACATGTCATCAACGATTTCTCTTTCTCTCTCTCTCTCTCTCTCTCTCTCTATCTTTTTTTCTTTTATCATACCATGTGGCGATAAAGCGGAAAATAAATTAGAAAAAAAAGACACACTTACCAAGAGAATCTAGTCTCAAGGGCACTTTTAACATAGCCGCTCCGTTTTCGCAATCCTCTTCCTTCATCGTTAATTAACAATAAAAACTCTGCTCACACAAATAACGATAAATGAAAAGCAACAGTATCTAAATCAACTAACGAACGATTAACATCCTTATTATGTCACAAAAAAAACTGTACACACAAAACGTCTCTCGGCTATTCATTAAAGAACGGCAGCAACATTGGCCCTGTACACACTTTAAGAGCTCGCGCGCAAAGCTATTTTGCCCGCGATATTAAAGTATTCGCCGCGTATATTCAAATAACGATCGTACACGTGATGCCTGAGAAATAAAAGAAGATATTTGAGCGTGAGTTTGCTCGGATATGCACAACCGATGACTGGTGTCCCTGGCTGCACGGCAGACTTTCTACAATCAGTAACTTATCGGTATCCAACACTTTGTGTTAACGCACCGGTGACAATATACGTATCTACTCGACGATCGGCAGCTAATAACTGAACCGCGAAGAACTGTTTAACGCGCATTACATACCGTCGCTTATCTTTCTTTACTTCGACTTCTTTAACTAATAAAAAGCGCTGCTTTATTGCCGATTATGTAAAATAAACACATTTTGTTTGTAAATTGAATTTTTTGATTATTCTTTAAATTTTTTTAATTTTCTAATTATACAGTATTTTTAAATAATTTTTAAAATTTAAATTCCTGTGCAGTTCCTGTTACTATTATAAACTAAGTGTACTTTTGATTAAAAAATAATAATTCAACTAATTTATACAGTTTTTTGATCATTTTCAACTTTATAAAACATGTTTATAGAATAAAAAATGTTATTTTAATCGTTTAAACTGTAGTGTTTCTTTTGGAATATCTTTGTTATTTATAATTAAAAATAAATTATTAAATATATCTTGGAGCACCTCAGGCGGTAAATTTTGGAACTAAACTTAATTTTTTCAAACTCGAAAACAAGTGAAAATTCGATTTTTTTCATTTTACAGCAAAAATTTATCGAAAATAAGTATTAAATTAAAAAATGTCTAATATTTAAAATTATATATATATACTTTAATTATTTTCGTATTTTCAGTGAATAATTGTGCCTAAAATATTAATACATTACATTTTAAACCACTTCACCCATTTAGAAAAATTTAAAAATTTTGAAAACTATTTATTATTATCATAAGCTGCAAAGATAAAATATTTAAATTCTTGTTTGCAATAAATTTAAAATCTAGACAATGATAAATGATATTAACCCATTATCCGTCAATGTCCCATTTTTAGGAAACATTTTTTTTTTTTTTTTCATTTTTTAAGTTTTTCGCTTCTAAATGCAGTGTCCTATTTTTGGGACATTGGCATTGTGGCGGGTAATGGGTTAAATGCTTATGTTATATCGTTTCTACACTTTAAAAATAACATTACAAAATATAAATTTAATTCTGAATTTCTTTTGTTCATATTACATCCAAAATAATATCGAAAACTAAAATAAATAAATTAATATTTACTATCCTGAACTAATACATATTTCAGTAATTAAAAATGTTTTGTACAATTGATTTGCATGTTACTTAAATATTGAAAACTACTTCTAGTATCATAAGTACTACAAACAAATTTCGTTATCATATTAAAGATTAAAATATAAAATAAAAAATTTTAATAACAGATATGGAAGTTTAATTTATACAAAACTTAAAGAAATATCTACAAATTAATTCTACCTAAACTTTAAAAAATTAAACATTTTATTTATTTTTAAGTAAGTTGTTTTTTCATCTTATTACGCCAATCCCCTTTTACTTTATCCGTAGTTTCTCCTCGTCTCCGTTTGTTTAATGGATTTCTAGGATCGTAAATTTCAAACCAATCATCACCCTTTGTACTTGCATCTTTAGCTAATACTGGCACTTTTTCTTCACAATGTAGAGAGTGAGTCATCCACGATACATCGTTTGGATCATCTTCCTCGCCACTATTTTTATCTATTTCATTGTCTAAATAATGTTCCTTAACAGTTTTTACTTTGTCTTTAAATTTGTTAAGTAATTGAAGAGTATAATCTTCTCGCGAAGCACCTATAAATATATTATTAAATTAATTTATATTTTCTTTTTATTTGTACGCGTATTGATTTACCTTTCCTCGGAACTTTTGAAGTCATTTCTTTATATTTTTCTTGTGTTTGATGGTATTCTTTAATTAATTCTGATTTTATTTCTTTTTTTTTCTTTTCTTCGGTCTTTTGTTTTTCTTCTTCTAACTTTTTATTTTGTTCATCTCTTATTCCGCGCTTGAAATCACGAATTTTTTTTCGTATTTCTTCACTGTTTGAATTATAATTAAATTTTTAATTTGTAATTGTAAATATTGTAGAATTAAGTAATTATAAAAAGTTTGAACTCATACGTTTGTCTTTTTCGTTCATCCTTTCTATCTTTTCCAAGATAGTATTCTTCCTCTTCTAATTCATTACCTTCTTGACTGTCCATTTCATGGTCTTTAGGATTTGTTGTAATTAAACTTTTTTTTGTATTTTTTAACTTATTTTTTATACGTTCAGTCATTTCTCTTTTAAAAAAAAAAATAGTAAGATAATAGTTTATTTCAATATATCTGATACTTTAAAAATTATTTTATTATTAAATAAATAAAATAAATACTAACTGTTTTTCTTTTTCGAGAATAGCGTTTTCTTCTGTAGTTCTTGAATTATCACTATTGTCATCTTCATCATTATTCTTTGAATCATTAGCCTCATCTCTTTTCATTTTCTTATTTAATGGAGCACTAGTTTCAATAACTGGTTGAGAACTTAATTTTGGATCAGATAAATTATCATGAGCTGATTTACTTTTACCACCTAATTTTTTATTTAAAACAACCGATTCTTCTTCGTCTTCTTCAGCTTCTTCTCCAAATGATAATAATTTGAAATCTCTGCAAAATATTAATACATAAATTAATTTGTATATGTTGTAAATATTTTTGTAAAATATTATCTACTGACTTTACTCCTTTTTTATTCTTTTTTTTTTGCTTTTCTTCATCAGTTTCTTTTTTAGGAAGTGTTCGTGGTACAATATCATCAAAAGGATTATTTAAAATTTCTGTCTTGAATATTTTTTGAGGATAAATAGGTCTATCATTCTAAAATTAACAGTTTTTATATTTATTTTCTTTTTATATTTCACTTAAAATACATTTTTTTTATATTAAATTTATACTTCATCCACAAGAGTGTCTTCCAATTTTATCATATTATAAATAGTTTCTCCAGTGACTTTTCCAAATATTGTATGTTTGTTTTGCAATTCTGGAGTAGCAGCAAGAGTAAAAAAAAATTGAGATCCATTATCATCTTTACCAGCATTTGCCATAGCCAATAAACCTCTTCGACAAAACCGTAATCTTGTATGGAATTCATCCTATAAAAATTTGTTTTAATTTTTTTCATTCAAATTAACAAATATTAAATAAATTGTAAATAACATACTTTGAAAGGTTCTCCGTAAATGCTTTCACCACCTTCTCCAGTACCTGTTGGATCTCCTCCCTGAACAATAAATCCCTTGACAACGCGATGGAATATAGTGTTCTCATAATATCCTTCCATGCATAACTGAATAAAGTTTCTGCATGCTTTTGGAGCTTCTTTTGCCCATAATTCTAAATCTATGTCTCCAGCACTTGTTTTCATAACAACCTTTTAAAAAAATTGCAGATTAACAATATTAGATTAAATAAAAATAAAAAAAAGAATGCGAAATGAATCTTATTAATTTTTATATAAAATTTACTAAAATTTTTACCTTTCCTGAAGTGGGTGGCTCTTGAATATAAATATTACTCATTTTATCTTTTTTATTTATAAACAAAAATTATAACCTTATTTGTATTATATCTATATTCTTCTGTACCCTTATTTTAATTTTGATTTAAAAAATTTTTAATATTACATTATTATATTCTTATCGATTTTTTTATTGAAAAATATACAAAGTTCTTTTACTGCAATATCTGTAACATAAATAGTATTTCTTACAACAATGTACATATGTATATACTACAATTTGATACCTATGTAAGGTGCATGCTATAATAGACATACAATTGAGTTGTTTCCTTGGATACTAATAAAACTTAGTAATAGATTTCTACGCTATTTCAGCACTTTGCACCATCTTACATTAAGTATTAAGAAACAAAATTTATAAGTTACTATAACAATGTCAGAAAAACAAGAATTTTATAAATTAGTTAATGACAAAACCAAAGTGCCTCGTTTAACTCCAATACCTCAAATTGATTATTTAAAAAATGAAAATTTAGAAAAAAATCCAATTCAAAAATTTCGAGCTCATGCAATGAAATTTGTAAAGCCACGACCACCTCCATCTAAAGTAACTGATAAATGGAAAGCCAGTGTTCATCGTATTTCAAAAACATTCTATACAGAAGAACTTATTAAATTAGCAAAAGCAATTACTATTCAAGGGCTGTTACCAGAATGGGAAGAAAATATTTTAAAATTAATTCCAAAAACTTCTAAGAGAAGACATATTGAATTTCTTATGTCAGTGATGAAAGAAGTAAGACAAGATTATTTAAAAGAAATGCAAAATTTTAGTGTAAGAAGTATTGTAAATATGAAAGAGGCAACGAGCTCTGATTCAAAACAAAATTATATTAATCTTAAAATTTCAAATAAAGATTCCAATTTGTCTTTTGAACATAATCGTAAACTTATTTTAAAAAAATATTTTTTATCACATTGTTTAATCAGAAGTATTTCTAATATCATGTTTACTAATCTTCCTAAAAGTTTTATTAATTTTCAACATTATAAAAAATTGGAAAATCTACATATTTCTAAATTAAGTGAAATGATAAACAATGATTTACAGCAATGCTCTTTAATAGTACAAAATCAGTGTTATAATGAAATAATTAGGTGTATGCTTCAAATTAATCTTTTAAAAAACGATAAAAGATTGCCAAAATTATTGCACTGTGCTGAAAGTTTTATGGTGCAACAAATTTTAAAGAGTATGATGAACAGTATTAATAAACTTATTGAAGCTTTAAAAAAATCAGGAAGTATTGCTCAACTAAAATTACAATTACTATGTAGAAATGATAACTTAGAAATAGAACCAAGTATAGATGAGATTTTTGCTATGTATCATCAAATCATTGATAATATAACAAGTATTGGTCAAGAGCTTGTGCCTTTAGGTGAGTGGTTGAAAATTAATGAAAAAACTGAATATATTAAAGTAAGTTTACCAGAATGGTATTTGAGTAAAGCCCATGATGATTTACAAGAGGTACTAGAACACAATTTTAAGCCCTTATTTGATTACTATGAACTTATTAGTGCACGTTTTAATATACTTTGTTCAAATGTCACTAAGAAGCAAATTATTAGATTAATTGCCAGAAAAAAAAATTTTGAAGTCTACTGCTCTGAAGTAGATAAATTTAATGCATACTTGATAGAAATAAATTCCTTGGCACCAAATTTATACTATAGTTTTGGAATATTAAATCAAAATATAGCAATTAATGATTTAAAGCAATGTACTTCAGAAATCATTAACATGCTTATTAAAGAACTCATCGATAGCCACCAAAAATTAAATCACTCAATCTGTATGGAATTTGAAAATCTTGAAAGTAGAGCCCTTACAATTCCAGATGATACAAAGTCTTTGTTTGAGCTCACAGATTATGTATCTTATGCTTCAAAAGTTTTAGTTAAGGAATTGGAAAACAAAATTCAAAAATCAGTTCACATGTTATGTTCTTTACTACAGATAGCTTTATTATCTGATGAGCATATAGAGCTAAATAAAGTAACAATAAATTGGCTAGAATTAATAAAACCAGTCTTTAGTCAGCATAATATTTTTTGTGAAGCAAAAAAAGGAGAATTAGAAGATGAACTTCAAAGAAAAATTAACGTTCTAAGTGCTGAAGTAGATGCTATATTTCCTGAATTGGTGATTATTGATGATATGGATGATGCAAAAAGAGCAGTTGAATATAAAGAATTTCTTGCTGTAATTTTAAATAAAATTAATCAAGTGGATAAACAAATTGAGTGGATAAATATTGAAGAAAGGCTTTTTAAATTTCCAGAAACAGCATTTCCTAAGG
Source organism: Chalcis sispes (assembly GCA_949987625.1). Classification (NCBI taxonomy): domain Eukaryota; kingdom Metazoa; phylum Arthropoda; class Insecta; order Hymenoptera; family Chalcididae; genus Chalcis; species Chalcis sispes. The sequence continues at coordinate 20,031,464 of OX465097.1, forward strand.
TTGATGAAATTAAAGAAGTAATGACTTCTTTTTGCTCCTTAATACAGGTAATTTATCAATGGCAAAGAGATTACGCAGTTTGGATGGATGGACCTTTTGAATATTTAAATGCTCCAATTATAGAAAAAAAAACAACAACTTACTTAGAAAAAATTACAGAAATGCACAAAACTTTTAAAGTGAAAATAAAATCAGATTTGACTTCTAATAAACCTTTCAAATTCTCTGGACTTGTAGATGATCCAGATCCATTGCAACAACCAGCTCCGTTAAAATTATGCTGGCAAGCACTACAAAATTTGGACAAATTTAAGAAATACGTTCCCTTGACTATTTGCATGTGTAATCCTGCGTTAGAAAAACGTCACTGGGATGAAATGTCTGCAATAGCTGGTATTAATTTGTTGCCTAATGCGGGTACAACATTGAGAAAAATAATTAGCTTAGATTTATTGAAAGATTTTGAAAAGTATGAAATTATAAGTATAGGAGCGAATAAAGAATTAGCTCTTCAACAAAAATTAAACTCAATGATTGAGGAGTGGAATTTAATCAAATTTTCAATGACAATCGACGAAACATCGGAAACGCCTGTTTTTAGTGAATTAGATAAAATAGAAATTCTTCTTCAAGATCAGTTTATAAAAATTACAAAAATGCGAGCTTCTTATTTCATCACACCTATTGAGTCAAAAGTGGACGATTTTTATAAAAAACTCATTCAAATTCGCGATACTATTGAATATTGGAATTCTGTTCAAGAACAGTGTAAGTATCTAAATTCTTTCTTTATGAATAAAATTGTACAAAACCATCTAAAAATCGAAGTAGATTTATATAATTCTTTAAGAATAATATTAAAATCTATACAAGAATCTCTTTCCTTAACGCCAACTTTTAATTATATTACAAAAAATTCAAGTATTTTAGATAAACTAAAGCAAGGCAGGTATGCTTTAGAGCTTATAAATTCGAAAGTGCATGATTATTTCGAAGAACTAAGATTGTCATTTACAAGATTATTTTTCATATCGGACAGTGAAATAATAAAACTTTTGTTCGAGACTCAAAATCTTACGCTAAATAAATCTCACATACACAAGTGCTTTCCTAATATAATTCGCGTAAAAATGGACCAACAACTAAATATCCTGTCAATTATTGGTAAAGGTGGCGAAGTATTACAATTGGAGAAAAAAATTTCGCTTTCGCCAACATCAAACTGTGTTACGGATTGGTTAGTGTATTTAAATGAAGAAGTGACTGACGTAATTAAATATAAAATTGACGAATCAATAAAAACATTTAATAATGACTTATCGCTTCAATGGATTTCTAATACCCCTGCTATGGTAATCTTTTGTACCTGTCAAATAATTTGGACGTCTCAAATTCATAGTTGCTTTTTACTTTTCAATACGGAGGCATTGAAAATTTATCGGAATAAATTAAAAACATTCAATGAAGACGCGCAAAGTTTTTTAAAACTTAAATTAAGTAGAAAAGATAGAGAAATTATAACGTCTTTGATAATTCTTTTTACTTATCAAGAAGAAGTAATAAATTTATTGATTGAAAAAAAAATTCACGAAGATAACGATTTCGATTGGAAAGCTCAAGTCCGTTATTATTACCAAGAAGAGCAAGTAAAAGTTATTATTATAAACACTTGCATTAAATATGCTTATGAATATTATAGCAGTAGCCAAAAAATTATCGTTAATACGCCACTTACAGAAAGATGTTATAGAAGCTTAATGGAAGCATATTATCAAAATTATTTTGGAGCAATTGTTGGTTTTTCATGCGTTGGAAAAACTGAAACTATTAAAAATTTATCCAGAATATTAGCTGTGCCCTTTTTTACGTTTTCTGGAGAAAATAGACAAAATTATAACAGCATAGGTAATATATTCAAAGGCTTGGTAACGTTCGAGGCATGGGTTTATTTTAAAAATTTTACAAAAATAAAAGAAGAAATACTTTCGGTGATTGCTCAATATATTTTTAGAATTTCGCAATCCAGAAGTATGAATTCAAGCATTATCAATATCGATGGAACGCAACTTAAGTTCAATCCAAGTTGTTACATTAGTTTTAGTATGAATCCTGCGTTACCAAACTTATCAAATTTGCCTAATAATTTGAAATTATATTTTAGAACGGTTTGTTTTATGAAACCGGATATTGAAAAAATTTGTCAAGTTGAATTATATGCCGGAGGATTTAATGATGCGAAAAATTTAGCGGTAACGTTAACAGAAGTTTATCATCTGTGTAACGATCAATTATTTTCTCAAAATAAATACAATTTAAAATTAAGAAACTTAAAATCTGTGATTACAACGGCAGCCAAGTTAAAATTCATACATCAAAACGAAGAGGAACAAATTTTACTATTTCGTGCGTTATTAGATTTAAATATATCGCAATTCGCTGAAAATGATATTATTATTTTTCAAAATATTTTAAGAAAATCTTTTTCAACGGCGGTATTGCCTCCACCTGATTACAGTAATCTTTTAGAAATAGTAGAAAATATTTGTGCACGCGAAAAGCTTAGTTTTCACGATGCTTTAAAATTAAAAGTAATACAATTGTACGAAATGATACATTTAAAACAGGCAATTGTTCTTACTGGAAATTCGTTTAGTGGAAAATCAACTATCTTACATGTTCTTATGCAAGCCTTACCGATTATAAAAAATCAAGACAATCATAAAAATTTTAAAATAAATTGTGAAATAATTTATCCAAGATCATTAAGTATCGATAGGCTGTATGGATTTGTTGATGAAGTAACGGGAAAATGGCACGATGGAATATGCCCCAATATTTTGCGACAATTTACGGAAAATGATAATTCTAATTGGAAATGGTTAATATTTGATGGTAATATGCACTCATCGTGGATCGAAAAGTTGGATACCGCTATAGATGATAATAAAACATTATTTTTAACGTCAAATGAACGAATAACATTAACCGAAGACATACAGATATTTTTTGAAACATTAGATTTGCAAGAAGTTCCACCATCGATAATTTCTCGTTGCGGAATAATACACATTGATTCACAAACTTCAAATTGGAAATCTTTTTTACTAGTAGATATCATAAATATAGATTATTTTCGAGGATATCAAAAATTAATATATACATTGTTCGATTGGTCTATAGATCCATGTCTGGAATTCATACGCAATCATTGTACAGTCAACTTGGCATTAACAGACATGCATCTTGTTATGTCGACTATTAATTTATTCAAAATGTACATGTCTAACGCCATTGAAGAAAATGTAAATAAAAAAGAAAAAGAGAAGGATCACATACCAATATGGGCTCAAGCATCCATTATAATGGCAACAAACTGGGCCTTAGCAGGAACGCTAGATTTTCAATCGAAACAAAAATTTGAAAAATTTTATACATCATTGTGGAATAACACCAATGATAATTACCCTCGTCCAAGTGAAATAAAACAATTTGAAATTTCACTTCCCAGTGAAGGTAAACTACAAGACTATATTTACGTATTTAAAGGAAGTGGTAATTGGAAACATTGCAATGATATTTTAAAAACAGAAAAAATAAAAGAAAGTACACTTTTTCAAGAACCTTTTATTCCAATTATAGACAGCATCAAATTATCTGTACTTTTCAATTTGCATATGAAAAATCGTAAGCCGTTTATCTTGTGCGGTGAAAGTTCGAATGGTAAAACATACTTTTTTCAAGATTATTTTACTAATCTTCCAAGATCCGAATACGTAACTAATCATTTTAACTTTAATTCAATAACAAAAGCAAACGATGCTCAAGAATTATTTCTTTCAAAATTAAATAAAATTAAACGTTACAATTACGGACCATCCAAGAATAGACATTGCGTACATTTAATTGACGATTTAAATACAGTGCCTAATAATCAACTTAATACAAATTCTTCGATAGAATTAGTTAGGCAGTACTTAGATTATGGATTTTGGTACGATTTAAATGAAATTAAAAAAGTTATTATTTCAAACACAATGTTTAGTGCATCATTGACCACAGGAAAAGAGAATTTAAACAAAATCTGTTCACGATTTTCAAGACATTTTAATATTTTTACCATATATCCTCCATCAAAAGATAATATATTTCGAATTTTTTCTAATACACTTTTAATTTATTTAAAAAAGAATTCTTTTGCTGCTGATGTTCTAAACAGTGTAAATGGTATTGCAAATGCAACAATTGAGGTATATTTAGCTGCTTTACAAGAATTAAAACCAACTCCAACTAAAATTTTTTATCATTTTTCATTGCGCGACGTGCAAAAAATTATTAAAGGATGTGGTTTGATTCAAAAAGAATCTGTAGAAACTAAAATAACTTTTATTCGATTGTGGGCGCATGAAACCTTTAGAGTACTAGGTGACAGAATTACAGACGATGAAGATAAACGATGGCTATTTTTAAAAATACGTGAAGCTATTAAATTATGGTTTAAAGATCCATTCGAATCAGTTTTTGACTACCTGCCTAAATATGAAAATGATGAAATAACGCAGGAAAGTTTTAAAGATCTTGTCTTTGGTAATTTTATGGAAACAGATAAAAATAAAAGAAAATATGAAGAAATTAATTCGTTCGAGCATTTAAGAAACAAATTTTTACATTACATAAAAGAATTCAATGAAACAAATAAGAAAAAATTAGATGTAGTTGTAACGTGCTATACAGTTCAGCATTTAATACGAGTTTGTCGTGTTTTAGCCACTCCAGGAGGAAGTTTATTGATGATTAGCTCAAGTGGTTCTGGAAGAAAATCGCTTATACGATTAGCTGCTTTAATTCAACAACATAATATATTTGAACCTATGATTCATACACAATATAATGAAACTTCTTGGAAGAAAGATATTAAATCAATATTGATAAATTGTGGAACTTTAAAAAGAGACTATACTTTCTTGATAACCGACAGACAAATGAGATTTGAATTTCTTCAAGATATCAATAGTCTGCTTAGATTCGGAGAAATAGCACGATTGTTTTCCGAAGATGAGCAGAGAGATATTACAAAAATTATTAGACTTGATGCTCAACAAGGTAATAGAAACTTGGAAATGGATATGTCAAAGGTTTTTAATTATTTTGTTGATCAATGCAAACATAGATTACACTTTGTTCTTAACTTAAATCCTATTGGTAAAACTTTACGACTCTATTTACAAAGATTTCCTACGTTAATTGATCAGTGTACCATTAATTGGTATAATTCTTGGCCAGAAAAAGCAATCGAACAAGTAGCTATTCATTATATGAAAAATATAAATTTGCAAGATTTGATAAAATCTCAAATGACTCTTTGCAGTAAGCAGTTTTACAATGGAGCAAAACAAATTAGTCGTCAATATTACGAAGAAATGGGAAAGACACTTCACATTTCACCAGCAGCTTTTGTCAGAACTATGAAATTGTACGTGGATATTATATCTAAAAAACAGGAAGAAATAAAAGTAACTAAAAAACGATATCTGATGGGATTAGATAAATTTCAATTAGCTGCTGGCGAAGTTTCACAAATGAAAAATACTCTAACAAACTTAAGACCTCAATTAGAAGCGTCTGCTCGAAAAACCGAAGCAACAATGAAGGAAATTGAAAATGAAAATATTAGTGTAGAAAAAGCTACTGTTCTTGTAAAGCGCGATGAAGAAATAGCCAACAAAAAGGCTGAAATTGCTGGAATTTTGAAAGCAGAATGTGAAGCCGAACTTGCAGTTGCAATTCCAATTTTGGAAGATGCTCTTGCGGCCTTAAATACTTTAAAACCAACTGATATTACATTAGTTAAAGCCATGAAAAATCCACCTGATACTGTTAAACTCGTCATGGCTGCAGTATGTGTAATGTTGAATGTACCTTCTGAAAGAGTTATTGATCCTGTAACAGGGAGAAAAAGTATGGATTTTTGGGGCCCAAGTAAGCGTGTTTTAGGTGATATGAATTTTTTACAAAATTTAAAAGATTATGATAAAGACAATATTTCTCCAGCTATAATGGCTATAATAAAGAAAACGTACATGTCAGATAAGAACTTTATGCCTCATATAGTGGTGAAAGCTTCGAGCGCTGCTGAAGGACTTTGTAAATGGGTTAGAGCAATGGTCTCCTATGACGAAGTTGCGAAAGTTGTAGCACCTAAGAAAGAAAAATTAGCAGCTGCTCAAAAAGAATGTGACGAAACGGAAGCATTTTTAAATGCTAAACGCAAAACTTTGGCAGATTTAAATATGAAATTGGCAGCTCTAAAAAATACGCTCAAAGCTACGCTTTTAAAAAAATTACAATTAGAAAAAGAAGTTGAGAATTGTACTGCAAAATTAAAAAAAGCAGAAGGCTTAATATCTAGCTTAGGTGATGAAAAAACTCGTTGGATGGAATCTGCAAATAAACTTGAAAGATTATATGACAATCTTGCTGGAGATGCATTTTTGTCTAGTGCCACAATAACATATTTGTCACCGCTTAGTCTTACTTATCGTCAAAAATATACTACTGAATGGAAAGAATGTATGAAAAATTATAATATACCGTTTTCCGAAGAATATGATTTCATAAATTTTCTTGGTATAGAAATTAAAATGAACAGCTGGCATATGCGTGGTTTATCTAATAATCAATTTTCGCTCCAAAACGCAATAATTATGGAAAATTCTCCGTTATGGTGTTTATTTATTGATCCACAAACTCAAGCAAATGAATGGATAAAAAATATGGAAAAACCAAATAATTTACAAATAATAAAAATTACTGATTTAGATTATATGGAAATAATTCGAAAAAGTATGGAAATTGGTAATCCTGTTTTATTAGAAAATCTTGAAGAAGAGCTTGATGTTTCACTAGATCCTATTCTTACTCGAGATATTTATAAAGTTTCTGAATTTTGGTATATGGATCTTGGACAAGATAGTGTTTTATACAGACCAAGTTTTCGATTTTATTTAACAACAAGATATCACAATCCTTGTTACTCATCCGATGTTTTTAATAAAGTTACAGTTACAGACTTCTTATTACCTAGTGATGCTCTTCGAGATCACCTTTTAGATATAGTGATTTCTAGGGAAAGGCCAGAACTTCAAGAAAAATTTGAAAAAATTTTAATTGAAAATATTAATAATAAAAGGATACTCAAACAGCAAGAAGATAATATTTTACATACTCTATCAACATCTACTGCAAATATTCTTGAAGATGAAGGAGCTATTAAAATATTAGATTCATCAAAAAGTCTTGCTGTAGATCTTATGAAAAAACAAGAAGCCACAAGAGCTACAAAAGAAGAAATTGATTTATTTCGTGAAACATACAGTCAATTCACAAAGTATTGTGCAGATCTCTATAGCACTCTAAATATATTGCCAAATTTAAATTATATGTATCGTTTTTCACTCACATGGTTTACTCAATTGTACATCAAGTCCATTGAAACATCAAATCGGAGTGTCATTCATAAAAAACGAATAGATTATTTAAAAATGTCATCTATTCAAAATCTTCATCAAAGTGTTCATAATGCTCTTTTTGAAAAACATAAACTTATATATTCATTTATTTTATGTGCAAAAACTTTGTTAGATACTGAACAAGTCACTGAACAAGAATTTAATGTTTTTATGTCATTAGATGGAAAATATCCTACAAAATGTGAAAGTGAAACTATTCCTAATCCAGCATCTTCTTGGTTACCTGATAAATCGTGGCAAGAAATTTGTAAAATTAGTAATTTATTAACAGTATTTCAAAATTTTACAAATAGTTTTAGCACCAACAGTATTAAATGGAAAAAATATTGTAGTTCTTTAGATTTTGAGGATTATCTTATGCCTACACCTTGGGATAATAAATTAACAGCATTTCAAAAATTGATAATTATCAGAATTTTATGTCCTGATAAAATAATTTTTAAAATAACAGAATTTGTAGAATCTGTTATGGGGCAAAGTAGCAATTTTTTCACTCCATGTAATATAACTCGACCCTATGCAGAATCTAGTTGTCTTATACCTTTGATATTTATTTTACCCAGTTATTCATCTCCATTTTCAATTGTCAATAAATTTGCTAAAATTTTAGGGTATTCTGCTAAATTACATTCTCTATCTATGGGTCCATCACAAGGTCAAAAAGCAGAATTGCTTATTGAAATAGCCCGCAAAAATGGAGAATGGGTTTTTTTACATAATTGTCATCTTGCATTACCATGGATGATAAAACTTGAAAAAATGTGTGAAAAGTTTGACATTTCCAATACATCTTTGGGTTTCAGACTATGGATGAGTACTGAATCAAATAATAAATTTCCAATAGGTATTTTACAAAACAGTATTAAAATTGCTTTTGATGCTCCATATGATATAAAACAAACTTTAACTTGGAGTTATAAATCTGAACCTGTGAAAGATAAAGAATTTTTTGAAGGATGCCCAGGAAAAGACAAAGTATTTTCTAAATTACTTTACGGATTTTGCCTTTTCCATGCATTTATTCGAGAAAGAAAAAATTTTGGAATACAAAGCTGGAATTTTCAATATGAGTTTGATGAATCAGATTTACAAATGTCAATTATTCAATTAAAAAATTGGATTAACCAATATGATAAAGTTCCTTTTAAAGCTTTAACTTATTTTTTAAGCGAATGTAATTATGGAGGTAAAATTATGGATATTCAAGATAAAATTTATTTAGATACATTAGTTTTAGATTATTGTAACTATAAAGTGATAAGTGATTCAAACTATGACTTTGATACTGTTCATGCCTACAGAGTACCTAAAAGAATTGAATACAGAGATTACTTGAAACATATTAAAAATAGTATTCCTGTTTATATGTCACCGGAAGATTTTTGTCTGGATAAAAATATAGGCTTAAAAAAAAACAGTAACAAAGTCAATGATTTTTTAAATTCAATGTCATGCTTAATTGAAACAGCTGTGATCCAAGATTTTGGAAATAAAAACAATCAAGTGATGTCAATAATTTTTGAAATACTTAAGATAATACCAGAAGAATTCAATATTAAAGAAATACAAAAAAAATATAAAGTTACAGAATCAGAATTATTAAATTCTGTCTTAATTGAAGAAATAAAGATGTATAATATATGTATAAATATTATAAGAAACTCACTATATGAGCTCAAAAAAGCTTGTAGCGGATGCATGAGTTGGTCAAAAAAATTAGAGAAAATTTCAGAAGAAATTTCACAAGGATTAGTTCCAAAGTCATGGAAAGTGTATATTTCCTTAAGTACAAAAAAAGAACTTTCAAAATTTATAACAAATTTATTAGAACGTGTAAAATTTATACATAAGTGGATTAACAATGGTCATCCTCGATTCTATTGGTTTGGAGGATTGATGTCTTGTAAAAGATTATTATCTACGTTAAAAATGATTTTTGCAAAAAAACAAAGAGTTCCTATTAATGAAGTTGTATTCGAATTTAATGTTCTAGAAATTGATAATCCTATAGATGATTTTAATGTACCTGAAAATTCCATTTATGTATATGGACTTTATTTAGTTGGGGCAAAATGGAATGAGCAAAACAAATCATTAAGTAGTTCTAAAACAAAAGTCTTTTATAATGATATGCCTGTTATTTCTTTTGAATTAACTTCTAAAAAAAATATAGCATCGATTAATTATTACAAATGCCCTTTATACGTTTCACCTAGTCTACATAATAGTCCATATAATAATGAAAATTTACAGGATAATTACATTTTGTCAGTAGATTTAAAATCAGATGTTAATCCAAAAATATGGATAAAACGCGGCACTGCTTTGTACTGTCAAGCTGAATAAGTAGAACATAAGAGAATAAAAAAATTGTTATTTGTATAATTCGAGAATAAATAAAAATTGTATACAAATATGTATGTATTTAATTTTACAAAAATAAAATAAACCTATTGTATACAAAATATAACCTTATACTAACCTAAATTCATAAACTCCTTTCAATAAATGAATTTATTTTTTTATTATATTTTTCTCTTAATTCACATTATTTTCTTTTATGCACTATTAATAATGCATATATTCGTATGTTAACATTAGTAAAAATAATACTAAAAACTAAATTTGATAGTGTTCTACTTGGTTCATGTACATACAAGAATTAAAAATTCTTTGGAAAAAAAAATTTGATCGTAATAAGCATTATTATTTTGCGATTGTGATTCTATCAATTAAATATTGATTTATTTCAAATAATTTTAAAAAACTATTTGGGAAATTGTAAAAATTAATGTACATGAAAATATTAATAGTAATTGAATAAATTAATATAATAAACAAAATGCAGTTTAATATAATTTTTATTATGCGGAGATATATTTAATGCGCTTTCAAATAAGCTATGTTTACATAAAAGCGTTGATTCAACTGTATATTAATTGATTTCAAACATGTTATAACCAACTGAATTTGCCTACTAAAAGAAAATTTTATATATATATATATACACTGATATATATATATACAATGGTATATACTATTACATATATATATATATATATATACTATTATATATATATAATAGTATATACCAGTGTTCCTTGATGATAAACCCAATTCGAACAGTAGAGGGTTTGCTTAAACTCAAGCAGAGATGAATAGGAAGATTGCCATCAGAGACCGGAAAAAAAAGTGAGGCAATTCCTGTGCGCCAGAAGGTGCTGCCGCCTAGTAGTCTAGCAGCCGAAGTAAACGCATGTTAGACAAAGAGAGAGAGAGAGAGAGAAGACGTATCGTAAGTTTCGTGTAAACGCACGATAATGTGCGCAAACTCCGTAAAGCGTTTTGAAGAGCAAAAAATAATGTCAAAGAGAAAAAAATAATTTTTTTTTTAGTTTCAAATTGCAAAAGACTTTGTTACAAATAAAAAAAAACGAACCACAAGCAATAAATTTAATTAATAATAAGCAAATTACAATAAATAACCTCGGGGATGAAAGTTTTATATTGCAAAAGCTTTTTTATATATAAATTAATCAAACCGTTAGCTCTACACCTAATAACCCTGTGAACGAAAGTTTTAAACTTTATACGCTTTGTAATAAATAAATTAATAAAGCCATAAGGTTCTACATTTTAAAACTCTGGAGACGAAAGTTTTAAACTTTAAACGCTTTGTTATAAATAAATTAATAAAGTCATAAGGTTCTACACCTAAAAACCCTGGGGAGAAAAATTTCAAATTGCAAGAGATTTTGTTATGAATCAAAAAATTGAACCATAAGCTCTACACTAAATAACCCTGGGGACGAAAGTTTTATATTGCGAATGAATTGTTATAAATAAATTAATCATACCGTAAGCTCTACACCTAAAAACTCTGTGGAGAAAAGTTTCAAATAGCAAAAGATTTTCTTCCCATGATTTTTAAGTGTAGAGTTTATGACTTGATTAATTTATTTATAACGAAGCGTTTGCAATTTAAAACTTTCATTCCCACGGTTTTTAGGCGTAGAGCTTACGTTCTTGCAAGTTGAAATTTTTCTCCCCAGAGTTATTAGGTGTAGAGCTTACGGTTATCTTTTATTATTAATAATAAAGTCTTTTACAATTTGAAACTTCTTTCTTCAGGGTTTTTAGGTGTAGAGCTTACGGTATGATTAATTTATTTATAACAAAGCTTTTGCAACTTAAAACTTTCGTCTTTAATATTATCAGCTGTAGAGCTTTTGGCTTGATTAATTTCTTTGTAACGAAGCGTTTGCATTTTCAAATTTTCATCCCAATGATTATTTCGTGTAGTGCTTATAGTTTGCTTTTTTTATTAATAACAAAATCTTTTGCAATTTGCAAGTTTTTTCTCCAGGATTTGTAGATGTAGAGATTACGGTATGTTTAATTTATTTATAATAAAGCCTTTGCAATATAAAACTTTTGTCCCTAGTGTTATCAAGTGTAGAGTTTAAGGTATGATTAATTTATATATAAAAACGCTTTTGCAATATAAAATTTTCGTCCCCAGGGTTATTTAGTGTAGAGCTTATGGTTCGATTTTTTTTTATTTTTAACAAAATCTCTTGCAATGTGAAACTTTTCTGCAGAGTTTTTATGTGTGAAGCTTATAGCTTGATAAATTTATTTATAACAAAGCATTTGCAATATAAAACTTTCGTTCCCCGGATTATTCGTATCGTGTTCGGTTTCTTTGTTTTATTTGTAATCAAGACTTTTGCAATAAAAATCTTTTGTCCTTGGCGTTCCATAGTGTACAGCTTATTGTTTGGTTTATTTATTTAGAACAAAAACTTTTGCAATTTGAAAATTTTCTCTTCAGGGTTTTTTTTATTTGATTTAAAATTTGAAATTTTATTTTTTTACAATTATAAATTTTGTTATAATATTTTTTGCGAATATAAATTTTATTTAAGTTACAAATGTAAGGTTTCATGTTATTAATTTCAATTTTTGTAACTAAAACTACCATTTTTCCTGGCTCTTCAAAATCGCTTGCACGGAGTTTGCGCACATTATCGTGCGTTTACACGAAACTTAATTACGTTACGTCTTCTCTCTCTCTCTGTCTAACATGCGTTTACTTCGGCTGCTAGACTACTAGGCGGCAGCACCTTCTGGCGCGCAGGAATTGCCTCACTTTTTTTTCCGGTCTCTGATGGCAATCTTCCTATTCATCTCTGCTTGAGTTTAAGCAAACCCTTTACTGCTCGAATTGGGTTTACGATCTAGGAACACTGGAATATATACTCTATTTAGATCAGATTCTTTGCAAAGAATTTCATCTAAATGTACGACAAAAATGAAAACATAACCAAAAACGTTAAAACATTATCTTTTATTTTCGAAACATTTCTTATTTAAATACTAAGTGGCTGTTAGAGAGTAAATAGCAAAATAATTAGTGGAAATTTTAGAAGTTGCCATCTGTTAATAAATTTTTGGAAAAATACAAATATTTATATTTATTTGTAAGTAAGTACATCTATATATTTTTGTAAATTATTACTCATTTGAGAAATTTTTTAAAAATATTTTTTATAATTTATCTTTGTTTTGTATTCTTTAAGAAATAAAACTCATCTATCATCTAATATAAAGACAGCTTGTGTTGTATTTTTATCTATAAGCTTATCTCAACTTTTGTTATAAAGAAAGATAAACAATGTACATAAAATCATAGACTTTAAATATGTATATTTTAAAACTTTAATTTTAAAATTTATTTCCAGAAATATCGTAATAAATAATTCAATGAGGATTCATGAAAAAATAAAGTTGGAAAAGTTTGTTTTCTAAAATATTAATAAAAAATCATGGAAAGTTTTTCTACTCAGAGATTTGATGGCAAGATCGAAGGCTTTGATTCTTGTATGATTGATGGAACTACTCAACAACAAGACATTGCACAAACTGTAAGTAGTGAAACAAATGTTCAAGATGTAAATACAATTGAAAATGAAGAAAATCATGAAACATCAACTATACAGCAACCACAAGCAACTCAACAAAATAATCAAATTTCTTCATTAATCCAATCAAATACTCAACAAAATGTAACTTTAACACCAGTTCGATTACCAGCTATTTTAGATGGAGAATTTTTTAGTGTTATGAGATTAGAAGATACAAATGTTACGGCACGCTGTTTGCAGTGTCATAAACTTCTAAATGGAAATTTAAAATCAACTGGAAATTTTCTCAGCCATGTGAAGGTATTTTTAATAAATTAAAATAAACAAAAACATGATATAATTTTAAATATGATTTAATTTATTTAATTAATTGTTTTTAGAGAGTTCATCCTTTTTTAATAGAAAAAATTAAATGTAAATCAAATCAAAGGAGGCCAGCAGCAATTTATATTGATTTATCGCAAGATAAATGTCATGAAATTATAAGAACGAAAAATCGTTTAAAAAAATTTCCTAAAACTGTAATTAAATTTTTTTATAATAATAATCAATGTTGCATAATAAAGATGTAAATAATGTACAAATTTGAAATATTAATATTCATACATATATATAAAGACATATGTATGATTATAATTTATTTTAATTAATTTTTATAAATTTACAATGATTTGCTTATTCAATAGTGAAAATTATGAAATATAGGATTCATTGCAGCATTAATATTTTTAATGAAACTATCTAAAAAATTCATAGTCACATTCAATTTTTCCTTTTTGTAGGAAGAGTACCAGTCTTCTAATGAAGAAGCTTATGAACACGCTGAATGGGTTGAACCACCAGGTCTTAGAAAACGAAAATCTGAAGAACTTGATGCTAGTGAAATGTTGAGAGTCTCTCATAATAATTCAATAATTGTTGAGGATGAATTCGATGCAATTGGAAGGAATGTTGCTGCTAAATTGCGGCATATGCGATTAGATCAAAGAATAATTGCAGAAAAATTACTTAATGACATTTTATTTGAAGCACAATTAGGTAATCTTCACAGAGATTCTAGTATACACGTTTGAAAAATGTATAATACGTTTTTTTGTAAAAATTAAGATATGATCGTGTACATAGGTATTTTATAAAAACAAATTTGATCCATTTTCGATTGACGACAAATATTTTTAATATTTTTTATTTCGGAAAAATAGGCATTTGGGTTTAATTTTAATTGTACAGATTTTGATAAAAATAACATTTAAAAATAAGAGACAAAAATTTGTATAAATATTTTTATTGCACACAGTATATATATAAGAATCTGTAAATAAGTAACAATATTTGATAAAAAATGGACTGGAATACAGTCTAATATATAATTATTATTTATATAATGTTATATAAATAATAGTTTAATAATGAATTTATGAAAAATTAATTTTTAGAATTGAAGTACATCGTATAATTATTGTACTTTTTAAGTCTTTATCTGCTGCAATTGGTATGTTCAGTCTTTACATTAAGTTGTTAATATTTTTATAGCTATTGTAAACTTTTATAACAATAGAATTCGTATTATTTCAGTAAATGAAAAAAATATGAATTAATAGTATTGTTTATAAAAATGATTATATTATAAATACTATTTGAATGTGACATATATATGTTAAAATTTAATTATGATTATTTAAATTTTAATATATATTATTGATTTTTTAATATTTAAAATATAAAAATAGTGATCAACATTCCTTTCCAAATGTTTATGAATAGATTTATCCTACAAAATGAAATGTGAATTGTTTTAATTATAAGTATTTAAGTTACATATACTCTACATTTTTTTGGTTTTAACAATAAATAATATACTATTGTTGATGAAAGACAAAGACTCATGCAAATAAAAATAAAGTAAAATGAATATGAATACCAAAATCCTTCCCATTCGCTGTATAAATACCAGCTTAATGTCATACAAGTATTTTGTAAAATTACAAATGCATAATAAAAGATAAGCCATTTGTCAGCATATTTAAATTTAATCCGATATTCAATTATGCTAAATATGTATACTAATCCAAGCCATAAATTTATAAAAAAGCTCATTACATCATAATATTTAGAGTAGTAAAATAAGTAAGCTATCATAAAAACATAATGCAAGCCAAGTACTGCTAATAAATATACAGGATAAAATTCAAAGCAAATTGCTATTGATAAAATTCTAGGTAATATGAATAAAAACCACCAAAGAAAAGATAAAAATGTTCCAACAGGATCATCGTTTTCTAAACCTTTTGCAAAATTTTTACGATTTGGTATTTTAATATTATCTGTTCTTTTAAATGCTGTATCATTTACAGTGTCTTCAACTGGCTTATCATCTTCGGCAATTTTAATATCTTCTAAATCAGCAACAATCGAATCTGGTCTTGGTGGTGCTGGCATATCTGGCACAGGGATTGGTGTAATTGACGTAATTCCTCGAAGTGGTGCTGGTGGTGGAATAATTTTCACATTTTTTGGTGGAAGTGGTGGAGTTTGTTTTTCCAAATTGTTATACAATTGTTGTTCATTTTCACAATTTTTTTCTGTAATATCTTTTTGGTTAATTTCAATTGTTTCTGCTTGAGAAGTTATTGTTGAATGAAGTAACTGTTTTTCTTCAAGATTCTCTAACTCCTTAAAAGTACAAAAAGAGTTATTAACATTTTTAAATTAAAAGACAACTTTTGATGAAATTTCAAATTTTAATATTTCCTTATAATAAAAGTTATATCAGTTATTTATTTATAGTATTTTTATATATTTATGTATTAATATTGAAATTTACTTTTTTTTTTCAACAAAAAATTCAAATAATATGTCCCATTACAATGATTAATTTTTTATCAATAATTTTTTAGATGTGTTCTATTACAATTTTAACATAGATAAATTGTTGCTTTAATCATAAAATAAAAATTATTTTTATGAATAAATCATTGAAAAAAACTCTTATAATTTTAAAAAGTACCATTTTTATATTAGATTACCTGAATTCTATATTTTTTTAACCACATTGCCCATGGCACTTTTCTACCATTTATTCTTTGGCTTTCGTATCTTTGAAAAGATGTTGTTTTAATAGCCATAATGCAAATGGACATTAAAATACATAAGACATGAACAACTTCTATAAAAAAAATTAATTATAAATTTGAGAAATTAATAAATTTTAATAAAATAATGTAATTTGTCAATACCTGATTGATGAGTACGAGAAGTATGTTTTTCTCTAAAAAGTAGGTGTGTTTGAAACACAGCTTGAGGAGCAGCTTGAAACCAAGCTTGGAGAAAAAAATATAATTCGATTGCTGCTGGTGCAGCAGCTATATTCAATGTTTTCCTTCTTTGCTCACCTGACAAAATAAGCGCATCCACTGATAATACTATAAGGCCAGCATACCTATAAAATATCCATTATAATTTTTTAATGAATATAAACTTTAATTATATGAACTCTTACCTGTAGAGAGCAAAAAGTGGAAATGCTATTAATTTACATAATTGTAAAAAAAACCATAATAAAGCACCTTTATATAATTTGTCATTGTCAGTCATCCACCAATCAGGTCTTGAAACAGTTAATATGAAGTATGCAAGTGCAGGAGCATACATGAAACTGATCGTAATACTTGCCCATACTGGATTATGTTCTCTAAAATGTTGCACTGCAACTACTAAGTCTGCAGAAAAATGTGTTACGTAGACAAAACAATTAACTATGGTAGGTATTAAAAATATTAAGTAAATCTGTTCCTTTGACTTTAAAGGTACTTGTAAGCATTTAGTGGATTTTCGTTCGCATATTTCTTCGGTTTGAACCATTTTTGTTAATTTTTTTTAATATTTTTAAAATAATACACTTTTTATAATCTCATTAAATTAATATCTTTATCATTTTTATAAATTATAAATCATAAAAGTAAAATTTTATGATTTAAAATAATAATTTAGTCATTAGTAATAGTTATAATAAGGTTGACTCAGTCTTATCATTTTTTATCAGCTTAGATTAAACTTTGGCAAGTGTTTTATTGTATTTGTTCCATTCACATTACACCGTTAAACATCCCGTTAAATTAATCACTCAAATTTTAAAATTCTAAAATTTTCATTGACATTACAGTATAAAGTCCTAAACAAATTTAAAACTAGCAGAAAAAGTTGAAAAATTTAAATCTTAAAAGTTTATGCACATATTAAGTTAATATAGATTATTTACATCAATTAAAATTCAAGGTTTTTTAAAACAAATTATAGTTCTACATTAAAAACTGTTGCTTTATTGACATTGGCGCTCCTTAAAAAAGTACGTAGGTGACAACTCAATATATAATAACTCGAAGAAAAACGAAACAGTTAGTCACAACAAATGCGCTTCTCACAGTTAGTCAAGATGTATGTATGCTTCATAAAATTGGTTACTTGACCGTAATTATAATAAGCCTAATGTAATAGCTTTTTGAGCACGATAATATTACAGCCTATGATATGAAACAATAATAAATAATAATAGTTATAATACTATATACTGCGATCATTAGATCAGCTGTGATGTACACGCTCACAGGCGCACACACAGTCAATCCAGCCGGGAGTGATGAATATGACATATTATGTATGTAAAAAGAGTAAATAAATGTTCGAAGCAATCATAATACATATATAATCTTTTTATGGAAAATAGAAAAAAGTATAACGACTTTTTAATTATTTATATATGATCATTATTAATTATTTGTTTCTTCTTTAGTGTCAGTTTTTTTATATTGCTGTCACAATGCAATATCGTATTCCTATCTTAAATATATAATGATCGTCACGTGCTGAAGACACGTTATATCAGGCATTCTGTCACTAAGATTATTATATATTAAAATGATATGATTATACGTTATATTATGTGCCGGGTATTAAATTTTAAATTTAAGTTTCATTTATTCTATTTATTTTTATTTATTCAATTTAAAATTAGAAATTTTAATTTTTTTTATAAATATAAATATTATTCAAGTTACAAATGTGTTTTCATGTTATTAATTTCAATGTTTGTAACAAAAACTTCCATATTTCCTGGCTCTTCAAAACCGCTTTACGGAGTTTGCGCATATTATCGTGCGTTTACACGAAATGCGCATATCTTCTCTCTCTCTCTCTCTCTCTCTCTCTCTCTCTCTCTGTCTAACATGCGTTTACTTCGGGCTCCTAGACTACAAGGTAGCAGCACCTTCTGGCGATCAAATAGATTGACAAATAGATGACTCATTCTTGCGCATGACTATATAATTTCAAATTTTTTTAAAATATATAAATATATAAATATTATATTAATATACAAAATCTGGTATTAAGCTGTAGAAATCCTGTGAACATTTTTTAAATATAATAAGATTCACATCTGAAAAATAGGCCTTCAAGGAAAGATATTAAATATGATTCGAAAATTAATAATTATTAATAAAAGAAATAAGTTAATGATAGATGAAGAAATAACTAAAATATTTTTACAAAAAAATAGATGTCTACTAAAAATATTTGTATTATACCAATTTATTATTTAATGTTTAAAGTTTAAGTTAGTTATTAATTAATTAATTGAAATGCATCAAGAATTATTAGGGCTCAGAAAAAAAATACAAACTTTCAAACAATGTATAAAAAAGGATGAAATGTGTAATTCATTGATGCTAATTTTTTAAATGTTTTATTTGGAAAAAAAATTTTTCTAAAAATAAAATAAATATATTTTAATTATAAAATAATTTACAAATCTTAAGAAACAAAAGATTATCATTATATGTAAGAAACTGTTCAAACAATTTATATTTTTAAAATCAAGGAGGTTTAAATAGTTAAATAATTTAATTATAATTATATTTAATTTTTGATTTTAATAAAAGAGTAAATTAATAATTACTAATTCATTTATATACATTATAAAAAAATCTGTTGAATAAATTTCTTTATTCAGCTGGTTGAAGGTCTTTTAAGAAAGCTTTGTATTTATCCATAATGTCTAAATCATCATCCTTCTTATTGCTTATATCGTCATATTCACTTCCAACAGACCAAAGGGTTTCTAAATCATATTTAATTCTTGCTTCATGAGAAAATATATGAAGTACAATATTACCTGTAACATTTTTTACATATACTTTTTTTTTTGTATTTTAAAATAAAAATCTAAGAAGTTATAATATAAAAACACACGTAATAAAATGTTATTAACCAGTTAACTAGTACAGCTTTTATGCCAAAACTGGCACAAGCCAATCCTTTATGATATTACACCAAAGTTGGTATATAAGGGCTTTTATAGACAATGAAGCTGTTTTAAACACTATTTTTTTAATTTGCAAATCGCTAAGGGTAGAAAATAAGGGTACTTTGACACAAACTTTTTGTTTTCATATATGAGTGCTTGCCAGTGAATCATTTAATTTGAAAATTTTTAAAGCATTCTATGTACAAAAATAGTTTTTTTTATAAATTATTAACAATTTTAATTTTGAGTTTTTCAATCATTTAATGATATTACTGAATATTTATTAAAATACTTTAATGATATTATCACTATTTAAAGTTTGTAGTCATGTATAATTTTTTAGATATTAAAAAACTTTGCAATACCTAGGTCTAATGCCACCCAATCTTTTGAATTCTCTCCTTCTATTTTAGGAATCCTTTCATTTTTATATTTTTTTAATTTAAATATTTTTCGAACAAAAGTAGCCAATCCATGCATGTGTCTGGAAGATTTAGCAGTAACCACTACAAAATAATCAACATAACAATATTCTTTTGGAACTGTTGCTACAAAAATTTGTCTAGCATTGTCCCTATTTAAGATTTCAATAAGATCTTTTATATTAAAAACACCGTTAATACCATCTATATAAAATTAAAGAAGTAAAATAAATTAAAAAATTTATCAAATTTTATGTTAGAAGTAATTATTGATTATTTCTTGTAACTTACGACGCTTATTAATTTCATCAAAAATATCAATATGTTCTTCTTCCTTAATATTTAATTCATTAAGTTCTATTCTTTTTTTTTCTTCATTTACATCAAAAATTATCGATGCATCTTCATCTCGAAACACTTTATATTTTCCAATAAAACTAGAAGGAAGGTTATGTTCTTCATCTTCATGTTTTAAATTTTCATCTTCAGTCAATTTTTTATTAAATTTTTGTATACAATATGAAATAGATTTTTTTTGAGCAATACAATCTTTGTTAACTGTTTCACATTTGCAAACGTTTAATTTGTAAATTGTTTTCTCAATTTTTAACAATGAACGTGATACGCTTCTATACATGATTGTATACTATAATGTCATAAGAAAATTTTTCGTCATTCTCTGCACGACATAAAACGTGCACAATTTATTGGTTATGTTAGTTGTTATATAGCTTAATATTGTCAACAAAATGAAAAATTGTATCATTTAATGTTAATACTATTTTACTATTAAATTTAATTTTAAATATAACATTATTTTAATATGTATGCAATTGGAAATATTAAGATTTTTTTTCGTAAATGTAGAGTGAGTATGAGAATATAGAAATGGGATTTTTTAAAGGATTTTAAAATAATAAAACAAGATTTTTATTTATCTTGAGAAGTAATTTTAATTAAACCAAACAAGACAAGTTCTTTTATAAAATATTTTCTCTGTGCAACTAGATGTTCATAAAGTTTAGATTTTATAGATCCAATAATCTTGATAGTATTGATGTCAAGTATTTGCTGAATATATCATAAGCACAGCTGAAACAAAAAAATTATTAACTACATACAATTATGTCTTTTAATTATTTATTCATATTATTAAACATGATTTATTTTTTAATTTTGTAATTTTTATATATTTTCAAATGAATATCAATAACTGGAAAATTTTGAACTTTCACACTTGCACATATATTTATTATTTTTATGCAAATAAATTTTAAGTTATGTACAAATTTAGAATGGATAAAATTGTATATCAAATTTTATAAATTTATATGAAATAATTATTTTAATATTTTATGCTTAATCATAATATACTTTGATAATTTTATCTTAAATTACCATATTGTACATAATTAATAAATATACTGCTTTATTACAGTATTAGGTAATTCTTTATTAGCTTTCTATAAGGTATTTCGATAATGAAAAATTTATTTGAAAACGTTATATAGGCATTATTAAAATATTAATTAAATAGAAGAATGATTCTAAGTTTTCTGTAATGTGAAATATTAATTTTACTTTTATTTATAAATATGAAGCAAACTATAATTTGTATTATACTAGGTTGGAAACTATGAAACGGGCGTGCAGCTTAACAGACTAAATAAAAAAACGCCTGTTTCATAGTTTCCAACCTAATAAATATTATAAATTATAACATACATTTTCCATTTACTAATAAACAATATAAATTTTATTCTCATTTAGTTTTACAATAAAGTAGTTCGAAAATCATATTTGAAAATTAAAAAAATGTAAGTTTTATAAATATAATTTATAAAAAATTATTATTAATATAATCAATTATTAATATAATCAATTATTAAAATATCAAATGTACTTACAGGTATTAAGATGGTGAAAAAATTTACTTGGACCTCGCGCGCATCTTCCTCCTTTTACGCTTTAGCCTTCGCATCCTTTTCTTACGCCACTGCAAGTGAACAATTAATTTAATTATTTCATTATTTCATTACAACAAATTACATTGGAAAAATTATGTTTACTAATGATGTTTATGGTACAAGAAACACAATTGGCGATGAAAATAAGAATTTAAGTAGATTTAATATTACACTCAAAAATATAAAAATTATAAATATTTAAAGATGAATGTGAATTTAATAAGTTTACATTATTTTAATAGTTAACATTAATAATTAGTTTTTATTTCGTGTAAATCTACGCACATGAATGCCGCGTAGTAAAAAAAATTAAAGTTGCAACGTGTTAAAAAGACATAATATATTGAACAAATATAAAAAATAAAAATAAATAAATATTAATAATCACCTTTGCTCTCATCTCTGCTAGATTGAGAAATCTAGATTACTCTAGAATTCTCGATTACTGCGGATTGCGAATCCTTCGGATCCGTTTGTCCTCTCACTTCTGAAACCAATATGGAAGAGAAACGGTGAAGTCCGCCGAGAGGCCGGAAAGTCTCCGAAAGTCAGAGGCGCCAATTTAGTTTCTATTTTGCTCATAAGAGGGACAAATTTTAACTAATTTTATATTCAATATTTTAATATTTTTATGTCTAATTTTTATATCTAATAATAAGTTACATCTAATAGCTTTGCTTTAATTATTTTGTCTTAATTATTAATGTTAATTAATTTCTATTTTTAAATGTAATTAAATTATTAACAAAATTTAAGTAATTTAAGAATTACTGTTTATCCCGAGATTTGCATCACGGTAACTTTTAATTTCATTTTTAATATAGATAATAAAATGAATAAGTTAGTAAAAAATAATATTTACTGTAAGGTAAGAACAAATGAGAAAAAAATATTGAATTATTTGGTTTTAATTAATAAATAAGTATTTAATATATTATTTTTGATGATTCTCTTACACCAATTGATTGCATTTTAAAATTTAGCGCGAGTATTTATCTGCACGTAGCGCTACGGTAATATGTGACAGTCGTATAACAATGTGTCAATTAATATATGACAGTCATATAACCGTCATTTATTATTTTACATTATAGCTTAAATGCGTATATATATAATGTAAACAAGTTTATTTGACGAAAATTAGACCGTCATAAGTAGTAATTGTTGAAGCGCGCGCGTCACGTATGTTTTCCCGCGCTTAAGGTGCATTAAGCCTGTAAGATATTGTAAGTTCGGGATAACACTTGCCACTCGGCACTAGTTGCTATAGAATCTTGTTAATGTATTATCATTATTAAAAAAAATTCTACGACTATATAAAATAAAATAAATTTTTTAATGCCGTTATTGTACATTTTATTGTTGTGACATTGATTAATTTTACTTGTGCAATAATTTTTTCATGAAAAAGTTTTTAAGCGAAGAACGAAACGATGAGTATACAAACAACAATTCCCTTTAATGTACGTAAGAAAAATTTTTATGGGAGCGAGGATAATACGTCAAAATTAGATTTTAGCAATGCTTCGCTCAGAAATACTCCAACTACAAAGTACACGCCTACAGTAAAAAAAATAGTTGATATAAGCAGCGAATCGGAGTCAAATTCAGATACAGAAAACGTCGTTAATAAAAATAATATTACAAAGACGCCCAAACGAAGTAGAAGAAAAAATAATGCAAAAGGTAGTATAAAAGTTTTTTTAATATTTAGTATAATATGGACACTTTTACTTATTTATCTTTTTAGTTGCAGAAGAAAATGATTCTACACCACCAAAACAAAAGAAAACAGTTTCTCCATCTACACCATGTACTTTACTCAACCATTTAAGTATAATTTCTCCTAATTCAAAAGAAGATAAGCTAATTCCAAAACAGTTATTTTCTAGTAATAAATATAGTGAAGCTCGTAAGGCATTACATAGTTCTTTGCCAGAGAATCTTATTGGTAGAGAAGCTGAACTTGTTGAACTAGAAAATTTTATTCAAAAACATCTAGACAATGGATCATCTGCTTCTTTGTATGTTTCTGGTCCTCCTGGCACAGGAAAAACTGCATGTCTTTCAAAAATTATGTTAAAACCAAAATTCAAAGGTTTATTTAAAATTGTTTATATTAATTGTACAACTATGAAATCTGCTCCAGCTATTTATTCTAAAATTATAGAAGAATTAGGATTAAAAACAGTAAAAAATAAAAATACTAAAGCTGTCATTGAAAAATATTTAGTTCAGTCACATAAAATGTTGTTATTAGTACTTGATGAAATGGATCAACTAGAAAGTAAAAATCAGTCTGTATTATATTCTATATTTGAATGGTCATCTTTACCAAAATCTAAGCTTATATTAGTGGGAATAGCTAATGCCTTAGATTTAACAGACAGAATACTACCAAGATTACAAGCAAGGTGTGAATTAAAACCAACTTTATTACATTTTAAACCATATTCTAAACAACAAATTATGGATATCATAACAGAAAGGTTGAAAGAAGCAAATGTTATCGATGTATTTACTGGTACTGCTATGCAATTGTTAGCAGGAAAAGTAGCAGCTGTTTCTGGAGATATAAGAAGAGCTTTGGACATTGGTAGAAGAGTTATAGAAATTGCTGAATCGCAAAAAATGATGCAAATTCTTCAACCAAGTAATAATAATGGTAAATATAATGTCAGCAAAATGTTTGATGTGTCATTAATTTTTATTGCAAAATTTAATTTTGTACTTATGTTTTAGATGCTAACACAGATAATTTGTTGATTCAAGAAAATGTAAATGAAAAACCAGTAGACTTCAAAGAAGTACGTACAGTTCTAAATGGTGTGTATGGTGGATCTCAAAATGCAGATACTGAAGAAAGTAATTTTCCTATGCAGCAAAAAATTCTTCTTTGTTCTCTAATGCTTATTTTAAATAAAGGAAAAAATAAAGATGTTAATATTGGAAGAGTAATAGAATTATATTTGTAAATATTGTACTTTTTAACTGCAAACATTTTTTTAACATTTTTCGTTTTTTTCAGTTATATCAAGTTTATAAGAAAGTATGTGAAAAAAGAAGAATTCATGCAGTAGATATGTCGGAATTTGTTAGTTTATGTACATTGATAGAAACACGAGGAATTGTAAAATTATTTATAAAAAAAGAACCTAGGTTATCAAAAGTTAGTTTGCAATGGGATCAAGAAGTATTAAGTGCAGCATTACAAGATAAAATCCTTACATCAGAAATAATAAATGATGTTTCATGCTTGTAAATATCATATAATTTTATTCTGCTACTTTATACGCTAGTTAAATTACTTAGACTTTTTATTTTTAAAAGTTATTTAAGCATGCATTATTACTTTATTAAATAATGCTTAAAAAAATAGCATTTTGTGTCTTATGTACAAATTTGTTTGTAGAGTTACATGTTATATTTTAAAAATGAATATTTTTTAGGTATTGTGTATTATAACTTATTGATTACATAGGGTATAATTATAGTAAATTATTGTTATTGACTTCATTAGACACATCAGTGCCTTAAGACAGAAGTATAATTATCAATTTTTTAGATTTTTGACTATTTAAAATTTTTAGGTGACTCATTATTTATTAAAAATATGTTAAGAAAAAATTACAGATTTTTCTTAATTTTTTAATTTTAGCCAATTATCATTTATAAATAATGCTAATGATTTAATTATTAAATGTTATTAAAATAGTGAGGCATAATGTATATTTTTCTAAATGTTTTAAAAATGTGATGTTTTGTAAAAAGCAGTAAAATAATTTCTAATTTTTTACTATGATTAATTAAAATCGAGATATTGATTGGAAAAAAATGTCATGTTGCTTGCAATTATTTAATCAAAGGGATAAATAATTGTTGTTTAATAAAAATAGAAAGTCTAAAGTCTATCAGAACTCAATGTTACAAATGTACATTATAACAGCAAGAAGAATATTACTATGAATTTATTTTTTACTATATTTTAAATAACTGTTTAATAATTTATTTAGTGTTGTAAAACAAAATTTCACAGCACTTCTGCTTATTTTCTATAAAAAATAAAGCAATAAATGGTATTTATTTTAAATTAATCGTATTATTTAACTTTATAAGAATAATAATTAAATATGATGATTTCCTTATTATTAAGTATGATTTAAAAATTAAATTGAATATTTTATATATATACAATAGATTTTGTTTTAGGTATTAGGTATTGTATGTTGTGATAAAAATATTAAAAACAAACTATGAGAATATTTAATAATTTATATTTAATATTGAATGCTTAATTGTTATTTAGATGACTATGTATTATATATTATAAATAAATTTTACTTCAATTTTTTTTGGTAAGATATTAAAAATAATATTTTCATAATCTTATAACAATTTTGTTTTTAACAATTATATTTTATAATTTCAATTTTCATTAACATTGATTATTGTTTAATTTGCCAATGTTAAAATTAATGTTTTAATTATTTAAATGTCTTCGATAATTTGATAATTATATAAGGTATTTAATATTTATTAAATATTTTTAAAAAGTTTAAAACTGAATTAATTTTTTAGAAAACATATTGATATTCTATAATAGTATTTAAAAATCATTTATTGTATTATTCATAAATTATAAGTGAAAACAATTTGTAAATAATTTTATATTAGATAAATTAAATATTATTATTAAAATATTTTAATTTATTTATAACTCTTACCTTATCTCTTTTTAATAGAACGGAAGAAATATTAAAATAAAAAATATCGGGAGAATCAAAAAAATTTATGGATTTTACAAATTTTAACTTTAGTTAAAATTTTATAAACATTTTCTAAATAATTTGATTTTTAACGCATTTTGTTAGCGCTTGCTCAGTATATATTTTATGAATTTACTATAGTACATATATACTCATGTATGTGTTGCTCTGTTATGTTGTAGGAATTGTCTGTTGTATACTTACTTGGGTCGTTGGAAGCAGCGATCGGTGCGGTTTTTGTTCAGTTACATCGTAAAATACATAAAGAAAAATGTCATTAGTACTTGTACCAGAAATTCCACCTCCAGGTTTTTCTTTTGAGCTATGTCAAAGGTAATTATAATTTTAAAATATCGTAATAATAATAATACAAATTAGTAATGAAAACATTTCGATACATAACCTCATTACTATCAATAGTGCTGTGTCATTTTTTTAATATGCTTAAATATTTTGAGTAGAATAAAATAAGTATTAATTTCTATTATTTCAGAAATGCTATGCTAGAAAAGAAAGGATACCCAGCACCCAAGGCTCAGAAAACTGGAACAACCATTGTAGGAATCGTTTACAAGGATGGAGTCATTCTTGGTGCTGATACACGAGCTACAGAAGGCAGTATTGTAGCCGATAAGAAAAGTCAAAAAATTCATTATTTAGCAAAAAATATTTAGTGAGTAATAGAGTATAAGTCTTTAAATTTTTAAAAGTAAAAATTTCTTAATTATTTAATTATTATTTTATTTGTAAAGTTGTTGTGGAGCAGGAACTGCAGCTGATACCGAAATGACCACTGACATGATTGCTAGTCAATTAGAACTGCACCGTCTTAGCACTAACAGAATTGTTCCAGTTGTTACTGCTAGTAAGATGTTAAAGCAGTTACTCTTTCGTTATCAAGGGCATATAGGTGCTGCTTTAATCGTTGGTGGAGTAGATAATGTAGGCCCTCATATATATTGTATTTATCCACATGGATCTTGCAGTTCTTTACCATTTACAACAATGGGGTCAGGTTCATTAGCTGCAATGTCGATATTTGAAAGTAGATGGAAACCTGATATGAATGTGAGTAAAAGTTTCACAAAGCGAATTAGAATGAATAATAACTTTATTTAACAAAATTGTTATTATAGAGGCAACATTTTTTATTTATTATATTAGAAATTTTAATTGAATTTTTATATTTATGAAATACAACAGTATTTTTTATGATATTTAATTTTTTATGATTTTCATTTTCATTTAATCTTTTAAATGAAAAAAATATAAATATATTTATATACTTATATTGCAAACTGATTTTCTTCTTATTATTTCTACATTTTTTGTATTTGATATTTATTTTTATTTATAATATATTATAGGAAGAAGAAGGGAAAGAATTAGTTGCCGATGCTATTCGTGCTGGTGTATTCAATGATCTTGGTTCGGGAAATAGTATTGACTTATGCGTGATTCGCAAAGGTTCAGCAGACTATCTTCGTCCATATGAATTATCTTGTGTCAAAGGCCAAAAACAAGGTACTTATCGTTATAAAAAAGGTACTACTGCTGTTTTATCAAAAACTGTTAGACCGGTTATTATTGAAGCGGAATCTGTACGTAAAGTCGAACACGAGTCTATGGATACTTCATCGTGAATTAATTGTATTACAATATAAAAATTAAAAATTTATAAGCTATTGGTCAATAAAATTGAGTTTTATAATGGTAGAAATATTATTTATTTTATATAAATATTATTTAATTTATAATTATAATATATTTTACATTTTTTATACTTTAATCACAATTACTTTAAAAAAGACCTGCTGTTTGTTTAAGTCGTTGTCTTCGCCATGAAGGTAACTTTTCAAATTCAGTTGGTTCCATTTTAAAAACTGACATAAAGTCATCAAAAGTTAGATGCATCTCTTTACGCGAAACATCGACTCCTGAAGGAAGTTTTTCAGGATCGCTTTTTAAAATTTTTAATGGATATTTTACAAAGTTATCAAATTCAGATACCGTTTTTATAGCCATATCATTTGATAATATATCTTGTTTTTGAATACTGGATCTTAATTCTGCAAAAGATCTGTAGTCTCTTAACAAATTATGATTCCAGTTATCAAACAATCCAATGAAAGTTGGTGGTTCTAATCCTAAATGAAAATAAAATATAATTGAGAATTATAATATTCACATATTTAATTTCACATATTTTAATTGTAAATATATATTTTAATTTTGGTAGTACTAACCTTGTTTTATAACAGATATTATTGTATTACGATCCCGATTGGCAGGGTGAGTGTATAAAAAGATTTTTGCTTCTTGAACATATTCTTTTAAAGATTTTGGCAAAGTAAGATTACCAATCCAAATCCAAATAATGTTTCCAGCATCGAGAAGCCACGATGCTTCTGGAAGAAGACTGTTTTGTGAGAAGCCAAGAATTTCTTCACCAATGAATAGATCTTTTTCAATTTTTAAATGATAAAAATGCTTTTCCATTTCTTCTTCGTTATAATTTATAGTTTCCATATTATAAGCACTTTTACCTTGAATTTAACGTAAATTTTACAATTAATAAATTTTAACGTTGTCGCATTTAAAAATACTATAAATTTTTTAATTATATAATGTATTGAATATTAAAATTAATATTAATTTTTTATAAAATCATGTAAGATTTATCATTAATTGTGCACCTCCAAGTTGGGTCCAAAATTCTTCATCCTCCTTGCCCTCGCAAATAAGCGGAGCCGTAGACGGTGCCAATCTCCTGGAAGCTTCTCTGGCGTCTCCGGTGCTTCTACTGCCGCACCATACCATCGGGGAGTTTGAAAAAAGTATGAAAACCCCGGCGGAATCTAGACTACTAGCTCGAGCTGGTCGTTCAACTGCCTTAGACGTATACGGGGTAGAGCCATAGACGCGGACGAGGTATTTTTTTGGAGCTGATAGAGGAATTTAACATGATTTAGGGTTTTTTTTTTTTTTTTAATGCGCTTTTAATTTACAAATTTTTTAATTTTTTTTTTTTTTATTTTTTATTTTTTTTATTTTTCTTAAAGAAACTTACGAGCTGTTTTGTGCGAGCCGGCGAGTATAATTAACTTGCCGTTGTAAATTTGAAGCAGGTGCGACGATTCCTTGCCTTGCGACGTTTTTATTAATTGAGCCGATTCTTTCTCGGCCAACGAACAGGCTGCCTCCAAAGCTGCCTCTCTGTCATTACACGGTGAAAGAACACCCTCCCAACAATAAACCTGTAACGGTGCGTCTTATTTTTTTTTTTAATTTGTCTAATTGTTTTGAAGAACATTTTCGACAATTTTATCGAAATTGTTAAATTATTATTTATTTTTTATTTTAAATTAACTGTTACTAGACTACAGCTCATATAAATTATACTTTAATTGGCACCGTTATGCACTTATTACTTTTAATACATTAATTTGAAAATTATTTAATCTTCAAAAGTTATTAAGCAAACGATTTTTTTTTTTTTTTTTTTTTTTTATTATTATATTTGATTTATTAGTCATTGAAAGATTTATGACATTACTTGAAATTTTAAACATTGTGCTTTATATTTTACAATCATTCTTGCAAGATTGTTATGAATGTCTAATTTTTTTTTTTTTGAAAATAAATAAATAAAGATATAATTTAAAATTCTTATATAACGTATCAATATTAAAACAATGTCACAACAAGTCATCGAGTTTTCAGCCATTACCTTTGCATTATACAAGTATTTATTATTTTCCTTGTTTTACAGAAGTTTATGCTTTTTAAAATTGCATAGGATTATTTATGATGCGCATTTTGTTAATAGTACAAATAATAGGAAATTGACTAGCTATCATTAAACAATGACGAAAAAGAAATTAATGGATGTTAAATAAAATATCCTATTTTTTTTTTTTTTTTTTTTATTGCACAAAATAATTTTCGTACTATTGAAAGCAAAGTGTGAAATGTTGTATAATGCGTTTACTTGACGAAAATTTAATTTAATTTTTAAACACTCTTTTTTTTACAACAATGAAAATGTAAATAATTCATTGAGTATATTCGAGTTATTCTTACACAAACAAACTAGAACGATAATTTATATAATGTAAAAAATCGCTTTTTATACAAACATAAATAATTACGACAAAAATTATGAGAGATTTGCGATTAAAAGGAAAAAAAAAAAAAAAAATGCATAAAAACTCACGATGCTTCTGGTTCTACGTCCATGGCCGTATTTGTAGCGCAAAACGTAGCAGGCTTCGGCATAATATATGCCACGATCCACGATCTCCTCGAGGCCGTTTTCGCGGTGCAGCCACCACAGCGTCCTCTCACCTGTACCGTCGTCGACGAGCTGGCACTCGGCGGCCAGTCGCGGTCGCTCGGCCATGTACTCGGGCTCGAAGCTCGCGGGCAACATGAGCGGTCGGCTCTTCGCCTCGGACCATCCGCGCGCCCATTGCCTCATTTCCGTCGGCTCGTGTGCCTCGAGGGCACGGCCCACCGGCACGCTGGAGCTGTAGCCCTTCTTCTTGACGAAGCCCCGCGCGTTCCGTACCGCCTCCAGTCGCTCCTTGCTGCTCGCGTGCTTGCCCACCCAGGCCCAGACGCCCGCCTCGCCTCGGTCCAGCAGAAACACCGAGTCCGACTCGAGGTCCGAACGGAATATAGGCCCGGATTTTAATTCCGCCACTTTGTATTTGCCCGTCTGCTCGTTGCATTTGTATAATTTTATGCTCGCTGGTGGATGATAAGTCTGAAAGTTAATTCGTTAGATTTTGACGCGAGATTTCAAAAGTTTCATGGATTTTTTAAATTATTTCGCGTGAATAGTAAATATATTAATTTTAAAAAATAATAAACAAAATTTTGTTAGATAAAATATAGAATAAAGCACATACGCTGATAAAAATTAAAGCTTTTTACAAACTACAGTTACATAATTACTTCATTCCCAGTTACATAGTGATTTTAGCTTTCCAACAAAAAAAAAAAAAAAAAAAAAATTTTTTTAATACGCCGGAACGATCGCCGCTGTTTTATTGCGCAAATTTAAATGTATAGAAAGAAAAAAGAAAAAAGATAAAAAAAAATTCATCAACATCCACGAGGCCATAAATAGTGCAACCTTACCCGAGTGAGAGGTTCCGGTGAAACGAAGCGCTTGGACGGATTCAATATTTCGTCGAAGACCTTGCGCACCTCGGGTTGTAGAGTTTGCTCGTAACCGTCGTCGACGACGAAGACGCGCACGTCCTCGCCGTTGTTGTTGTTCTTTTTGTGCTCCTCGACGAGCTTGAGCGCTTGGCTTTTGTGAAGGGGATCGGAATTTGAGCCGAGCCACAAAAATATTATCGATCTGTTCACGAATTGATTGATGAAAAAATTATATCAATTTCAATTTTATACACATACGATTGAATATTATAATTAAACTTATTTTAAAGTTTTATCAAAAGACATGGAATAATTAAAACTGTATTAATCTTGTTGTTTTTGTTGAAAAAAAAAAAATATATATATATATATATATATATACATACATATATAAATTGAAAGCTTGAGTTCAGCAAACAGACAATTGAATTAAAAATACTCAATAAAATCCATGACGGATTCTTTATTAAAAAAAAAAAAAAAAAAAAAAAGATTCAATATTTCAAAGGGAAACATCGCAAATCGAAAAACGAACTATCCGTCGTTCAATACCTATATAAAACGCTATAAAATATAACAAAACAAAACAAAAAAAAAACAATTTTATACCTTCCGCGCACGTCGACGAGCATAACGTCGCGCGATGAAAATAAGCTCCAGTCAACGGATTCCAATTCGGTAAGGACGGGTAGCGTCGTCCCGGCGAGCCGATGCAACGTGGTCGAGGTCGAGCTCTCGTGAACGCGATGCCGCTCGATCGCAAGGTGACGCCGCTGTCGAAAGTAGGCGAGGAACCGGGGACTCTCGCGTCCCTGGGCCTCGCGCAACAGCAGACTCGCGCCACCCAAATGGGAATCGAGCTCCGCGGCACGTAACGCCGCTGCACCCGACACGCTCGTGTCGCATTCCTCGCCCACCCAGAAATGAATCGCTCGGATGGCTTGGCTTTCCTTTAGAACCTTCGTCTGAATTTGGAATTTGTAAATTATTTAACTTTTGTTGCTTTAGATTTTGTTTTTTTTTTTTTTTTTTGAATAGATGTTCATATTTGAGCTTCATATTGAAACGAACGCTTAAACTAAAGCATAATTAAATATTAAAGTGTAAAGCGTTTTGTAATTGAAATTCTGGCGATTGAAATGTGCCATTAATAAAGTAATATTTACAATTATACATTTAATTCATCCGCGAGTAAATGTTTGATTTGAAAAGTTTATATCAACCATTTAATCAGCAAAATGTATGTTAATATGGGTAATGTTTTAATTCCATATTTAGATAACCACTAGAGCATAGAGAAAAATTTATCAGTTTTAACGAGATCATTATATCCGGAAATTAAATATACACACGTATACTTTCTATCGGCAATATATATATTTTTTTTTTTTTTAATAAATATAATAAATACGCTCTATGAAAAAATTTTTTTTTCTGTTATTGCGACAAAATTTACTGATAATTTTATGTTTATGCTAAAAATAATATTTCCTTTTATTTTTAAACGTTTTAGGAAATATAAAATATAAATCCCTTTTTTAATCCAAAATTTATTAAATTATTTAAAAAATCAAAATATAACATGAAACTATTTAATTAATGCTTTAAACATAAACAAAATTGTAGCACATAATTAAAAGTGTCACTTTCAGTCGCACATTCGTATAAAAATAATAAGCTTCAGTTTTATTATAATTTACAAAGCTTTACAGTTATGCGTGAATAAAAAGGAAACGAAAACATAAAGAAAATAAGAGGAAAAAAGAACAAGAGGAAGGAAGAAAAAAGATGTAAAATTTAAATGTAATTAAATATAATGTATAATCACCGGCATTCCTGGATATGGAAGCACATCGTCTTTTGCTGAGGCTGCGTAGATCAAATACGCTGAATCCGAGAGAAAAGTTCCCACCTTTGTTCTGCCTAGTGAAATAGTCCGCAATCCCTGTGTAACACGTAATTTACGCACGTAAGCATGTACATTTTTAATTACGCGCTATAGTGCGCCGCGTTCTATATATATATATATATATATATATATATATATATATATTCTAATCTGGCGTATGCAAAGAGGAAGCGAATGAAAAGAAAAATGGACAAAAAAAAAAGGGGGAAAAAAAAATAATAACGAGCGAAAAACTTTACCTCTATCTTCCAAATGCAAAAAGCCGTACTGCCCTTGGGTATGCTTTTGAAAATTTCCCCGCCTGATTCGTCGGAACAGCTGCTCGCGTCGTCCTGGAATTGTAGAAATGAAATATTTCAATTTTTATGACAAAATTAGCGCATTTCAACGTAAATGCAGATTTTAAGCGAGTTTAAGTACACATTGTACGCGTTGTAAATCGTTATAAATTATTCTTTCTGTGAAAGATAGTTTTGCGATTGTCGCGTAGTCGTTATAAAATACGCGCACTAGTGAGCTCTTTATTTTTGCAAATATGGGCACTTTATCTCGTTATAACACGGGGCCGAGGATCTCTCCGCGTTGTACAATTGAGACAAACGCTAATTTCTCTCTCTCTCTCTCTCTCTCTCTCTCTCTCTCTCTCTCTCTCTTAAGTACGAGCAATCAGTGATTTTGCGCATCCCATTTACGATCGGAGATACGAGCGAGGCTCTCGTGCGGTACAAGTGGATCGAGTCTGTTAACACGCTACGAGAAATTTGCGCCGC
Organism: Chalcis sispes; assembly: GCA_949987625.1. NCBI lineage: Eukaryota > Metazoa > Arthropoda > Insecta > Hymenoptera > Chalcididae > Chalcis > Chalcis sispes. Next base: position 20,066,221 of record OX465097.1, read on the forward strand.
GCGTTTTTGCACACACACACACACACAAACACACAAACACACACACACACACACACACACACACACACACACACACACACAAATGTATATGAATGGGTCATTCTCGCCGTGAATATTCACGCGCGATCGTCTCCTTCCTCCTTTATATTTCTTTTGCACAAATTGCTTCGTTCGAGCGTATAAGTGAGGAAAGAGAGAAAGAGAAAAAAAAAAAAGAAAGAGAATGGATCGTTGGTAATGGGACTCAATTGAAATACGATGGGCTCCTTGACGTTTTACGCGCGCGCTCGCGCGGTCGGTATACCGTTTCTATACGCAAGAGTTGCGTGATTAATGAGACGCGGTAGTACTTGATTGATATATGCAGCTTTGTTTTTTTCTTTTTTTTTTTTTTTTTTTTTTTTTATGTATGTATATGCATTTCTACTGTGAAATTGTATATTTTCACGGTTGCATGATATGGTGATTCGCGTGAAAGTTATAATTTATATGAAGTATGATATTTACAAATGGGTAAATAAATAGCTGTCATGTGGTTTACATATATACATTAAATTAGGTTTCTAAAGCTATAAGTATTGCAAATTGGAAAATCGTATTTAATAATCTTTTCGTAAGGGAGTAATTTTTTAAGTAAATATAAGAATAAATGTAAAAAATATTAAGTTAATTTATGTCGACAATCAAGATGTATAATCCTTTAAACATTAATCATAAGATGTGCACCTATAAATTTAAGATTTTTTAAAATGCCATTATTCACATTCAAGTTCTTTGACTTGTAGAACAGGAAACTCTGGTAATTTAGCATCCCACGTCTGTCGTCACTTTGCTTGCAAGAGTCACCGTGTGTGTGTGTTCAAAAAAATAATAATAAAAAGGAAAAATATAATAGAGTAATTGCCTGTACATTGTAAAGTTTAAAATAATGCCCGAACCGGATTTGTCAGAATCGTTTAAAACTTGACTTTGACGAAACTCGCTTTTGAAGTAAAAAAAAAAAAAAAAAAAAAAAAAAAAATCAATTATTAAACTGCTTGTTTCAAAGCTATTTTCAGTATCTGGGACAAAAAATTATTTATTGTTTGTACTTACTACAGTGTAGAGCGTTAAAGTTTATTGAAAAAAATAAACGATTGGTCGCCAATTGTTTTGTATATAATGACGATTTAATGAATTTTATTTGTACAAATTTCTATATGTAAATCAATTGAATGCGATATAACGATTACAATTTTTTAAAAAATTTGTTAAATTCGTTGTAATTAAAATGCCAACAATATGAACTTTTTAAATTTAAAATGATATTGCGAGCGATAAAAAAGTACAAATTACTAGGGGATAATTAACGATCGATTTTAATGATATCGGTAGTACGTTAATGATAAGTTTGAAATTTAGACACAGATAAATAAGTCGAGTAATAAATCAAGAGGTGTAACAGAAAAATATGTTAACAAAAAAACTATTAACGTCTTTGCACATACCGATTACTTTTTTATGCACGTTTTATTTATTTAAAAAGCTGATTTATTCGTTTCTTTTTTGTCGAAATTCGATGTCGATTATTTAAAAAATTAACGACTCATTAAATGTTTAGAGTTTACGAGCGAAAATTCAGAATCTTCGTTATATAAATTGATATCAAGCTTAAAAGACTTTAATTACGGCTGTATACAAATTATATATGAATCGCGTTGTGCAAATAAAATAACGTAGGTACACAAAAAAGTAGTACAACGCGCTTCGATTATACTTTCTTCGTTCATTCAACAGCTGATGCATTCACCGTAAAAATTTCCAAAATCCAGTTTCATAAAAATCTCTCTTTTTCTGTATAAAAAAAAAAACTTGAACATCGACTTACCCGTTTTAAAAATCCCATTCTCGATCGTCTGGGCAGATAAGTAAAGCGAGGAAGAATAAAAAAAAAAAAAAACTAGGTCGTATCAGCAAGCTAACTGCAGTCTCCGGTAAAAAATCACTCGCGGCTCAAAATCCATCACAGCGAAACAAAAGACGAAAAAGAAGGATCGGTCGCGTGCGGCAGATCGGCGCAGATGAGCGCGCGTTATTATACCGGCGAGTAAACCAACAAGACAACGACAAGAAGGACGAGACGAAGAGGCTCGCGACGCGGTCGCGCTGCAAGTGTGTGTTGAGAGCCCGAGGGATTGTGAAACGCGCGCGCGCGCGCGCGGGGCTCGGTTTTTTGTTTTCGCGTATAGAAAGAGCCGCTATATATAACCCGATTCTCGATATATACATATATATATATATATATGTATATGTATACCACCACTATTACTTCGCGGACGATTCATCGGCGGTGTATACAGGACCGTGTGTATATACACCATTGGTGTACCGAGCGCGAGAAGAGAAAGAAAGGAAAAAGCGAAGCGAGGAGAAGGGAGAACGAGCGAGTCGGGCAGGAGGCAACTAGAGCTCCTCCGGAAGCGGGCCCGGAACTCCGGCTGGCCAGCCGTGACCGACGCGCGAGCGAGGGACCCTCTCGTTCCTTGACTCGTTTTTTCCTCTTTTTTTTTATTTTATTTTATTTTATTTTATTTTATTTATTTTTTTTATTTTTTTTATTTTTTTTTTTCATTTTTGAACGTTTCCCGATGTCGCACCGTGTGTGTATACACTATTCGAATTATGTGTATACCACGAGTATATAAATGTTAGATAGGGAGAGAAAACGTTATCTAACGCGACGAGCGCACCTGCACGCCCGCGTAAGGATGCCCGACATCGAAGGCCCAACGACCGACGCTTCCTCTTGTTTCCTTTCTCCATTGTGTATATATATGCATATATATATGTATATATATACACACGTACATAAGTGCACTGTATGTGTGCGTGTGCGAGTGTGTGTGTATGTGTGTGTGTGTGTGTGTGTGTGTGTGCAGGTACGCCGCTTCGTATAGGTGTTTATGACGTACTCGAGTACGCGTGTTCTCTCAATGCACCGCTAGATATATGTACCAGTGTACTCTATTTTACTAGCTTTTTTTTTCTCTCCTTTTTTTCAATTTCATTTCCAATTCTCTCCTTTTTACGCTTTTGTCGGCATTGCGATTACGCGAAGCTAAGATGATGATCCGTTGTACGCGAGTTATATATATTTGTCGTGCCGACTCGTTGATAAGTCGCAAATGCGATGCTTTGATTTCGTTGAATTATATACACATATACTTTATTCGTGTGGGTAAAGTATTGTTACGTAATTGATTGGGTAGGATTTGGTTTAGAATTATGGCTTCTTTTTTCTTTGCGGGTAGAATATACAGTTTGCAATGCGACCTATTTACGAAAAGGATCTTGAAATATGAGTAATTTTCTTTTTTTTTTTTTTTTTTTTCTTTTTGTTCTATTTTAATAAAATTGATAACACGCTAGATTACCTTGGTTTTAATTGTTATATATTTCAACATTAAGATTATGTCTTTTTATTTTTAATGTATTTCTCAATTATTTTTAGTTCATACTTTAAATATTGCGTTTTACATGTAAAAGATTATTTGCGATTATTTAAAAAAAATGTTATCACAATCGCAGGTAATCGTTTCATTGTTACAACTTTTGTGGATATTACGAATGCGCTTCAGATAAAAATCATTTGTCCTGCAATTCTGAAATATCTACGTTACATAATTCATTATAATTGTAATTTTTCTTGGATACAAAAAAAAAAAACGAATATTCCATCCAATTCGTTGCAAAAACACAATATTTTATAAATGATTAATATTGGATAAAAAAAAATGTTATTAAAAATATTAAATTATTTTGATATATTTTTTTATAAATTTACACACAAGATTAAATAAATATTTAATTTGAAATATATTCGAAAAAATCAATCGAATCAATATGTACAAAACGAAATTATTAATAATTAAAACATCGTTAATACATTTAACGGTTTTAAAGATCTCTAATAAATGAAGCACATACTTAGTCATATACGATTGTTCCGGAAATACATTCACCTATCCAGGACAATAGCTTGGAAGAATTATATTAGTTTCACATAGATTTCATTATTTATTTTTCACGTTCGAATAATTGCGTATTGAGTGTTTATTGATATAATAAAGTAAAAATTATTTATTCGATATAATTTTTACGATAAATTATGGCTCACTTAAACTTTAATAAGTATTATAGTTTAATTGTCTTTAATAATCTATGCAATATCTTTATTTTCTTTTCCACAAATATCCATTTGAAGGTTGTAATTTGAATACGTAAAGTATATAAAAAAAAAAAAAAATATACGACCACAATATTACGAATAATTCTTACAAATTTATTAAATTATGATTTAGTTGTGATTAAATATAAAATAAGAACTCTTTTAATATAATCATTTACTTAAAAATATTGTTTTTTTTTTTTTTTTTTTTTTATAATGTTGTTACTATTGATAGATAAAATTAATAAAGAAATGAATTAAATTAAACATCACGAAGGTTATTGATTTTTCTAGATTTTTCAACCTCTTACATTTCAAAATTTTTGCAAAAAATTCATAAATTATAATCTACTGAGATCTGGAAATTGCGAAAGCTTATAAATCAAAATCAAAAGAGGTCGCGACCGTGTGTAAAATCAAAAATAAATAATTTTACAACTACGCAACCAGCATTTATTTTGTAAAATTAATCTAATAAAATTTATAGAATATTTTGTCTTTTAAATCTAAAAAATGATAATAAATCATATATTTAATAAACTAAAGTTTTATAATACATACATATTATGATTCATAATTTATAATGCCATTATTTATCTATTAAAATTTTAAAATATTTCTATAAATAATATAAATAATAATTTTTAATTATTTATTATTTTTATAACACGGAATTTAATTTGAATATTTTAAAATTTATTTTGATTATATTTATATAATAAAGTAAATACAAAAACGAACGTTTCATTTTCTATTGATTAAACTATTATCAAATTCATTAATAAAGAAAATGAATTCAATAAAATATATTTGAAAGAATTTGTATTATGATCTTTGTTTTAATAAAAATCATATCATATTATACAAAGCAATATTCGATTCATTCGAAAACATGAAAATCGATTTTCATGTTTTCAAAGGTTGTAAGTTTTTTTGACAGATCTAAAAAGAGTAAAAAGTGTAATTTTTCTAATAAAAATAAAAATTATGATAAAAAATCTATGGAGTGGCAAGATGATGACGATGATCACAGAAGCAGTAACTTTTGGAAAAATATTTTTTTAATTTAATTTATTATTGTTGATAATTGAACAAACCTTTTAGTTGATAGCTTGTCGTGGATTGATAAAAGTATACTTGAAAAATCAAGAAGTGATTCGAGCATTACCGCAATTAAGGAATTCAATTATCGAACACAGGGCACTCAAGTATCTTTAGAAACTTGTAATATGCAACGGAATGTCACAACAGCATTAAAAAATTTAAGTTTAAATACTGACGACGAGGATGATGATACGGAAAATGATACATTTACAATTTCTACCAAGGATTATCGCACACACAATCAATTTGATTATAGCTTATTTCGTTGTGGTTTTCGAACTCAAGATATTACTACCAAAGAATTAGTCATTCAAGGACCAGAAATACTTAATTTTCAGGTTTTTATTAATAAAAAAAAAAAAATATAATTTTTTTATTTGTAAATTTTTATATTTGTTTATTAAAATATTTTTTAGGGCAACAGACATTCTCCTCAAGAGGTTGCACCATGTTGGAAAAAAGATTGTAGAATGTGGCTATGGAAATCTGTCAGATTGGCCAATCGACAAAACAGAATACAAAGTTCGATAATTACTAAATCACAAAATTAATTAGAAAACTATAATTCTTAACATATTTCTAAATAAGTATAAAATACTAAGTATTTTTAAAACCTTTAGGTAATGTCATTTGTGTAGGTAATATCATTTTATAAGTTTTTAACAGAATGAAATATTTGCAATAGTTTTGTAGCTTTTTTTTTAAGTTTTATAAAAATTATCTACATAAATTTTGTAACAGTTTATTAAATAAATAAAAATATTTTGCCTAAAACAAATTTAACCCGCAATTTCAACTGCATCTAAGCTTTGTTGGTCTTCTAAAATTTCTCCCATTTCAAATCTAACAAAATCTATAACTTGTGTTTGAGTTTCTTGTAAAAGTTCTTGAACTTTGATATCGGGATCTAAAAGAAATTCTTGATGAATTAATGCTGTTTCTTTATCTGAACTATCTTTTGGCTGATCTACTTCTGGATTGCCAATTTTTCTTGGATTCATGCCTGTGTTAAATTTTAAATTGTTAATAATAAAATTTATTAAATTAAATTGAATTGAAAAATATCTACTTTACCAATTATATGTTGACAGAGTTGTTTTCCTATTAATTCTGCATCACTTTCAGTTTTATAAGCTAATAAAGCTCCATATTTTCCATAAGTAGCAGAACCAGTCCCTACTGAGGCTGGATGTGTGAATCCAATTAGCAATACATTTGATGGAACATTAATGCATAAAGCTCGACGAATACCAATATTTTCTCCAAGGTTACCAATAGCTAAAGCAGTATGGTCTGCTAAAGACTTTCCATCGTCAGCTGTTAGTGCCTTCAAGGCAGCTGTATCAAGCATCAATTTATTGTAAAAGCCACTAGATGATGTATTTACAGTATGTTTTAATACAGTTGCCATTACAATTTCAGCTAAATTATGAAATTCTTTATTGCGAGCTACAAAATCTGTTTCACAATTGATCTCTATAAGAGAACCATAATGTTTATTATGCATAGCTGCTATAAGACCTTCAGACGTTGTTCTACCCTGTAATTTTTCAGCTTTTGACCAACCCAATGCTTGTGCTTGTTCTTTCAGCCATGTTTCTGCCTGAAAATAAAGATTATTTATTAATCAATTTGATTGAATTTTGGTAAAAAAAAAAAAAAAATTATGAAACCTTTGTTAAATCATTTTCATGGAGCTCTAAGGCTTTTTTGCAATTTGCAAACGTATAACCAGTCTTCTTTCGTAGTTCAGCTAAAAGAGATTTACTTGTTGTTTGACAAAGAACACTATTTGTACTTATAAAACGAGTTAAGTAATTGGAAAGCATCTGTAAAATAAATTAAAAATGAAAAATATTTATTTTAAAAAGAATTGATAAAAAACATAGATATTTATGGTTAAGAAACTTAACCTAAAATAAATCAATACTCTACAGAAAATTGAATACTTATTTGTAAATAAATTGTCATTGTAAAATATGATTCGTCAGAAACTAAGAGAATTTCGACAATGATGATCCTGCAAGTTTCTGGAGAATCGATCAATTAGGTTGCTTAGAAACAATGGTTAATTGAAACTCTCTTCAGTACTCACGTTTTACTGCACTCTTTAATTTCAAGTTGTCTTAACCAAAAAACGTGTATAAAAACTTTCTTCTAGTAGTGAATCTGAAGACGTTTATGAAAATGAATGAGAATTTATTATTAAATATAATGTATCAATAACCTCTAATTTAAAAAGAGGAAGTTGCGCCAGTAAAACCGGCCACTTTTCAACTCAGCTAGGAGCGCTTTACTGTAGAAAAGTGTATGACGTAAAACAACGATGTGGATGACAAAATAATGCAATTTTTTCTGCATGTAAGAATAATTAAAAAAATTTTTAAAAGAGAAATTGTTATTTTGAAATCTTTATAACTTAATTTCATTCATCGTAAATATTTCTTGTAAATATTGTACAGGCTTCATGAGCTTGTATAAGTTCATTAAGATTGCTAACATTTTCCACGTCGGTAACAAAAAATGTTTATATATAATTAAGCAAAATAAACTCTATGTAAAATTAAAGTAATAATATAAATTATACAAATACATAATTAACAGTTTAATAATAATAATAATAATAATAACAATAACAATAATAATAATACGTTTAAGATTAATAATGTACTATATTTTAATTAAATTTGTTTTTTTTTAATCTTATATTTCTTAGCATGATAAACTTTGAATATAAATTTAAACTTTGATGTTTCAATTTAGCATTAAAATTTGTAAAATTATTTCTAATGATTCAATCACTTTCATTAATAAATCTTAAAATTATAATGAAGCATTAATACAACAGTTGAGTCCAGACAAGATGGTGCTTTAATAAATTATCTATGATGATCATTATTAATGGCTTCACGCTATTGTCTGAAGCTCATTGTATTAGTAGCGAGTTAAATTTACCACAACCTTAATAATGAATACTTATTGTCGTTTGAAGTTGTTTTTATTTAAATAAACTTAATATTTTTAATAATTTTAGTTAAATCAATAATTACAATATTATAATTACAATAGAATTATTTTTTAACTTGCTGAAAAAATAAAGTTATAATTATTATGAAAGTCTTAAATAATTCACACATATACTACTTTTATATATAATTTTTTTTTTTTTTTTTTTTTTATTATAAAAAATTACTATTTCATAGATATTATTTTTAAAATTTAGATTAAAGAATCATCATGAGTAGCAGAGGATCACAAAATAAAACGACTGATGACTCGGTTACCAGTTCCATCTTGTTGGAAACCGTAACAAAAATATCATCGAGTCAATTATTCGAATCTAGTCGATTAACCACAAGCCCGTTAAATTCGCCATATGAATTTTCTTTTCCCTCGGAAATGTTTGATGAAACGCCTACTCGCAAAAGAAAAAGGCTGATCGACACGAGTACAAAAAATCAACGGAAGAGAGAAGAGCGTCTCAATTCTCATTACAAGTATACATTGATACGCATGAGAAAAGAAGAATTTAGAAGATACATCGTTGATTTGATAATTAGACCAAAATTACCCGATGACGGAGATTCTAGTAGCATCAACGAGAAAGAAATAGCTCGATATTATTATTATATTCAAAATGGATTGGACACTTTGCACGTAGCTGCAATTGAAAAAACTGTCGTTGATAAAATTTTATTATTGATTCCAAAAAAATACAAAAATGCATTATCTTTATATGTTCAAGAATTGTTAAAGGAAGTTAAAGATGAATATGTGTGGACGATAAAAAAGTCTGTCGTTGATTTTGCATTACAAGACGCATCTACTAAAGCAGTACAAATGGTTGGTCATAGGGTTGAATATTATTTTGTTGGTAAAAGTCAATACTGATATTTATATTTTATTTTTAAAAATAAGTAAATTATTTTCATTTATAGAATAATTTGGATAATCAAAATTTCGAAATAGATGTTCCTCACGATTTGAAAATTTTTAATTTACATAAACGAAAAATAAAAAAAAATTTAAATTTAATCAATCCGTGTATGAAATTGTCTTGGAGTCTTTGGAGTAAAGATTTCCGGTAACGAAGAAATAAATTTTTTTTTATTTTTAAAAATATTTTAACCATAATTTTTTGCAGAGATTTTCGATTAATTGATCTTAAAACTATAAAAGAACATATTGATAGTTGGGACCTAATGATTTTTCAAAATACAATCGATAATCAAATTCAAAATGCTGTAAAATTTTTAAAAATTTATTGGTTTGGTGGAATACAAGAAATATTTCTAATAGTAAGTCTAAAATACATAGTCCTACGATAATTTATTTAAATAAACATTTATAATTATTACATTTTTGATTATTATTATTGTATATTTAAACAAAAAAATTTGAACAATTTTTAACAGAATAATAGGAAAAAACTTGTGCCAAGTCCATTAGATGTCAAACAGTTCTATACATTTTTTAATTGCATTGCTAAACTTATGGAGTCTCAACTTTTGTCAATTTTTAAATCCAGTCTTCAAGATTTTATAAATTATATATTGGACGTCGAGGTAAATAAAAAAAGAAAACAAAAAGATTTTATATTACAACCAATTAAAAGAATATCAAATAAAAGCTTTATCATTTTCAAAAATAGCAATTGAGTAATACGTACAAATTAAATGTCATCGTGAAAAATAAACAGATATGCTTCGATCCACCTTTTCAATACTTTAAGGACATTATTGGTAGCGTACTCGATTTAATGTGCGAGGCAATGATGGGCTTCGAGAGACTCGAAACTCAGCTTTATCTCGATTGGTCTGGTCCTCGAACCTTCCTTAAGGTACGCTGAAATATCGAATAGAATTTTCGTAATTTTAAAAGATAGCGGTTTTCACTTTTTTTTTTTTTTTTTTATCTTACTCGAGATAAATTCACGATTATCGAATAAAAATTATAATACTTTTAAAATAGTTAAAATTGTTTAATTACTATTACAAAATAGTCAAAATAGTTATAAGGAAAAGTTTGCATTGATTATAAATTGTTGCAGCCAAGTATTTCAAGTGCTATTATTGCCGGATACAAACGACAAATAGCTAATCTTATTGAAGAACAAAGGATCGAGCCTGAGTTAATTATTGCGAAATTACTTAAGTATAGTAACATTTTTTTAAAAACAATAATTAATATATAATATAAATATTTTATTAAAGGGATAAAAATTGCGATATTAAAATAAATAAATAAAAATAAAAATGAATTAGCAAAGCATTAATTCTCAAACTATTGAACATTTAATAAGATATTATATGAAAATTAAATTTAATTGACTTTAAAATTGCAATAAAATAGTATTAAATAAGATTTTTTAATATTAATTAAAATTTCATTTCGCTCTTTAAATATTATTTAATTGATATTTGAAATATTAAAAAATTTATGAAACAATAATACGATTTCAAATTCATGTTTCAAGGTATAAGCAATTTCTTGACGATTCGGAATTGGAAAATGTTAACGAATTTTTAGCGGACGGGAAAAAAACTTTTGAGGATTATCAGGAACAAGTTAATTATTACCACAATCTTGAAAAACAAATTGCCATCGACAATGACGTAATCGTTTACGGTACATTTTTTGAAATCACTCAAAGAGACTTTTTAGAACTCACGATTAAAAACGTGGAGACATTGAAAAATATGTTATTGAATGAATTGGTTATACAATATCAAGCAAAGGCAAAAAGGTAAAGATTTATTTCTATATAAATTAAAATCTTATTTCGTATTTAAATTTACAAGAATAAAAATAAAAAAATAAAAAAAAATGTTTTAACAGCGTTAGTGGAGAATTTCAAATAATTACCGAACGTGCCGAAAGCTTTCCACAGAACACCGCAGTCTTAATGCAATTAATTGATTATATGAACAGAGTTGAAAGAGTTTTGTTAAAAAAGTTACAGATTAAATTACGCGAGGTTCTTGAGAGTATTATCTTTTTGTCAGATTATTGGATACTAACCGATGAAGAAATTGAAGCAAATAATACGGTGTTTCAATGGTATCATAAAATGCCAGAAATTTTAGATAACAATAAAGTAATAATTGATAATAAAACTCAAGAGTTCCAAGATTCATTGTTAGGTATATAAATTTTAAAAATATTTATCAAATGAATAATAATTATCGAATTTAACAAAATAACTATTTTAAACGATTTAAGCGAGATATCAGAAATTTCAAGACGAATTGGAAAGCTATTCAAAACAAATCGAAGAATATCAATATTTGGGCGACATTGAAGAAATATTTCGTTATCAGAAAAAAGCACAAAATTTAGAGAACAAACTGGTAATTGCGATGGAAAAAATTGATAAATTCAACGAAGAGGAGGCAGCTTTTCGTTGGGAAATTACGCAATATCCTTTGAGAAAAGAAATAGCCGATCGATTAGTACCTTATAAGAAACTTTACGATGTTGCTTGTGACTTTTTGATGAAATATGAAAAATGGACTACCTCGACTATTGGAATGTATAATCCCGAAGATATAGAGAACGATGTTTCTACCAGTTTTAGGTTAATTAATTATTATATTTATTTTTATTTAAAATAAAAAGTTTCATTTACGTACTTATCAATTTTCGAAATTTTCAATATTTCGTTTGGCAATTATTTAAAAAATATAATAAATTTTTTAGTTACATATATAAAAAAATAATTTTAAGATTCCATAACGATTCCATTATAATATGAAAGAACAATAATTTGTTAAAAGAAAAATGAAAAAATAAAATTAAAAATAATAAATTTAAAAATTCAAACCTTTCACCATTCAGAACAATGTACAAATTGGAAAAAGGTTTTCACGAGCCCGAGCCAAGAAAACTGGCTGAGACAATTCGGGAAAGTATCGAGCAATTTAAGGAACGTATGCCTGTAATAATGACATTGGGAAATCCCGGCTTGAAAGAACGTCATTGGCAACAGATTTCCGAGATCGTTGGATTTCCAATAAAGTTCGATGACAATCTGACGTTGAAAAAAGTATTAGATATGAACTTGGACGAGTATATTGGACAGTTTGAGAATATTTCCGAAGCGGCAACCAAAGAAAGCACATTGGAAAAAACGATGCAAAAGATGGAAAAGGATTGGCTCGATATGAGCTTCACGATAAATCCTTACAAAGATACGGGTACTTTTGTCGTTGCGGCGGTCGATGACATACAAGTGACGCTCGATGATCATATTATGAAATCGATGACCATGAAAAATTCACCCTACATAAAGCCATTCGAAGATCAAATTTTGTAATTATTTTTTATCGTTTAAACTTATAGCTTTAATTTTTTTTTTTTTGTTTTTTAATATTATAAACAATTTTTATATTTAACCGACGATGTCATTTTAAATAGTAATTATGAAATGAATCCAGATGATAATTAATACTTTCGGAAATGACAAAATAATTAAAAAAAATTTTAAATTATATTATTTCTTTAAGGCAATGGGAGAGAAAGCTATTATTACTGCAAAATATCTTAGATCAATGGTTGTCGGTACAAGGTACATGGATGTATCTCGAGCCAATTTTTACGTCGCCGGATATTCAGCAACAAATGCCAGAGGAAGGAAAAAAATTCTCCACTGTGGATAAAACTTGGCGCGATATCATGAAAACCGTTAATGTCGATCCACGTGTATTAACGGTCATCGAAATTGATAAAATGTTGGAAAGATTAAAGAAGAATTTCGCATTGCTAGAATTGATTCAAAAAGGATTGAACGAATATTTAGAGATGAAGCGGCTATTTTTCCCCCGTTTCTTCTTTTTGTCGAATGACGAATTGTTGGAAATTCTTTCGGAGACTAAAGATCCGACACGGTTATTTATCATTATCATTATTTAATGATCTATCATGCAAAATATCGAATTTTCAAGATTAATTAATTCAAAAATTATTCATTTTTTTAAAAAATTTTTTTTATCGTTCAAAGTTCACGTTGCACCTAATCCCCGTTTCGATTAGAATAAAAAATAAATAAAATCAATCGACAAATAATTGAAATTCGTCAAAGTCTCGGTAATAAAATCAAGCACAAATTTTAGAGTTCAGCCACACTTGAAAAAATGCTTCGAGGGAATCGCCCGGCTGACTTTCGACGACGATCAAAACGTGCACGAGATGCGCTCGGCCGAGGACGAGATAGTCGGTCTCTGCGACGTTATATCAACGGCGGCGGCGCGCGGTCAGGTGGAAAAGTGGCTGGTCGAGTTAGAGGCCGGGATGCGGAAGAGCGTGCGATTTAAGGTGACGCGGGCGATCGAGGCTTATCCGGACAAGCCCCGCACCGAGTGGGTGCTGGAGTGGCCCGGTCAGACGGTACTCTGCGTCGGCCAGCTTTACTGGACTTTGCAAATCGAGCGAGCCATGATGGAGGACGGCGTCGTTGGACTCAAACGATACTACGAGCAGTGCCAGCGGGAGCTCAACGACATCATACTCCTCGTCAGGGGCAAATTGTCCAAGCAGAATCGCGTTACCTTGGGTGGGTGAGCGGCCAATGCTTCGCTTTATTTTTATATTACGGCTTTGTCCCCTAACGTTGATTTTTATTTATATTTTTATTTATATTTTTATTTTTATTTTTATTTTTATTTTTTCCAAAGATTCAATGAAACTAGATTAACCAAATCATTTAGTTATATTAAGAAATGTTTTTAAACAATACTTAATTATAATTTTTATTTATTATATTTAATTATTTAATTCAAATGGACATTCAATTTTTTATTGATTTTTTCACATTTTTAAAATGAAAAAATATCAAAGCGCAAATTCAGTTTTAATGCATGATACTATATTAGAGCATGAAAATATTCAACAAGTTTCAAAACATAAATGTATAATTTGTTTTGCAGAAGCACTAGTGACGTTAGATGTTCATGGTAAAGATGTACTTGCTGGCCTTTGCGAAGAAGCCGTATCAAATCATAATGATTTCAAATGGCTTTGTCAACTTAGATATTATTGGCAGGTAAAAATTATATATTAATATATTTTATGCTATATTTATTACAATTTTTATATAAATATAAATATAATGTCAGCTGTTGATCTGTATAAAAAAAATTTTTAAATTAATTAAGTTAATAAAGTTTTTGAAGTCTTACGATTTAAAATTGTATAAAGTAACATAATAAATTAATGTCACAGGCAAAAATATTTATTTAAAAATTAAAATTTTTTTTTGGTTTTGAAATTGCATTATTCTGTCTATTGTCTAATAAAACCATTAAATATACTACATAGGTACAACTCAATGTTAATAACATTTTTTGTATTTGTCTATATAAAATAAAAATATATGTTTACATTCAATTTTAAATGCACATTTTTATTTTTAAGCTATGAAATTATAGCAAACTTTACCACATTCGAAACAGTAGACGCTTTCATTGAAAATACCACAAAAATAATATAAAAAATCATGAAAACATACATACATACATAAATTTCTATCATACAATCTAAATTATAGCACAAATTTATTTTAAATATTAAAAATCAGTCGATTTATTAACGCTTTACAATTTCATTTGAATGAGATGAATTTGCGGCTTTTAATACCTCTGAGTAAGCAGTTTCATTTTTAATTCAAAGTTAAATAATAATATTTTTATGTACAATGTTATAAAATATTGCAAAGTATGTTGATCGACATCAAAATTTTTTTTTAATACGTTGCGCAAATATATCCATTCGTATTTTCTATTACGCAACTGTCAACCAATTTCGCAATATAATATAAAACGCCTTTTCATTTCGAAACATTCTTAAAAGTTTAAATATTTTTTTTTTTTTTTTTTTCTAACCACAGAAAAGTTATACCATGCAATTATTTATTAAACTATCGCTTAAAGGGCGTCTATAATAAAATTATAAGCAAATAGATAATTATTAATTTTTTTAATATTTTAAATATCTTATTCAATTATACATTTCGAATAGCTATTTAATATTGATTAATATAATAGCATTCAGTTTTCATTTTACTCAAATATATAATATTTGCTATAAAATAAATATTTCAATTTACAATTTTATACAACTTCTGTTAAGTTGTAAATTACATTGATTGAAAATTTATTATAAACACATTATCGTTGAGTAATAGTAGCCAAGTCATAAAGGTAAAGGTAATACGCAGTAAGAAAAATCATTAAAAACTCGATAGATCAATTACAGAAATTTTTCCGCAAAAAAGTTTTCGTGGCTAAATTTTTCAAATTCTTCGTTTAAAATTTTTTTAATCTTTCTCTCACCAGCAGTTAACTTTTGCACACTCGTTAATAACGTTTCACGATATAAAGCACATTTTCGTTCACGTATAAAAATATTATTGTTTCTTTGTCAAAAAAAAAAAAAAAAAAAAAAAAAAAAAAAAAATATTCAAAACCTTACGAAACATCACAACTATCGCAAGTTCATATGCATCTCCATGAGAAAATCGGCGAATCGTTGATTCTCTCGTTGTTCTTCTTCGAGCGGCTCGAGCGCCTCGTCTTCGGGATACGGAGCCTTGAGTTCGTAGGGCTCGTCGATTCCGCTGTCATATTCGTCGACGATAAAGCCAAGTCGATGATGAAATCTAACGTTCCAATTTTCAGCGTCCCAATCTTCATCCTCTGGCTCGTACACCATCGCGCGATAATTTTCTTCGTCGTTTTCTCCTACTTCCTCGTCGTTTTCTCCTACTTCCTCGTCGTTGTTAAAATTTTCGTAATGCTCGTTGTCGTTTATCTCGCTGTTAACGAGGATTAATTGATAACTCTCGACCGTATCGTCTTCGCCGAAGAGAAACCGCAGGTCGTAGACATCTGGCTCGTCCCATTCGAGATTTCGAAATAAGTTGTAAAGCGAATCGTCCGATCGCTGCCGTAATCTTACAGATTTCGTTTCGTCCGCATTGTTTACCAATTGTAATTTTGGAAGATCGAATCTAAACCCGCTGTATTCATCGTCGATCGTTTGCGATACTTCCATGCGTAAGCGTTCTACCTCGGAAATGTTTACGTTCGACATAGTCACTAGGTGGTTCACGAAATAATCTGCGTAAAAAAAAAATGTATGTTTGAATAAGGTTGCGCAGTTAAAAGTGATTGAAAAAAAAACAAAAAATAAATAAATAAAATAAAAAAACGCACGAACGTACGCTACTTATAACAGGAGAAAAAAATGCCTTACCTTGTATCTTCAGTAGCGTTTCCACCTCAACTGCAGCGGACACCACAAGCCGAAAACTCGTTTTCCTTAAAGAGAGAGAGAGAGAGAGAGAGAGAGAGAGACAGACAGAGAAAGATGACTTACCGTGCTTAAACGAGAGAGTTTGGTGGGGGAGATGCTGGCAGCGTTAGGGCGAGGAAGCGAGAAACGCCGCTTCGTTTGCTTAAGGTGCACTACGGGTGGTATCGCTTCTATCATTAGGCCTAACACTAAAATTGGAAGTTAGATCATTCGTGCGTGAGGCATTCTTGGCATTTCTATCGTATGCGCTCGAATATTTTGAAAATTTTTCCTACGTGTCGTTTAAGAATAAATAAATATAACGTTTCCTTGAATGAATTTTTCATATACGATTGTTACAATTTTTTATTTGTCGTTTGTTGTTTTCTTGTCGTAAAAATACGTTTGTTATTAAAATATTTGTTTTATTGCAATGATTGAATTAAAAATTAACGTGACGAACAAAAATCTACTAACCAATGGAAATATTAAAGAGTCATAAAGTATTAGATTACGTTGATAAATTAAAAGTAGGCGCGCGAAGAAAAGATTTTTTCATGACACACACCTGGACAAATACTATATTTGATTGGTGATTCAGGTAGTGTAGGTGTATAAGAAAAAAGCGAATAAATAATTTTTATTTATTGAAAAGCGGCATTTATCGACATTAATACTATCTTGTATCAATTTGAAGATGTCAGTTCAATTCTTGAATTTAAGTCTTAATTTGAGTTTAAGGGGGGAAGTCCATGTAGAAGCCCCAAAATCGGTCATTTTTTAATAATATTTTTAACGATGATAAAATAATTTTATTGTTTTTAAATTTTAATACAACTTTAATGAATCTTTTTAGAATACAAAAATAATTTTTTTTTTTTTTTCAATTCAAAATGGTGGCTCAGTATAATTTGTTGTCTGCTGCCTCCGACGCGAGGTCCCAAACTGCTCCAGTTGTCACTCATTAACCGTTGATCTGAAACACAAAAATGAAAGTTGTTTTTTTTTTTTAGGACATATAAACGGAAAGGATGAACCTATAAAATAAAAAAAAAAAGTATAAAATTCAATATAAAATAAACCTTTAAAAAAAAGTCAGAATTTAGGGCTATTTTTTGACATTTTTGACCCCAAAAAAATATTTTATCAATGCGGAATATCTGAAATTTTAGGTTTATCCTTCCGATATTAATGTAAAGAAAGGCCTCGAAAAATGTCAGCCAAATCGGTCAATAACTTTTTGAGTTACAACACGAGCAGTTTTGAAAAATATAGTTTCGAGATAATCGCATTTAAAGTTGAAGTACAGGAAAATGGCCAGTTTTAATTACTTACCGATTAATCGGCAATCCCAGGTCCATACAACAGTCTTTCCTCCTCCTCGAAAAGCTGATTAAAAAATTCAATTATTCTGTACCCGTGCAAAGGATTAGTTATTATATCTTCACTATCACGCGTATACAATTTTTTTCCACTGGCACTGTCATTATGGCTTGTACTGGCTTCAAATTTTTCACCTTCTTTATCGGTAAACTGATTGCCCAGATATTTTCGTTTTCTGGGGTTATTTCGTGCAATATTGCCTCGCGTACTTTTTTTATAATTCGGCATTTTTACGTTCCGAAATCAACTGAACACGATGGATTCTCCGGCTAAACTACCTATATTTCTCGACTAACCTTTATTCGTATAGCAATATTACACGTGTACAGGAACGTAAATGTAGATATATATATATATTTACATATATACTATAATATAAAGTATTATTTCCGGGTATGGGACAAAAGAAGTTTTTTAAGTTATTATAATGGAGAGAGCCCTTTTGTCTGAAGCGCTCCGACTACCTGGCTCGCTACTTTATAATACGTACTCTGGCCCGCTCCATTATATTAGCTGTAACTTCGTAAATATTCGAGATTTTTTTTTTTTCGTCTCGTCAGTACACGCTCAACATCGTATATTTTTAGATTATCGAAAAAAAAAAAAAAAAATCGATTTTTTGAAAATTCTATATGGACTTCCCCCCTTAAATGTTTAACTGGTTCCGAGCCACTAAATTTCGAGCAACATGTTTGAAGCTTCACCGACGAATTCGGTTACATGTGATTTCATACAAATTTCTTACGTTGTAAATATTATAAATCTTTATTTTTAAAAGAGTGCAAACAAATTTTCTTAATAATTATAAACAAATTAGCTGAAAATTAAAAAAAATAAAGTCTATCTTCGCCCCAGAGTGGTTTAAAACACTTTTTTTCAAATGTATCACTAAGATATTCAATTTAGTTATAAGTTTAGTAAAAAATGACAATAATTTTGCGATGAATTTTTAAGGTATTAGAAATTAAAATTTTTATCTTATTAAAAATTATTATAATAGAAGTCCTTTCCCTTTCATGTGCTGCCTATAGAATTACGGTATATCTTCATCAATACAAGTAGAATGATGCTGCAAAAAAAAAGTTCGAGATAAATAATTTCAATTTTGCAAATAATTTTTTAATGAATCAATATAAAATTCTCCACATCTTGAGTACCATAAAGACTATCTCGTTAGACAAAAGCTAAGTCTTGGAGCAATTTTTGCAAAAGTTATTATTTAAGTTATTATTCAGATGCAAAATTTAATAGTTTTTTTTGCAATTTTTTTAAGCAATAAATAACTCTATCAACTTTTACAAAACGTTAAGAAGTTTAATTCCCTACCTACGTGGTTTCTTTGGACCAATTTTCGATTTTCGATTCGACCAATATACTCTGTTCTTTATTGCGAGCGAAAATCCGAAAAAAATTGCATTTACAGCTCTTTAAGTATTCATAATTCAAAATTTGCCAAGAAACTTGCGCATTGTTTATAAACGCTTTATTTTTATACACCAACTCCATCTGAAGCAACCAATTAGATATCTGCCCAGGCGAATGTCAAAAAATCACTTTCGTTTTGTTTATGTCTCTAGTCTATGCTTTTGCTCTTCAAGCGCACTACTCTCACATTCATTTGAGGAAAAATTTTCATGTGCTCATGCTTTTCGAAAATGACCGAATTCACTATTCTATCTCGAATAGAGCGAAAACGCCCCGAACCTAGTTTAACCTTTTAATATATAGTATGTTTCCGTCTCGGACCGACACGATATCGATACGCAACGATCCAGGCGAAAGCGCCGCGAAATTCAAATACGCGCGGGACACGGAATGCTTTTCGTGACAATTTTAAACAAGTATCGATCAATGTCATAAATTATATTTAAAAAAAAAAAAAATGACAGATGTCAAACATAATTTATATTTTATTTATTATTGATTTGTATGAAATTAAAACAAAGATTAATAATTTTTTAAAATATTTAGTTTTCTGGATAAAAATGTGTCGTAAGTATTAAAAAATATAAATCTATTAAAAGGCTATATACTTTATATAATTGAAACAACAGGGCTTTTATTAAATATAATTTAAAGTATCCAAAAAATTTTATTATTCATTATCATTTATTATTCATTTTTTTATCGGAAGTAATACAGCTCAACGAAGTTGTCGTAGTTGTTCTAAAAGACAGCAGCAAGATAATAATTCAAATCTGCTTCTAAAACCAAATACCAAAAGAATGTTTAAAGTATACACTACCGCAAAATGAATGTAATAGTCGATTACATTAACCGTTTAGATACAATGATATTGTTACATAAATATGATATTATTGCACAGATATAATAATAAATTAATGTAAATTTATATGCATCTTTTATTGAAATATTTCTTTCTCATTTAAAGTAAATAATTAAAGAATAAAAATATTTTCATAACACGCACAAAAATTTTATTTAAAACTTTAATTCAATAATACCCCGAGAAAAATTCTATCGTAAAAATTACTATATTTGATAATATCCTGAGAAAATACTTCAAAAATAATCATTTTTCTTATTCATGTAGAATTTTTTACTAGCTTTCCTCTAACATTTATAATTTGGTGTGATATATATATATACATATATATATATATATATATATATACTTGTTTGTTTTCGTTTATAATAATTTATTAAGACAAAGATTAGTAATGTTCACACAATATTGTTTCGAAGTATCGTATCAGTAATCGAAATATATTTAAATTAATATCAAATTCATACATTTATACGTAGAGTAGATGACATATTCTTATTTATGATAATATATACATATATTTATTTTTCTTGATAAGACAAATTTTTTCTTTGAATACGTTAGAAAAAATTTCAACATTCCAGAATGAAAATATGTGGACCTACATGATAAATTCGAACCTTCGTTATGGATATGAATACTTGGGCAATACATCTCGCCTCGTCATTACGCCTTTGACCGATCGGTGTTACCGCACGCTGTTCGGCGCATTGAATTTGCATCTAGGAGGCGCACCGGAAGGTCCGGCAGGTACTGGAAAAACCGAAACGACCAAGGATTTGGCCAAGGCCGTAGCTAAGCAGTGCGTCGTATTTAATTGCTCGGATGGCTTAGATTATATCGCTTTGGGTAAATTCTTCAAAGGGCTCGCCTCTTGCGGAGCTTGGTCCTGCTTCGACGAGTTCAATCGAATCGATCTCGAGGTTCTGTCAGTCGTGGCTCAGCAAATTTTGACCATTCAGCGGGGTATTAACTCCGGAGCTGACAAACTCATGTTCGAAGGTACGGAAATATCGTTGGATCCGACTTGCGCTGTATTTATTACCATGAATCCCGGATACGCTGGAAGATCAGAATTACCTGACAATCTCAAAGCGCTGTTCAGATCGGTAGCGATGATGGTGCCGGATTACGCTCTTATATCCGAGAATACTTTGTACTCCTATGGATTTTATAACGGCAGACCGTTGGCTGTAAAAATAGTTACGGCTTACAAACTTTGCTCCGAACAATTGAGCAGTCAATGTCATTATGATTACGGTATGAGAGCGGTGAAATCGGTACTTACAGCGGCTGGAAATTTGAAGCTGAAGTATCCCGACGAGTCCGAGGATATATTATTGCTTCGTAGTATCAATGATGTTAATATGCCAAAGTTCTTGAGTCAAGATTTGCCGCTATTTCGAGGTATATTGAGATATCAGACTCAATTATTCGCCGAATTAGAATTAAATAAAATATTATTTATGGACATGACGTTTTATTAATTTCAATAAAATTAAATGATTATCCATCATTTTTAATTATTAATAAAAATTTATTGAAATGAAATTTTAAATGAAAAATAATTTGCTCGAATATGCACAGGTATTGCATCCGATCTATTTCCGGGTGTTACGCTACCCGATCCCGATTACACACATCTAAACGCTTGCGTGCGAGAAGCTTGCGGAGCAGCCAATCTCCAATGCACGGATTTCTTTCTTCATAAAATCCAGCAAATTTACGAGATGATAATAGTAAGACACGGTTTAATGATCGTCGGGCCGCCGTTTGGTGGTAAAACCTCGGCATATCGGATGCTCGCCGAAGCTTTACGTCTAATCGAAGAACGAGGTCTGATGGACGAGCATCGGG
Organism: Chalcis sispes; assembly: GCA_949987625.1. NCBI lineage: Eukaryota > Metazoa > Arthropoda > Insecta > Hymenoptera > Chalcididae > Chalcis > Chalcis sispes. The sequence goes on from OX465097.1 coordinate 20,088,348, forward strand.
TTGAAATAACGGTCATCAATCCAAAAGCTATCACGATGGGTCAACTCTATGGACAGTTCGATCCTGCCTCACACGAATGGAGGGATGGTATATTGGCTGTGAGTTATCGGGCCTTTGCCAACTCCACAAACAAGAATCGGAAATGGTTGATTTTCGATGGGCCGGTAGATGCTATTTGGATCGAGAATATGAACACCGTATTGGATGACAATAAAAAACTTTGTCTAATGTCTGGTGAAATCATACAATTGGCACCTACTACTAATTTAATATTTGAGCCAATGGATCTTGAAGTAAATTCTTATTTTTTGTAACGTTTAAAAAAAAAGAACAAAAACAAAATACAATTAGAAACAAATGATTTAACATTCAAACATCTTTAAATTTATTGTTTCAGATTTCAATTTTATAACTATATTAATTTATTCATTTGTAAAAGTATAATGAATTTAGATTTGCTTCTGTTTAATTAAGATTTTCGAAGTAAAAATTTATAATATTATACAAATTATAACTTACTTATTTACTGTTATCTTTTTTCATTTTATTAAAATTATTATAACGATTTTAAAAAATAATTTATCACAACGCTAATAATTTATCTTCAGTTTTAATTATTGAAAATTAAAATTTTATTTGTTAATATTTTCAATGAATTTGAAAATGAAAGTTTTGATTGTTTTTAATAAAACTGATAGAGTTACTTTGCCGAACACAGGCAGCTTCACCTGCAACTGTATCCAGATGTGGAATGATTTATATGGAGCCTATTTCATTAGGATGGGAACCAATTTTATACTCGTGGATAAATACTTTGCCAAAAACTTTATATAACGTAAAAAATCATTTAAAAGAAATGTTTCTTCGATTTTGCCCAGTCTTATTGCATTTCATTCGAAATTGTGGCGTAAAAGTAACGTATTTTACATTTATTATTTTTTTTATATTAATTAAAATAATTATAATTGTAAAATATTATATTTTTATTATTTTAAAATGCTTTAATAATACATATAATGAATAGTTTTTGCAAAACACTCGAATCATTTTTAAAATAATATGTTGAATTAAATATACAATTAATATATGTATTTATATATTGTTGAAATAAATTATTAAAAAATAACGTTAATTTTAATCTAACTTCTTCACTTAACCAATTTTAGGAAATGATAAGCATGCCAGATGCTAATTTGGTGCGATCTGTTATACACCTTTTTGATTGTCAATCCGATGACTTTCACAACGAAGAATACGTTGAAAATATTTCAGATTTAGAATTAAGAGCCCAAGTTGAGGTATGCAAATAGTATCAGCAAAATAAATATTTAGAGTTTGTTGTAATTGTCAAAGGTTATTTTTAGGGTTGCTTTTTATTCTCTTGTATTTGGGCGATGGGCAGCACAATTCTCGTTCCATATCGCGAACGATTTAGCATATTATTTCAGGCTCTGTCAGAGCGTGAATTTTCTGAAGAGATAAAAAAGTTATACAATTTGACAAATGATATACCAAATTTGCGAAAAGTATATGTCACGATTGTTCCAAATCAAGGTCTTGTTTTTGATTATAAATATGTAAAAGAGGGTAAAGGACACTGGGTATTATGGACCGATGATCTTTTGAGCGTTCCACCGATTCCTCGAGATATTCCGGTTAATCAAATAATTGTTCCAACGATCGAGACCATTCGTTACTTTCACTTATTCAAAATGCTTGTTTGTCATCAAAAGCCAGTACTTCTTGTTGGACCAACTGGAACAGGAAAATCTGCTTACATCATGGAATTTCTTCTTAAGAAATGTGATCCACAAGTTTATAAACCGCTTTTTGTAACATTTTCCGCACAAACGACAGCGAATCAAACGCAAGATATTATAATGAGTAAAATGTCTAAAAGAAGAAAAGGAATTTATGGAGCACCGCCCGGTAAATTTTAATCAATTCCTTACGAGATATATAACAATAAGTAACATCAAATCAAATTTAAATTACTTTTTTTTTATGAAGGTACGCATTGGGTAATATTCATCGACGACCTTTCTATTCCCCAAAAAGAAGAGTTCGGTGCACAACCTCCGATTGAACTTCTTCGTCAATGGTTGGATCACGCAACCTGGTACGATCGTAAGGATAACGTACCTATACATCTTGTAGATATGCAGCCAATTTGTGCAATGCTTCCACCATCTAGTGGAAAAGATGTTACTCCTCGGTTTAAGCGACATTTCTTTGCGATGGGTATATCTGAATTCGAGGACAGCGTTATGTCAATGATATTTAGTAAAATTGTCGCTTGGCACTTTGAGACTCAAGAATTTCCTGAAAATTTTTCATCCTACGTTGATAATATTGTTGAAGCAACGTTACTGATATATAAAGATGCATTAAAGTTTCTTTTGCCTACACCAGCTAAATCTCATTATTTATTTAATCTTCGAGATTTTTCAAGAATCATTCAAGGAATGCTATTATCACGACCGGAATCAACTTCAGATTTGGTAATTTTAAATTTTAAGCTTGGATTAATTTTTCTAATAGTTTAATAATTCTTTGAAATATTCCTTTTGTTCTTACAATATTAAAGCGATGTTTTTGTTAACAGCGGTCTTTGAAAAGATTATGGGTTCACGAAATTCTTAGAGTGTACGGTGATCGCTTAGTTGATGAAACTGATACTGCTTGGCTCGTTGAAGCAATTCGTAAAGTGTTGTTTGCTAAAATGGAAGAAAATTTAAATAAATTATTTAGTGATTTCAACGATAATGAAGATGTACCGGTATTGTTTTATATTAAAATAAACAAAAATTTGTACAATAATAATTTTTTGACAAGAATTTCATGATAATTCTAGGTGACCGAATTAGAATTAAGAAATTTAATATATTGCAATTTTCAAGACCCTTTTTCCGATACCAAATTTTACGCGGAAGTAGTAAACATTGATGAACTAACGTCGACTGTTGAGCAATATTTGCAGGAATACAATTCTATTTCCAAAAAGCCAATGAATTTAGTACTTTTTAGGTAAAAACAATCACAAGAATTTTTTAATGTTAAATTAAAATTTCGCGATATAAATATTTATAACATTATTTTGTACTTTATCGTAGATTTGCGATAGAACATCTTTCCAAAATATGTAGGATCATGATACAACCACGAAGTCATGCTCTTCTCGTTGGGGTCGGCGGTTCCGGGCGACAGTCACTTACGCGCTTGGCTGCGCACATTTTGGATTATGATATATTCCAAGTAGAGATATCAAAGTTATATGGGGTAAACGAATGGCACGATGATCTGAAGGATATACTGCGTAAAACCGCTTCTTCAGAATTGCACACGTCTTTTCTGTTTACCGATATTCAGATAAAGGAGGAATCTTTCCTCGAGGACATCAGTAACCTTCTTAATTCTGGAGAAGTGCCTAATTTATTCGCTCCTGATGAGAAAGTCGATATTTGTGAAAAGATGCGGCAGATCGATCGGCAGCGCGATAAATCCGTACAAACCGATGGTAGTCCAATTTCGTTGTTCAATTTATTCGTCCAGATGGTTAAGGAACAATTACACGTAGTCGTAGCGATGTCACCCATAGGCGATAGTTTTCGGGTTAGGTTGAGAAAATTCCCGGCGCTCGTTAATTGTTGCACGATAGATTGGTTGCAGCCTTGGCCAGAGGATGCATTGCTCGCCGTGGCTACCAAGTTTTTGGGCGAGATCGAATTGCCCCCTATGGAGAGAACAGCTTGCATCGAAATGTGTCAAACTTTTCACACATCAACCCAAAATTTATCCAAAGAATTTTACCAAAGAGCGAAGAGGCATAATTATGTAACGCCGACGTCGTATTTAGAGTTAATCAATACTTTCGATAAAATTTTAAAGCAAAAGAGAAAAGAAATTATAGAAGGTAAAAAGAGATACGAAGCTGGTTTGGAGTCGCTCAATAACGCGCACATACAAGTTGAAAAAATGCAAGAGACTTTGATTGCCCTCCAACCTAAATTAATCGAAGCTACGAAAGACGTGGAAAAAGTGTTGGCATCTATTGAAAAAGAAACCGCCGAAGTTGCTGAAATTGAAAAGATTCTGAAAAAGGACGAGGAAGCTGCTATGGTGAATAATAATTGATTAGAAAAAGGTTTAATTATTTAGACTTTGTATTGTACATTTCATTAAAATTTCAGGCTGTAGCGGACGCTGCGGAAGCCATCAAAGCCGAATGTAATGCAGATTTGAAGGAAGTTTTGCCGATATTAAATGCAGCAAATGACGCATTAAATACATTAACTCCACAAGACATTCAAATTGTTAAAACAATGAAAAATCCTCCAGCAGGTGTTAAACTTGTTATGGAGGCTATTTGCATTTTAAAAGTGCGTTAAATTTTTCTATTCAACAAGTCAAACATTTTTAAACGTTTGACTTTAAAAGTGATAATTTTCTTCAAATTTTTTTCTGTTTCTAATAAACAATTTTAGGATATTAAACCAGATCGCGTACCGGGCGAAGGTGGCCGAATGACGGACGATTACTGGAAACCATCGTTGCGAATGTTGGGAGACATAAAATTCCTCGACAGTCTTCTCGCATTCGATAAAGATAACATACCCGAGCGTATAATATCGAAGATACGTTCGACCATTTTGATAAATCCTAACTTCGATCCGGACAAAATTCGAAACGCATCAACTGCCTGCGAAGGTCTATGCAAATGGGTTATAGCGCTATCCGAGTACGACAAGGTGGCAAAAGTCGTCGCGCCGAAGAAAATCGCGCTAGCTCAAGCAAAGGCCAGTTATGCTTACGCGATCGCCGGAGTCGAGGTGAAACGTTCGAGGCTTCGCGCGGTCCAGGAAAAAATAGCGAATATGGAGAAGCTTCTAGAGGTGCGCAGGAATGATTATCAGATGATGACCGAAGAGGTAGCCGAGTGCCAGCAGAAACTTCACCGAGCCGAAGAATTAATTGGTACGCGATTGCACGAGTTAATGAGATAAATTAATAACTCGAATTGATGTTTTTCTTTTTTTTTTTTTTTCATCTTTAATATTGGATAAGGTTTAAACTTGCATCAACGTTAATTATAATTACTTCTATAGTAAATCGTTACTTTGTGTTACGCTAATAAAGTAAAAGCAAGTTTATTTTTTCAAATAATTCAAGTTTATTATATTTACAAATTATTATGTAATTTAATAAATAAATTATGCATATATCGATATACTGCAGGTCAACATATAATTATTGCTGATTAAGCAACAATATTTATAAAAATCGATCATTGTCATGTAACATTTATATATATATGTATCTTTCTTTTATTGCATGATATTTTTTTATCCATAGGTGGCTTGGGCGGTGAGTACACACGTTGGTCCGAGATAGCAGAAATCCTAGGCAAACGTTATCACAAGTTGACGGGCGACGTACTGATCAGCGCGAGCGTAGTCGCTTATCTCGGCGTATTCACAACGTCGTACAGGCAAAAGCAAATCGACAAGTGGGTGACGGTATGCACTAAACTCGGTGTCTATTGCACGCCGGAGTTTCAGTTGACGCAAATACTCGGCGATCCTGTGTTGATTCGCTCGTGGAACATCTTCGGATTACCCACGGACTTGTTTTCCGTGGACAATGCGATTATCGTGATGAACTCGAGGCGCTGGCCGCTTATGATCGATCCCCAAGGCCAGGCCAATAAGTGGATCAAGAATCTCGAAAAGTCGACAAATATTCACGTGATCAGGCTATCCCAGGCGGATTACATGAGAGTACTGGAGAATGCCATTCAATTCGGTCAGCCCGTATTGCTGGAAAATATAGGCGAGGAATTGGACGCGGCTCTCGAGCCGCTCCTGTTAAAGCAGACCTTTAAATCCGGCGGATCTGTGTGCATTAAATTGGGAGACTCGGTTGTCGAGTATAACGATAGGTTTAGGTAATATGCTTCATAATCCTTTTCTCTATATGTCTTGTCATTAATTGATATCAAAAGTTAAAGATGTAAGAAAATTATAAATGTACAACTAATCGAAATTTTTTTTTTATTTACGTAAAAAAGGCGTGAACACTTTTAATTATTATATATTAAAAGTGAAAATGAAGATGTTGATATTTTTAGTTCTTTTTGAATTAATAATAAGCAGTAATTTAATTAAATTTTTTTATTTTTTAACATAAAACAAATTAGAATAAAATTCAATGAATTTAATCATATTTTACTTGACGTACAATATTATTGATATTCACATTCTTTCAAATATTTAATTAAAAATTATATATTTTGATATACGAAAAACATTTTTTTAAATAAAAAAACTATCGGTGAATTTAAAAAAAAAAAAAAAACATTCCAAATTTTTGAAAGAAAAATAATTAAAATCGAAAGTTTAATCGGGGATAAAAAAAAATATCTAATAAGTAAACTTTATAGGTTTTATATAACTACGAAGCTCAGAAATCCTCACTATTTGCCCGAGATAGCTGTAAAAGTGACGCTGTTGAACTTTATGATTACACCGAGTGGCTTAGAGGATCAACTCTTGGGGATAGTCGTTGCCAAGGAGAGGCCAGATTTAGAGGCGGAAAAAAATCAGTTGATCGTCCAAGGTGCCGAAAATAAAAAGTAAACAAACTTTTTACTACTGTCCTAGTTGAGTGAAAGAAAATTGATTTTCGTTGAAATAAATTGCTCGGTGAACATTAAACTTTTATCGGGGATTTTAATTCCCGATTTAGTACGTAGAATATTATTTACTTTTTCGTACATCATTTATTTTTTGTCTCGGACGAATTAATACTTTTATTTATAAATTATTTATTCGTCGTCTCACGATGATACGTTTGATGAGCAATTAATAATTCGTCCGACAAAGTTGAAATATTATAAATTAAAAGAAAACGAGTTATAAAAAATTTCAAACGATAATAGGACGCTGAAGGAAATAGAAGATAAAATATTGGAAGTTCTTTCGGAATCGGATGAAAACATATTGGAAGATCAAACTGCAATTAGTGTGTTGAGCTCTTCGAAGACGCTATCCAACGAAATTCAAGCGAAGCAAGCCGTTGCGGAAATTACGGAGAAGTCCATCGACGAGACGAGATTGCAATACACGTCGATTGCTAGCTATAGTACCGTCCTATTTTTCACTATCGGTAGGTTAACAATTAATCGGAATGCACGTATGTATTGTTAAATTTTATAATTTTCGTTTGAAATATACATTGATGCCAATGCGAGAGGTTTATTTTTTACGTCGATGTATTTCTAGCGTTTTGCTGATTTTTGTTTTTTTTTGTACATTTTCAAAATTTGTAAATTAATTCCTTTGTTTTTTTTTTTTTTTTTTTTTTTTATAACATCACTTTTTTATACATCCTTTTATTTCTTTTATAACTAAAGCTTTACGATAAAGCATAATTCAGCGAAATGGATTTTTTGCTCTTTTCAAATTGACTTTATTCGTTGTATGTAATGAGATAAATAATTTCATGTTTAACGTAAAGTATTGAAATAAAGAATTAAAAATTTTTTATTTAACGAAAATATTTTATTCAGTGATATTCGAACGAAAAATAATTTAAATGAAATATTTATCTCGATAGATTATTGACCGACAAAAGAACAGAATTTAACATAATTTATCGGATTAATGCATACTTTTTTTTTTTTTTTTTAAGACAATAAATTATCATTAATTGTACGTATCGTTTAGCAACATTAGCGAACATCGACCCGATGTATCAATATTCGTTGGTCTGGTTCGTGAATCTTTTCAAAGCAACGATCGATAATACTCCGCCCGTTGATGATATACAGCAACGCCTCGAGGATTTGCGAAAGTCTTTCACGTATTCCTTGTACGTGAACATCTGTCGCTCGCTATTCGAAAAAGACAAGCTTCTATTCTCGCTCGTCCTCGTCGTCAATTTGCTCAACAAGCAGGGAAAAATGTCAAGCACCAAGTGGATGTTTTTTCTTACCGGCGGTGTCGGCCTCGAAAATCCACATCCCAACCCAACGAAATGGCTTCCTGTCAAATCTTGGGATGAAATTTGCCGATTGAACGACATTCAAGGATTCGAGGTATCTACGTCGCGTTTTAAAATTCAAATTTACTTTATTTATATTGTGCGAGTTTTATATAATGATTGAGTCGAGAAAATAATTAGCCCCGATTGTTTTTATTATTATCAGGGAATAAAGGCTGCGTTTGAAACCGATGCCGATGATTGGAAGGTTATTTACGATCACAAAGAGCCTCATACATTAGATTTTCCGGCTCCGTTTGATCAGCTTTCGCGCTTTGAAAAATTACTCCCACTGCGCTGTCTTCGATTTGATAAGGTTATTCCAGCCGTCCAGCTCTTTATCGAAGGTACGTTATTATAACGTTACACGTATATTTTTGTTTATTATCAGATAATTAATATCTCGTTTAATATTTTATTAACGCATTTGTGTATATATTTTCATTATAATTAATATTTGTTTTTATTTATATTATATTTTTCCACAATGTTGAGTACAATAATTATGAAATATGATGCAACTTTTTTGAATATTTATCGAAAGAAATAAATAATTTTTAATATTATTAAAAAAAAAAAATACAACATGCGAGTATGTGTAAAGAAAATACGACATTTGAAAATTGTTTTTGTTAATCAAAATAATAAATTTTCACGGGTTAATGAATAAAGGTTGAAAAGTGTATTCGTACCAATATATGATGGATAAATTTTGTATACGGATAATGTTTGCCTTTCAATATTTGCCATTTTATATTATAAATAATTCCATTGAAAAATGTACGTTGTAAATATAAAAACAAAATAACCTTCACGACCGATGATTTAAACCATTGAAAATTGAAACCGATGAAACGAAAAATTAACAAGAGTATTCAATGTCTTTATTGATTGAAAAGAAAAAAAAAGATTTTATAAAAAAAAAAAAAAACGCTTTCAGAATCCAAATGAGTAATGCCCAATATTTTACTCCACACGAATATTCGATAAACATTTTCTAACATTAATAATCGAAGTCGATCAATGCTTTCGCGGTAAAAATTTTATTACTAATAATTCATGGTGTAAATCACTCCTGGAATCAAAATGTAAGATAAATATTCCAAGCGCACACTTGAAAGTTTAGAGAATGAAGAATTTCGTCAGCGTCGGCTTAAAATTCAAGTCCATTCGCCGTCGTGTGAAAAAAAAATGATTTTTTACCCGTGAAACACGCGGAAAGAAGGAAACGGACCAGAGTCGAAGTCCGTGTAATACACGTGCCCGCTTACTCTCTCTCTCTCTCTTTCTCTCTCTTTTTTTTTTTTATTTTCATCGGGAACGTTAAATCAAAGTGGCGGCTATTACGATTTTTGTTCTCTACCTCTCTTTCTCTTTCTATCCTTTTCTTTATTTCACGAATAGTATGTACGCGAGAGCGCGATTTCCGTCTCTCTCTTTCACTTCTTTTTTCTTTACCCCGTGATTCGCGCTCGCCGTCGTTATCCCCCCGTTCTCGTGAAAATAAAAACGTGGCATGTTTTTTCTCCTTCCCTCGGTACCCTCTCAATCTCTCTCAATCTCTCTCTCTCTCTCTCTCTCTCTCTCTCTCTCTCTTTCTCTCTTTCTCTTCCTCGCAAGCAACGATCTCGCGGGCTCGCGCTCTCGCGTTGTCCGAAAGTTTTTGCAGCGTATATACATACGTCGGTGATAAATCGGAGGCGATTTCGTAACGAAACGGTCATTAGTTGCGAATAAAGCGTATAGCCGAGTAAACAAGATGTATTTTAAAGTTAGCGCCTTTTTTTTTATTTTCACCTTGCGATATACTGCTTTGTCTCCGACGTAAGCGAGTGCAGTATCTCGCAATTTAAAAAGATCCCGGGGTATTAGGTTGATTAGCTTTGCTCCCGGGGTAAGTTTCACTCGCTTTGGTTAATTAATTTAAGTGCCGCGAGCATATACGTAGATAAGAAATACTTTATTCCGTTGATACAATTTCTTATTATCTTCGTGTTTTTTTACGAAGGAATTTAAAACTTTACTTCCTTATCATAAAAATGCCGTTTCGGAGCGATGATTGCACGATAATCGCAGTTGATTAGTTTATTGCATCACTGGTCATAAATTATTCATTACAAAACGATTCTCATTTGTTTTAGGTAAACTTAAACTTTTCGATAAAATGTATAAACATCGATTATTTGATTATGTAACAATTAAAAATAACATATTATAATTAAAAAAATAACAAAATCATGATTTTAAATAACGCATAAAAAAAAAAAAAAAAAAAAAAAAAAAAAACAATCAATATATTTAAAAAGCAGATAATTTATTATAATTCCGATTGACAATCGACAGCGGAAATGGGCAAAGAGTTCATAGAGCCGCCGCCCTTCGACTTGGCCTCGTCCTACGGCGACTCTTACAGCTGCATACCCCTGATATTCGTCCTTACTCCCGGAGCCGATCCCACGGCGATATTATTGAAATTTGCGGACGATCAAGGCTTCGGGGCGAGCAGACTTAACTCGTTGTCCCTTGGGCAGGGTCAGGGTCCGATCGCCGTTGCCCTCATCGACGAGGCGATTAAGAACGGGACTTGGATATTGTTACAAAATTGTCATCTCGCCAAAAGCTGGATGGGCACTTTGGAGAAGGTAATACGAACATTATTGAGGTAATGTTTTGTGCGGTTAAGAAATTTTGTTTTATTTGTTAATTATTGTTTATGGAAAATTGATTATTATGGAGGTAAAAGAAATGTTCGATGCGTAGTTTTATTTTATACTTTTTTTTTCAATATAAATTTCATCAGCGGAATTGAAAAATTGTGTATATGAATTTATTATTTGAAAACAATAACTGTACAACTGTAAGGCGCTCGCTATATGAAGCTCGATTTTGATGAATATTCTATAATGTCATTTCATCATTAATATGCCAATAACGTAACGTGTTAATAATAGTTCACGGTCTTAAAAGTCATAAAATTGAACGAATAAGGATAAAATAATGTGTTTCCAAATTTTTATTTCAATGTTGACATTAAATCAGTAAATAAAAAACTGTTTAAATTTTAGTTTTAATCAATAATAATTCATCTGGAAATATTGCTGTCATAAATACAAATAAACAGCCATAAATATATGTTCGAGGTTTAATAATTTCCGAGAGATATTTTTATCGATATTCGATAAATTAAATTTTACAAATGAACATAAGCTTGTACATTTAAATAAAAATGATCTATTATGATAAATTTTAACCGACGATATTTATGAAATATAAAATTATAAATTTAGTTAAAAAGAAATTTATTTTATTTAGATATGCGAAAGTTTCACACCCGAAACCGTTCACCCAGATTTTCGACTTTGGCTAACGAGTTATCCTTCCGAATATTTTCCCGTAAGCGTCTTGCAAAATGGCGTTAAAATGACCAACGAACCACCAATGGGCTTACGATCAAATATTATACGATCGTATTTACAAGTGAGATGCTTTAAAATTTTAATTTTTTTTTATTTGAGAAAATTTTGATATTTTAAGAAACAGTTAAAATCGATTAATTTGCTGCGTAGATAATTTTATTTTTTTTACCGACGCTTACATAGACTGAATCAACAGAATTAACATAAATCGATAATATTTTTCATTAATCATTGATGATGATTTTCGTGATACACTAATTGATCGATTACTAAAGTTTACTTTTAGATTTTGTTAAAGATCAATAAAATATATCAAACAATTATTGAATAAGTTAAAAGTACGTCGGCAATGATAGTTTTTAACTTCTCCACAACAAAGACAGTTACGCATTTAAGATTAAGAAATTTCACACAAGTATCGTAGTTGTTAAATTATATGTTAAAGCAACATTATAAAAGCAACTGTTAAAAATTCAAGGAGAAAATATAAAATTTATCCAACAATAATATCGTCGATAAAAGAAAAGAAGTACATTAAAAAATCCTTTATTTTAAGGATCCTATATGCGACCCGGAATTTTTCGACGCGCCAAAGCAAAAGGCCAACTTTAAGAAGCTCCTTTTCGCTCTCTGCTTTTTCCACGCGATTGTGCAGGAACGTCGAAAATTCGGACCAATCGGTTGGAATAACCGTTACGAATTCAACGAAACCGACCTCCGCATCAGTGCGCTACAACTAAGAATCTTCCTCGCGCAGTACGAAGACGTTCAATTCGAAGCTTTGAGATATCTCACAGGTATTTTGCTCTCTATATTGCTCTTTCTCTTATTTTTACTTCTTCACCCCTGCCCCCTCCCACTCTTCTCTCACTTTCTCTCTCTCTCTCTCTCTCTCGCTCTTTTTCACTCTCTATTTTAATTCTACCTGCTCGTTTAAACTGTTCTCTCCTTGGGATGTAGAGAAAGCGAATAAAATATATATTGAAATAAGAGGCGTCAATTTGCTAAAAATTCTCCTTTTCATCGTACGTTGGCAATGATTTTAATTTTTGGCGAGTTTTTTCATTCTTATCTCCTTGGAGAATCCATCTTTAACTTTTAAAATCGATGAACGATGCAAAAATAAATCAATCGACGAGGCGTAAATGAAAATATAATTTAATATATTTGTTTGTAGCAGTAGTTATTTTTTTTTTTAAATAATAATATATACCACTTGTGGCGATTGAAACAATTTTAACAAGTTAAAGCTGTACTTTTACCAAATTTTATATTTTTGTATATTTTAGGTCATTAATATCCAACCAAGCAATTTATCATTCAAGCAAAAAAAAAAAAAAAAAAAAAACCTTTTTTACTTTAACATATACAATAATTAAAATGTTATATTAGAGTCATATAAAATTGTACATTTTAACGTTACGTAAAAAAGTGAACTGTAATAAAAATAATTTTAGTTTATATTACTTCGTTAATAACTAAAATTATTAAAGTACTTAATTTTACATGAAGAATTTAAAAGCGATGACGTAATCGACAAATAAATAAAATTGTTAAAATAGCTGGAAACGAATCGCCGAACCAGCAATTTTTTTAGTTGCTCGCAAACGATGATTAAATGTGGACGATTAATAAATAATTTCGCCGAGATAGCAACTTTAATTATTATTTTAACCGTAAGTAACCGTACTCGAATCGATTTCGTTCTCTATATACGATAGCTTATTCGTATAATTGGATTCGAAGATGTTTAATAAATTCATTTAATCGTCGTTAATGTATATTTTATTAAATATACGTTGTAAAATTAATCACAAGTAGCTCGAGCGCGTTTTTTTTTTTTTTTTTTTTTTTTTTCGATAATATAAGGGAATAATTAGATTGTTTCTAAAGATGCAATAGGCGAGAAGCTTTTTGTATCTTTAAACGAAGTTAAAGCGAAGTTAACAGAGCATTAAATGCGACATTGAATTGTACTTTCACGGGAATATCCTGGACGCAGCGGTTTATAAGACAGCAACAACCCGCCGTAAACATACGTACGCCTTTGTACAAAAAGAGAGATAGATATATACATATATACACGCTTAGAGTACATATGTAGAGTCGGTAGCCTGGGGAAGCAAACTATAGAGATAGAGATAAAAAGAGAGCGAGAGACAGAGAGAGAGAGAGAGAGAGAGGGAGGGAGTAGCAGGAGGAGGAGGAGGAGGAGGAGGAGGAGGAGGAGAAGGATTCTGCAATTAAATTTCCGACTCGCAAAGGTGAATGCAATTACGGGGGACGCGTGACCGACGAATGGGACCGACGCACCCTCAATACGATCTTGGCCAGGTACTATCACAAGGGTGTAATTGGGAGCGACGGCGAGTCCACGTACAACTTCGACTCGAGCGGCGTTTACCACGTGCCCCAGGTTAACGACCACGCCCAGTTTTTGGAATACGTAAGATCGTTACCGATGATCGCCGAGCCCGATGTATTCGGTATGAGCGACAACGCCGACATTATCAAGGATCAGCAGGAGACCGAGATGATGCTCTCATCGATACTCCTTACCCAAGTACGCGTGCATAAATATAGATGTAAAGCGAGCGATTACTTTTATCATTCGCGTTTACTATCTCTTTTCTCCTTTCTTGCGAGATTATCTCGCTGATATCTTTCTTGTTCTTCATTACTATCTTTTATATCGTTTCCCCAATTTTTATACATGTATATATACATATACATATATATATATACTTTCTCTGGCTTTTGCCTCTTTAACTCTTGGCTCTCACTCGATACATTGAACGATGCTACTCTCGCGAAATTTATTCACTCGACGAGAAGTTTTTACGGACCCCCGGGATTTCGTTCGAGAGCTTTTGTTATCCGAGTATTCGGTATTGATACCTATGTTTGCTGAGTAGCTATTATTATTATTATTATTATTATTATTATTATCATTATTATTATTATTATTATTATTGTAATTGTCGATGAAGCAAGTTGAGCACGATCAAGGAGCGCCGTTGTTTAAATGTATCAATCGAATCCTCGCTGATGTTTCTAATTACGAATAGATTCAAGTGAGCGATTATTTTAGCTGTTTCGCCGATTTTATTATTATTATTTTCTGCGTTTCTGCATTTGTAAATTATTAAAAAGCTGCGCAAAATTTATTTTAGTAATCAATTAAACTGTTCTAAATCGTTTTATCGAATTTTCATTTCGTGAACGTAAAATAAAACATTCCTTTGTCATACAAACAAATTATTAATAAAAATTAATTAAAAATATCTAAATGTATTAAAAATTGATAATATTATTTAAATATTAACTATTAAATACGTTAATATTAGATTTGAATGAGCTGAACATTTCTTAATTTTTCAATACGATAAATATAGTATTAAACTATTCTTATAAATTAAATCTTTCTAAAAATCTTTTCAAATTTCTTTGTTACTTTGTGTGATTGTCAATATTGATTATAAATAACATTTAACTTTATTTTATTTTTTGTTTCACTATAGGAAGACTTGGTAAGAATTTAATGACAATTTAAAGGTAATTCTCAAGTAGAATTTTCAAACCATAGATATATTTTATATCGTCATTAAACATCATACATTGTGATAGTTAAAACATTTTTCGATTATTATCATTTAAATAACTAACGTTCGTGAAATCATATAATCAAGAATTCATTCATACGTATTAGAAACAACTCGCATAAATTTCACGTAAACTTTGGCCGTTTGAGCACTTTCATGTACTGAATATTCACTTGGTAACAATTTTACGTAGTTAATCCATGCAAATCGTGCACTTCACGTTTAGTTTAGAATTTCGCCTCGTATAATTAATCACGCATAATCATTATGTTAACGATAAAAATTAATAAACGTTTCGTTATATCGTCGTACGATTTTACCGTAGGTTGCGAAAAATTTGTCCGTTGCATTTTAAATAAAGTCATCGTCTTGATCGTTTAGGACACCGAAGCGGTAGAAATGGACGGCGGAAAATCCCCGGACGACATTGTCTACTCGATATCCGGTGATATTCTGTCGAAGCTGCCGGATGATTTTGACTTGGATGTGGCGATCGCCAAGTATCCGACTTCTTACGAACAAAGCATGAATACCGTACTAGTTCAAGAAATGGGAAGATTCAACAAACTCCTGCAAACAATTAGAACAAGTTTGGTTAACGTACGAAAAGCCATTAAAGGTACGCAATTACACGTGTGTCAATCGCTTTTGCAAACTTTACCGCTCTATCGATATTTTACTCGATTTCTAATGATATATAATAATTGTGCCGAAGATTATGCTTTTTTTATTTGTTTTTTAAGTCTCAAGTGTCGAACGAAAATGATTCTAATAATTGAAATTAATGAAAAATATTTAAAATAATCTCCGTTGGGTAAATGTTTATTGTTTCAATTAAAACTTTACAAATTAATGTTCGTCTACGATCATTTTCGCATTTATTGTAGAGAAAAAAGAAAAATGAACGAGAAATAAAGAAAAATAAAAGAAAGATAAAATTTTGCAGCGAAGTTTGTTCGATCTTACGAACAATTCATTGAGCTCGGAACAATTTTTAAAGAGCTCATTTTTTCATTTTTTTCCGATCTAACTCTTTTGCAGGTCTCGTTGTTATGGATGCCGAGCTCGAGGAGGTTTTCACGTCGATAATTACGGGAAAGATACCGGCTCTCTGGCGCAAGGTTTCATATCCGTCGCTCAAGCCCCTCGGAAGTTACGTCCAGGACTTTTTGCGACGACTCAACTTTCTCCAGGTTCTCTAGTCTCTCTATACTATCTCCATTATTTTTCTTCTTCGATGCATAACTATATACGCGTACAAGTACTTTTTACACACGCATACAAACACACACTTACCTACCTACCCGCACATATACACGCACACACACACACATATATATATATATATATATATATACTTGCGCAAGTAAAAAAGTAAGCAGTTAAATTGACATTTCAATATTCCACCAATATCTTGAATGTCGGGGCTATCAACGTATATGCATATAACGTCAGGTTTGGTACGAGAAAGGGCCGCCCACGACATTCTGGTTGTCCGGATTTTACTTTACGCAAGCGTTTTTGACCGGAGCCCGTCAGAATTACGCCCGGAAGCATTCAATACCGATCGATCTTCTCGTCTACGATTTCGTGCCCCTCAAAGAAACGAGATTTTCTAAAGCGCCCGATGACGGGGTGTACATTTATGGACTGTTCCTTGACGGGGCGAGGTTCAACATGGATACCATGATGCTCGATGAGTCTTATCCGAAAGTACTCTACGAGAATATGCCATACGTAAATATATACATATATAACATACATATACATATTTGTTATTCTTATTATCGTTTTATTCTCCATTTGATTTTTTGTTTTTTTTTCCGAGAATTTTTCTCGTTACTTTTGCACGATTAAATTTCACGCGAAACCTTTGAAAGTTAAATGTATTATTTATTTTATTTAAACCGGCTTTGATTGAAACGTTTGAGGCTATCGTAATCAAAGTAAACATTTTTTAATTTTTATTTTTTATTTATATTATTTTATTTTTTATTTTTTAACCCAACGATTAATACTATCCTTTCATTTTTAAATTACAGTTTTTAAAATTTTTTAAATTCAAACGTATACCTTTATTTAAATGTTAATATTAACTTTTTTAACCACAATATTGACATACGAAGCGAAACTTACTTTAAAAACTCATTATTCGCGCGAGAGAAACGTGCGGATGAAAAAAAAAGAAGAATTCAACGAATGAAATTTAAATAGTAATTAGAAATTTTAAAACTATCCGAGCTTTGAAAGCTAGTCGTCAAAGAAGCTTCGGATAAAGTTTACATTGTAATTGTAAAAATTTAATCAATATTAGCAACAAGTTTCGTTGAGATTAAAAATTTTAAAATCGATTCGTTTTATCAGCTTTTAATAACGTTTAAATTATTGATACATATTTTATGTGATATGTGTGATTGGATTATTTTAAGGCTATCACGCGAACATTAAATTGTTACATAAAATTTTTAATTGCATTGAAAATTCCATCGCACAAAGTTTAAATTTAAAAGCACATAATCGTTAATTTTACCAAAATCAAATTTAATTCAACGTAATTATAATCTTCAATATTCTACACCTTAACGACCGATCCTAAAATATTGAAATTTCAACAGTCTAGCAAAGTTCAGCAAATAATTATTTATAAATACGAGTACAAACTTTCGTAAATGAAGGAAAAAAAAAAAAAACAAAAAAAAAAAAAAAACAAGTAAAGCACAATAAAAAGTTTCGTAAAAAATCTGAAACCAAAAAATCAGATCTTAAATGCAGAAAAAAAAAAAGAAAAAAAAAAAAAAAAAAAAAAAAAATTAATTCGCAGCTATGGCTAGTACCGATGAAAAAGAAGGAGATAAAACCGCGAGCTGCTTACACCTGCCCGGTGTACAAGACGAGCGAAAGACGGGGCGTCCTCTCGACGACGGGTCACTCGACCAACTTCGTTATCGCGATGCAGTTACCAACAGACAAGCCCGCCGAGCATTGGATACAACGGGGCGTTGCCATGCTGTGCCAGTTGTCGCAATAACCATCGTCGCCTATTTTATCGACCTATATAGTAATCAACGAAACGAATGAACGAACTAGCGCTTCACGTTATCTCGTTTGTTATGGTATTTTCTATGTTTTTTTTTTTTGTTTTATATATCCGATATTTTTTTTGTTTTCTTTTACGTCTTTAATTTATTCATTTTTTTTATAACAATTGAATTTTGATGTATTTTGTTGATTTTTTATAAGGTACATTGTATACTGTGATAAACGATTTTATAAAAGAGAAAGAAACATACTCGTTGTTACATTTTTCATTTAAGTTTTGCAAAGTTTTTGGTAAATTTACTTACGTACAACGAGATTTTCTCACAAACTATTTCCTTTATATATTTTCATACGACTTTTACTTTATTAAAAAAAAAAAAAAGAACAAAAAATGAATATTGAATTTCCAATAAGTTTTATTAAATTTCATGAGAAAATCGATAAAGACGTATGATGAGAAGCTATTTTCTCGTTACTCTCTTAATATAGATCGTTGTAAAGAATAGGTTAATAAACTTTATATTTATATATGCTAAAGGAAATCGTTTTCTTTTTATATATTAAAAGTATATATCGCGATATCGATATTTCAATGATGAATATTGCGTTGAACGATTATTTTGGTTGAGATACTTCTATCGAGCGCGAGTTTTTCTTAGTTTTTAAAATATCGGTGTAATTACTTATACTCACACATATTTCTTTTTAATTTTTTTTTTTTCATTCTCATTTTCATCGTTATACCCTGATGAATTTTCCATTATTCCTTATAAATTTCGTTTACGCACGTGTATTATATTTAATAACCTGAGAAGAATTTATATATCATTTATATATCATTCGTAAAACTTATATATTTAATGTAATATTATAGTACTTACTTTAAATTTTATTTTACGGAGAAATTTAAATAATTTTTATTATACGATAAAACCGATGTATTATTACAATTTTTATTCAAAAATCAATATAAAATTGAATAATTTGAAAAAATGTAAAAATTGCTCTTTACCAGACATATTGATTTAATATTCGCTTGCATATGTAGCGAAGCCTCTTTTAGAAACTTGTTGCGCAATCTTTTTTCTTTGTTTCTTTTTTTTTCTTCAAAAAAGAAACTTCGTAAATTATAAATAAATAATTTTGTTAATTACCATAGTCGCGCAACGTTACTTTTACGTTTTTTTTTTTTTTTTTTTCAAACAATAGTCTGCGACGATTTCAACCTTACGCTTGAAAATTGCTCGCGTGTTTCTCGAAACCAGCGAAATCGAATTCAATTTCGGGGAGATTCGAATGTTTTCTTACTCCTTTTTCTTAGCGACGTTGTCTAAAAGACAGCGCGACCCGCGCGTAGAAGAAAGTGTCTCTTCTTATTTCCCGGGTCGCGCGCATATACTATGTATAGGCGCGGTCTCGTCGTTCTAAATCACTCGTTATCGCCTCGATCCGCGGAAAGCTCTTACTTATGTCGAATAACAGAACCGGTATATCTACCGGTAGAATATCCGCGCCCCCGAAACGCATACGTATATGTATGAAAAGTGATTTGAGCAGTTTCCAGCGGCGAATAGAAGTAAAAAAGGAGAAAAGAGTCATGGGTAAGGTACAGAAGAAAAGCTTCGGGACGAAAGGGAAGAGAGAGTCGCGCGGTTTTCTCTCGCGGTCTCGAAGACGCGACCGAAGGAAAATCTCGGAAGGACTGTGTGTGCGTCTGTTCTTGGGGTTGGGAGGGGGGGGGGTAAGAGGTAAGAGAAGGCTCACGCGTTCATTTCCTCGTGAACGAGGACAAAAAGAGGAGTGTAAACAACGCAAGGAAAATCTCATCTGTTCCTTTAACGGAATTCGGAGTATCTGGAACGACTCTTTCTCTCTCTCTCTCGCATACTCTCTCTCGCAAAGCAGCAGCAGCAGTCGCGCACATTCGCCCGCGGCGTACATATGCGTGTGGCTAGAGGTGCAAACAGAGAAAAAGAGAGGGACTAGGGAGTGGGCGAGAGGGAGGGGTGAGGGAGTCGCACATTATATACCCGTATATAGATATATACGAATACGCACATGGAGGTAGAAAAGAGCGCGCGGGGGCGCTCGTCGACGTGTACGCGGGCGAGGGGATGAAGGGTGAGAGAGAGAGAGAGAGAGAGAGAAGAGAGTGGGTGGTGGCTTTGGTGGCTGGGTGGCTATGGCGGCACCCTGTCTACCCGGACCGCTCGGTCTCTCGAGCCGGAGGCTGCCGCTCGTTGCCTAGCGACCTCGTGTATTGATCTCGGTCTCTATCTCGGGGGGCTTTTCCCCTTTCCTCTTGCCTCTCCCCTCTGCGTGACTTCTCTATCTTTCTCTCTCGCGGCTGCTCGTTTTCTCTCCTCGTCTCTTCGTCGTCGGCCTTCTTTATTCCTCGCATCCTCGTCTTATGCTTCCTGCCTCTCTCTCTTTCTCTCTTTCTCTCTTTCTAGAGCTAGCTCGTTCGTTCGTTCGCAGTATCCGTGCTTTCAACTCGGCTCCCTTCTTACCCCTCGTCCAACCTACCCTGTCTCCGTTTCTGTGCTAGCTCTACTCCCTGGTCTATATCTTACTTCTTCTTAATTTCCTTTATCTTTTCACTGCACTTTTTCTTTCCTCGTCTTCTTCTGTTCTTTCTTTCTTGCTTTCTTTCTCGCGCTACAGCTTTTTTCTCTCTCTTCTTTTTCTTTTTCTCTTCTTCGTTCCTTTTTTTTCTTTTTTTTTTTCTTTTTTTTCTTTTTTTTTGCGCTTCGCTTTCTACTCTGTCTCGGTTCTCTCCCTCTTTCGGGTCTCTTTCTCCGTACGCCGACGTCGACGCGACGCTCTTGCAGTTCTATTTTGTACCGCGAGCGTTCCATCAAATTTTTCATTTCTCTGCCTCTCGTTTGTTCCCTCTCTTCTTCTCTCGTTTCTCCTTCCTTCTCTTGTTACGCTTTACTTTCGCATTTAGAATAGCATATAACGATTTTACCTGCGAGCCTTCAACATTAAACGTTTTTATTTAAAGTTTTTAAATTATTTTACTCGTATTTTTTTGCAACCAGACGTAATTTTCAAGACAAAACCAATGTAACATTGTTTTTTTTTTATGTGAGCATATCTTTATAATATTGTAGTTTAAAATTGTAAGATATAATTTTACCGTTTTTGTAAATTCATTTCTTTAACTTAAAGTATTTTTCGAGTAACAATGATAAAATGCCACATACATTTTTTATACTCCTTTGTACCCAAACATTTAACTTTATCTATTCTCGTATTTTGAGAATAATTTTTCAGAATAAATTTCGTTAAAACTTAAATTTTTGCTTTCTATTTATTGTTTTTATGTCATTTTAAAAACAATAACAATAGGTGAATTAAAGAACCTTTTTTTTTAATATTTTAAAAATCAATAACTTCTCAAAAGCGTAATTTTTAACAAGAAAGATTAGCCATTGGTTGTTAAAAATTATTTATTGTTTAAATGCAAAAGCAATTTAACATAATAAGCAATAAAAATTAATCTTAAAAAATTATAAATTTTAAATAATGAAAATTATCACGAGTAAGAGGATTGCAAATAATGAGATTACAAGTTTTTTCGAAAAAAAAAAAAACGAACAATAATATAATTTCGATTCAAACTTTACACTGATAAATTAAATCTATAATTAATATGGAATTAGTACACGATGGCAAAAGTTGCATTAAACAGGATCTCAATTAGTATTTCGGAGGATTAAAACGAATCCCCATTTAGTTCGACTTTGACGTAATATAGTTAAATTAAGGCGTCACGCTGACGCGAATTCAGTTTATTTAAAAATCTACTTGTGAAATAAGCGTAAAAAGTTTTAATGCAATTGTCCATTATTAAAAAAAAGAAAAAATTATTTTTCAATGTTGTCTTTTTGATGAAAATAAAAAATAGTATCCATAAAGTTACATAAAACGTAACGATTCACTCGTAGCGTTTGTTATTATTGTTTTCTTTTTTTAACCTACAACTACTCTCTTATTGAGACACTTATGTCGTTCATTTAACAAGGCGTTCGCTCATTAAATTGAAAAAACGCATAGAAAAAGAAAACGACGCTTATTCTTTTTCTTCTTCTTTTTTTTTTTTTCTTTCATATTTTTCCCCCGATTTATTTAACTCTCCTCGATTGCTTTCTTTGCTTTTGCTTTTCGCTTTTTTCGCGCGTGCATCTATTTCCCACTGGCGTTATCTCTTCGTTTCTCGTTTTTTTTTCTCTCCAATCTATGCTCTTTCACTTTGCAACTCTGCCCGTTCTATTTTCTGCCGAGTGTGTTCCATCAAATTTTTCATTTGTTTGGCTCGGCTTCTTCTTCCGTCTCTCGGGCCTATTCATATATATTTTTTTCTCTCTTCGTTTTATTTTGTCCATTACTTTCTCACACTCTCCCTTCTTCCTCTATTTTTATTTCTCCCTCCCTCTCTCTCTCTCTCTGTCTCTGTCTTCTTTTTTTTTACATTCTTTCCACATGTAAAAAAAGAGCATCTCCGAGTGCGTTCATTGGTTCCCGCGAACCGAGCGCGTCACGCATACATCGTATACACAGGAGGCGCTTTATGCTTGTGTACAGAGGAGGCACCAAAATGAAAAAGTGAAATATTTGCCTGATTTCGAGCAGTTCGTTGCAGCGAAGGCAGCAAAGACAAGTAGTCACGGAGAGGCAGCAATTCGCATTTTCAATGTTTATTTTCCGTTTCCGTTTCCACGCGACTCTCTCCCCTTTCATCCTCTCCCCGTAGAAGTTTCCCAAAGCTCGCTCCGTGGGCTCATCAAGCTCGTTGGCAGCGGCGTCCGCGCGACTCCCGTGGAAAGAAGGAAACACAGTTATACCGATAATTTGTGTAATTTGCGGCATGACGAGTGCAAAATGAACGCAATTCGCGCGCCGCTCTGACGACCTCGCTCTTTTTCTCTCTCTTTCTCTCTCTCCCTTCTGAGAAAACCCGAGACCAGGCGACCTGAAAGGAAGAGATTCGCTTCTTTCCTCTTTTCCCGCTTCTCTACCAACCTCGCTTTTGCACTCGGCTTCTCTCCTTTTTCATTTTTACTTTCCTATCTTTTTTCTCCCTTTATCCGACTCGTGCTCTTGCTCGTCCCTCAACTGTTTTTCTTTCCTTTTAACGTTGGCCGGGATCGTTCGAAGACGCGGTGAGCGAGAGAGAGAGAGAGAGATAAAGAGAGAGAGAGAGAGACAGAAAGAGAAAGAGACAGAAAAGGGTCGAAAGAAAAAAGAAAAAGAGAGAGAGAGAGATGGGGTTGCCTTTTCCACCTGAGCCCGCTCTCGCCTTACATCCTTTCATAGCCGATTTAATTAATGAGGCGACGCAATGAATTTTCTTCCTTAAGCTTCCCGAATACGTCATACGAAAGAAGAAGACGACGCCGACGATGAGGAGAAAGCCAAGAGGAGAAAGAAAAAGGCCAGCGTGTTTTAGCTCGATGAATTGAAAGGACTGGTCTGCATCTTCGCTTCTCTTTGTGCGAATAATTGGACGACATCGTTCTTGCCGTGCAACTCGCCGACGATAACTATGTCAAATGCATCTTTTTCGAGACTTGTTTTTATTCCATGAAATAATTAATATACTCCCTTCCCCCCCCCATACACACACACACACACACACACACACACACACATACAGAAAAAAAAAGTTGAAAATTTCATATTGAATACAAATGCGTATGTTGTAAAGATGCTAAGCTTTTTATGATATTGTTAATTATTTTTTAGATTATTATTTTGAGTACATCTTTATAAAAACGTTTAATCGATTTATTTTTATTGAAAATTAAATGAAAATTAATATTTTTTTCTCGTTATAATTAACATTAATCGATTGTCTTACTGAAATATCGTTTTCAAGAAACACTTTTATTACGTAAAATGTAAAATATATTTAATAAAAAAAGGCAAAAATCAATAAACGTATTTTTACATATTTATAAGAATATCAAGATAAAAGATTTTTTATAGCAATTCTATGCATAACTGTATTTTTCACGAGCGCACATGGAATACAAAGTACACTTTTTATTGGCTTTAGACTAAAAAAATGTATTCTTATTCAGCTTTTATCTTTTCTCTTGAGACACTTTTTTTCTTAAGTTATGTGGATTAAATTTGTAAAAAATTAAAATTTATTTTATCGAAAAATCGAAATTATAGTCAATTAAAAATTGACAAGAATTTTATGGGTAATTTTAAAAACCATTTTTTTATCTTTTTTTTTTTTTTATTTTAAATGATTTGATTTGCTATGAATAAATTTCTTAATTAAATTAATGTTTATTAAACGTTTATTAATAAATTAACTATTTTACAAGATATCATCGTTGGCGTTATTTAATTAACTCTTTATTGCATGAATTAATGGTTAATTAATGGTTAAAAAAATACACGTTTCTGATGTGCTATTTAAATGCTAACGACCGATTAAAAAGCTTTTAAACATGTCTTGAAATTTCAAAATTTATTCGAAATTATCCTATCATAATGAGTTAAAAAATTTTTTTTTTTTATTTCGATTAATTTTATTTATTATAAAATAATTTTTTTATTCTAATTCCATTGGGTAGCAATATTTTTTGCGCATTTTTACAAATACAGTAAACGATATTGACGTCAATACGTAGAATGACTCAGCGGTCGCTCTCGGTCAGAAGGATCGAGCACCCAAAAGCCTCTACATGACTTTCTTGTATTTAGACAGAGACGAAAAAAGAGAGAGAAAGATAATGAGAAAAATATAAATAGAAAGAGAGATAAACAGCTACAGAAGAGAGAAATAATTCTTTCGTTAAAGCAGTGCTATAAAATGATACCCTTACATGCATAGTAGTAAATTTAAGTAGTTATAAGCGAATTAAGTCAGACGAGCTTGTAAAATGTAACTCTTTCTACTGATATTAATCTATTATTTAGATAATAAAAATAAACTGACATTAATCTATTATTAGATAATAAAAATAATATAATTAAAAGTAATCGGCAATTCTGCTTGAAATTTTTATACTCCTGATATAATAAAACGTATGACTTGGAATTATGTATTTTTACGAATTTGGTGTTATTTTTGCAAGTTTTTTCAGTGCTACTTTTCGTTCTATCATTAGACGAAAATTATCGTTAAAAAGTTAATATATAAATAATTATATTTCATCTAATATTAAGGGAAAAAATAAGAATGTAGAAAAATGCATGCAATTATTTAATGAATAGATGAGATAATGTATAATCTTTTTTATTATTTGATGTTTGTATTAAAAAATACAAAGGCTCTTAAAGTTTATCGATTTTTATCGTTAAAGATAACGTACAACGTCGAAATCATTTAGAAACAAAATTGCGCAAAAATTTTTACCAAGATGTATGCATTATTATGTTGAACGTGAAATATTTAAACAATTTCAAGAGGATTAAATTATTTTTCGACTTTACCAATGACCTAAAACATCACATTTTGAGCACTGAAATGGAGCGTTGTAAGATTATCTTGGCATTAGGTTCTTTATCATAAATAATTGATGCGATGAGTAAGTAGAAATGACGAAAATAATGTCAGGACTTTCGTACGATTATATTTAAAGATATTTAATACATTTATCTAATTTATTTTATTAAATTTAATATCGTTAAATTAAATATTGGAAAATAATATATATTTAAATATAAAGTACATCGGGATAACATTATACCAATATATTAATGTACATTTTATTATTTTATAATTTTTTAATTATAATTTTAACCATTAATTAACAATAATGAATCGTTATTGTTCTAAATACGTAAAATATTTTAAAATTATTTTAATTAATAAAAATAATCATTGTTAAATGAATAATATATCGCAATAAATTGTAAGAAAGTTTTAATTTACGATTCTCAATTTTTAAAAAAGATTTTCATTGGCTTCTATGATGTATTGAAAGTATGATATAAATTGAGTTTTTACGAAAATAATTTTCAATGTCGTTTTTCATTACTCCTTTAAATCCTTATTATATAGAAGCGCAGAAAATAAAGCTTATTTAATGCATTATTAAAACACGTAAACAAGGTATACGACGATTTTAATGAAATCAAAACAACATCTAAACTAACACAAGATATAGTTCAATTATAAAGCTTGTTTAAAAAGTTTAAGAAAAGAAATTAATTTTTTAATTTAAAACTCTGAGCATATATTTTTCAAATTTTTGGTTAAAGAAGTAAAGTGTTAATAATATTAATTATGTTTTTTCAACGAAATGTTATTTTCAAGTGTGTTTGCCTAGTTACTGGATATTACCAAAACTTGGATATTAACGTGTACGCTGGTCTCGCTGTACTTGACCCACTCTAGATAATGTACACTAATTATCAAATTATGCTATCAATACATTAAATGAAGATGAAGAGCGTGTGCGCGCGCGCGCGCGTGTGTGTGTTTATGTGTGTATGTTAAACATTATTTCTCGCTTCATTTAATAATGTATCATAAGTTTATTAATTGTTTAAACCTTCTTGCGGCGCTCGCATAAAATATCCGAAATATAAAAATAAACAATTACCCATCGTTTTCAAAAGTAAAACATTGTAGACGCGTCGTAGAAAGTTTAATCAATGTTGAAGCAATACGAATCATTTTACGAAAGATTCCGTGATTGTAAAATAAAAATTTGAAAGAAGTCGGTTCGCACGTCCCGTCGCGATGATTACCTCTCGTAGGTGCAATTATAAAATCAGGCAATTTTTTTCTCGCGACACACGGGTCCACCCGTACGAAAGGATCTTTCTCGCCCCACGCAGCGACATCAGAAGCCAAAGATGGGGTTAAAGCCTCGGCGCTTTAAAGGCTGTCTTTGGCAGAGCAGGGCGTGTCGGTCGACGGAATACGAGAGAAAAAGAGAGAGAGAGAGAGAGAGAGACGCGTATATGTCGCTTGAATGAAAGTTCGCAGCTTCTCTGATCTACGGAAGGTTTGAAATCCCTCCCTTGTCCCCATCTCCGCCCGTCTCTTTTTTTCTTTTGGCAAAGTGACCTTCATCTGAATTTCTTTGTCGCTTTGGAGCCCGCGTACAAACGCGCGTAGGAGAGGGAGGGAGAAAGAGAGAGATAGAGAGAAAGAGAGAGACAGAGAGACAGAGACAGAGAGACAGAGAGAGAGAGAGAAAAAGCGAGAGAGAGAGAGAGAGAAGGAGAAAGGAGTCGCACCGCACGAAAAACACCCCGCGACTTTATCCCTTTGACTTAACGCGTCGTCGATGTTGTCGACGCTTCCCTTTGACGTTTTCGGACCGCCGTGGGTAAGGATGATGAAACGCGAAGAGGATATCGTCGTCCTATGAGCGAGCCCTAATTTGCACCGAGGTTACGGTGAAAGCGGGTTCTCCTTAAAAAAAAAAAAAAAAGAAAAAAATTAAAACATGGCTGAAGGAGAAAATTAGAGGTGCGGTTTACGTTGTTGTTGCGAATAGCGGCTCTTGATGATTAAATTTTAAAAAATGTATTTTAAAATTTCTCTTTTTTTTTTTTTTTTTTATCGTAGATTAATAAGTGATACGATATTGTTAAAATAACATCGATTCTTTTTACAGATAACTTTATTCATTTTGTACATTTGCGGAAACATCAAAGAAACCTTGGATATTTTAACGAGCTGTTATCACAAAAAGGTCAATAATGTATAGATGCAAAGTTCGCTGTGCGATACAATTTGATGATATAAAAGTACAAATAATCGTAATAGTAAAATGTTCGACGGAAACCACTGGTGCAATATCAAACGCTAGATTGTTTACTCTTTCGTACTTATCGTATTTAAAATATAAAAGCGAAGCATAAAAATAGCAATAAATGTTAATGATTCCACAGAATATTTAACAGAGTTGACTTTTGTTGCAGCGTTATTGATAAAATTATTATTACTATTTTTTTAATATATTCCTTTGCATGAAAAAATTAAAATAATTTATTCATTAAAATAATTATCAATTAGCAGGTGATTAAATATTTTAAAATTTTATTTTTAAATCGCATTTTCTTTTTCATCATTAAAAAATAAAGCAAATGCAACGGTTTTCCATAAAAAGGTTTTTCTTTTTATCAGCAATATTATTGACATAAAATTAATAAAAAATTTATTCGTTTTATCTGTAACTTTTTTTACAAAATAACTTCAATTAAATGTATTATTTTATATATTGTTTACCTACTTTTTAAAATATAATTATCAAAATTAATATAAATTTTTATTTTATATAATAAAATAAACATTTTTTTACGAATAAATATTTTATTTTATCCAAATAAAATACCGATATCGATACTTACACACCATTTTTTTTTTTTTTTTGTGAATTTTTATCACAATTTTCATTCACTCGATGCGCACATAAATCGTCAATTTACGATCGCGATGTTTACGTCAATTTTTCGAGTAATAAAATTTACCGAAAAAACAATTTCTTAAGTTTATAAAATAAAGGAAATAAAATAATATTAGAAAATTCGCGTTTTATATGATGTAAGTTTATCGTATGAGAATGTCGAGTCATATAAGCATTGAAATACGACAGATGCAGAAATGTCATAAAGAAAATACTGAAATTTCTGTTATGTTGCTTACTGCATTCTATTTTATGGTTGTTACTTATTAAAGAAATAAGCTTTGCTTAATAAAATCATTTGAGTGAGCATCTTTTTTAAGAATAGTCTTTTAAGTATAGAAAAAAGAAAAAAAAACAAGCAAATGACGAGACGTATAATTCAGGTACTTAAGACTGTTTTATTGTCGGAAGGAAGAAATTATCGTGGAAATGTTGAAAAGGATTTTTCATGCTTTGTGCTTGGAAAATTATTATGGAAATTTTTTTACAAATAGTCTGCCGTGTGTTTTAAGGTTTCATTGTCTATTCTTGTAAAAAAATAAAAGTTCATTAATCAGAGAGATTGTTAACGACAACGATATGATAAAATAATAAATATAAGATAAATGTTTTTGTTGATAATTAAGATGTTTAGTAAAGATACTGCATTATTAAAACGTTTGGAAGAAAAAATTTAATAATCAAATTTGCATCATTTTTTAAGGATTCGTTATAAAAAAAACATTCTCAAAGTTATGCTTAACAATAACGTAAAATTAATTGTAACGAAATGAAAAAAAATAATAATAAATCCCCTTCGTCGTTAAAAAATGTTTAACGGTAATTTTTAACAATCCGTATCAAAGCGAAAAAGAAAGAGGCTTCGGTTGGATTTTGCATTAAAACGAAGCTTTTGAAGTTCTCTCTCTCTCTCGCGCTCTCTCTTTCTTTGTCTTAGATCCGGTGAGCAAAGGCATAGTACTAAGGATCGAAGGAGAGACAGAGAGAGAGAGAGAGAGAGAAAGAGAGAGAGAGAGAGAGAGAGAGAAAGAGAAAGCTTGTAGTCGGGAAAAAAGAACTGTACGGTCGAGAGCATTGGTCCTGAATAATGGAATAGGGTATACGCGAAGAGAGAGTCAGAGAGAGAGAGAGAGAGATTGAAACGATAGAGATTACTTTGCCGTCCTCCTCCTTTTCCATCTTCAGCTCCGCGGCCTATGCTTCATTCTTAGAACGCGCGAGTGTCTCCTCTACGTGTGTACGTCTCTTTTGCAGTATCTATACGTCGTGTGTATTAATACAAAGTCAACGTTATTTATTTGAAAAAACTCGAGAATCGTTTCTCGTTCTTGTATACACACACTCTTTCTCTCTCTCTCTCTCTCTTTCGCTCGCTCAGTGTCTGTGTGTACATGCAAATTAACGGCGGCGTTATGCTAAAGTACTTTAGGCACGAGGGAAGCGCAAGGCTTTGTCTCGAGAAAATTATGCATGGTGATTAGGAAAATTCAATTTTGGGAGAAATTCTTCGCGCAGCGCTTGCCCTGCCCTGCCTGGTGTACGCGACGTGAGAGGTGTAAAGAAAAAGCAAGAGATAGAGAGAGAGAGAGAGAGAGAGAAGCTGCGGTGAGCTTGCGACGTTAAAGCGAAAACCAATATTATGTTAATTATGGCGATGTTGAGACGTGGGTTGAGCGAACGCGAAAATTTTTATTATAAATTTTTAACGTCCTTATACGCGAAGGTGTATAGTGTTGCCCATCATTTCGTACGGTATATGCGTTGGAATATATTTTTTTTTTTATTTTTTTTTTTTTTTTATTTTTTATTTATCTTCATAATTCGACGAACGTGCTTTTAATCAATAATTTTATAGCCGTTGATTTTTCTGTTACAAATCGGTTAAAAATTTTATGTGTTTTATAATTACGTTGAAAGAGTGATTGTGATTATTTAAATTAATTAATTAACGTAACGTTTATAAAAAATAATCAGTCGAGCATATAAACGATGTTTAACGAATCTCTTTTATGTAAATTAACAAATAAAACTAACAAAAGTACGACGATGTTTGTATTTTCATAATTTTTTACGAACAAGAACATCGTTATAAAAAAATCATTTTACTTGTAATTATTTTAAAGCAAGTATTTAAAACACTGATAAATTTTTACAAAATCAGTTATGCGCGTATGTATATATGAATGATGGTAAATAAAAGAAAAAAATAAATATGAGAAAAAAAGTTGGAAAGCGCATCGAACATCCAATACCCCCTTATCTTCGATACCCACTCGATGTATGCCTTATTAAAGAAACATATCGAACTTCAAAGAAAAGCACGTACACAAAGGAAACAGAGAGACGGAGAGAGAGAGAGAGAGAGAGAGAGAGAGAGAGAGAGAGAAAGTGTGCAGGTACGGGGCAAAAACGAAAACGATATCTTTCGAGTTCGCGTATATATACGTGCGAACGAAAGAAAAGCCATGAAATATACGCGCGGCATTATAACGTATGCAACGTCGCTCACGCGGGCATGGAAAACTCGTACAGAGAAAGAGGAACTCGTGGAGAAGAAGGAAAAGGAAGGAGAAAAAAAAGAGCACGTAAAGAATAAAAATTAAAAAAAAAAATTAAATAGAGAAAGAAAAAAGGGAAAGAGTGAAAAAGAGAGAGAGAGAGGGAGAGAGAGACAGAGGAGAAGAGGGAAAACAAGGAGGAAAAATGCTCGGGAAGAGACGAGAAGTATACATGTATATGCATACATAGAACGAGAAAGAAGTAAGAGAAGAAGGGACAGTGGTTGAGCATCGAGCTTGAATAATGTAGGAGGGCGTAGCGCACCGCTGCCGGCTGAGGCTGGCAGCACCGTATCCACCGCTCGCGCCGGTCCAGCCAGCCGAGGAGGAGATGTATATAGAGAGACCCGAGAGCGAGAGAATGAGAGAGAGAGAGAGAGAGAGGATGCTGTCGCTGCGTTTCCCCGCGCGACCGGGGAAACCGAGAGAGGGTTGCCTGGCAACGAACGTCCACCCTTAAGCCCTCCGACCTCTGCTGCTCTCTCTTGCTCTCCTCTCCCCTTTCCTTCCTTCCTTCCTTCCTTCCCGCGTTCTTCTTCCTTCTCTACGCGCGTTGCCGTACTACCCCTTTCTTCCTCTCTCTCTCTCTCTCTCTCTCTCTCTCTCACAGCCTCCCTCTTTCGCCCTTCCTCTCTCTCTCTCTCACTCTCTCTGTTGCTCCGTCTCTGTTTTTTAGCCCAAGCTCGGTCGATACAAGCCCCCGTTTTGCGCGAATTCCCGGGGATTCCCCAATTTTCGCGCGTTGCCAAAGCCGGCTTTAGGTCCCGCGAGCGCACGACGGCTTCCCTCTCGAATACGCGTATATAGATATAGGAAAAAGGCGAGAAAGAGAGGAAAGCGAGTGGAGAAAAGCTAACCGGCCGGCCGGCCGGCTCTTTCCCTCCATAGCTGCCAACCAGTACAAAGATATTTTATACAAGTGCATTCATATACGCACACAAATATTCGCACACATATTAAGCTTCACGTAATAATACATTTCATTGTGCGATTTTCGATGTATTTTCGTTGAACGAACAGCTAGAAATATATTCGTTCGGAATGCGCTTGCTCTCGTGAGACTCGCTTATTCTCGTTTATTTTCTCGTCGAGTAATTTTAAGCATTATTTAACCGGTAACGATGATTACGGTTACACGAGCTCTACTACGCGTCTCGCTGGATCTTCACCGTACCGTGGCGGTAAATTATATATATATATATATATACATAGATATTTCTCGCTCGGTGATAAGTTTTACTCGGTCGCTCCGGTTATCCTAAGGCTGGAACATTTTGTATATACGCACGTTGTATAGGTGAAGGGCGTTGTCACCTGCGTCGCTATAAACAAGGCCAGCTCGATATTGCATAGTATCGTGCATGAATTCCATCGATGGATGAAACAACGAGAAACGTATATTTTAATGCCTTTATAGTTTCGTCTCGTTGTTAATGGCGATATATTTGTTACAAATTTTATCATCGTTTATTGTTCATTTTAATACGTTAATCATTCGCGTTAATAAATACTTTACAACGTTCATTGCTTCGTTTGAAAAAAATTTTTAATTTTTATTCCTATCGGATATTTTTTACCGTATTATTGATTTCACAATGCACAATAACATTTTTTTTTTTTTTTAATTGATTTTATTAAAATTACGACTTGAACGACCGGTCGTAAAATTATTACGAAATAATAATTTTTCATCCTAATAATATTTCACTAAAGTGAATCGACACAATTAAATATTTCTTTTTTTTTTTTTGTTCTTTTGTTCCTTATTAAACGCATACACTTCGAGATAAAAATTTTAGAAATTATTAGATTAATTTTAGAGATTAGATACTAATTATTAATTTATTATCGTTTTGGAAAAAATAAAATCAATACTTTATACTATTGTTTTATCATTTTTCATTAGCTAAATTACTTGTTAACGACAAGAAATATTTATAAGAAGTTATTAAGTAGCTCATAAAACTGCAATTTTATTTATATTTCATATTTTATAAATTTAATTTACTTACAGATCAATTACATTTGTTTTATTATAATAATAAATATTTTCAAATTAGAATTAATTTTTTTAAAATTCTGTATTGCCGTATATAAAACTTTGTAACATAAAATAATACGTAAATTATGTATTTTCCAAAATCAATTCTAAAATTAAGTAGATTGCACTTTAATGACAATCGTTTTAGAAATATTATATATTCTGATATAATAGTAATTTAAAATAAAATTATTTCGGTTAATATTTTTTAAGCGAAAACGATAAAGTTTTACAATAAATTATATGTTTTGGCGGTTAGTTAATTTATTATTGTATTTTGTACAGTTTAATGATAATTATTGTCTAACATATATAATCAAACATTAAATAAAAATAAATATCCACATATTTTATGGTTAGATATATCGCGTTTATTGGTTGAACAATTTATTTTTTAGAATAATTAATAATTTTCAATTAGTCAATTTAAAAATTGTATTTATTCCAAATGCTATAATATAATTAATTATAAAAAATTAATGAAGTAGTATATAATTTTATTATTAAATGTCACATATAAGATTTTAAATTTAAATTTAATATATTAATAAGAATTAGCATGACAACATATTTGGCGTTAAATATTTGTTAAAAAAATGAAAACGAATAAAGTCAAAAAATAAAATTTGTTTAAGTTTATTTTATATCAATTTAATGATAAATAAATTTAGTAAGAATTTTTCTGATAAAAATATTTAGATATCTTTATGTTTAATTATATAATCCATAAGTTCCAATTAAAAATTCTTATGATTATTAATGAGTTAATTTTCATTACTATATATGAACTGTGTATGGAAAGTTAATTAAAATTTTATTGGAAATAAAAACAAAACATTTTATACTTTGGATTAAACAATTATTACGTTTGTTCGACATTTCATTATTGTATAATATGAGTTAATATTTATTAATGATTTTTATTAATTATTTAAGTGCAATTGTTGTTAAAATGATATTAACGATGAAATATTCTTTAACAATTCAATTGAAAGTATCCTTTTCATGGAAAATTTTAATTTTACAATACTTAAATTTTAATAATATCTTTCGTTATTTAAATACTTTTATACAATAAACATATATCAAGAAGAAAATTTTTATTTAAGTCAAAATCATTACATTTTAAATGAATGAAAATTGTTGCGCTTGTAAACTTTATTATTTTTATACTAAATATAATAATATAATTTTGGATCAATGAATTATTTTGAACCATGAAAGTTTCTATTTCATTAACATAAAACATAATAATTGTAGAATTGTGAATTTTTTTCAATGTATAATTTGTATTATATATTTAGATTTTTAATGTTTCATCCGAATTTGAATTACAATAAAAAATAAATTTTACTATAAAATATTTTATAAAAAATAACTCGAATAATTTTTTAATACCGTTACAAAGTTTAACTTATTGCGGTAAATGTAATCCATATTTATCATATTAAAATTTTTTAAATTTTTATACAAGCAGCCGTTTAAAAAAATGGATTTAAAAATTTTTCGCCAATAACAAATATTATCTATATTTTTCTAAAAACTTTAGAAGAGATGTGATAGTTTGATTTAAAAACTAAAAAAATTAAATTCGTAGATGAAGATAAGTTATAGTTATTAGCTTGTGAAACGTTTAACAATTAAAAATAATTTTCTTCAATATTATTTGTTGAAATATACTTTATTATTTCGATAACAGTTAAAAATTTTTATGAATTAATTAGTCCCATAATAGTTTAAGATTCATTCGCAAATTTATATTATTTTAATATTTTCATTAAATTTTTATTTAATGATGTTTTTTATTTAATTAAAATTAAATTAAAAATGTTTCTGTTTAAATTTATTTCAATATATTATATTGTAGAAACTATTATTTACGTTTCGAATTGAATTATTCGTTTTAGTTTTTTCTAAATTGTAAATAACATTTTTGTAGATAAAAATTTAAAAAATCGTTTGAATCCGTTTTTTGTACATTCGATCACGTGATACTGTTTAAAAGAGTATTCCGAAAATCTAAATAATTATTTTTAAATTCTTTCATTATTTTTTAAAAGCTAACGTAAAAGAAAAATTTTAATAATTATCAGACAACGTACACGTCTCTTTTAATATTTTTAAAATAAACAACTTTTTGAAAGACAGAATTATGACACACGTTTGCAATTCATCCGTTAACATTTCAAAAAATGCTGCCGGTCTCTTTAAAACTTTTATCAGTCAAGAACGCTTGAATGTACTGCAAGTGTCACTAAGAATAACCTGCACCTCACTTTTTTTTTTTTTTTTTTTTTTTATATTTTTATACATTTTTAACTTTTGATAATGAATGGCTACGTATAAATACGCCTAAAGAAATATTTATTTAATTATTTTTATTACATTTAACGCGATAACCGTTTACAGCGCATGAAAATATACTATATTTTTAACAAAACTTACAGATGATAAATTTGTCCTTTGAAGACAGGTGAGATTATTGTTGATTGTATTTTACAATATTTTCTCAAAAGCGATTTGTACAATATATATATATATATATATATATACAAAATAATAATAAAAAATCAAACGCAATTATTACAAAAATAAAACTTATTTTGCAAAGCCAATTTGGTTATTTACAATAATTATTAGATAAATAAATATTTTTGATAAATAAAAGCATATTATTATAAAGAAATAAGTACAAATCTAGTAATTAAGTTACTACAAAAAGTGCTTTTTCCATGTAAATATGCTATTTATATAAACCTCATTCATAATTCTTATTTACAAATTCAAATGAAATAAAAGAAAAACCAATAATAAACAATTTATCACGTACGGCATGCTTAAAAAATTGCATTGATAGCTACGTAATTTACCGAGGGTTGCACACAATTTCTCAAAGAGACGGGGGTTAAAAGAGCAGGTGTTAAACAAAAATCATTGGTTTTTATATATAATAATTTTTTTTTTTTTTTTTTTTATTTTACGACTACATATTTATGAGATGTATATATAATTATAAACAAAATTTTTCGAAGGGCATTATGTTGTGCAGGTGGATAAGAGCAAAACTCTTGCGACAAGGAAATCAATTCTCCAAAAAGTATGTATACTAACCTTTCGTTTTTAACCTTTCTCATTTATTTTTTATATCTTTCATTATAATTATTATTTATTTATTTATTTATTTTTTTTTTTTCATTTCTCATAATCAAAACAATTCTTTCTTGTGATAAACGTTGATGCAAGCAAATGAACAATAAAAAAAGGACAAATAAACGATCCCTCGACGAGACGTCGATGAGGCGAAAAAAATCGTTGTACTTGGTCCGCTCTTGGCATTCACCGCGTGCCTTATGAATTTTTAAAACTTGGCACATGGAAGCCCGCAGTGAACGCAAGGAGCATAGACTCACATCCGCAGGATTTCTTCAAACTTCGTACTCTCTTTTATAAATACTCTCTTCTTATTGCGTTTTCTAATCTTCTTTTTTTCTTTCTTTCTTCCTCGTTGTAGATTCAATCAAGATTACCGAGATTTCTATCTTTTATATACATATAGGCACGATCTCTTTCTCTCTCTCTCTCTGTCTATCTTTCACTCTTTTCTTTACTTACTACTAAAATAAATTAATTACTAAAGCAGAAATAAAAGTACAAACTAGGAAAAAAATGTTAAATTTTTTAAGCGCTAGTTGCGAGCGAGCTTTTTTTTTTTATAAATAAATAGAGAGCAAAATTTTTTAAAAAGCATATGCAAGTATAAAACTACAATTAAATCATTTTTATATCTTTCTGTGATTTTTATTTAGATTTGTTTGAAATGTGTTTCTACATACAATTTGGAAAAATAAAAAAAATAAATTCATGTACAATGCTAACGTCGATTTTAAAAATAACTATTTAATTGAACAAAAAAACAATGTTAAAAAGGAAAAAAAAAAATTAAAACATTAAACTCTTACATCTCAAACCACAATAAACCGAATGCTCCATCGTACAACACATATCCTCACTGTAAAAAAGATCACTGTTTTAATTTAACACTTGTAGTTCGATAAAAACAAAAAATAAAAACATTTATCTAAAAAAAAAAAAAAAAAAAAAAAAAAAAAAAAAAGAAAAAGTAACAACAACGGTAAAAAATAAATTAAAACGCCGATCACTGATAGAACACTCGAAATAAAAAGTAATCGCAAGCATCTAATCGGCAACAACTACACGGCACGAACGACACGATACAACGTTAAAGCGGCACAACAATTCGGTCCTCGATGCACGCACACGAGAAAGAGAGAAAGAGAGAGAGTTAATACGAAGAGCACAATGCCTCTTCCCCTTCTTCCCCTTTAGCGAGGACAATGGCGCAACGATGTATATGTGTGTATATATATATATATATATATATATATATATACACTACACGGCGAAAGGATAACGGTCCGATGAGGGAGCGAACGAACGCGTGCGACCCGATGCATCTCGACGGCACGACTGATCGACACACGCGTGTCCTTTAACGACGTGTATCGTGCGCGCTCGCATTCACGCACACACATGCATACATATACCGTAAAAAGGAAGCCCGTCCGAGAAGTAGTATAGCAGTAGTAGTAGCGGAACCAGTCGAAGTATACTAGCAGTGGTTATGAGGAGGAGTAAGGGGGGCAGGGTGTAAGAGAGAGAGAGAGAGAGAGAATGAAGGAGGGGGCGAAGAACATGCGCGCGCGCGTGTATAACTTATTGCTTATTTCACGTGGGGTGCGCTCGCGTATATGTAGCAGCAACCCCAAAGTCCAGGGGAGCAGCTGACGTAGTAGTAGTCGGCCCCATTGTGCGGAAGAGAGGAGCGCGTAGATATTTCGCATGATCGAAAGCCAGAGAGAGAGAGAGAGAGAGAACCCCGCAGACGCGCGCACACCCTTCTCGCCGGACCGGAACATATGCGCTCTCTGGACGCGCTCGTCGTTCTCCCGAAAACTGCCTTTCTTTTTCTCTCGCTCGTTCGGTCCAACGCTCGTTTGCTCGGGTATATATGTATAGATATACGAGTATATATATAAATATATATGTATATGTGTATGTATATATTGCTTTTACGTATATCGCCGTTATTATAACGCGCTCCGATTTTTCCTATCTCTTTCTCTTTCTCTCTTTTTTCGTTCGACGGCTTTTATTAAAGGGGATGAGAGAGAAGGGTGACGCGCGTCAGCGCCTCGATCGCATTTTTTCTCGCGCGCGGGCGTATAGCTTCCGGTTTGGACGGCCTCGGTTGAGTTGGCCGGAGATGCTGGATTCTTTCCCCCTCCCTCTCCCTTTCTTCCCGGTGACGCTGGTGAAATGGCTGATGTAATATTCGCTTCTTTTCTCGAAGGACTATACACTCTGTTATTTTTAGCAAGGCGATGTATACACATATATACATACACGTATATATATATATATATATATATATATATATATAGTTGGACTAGGAAACGCGTTAATTTCCAGCGAGAATAAAGCTATCCTATATTTGCAAATCGAGTAAGAAGTAAATAATGAGAAACGAAGTCCTGCGTGTGCTTAAATTATAACCCTATAAAATTTTGCGTTATTTACGAATACTTTCTTTTATTGTATCAAATTAAAGTTGATTGAAATGAAAAAAAAAATTTATGAAATTTTTATTATTTTATTTTTTTTTTATTTGAATTAAATTAATAGCGAATTTTAATGATTAAAATTTAAGTTTTTTCAAAATATCAAAGTGATTATTTGAAAAAAAGGAGCTGCACACTTCAAAAGACGCGAAAAAAAAAGAAAATGAAAAATTATAACCAGCTCGATAAGTAAAAATAAAAATAAAGTATGATAATCGGAAATACAAAAGAGATTAATCTACGTGCGAGTCTAAATTCTCTCGCGACAAACGAAAGAGAGAAACTAGACGAAGAGAGAGAAAAAAAAAGACAATATTTATTCAAAGTAAGGCCAGCGGCGCGTACATTCGGTCTGGTCGGCGCGAGGGGTGACTTTTGCAGATGGAACGCGAGCGAGGGGTAGAGTGGGTGGGGAGGGGAGAGGCGTACATTATGTAGAAAGGCAAATCTGCGAGAAAGAGACGCGTCGGACCGAACGCGTGCACAAGGGTAGATTTAAAAGGGGGACTGATTTCTTTCTCTCTCTCTCTCTCTCTCTCTCTCTCTCTCTTTTATGTACGCGACGGCGTGCGTTCGACGTGCGCTCGAGGCTCGATGCCAATTGCGGATCGAAGGGAGAAATGACGCGCGCTTGTGCAGAGCCAGACTCCGAATCGCTAAATTAACAGAGAGAGAGAGAGAGAGAGAGAGTAAGAGAAATAAGAATGAAAAAGGGGTGCGGACGCATGGAAACGAATTTATAGAGGCGCGTGCGGATGCATTCGAAAAAAAAGGTCGAAAATTCGATTCTACACTTTAAAGTATTTCACAAGCGATGAGAACGAGCAGATCATACGATAAACTGAATAATGCTTAAAAATGAAAATGCAAGATATATTTTAAATAATGAAAAAGCTGTTTGATGACGTTAAAGTGAAAAAATGTGCTGTAAAGTTAATGAATAAAGTCAAATTATTTAATTTGAATAACTAACTAATATGTAACTTTTATAATTAATTGTTTATGTTAAAATTACGTTTAAAAATAAGAGCCGATAGTTTATAATAAAGCACGAGAAGAATGATTTAAATGTAATGAAAAATTTGACTGCAAAAACAATGTAAAAGGTATGTACAGACAGTAATAGAAAGGAAGGGAGAGGAAGAGAAAGTCTAGAAAATGAAAAATTAAAGGAAGGGAACAAAAGAAGAGAGAATTAAAAGGGAGAGGAGGAGGGGGCAGCGCGAGAAGGGAAAAGGAGAGAAAACATGGGGGAAGAAAAAGAGAAATTCCCTCGAACGAACGAGCTGTGGGTCAGGGTTAGCCTGAGGGATGCGAAAAAGGGGGTGGAAACGGAAGAGAGAGAGAGAGAGAGATAACTAGGAAGCGAGGCAGGGTAGACGATTAAAAGCGCCGCTCTTCTGGCTTCACGCTGCTGGGAATTTAATTCGACATTAGTTAAATCCCGCAAAGCTCGTATTTGCATTTCGTTTGATGGAGAGAGACGAGAATAAAAACGAGCAAGAGAGAGAGAGAGACAGAGAAGGAGAGAGAGAACAGCTGAGCCTCGTCGACAATTCCGATTGAAATTTAATTATTCAGAATAAATCGGGCGTACCGATGGGAATTTTCTCTCTCTTTAGTTTTTCATTTAATATTCAAAATGACACTAGAAATCGGTTATAATCGAGGAGCTATTTTGAATAAAGTTTCGCGTACGCGATCGTATTGATATAATACGATGTAAAAAAATTGATCGTTTATTTGAATTATGCAATTTTTTTTTTTATTTTAACATTTTAACAATTTACATCGACGTGAAAAATGGATTCCAAAATTATCACAGGCGATTTAATTCACAATCAAGACACGAAATAAGATCGTAAAGTATATCTAGAAATAACGAAACAAAGCACAATACGAGGCTTATTCATCAAACGCGCCGAAATCAATGGGACGTCGAGACACGTGCACATAACGATGCGTCTCCAATAGCGTATTAAACAATAGCATGGGTAACTGAGGGAGGTAGATTAAGACGAAGGATCGAATCGACAAAACTGTCGCGAGTCGCTCGGACTTGCCGGGATGAACGACTGTTATAACCGAGCTAAGGAATTAAAATGGTGAGAGAGTGGAAGAGAATGTATAATCGGGTGTGGCGCTAGCGATAGGCTAATTATAATCTGCCGCTGTCTCGCGATAAGTTTAAGCGTAACGCGCACTCGATGATAAAAAAAAAAACAATAAAGAAGAATACAAAGGGGGATGACGAGCCGAGGGTAGGTTACGTTGTGCGATCGGCTCATTGAAGAAAAAGATAACGCTCGACCGAAAAACGAGGTGACGGACGACGCGTTCGTTAATAACGATCGCGCTATGGATTATCGCGAATTTGGGTTAATTTTTCATAAACTCGAATACGCTCGAACTCGTGGCGCTCGCTTTGTAAATTCGTTTGCGCGAAAAAAAAAAAAAAAAAAAAAAAAAAGAAAACCGGGTCACCGTTAAGACTTTAGAATCTTTGTGTATCCGACGGAAACTGAGATATTTTTAAATAATTTCTAATAATAACGCCTTTTTTTTACCTTGGATAAATTGATTTTTAATTTGAAACATTAATGCCGTCGCAATTTTTTTTTTTCTTTCTCTTTTTTTATTCGCGTTTCGTTTAAATATACGACAGAGATTGAGATTTTATTATAAATATATTGATAAGTTGTATCGTAAACTATTTATGAACGATAAAATTTAATTTTAATTGAAATTTTATTTTTCATTGACTTTATGGAAAATAAATGAAAATAATAATAAAGTGAAATATTTTTATAATTTATTTTGATATTGTAAAACCTTTATCATACATCGTGCATTTTTATCGGTCGAGTTAAGCAGCTTTTTGTGCATGCACATTTTTATAAACTTTTTAAATCCCACGTGAAATTAAAACATTTTAATCGACATTTACTACGAATCGATGAGATTTATTTTAAATGCTGAATTACTTGCGTTCATGAATCTTTAAAAATTGAAATAATTTTTCTCTTAATTGTTCAAATAAATTACGTACACGATAAATAAACAAAAGCTGCTTTTCTCATTTACATCATGTAATGAAATTTTGCAAACAAATAAATATATAAATAAAAAAAGCATGCAAATCTATATACCTGATTGGAAAGAAGATCGTCGATTCCGTCATCTTCGTCGTCGTGATATCATCGATAATAGCGAGGAAGAGGTACTAATGGAAGGTAAGAAATGAACAAAAACGAAATGAAAAAAAAAAAAAAAAAAAAAAAAAAAAAAAAAAAAAGAGGGAAGGAAATAAAAATTCAAGTTTAACTAAAGTTCGCAGGTCTCTTTTCTTCTTCCACGCTTGCATGGGTCGTCCTGGCGTTTAAGGTATTCTCTCTCTCTCTCTCTCTCTCTCTCTCGTGACGTAACTGGACTCACGAGCACGTGTAGATTGCGCTACGGGAGGGTCGACGACGACGTCACGAAGGTATCGATGTGCGTGTGCACGTATGTGTGTACAAGCGCGTATAGTTGGAGAACTGGGAGCGAGAATGAGTAACGAGAGTAAGAAAGTGAAAGAGAAAAAGAGAGTCAACACTACCGGGCGCTCGGCGTTTACGGATCGAGAGATAGAGTTCTCTTTCTCTCTCTCTCTTCGTTTGTCCGGCACGCCCTCTTCATCGATTCCCCCTCCCTGGACTCTTTACGTCTCCCTTTCCATTCTTCTTCTTCTTGTTCTTCTTCTTCTTTTACGTCTTTTGCCTTCCTCACTCCATTCATAAGAGAGCAAGAGAGAGAGAGAGAGAAAGCTAGAGAGGAGAAAGAGAGAGAGAGAGAGAGAGAGAGAATGCGGTTACTTTTGCCTGACAAGGGACTGCTACATGCCGCGTGGTCCTACCTGGATATCTGGAACACAGAGAGAGAGAGAGAGAGAGAGAGAGAGGGGGAAGCACACAAGCCGCGTGTTTCCCTAGTGTGCCGAGGTGTAGTTGAGCGTGCGTGAGGGTAGGTTGTATACCTTGAGCAAAGGTGTAAGGACGAAGCCGCGGTTTAAATGCCCCGGTCGCTTTTGTTGTCGATACGAACGACAGCTGACTCGAATTTTCCGGAAGATCTTTTTTTTTTTTTTTTTTTTTTTTTTCAATTACGAGCTGGTTTTTTTTCTCTTCATTTTTGCGGTCTATTGTCTAGGGGAGTTTTTTGGAGATGATGAATGTTAATTTCCGAACGGATGTTGAATTTTCTTTTTCTTTATTTTATTTTTGGAAATGGAATAGTCAGTTTCAACTGATTTTCATTTATATTTATAAAAATTTTTATATATCTTTAACTTAAGAAGTTTTAAAAACTTTTCAACATTAATTTATACGCGTAATTTATTTCCGAATCAAGGACTCTTTATTTATAAAAAATTATAAGCACCTGTGAAACATGAAATTTCCGTTTATAAAATTAATTTTAACATTCGTATTAATCCGCGTAAATTTACGTAAAAGAATTTTATCATTATTAAAAGCCAAGTAATATCGTTTAAAAAACCTACACGTGAAAATAGGCAGTAAATACAAAGCTCGATGTAATAAATAAAGCTGCATTTAATAAATATACCGCTCGTGATCGTAAAGAAGAAAAAAAAAATCGTTGTGCAGCACACGTCAGCTGATTACATATTGACAGACCGATAAGTCGCCTCCTTCTTTTGAAACACTCGCTTTCGAAGAACGGCTGTCTCGTCGACCAATACAACGGATATATATGTATGTATATATATATATATAATTTTTTTTTTTTTTTTAATTTTAATTAAATTGATTCTCGTATTTTTTATATTTTAAATGATTGTTAAATATTAATTTATAAAGTGATATATTTTGTGAACAATTGCATTATAAAATGTTAATTTTAAATGAATGTTAATGTGTTAATGTCTATTATTTTTTATGATTATTAATTTCAAGATGATTAGATGAAAATTATGCTTGAAACTTTTACGTAGTTTCACGTTCTCAAAATTTTGCTATTATTTTTTTCTAATTAAATAATAATTTATTTAATAAAACTTTGTATGAAATTTTGTAAATAAGGCGACAAAATTATTCATGGCTAGTTGAATACAAAAAAACAATATTTATATAATGGATAAAAATTTAACCAACTTCTTTAAACAATTCATTAATGTAAATTGCATAAATATATAAATTGAAATCAGTATAATGGTTTAAAAAGTGCAAATAATATATTCCTAACTAAAAATAGCAGTAGTTAGCTCGGCAACATCAACCTACCATTTCGATCCAAAGTTAATCTCGCGAACTTAAAATCGTCCCTCTGTTCAAGAAAGTTATATTCAACAAACTTGCCTTCGCAACGAGTTCTCGAGGTCTACATCGTCACCGATACCCGTTATTTCGGTGTATAAGCCACCCGTCGCCGATTTCGTGAGGGAAAATGACGAAATGGTAATTAGGCAGTTGCCGCCTTAAGTCTCGACGATGTATATATAGCAACGCAACTCGCCACCCCGGCGCTTAAACACAAAAACCTCCCGACGGTAAGGATACAACGTGCGTTTGTGTGTATGTGTGTGTGTGTGTGTGTGTGTGTGTGAGCGCGAACGTTCGGCTTATTCATACATCGTATCCATGGCGATCCTGCACTACTGATAAAACAACAGTGTACACACATACACATACATTCACGCGTCCGCACACGTTCACATGCATACACACATAAACGTAGACTCACACCATAATGTACTTACGCGGAAAAAGGGGCGGGGGCGGGGGGTGGAAACACCTTGTCCTCTCCCACTCCTCCTCCCTACCCA
The DNA here is from genome assembly GCA_949987625.1 of Chalcis sispes. Taxonomy (NCBI): domain Eukaryota; kingdom Metazoa; phylum Arthropoda; class Insecta; order Hymenoptera; family Chalcididae; genus Chalcis; species Chalcis sispes. Next base: position 20,132,898 of record OX465097.1, read on the forward strand.
AACCCCCGTTTTGTCTTTTGGTCGAGCATCGGGTGTCTCGAAGAGTCGCGCGTGCACGAGTTCGAATGCCTTTTTGTACTTTCTGTTTCTCTATGTTTCTCTGTCCGTCTCTCTCTCTCTCTTTCTCTGTCTTTCTCTTTTCTTCCTTTCTATTTAAAGGTATATTTACGCGCGTACATTGTCGGCGGTGCGGTGCCGGCGATCTTGAAGGGTGACCGGTTTCCGGTATAAACATACGGACATTTTATTAATATTGTGTATTTACGCATATCGCTATGCGTTTAAGACGATTTATTACTTTTTTTAATATTTCAATTATCGAGAAATATTTATGCATGACGATAAAATTAATTCTTAAGAGATAAAGGTTAAATTTTTAATCTTAATGAAGAAATATTTTAAATATTTTGAATTTAAAAGTTCATTTATTAAATTAAAATTCAATTGAATTTTATTTTTTTTAAATTTTATAATTTAATTAATTAAGACGATATCCAGTTACTCATATACGAAAATAGAAATTCAACGAGTTCAGTTAATAAGCCAAGTACACGAAAATAGAGAAAAAAAAAAAAAAAAAAAGAAAAAAGAAACTAAATTAAGATATGAAATCGCGTTCAATCGTTTTTTCTACCAGATGGCTAGATGACTTTTATCAAAATCCGTAATCGACCATATGGTCATGACGACTCGGTCAGAAAGCAAAAGTGGACTTTTAAATTCTGGGGAGTGTGAAGATTAAAACAAAAAAAAAAAAAAAAAAAAAAAAGAAAGGAAAAGAAAAAAAAACAACAACGCATCGGAGTTTCGAAATGAAAAAAAATAAATGAATAAATAAATAAATAATAATAATTGTAAATGAACGATTTAAAAAATAAAAAAAGGAGGATAAAAAGAAAGAAAGAAGAAAAAGGACAGGTACGTAGATAGAATAAGTAAGGACGAAAGTTCGTCGACCCGTTTATATTGCTCGCGAGTTGCGTCAGCTGTCGATTCTTTCCTTTTTTTGTTAGGAGCGGCGAAACGATTCTTCCTTCGAAGGTGGAATACACCCGTTAGTATCCCCGCGCGTGCGAAACTTAACTTCGAGCGGAGTATATGCGGAAAGGAGTGGAGGTAAGTAACTACACGTACCTAATACACACATAACGTGGACTGCCAGGCGTCTTAGTAAATATGTATACATTTGTGTTCGTCAGTATATGTGTATATGTGTGTGTGTGTGTGTGCTCGCGAGAACGAATAAATTAGTGCCTAGGGACCGTGCACTAAATTGCGTTAACTTCAAATCGATCCGAAAGAGACCGCGAGTATAATATACGTGTGTCTACCTGTGTATATACATATGCGCGTTGGCGAAGAAATCGAAATGCGACGAAGTGACCGTAAACAAAAAAATCTCTGGTTTTCCTTCCACCGAGTGGTATCGTTTCCTTTTAATCCGAAAATCCTCGTGATTTCCAACGTGCGTTTCTCTCTCGGATCGCACTTGAAACCAAATCCACAGCCGAACGATTCGTTTGTACGCGGCGCTTATGCGTGTCCTTTGACGCGCAACACCGTGGTAACACGCGCACAACAGTATTTATGTACATGAGTATACCGAGCACACTGATTCGAAATGAAGAAAAAAGAAAGAATGAAAAAAAAAATAGAAGGCGAAGGCTAAACGAACGATGTGTCATGCTGCGTGTCTAAGACGCCATAGCAATCTAAGAAAGCGATTAGGTGAGCACAGAAAACAATTAACTAAAAAGCAAAAATAGTTGATTAAAATAAATAAAAAAGAAAAGAGAATAAAAGTATAAATAAAAGAAAAGAAATAAAGCAAAAGAGAAAGCAAAAGAGAGATTGTGAATAAAAGATAAAATAAAGGCACTAAATATCACCTGAAGCGTGATGTGAAGAGCAACAACGGGTATCGGCCTCGTAATAATCGTCGCTCTCTCGACAGCTCGTCCTTGACGCAAGAAAAGCCAAGACAAGAGAGAGAGAGAGAGAGAGAGACTTTCCGGTAGTATCGTTCAGAGTTTAGACGACTCGCAGGTGTCCACGTATAAAGGATACAGACGTGCGAAAGAGAGAGAGAGAGAGAGAGCGAGAGAGAGAGAGAGCGAGAGAAAGAAAGAGAGAGAGAGAGAAAAGCCGAGGTGACATTTAAAAAATAGGTGCGTTGCGTACGAAGATACAACGGTAAAGCCGGTGTATGCGGCTCGGCTCGGATGGTGGGATGACGTGTCCCCGTCGCCTATCAATCCGAAATGAAGATGATTCGATCCCGAGGGCGCTCGGCCGCTGGTCCGGCTCGTCGTTCGCTTTTCTCTCTCTTTCTCTTGCTCTCTCTTGCTCTCTCTCTCTCTCTCCTCTTCAAAGAAAGAGATACAGAGAGACATATAGAGAGAGAGAGAAAAGCGAACGACGAACACAGCACTGAGAGGGGTGTACTAACTTGAACGAGTGTCTCTCTCTTCTTCTCGGTGCAGCGCGCGCCGGTACTCACTCTCTATCTCCATCTGTATCTCTCTCTTTTTATTCCGTGCGAATGTATAGAGAGGTGTAGGTAGGAGAGACGAAAGCCGGCCGGTGTAATGTGCGTGCGCCGGGTACTGCCACCGCCGCTCGCTTAGTGCCGCTCGCTCCGGGTGGTGTGCTGTTGCCGCTGAGAGGCCGAGGACGTGTTGTTGGAACGGTGGTCGCGGGCCCACTGCGCCCTCTCCGGCCGATGAGCGGCCAGCGACGCCCTGCACGCGCTCCTTCTCTCTCCCTTTCGAGCTTCACCCCCGCGCGCTTCCTTCTCCCTCTCCCTCTCTCTTTCTCGTTTCGCTTCTCGTTTTCCCACACACGTATATTCTATCTATCTCACTCTCTCTTAATCTCCCCTTCTCTCACCCCTCACTTAACGAGCGTAAGTGCGAGCGAGAGAGAGAGAGAGAGAGAGAGAGAGAGAGAGAGAAAAGACGCCCCCTCTTTTGATTTCGAGCCTTTTCGAGCTTGCCCCCCCACAGCCGACCTTTTACTACTGGGAGTCGAATACGCACGCGCGAATAAAGAGCGACAAAGAAAGAGAGCAAGAGCGAGATAATCTTTCTCCTCTCTCCTCTATCGTTTTCTCTCTCTCTCTCTCTCTCTCTTTGGTTTTTCCCCTTTTTATCTCGGTTCTTTTTTTGCTCGCGATGCCATCTTCTCCGACTTTTCTGTGCGTCATCTTCTTGCGCTTATCCGTTTTCTTTATGTCGGCAATTCTTTTTCTTTGAACAAACAAAACAACGCGACAGAATCGTCGCTGCAGTCCTGATTCTTTTTAAACGATTTATCGTCGATTAATATATTTCCCAGATTCCTATCTACCTATGCCAATCACGTAATCTAAAATAAGATGAAAAAGAAGGATCGATAAATTAAAAGAAAAAAATTAACGATAAAATAAGGATGAAAAAAAAGGTTAAATAAAATAAAAAATCGCTATACTGACCAATATCACCGATTTCCAAACGACATTATCAACACTCAAACGATCCAAGACAAGAAAGAGAAGAAAGCACAACGGATGAACACCTCGGAGCACGAACAATGCGAAGGTGAAGTTGGTCCATGACTGAGGCACAGAGAGCACTTCCGCAAACGGTATGAGCGAACGCGCGCGCGCGTCTATCCGCAGGTTTCACGACTTTCATCTCTCACCCGTTCTCTCGTCGTCCGCCCGCTTTCGCCCGGCGAGAGAGCTATATACCGTTCTGTCTCTTTCTCTCTTTCTCTCTCTCTCTCTCTCTCTCTCTGTTTCACCCTTACGCGCGAGAGAAAAGGAGAGAGAAGAGATGCGACACATCCGATGATGCTCCGATCCGCGCGCACGCGATATATACCTCCTACGAACACGTACACTCTCTTTCTATCTCTCCGTACGTATGCACGCGCCGACTATATACGCGCGGGGGAAAGAGGCCGGAGAGAGGTGGGGTGTGTGTGTCAGAGAGAGAGAGAGAGAGAGAGAGAAAAAGGGAAAAGAAGGGGAGGTTGGCTTGATGCTGCGCGCACGTGTGCGCCGTAAAACCGCCCCTTGCTCACGCACACCCCGACTCGTCCCGTTCCTTCTCCTGTCTTCTCCCGTCATATATCTATATGTATACGAGAGGAACAGAGATAGAGAAAGAAAGAGAGAGAAGGAGAGATCTCTTTCGACTCTGGTGCACGTTTCACCCTCGCTGTCTCTTTCTCTCTTTCTCTCTTTATCTCTGTCTAAAACAACGCGAGCGCGAGGCGCAAGCGTCACCCAGAAAATCCGAGTGGGAGAGAGCAAGTTCGCAAAGTGGAGAGAAAAGGGAATGGACGATCGCTGATCTCTCTTTCTCTCTCGCGCGCGTTTTCTCCGGCAAGGGTGTGTTCCCTGTCCTCGTTCAAGGGCGTACGAGCCTCTCGTCCCTCGCGAGCCTCGGGACCGATAGACCGAGGCAACCTTCGCAGCCTCCGGTTTTGTATCTGTATACGTTATATGTATGTGTCGCACGTATGTGTCTTTACATATATACGTATATGTAAATGTATGTACGTATAAGTCTTTGCTACCATCCTTTGACTCCGCGTGTACGGGGTGAGCTTCTCCGACAACTACGCTTCTTCTTCCGATTGCTTAATGCATCTCTCCTGGTAAATCTCGATAAATGTCGATAGTTTTTATTGGCCCACCTCGCCTCTCTCTTTCTCTTTCTCTATCATTTTGCGTTCCTCTAACTTTTAACCGACCATCGCTTCGTGCTATTTGCGCGACAGATTTATGCTTATTTCTCCTCGACTAGAGATTCAAATGGAGTCGTGTCCGAGTATAAAAAAAAAAACTTACAATTTCGATCGATTCCGAGATAAATTTCATTCGGCAATTCAAGATGAGGTAAAAATCTATTACGCTTACGTGAGTTAAATTTTTTTGCGTACGTAAATTCTTTGCGTTTGTCTTTTTTTTTTTTTTCAATTTTTCCATTATTGCCACCGGTGCAGCCGCCGTGAAAATTTTCTCGTTCGTTCTTTATCTCGTACCTTTCGACATCGCCATCCTCTCGAACGACCATTAAAGTCTAACTCTATTACTCGGTTTCTCTCTTTTTCTCTTCTCCTCGTTTTCCTTTCACCGCCGAGAAAAATTCAGCCTCTTCCCTTCCTCGCGCGCGCATCTTGCCCTACGTTTCACTCCATCTTTCTCACAGGTCCCTTTAACTATTCTTTCTCTCTCTCGCTCCTTCTCTCTAATAATCTACTGCTCCCCTAAAGCCACCAGAATGCGCGTTTATTCTCTCTCTCTCTCTCTCTTTTTCTCTCTGCCCCTTCATTTACCCTCCCTTCTATCCGTTTTCCCGTGTTCGCGCGGCTAGGAGCCTAGCAGCCTCGCGTTTGGTTATCACCCCTCGCGGTTCGCCCCGGTGTGCGTTGGGTTCTGGGTTGGAGAGACTTTGAGCTTTCCCACTCTACGACTCGCGCGTATTTTGCCGATCTCTCTCTCTCTCTCTCTCTCTCTCTCTGACCCTATGATGAACGCCCGGCGTACGCATATGAAACTCGATGTACTCTCTCTCTCTCTTTTGATCATGAAAAATCGATGCTTCAATGAGAGCTTGCTGCTTCTATCTTTTTTCTTTTCTTGTTTTTTTTTTTTTTTTTTTTTTCTCGAGAAATAGCGACGGAGGAAAAGTACAGTAGAAGCGGCTTATATTCGTTGCGATATTTTTCCGTCATTTTTTTTATGATATACATCGAAAAAATAATGAGCCGCTATGATAAACTGTTCTCAATCGTTCGTGAAATTGTGGTTGTTTCGATTTCACTAGAAAATGATAAATATATGTATATATATATATATATGTATACCCGTATGGATTACCGAAGATATTATTATTTCGCATTTGACAAGATTAAATTATAAGTAAAATGATAAATTCCTTCAAATGGAAATAAATAAAGTACCTTCATTAAAGTTGATTTTCAAATGCGACGCGCTTTCGATGATACTAATAATTTTAATTAGCGCTGTTATTGTTGTCGGTATTTTTTATCAAATTTTTAAGATTGAAGTTGCCATTAGCGCAACTTTCATTTCCAATTACGTTGTAATGCAGATATATACCGTAAGAAATATAAATATCACCTGGCTAGAAAGTGGCATGTATTTTGCCGGCGGCTTTAAGACATTTAAATATTCCATTTTTATGCAAAGCACAATTTTTATGAAGACAGTTACTAAATTAAAGTAGCGCTAGAAAATTTTAGTTTCTGAGTAAATGGAAATAGAATTATTAAAAATATGAATTTTTATTTAAATGTCTAAGTATGTGCATATAGAAAATTATAAAAATCGTATTCGATAAATTTTTTAAATGTATATAAATCTTTATCTTTAATATATAGAGACAAAAATTTTACTGAAAAATTTATGAATACGAATATGTTAAAAACAGTTAAAGAGATTATGCGTATTATCATTTTAAAAAAGTCCGCATTCGTTATAATTCCTAAAATATGATTAAAATAAATAACGTAGCTTTATAAAATGTACGGTGAACTTTTCGTTAGCAAAGATTAGATAATATTTCTCATTATGTAAAAGCCTTTTCTCGTTATTACGAAATCCTGGTAAGGAAAAACGATAAAAAATAAAAATAACATCCGACATCTCGCGAGAAATAATATTCGGAATTATCGGAAAATAAAAAAAAAAAAAAAAAATTACATAAAATTTTTTACAACTTAAAAGAAAAAGGGATTAGTTTTGTTTTTTTAAAAAAAAAACTCGATATAAAATTTTACGGAAGTAAAAATATTCACTTGTCGTATGGAAATGTAAAAGTTATGGTGCAAATTTGGCGCAATGATATTCACGACGTTGCTCTCTCTCTCTCTCTCTCTCTCTTTCTCTTTTTCACTCTCTCTGTCTTTTGTCCCAGAATCGTACAATCCCAAAGGGCCGATATTATTCGCGTACACTTTTCTAACAACTTGTCGCGCAGCTCGTCGCGAATGCATCCGAGAATTCGCAAATTGGCTTTGCACTCACGGTAAGGTAAGTATATAAGGGAAGAGAGTTAAAAAGAAAAAAAAAAAATAATTAAAAGAGAATTTCATTTGAATGGTGTCTCCGTCTTTTTTTTTAATGCCTGAGAGTTTTCCCGCGATACTTGTGTGCGTATGACTGTATGTGTGTGCGTGTATGTGTGTGTCAGTGTATAGGAGAAGAGGAACGTATCAGTCGTCGCGAAATCCACGCCTTTTTCAGTTTCACTCTCCTTCAGCCTCCGCTTTGCACGCACGCCGTCGTTATACATACGACGGTTCTGCTCTTTCTCTCTCTCTTTTACTCTCTTTTTTCAAAAACTTTTCTTTTTTTTTATTTTTTTAACTCGCGACTTTGCAGCCGCGCGCTCACGCGCTAACAAGGATACGTACACGGGAATGAAAACTTGTTTCGTTATGTCACATATTGTCGAGTCGCTTCTTTTTTTTATTTTATTCTCTCTCTCTCTCTCTTACTTTATTATTCCCATTTAATTCGTTACGTAGTTTTTTCTTCGTTGCACAATTTATTAAAAACATCGCGCTCGCTATATACATCGGTTCAGCAATAAAGGTAAACTAGTTATTTTGGAATTATCAATTATTATGGAATTCGTGACGATTTTTTAAGAAACTTTGACGCAAGAAAAATTACAATCTTGATTTATTTTAATTAAATAAATTAACGGATTATTTTATCCTTTTATCATAGGGACTAAACTAAATAATGCACTACAAACTTTGCAAAAATTATTAACCGCGACAACATTCTTTTTTTTTATGGTTATAAAGAAAATAAGCCGTGACTTACAATTGCTTTCAAATTCAGTAATTTCGTCTTTATACAAAGCTAGAATTTAATTAAAATTTTATACCAATTCCAAAACGAGTATCACTACTGCTTATTAATTAGTTATAAGAATTTTTCTGAAAAAATTAATGTAAAATGTGGAGCGATTTTTAATAAAAATAATGAAATGAAAAAATAAAAGAGAGAGAAAGAGAGAGAGAGAGAGCAATATCCAACGATAAAACGATTCGAATAAAGCAATATTTTAACGCAAAAGCTTTCAATGGAAAAGTAATTTTGAGAAACTCCATAAATTATGCGAAATTCGAGCGTATTAGTTATTTTACGTTTCCTACGCAAATTTTATTTAATAAAGAAACTATTCTCAGCCTGAACATTCCTTTCACATTCAGGCTTCTGATCTATCATTATTCTAAATAGTTTCTCGATTGTTTTCGAGCTCCTCTCACTCTATGGATTGTACATATATATGTACACACATATATATATATATATATATTCAAAGGTGCATGTACGTACATGATCTATGCACAAACTTGCACCGGTAGATGCAAGCACGAAACATGAAATGTAGTTTTTCCACATTTAAGAACGCAATTTCGAATTCGTAGCATAAATACTCGGCTCGGCTCCGCATTGCCGTTATATTTTTCGTTCGCCATTTGACATTTCAATATTTTTTATATCAATAAGTCGTAAAATTTTGAAAATTTAAATTAATGCTCGTGAAGCATTTAGTATATTCGTTAAATTTTTTATTTATTTATGGATTTAAAAAGAAAAAAAAAAAAAAAATTCTCGCCGTAAAGTCGGAATTCTGATAAGTACTAGAATCACGCAATATACTTTCTTTCATTAAAAATTTAAAACTTTTAACTTGAAGGGCCTTTGAATTCATTCTTGAACTAAGATTTTATAAAAACTTACTTTGTTATGATACGCTTATTAAAATAAAAATAATACTGCAACAAAAGTTTTTGAGATATTTTAATAAATAATAAAACGTATATATTTATATATTTTATAAAAAAAATAACGATTTTTATGATAAAATACTCGCTTTATTGTTTTTCAAAGAAATTAGTTAAAGTACTATTTTTAGAATTTTCATTTTATTTGTAATGCTTTGATACGTAATTTACATTTTATATTAACAAGTAATAACTTAATATTCAAATTAAAATCAATTAAACAAAATTTAACTAAATTAATAAACGCAAATTTAATTTTAAACCACTAATAATAATTGATTTTCATATTGTAGCATTTTATAATAATTGTAAATCTTATTATTCAAAATTTAAAAATTTTACGTGAAATTTCAATCTTCAATTCGTATTTTTTTATTGAAAAAAATATGCGTAAATTAAAGAAATTAATAAAATTAGAAATTTCAATACTTTTTTATAAATAAATTTTTTTTAATTAACTCGGTCGATGCTAAAAATTTTGTCCATGAGATATTTTACATTAACAATTTTTTCCTTAAATATTTATGTTAGTCAAAAAACTGTTGTCTGACTTTTGCTGTTTATACTACTTTTTTTTTCTCGTTTTGCGTATACTTTTATCTTTGGGTACCGTAAAAATTTTTCACCGATACAATTTACAACCTAATCAGCTCTTCCATTTGTACGATTCAATCAAATATTTACATCAAACTATGCGGCAATAATCAATTTGCAAAACAAGCTTGCGCATGCAAATGCGTTACTGTTTGATCTACAACGAACATTCAGAATAGATCGATGGATGATATAAAATTTAAAATAACAATTATTATTATTAATATTGTACCAAGCAATAGAGTAATCATATAAAGACCTATTCGAGACCGATTTGCGCGCTGCACTGGAAACGTTTTCGCTTTGTGAACTCGGCGCGCTTTTCGTACACTCGAATTTCAACCCAAATCTATGCTTACCCGCACACATTTTTATTCGTAGCGCTCGAACATATTTTCTTTATACACTGTGCAGGTTGGACCAAAAAGATAAAAAAAAAAACAAAAAAAAAAAAAAAAAAATGCGCACATCGTAGCGTATACACACACATACACACATATGTATATAAAAGTGATCGTATGATTAAGATGAAAAGAGGCAGAGGTGAAAAAAAAATCGCATGGGTAGCAAAACGTGAGTGTGAAAGAGAAAAAAAGAGAGAGGCGAGGGAGAGAAAGAGTCATTCCCCGTGTAAATTCGGACCGTCAAATTTAGTTATTCGTTTGTTCTTTTTATACTAGTTTATACATGTATAGCATGTAGAAGAATACACGTGGACCCTTCGTGTATTCAGAGTTAATCTACGTACGGGTTAGCCCGAGCCCGTCTCTCACATCATATAACATATATATATATATATATATATATATATGTGTTATATGCGAGACTGAGGGTGAATTTTAGCTTTTCCCGTTGCCTCAGCTATTTTTCTCTCGATCGTCAACGGAAAATCATCCGTTCTCGTGTTTAGAATTATCATTTGCAGGGTCTAATCTATTGTTTTTAAACTCTTTGAAGTTTCAATATTATCGTTTTATATTTAACGTTTTATTTTTTTTTCGTATTTTTCGTATTTTTCTACTGTAAAAAGTTGTTTGGGCTACTTTTTTTGTAGAATGTAATATTCACTTTTATTGTGAATTTTTTTATATAATGTTAGTTCATTTTAATTGACGTGATATTTTGAATGTTATCATCTGTTGTTTTTTCAATTGATAAAAAAAGCTTTTCATGACTTTTTCGTTAGTATTAAAATGCGAGATTCTTATATATTGCCCAGTTTTTTTTTTTTGGAATAATATTTAATGAACCGAAATTGTTCGACGGTATTTATCAAAAAATTATTATAATATTTTATTGATTTCAAAAGTGAAAATGATGTAAATCGACATATTTTTCAAATGAAATTATTTTTATGAGTTTTACTAATCATTTTCAATAAATGTTTTTAAAATTTTTTCGTTTGAATAATATTTTAGCGAAACGTTAAAATTATATTACAAATATTACAAATCATACTTTAACAAATGATAAATTTCAATGACACTCGATGTTATTTTTAAAATTAATTATTTCAATGACACTCGCGAAATATTACCGATCATAAATAACGATCAAAATTTCATGAAATAGTATTGTATTGACGATTGACGTGAAATACACACTAAAAACGCCAAAAAAAAAGAAAAATATCTATACATTTTTATAAAAATGCAGGAAGTAACGTAATAAGGTTTAAAGGTACGAAAAAGGCCACAACAAAACATCACTTCGTCTCATTTCACTAAGAAGCTCCCGTCGCTTTTTCGTAAACACACACACACACATACACACAAACATCGCAGAGCCCCGGAGAATTTTTGGCCAAGGCTCAAAAATGACACTCGATCCATTCGAAAGTGCAACCTTCAACCTCTTGGCGCGATTTCGTATACCTTTCTTCAAATTTCGCGACGAGAGAGCGAGATACGAAGGGGATAGCGAGGGATGGAGAGAAAGTGAAAGAGAAAAAAGGAGCTGCAAGGACGAGTTTTTCTCCATTGGAGAATATCGAGAGCACGAGTGCATAAATTTCGAGCCGCGTGAAATATTTTAAAGTAATGCGTGTGCCACGATGCTTTTGCGTTGTTTTTTTTCCTTTTTTTTTTTTTTCTAATAGCTATTCTCTCTCTCTCTTTTTCTCTCTTTTTTCTTTTCTTTATTCTGTAGATTCTTCTTTAGTAAATTTCCTTCAAATATCCGTCTGCTTTACTTCAAATTTTTTATTTGCCAACTGCTCCACACGCGATACAGGTACGCCAATAGAAAACAATAGAGAA